>OX454528.1:114489726-116889726 GCA_949715645.1 Portevinia maculata | reverse complement strand
GAGAGTTTATCTGTTTGTAAAGGGTCTCAAGCGACTTTAAGTGCGGTGGTATTAGGTCGAGAGACCATCCTGAAGGAGCATAGAGATCCCTAAAATGTCGGTTCATACGATTGAGCATTGATCGTTGTGTGGAATCAGGTTTTCTCACTAACATTTTAAAACATTGTAAGCAGATTAACCCGATTGCTGAGGTGGCAAGACTTATTTGGGAGACTTCCTTGGCGGTTCGGCTCCCCTGGCTGAGGTCAATGCTGACCAGTTCAAATAATTTGTTCCAGACATCAGTCATTTGCTGAGTAGTGATCGAGGGACCATTGGGGGTCTCTTGTGTGGCAAGACTTATTTGGGAGACTTCCTTGGCGGTTCGGCTCCCCTGGCTGAGGTCAATGCTGACCAGTTCTAATAATTTGTTCCAGACATCAGTCATTTGCTGAGCAGTGATCGAGGGACCATTGGGGGTCTCTTGAGTATCGGCAGTTATGACAACATCCTCTGCAAGCCCGGCCACTGATGCCTCTTCTTCTTCTTGGGAATCCGACTCGTGAAGATAATCATTTGTGTTTGTTATGACCTTCAAGGGACTTCCTGTCGTTACCGTCTGAGAAACGTCCAAAGCTTCCCCTCCAACCTCAAGAAACTCTTTGAAAAGTTCTACAGAAAGAGATTCTGGACTTTTTATTGCCATGATGGCAATTTGCATATCCGAGACCACCCTGTCATAGATTTGATTATGACTCGAGAAAAACAAAATCAAATTAGTACATGCCGTTCTTCTCATGTCTGCTGTGGGGCTTCCCATTTTCTTCTTTGGCATGATAGTATCTATAAAATACTGTTCAGTCCAAACATTGAGGTATGCACCATCTGCCCCCACCGATGTTGCGTGATGGCACTTTAGTGGGTATGGTTGATGGCAGTTCAACATTTGGGGTTTTTTGAGGTGTATGCAACAAGTCATCAAGTGATTTTTGCAGTTCTTCCTCATTTGCAGTTTCATTCATCTAAATATGAAACTTTGTGATTAAAACTAAATTAATTTTCTTTTTTATACGAAGAAATTACCTCTTGGAACCCCGACTCCACAGTAACGCCATCGCCATCAACAAGTGCAGCTGGAAAAAAATCGTAACACTTGCAGGTCCATACCGTCTAGCGGCGGTGAACCTTCAGAGGCAGGACGATTTCCAGTAGCGTTCTGGAAACGCATAATTGCGGCCCGCTGCTTCTTCACGCCAGACTTCCAGTCTGCCCAGCACTGCGAATTGAAATAAATATTAATGAATGCACATTTGTATATACACTAAACACTTATAATATGCATATGTTTATATCTACTGAACGCACCTTTTTCCACTGGTCAGCGGTTTTACATGCTCATCCGCATGCATTTAATTCCGCTGCCACAGTTGCCCATACAGCATTAGCCGCCTTGCCGCTGTTTGGGCCACCAAATTGACCAGTACCAACATTTCGGTGGTTTTTCAAAAAATCTAATAGGTTTTGTTGTTTCGTTATTTTTCCACTTCTTACTTTTTTCTGTAAATATTTATTAATAATATAAACAAAATATCACAATTTTTCCAGCTTACCTCGCTCATCTTTATTTTGGCGCAAAATATCACTGGAATTTTTTAAGTGATATGATAACGAATGTCATAACGAAAGAAATAATGAAAATGCTTTTCACCAGACTTACAGAAACACTACACTTCGTTATACTAGTGAATTCGATATATCGTTCGTTATTATGCATAACGAAAAGTTACAGAAACGCACTGCTGAGCTCTCGTTGCCTTGCGCAACACGTGGTCAAGTATTGACTGGTTTAAGTTAAACGTGTGCATGCTTTGAGTGAGAAGATTCGTATTTAGCAGATAGCAGCTAAAATCACCACATAACAAAATATTGGGGAAACCAAAGACATTTTCTCCAAAAGTGTTAACAAGTGTGACATGTTAAGGGTGGGTGTCCCTCATCTACGAACTCCGAGCTCATGTAAACATGTTTACATGTATTAGTGCACGGAATTTCAAATAGCCGAGCACACCCTCCCCTTTCTTGATCACAATTGTGACTGAAGTCTACAAAACGAAAATTCGCTCATAAAAATCTGCATAACAAATCATAAAGAAGAACAAGAAACAAATAAAAGGACAAGCTGGCTGTTGGGGGCTGCTGGCCGTGTTTTGCAAACGCTGTAAAGCTGTATAGGTACCTACGTACGAACTGAAACCGAAAGTGTGTGTAATATTCATTTCCTGCGATTTACGTACGTCTGCCTGCACAGGCACAAATCAAAATAATATGTATCCATAATTTTCATAATCCATTTTTCAATTTTCGATCATTGGCTTGGTTTTGGCTTTTAGCATTCGATTTTGGGTCATTCTTATATAAAATCGATTTGCGCTAGTTTGTTGTTATTGCTTTGTTTGGTGCTCTGTGACGCGTACCTTGTTTAGTTACTTAGAGTTAGAATCCATGCCAAACGCTTACGCTACCTGACCTAGCCATATATGATACACTATTTGAGATGTATGTATTCATATTGTCCTCTTTTATAATTTTTGATAACTAGCAAACTGTTGTATGATTTTGAAACTTCACATATAGGTAGAAGGTAAAAATGATTCCATACATAGGTGTTTCGCCCTCATTCAAAGGGAAACTTACAGCATAGTTTTGCTGTGTAAACTGTTGGTATGACATATGTACTTTTCGAAAGGGCTATAACATACCATTCACCCTACAGATATTCAATTTTACGTGATGATTAAAAATTGAAAATAGTTTGGCTCGAAACTTTGATTGTAGCCCAAAGACCTTCTTTAGGGAGGCAGCTCTAAGAGGGCATAAGCATTTGAATGGGAAAACATAGTTATAGTCGGGTTTACTTCAAACTTAGTAGCATGTAGTACCTACTCTGCGATACTTATGATGAAACTCATAGATATCTCCGCATAACTGAAATCGAGTTTGTGTGTGAGTGTGATTGTGTGTCCAACAACTACTTATGTACAATAAAAGCGAAAGCACAATTCAGAATTATGTATAATGTAAATGTCTAATGTAATTTGCTTTGGCTTTGGCTTTTGGCATTCTAAATTGGCTTGCCTCATTGCATAAAGTCGATTTGCGCTAATTTGTTGTTTTTACACTTTCATGGATAATATACATGATTCATTTTGATAACCGGAGAACTGGTTATTTAAAAGGTAAAACATATTTTTGTTGATCGGATTTACTTACTTCAAACTTAGTAAAATGTAGTTCTCTAGAGTTCCCTTATTGGTTATAGGGGGATGGGGGGGGGGGGGGGGGGGGGGGGGGTAGTTCTTATTATGTAGGTATGTATCTACTTGGTTTTAGAGTCTAGTGTCAAATGGTTTGAAAAGAATGGGAAATGTAAGTAAGTACATATTACTTTTTAGCTTCAGCTTTTCAACCAGAGAGCGTACAGCCAAATGCTGCATTATCTCTATGATGTCATAAAGGCATACTGGGCATCTCCACCACGACAAGGTAAAGTAGAAGGAGATGAAAAAAAAAAAATTATAATAAAAAAAAACATAAATCCAAAGCATTTTTAGTTATTTTTTTAACGCAAGACATGTACCTACTTATTTTTTTTAAATTAGGTGTTCCATACTCGCATTCCCCTAGGAATTCGCGGATCACATAACTCAAGGAGCAAATGGTTGTTGTAAAAATTTTGCAGGCTTTCTTTCATTTTCACTTCCCAGAACGCATCATCTCTTTCAATTTTTAAGAAAACGAAATCACAGGAAGTCCAAATACCGAAATAGCAAAACAGTCGGTTGGTAATATGAAGTTGACCTTGAATTTGATAAAAATAATTGTGAGTTCGTTTTAGCTCCAAATGTTCACCATTTATTTTTAAATACGCAATTTTTTTTTCTATACCTTCCATAATTGTCAGGTCCTTGGCTGATGAAGGACATTTGACTTCGCAAATGGCGGTATCACCTACCAAACCATCTGGTGTGGCACCAAAAAAATGAAACTGTCTATCAATAAATAGTCCACACCTTTGAACAACAACACCAGCAGCTTCTTCAAGTTTTTTTATCGCATTAATTTCATTTTGTATGCCCCATAACATGGTTTGTGTTGAAAATGCACTATATAGGAATGATTTAATTATATTGTGGTAACTAGATACATTTCTTACTTTGCAAATTTTTCCGAAATTAGATGCGGTTACCATTACTTTCCGTATATCATGCCATTTTAAACTATGCGATTGGTCTCTTGTTTCCTTTTCTACATCTTCTCTCCGTCTGAAATTGTTTTCCACTAATTCAAAAATTTCTGTTTTTCGTGTTTCTATATTTTCGGGTAACATATCGGGAGCATCAATAACAGCTTCAACATCGCCGTAATATTTGTCGGATGGAGCATTTTGTCTGCGCCTTCTATGAACAACCTTAATATTTGTTGAAAACAGCCTCCGTTTTCTTAACAATTTTTGTTTCCGTGTCTCTGTTTTGACCAGACGTCTATGAGAGGGAGAACTTGGGTCGTGATTGCATGTTTTTGCGGGCCTTCACAGAGCCCTTTTGGTATTGAATTGGACAACTGCAGCGGCACATCGGTTGCTTTAAGACTGTCACAAAGAAAAGTTTATTCGTTTGCCTCCAACATACTGACAAACAACGCTGTTGAATTGTTCACAAACATTTGAGTCATATCCATAAATTAAACTTTTTGAATTTTGTGCCAGTCTAAAAATATATGAGTTTATGCACTCGAAAATGCCATCTTTTGCTATCAATTCAACTGTATTTTTTCCTTCAACGTCCACTCCCGTACAGAAATATTGTTTACAGTTTTGGTGGGAACCGAATACATGGTAGGGTACATTTAAAATATCAGCTTGTAGCAAGCAGATTTGTTCATCAGTATGCTTTTCTTTATTTTTTCGGTATAGAATAGCACTTTTAATACCTTTAATTATTCTGGCTGTTGCAGGGACTAACATTTTTCTTCCCAATAAATTGTATTTGGTGTTTGTTGTCAAGTTTGTTAACTTTTTGCGAAGGTTTCTAAATAAATGATTGACACATTCAATTTTGTGGATGGTATGTTTTGCATATGGTTTCGCTTCTAAGAGTTTCTTATATACATTACTGTCACCGTCAACAATGAAATTGTTAAACACTATCCCATATTGATCCAAACAAAATTTAAAGCCATCAATCAAAATATCAGATTCCATTTTAGTGGACGGTCCTGTGTGATTTCGGTTGCAAATATGCCTTGGTGGAATGTCTGTCTTATTTTTTGTTCATGCAATTTGCAGATGTGGCAATATTTATTCTTCACTCCATAATATAGGACCTTTTTAGTTTTGAAGCCAATGATTGTGGCTATGCCGGATAGTGCCGCATATTTACATCCATATGACCTATGTGACCAAGCTCCGTCAGTTACAACCGTAACGAGTGGATAGCCATCGTCATCAACATCGCCATTCTCAATCGCAATGCGCTTCTCCTCATCAATAGCAGCTTTCATATTCATTTTATATTATTTATTTTTAAAAAATCTTTTTGTTCGTCTCCTGTTGTGTATGACTACTAATAAAAGAGATATTTAATTTTTCTTTTTTCTTTATTTTTCGTTTTTATTTTCACAACTTATTGTTTTATTTATTTTAAAGACGCGACGCGTTTCGGAACTTGTGTTCCATCCTCGGGCGTGGGTTTCGTTACCCTTTCGTTACCTTCGTTTGCCCTCAGGCACAAATTCATTGACTCCTTCTGAATTGTCAACACCAACACAAATTTCAAATTCTTTTTCAGAATTTGTATGCAATAGCGTGGAAAAGTCATTAGGAATATAAGACATTTCACTATCATCAATGAAAGTTGATGTTGAAGGAAGAACGTCATCAATCTTTTTTGTAGATATTCTGAAGGTAAAAATAACGAACATAATGAAGTCAGCCTAGCTTATATTTATAGAACTGATAGGTATTTCGAAACAGTAATATTTATTATGTATAATAGTTATAAACATTAATTGCATTATACGAATATGTCCACCGCTTGTCAGGCCTTTAAAAAATAAAAAATTTACTATGACAGAAAAGAATCACAAAATAAACAAACAACATGTCATCCACACAGAAAAGTTGATTTTAGTTGCAGGCTCCTCAATCAAAAACGATTGGATTGAAAATTTCTGACAAAACTGGGAAAAGCAAAACAGGCATTCCCATTTTCCTTTCTAATGCAACGTTTTGCTCAATCACGTCCCTAAAATTCGATTCTCTTTGAAGTCTATACGCTTACCCTTTACTTTCAATTTTGAAAAAATAGTTTCTTTTTTTTCCCCAAATGAATATCTTTTCTTATTTAACACTTTCGGCATTCTATAATTTGTTTTTAGTATCTAAACTCTGTACTAAGCACTTTATTTCACAATTGATAAAACCAAATATTATACGTATGACTATGCGCACGAAATACAGAAGAATAAAATATTGGGAGCAACGTTCCTACATGAAAGATACTGTATAATCCGGAGAAATAAAACACAGTGAATTATTTAAAGTCGGGAAAAATATAATAAAAAACCCGACTATGATTATTCTTTATTTCATACTATCTTCACTACACTCAGCCTATACTTCCTTATTCCTCTACTGTCCGAATGTGACTGACTGGCAGGACTTTCTCTCCTTCAAACAAGAGATTCGTCCGCGAGTACAGCGATATGCCTATGTATATGTGATTCGATACAGTGGCAGCAAAATTCATAATTTTCCTAACAATTTTTATACAGGAATAAACTCGAATTACTACTACACATTCTACCGATAATTGCAGCTTTCCACCGGAACTATGCAGATCTTCTGTACTGGACGTTTTAGTCTTCCTGTCTCGGTCTGCACAACTACGGAACGTATCAACCCATCCTTGCTGGTGATGAGCTCACAAACTCTGCCAAGCGCCCAGTGTGCTGGCGGAAAGTTTTCGCTAGCCAATGTGACCAGCTGGCCAATCTTCAATGGTTCCTTGTCTCTACGCCACTTCTTCCTTTGCTGAAGAGTGGTCAAATAATCTGTACTCCACCTTTCCCAAAAGTGGCCTAACATTTTCTGACGATCTCTCCAGAGTCTTGCGCCTACTGTACTTGGTTGCTGACTGACATCGAATGGAATTGGAAGTATCATCGGTTCGCCCACTAGGAAATGTCCCGGGGTTAATGCCTGTACATCGTCTGGATCATCGCTCAAGGCATGAATCGGCCTTGAGTTCAGTATAGCCTCTATCTGTACCAGTAGTGTTGAAAGCTGCTCAGATGGAAGCACCTTCAACCCTACTATCCTCTTTAAGTGATATTTCATTGACTTGACGGCGGCTTCATAGATTCCCCCTTGATGAGGTGCTGCTGGAATCATGAATCGCCATTCTGTACCCTTGCTGGCGAGATGAGCCATTGCTCTCTTATCTGACCATTTTTCTATCGCTCTCTTTAACTCCTTGTAGGCTCCGACAAATGAAGTCCCGTTATCACTGTACATGCGTTCGCATCTGCCTCTTCGTGCTATGAAACGTTCATAGCAAGCTATGAATACTAGTGACGTCAAATCCGTCACTAGGTCGATGTGCACTGCTCTAGTCTTCAAGCACACGAAGACTGCGACCCAGCATTTGGATCTAACGACTTGATCTCCTTTCCGGTTGCTGACCTTCATCTCTAACGGGCCCGCGTAATCCACTCCACAGTGTAGAAACGGCTTCCCGGTCTGCACTCTATCAGCTGGCAACTCGGACATCAACTGATATTCTAACTTGTAGTCATACCTGGCGCAAATGACGCATTTGTGCAAATATTTCCTTGCCTCGGCACGAAGTTTTGGAATCCAATACTTCTGTCTCACGAACTGCATCATAACCTGTACTGCACCATGCTTGGTTGCGCGGTGCGCATGGTCTATGATTAGCCATGCTAACCTGGATCCATCGGGAATTATGGCTGGATGCCTCATTTCATATGAGTTGTTGCTCCTGTCTAGCCTTCCACCTACTCTCAGCAAGCCCCTCACATCTAACACTGGTTTAAGTGGTTCCAGTTTGCTTCTCTCGGGCAGATCTATCCCGTTCTTTAATGCTGCTATCTCTTTCATGTACACCTCTTCCTGTGATTTACGCAGGATGTATGTCATTGCGTACGCCTTCTCTTCTGATGTTGGCTCCTTTGCACCGGTACCACCTCTACTCGCCCTTATCTTAAAGGTCGGCCTGACTGCCCAGTTGTTCATGAACCGGACCATATAGCTGACTATATTTAATAGTTTCTCTAATCTATTCGTGTATTCTAACAGTGATACTCTACTGGCCGAATGACCTGCACCTATACATAGCATTAGCTGAAATGCTATAACCGTAAACACTTTCATCTCACTCTGTACCTGTACCGACGTGTAGTCCTTTACGTCCTTTACTGGCCATTCTGCCTGTGGTGATCGAAGCCATATTGGACCTTCCAACCACAATCTATTGTTTATTAGCGCTGACGGCTTCACACCTCTACTTAGCAAATCGGCTGGGTTCTCTTTCGTGTTAACATAGTGCCAGCATCTCACCTCTGTATTTGATTGAACCGATGAGACTCGATTCGCTACGTACGTCTTTAAGTCACATTGGAGCTTTCTTAGCCAATATAATACGACCATCGAATCGGTCTGTTACGTACTAAAATACCGTGCTTCCTCGGGTAAGAGGGAAGAGTATCGTACGGAGAGAGTGAAATAAAACAACGTTTTGTAAATGGAAGGAATAATAATAATAGGCCCGCCGTCCACTGCGTTGCTGCGACCTTTATTGTTTATTGTTATATATTTTCTTAAGTTTCGTTTGTTATTGACTAAAAAGGCCCGCCGTCCACTGCGTTGCTGCGACCTGTGTTAGTTGAGAATTACTTTCTACTCTCTGACTTTTCCTACCCACAATCATCCTCTTTTATACTAATATTGGCATGACCTTTCCTCTGTCTTCCCCTTCCACGCACCATTCCCTTCCTGTGTATTTTACCTGTAAATGCTTACGCGCTATTTCAGGCAATTACTTAATTGTTTCCTCATTAATTGTTCCACTTAAAAAATGCCAAATGACAACTTGGGTGTCATTGACCATGTGCCGGTATCGGGTATCACCCATTCAAGAACTAATTACTTGATTTCCCCATAGCACAACGTATTCGCCGAAATAATGCAATCAATGCAGTTTCGCCGTATGTTGGCTTGCTGCTGGTCGACCGGGGTTGAATTACGTGTGTATTGGGTGGGTACGATACCTCAATGCTATTATGCTACGGCAGCATGTGTGAACATAAAAAATGAGGAAAACAAAGCAGATGCCTAAATATAGCCGCAGCCAGGTAATTGGGATAGAGAGATGGTGTTTTGGTTGAAGAAGACAAGAGAAGGTTGCCGTGTGGGTGTTTTGGATATGGATATGGTTGTGCAGATCACAACATCCCACCCCCCTTGGAAAAAGAAAATTCTCACCTGAAGGGTTAGAGTTTTCGCAAGTAGGTATGAATGTGAGGAGGAAAGTTTTTCTCTTTTTTTTTTTTGTTAATATACATCTGGTTTGCTTAATGCTTTTGTCTTATTCTAGTTAACATATATATATATCGAAAAACAGTCTTGTCTTATTCTAGTTAACATGTATATATATCGAAAAACAGAAATTTTAATTGCTTACATCTAATTATAATATAGCTTATGCAAGTTATAACAGGTTGTGTTTTCCTTAAAAAACGAAGTTATAATTACTTATATACTAAATTAATTAACTCGACACTCAAAAGAGGTTTTTTTTAAAAGTATTCTTTATTCCGACTGTTCCGTCGCGATGTCAAACTTAAACTAAAATACCAAAAACATCTTGCCTTAAAACTATCCATAATGTCGTGGGCGAGATTGATGCCGTCTTCGGGATCTGGATTATCTACAAACAACAAACTGCAAGTCATCAGGATTATGTTCTTTTGTTTATTCGCGATAAAGCTGGGTGGTCTGTTTATTTTGTTGAATTGCATTTTTGGATGCAGTGAATTTTTGGCTTGAGATAATCATATCTCGAAGCATTTCCGTTATTGTGTGGTTGGACATTAACTCCCCTCTTTCTTTAAGAAGAACGTCCCGCTTCTTCCGTGAGCTGGTCTATTTGTTTTAGTAACCTGCTGAATCGCATTTCTTCCGAGTGTACTGAATTGTTGTTTTGAGACGATCTCATCTTGAAGTAATAAATTATACATAATGCTGTGGCTGCTATAATAATCATTATTGCAAATGATGAAATTATGGGATTATCTGACACCCTGTCTTGTAAAATATCAATTAGGTTTATGTTTTCAAATTTAAGGTTTTCATTAGATGAATCGAAATAATTGTCTATATCATATTTATCTATTGTATATGTTTTCAAGTAATTTTGAATTACAGATGTAGGGTTATCATATATGACTCCGTCTATGGTTGTTTTATTTTGATAGATGATTAAATAAACTCCATTTATAGTTGTGTTTTCGACTATGTGCTTTCCCGATACCAATATGGATCCATCTTTTATAACTTCTAGATTTAAATTTTTCTCTTTTATTTTATTACAATTTGCTTTTCGATTATTTCGTAAATTTGACAAACATGTTTTATTAAAACCTAGTTTACAAAAATTGTATCTTAACTCTTACTTTACATTGTTTAACATTTATGTATTCGTTGTTACATTTAGCGATTTCTTTATCAATTAACATTTTTCCATCTGATTGGCTTATGGCCCGTGCTTCGTAAAGCTTACAATTCTTACTAATAATGGGATATTTGATAAAAATAACAATAACATCTTCATTTTGAATAATTTTGAATTCTGAAACGTCCATTAAGTCCGTTATTGTCATACTACCATGTTCGTGTTGTGTTATGTCTTTTATGTCATGAAGATTTAGTATTGCTGGGTTTAAAGTTCCTGATTTTGCTAAAGCTATTGTTTGAACTATATTCTGTAATTCTATTAATATTAATTTATTTCTTTCCCTAGCTAATCTCAATTGTCCGTCATTTTCTATTTTGTGTATTGATATTGATAATTTTTTTATTGCGTCGAACATTTCTGAATTAGTTATAAATTGCCTATTATTATTTATTGTAAGTTCAGATAGTTTATTATTTATTAATATTAAATCATCATGGTCGGGTGAACCCGAAATCCATTTCCATACTGTCCCTATTTCGTTTATGCCTCTCCTGTATCTTTTTGTTAGTCTAAGTTGTCCTAAAAGTGTTTTAATTATTGTAAAATCTGAGTCTCTGCTGGGATTTAGTAAATTGTCATCATTATCATTTAATGTATTAGTAAAATAATTTGCATTTATTTCAGATTCTGTTTCTCTTAATATTTTTTCAAAATATGTAAGCTGTGTGATATGGAAAATAGTTCCATATTCGCTATAAAGTGCGGTATTGCCGTTTTCTAACAGTAAGTAATTTTCTCTTGTATAATCCACTATGTCGGCACCTGTTAAAGTTATTGTAATTAGTAAAATTAGCATTGTCGATTCCATTTTCCTGTAATAAAAGAAAATCTAACTTTTAATATTGTCTTTATGTATTATCCTCTTACTGGTTCTTATTTTATTCCCTAAATCCTCCTTAACTATTTGTTTCTGATAACTATTTATCATTTTGTTATTTTTATTTTTAAACTGTAGTATTTTCTCATAAACTACTTCATCTAATTTATATGTTTTTAACTTTCTTTTTGCATTATTTCTTTTTAGCATTTTTTCTTGGGCTTCTTTCAACTTCTTCTTGACGTTACTATGATCCGTTTTGTTATAAAGTATTTCAAATGGTTTGAGATTTGTAACTGAATGTATAGATTGATTATACTGTTGTGCGGCTCTAAGTAAGGCTTCAGTTGTGTCTATAATTTCAAATTCTTCTTTTAAACATTTTGTTAATTCTATAAGGGTTGAATGAATCCTTTCTATCTGACCATTCGTAGTACTATGACCTGGGTCACAAAAATAAAGTTCTATATTTAATCTATCCATTAAGTTTTTGAATACAATTGATTTGAAACCTCTTTCGTTATCTAATGTTATCTTTTTGCAGTTAGGGAAAACTTGTAGCAGTTCTAAAACTTTAGTTTCTAAATTAAACTTGTTATCAATGTGTTTTACAATTAAAAATTTTGAATATGCATCAATGCATGTAAGGTATTTTACCTGTTGCGCGGAAAATATATCTATATGAAGGAATTCCCCTTCCATCTTTGGAATTGGTGCCTCACCAATTGGAACCACTTGTGGATGTCTATCGTATTTAAGTTTATTGCATATGTCGCAATGTCTAGTATATTCTTTAAATTGTTTACGCATATTGGGCCAATAATATTCTTTATGAATTTGTTTTATATTTTCTCTGTAGTTTCTATGAGCTCTGGTGTGTGTTTGTTGAACAATTGCAGCTTGATCATCCTTATTTGGGATATCATTTGGAAAAATGTTAGTATATAGGAATTTGTTATTAAATACTTCCAATAATTTTGACTTAATGTCAGCTAAATCCTCAGGCGTACAATGTAAAGCAACAACACCTGGTCTTAAAAATTCTTTCAAAATGATTATTAAATTATCTGGTGTATCGTATTCAATAATATGACGTATTTTATTTGGAAAATTCTGTATTTTCTCATGTATTGTAAAAATTCCTTTTGCTAAGAGTATCTGTTGCCTGAAATCATTTAATGGTTTATTGGTCTTTTTTATTGTAGTGTTGTCACTACTTTCAGCGGAATGCATAGTTGCTTCGGTTGATGAATTGGTTGACGAATTGTCGGACATGTTGTTTAGGTTTTGTCTTGAAAGTGCATCTGCAACAACATTTGTTGTTCCAGGTTTATAAATAATTTTTGGAGCATATTCCTCTATTATTGAATGCCATCTTTTCATTTTCGCATTCGGGTTCCGTGGAGAAACGGCATAAGTCAAAGGTTGATGGTCTGTGTGAATTTCTAAATTAGACACTCCGTAAAGATATGTTCTAAGATTCTTTAGTGCCCATACAATGGCATATAATTCTTTTTCATTGGTGGCATAGTTCCTTTCTGTTTTACTAAGTGTTTTAGATATAAATGTGATGGGCTTATCATCCTGTGATAATACTCCACCTATTGCATCATTAGATGCGTCTGTTGTTAAAACAAATTTTTTTTCAAAGTTTGGTTGTGCCAATTCAACTTCGTGTGTTAAATATTCTTTTAGTATTTTTACTGCTTCCGATCCTTCTTTGTCTAGGTCTATGTCAATTTTCTTTGAGATGTATTGGGATACTTTTCCATTTTCTCCCGCTAAATACTTGGTCAAAGGTTTTGCTAAACTGGCGTAGTTTTTAATGAACTTCCTATAATAACCTGTAAGTCCTAAGAAACTTCTTAACTGTCTCAGAGTTCTGGGTTCAGGAAAATCCCTTATGGTTTCAATTTTCTTTGGATCTGTCTTAATTATATTGTGTCCAACAATATATCCTAAAAATTCTACCTCATTCTTATAAAATCTTGATTTCTCTGGTGAAATCTTCATATTTGCAATACCTAAAGTTTCTATAATGATTTCTAAGTCCTGGAAGTGTTTTGCCAAACTTTCTGAATATACGATTATATCATCAATATATACGTGGCAAATTTTTCCTATATGATCTCTCAGTATATTATCCATTGCTCTTTGGAATATGCTCGGAGCATTTTTCAATCCAAATGGTAATCTAAGGAATTCATATTTACCGTTATTAACGGAAAAACTTGTTTTTTCTATATCCTGTGATTTCATTTTTATTTGATGAAAACCTGACTCTAAATCTAATGTGGAAAAGTATCTTGCTTTTCCTAAATTGGACAGGATTACATTTATGTCAGGAATGGGGTATTTATCTGCTATTGTAAATTCATTTATTTTTTTGTAATCGATTACAAGTCTCATTTTTGCAGACCCGTCTTCGTTTATACCTTTTTTAGGTACAACCCATACTGGAGAGTTGTATGGACTTTTAGATGGTTGAATTATTCCATCCCTTAACATTTTATTTATTTCTTTATTAATAAATCCATTAGCAGAAAGTGGATATGGATACTGTTTACTCCATATAGGAGTTTCAACAGTTGTACGAATTTCTGCTCTGATGTCTGTTCTAAAAGGTAATCTCATATCTATGTTTGAGTGTTTTTGAACAATTCTTTTCTTAATTTGTTCCTCTAATTTATCCTTATTTAAGTTAATTTCTATATTACATATTTTATTACATTCTTCCCCTAGAATGTACATTTTTTCACATTTGTTTCTATATAATAACGTTTCCTTTTCGAAATCTAACTTAATATCTGCCCTATTCAACAAATTACATCCAATAAGCAAATCGGAGTTTAAATTATTTATCTCGTAAAATCTCACATCTCTATCAAATATGTATACGTCATAATAGTGATTAATTATTGTGGAACCATTTATAGTTCTTACACTTTTCTTTACAATAAGTTCCTGTCTGTTTTTTAAAATGTTTGGGCTACAATAACAATTTGTTGCTCCTGTGTCGATTAATATTCGTAATTTTCGTATTGGACCGTTCCTGAATATGTAGGGTAGTCCTGGCGCTCTTCTAAAAAAGCTTCCTCGTTGAGGTTATTTATTCTCTCCATTTTTGCTGGAGGTTGTGCGCTTCTTTGTATACTTTCATAGGGTCTTTTATCTGGTTGATATTGAGGTCTTTGAAATTGAGGTCTTTGAAATTGATTATTATTGAATCTTCCTTGTATTGGTCTGTGGGAATCACTGCCTAATTCCATTGGTTCTGGTTTTGGGTATTGGTAATTACTATTGTTAAAAGAGTTTACTGTTGGAAACCTAAGATTATTTTGACTTTTGTTAAATTTGTGATTAGCCGCTGTGTTCGACTGTGATCTACTAAATTGTAATGCAAAGTTTAGTCTCATGTTATTCGATTCTAATTCCTGTGCCTTTCCTAATGCACTTGGTAAATCCTCTGGAGAGAGTGAAAATATAATATTGGATATGGGAGCATTTAGCCCCGTAATAAATACTCGAAGAGCGTTTCGGCGATGAGAGTTGTTTAACTCTCTTGTTAAATTTGTCTCCGTGCCATGTGTCATGATAGTTTTATTAATGAGAAGCGTAAGTTTTTCATTCACTAAGTTATAATAATCTATTATTGAAGTATTTCCTTGTCTTAAGATGCTGAGTTCTTGCTCAATAACATGAGCAGGTCGTTTGTCGGCGTATGAAAAGTCTAATCTTGATATAATAGCCTCAAAGTTAAGAACTGTACCATGGTTTGTTAATGTATCGTTTGCGCTTTGTATTATCTTATTTCTGAAGATTGTAAGCGCAGCAAAATATTTACGGCTACCTTTAGTATATAAGGAAATTGAATTATGTGCTGCTTCTCGCCAGCTTACATATGAATTTGTATTATTGCCTGAAAATTCCGGCAAGGATTTTATGACGTCTAAGGTTTCGTCACAATGTATATTGTCTCCAATTGTCTGTGTCTTGTATTCTGTTACAATATTAGTATTTGTAACAGATTGTAAGGTTGTTTTTAAGGATGCAATTTCGGATTGCAATGAAGCAGTGTTAGCTGCTATTAGTCTGGTGACTAAATTTTCCATGTCAGCGTTGTTGTTCGTCATTGTAAAATTAAAATTTTTAAATTTATCTAATAGTTCGTCCAGTATGTCGTTTTATAACT
This sequence comes from Portevinia maculata, assembly GCA_949715645.1. Lineage (NCBI taxonomy): Eukaryota > Metazoa > Arthropoda > Insecta > Diptera > Syrphidae > Portevinia > Portevinia maculata. The sequence goes on along the minus strand of OX454528.1, from coordinate 116,873,924 downwards.
GAATTTTATTCGTGAGCACTGTGTATTATTATTATCAAATGTTTGCTTTTAAATATTTATTTTTATTCTTACTTACTAAAAAAAATTAATAAATTCTTACTTAATACATATAAAACTGCTGCTGTTGATTGCTGATTTTGCTCTTCTATATGTTGTGACTCGGAACTGATTAATTCTCACTTTAGTCTTTTATTTTTATTTCTCCTTAATTTGCAGGATACTTATTATATTTATTTCTCCTTTCTTTGAAGGATACTTATTTTTTCTTTTATTGCACTTCACTAGCAATACAACTCACAATCTCCCATACTTTATTTTTCTGGTTCACAAGAAATGTGGACAACCACATCGGTCACGGTCGCCAATTAATTAACTCGACACTCAAAAGAGGTTTTTTTAAAAGTATTCTTTATTCCGACTGTTCCGTCGCGATGTCAAACTTAAACTAAAATACCAAAAACATCTTGCCTTAAAACTATCCATAATGTCGTGGGCGAGATTGATGCCGTCTTCGGGATCTGGATTATCTACAAACAACAAACTGCAAGTCATCAGGATTATGTTCTTTTGTTTATTCGCGATAAAGCTGGGTGGTCTGTTTATTTTGTTGAATTGCATTTTTGGATGCAGTGAATTGTTGGCTTGAGATAATCATATCTCGAAGCATTTCCGTTATTGTGTGGTTGGACATTAACTTACTATGTTGAAAAAATAACAAGGTCTAACTTTAGATATGCATACATACATTGATCTATATATTATATTATATATACACATATTCCATATCGAAAGGAGGTCTATCCGTTGTACGCATAACGTTTTATTGAAGGAAAAATAATCTTTTTTCTTTTAAATGCTGGTTGATAAAACAAATTTCGGTTCTGAAATTGGAATTGGTTCGCTTTCTATTTGAGGTATGTTTTCTAATTGAGGTTGAGATCGAGATGGGGAATCTAGGGATCTGGGAAGCTCAATATTTTCGGCTACATTACTCTTTCTTTTAAGGCGTTTAGCCAAATGATACGGGCCGAATGCGAACAGAAGAAGAAGTATAGCATAGGTGACTGTGTAGTGATGGATATCATGGGTAGTTAAAGGGGTAAGTGGTATATTTTCCTCAGATTTAATTTGGTTTATCTGTTTAGATATTAGTTTGAGCCCGTCTTGACTGGAGAATTTTACAAACGCAATCTGATTGTTTTTACTGATCATCGGAAGTGACGTGTTACCCAGATATGACGAAATATTTATTGGGGGTATGTACCGGTGTTGAGCTAGTCAACAAATAATTTTAAGTTGTTGTTGTGTACTATCTTTAGTTTGTTCCCTATTTTGACCTCGGTGTTTTCATCGGATATTATTCTGAATACCTCGTGTGGACCTTCCCATAATGAGGACAGTTTGTTTTTTCTGGTGTGGTTTTTTATAAACACCTTGTCCCCAACATTAAAACTCTTTCTTACTGCGCCTTTGTCATAGTACGATTTAGATGTTTCTTTCTTATCATGCAATAAGGCTGCTAAAGACGCCTGATAACCGTGCTGTAAGCGGACTTTTAACTCATTAGCGTAATTGTCGTAATTGTATGAAGTTTGAGGACTTCTGCTAATGGAACTGGGTATCCGTGCAGGAAAACCATAAAGTAGCTCAAATGGACTATACGTAGTACTACTATGAGGTGTAGTGTTATAGACAAACATTGAGTATGGCAACCAGTTGTCCCACGAGAGTTGGTCATTGTTTACATAATGCCTTAGATACTCTGCGAGTGTTTTATGGCTACGTTCCAAAGCTCCGTTTGTTTGCGGGTGGTATGGAGTTGTCTGTATCTTTTTGATCTTTAAAAGCTTACATATCTCTTTGAAGAGATTACTCAAAAAGTTGGTACCTTGATCTGTCAACACTGCTTCGGGAAGTCCGAAACGATAAATGATTTTTTCTACAAAACAACGTGCTACAGTCGAGGCTTCTGCGTTTTGCAAGGGGAGAGCTTCCGTAAATTTAGTTAGGTCGTCCTGGAAAGTAAGAATGTATTTATTTCCTTCATAACTAGTTGGAAGTGGGCCAACAATATCCAAAGCTATTCGCTCGAAAGGATTTTTACTCGTTGTGGTGATCTTCATTGGAATTCGGGGATTTTGTCTTAGTTTGTGCCTTTGGCAAGACTCACATTTCCTTATGAATTCCTTTGTATCTTTCACCAGAGTGGGCCAATAGTACCTAGTTTTGAGACGCTTAATAGTACGGGATATCCCTTGATGACCTCCAAGAGGGGAGACATGGTAGTCACGCAAGATTTTATCGATCTCTTGTGGATCTTTGATCCTGATTCGACTGTCGGAGTATAGAAAAATCTTGATTCTTGTTTGGGAAAACACTTGTATTATGGCAAGTTTGAGATTGCTAAACGTTGGTTCTTCTGAGGGGATAGAGATATCAATCTGTTGTATTTTTTGGTTCACGCAGTAGTTGTGGATTTTAATTAGATTTCTTTCCAAGGCTGGTTTGTCGTTCATGTGCAAGGGTAAAGCGGTAATGATGTATGTGATAGATTTAGCTGTATTGGGGTAAATTTTTAATTCGCTGTGAGATGGGCGAGTATAATGTGAAATATTTTTAAATAATTTTTCTTCTTCGCACTCGTCGTGAGGTAAAATAAAAATCTGAATAGGAGAGCAGTCATTAGCAAGAGTAATTGGCTTGCAAGTCTCAATAATATTAGTATCTATAGGTGGAGGTTCCAAACTGTCATCTTCTACTACTAGTATTTCGTCCAAGTTTTGATCTTTTGCTTTGCTTCTAGTAGTGGCCAATACTTTATGTTCCGTAACTTGCGTGTTATCCGGGATGCGGCTCAGTGCGTCTGCATTTGCGTTGCATCTGCCCGGCTTGTACACGATTTCATACTCGTATTCTTCTAGCGAAATACGTCATCGCGCTAGCCTAGAAGTCGGATCCTTGAGATTCAACAACCATTGAAGTGGCCTGTGATCAGTAAGGATAGTGAACTTTCTACCATAAACGTAAGGACGGAACTGCTTGACAGCAAAGATTATTGCTAGTAATTCCTTCTCTGTCGTCGTGTACCTTGTTTCTGCCATATTTAAGGTACGACTCACGTAGTATATGGGCTTATCCTTGCCTACTTCCCCTTGTGATAACACAGCTCCTATTGCGAAATCACTTGCATCAGTAGTTATCAGAAATGGCTCTTCAAAGTTTGGGTATATTAATATCGGTGCAGAAATCAATTTCAGCTTTAGTGAAACAAAAGCTTCTTCGCACAAAGCATCCCACTTGAAATCTACATTCTTTTTTAATAGAGTGTTTAAAGGTTTGGCTATTACAGCAAATTGGGGAATGAATCGTCGATAATACCCTACAAATCCTAAGAATGCTTTTATGTCTTTAGTTCTTTTTGGCCTAGGATAGGTTTTAACTACCTCTATTTTATCCGGGTTTGGCTTAATTCCTTGATCGCTGATTACGTGCCCTAAATACATTAGTTCGTGCTTAATAAAATGGCATTTGTCTGGCTGAAGTTTTAATTTATTGGCCCTTAGTCTGGTCAGAACAGTACGTAATTTTCTGTTATGTTCTTCCAGAGTAGGTCCGTAAACTACGATATCATCCACAAATATAAAACATTCTATACCAATAAGTCCCATCAGAACATTGTTCATGGTTCGTTGAAAAGTAGCGGGTGAATTTTTCATACCCATAGGCATTCGGTTGTATTCCCAGTGACCCATGGGAGTGCTGAATGCGGTCTTTTCCCGATCCTCTTCGTGAACTAAAATTTGATGAAAACCATTCGCTAGATCTAGCGTACTGAAATATTTGGATTTGCCTAATTGGTCTAAAATGTCTGTAATGTTAGGGAGTGGAAACGCGTCGCCAATTGTTGCATCGTTTAGACGCCGGTAGTCTACAACTACTCGCCATTTTTTATTACCGTGGGCATCGGGTTTCTTGGGAACAAGCAAAAGAGGAGAATTCCATGGACTGAAGCTGGGTCTGATAATGTCATTGTCCAGCATTTCGTTTACCTGTCTATTAATTTCTGCCCTACTGGTTTCTGGCAGTCTATAGGGTTTAACATATATTGGAGGTTTACCTGTTTCGGTAATAATCCGATGCGTGGCTGCATCAGTGCAGGTAAGCTTATCTCCAGGTAAATAAAATAAATCATTAAATTCACGACATATCTGGATTATGGTACACCTCTCTTCTTCATTGCAATGCTTTATGTCCACGAGTTTTTCTAAATTAGCTAACCTTTGATACACCGGATCGTTTTCCGGATCGGTTGAAAGAAAATCAAATTCGTTTAAATTATCCCATTCAAAATTTATATTTCGTACATCAAGCTGTACAGGGACTTCGTTAATATTGAGGAATAGGACTTTCGCAAAATTATTGCTAGGCTGAGCTATGGAAGAGGCCAAAAAGACCCCAGGAGAGACTTGTTTCTTCCGAATGACGACGTCATTTGCACATTTGAAAGCAACTTCAGTGAATAAAGTACTACGAGCAGGTATTTCAATAATTTTTTTTTTAGATTCCATATTTGTTTTCTTCACCGGTTCTATCCCAATATGCTCTGGATTAGGAAGATTGACTTCCCCAGATTTTATATTACAAGACGGGTTAGAAGAAATGCTAATGATTGAATCATTTCGTTGGATTGACCTGTTCCGTTTTTTAATGTCGCTGTTTTCTGCCTTAGTCTTTTCCTCGTTTGTTTTTTTTATAAATTTCACTTTGCTTAATTCGCTGTATAATTTTGTTTCTATGTTGCTTAGGCTTATTTTCTGCTGAGGCACTTTTCTCCTCAGTCTTACGCGTTGCTGGATTTATCTTTATCTCAGGCTTATTTTCTACCAAGTTATTCTCAAAATTATTATGGTGCTTGGTTTTACGGTTTACTAAGTCTTCTTTTAGGTAGTTACCTTCATTATTTGTGTTAAGACAAACTGCAGGATTGTTAGAGGAAGGATCTGCACTAGTGGATCGGAGTTCACATGCTACTTCATCACGGATAAGGCTCTTCGCCCCGTTTTTAGAACTATATGTATTCCGTCCATGCGTATCCCCATTTACCGTAGGCAAATGCTCCCTGTCTGCTGCATTTGTGTCTTTATACCAAGGAATTTCTAGCGATTGTTCCTTATTATTTAGTATACATTTGAACCTATTTAAAAAATCGTTCCCTATTATTCCGTCATATGGGAGGTTTATATTACTGTTAAGAAGAAAAAATGGATGAGTTAAGATCATCGAGTGATCTGGGGTTATGAAATTTAAATCTCCGGGTACTACACCTAGGGTTTTCAGCGAGTCCCCTGCTATAGTTGTTATGGTATAGGGGCCGTCATCTTCATTCTGATTTTCCGGGCGAGAATTTTTCAGAAGACTTATGTCGGCTCCTGTGTCGATTAGAAACGTTGTGTATTGCTTATTCGAAGGACTAAATTTGAGGCGTATCGTTGGCTGATTGAATTCAGGACAAAACGACACGATAAATTTTAAATTTAGTGCTCGGTTTGGTGAACTTCGGCATGGGTCACCATTCGGGAGGCGTTGCCGGACGTCTCCTCCCGAATGACATCGTTTCCCGACTCTTGTGCCTGCAAATTCGAATACCGGACACCGCGGCTATCGTGTTGCCTTTGGGAGTTTTCGGGAGACCCTGAGTTTCTGTTGGGACCGGGGTTGGTGTTGCGACCAGGGCCCCTAAATGGATTGTGCACTGGAGGAAAATTTTGTCGCGACCCATTCCTAAATAACCGTAACCTGCAATGGCTTTCGGTGTGGTTAGGCTTGCCGCAGTAGGTGCAAGTGAGGAACTGTACTTCCCTTTTTATAGGCGGCCTGCTGTGGAAGTTTGGGAGCTGCCTGTTCTGGAAGCAGGTTTCGCTCGTGTGGCCTGGCCTACCGCAAGTTTGGCAGGACATTCGTATTCTGTGATTTGGGTGCCTGTTTTGGGAATGATTGTTTTGTTGATGGGAGCTGTTGTGGTTATCTATTCGAGCAGCATGACTTTCAGCATGCGCTATGGCTTGTTTAAGGCTCGCGCCTCCATGGGCCTTGGCTATTAGCTTGAGCTGGTCGTTTCTCAGAGCATCCTCGAATATTTGGATCGCTAATTTGTTATTTTCATCAACTAGGAATGTTCGTACTGCCTCATCTTCGCTGATCGCGTAGGTGGCGGCGTTTAGGTTATTTAACGCGGCACATACACGTTCACCGAATTCCTTAACCGATTCTTTGAGGTGTTGTCGCACGGCTAGCAATTCATTGTGCGAAGAGGAGCGAGATCTTTCTACCTTGTACTCTGACTCGAGTTTCCGTCGTAAGTCTTCCCATGTGGGAAGAGTATTAAACTGGGTTAACTCAAAGGCAGAACCCTGTAGCCTAGTTTTGACGATGCCTAAGAAATTTGGCTTGTCAGTCTCTTTTACAGATTTAAACAGAATATCCCCACAGGAGATAAACCTTCCCAACTCTGATGGTTTCCCATCGAACACAGGCATGATGTTGAAAACATCAGCTATTCCCACTTTCATGTCCATGACTTGTGGATTCTGTGGGTTATCTTCCCAAGGAGAAAAGGGTAAAACTTCAAATAGATCGGCAATAGCTTTGGCTCGCTTATTTGCCTCTCTGGTGATCTGTAAACGCCTAATTGCTAGACGAGCAAATCAACTAATATAGCCGAAAAAAAAGGAAAAGGAGACTTCGCGATGACAAAAAAAGAAAAAAGATAATTTTTAATGGGTAAACAAGGGACGCGAAAGAATATGTGTATAAGTGTATATATAAAAAAAACTATAAAATATATATATATAATTTTTGTTAAAGGATTTTACTTTGCATAAAAAAAGACAATTTTATGTTTTTTAAAACCTTTATTTTGAGCTTAAGCAGCTTTAGATCCCTTACCGTTGGTCGGGGGAAATCTTCAGCTATAAATGTTGACAATATTCTTAAGACTAAAGAAATGAGATCGACTGATCTCTTTTTATAGGGATTACATGTTCTGAGATTGACTGGGGAATGGGGATGATGCAAGATATTAAATGTGTGTTTATTTTCGTGTGCCGAAGGCATACTTTGTTTATGCAATTAATTCAAATGCTGAAGGCAAGAATTATTACTTTGTTTATGCATTGATATATGCTGAAGGCAAGAAATTCTGATACGCAGTCTTTGGTATTTTAATGACTGCGCTATTATTTTTTATTGATTCTTTGCATCATTGTATTAGCGATTTTTGTTACATTGTATCTACATGATACTGTGGTTAATTGAATTTAAAGTCAAGCGTTTGTGCACAAGTGTGCTCTGATATAACACCTCCCCCTTTAGAGTCTTCTAATGGTTGCAAAGTGACCGTTGGAAGATTTACAGTATTTATAATCTTTTTATTCTTATTTTTTATTTTTATATAAACATAAATTATTGCAATGATTATTATGGTTATAAATATAACATATATGATTAAACTTGACTTTTTATGTTTGTATTTAAGTTCTTGAATTTCTTTTAAATTATTTATGCCTTGATAATGTAATTCTTGGAAAGTTAAATCTTCTATTTTAGTATAATTTATATTTAAAATGGTATTTGGAATTAATGGTTCATGTTTATAATTTTTCCTTTCATACTCTTTATTATTTATTTTAATTTTACAGTTTTCAAATTTAATAAGTTAGTTACCTTTTATTACAATTTTTTGATTGTTGCAATTTTGATTTATTTCCTGTAATTTTATATTAATTAATACAAGATTGTTATTTCCTATTTCTAATACTTCTTCATTTAAATTTTTTTCAAGTTTACAGTTCATTGAATTTTAAGTATATTTTCAATACAATCATCATTAATATTACTTAAATTTTTTATGTATTTTGTGTTTTCATAAATAGTTTGGTCTTTGGTTAAATACAAATTTTTATTTATTTTTAATTGTAAATTATTTTCTTTATTTGGAATGGGTTGAACATATATCTTTTTGTATAACTCATTTGTAAATTTGGGTACTTTAATGATGAATATAATATTGCTTTTATATAGAGCTAAACTGAGGTTCAATTCTTTTAAGTTATTTAAATTAATGCCGTATTTATTTATTTCTTCTGTAGATAAAATGTCTCTACTTAGTACTCCTAACCTTGAGGTCATTACTATCTCTTTTATTTTTCCTATATCCTCATGTAAATAATCGAGGTTTTCTCTCAACTTTATTTCATACTGTATTTTAGCTATATCTTTTTCGTAGTTGTAACTGTCTTTAAATGTGTTAATTCTCTTTATTATGTTATTGGTTTCATTGTTCAAGGTTTCAGTTAATATTTTTATTTGTTTGTTAAATTTATCATTAATTATTATTTGATTATTTAAATTTGTAATTTCATTATGGCTGTTTGTTTCAATTATTTTTAGATGTTCTTCAATATCTTTACGATCATTGTCGTCCATAGTGCCATATAAAAATTTTAATCCTGTTCCTATAATGTTAAGCAATCCTCTTTTCGGCCTATTAAGTTCAGGATGGGGTAAAAGAACCTCAAACTCCTTACGTATTTTTGACATTTTCCTAGTTATACTATCATTTTCTTCGGGCATTTCATTAACATTTCTTTCCATAATTTCTATATTATTTTCATATTCAGTAAAATTAATTATGTGGAGAATTGTATCATAACTATTTATTAAGGGGTATTCTTCTAATTGGATTAAGGTAAAACCATTTCCTTTATTGAAATCAATGACTTCTAACTCCGCTTCTACTTGGCTGAGGGTTGTCATAATCATCAGAATTACAATCATTTTCTGGATTGTCGCCATATGTTGCGTTATTTGATGCGATATCTCTGGAATGAGATGGTTTTGTTATCTGTTGGTATTTTTTCTTTTTCCTAAATTGATCTTTATGGAGAATACGATTAGGATTTTTCTTAAATCTGTTTCCTTCTTCTAATGTGTATTTTTTGTTAGATTTATTAATTACTTTTACCTTTTTATGTTTTGGTGCTATTTTGTTTTTGATTTTCTCTGGCTCTGTTATCTTTGCATAATTTTCATCTATGCTTACATTTTCCCTATTCATGTTTAATTTATTCAATATCTTAGTTTTACACTCTTCAATACGTTTATAGATTAATTCATTGTTGATTTTATTAAAATGTATATCTATAGGTTTTTCTTTTGTTGTTAAATGAATGACATTATTGTAAGTGTCTATTGCTTTGATTGTATGGTCAATGGGTTCAATTTCTTCACCAGATTCTTGTATTTGGGTTAAAATTCGAATATGTTCATTGAGTGTGCTGTGGAGACGTTCAATGTCTGAATTACCTGTATGGCGATTAGCTGTACAATAATGAATATTGATTTCATTATTTTCTAAGAAATTTCTTAATGTTTCAGAAACAAAAGCGTTTTCGTTATCGAGAGTTATTTGTTTGGGTTTTTTCATATATGTAAAAATTTTCATTAAAGCATTTAAAACATCGGTATATGTTTTATGTTTTATAGGTTCTATAGCCGCATATTTACTGAACTTGTCGATACATGAGATGTATTTTTTCTTATTGTTTAAGAACCATATATCTATGTGATAGTGCTCATTTGGGTTTTTTGGGGTTATAGTTTTTTCGTATGGTAACTTAATTGGGTTTCTTTCGATTTTGGTCATACATAGATGACAATTATTAATTTGTTTATTTATAAGGGTTTTCAAATTTGGTATATAATATTTTCGATTAAGATCTAGATATATTTTTTCTATACCTACATGGTTGTTATTTTTATGTGTTTTCAATATTATTTCGTTTGCTTCGTCTATTTTTAGATCCTGTAAGAGCTTTGTGCTTCTATGCAATATTTGGATTGATTTTGTATTTTCTAACTTCCATTTATCTTGGAATTTTATAAAGATATCCTCATGTTCTATATATATGCAATTTAACATTCTAACGTCGACTTCTTTAATAATATCTTCAAAGTCGTTTTCTTTGAATTCTTTACGTGTAAATATAATTCTTCTTTTCCCAACATGTGGATAAATAATTTTTGTTACTTCGTCATTTGCGCTGACTTGAAGAATTATTTGTCGATTAAAGATATTAATCGGTTTTTCACTAATAGGGATTAAGCTTGAATTATCTGATTCTGCGCTGTGTTGAGTGTGATCGTCCTCATCGATGTCGTTGTTTATCATATTGATATTATTTTCTATTTTTATACGGGACAATGCGTCTGCCACTTTATTCTCTTTTCCTTGTATGTATTGTATTTCGAAGTCATACTCTTCAAGTTTGATCTTCCATCTTTGTAATTTACTATTTGGTTCTTTTAAGTTTTGGAGCCATACTAATGGTCTATGGTCTGTTTTTATAATGAACTTGCGTCCATATAAATAATGACGAAATTGCTTGGTTGCCCAAACTATTGCCAACAATTCTTTTTCTATTGTTGAATAGTTACACTCATGTTTATTTAAAGTGCGTGAGGCAAATGCTAGAGGTCCATGTGATTGTGACAAAACTGCTCCGAGAGCAAAGTTGCTAGCATCGGTGGTTAATGTAAATTCAAAATCACTTATAAACTTCCTATAGTATCCTGTTAAACCGAGGAAACTTTGGATTTCTTTGACGTTTTTTGGAATAGGAAATTTCTTAATTGCTTCAATTTTTTTCGGATTTGGTTTTATACCATTTGATGTTACTACATGCCCTAGGAATTCTGTTTCTTTACGTAGAAATTCAGATTTGTTTAATGATACCTTAAGATTTGCATTCTTTAGTGTCATTAAGATTTTTTGAAGTGAATCAATATGTTCCTGTAGGCTTGAGGAAAATATTATGATGTCATCTAAATAGACATAGCATATTTTCCCTATAAATTCTTTAAGAACTTCATTCATGAGTCTCTGAAAAGTTGCGGGTGCATTCTTTAATCCGAATGGCATTCGCACGAACTCATAGTGTCCGGTTAATGTACTGAAATCAGTTTTTTCTCTATCTTTGGCTTCTACTTCTATTTGATAGAACCCTTTTGTAAGATCTAGTGTAGTGAAGTACACTGCATGTCCCAATTTATCTAAAATTGAGTCCATGTTTGGAATAGGATATTTGTCTTCTTTAGTAACATTATTCAATTTTCGGTAATCGATAACGATTCGCCATTCTTTATTACCTGCGTGATCCTCTTTTTTAGGTACCACCCAAATTGGAGCGTTATAGGGCGAAGTAGAATGCTGAATTATTTTTGATTCCAGCATTTCCTTTATTTGTTTATCCACTTCTTTCTTGTGAATTTCGGGATATCTATATATCCTTGTGTATATTGGAGAATTGTCCTCCGTAGGAATGTTGTGTTTTACGTGATTCGTAAAAGACAAATCATCACCTTTTCTATAGAATACTCCGTCGTATTCCTTTATTACTTTAAACAATTTTTGTTTTTCTTCTTTGTTTAAGTGATCTGTTCGCAGTTCTTTACTAATTGTGCTGTTTATAATAGAGTCTATAGGAATAATTTCATTGAAATAATTGATGGTATTTTCGTATTCTTTTTCTTCATTTTCATTGAAGAACAAAGGCATGATTTGGCCATTCAATCTCAATGTTTTTTCCCTATAATTTATTTCTCCATCGTTTGGAATCAAAATGTTGTTTCCGATAATTCCATTATACTCTTCATTGAAAGTATAAACTTGGAATTCACAATCGTTTTTAACCGCTAGTGCTAATTTTGTTTTTGGGATAGTGACGTCTTTTGTGACCACTATTGGGTTACCTGCTGTGCGTATGGTCATAGGTTTGATACGCCATTTAGTATATTCTCTTGGTGAATCTTCTTCACGCAAAAGACTATTTGTTGCTCCTGTGTCAATTAGGAGTCTTATTGTTTTATTATTTTTCCCTAATTTAATATAGGGAAGTGAAGTTCCGAGGCTGAATGCCGAAAATTTGCTTCACTTGTATTTTCTTGTACCCTTTGTCTTTCAACGTAATTAGCTTTAGGTACTCGTCTCATTTGAGATGATGAAGGATCAATGTCCATAGGCTCAAACCTTTGAGGATATTGCCTATAATTATTATTATTTTTATTGTTATTATAATTATTATATGGGCGTTGTTGTTGGGGATTATTCGGCATATAATGCTTTGGTTGCCAATTTTGGTTTCTATTAGTATTTATATTATTTTCTCTACTATTACTATTTCTGAAGGGATTATTCGGGTTTTTAAAATGGTTACTATTAGGTTTATGTTCATACCTATTTTCTAGTTTCCTAGTATTGTGTCTTTGTTTGTCATTATTGTCTGTATCGTGATTTTGTTTTGTCACAAGTCCTGCATTACTGAGCTCGTGTAAAGCCAATTCCATGGTAGTAGACTTTAATGCATATAGTATGGTTCTCATATGGATTGGAAGTCGTTCCTTAAATATGTTGAGTGCAGTATCATTATTGCGGGGAATATCTGAGCTACTATTTTCCTGCAAACATTTCTGATTTAACAGTGATAGGGTTCGTTGTATGTGGTTATAAAATTTGAGTGGGTCGACTCTAAATTGAGAAGCTCTCAAATCTTCATACAACTGATCACGGTTGCCGTTGTCAAGAAAATAAACCTACCAAGCTTTTAAAAAAAACCTACCAACTCAATGAAAAACCTACCAAGCTTCGTTTGCGTTTATTTTTCGAAAAAAATATATAAACAACATAAAAAAACGTGTTTTCGCAGTAATTCATATTTATTTTTCTTAACGCACATTAGTTTAAGTTTAAAGCATAGGTACCGTAACCATTTAACATAGGTATCCAGTAGGTAGGTATGTATATCAGACTTCAATAAAATACAAAAAAAAAATCACAAATACTTATGTAATTATCACAAAAATCACATACTTAATTCAATTTAAATCATAAAAACAAACGTAAAAAAACATATTCTGTAGAAAACTTAACAAGAAATAAATAGGTACCTAGTTTAAAAATAATTTTTAGCTGACCAGACGTAATGAGATTCACATTTGTTGTCAGCGGCCAATTCTTTTGCTAACATTATACTGTTTATTACATTAAATCCCAATTTGTTTCTTAGTTTATTTTTTATTAGGGACAAATCAAAAAATTTCCTTTCTGCTACTGCAGAACTGTGAGGTAGGGTCAGTAAACTAAAAACGAAATTTGTTAAATCTTTATAACAATATTCGTTCATTCCGTTTTGAGTTTGGCCAATTTTTTCCCAGAACTGATTAATTTCCATCGTAGGGCTCAAATTGTTTTTGGAAAATCTTAGAAGCTTCCATTGTATCCCGATAGCTTCAGGATCACAATCAAACAAATAATTAAAAGCAGATACCAAGGGTACAATAGATATTTCATTATCAGATAAAACTTTTTGAGGCTTTATGATGGACAAATTTTTCAAATTAATATTACCGAAATCAAATCTGGACATTATCTGATCTAAAAGTTCTATATAAAAACTGCGAATATTTATCTTTATTGCTGTTTGGTTTGCGTTTGATATCTTACATTTCATAATGTACGCTTCAGCTTTGCTTCCTACAAACACTTCCTCAATTGGCAAATAATTATTTGTATCCTTGTAGTCAACATCTTCAAGAGAACTATTTCTTATATAGTTATTGTTAATAAAATTACTCAACACTAATTTTGTATTTGATTCAAGGTGTTCATAAAGATACGGTAATCGAGCTTTTTCGGATTGAAACCCCTTGTTTAAATCGTTTATGATTTTGAGTATATATGACAGGAACAAGAAGTAAACTTTCGTGCCGGGACAATCCATTAAATTAGCCAATTCGTTAGTGTTAATTCCATTTACTTCCAAATAAGATGAAATAAAATACAGTTTGAGGGCTTCCCATTGTTCAACTATACGATTAATAGCATTCTCCAGAGCAAGCCACCTAGTTAACGAAATTCCAAGTATCTTATGAGGCTTGACGCTGCAATAATCTTGAAATTCCTTTAACTCATTGATTCTCTTCGGACTGTATGCAAAAAACTTGTATATTTTTCGGCAAAGTTCTTCGATTTCCACCGGAAGTTTTTTACATGCATAAGACGAACACAAATGCAGTGAATGGCAGGTACACTTCATGTAAAAAAAGTCAACATCTTTTTTTAATTTTGCTTGCACTCCATTTATTTCCCCGGCCATGACACTAGCTCCGTCTGTTGCAAGTCCTATCAAATTTTGTATTTTAATGTTATTTTCATCAAAAAAACTTTTTATGCATTGGGAAATAGTGTCTGCATCCGGTTTGAATAATTCGATCAAACCCAAGAAACGATCATGAATACATTTCGAGATGTTATCCACATACCTTGCTACCAACACTAAAGACTGATCAAGAAATTGACGATTTTCCTCTGCCATAAATGTGTCAATGTTAGTTTGATTCTTCTTCTTACCTATGTTTCGAATATGCCACTCGGTTTTTTCATGATTTTTGATGTGGCTTAAATGGTTGACAAGCATTTTGTCACAAGCTTTACAAAAGCATTTGTTGTTTTTATTTGTCAACCATGGAAAACTAGATAGCCATTCATTCCGAAAATGTCGATCCTTCTTCACATTTTGCAATTTGTCTTCTTCATCCAACGATAAAGTTTCTTCTCTATAAAGAATATTTGAACTCAGTTAGTTACAAATGTACATAATTTTGTATACACGAATATTGCATACGATAAAATATCCCTTCTTGAAGGAAATTCCAATGATTTTAATGTGCTGGTTCTTCCAGAGACGCTCGCTTTAGCTTCATCATCTGTTGGTTTTTCTCGTTCACTACGAAGAAAATTAAAAATTGAATTTCAAAGTTTTATTGTTATTTATTGAAATATACCTGTTTAAGTGCAATGTTGACGTGCTTGGTTTTCCCGAATCAGCTTCGATTTCGATCAGTCTTACGTTTTTTTCTAACTACGAATCTTTAGAGGAATTTTCACTTCATATTCAACGCCAATTATTTAATTATTTTGATAAAGTACTTACCTATCCATGTTTCGAAGTGCCAACAAATAATTTAAAGCTTCGACAACCGAATGTAATAAATTTATTTTGATCTGTCATCTCAAATGTCAATTCAAAAAATGTATGAGTGAATTCAGTCAAACAAAATAAGATATACGTTCTCGCAAGTCATTTAGTGCCTGGTTACATTTGTGTACTTCTTTTGAGAAATTAATTAGAGATTATGTTATTTTTTGTAAAAGAGTTGTTTTGGATGTTTTAGTAAAAAATACCTACCAAATTGAATTGAAACCTACCAACCTACCAAAGCTGAAAAAACTTACCAATTTTGGTAGGATCCTACCAAAACGGCAACCGTGCAACTGATATGAATTTTTAAATCCACCGAAATTTTCTAATAACATATTTTTTATATCCACCCATCTTGTAAGATGTGTATGGATTTCTATTGCCTGTCTAGCTCTTCCAGTAAATTTACTTTTTAAAATGTTAATGCACATTTTTTGAGATTGTTCGTTATACGTGAGTAATGTAGGAATTATATCATCTACGTTAGAAATAAATATTGGCAAATCTTCTGTTTTACCATCAAAATTTTGGAGGCGTTCAATATATTTTAAAGGATTTAATTCTAAATTTCTTAATATATTACCTGCTACTGGTGGTTGTTGCTGAATCTGTGCTGCTACTGCGGGATCCATGTTGATTTGTTCAATGTCCCTTTGTTGATTAAAATTTTGTTGTCTCAGCTCGGCACGTTGCGAATTTCGTCTCATTCGGTTATTGTTTTTAATCGTCTGTTGAGCACGTTGGGGCTTTCGAAACACTTGCCACTTGTTGTTGGGTTCCACGTTATTTAAAATTATCTTCGTATTTTTATTTTATTTAATTTTTCACTTCTTCTTTTTGTTTGGTTTGAAATTATTTTTCCTCTACGGATTTTGTAATATAAGTCATATGCATTGACTGAATTACTAAATAATTTCCTCGTTAAGTGTCAAGATCGATATTCATTCGATTATGCTTTTCACTTTTTATGTTTTATTCGTGAACCGTACCGATATTCATTCGGTGTTTATTAGTTTCACAAAAAAAAAAATTTTTTTGATCGCGAAAAAATATAAATTAATTCTTTCGGTTCGATCACTGGATTGCCATGTCTCTTATAATTTTCACTTATATTTCTGACTGGAATCCTACCGACTGCGCCATTTTTGTTAAAGGATTTTACTTTGCATAAAAAAAGACAATTTTATGTTTTTTAAAACCTTTATTTTGAGCTTAAGCAGCTTTAGATCCCTTACCGTTGGTCGGGGGAAATCTTCAGCTATAAATGTTGACAATATTCTTAAGACTAAAGAAATGAGATCGACTGATCTCTTTTTATAGGGATTACATGTTCTGAGATTGACTGGGGAATGGGGATGATGCAAGATATTAAATGTGTGTTTATTTTCGTGTGCCGAAGGCATACTTTGTTTATGCAATTAATTCAAATGCTGAAGGCAAGAATTATTACTTTGTTTATGCATTGATTCATATGCTGAAGGCAAGAAATTCTGATACGCAGTCTTTGGTATTTTAATGACTGCGCTATTATTTTTTATTGATTCTTTGCATCATTGTATTAGCGATTTTTGTTACATTGTATCTACATGATACTGTGGTTAATTGAATTTGAAGTCAAGCGTTTGTGCACAAGTGTGCTCTGATATAACATATATATATTAACAAATAGTATCACTTAATACCTTATACAATATCGCCTCTCGATTTAGCTTTTTCTGCTGCTGTTGTTGGTGCTGCTTCTGCTGCTTCTGATGTTATTATTGTGTTGATGTCGTTTAGCTGGATGCCAGGCAGGCTCTTCGCCCTAAAGTTGTAAGTTACAACCTGGTCTTTTCACTGCCTAAGGTTGGCCAAATACCTACGCTCTAAAGCTGGCAAGGACTTATGTTTTTGGGACTTCTACCACACACTTTTAACACTTTAATGCTCACTTTAACACTGTACTCCTCTGGTATCTAGCTCCAGAGACGCCTCAAGATCTTTGTCTTGTGTATTGGAAGGTAATTATTGGTACTGGTAGGAGATCACTAATGGGATCCCACCGCTGCCACCAAATGTTACGTACTAAAATACCGTGCTTCCTCGGGTAAGAGTATCGTACGGAGAGAGTGAAATAAAACAACGTTTTGTAAATGGAAGGAATAATAATAATAGGCCCGCCGTCCACTGCGTTGCTGCGACCTTTATTGTTTATTGTTATATATTTTCTTAAGTTTCGTTTGTTATTGACTAAAAAGGCCCGCCGTCCACTGCGTTGCTGCGACCTGTGTTAGTTGAGAATTACTTTCTACTCTCTGACTTTTCCTACCCACAATCATCCTCTTTTATACTAATATTGGCATGACCTTTCCTCTGTCTTCCCCTTCCACGCACCATTCCCTTCCTGTGTATTTTACCTGTAAATGCTTACGCGCTATTTCAGGCAATTACTTAATTGTTTCCTCATTAATTGTTCCACTTAAAAAATGCCAAATGACAACTTGGGTGTCATTGACCATGTGCCGGTATCGGGTATCACCCATTCAAGAACTAATTACTTGATTTCCCCATAGCACAACGTATTCGCCGAAATAATGCAATCAATGCAGTTTCGCCGTATGTTGGCTTGCTGCTGGTCGACCGGGGTTGAATTACGTGTGTATTGGGTGGGTACGATACCTCAATGCTATTATGCTACGGCAACATGTGTGAACATAAAAAATGAGGAAAACAAAGCAGATGCCTAAATATAGCCGCAGCCAGGTAATTGGGATAGAGAGATGGTGTTTTGGTTGAAGAAGACAAGAGAAGGTTGCCGTGTGGGTGTTTTGGATATGGATATGGTTGTGCAGATCACAACAGGTCCATAGGAAGTAGGGTGCATTTTGCAACTCCATTGATTCTTTCACCTGTACTAGTAGCCTGGACAACAGTTCCCCCGCCGCCAACTCCAACCTCTGGATGGATACTGTCTTTAACGGCGCCACGCGCGTCTTTGACACTAACAAATTGCTTGTCACTGCGCCATCTGAATGTACTGTACGAATGTAGATGGCTGCTCCATAAGCTGTGTTTGAAGCATCACAGAACCCGTGCACCTGCACGTCTAACTCTTTCGAAGTGCCTAACCATCTGTCTATACGGAATTCTTCCAAAAGAGTTATCTCTTCCCATAACTCTTTCCATCTGTACTCTATCTCTACTGGCGTGCGATCATCCCATCCTGTACTTAACCTCCAAATGTCCTGGATTAAGATCTTGCCTATGATAGTGACTGGGGATATGTACCCATTTGGATCATATAGGTGAGCTATGCAGCTAACGATCTTTCTCTTGGTGAGGATGCCGATTAGCTTTGGTGTTTTCACTTCATACGTAAATTGATCTGTACTAATTAGCCATTTTAGTCCTAGAATGGATGATTTCTCTTCCCCGAAAACACCATTGCCGCCTCACCAGTGCCAGCATTCATCTCCTCCATAAATCTAGAGGCGTTTGACTTCCATTGGCCTAACTCGAAACCGGCACCTTTTAATATTCTGTACATCTCTTTGGCTAATTTTATTGCCTTAGCTTCATCTGACTCGCCTGTGGTGCAGTCGTCCATGTAATAATCATTTTGGATTGCATCGGCTGCTTCTGGGAATTCTGACTGTGCTTCTCTTGCGGCCTGTACTAGTGATCTGACTGCTAGGTGCGGGGACGACGTCAATCCAAACGTGACGACGGTCAACCAATACTCGCGTAGTGGCTCTTGCCTGCTTTCTCTCCAAAAGATGCGTTGCAGGTCCCATTGGTCTGTACTGAGCCTGACCTGATTAAACATTTTCTTTATGTCACCGCATATTGCAATGCGATGCCTTCTAAAACGCATTACTATCTCATGCAAATCTCTCTGCAGCTTCTCACCTAACATCTGTACATCGTTTAAGGATATTCCTTTATCTGTACGGCAACTTGCATCATAGACTATACGAAATTTCTTTTCTATACAGTGGTGGGGTATGTGATATACCGCAGCACCTATGTTGGTCTTTCTGTTCACAACCTGTACATGACCTAACTGAATGCCTTCACGCATTTTCTTGATGTAATTTTCTTTCAACTGTACGCACTTCTCTAACTTGTTTTCCAGGCACATAAACCTGCGCAATGCGACTTCTCTTGAACTGCCCATCTTCTCGAACCCTTCTTTCAGTGGCATCTTTACCACAAATACGCCATCTTCTTCACGACGATGCGTCTGCACAAAATACTGCTCTACGAGCTCTTCTTCCTCTGTACGGCTAGAACACGCTCCCACCTGGTCCATCTGCCATAATCTCCTCAGCAGTTGGTCCAACTGCTCCTCTTCTGCTAAACTGACAGCTGCGCAAGCATTGGTTGTGTTGTCGCATCTTTCCTTGCTGGCACCTAGAACAACTGTTCCCAGGGATGTCTCCATCATTGTGACACCGTCTGATCCTCTTGGCGATACTGATATGACTGATTTCGCAAAGAAATCTACTCCTAACAGCAGGCTCACCGGACCCGGTTTATAATAGTCTGGATCGGCATACCTGACCAGAGAATCCTTTGTGTTTCTCTTTACCTGTACTGTGCTGGTTGGTAGAATTGCCTGCCATTGGCTTTCTTCTGGCATGAACCAAACCGGCAGTAGTGTATGTGGTTCTTTAGCGCTCGAAGCGAACCATGGGTATACCTTAACCATAGCCCGGCGTGTGATTGTAAAGGGAGCACCGTCAATGCCTACCAGTTTGCCCGCTGCTTTCTTGGTAGGAATCCTCAATTCTTCCCTTAATTTGCCCACCATCAGGTTTAGATGGGACCCTGTGTCTAACATTGCCCGAAAGGGACCATACATTAGGCCGCCAACTGCAACCTTTACCATGGCAGTCGGAATCAAAGAACCCTCGTGCCTTAAAAAATTAATAGACTGTACATAGGTTTTATCATTCGTTTTCCTGAATTTCATTGGTATTACATTTTTTACATTTTCACCTATATTTCCCTGTACCTTCCTCTTCCTTGTCGATTTTTGCAGCTGCTGGCTCAACGCCCCCTCCTCCTTCTTCAGTTCCTCCACCCTGCTGTTCAGTTTCTGCAGCTTGGCCTTGAACACAACCTGACTCTGGTCCTCTACGTTTTTATTTTTTGCCTGTACGTCTCTCCTCGCTGCATAACCGCTCTTCTGTGCGTGACTGTACTGCTGACCGCCTAGTCATTCCAGCTTCAGCCTGTCGCCAGCTGGTCTCCTTGCTCCGCCCCTGCTAACAGTTTGAGCTGGAGCCCTGTACCTTTCTTCTTCTTCTTCTCCCTTTACCTGGATGCGCATAGCTGGTAGCACATGCCTGTTGACCTCCTTTGACGGGCACAAGTGGATGTTGTGCTTTGGAGCACCTGGACAGCGGACACAGCCTCTCTGGAAGCAACTATTTTCCTTATGCCCATGCTTTAGGCAGTTTGGTCAAATCGCGCGTCTATCGATGAAGTCCTTCCTGCCTCGAAATGAAAGCGCGCAAAATTCCGGACAGTCCCAGATCTGATGGTCTGATCTGCATACCTCACATGGAGGACGCCCTGAACTCCTTGTGTTATCTCTAGGGGCAGTTGCCCTCGCCTGTACACTGCCTCTGGGAGCTGGACCTGCTCTTGCTGCAACTTGTCTAGCAAGCGCCTCTACTCCTACGTGCCCTGTACTGCCCTTACGAGCTCCTGCCACGTTTGATAACGCAGCCGCCTGCTTGTCAACAAATTCCAGCATCGTTGACAGTTTCGGTTGTTCTGAATCGCGCTGGAGCTCCCATTGTCGTGCAGTCTCCTGGTCCAGCTTCTCACACAACACATGGATGATAAAGAAATCCTAGGTCTCTACTGGTAGTCCCAGCGCCTTCAACTGACGCATGACCTCGTGCGTCGTGTTGGCCATCCTCTGAAGCTCGTTGGCTGACGGCTGGCTGCTTAGCTCCGGGAGGTTAAGCAATTGGCGAAGATGGTCGCGCCCAATCATGTATTTTTGGTCGTAGATCTGCTTCAACCTCTCCCATGCTTCGCTGTAGTTGTTGGCCGTCAGCTGCCATTCCCCCAATGTCCTGGCTGCACGTCCTGTGAGCGAGTTTTTCAGGTACGCGGACTTGTAGGCTGGTGCGACCTTGTCGTTGTCGTGGATGGCCGCAGTAAACCTGTCGTGGAACCCTAACCACTTGGTGTGAGTCCCATCGAACTCGTCCCAAGTATTATTTAGGTCATGCTGCTGGAATGGCATGTCCACCTGTACCTTAATTCATGTACCCTGTAAGTTGTCCTGTCCTGTGGGGCGCAGTGCCTCCATCCTGTCTTCTAACGCCGCGCACGCATAGAAGTAGTCACCTTTGACTGACTCCTTGAAATCGATGCACGCGCATATGGTGTCCTCTTTTGCGCCGGCTAGCAGTACTTCATGCTGCTTGCAAAAGTTCTGCCAGTCCTCCTGTACTGTCTTGAGACGCAGCTCCGCATTTTTGTACGAAATCGCGGCTGCATCCTCCGACTCGGCAAACCCGCGTGACATGGCGCTTTCGCTTGGTTGCTTGTCATCTTTTCGTCGAAGAAAAAAAAACTCTTGGTAAAAAAAGAGAGAACAAAGATGATCCTATTATAATCTGTACTTGCACGAGAAGCACCCTTAATTGGGGCCTGTTATAATCTGATTCTGACGCCTAACTTGTTCTAGTGGATGCAAATTATTTGATACTATTATCTCTGTACAATTGCGAACTTTTGACTCATTGACGATTCATTAACCTGTATACTTCAATGTGAATCTTGACACATTTATCTGATTCTGTTTGTTTTGCCTGAACACCTGTACTGACATGTCATATCCTGTACCCTATTCCCATTGCTCAGCATTTTGGCATCTTGTGCTAGCTTTTCGAGCATGGAATTCTAACATCCTGTACTAGCCAAATTTATCAATTGACTACCTAACAAGCATGCTTTTAATTAATATACACACATATTAATTTCACTGTACACCTTTGTATTTATATACCTCTACTATCTATTTTATAGTGATCACAATGTTCCTTCTATACGCCTATGAATCTCTACTTCGTCACTGTACACTTTTCTACACTGAACGATATGCACCTATACATACATTTTTACTCATATCCTCGTTATCACACTGCCTCAGTAGCTGTGTACGTAATTGCCCTTGACGCACTGTGCGATCTGTTTTGTATTTTCCTCTTTTTTGTTTATTTCTTATATAATTTGCACCACTTCCTAGAACAGTCTTCTATACACTTTTCCGCACTATAATTGTCTGTACTCACCAGTTGTTCACACAAAACAAAAAAAGGAACAACAAAAACTTTTTATTTTGCTTGCACTGGAAATTAGATTAGTCGACCGCTTATACTGAACGCTCGTTTCACAATGCCCATACGCTGTGTATAGTTTCATGCACTTACCCTGTATCCTCTCTTTTTTATTGTTTACCTTTTCGCCGACTGCCTGTACTTGCCGTTGCTGCGGCGACCCGTGGAAAGTGTTTTTTTTTTTCTTTCTTGATCTCTTTACTGTACCTTTGTGTGAAGCCTATCGACATTCACCGCTGCCTGTACCGGTGATGAGAAATGTATTCATCGTCACAAATCTGCTCGCAAGTAAATATTGCTTGCACCTTTTCTTTTTCCTTTTTGTTGTTCTCCTGGCGCGTAGCATGTTTATTATTTGCTTGAGTGTGGGCAACGGCACTTTTCAGTTTTTCACTTTTTGTATTTTGTAATTTCGTAGATTATGTTGAAGGTTAAAGTATATGTATGTGTGTATACATACTTTTGTTCCTGTAACGTATGTACCTATATTCTTTACTAGTTTTGCCTGTACCACTGTTTGTTTTATTATTATTATCCACTGCACTGATTCTAAATCCGGCTCGACATGGACCAATGTATAATCCGGAGAAATAAAACACAGTGAATTATTTAAAGTCGGGAAAAATATAATAAAAAACCCGACTATGATTATTCTTTATTTCATACTATCTTCACTACACTCAGCCTTTACTTCCTTATTCCTCTACTGTCCGAATGTGACTGACTGGCAGGACTTTCTCTCCTTCAAGCAAGAGATTCGTCCGCGAGTACAGCGATATGCCTATGTATATGTGATTCGATACAGATACAATAACAAAATACAATCAGCCCCTCCACATTTACACCCACTCTCTTATCAATGTCCTTCGCATTCGCATATCTACATTTTTCTTATTGTCGCTTCATTCGCTTGACTTTATCAATCAACAATAATGCATGAATTCCGGCCAACCGAAATAAACTGGTTTTTGGGATATCTGCAAATTACAGATTCTCTCAGTAGAGAGTAAAATTATAGAGAAAGCAAATAGCGCCGTGTCTGATATTTCGTGAACTATTATGGATATTTTGGTATATGTGTGCGTGAGTTCTGAAACAAAATTAAAAATTCAATAAAATAGTAAACTTTTCAAAATGTGAATTTAACTATTTTGTGAACCAAATATGTAATTTTTATTCATTGAACAGATAAACAGATGTTTGAAGAGCATTCTCCTGTTTACAGATAAAAGAAATAGTTCCTTGTTTCTCTACAAAGATTATTTACTTTTAGTCATTTTAACTTTCAATTCTTAAGAGTTAAACAAAAAAAATCAAAAATGTGCTCCAATGACGGCACAAATTGATTCATTGGCAATAAAATGAAATCATAAAAAAAATAAAAAAGTTTCATCTAGGGGTTGCCCCACCCGGTATAAGCAAAAAACACCCCAAAAAAGAGGGTTTTTCGGACTTTAAGCAAAACCAGAGTCAAAAAATGAAATTCTAATTCAATAGTGCACTGCGTCTATTTATTTTCAATCGAAAACCGTTTAATTCGATGAATTATCTTGTATAGCACAATTCCTCGTGGTTCGCTCTTCCAATAAAAACTCATAAAAGCACAAAGCAAAATGGTGTGAATGAGTGAAATTTTATTGAATTAAAGTTGAACTAATTTATACTGAATTTATTTATTCGAAAGAGTTATCTTTTAATGTTAATGCGCAGTACAAATAAATCGCGTGCAAAAATGAATTACCACCTTTTCCTTAGACTACAAAGATTACAAAATGTGGTGTGTGTTTAAAGAAGAGACGAACTGAACGCACATGCGTCAGCTATATATACTATTTCTTCTGATCAGAGACGAGCGATGATGTGCGATGCATTTTTGTTCCCACGCCCTCTGTGATCGGTTAGAAGAACCGTACAAAGGTGGAGTAAAGCTACAACACACTTGAACATCACCGCCCGCCTTGCAGTACCGTCAACTGCCCTAACATTGACCAGTTTTCAACTTTGAGTTTGAATTTCAAAGCTTTGTTTATTAATATCTACAAAGTGCGACTTTTAGTTTAAGGGGACTATCATTCTGAGCTAATAAATCATGGTTTTACTAAACTAGGTCAATTCCTATTGGATTTATATAGAAAATAGTGGATGGTCAATGTTAGGGCTCCGAATTCCTAACATTGACCGCCTTATGAAAATGTACCACTAATATAGATTTGGAAGTATATTTGATTATTATCTTACTTATTTTGTTCTCCATTTGTAATTAAGAATTATGTTCATTTAAGAAAAAAATTATATTTCAACTCGATTTTTCTTTTATTGATTTTTTAATAAAATTTTTTTGAAAGAAATATCCATTTTTTCAATATCAAAATACAAATATAAATAAAAAGTAGCCTAATACTTTCTAATTACAAAAAAGCATTAAAATACTGCAATGAATTCATTTTATGAAGTAAATAAGGCAAAATAAATAAATTATTTAAACATATTTCTTATAAGAAATAAAAAAAATAAATAAATACATAATATGTATTAATTATTAAATATAAATAAATTCAGGTAGGTAGGTATTTTAGGTATGTCAACATCAAACTTTTTATTTACAAGAAGATTAAATTACATTTACAAAAAAAAAACAGTAACTAGCTATTAGATACTAGTATATAGGTACGAGTAGTATCAGGTTATTACCTAATAGCAAACAAATTTTATCAGTCGAGCATTCATATTATAAATACTAATTCAGTTTTTTATCACAGCAAAAATTACTAAAATTAACTTAAACTATTTAAGCATTTAAGCTGGTCATATACCAATAAATTTTAGGAAAAGAAAAAAAAATAAAAATGCTTGTTTTGAGCTTGCAAAACCTTTTTAGAAGCTGCGCAGTACTGCCTGGTAGAGTTCTTCGATGGAAGATTCACCGTCGTCCGAACCCACAAAATCAATTTGTAACTCCTGAGTTACACCACTTGTGCTGGCAATGAGCTCTTCAGGACCATCAGCATTTTGGTCAAGGTTTTCAGGTGAATCGAAATCTATTACTTGGTTGTGCTCTTGGTCTTGATTCATTGCTAACTCAACACCGCTTAAATCCTCTATGGTTATCCCAAGATCTGGCTGTGTCTTAACTTAAGAGCGCCGTTTGCGCATTTGTGTAGATTCATTTCCATACCGCAGCTCTCTCAGGACAGCAATTACTGATGTTGATATGTTTGCTTGTACAGTGTTTACGTCCTGCATTTCAGCATCTGAATTTGGCAAACGCGAAAGAACTTGATTTGGGTTGAATGGAAAAACCCCCCCTTCAACCAATTTAAGCAGTGCGGAAAAGCACCCTTCGAAAGGAGTTGCGATTTGTGGGTACGGTTATCCTTCCATGAATCTAGGATTGGCCATGCTTTTTTAGAGGACCACAGAAAGCGACGTCGAGAGGTTGGAAAATATGTGTGGAGTTGTGCAAGAAACAAACGAATCGAATGTTGTTTGACAGAGCTGCAGCAACAACTTCAGATGAAAAATGACTTCCTAAATTATACCCAATAAGCATAACGGGACCAGGTAAGCGTCTAGTATTGGGAATAAAATGATTTAAAAACCAGTCCTTAAAAAGAGTTCCGTCGAACCACCCAGATTTGCTGCGGTTGTATCGGGTTTTAGGGGGACCACCCTACATCCAACTTTCCTACAATTGTTCCCCTTTATATACCACATAAGGTGGAATAATTTCCCCTAGAGCAGACCCACAAATCATAATCGATATATTGGACTTGGTGGAGTCCTTAACATTTTCCGGGTACCTAACTCCTCTTTTAAAAACACACTTCTTGGAACCGGGATCATCGGAGAGATTGGTTTCATTATAATTAAAAATGTTTTCAGGAGGTATCATCGAGCCTGACTCCAATGTCAAAGTTACCTTAAGGTTATCAAAACATTTTTGGACATCGTCTCCTGATATTTTTGCTTTTGACGGTTTTAAATTTTGGCTCGATCGCACACAAATTTCATCTTTATGCCTTTTTAAAAAGCCCCTTAACCATTTTATCCCTGGTAGGTTATTTTTAAATGTTGAAATATTATGTCTGCTGTTTACATCTAGATAATTTTTTGTTATCCCCAGTAAAAGGAAACCCCCATTCACTAACGGTGATTAAAACTTTCACCAGCTCTGTTTCTTCAAGCCCTGAAAGTACGGTTGGACATCCGATTGCCTTTGATCTTTTGTTATTTAGCCGGTTTAATAATGTCCCCTTCGCTATTTTGTACTTCAAAGCACACTTATTAATTGATATTGACCCCCTTCGAATATCATGAAGTGCTTTTTGAATGTTTTCATCGGAAGAGCTATTGTATTTCCTTTTTTCTACGAGCCTGGACATCCTGTTGTATTTAAAAAATTACAAAGAAAGAGAAAAACGAGTGGTCAATGTTTGGCTTCTCAATGGAATGTCGCGTGCCCTAACATTGACCAGCCGGTCAATGTTTGGCACTTTATCCAAATGACATGTGCCCTAACATTGTCCACTGGTCAATGTTAGGATCCAGGCGGTCAATGTTAGGAATTGTCATGAGCATTCGAATTGCTTTCACAAAAACCGTATTATTTCTAATTGCCTAGTATTTTTATACAAAAACTATATATTTTTTAATATAAAAGAACTCTTAACTACTCACCTTAAATGTTTATTTTGTTATACAAGCGATTGTTTAGGTATAGCGGACCAAAGTTTGCAACACACAAAACTACACTACTTTAGCACCACTTTGAAATTTGCCGCCAAAACTAACATTCATTTGACAGTAATCTTTAACGTATAATATGACATCTATTGACTAATACATGAACATAAAAAACCAAGAATTACTTTGAAATCGTACATGAACTACTCGCCAGAGTGGTTGAAAACATTTTCCTGTTTTTGGTCAATGTTAGAGGCCCGGTCAATGTTAGGGCAGTTGACGGTATTGCAAAATACAAAGTTGAATATTTAAGTTAAGTTAATTGAAAAGTTTCACGGAAAGTCGAGAAACATAGGAATTTAAATTAAACTGCTTGATCATAGAATCGTGCTTAAAAATATACAGGAATATAGAATAGAATTTATTTTAGATAAACAACCATCGTAAACAAATCTTCGAAATAAATTTTATGACGACGAAGAATAATAAAAAAAGAGGGTTTTTCGTTTTTGGGTTCTGATAGATGGCGATTATGTTTTCGTGGAATGAGATCAAACCCCTTTTTTCGCATAGGCTAGTGACCGGTTAGTATGGCTGGAGAATGCAAAGTTTGGCCACCGAACGGGTGATAATTCCCTTTTGAGTTTTCACATCAGCCACTCGGACTCGACGGTCGGGACCGGGATACACCTTCAATACGCGACCCAATCTCCATTCGCTCGGTGGTAAATTCTCGTTGCGAACTATGACCAAATCATTGAGCTGAATATCGCGTTGGGGATTTTTCCATTTATACCTTTTATGGAGTTCCTTAAGATACTCCTCCTTCCATCTAACGGCTAATTGATGATGGAGTATCTTTAGCTTCTTCCAACGATTCATAACACTTAGTGACTGTTCACAATAAGAAGGTTCCGGAGGACCTTGCAGCAGACTGCCAGTGAGAAAATGACTAGGGGTGAGCGGTACAATGTCAGAAATGTTCTCCGACATGGGTGAAATGGGGCGAGAATTTAAAATGGCTTCGATACGTGCAAGAAGAGTCGTGAACTCTTCAAACGTAAATTTTTCGTTTCCAGCTAACTTGCGAAAATGCAATTTAAAACTTTTGACACCCGCTTCCCACAGGCCTCCCATGTGTGGCGCGCCGGGGGGTATAAAGTTCCATTTGATTTGGGCATAGTGATGCGCATTTGGATGCGAACCATGCAGGATGGCCTTTTGAAAATCGCACGCCAATAGTTTAGAAGCCTTGACAAAATTGTACCATTGTCGGAAAATACTTGTGCGGGTGTACCACGACGAGAAACAAAACGGGTGAATGCGGCCAAGAAGGCTGGTGCAGAGAGATCACTGACCGCTTCCAGGTGAATGGCGCGTGTTGAGAAGCAAATGAAGAGGCAAGCGTAGCCTTTGTCGAGACGACATTTTCTCCCATAATACGTCTTGAGTAAAAACGGACCCGCGAAATCGAGGCCGATATTAAAAAAGGGTCGGGTTAGAACGGTGCGTTCTTTAGGCAGTGCTCCCATCAATTGAGTCCTACAGCGTTTTCGATAGCGAATACAGACTGGACACGACCGAATTTGCTTTTTTACCAAATTCTTCAATTTTTGTGTTTCAATAAATTGAGTTAAAATATTAATAACAATTGTTATTCATTTTTAACTCAATTTATTAAAACACAATTGTTATTAATTTTTAACTCAATTTATTGAAGGCCCACATCTGACACCATATTTTTGTTACTATTCGCTTTTACTCCGACAATTTGTTGTAAACACTCTTGTTATTTATATTTTAACTCAATTTATTGAAACACAATTGTTATTAATATTTTAACTCAATTTATTGAAACACAATTGTTATTAATTTTTAACTCAATTTATTAAAACACAATTGTTATTAATTTTTAACTCAATTTATTGAAGGCCCACATCTGACACCAAATTTTTGTTACTATTCGCTTTTACTCCGACAATTTGTTGTAAACACTCTTGTTATTTATATTTTAACTCAATTTATTGAAACACAATTGTTATTAATATTTTAACTCAATTTATTGAAACACAATTGTTATTAATTTTTAACTCAATTTATTAAAACACAATTGTTATTAATTTTTAACTCAATTTATTGAAGGCCCACATCTGACACCAAATTTTTGTTACTATTCGCTTTTACTCCGACAATTTGTTGTAAACACTCTTGTTATTTATATTTTAACTCAATTTATTGAAACACAATTGTTATTAATATTTTAACTCAATTTATTGAAACACAATTGTTATTAATTTTTAACTCACTTTATTAAAACACAATTGTTATTAATTTTTAACTCAATTTATTGAAGGCTTGTTCTATATTTTTATTGCCTTTAAATTTTTGTTGCAGTTGTAAACACAATTGTTATTAATATTTTGATGCTAATGCGCTCACGGGTGAAGATAGACTGTTCCATTTTAATTGTCTGCCCTGCCTACGAACATAATTTTGTCACCGTACGGCGAAGGTGATAGGTGATACCTTTGAGAACGCTAGCAGTGACCAGTTCACTCATGTAATTTGACTTAGGATAGATAAAAGGTAGACAGACCCACGTATGCGGGTAATTTGGATTATGATAGAGCGCGAGATATTTGGAATAAGACACGATACAAAATTATTGCATCGTGGGAAGATTTACGTAAGCAAAGAAATGTGCGATGTGAGAAGAAGAGATATGTGAATAAGATAGGATATAAAATTATTGCATAGTGGGAAGATTTGCGTCTGCAAAGAAATGTGCGATGTGAGAAGAAGAGATATGTGAATAAGATAGGATATAAAATTATTGCATAGTGGGAAGATTTGCTGGCAAAGAAATGTGCGATGTGAGAAGAAGAGATATGTGAATAAGATAGGATATAAAATTATTGCATAGTGGGAAGATTTGCTGGCAAAGAAATGTGCGATGTGAGAAGAAGAGATATGTGAATAAGATAGGATATAAAATTATTGCATAGTGGGAAGATTTGCGTCTGCAAAGAAATGTGCGATGTGAGAAGAAGAGATATGTGAATAAGATAGGATAGGTAATTAGGATACAATAGAGTCATATTTGCGTATGCAATGGTGATTTGAATTGTAGTAAAGGTAGGCATATTTATGTATGCAACAGCGTTGAAATTGAGTAGCCAACTTTTGGATGATAAAGGGTGTCCTTGAGCCAAAGACTTACAGTCGGATGGAAAATATTTCCATTGCGTTAGGCAGATGAGCTTTGTCTTGGTGTCACTGATCTCTTGATGGGAAAGTGTAAGAGACGTGTAGGTGGCCCGTAGCAGGCGATCACGAGATGCATTGAAAAATCTAAATACATAAGCCAGGACGCAAATGGCTTTATGCCAGGATGAAAATCGACCGAGTAGTAACTCAAAGTCCTGAGAAATATTATTGGACAAACTTTGGACGGGTTTTCTTTCTAAACGTGTATCCTCTGGAGGAATCGGAACTGCAGCCGGCCATGATGTTTGGGGTTGCTGAAGCCAGGCGGGCCCTTCCCACCACAAGCGACTAGCTTGGTGGTCCCGGGGGGTTACACCACGGGTTGCCAGATCAGCGGGGTTGTCTGAGGAACTAACGTGAGACCAATTGATATGGGGGGTGTTATCAAGAATTTCGGACGTCCTGTTGGCCACGAACGTTTTCCAAGAACTAGGATGCTTGTTGAGCCAAGCCAACACAATGGTTGAATCGGTCCATAAGTGAACGTCAGAACAGGTGGAAAGCGCAGAATTTTCTGAAAGTAGCTTAACCATCCGAGAGAGTAGGACTGCTCCCTGCAGTTCCAATCTTGGCAGCGAAATTGGATTCACGGGTGCGACTTTGGATTTGGCCCACAGCAAATGGGAGGTGCCCCCACGTGAACTGGTTTGTACCCGTAGGTACAGACAGGCGGCATAGGCCTTTTCCGAAGAGTCGCAAAAACCGTGAATCTGGATCGCAGACCAAGGGGAGTAGTCTACCCATCTCGGAATGCGAAGGCAATGCACCTCAGAAAGATTGGATACGAATGCCTGCCACTTGGCTGCAGTGGAAAGCGTAAGATTTTCATCCCAATCTGTGTGGTCTTTCCATATTTGCTGCATCAGGATCTTGGCAGTCACAACCACAGGAGCAATCCAACCAATGGGATCATAAAGTTTAGCAATAAGCGAGAGTACGGTCCGCTTCGTAAAGGTTGCGGAACTCGGATTGCTGTGAGTGGTGAAATAAAAGGCATCCGACGTTGCATTCCATCGTACTCCAAGGGTTTTAAGTGTGCTGGAATCCTCAAACTTTAGAAAACCTTCGTTTAAAAGAGAATCTTTGGGAAGATGTTCCAATATCTGCATTGTATTGGATGTCCACTTCTTCAAAGTGAAACCAGCGGAATCTAACACGGAAGTGAGTTCGTGTTGGGATCTTTGAGCCGTGGCTAAATCATGGGCTCCAGATAGGACATCATCTACGTAGATTTCTTGTTTGAGGATTCGCGAAGCGAGGGGGTGAGTAAGTTGGACATCGTCGGCCAATTGGTGAATCGTTCTAATGGCCAAGTATGGGGCACAATTGATGCCAAAGGTTACCGTTGTGAGTTCAAAATCGGTAAGAGTATCGTTAGGGGTTTTTCGGAATAAAATTAGCTGAAAAGGTGTTTGGTCAGGGTGTACGAGTATTTGGCGGTACATTTTCTCAACATCACTGTTGAAAACGTACTTGTACAGGCGCCAATTTAAGAGGAGCAATGTAATGTCTGCCTGGAGGGTAGGTCCCGGATAAAGCACATCATTTAAGCTATTGCCCGTGGAGGTTGCATTTGAAGCATTGAACACCACTCTGACCTTAGTACTGAGACTATCAGGTTTGATGACGGCATTGTGAGGCAAATAAAACGATTGGATTCCCTGGTTGGAAGCGATTTCTCGTGAAGTGGTAGGTTGCATTTGTCCTAGCAGAGCATATTCAGACAGAACACTGTCATATTCGCTTTTCAATTCAGGTTTGGCAAGAAGACGCGACTCGTTCCGCAGGAACTGCCGCATAACGTTGTCTCGGGAATTCCCTAGTTCAAGTCCCCTTTGAAATTCCTCTTTAAAGGGCAACCGAACGACATATCGCCCACTCGTATTTCGACACGTAGTCTCCCTATACAAATTTTCACAATATGTCTCGGCTGCTGAAAGCAGGGGTTTCTGAGGTAATTCCTCCAATTTCCAGAAGTTCTGAAGATCTTGGGCAAGGCTGACGTCACTGAAGTGTGATACTACTGTGGTGACGGCGGATATATTGTTAGCGGTTGGCGGGGATAGGGGCCCAAGAAGTACCCATCCAAAAACGGTGTTTTGAGCCATGAGGGTGCTCAGAACGTTAGTTTTAATGCCCTCACGAAGCACGAAAGGGTATAGATTTGCTCCGATCAGCACATCGATCTTCGCGCTTCTATCAAAGTAGGGGTCCGCTAATGGGAAGTCAAAGTGAGCTTTGCGACCTGTAGTGTTAATAGGCAGTGAAGGCAAGTTGCCTGTCACCTTCTTCAATACAAGTGCGTGTACGGGGAGCGAAAAATTGGAATCTGCTTTTGAGACAAGCGTAAAAGAACATAGCTTTGAGGAGGCAGCCGTAGGCGTGGAACTGACTCCAGTAATTTGAGCTTGCACCGCCCGAACTGGTAAGTTCACACGTGTTTGCATTTCTTCCGATATAAAAGAAGCTTCGGAGCCCGAATCCAATAAGGCACGCACCTCAAAATCAGTGTTATGATGACGGATGTGTACCACCGCAGTTGCCAGCAGTGCTTGGGAGCAGTTTTTTGTGAAATGGGATTGAGCGATGAACTCAGGAGTGGACTGTATGGTAGAGCTAGATGCAGGCTGTGAGGATGCGCCATGTGGAGCAGGAGTTTGAGTAATTCCCTGGCCTTGGGACACCGGAGGAGCATGCAACAGCGTATGGTGCTTGCCTTTGCACGTAAGGCAAGTGTTTGTACTGGGGCACGTACCCACGTTATGGGTAACTGCTAAACAATTGTAGCAATGTTTATGGTTTCGTACCCAGTCTCGCCGAGTCGCGATGCTCATACCTAGAAAAGTAGGACAAAGCCTTAGAACGTGGGCGCCTTTACAAACTCTGCATGCTGACTGCATCTTTGTATGATGTGCTCGAACACGCGGCATGGTTGGTGTTGGAAGTCTGGGGGCACTGGTGCGAGGGTGTTTATCTGCGGGATGCATTTCCAAAACACTTTCTAAAACCCTGTAGCGATTTGAGAGAAATGTGTTCATAGAAACCCATGAAGGAATTTCAGTTGGGTCGGATAAAGATTCTTCCCAGAGAGCAAGAGTTCTATCTGGAAGACGGGTGGAACACCAATAGGTGATAAATGCATCCCATTTATCGATGAGTATACCGTACGACTTTAATGCAAGCAAGGCATCGTTGATGTTGCTTTGAAGATCTTTGATGGCTTTCGCCGATTCAACTGTAATCGAGGGCTGATTGAGTACTATTTTCAAATGATTATTTACAAGAATTCTTTTATTCTCATAATGATCACGAAGTGCGTTCCAAGCTAACGTAAAGTTATCATCCGTCAAGGCAAACTTGCTTACTATATTGAAGGCATCACCCTTGGTCTTTGCCCGTAAATGAAATAGCTTTTGAACCTGAGTAATCTTGGAATGATTAATGTATACTGCCGTAAACATATCCCTAAATGAGGGCCAGTCTACGTAGTTGCCATGGAAAATTTCGGTATCACATGGCGGAAGATGAATGTGATTGGCAAACAACTCTTTACCCATATGATTTTCCATTCCAGAATCTATTTTAGGGGACGTTTTTGAATCCGATTGAAAAGATTTTTTACGTTCCAAGAGCTCGCCCAAACATTGTAGATATGTTTTCGAAGAGTGCTGGTATTTTGCCTTGACAACTTCAAGAGATTCTTTGAAAGTAGAATCTTCAAACGATTTGCTTACGTACGTCGAATAAGCACGCTTACATTGCTGCCACAAATCAGTGAGTTCCCAATGATAAGCTTCCAAAAGGGAAAGCGTAAATGAGGACGTGGCTTCTTCTTTAAACGCGGCATGGAATTCAACCAACGTATCGCTGGCCAAAATGACATCCTCCAACACACTCATGGTAGATCAAAAAAAAAATTGATAGCCATGCGAGAAAAAAAACAACCGAACAAATTCCGTAGCGTATAAACTGAAACCGTATCGCAACACCGAAAAAGAAAAAAACAACGGGAAATATCCGTTATCAAGCACTACACTATCCCGCGAAATGATGGTTATCTATTTACAGTTTAAACTGATGACGGAATTAAATGAATTTAGTAAATATGATAAGTTATTTGGATATAAATATGTATTCAATATTAAATAAGTCAGTATGGGTTAAATAATGTAAGGTGTATGTAAATATAATTAATATATATATATATACTACGTAGTAGATACCTGATGCGTGGATGAGAATACTGACGATGATGATGATGAAGTTGTTGGTGTACTGATGAGGATGATGATGATGAAGTTGTTGGTGTACTGATGAGGATGATGATGATGAAGAAGACGTTGTCGATGCACTGATGAGGATGCTGATGACGTTGTTGTCGGCGCACTAATTGTAATAGCGGCGACGATGAGACAACCCCAGGCGTTTAGCACGGCGATGTGTATACTCGCGCGGTGGTAAAGCTGGTGGATGTGCTGTGACGATGTGGATGTCGGCGCACTAATTGTGCTAGCGGCGACAATGAGACAACCCCAGGCGTTTAGCACGGCGATGTGTGTACTCGCGCGGTGGTAAAGCTGGCGGATGTGCTGTGACGATGTGGATGTCGGCGCACTAATTGTGCTAGCGGCGACAATGAGACAACCCCAGGCGTTTAGCACGGCGATGTGTGTACTCGCGCGGCGGTAAAGCTGGCGGATGTGTTGTGACGACGTGGATGTCGGCGCACTAATTGGATAGCGGCGACACTGGGACAACCCCAGGCGTTTAGCACGGCGATGTGTACTCGCGCGGTGAAAAAAGCTGGTGGATGTGTGGTGGCGACTTGGATGTCGATTTAAATGCAGCACTGACCAAATTCCCACGCGGGATTGTGTAATTTTCCTTGGATTTATCCGGCTCGTCTGGACCAAAAATGTATAGCACAATTCCTCGTGGTTCGCTCTTCCAATAAAAACTCATAAAAGCACAAAGCAAAATGGTGTGAATGAGTGAAATTTTATTGAATTAAAGTTGAACTAATTTATACTGAATTTATTTATTCGAAAGAGTTATCTTTTAATGTTAATGCGCAGTACAAATAAATCGCGTGCAAAAATGAATTACCACCTTTTCCTTAGACTACAAAGATTACAAAATGTGGTGTGTGTTTAAAGAAGAGACGAACTGAACGCACATGCGTCAGCTATATATACTATTTCTTCTGATCAGAGACGAGCGATGATGTGCGATGCATTTTTGTTCCCACGCCCTCTGTGATCGGTTAGAAGAACCGTACAAAGGTGTAGTAAAGCTATAACACACTTGAACATATCTCATAAGCCCTGCAAGACAAATCGGGTTGAACAAACGTATACCCCCAGCCACCCAGCCTTAATGTATCTATTTAGCCTATATATTGCACCTACAAGAATACACAAACTCAATACTATTACCATCTTCAGACGAAAACCTTAGTTTACATTTAATTGTATCTCTAATATATAATGCGCTTTATTTATTAACTCTGTTTTTGATAAACGGTCAGACATCACTTGTTTTAGTTATTTATTTATTTTTTCATTTGGTTGTGTTTAATAGGGAGGTTTTTCACTTGGTTGTATCAACCCCACATCTGAGTTACAAACTCTTTATAATTTGTTAATTTATTTCCTTAAACAAATGTCTTTCTTCTCTTGTCAATATATTTTTTAGGTCCTCTTGCCAGCCACCAAAATATTATAGAACAGCCAATTTCATTGGACGATATAGAACGAGCCCTCTGATTGGTCACATTTTTCAACTGTCAGATGACTCGCTTCGATCGTCCAACTGAGAGGCTACATGTGTCAATCTAACTGAGAGGTTACATGAGCAGTAATAAATATACATTACAATACGTTACACATTACAATACGTTACACATTACAATACGTTACACATTACAATTCGTTACACATTACAATACGTTACAAAACCAGGTTTCACTAACACATACTACATCCACATCCGATCCAACAAATATATCACGGAACTCGTCAATTTTCGGTAACAGACTGCGCATTTAAATGACAAACCCGAAGACCGCTTTTCTGACTGCCAGGTGTATGTCGTTAAGGCAAAGTTGCTTATTGTTTTTTTTTTTCGGTAATTCGCGATTGACGTTAAAACAAGTTTTTATCGTAAGGGGAGTTAAATTATTAATTATTATCGCGTAGCTGCCTTTATTTTTTTTATTTATTTTTTTTAGTATGCACCGCTAAAGATCGATATCTTACAAACACCAACTGTTTTGTGATAATTATACCGATTTTTCCATAAATACAACGTTTCGGGCGTGTTCGATAAATATTATTAAGTGTTGGTGGTTTTATATTTATTGTATTGGAAATTAAATTAAAAATTGATTTGAGATGTTCGTTTGGCAAGTGCGGAATGCCAAACAAAAACATATCTTCGGAGTCCACTACTGACACCGTGAAGCACCTACTGAGTGCATCTGTGTGGGCCATCCTTGACCCACTTCTATGTTTAACTTTGTAATTGTAGTTTTCCAGCTCTAGGGCCCATCTCGCTATCCGAGGGTTGACACTTTTCTTATTCAAGGTAAGCGCAAGTGAACTGCAGTCGGTCACTATCGTGAACGGAATTCCCTCCAAATACACTCGGAAGCGTCGGAGGGCGGATATGATGGCCAACGTCTCCAATTCGAAGCTGTGGTACTTGGCCTCCTGAGCGGTGGTGCTCTTGGAAAAGTAGGCCACTGGATGGAGACGTCCATCGTCCTGTCGCTGCAGGAGAACTGCACCATAACCTAGTGAGCTTGCATCGCAATGTAATTCGGTCTCACGGGTCGGATCGTAAATAACAAGCACCGGCGCTGACGTCAGCCTATCCTTAAGCTGTTGGAATGCCTGCTCACACTCGGCGGAAAAAACGTAGGCTTTGTCCTTCTTCAGAAGGTCGTAAAGTGGACGAGCTATCCTGGAAAATGAATTAACGAATCGCCGGAAGTAGGAGCTCAGTCCAAGGAAAGAATGCAATTCCTTAGTACTCCTAGGGACAGGGTATTGACGGATGGCTCTTAGGTGGGACTCGCTTGGTTGTATACCGTGTTCAGTCACATTGTACCCCAGGTATTCTATAGTGGGATACACAAAGCGGCACTTAGACAATTTCAATTCGAGACCGTTCTCTGAGAGGCACCGCAAAACGTCCCGCAATAGGTGAAGGTGGTCAGCTAGATTGTCACTGGCGATGACTATGTCGTCCATATATATAACGATCTGCTTAGGGTCAGTGAATTTCCGGAAGACGCGCGAAATAAAACGTTGAAAGACACCAGGCGCGTTCTTAAGGCCAAAGGGCATCTTCAAGAACTCGTATTGCCCAGTTGGAGTTACAAAGGACGTAAGGTGGGTGGAATCTGAAGAAACTTTGACTTGGTGGAAGCCGCTCCTGAGGTCCAGCAAGGTGAATATTTTTTTACCCGCGAAGTATTCAAGACAATCCTCAATCAGCGGGAGTGGATAATTATCCCGCACAGTGTGCTTGTTTAAGGCACGATAGTCCACGCACATTCTTATCTCACCAGACTTTTTCTTCGTCAGAACGATAGGCGACGCGTACGGTGAATCACTGTTCTTTATGACCCCACGACTGAGAAGATCTTTAATGATAATGTCGACTTCTCGCTTTTCAGCAAACGACAGCCGCCTAGGCGGGCAGAAGAACGGAGTATCTGTTGTAAGTCTGATCTTCATTTCGTATTCTATGGGTCTCGCACTCGTTTTATCAAAGTTAATATACGCTTCTTGAATCACTTTGCGTACTGTTTCGGAAGTGACCTGATCCAATCCAGGCCCAATCAAGATATCATCCCCCTGTTCCCACTCTATTTCAAAAATTTTATACCCATCTTTATCATCAATCACGCCTAAAGAAACAGAATCACCACGGCTTAAATCATTATCTTCCCCACCCACTAATTCCGTTGGCATCATATTCTGGCAATCGTCACAAGGTCCGTAACCGCTTACATTTTCAATTACAATATTATCGTTTGATCTTTTCTCTAAAGAATTGGGAAAATAAGTGCACAAGTACGAACGATTAGAAATATGTTTATTGGCGTCTGAAGAACAAGTTGGTTTTGATCGAATGTTACATAAGTTGTTACTAATTCTTAAGTTTATGTTGAAAGTCAGAAGTACATCACGTCCTATTAGCAAAGACATAGGCATCACTTCGTCTGAAATAATCATAAGCGGAATTTTATTTGTTTTTCCAGCAATTTTAAGATAACAAAATAATGTACCGTAAGTAAAAATCTTGAAGTTTCCGAGCCCTTGATAATTTGAATACGACCGACTACCAATCTTAATTCCTTCAGGCACCATAGAACGTTTGATAAAACTAACCGGACTACCGGTATCAAGAAGACAATTAAATTCAATAAATTCTGTGCACTTACTCCCGCTAACAACAAAAGCAACGCTTACCAACTGTTTTAATTGCGCGTGTCTCGCTCTAGAAAAGATCCCAAACACATAAACCGAATGCTGATTTAAAAAAAAGTAAAAGGAAAACACTTTGATTTCTATTTTTAATTAAAAACTACTTTTATTAAATTTAAAGGTAAAGATGATTGGTAAAAACGATTGGAGACAAACTGTACAATTGAACTGAATAATTTGGTGTCTGGCGGCATCGGGCTTTATATATAAAAAAAAAAGAACTGCTGCCAACTGCAGAAAACAAAAAGTATGATCGCCCTCTGGTGTATATTTATAAGTTAAGGAGCGGATCATACTATACTTAGGTTACGTTACGTTAACTTTTACATCTCTTAGAAGAAGAGTGTTTGGTGAATCTACTTTAAACATTACCGGCCGCCTTGCCGCAATGCGGCTAAATAAATATATAGATAATGACAATTCTTTAAGATAAAAAGGAAAAAAAAAAAATTATTATAGAAATAAATGATTATAGTGTAGTGCATTCAATATAATAATTAGAAAAATCGAAATTTATTAATAAACTGTGATAATATTTCCAAATATAGTTGCAGATACCTTATTTCAAAAGTTTATAGATACTTCATCTAAAGTTCATGGAAGATGGAGGTAGATTGATCAAAAGAATTTATAGATATTCCATCTAAAGACACCAGATTGTGAAAGATTAGATATAACTACAACGCGTTATGCCGTATTTGGTAGTACGCATACCTTAACGATAGGTCGGGTGATATTTCCAAACTTGGTTTTGATGGTCACGACTCTCACTCTGCCATCGGAGCCAGGGTGAATTTGGACAATACGCCCAAGGCGCCATTCCGTTGGAGGTAAATTTTCGTGTTTAATGACCACGAGATCATTGATTTTGATGTCAGTCTGAGGATATTGCCACTTATATCGCTTAAACAGTTCCTTAAGATATTCCTCCTTGCAGCGTCGACAAAATTCCTGCTGAAGACACTTCAATTTTTCCCAACGATTAATGATGGAAAGGGAGGGCTCGAGTATTTCTGGTTCGGGGAACGCGAGCAAAGGACCACCGCGCAAAAAATGACCAGGTGTGAGGGCTAACAGGTTGGTAGGATCGTCAGACATGGGGGAGATTGGCCTTGAGTTTAGGCAGGCCTCTATTCTAGCTAATAACGTCGAAAACTCTTCAAACGTAAATTTATTTGAACAGGCAATTTTTCTAAAGTGGGTTTTGAAACTTTTGACGCCCGCTTCCCACAAACCACCAATATGTGGAGCCCCAGGTGGAATAAACTTCCATACAAGTCCGTGAACTCCGTATTTAATAGCTATTTCGTTGGAGGCGGATTCAAGCGATCTCTGAAACTCCCGTTGTATTAGGGTGTTGGCACCGACAAAATTGGTACCATGGTCGGAGAACACCTCCTTTGGTAACCCACGTCGAGCAATAAAACGAGCAAAAGCGGCTAGAAAAACTTTGGATGATAGATCACTAGCTGCTTCAAGATGGATAGCTTTAGTTGAGAAACACACGAATAAGCACGTGTATCCCTTTGAAATACGACAGTTTCTACCGCTAAAGCTTTTAATGTCGAACGGACCGGCGAAATCAATGCCGGTATAAGTGAAAGGTGGGGAAAATGTGCACCGCTCAGAAGGTAGGGCCGCCATAAGTTGTTTACTCATTTGTTGCTTATGAATAACGCAAGTTTTGCAACGATTTATTCGAGATTTAATTAAAGTTCTCAACTTGGGAACCCAATATTCTTGCCTCATCAGGCGTAGCACGAGTGCGTTACCCCCATGCAGTGATAATTCATGAAGAAAGTCAACAACAAGCGAAGAGTAGGTCGAAGCATAGGGTAGTATGATTGGAAAACGTTCATTATACGGAAGATCGGAATTCATTAATCTGCCGTTGATACGAAGCGTCTTATGCACATCGAGGAACGGGTTGAGGGTACGCAAAGGGCTTTTCGGATTGATGGGTTTTCCCTTTAATAAGAGATTGACTTCGGTAGAAAAGTATCTACTTTGAACTATCTGAATAAGTTTGAGTTTCGCTATCGTTACTTCCTTGTGTGAGAGTAAGAAAGTACTCGGGCGTAAGGTGAGTGGGATAAGCTTTCGAGCGTGGTTATAAAATCGGAAAATAAAGGAAACTACTCTCAGCGCACGACCGAAAGAAGAGAATCTGGTTAAGACATCCTCATAATCTTGGATGTGGAATGTCTTCACGGTCCTTGCTTCCAAATGTTCTTCATGAGCCGGAGCTGGAAGACGTTTCGGCCAATCACACTCTGGCAGTTGGAGCCATACTGGGCCATTCCACCAAAGAGCGTTATCCTTTAAGTCGACTGGGAGAATGCCACGAGTGGCGAGATCGGCGGGGTTATCCT
Source organism: Portevinia maculata (assembly GCA_949715645.1). Taxonomy (NCBI): domain Eukaryota; kingdom Metazoa; phylum Arthropoda; class Insecta; order Diptera; family Syrphidae; genus Portevinia; species Portevinia maculata. Next base: position 116,832,669 of record OX454528.1, on the reverse strand, counting down.
CAGACTTCACGTGTCTCCAACGAGTGTTTCCCACATTGTCCGCAATAATTGTTATGCGATTTGCAATAAACGTCTTCCATGTTCGAGGGGGTTTATCTAACCAGGCTAGAACAATTGAGGAATCGGTCCATAAAAACAGATTAGAGGACTTAACTGGAAAATTCGGTAGATAGAACTTTACAAGTTTTGACAAAAGAACCGCACCGCACAGCTCCAACCGCGGTAAAGAGATTTGCTTTATTGGTGCGACCCTTGTCTTAGCACAGATCAGATGAGAGAAGATGGTGGAGTCTGCGTCAATAGCTTGTATATATAACGCAGCACAAAATGCACTCTCTGACGCATCACAGAATCCGTGGAAGGTAACACTAGACGAGGGATGATAATTAACCCAGCGAGGAATTTTTAGAATTTGAATATCTGGTAGGGTTTTAATAAATGAGTTCCATCGTTCTGCTGATTCTAGTTTCAGATGTTCATCCCAGTCAGTGCCATCGGTCCAAATCTGTTGCATAAGAATTTTTGACGCGATGATTACTGGTGCCAGCCACCCAGCAGGATCGAAAAGGCGTGCTATTTTTGAAAAAACATCGCGTTTGGTTGGCAAACCTGAGAGCTCATAAGGTTGAACCGTGAAATAGAAATAGTCGCCTTTAGCGTTCCAGCGAATGCCTAGGGTTTTAACTGAGCTATCGTCAGTGAGATTAAGAAAACTCTCATTGAGAACATGCTCAGGAGGTAAATGCTTCAGAAGATCCGATGAATTTGAAGTCCATTTCCGGATTGAAAATCCAGCTGATAAAAGGGCTTCAATCAATTCGCTTTGTGAAGCTCGAGCTGTCCGAAGATCATGGGCACCAGACATTAAGTCGTCTACATAAAATTCCTCTTCAATAATTTTTGAGGCGATAGGAAATTTATGCTTAACGTCTGCAGCCAATTGCTGCATTGTGCGGAGTGCCAGATAAGGGGCGCAGTTTACGCCGAAGGTCACAGTAAGTAACTCGTAGTCCTCTATCTTCGAGTTAGAAGAGTCTCGGAAAAGTATTCGTTGGAACGAAGTTTCGTCTGGATGCACCCAAATTTGGCGATACATCTTCTCAATGTCTCCATTTAAGACGAATTTGAAGAATCTCCATCGTATAATAAGTGATGTAAGATCACGTTGGAGTGCTGGACCCGCATACAACAGGTCATTTAAGCTTTTCCCATTATTGGAGGAACTGGATGCATTAGATACGACTCTGACCTTTGTAGATGAACTTTCCGGTTTAAGCACCGCGTGATGGGGAAGATAGAAAGATGAAACTGCGTTATCGGTTGCCTTTTCCAACGAATCAACTTTACGCATATGTCCTAAACTTTGATATTCTCGAATGACTTTAGAATAAGTGGAGTGTAGATCTGGGTCTTTTGAAAGAGATCTTTCAGAACGCAAGAATTGATTAAGCGCAATTTGTCGCGAAAATCCAATTTTGGTACCGGCATTAGCCTCAGGTTTAAACGGTAATCGTACTATGTATCTTCCATCAGTACTCTTTTCCGTAGTGCTTCGATAAAGATCTTCGCAATACTGGTCTTCGGCAGAAGGAGAGGGACTAGCAGTCGGTATTTCCTCTAACTCCCAAAATTTCTTTATTTGGCTGTCAAGTGTTGATAACGCGTATTTTACTGTGGTAGCAAAAGAATTGAAATGTTTGGGAAGAGGTCCTGATAATATCCATCCGAAGACGGTATTTTGAGCAACTAAGGAATCGGATATATTTAAAACCCCAGGGCGAATAATGGTAGGATAGAGATCTGCTCCTATTAGAAAATCAACTTGAGATGATTTGTGAAAAGTAGGGTCAGCTAACTTGAGTCCCGATAATTGACTTAAATCACTAAGCTGAAAGGACGAAGCAGGGAGCTGACCAGTAAGATGTTTTAGTACTATGGCTTGAGCAGCAATAGGCTCCTTTGAATTTTCCTCATTTAGCAGTAAAAGTGAACACATTTTTTTTGACGTTGCCGCATAAGCTGAGTTAATACCTGAAATGTGTGCGTTTATAGATTGAACTGGTAACCGAAGTCGGTTCTGCACGGATTCTGAAACAAACGATATTTCAGAACCCGGATCAATCAGGGCCCGGACAACAAAGATAGATCCTTGGTGAATAAGGTTGATCAAGGCAGTTGCTAGAAGAACAGATCTACCGTTGATCGTGAAAAAGGTTTGAATGTTTGAAGAGTTTACCCCTTGATTTGAAGTGGACTGTATATTGGAGGGAGTTGAAGAAGTGTTGGTGGACTGACTATCAACGGTATTGTTTGAAGATAACCTGTCAGACGGAGAATTTGAATTCGAAGCTATATGTAAAAGCGAATGGTGTCGGCCTTTACATGTATTACAATTGTGCGTGCTTGCACAATCTTTATTTAAATGCTTAACTGATAAACAGTTGGAGCAAAAGTTATTACTTCGAATAAAATTAATTCGAGATTGAACTGTCATTGCTAAAAACTTCGGGCAGATACGTATAGGATGATTTTCTTTGCATAGCTTACACGAGAAAGTAAAAGCCTTTGCATGGTAGGTTTTAACATTGTTTTTGCTCGGCTTTGAGTGACCTCCTTGATGTCCGTTTGGACTCGACGTCACATCGGCCATTGATTCCAGGATTCGATATCGAGAATCCAAAAAACTATTTAACTGTTTCCATGTTGGAACTTCCGTAGGCCTTTGAATTGATTGCTCCCAAAGAGCAAGGGTGGTTTTCGGCAACCGATTCGCGCACGCATAAATTAAGATGGGATCCCAATTTTTGGTATCGACCCGATGAGATTCGAGTGCAGCTAATGAATCATTGATAGAGCTCTGGAGCAATTTTAAGGCTTTAGCGGACTCAGACGGAATAACCGGCAGATTGAAAATAACCTTCACTTGGTTATTAACGAGGATGCGCTTATTTTCATAATTATTTCTCAACGCCTCCCACGCTAAATCAAAACTGTCGTTGGTAAGCGGAAACTTGCTTACGATACTATGGGCATAGCCTTTGGTTTTTGACCGCAAATGGAAAAGTTTTTGAACAGATCCCAGTTTGGGATGCTGTTTGTACACGGCATCAAACATGTCCCTAAACGAAGGCCACGATAGGTAGTCGCCATGGAAAACCTCAGTGTCACAAGGGGGGAGTTTGACACACTGAAAGGAGGATGAATCAGAAGACGCGCCGTTATGAGAAGACGAAGCATTAAACTGTGAAACGAGTTCTAAAATACTCCCGAGACAAGCGATATAAGTTTCATTAGAGAACGTGTATTTTGCTTTTAAAGTGGCAATATCAAGATCTGACTTTTCTAATTCGTTGGCATTGCGACTGCATCTCGCATACGTTAATTTAACTCCGTCCCACAATTCCTTTAACTCTATTCGCCGCGCTTCTAAACTTGCAGCAGTATGTTTGGTAATCGCGATTTCTTTAAAATGTTCGAAAAATTCGACCAATTGATCAGCAGCAAAAATGAAATCCAAAATCGATGAACTCATGTTGAGTTAGAAGAATTGTGAACGGTAAAACCCAAGTAAAAAAAATAAATAACCGATCAAATTGAACACGTTTGTTATAACTCGATAAAATGTCTATTGGCAATACTCAAATTGAAAAAGTACTATTTAATAATGATAATTGCAAAGTGGCAACTCTTGTTAGTTACACGAAAATAATTCACAATTAGGTTTCGTTGGAGTGGAATGTGGAACCAAAGAGAATGGAACGAGTGAAGAAAATGGCGAACAAATGAAAGAATATGCAACTATAATTTATATGGTACCACAATTTAATTTTATTATTTTTTTTTTTTTGTTTACTAAATGAAATGAAATGAATGCACTGCACTAACCTTAAATTTTGTCCTGTTGACTGTTTAATGATGATATGCTTTGCTGCTTCTATGGTCTGCTGTTGTTGATCGCAATGGTGAGATGATGATGATGAATATGACGATAATGATGTTGTCGATGATGTTTTAATTTGTCGATTATGATGTTGACGATGATGATGTTGTCAATGATGTTTTAATTTGTCGATTATGATGTTGACGATGATGATGTTGTCAATGATGTTTTAAATTGACGGTGATGATGTCGAGACGACGATTAATTTGTCGATTATTAAATTGACGATGATGATTTCGAGACGACGATTAATTTGTCGATTATTAAATTGACGATGATGATGTCGAGACGACGATTAATTTGTCGATTAATAAATTGACGATGATGCTGTCGAGACGACGATGATGATTAAGTTGATGATGATGGTGTCGATGAGACGACGATCAATTTGCCGATTATTAAATTGACGATGATGATGTCGAGACGACGATTAATTTGTCGATTAATAAATTGACGATGATGCTGTCGAGACGACGATGATGATGAAGAAGAAACGACGGTGCTGTCGATGATGATTAAGTTGATGATGATGGTGTCGATGAGACGACGCACAAGGCACATTAATATTCGAATTAATATTATGTGCAGATGCTAACGGCCGCGTGGTCAACGGTAGGTAGTGGCGTGATATCTGCGAGCTTTTGGCAAAAGCACCGTAAAATCCGCTCGATTGGACCATTGTTTTAATTGCGCGTGTCTCGCTCTAGAAAAGATCCCAAACCGAATATAACATAAACCGAATGCTGATTTAAAAAAAAGTAAAAGGAAAACACTTTGATTTCTATTTTTAATTAAAAACTACTTTTATTAAATTTAAAGGTAAAGATGATTGGTAAAAACGATTGGAGACAAACTGTACAATTGAACTGAATAATTTGGTGTCTGGCGGCATCGGGCTTTATATATAAAAAAAAAAGAACTGCTGCCAACTGCAGAAAACAAAAAGTATGATCGCCCTCTGGTGTATATTTATAAGTTAAGGAGCGGATCATACTATACTTAGGTTACGTTACGTTAACTTTTACATCTCTTAGAAGAAGAGTGTTTGGTGAATCTACTTTAAACACCAACTGTACTGCACTCAATGACTGCCCTAGCTCGTCGTCGTCAAAGTCGTCTTCAGCTTCAGAAGGTGTATCGAGTCTCCTCTTACTAACGGCACCTACTTGTCTCCACTTCGGCGCTTTCGGGCACTGTTTGTAGACGTGTCCAGGATCTGCGCAGCGGAAACATGATCCCGGTGGTCTCCTTTCCTTGGGGCAGTTGGCGGCAATGTGTCCATAGGCTGAACAATTGAAGCATCTGGGTTGGACCTCTCCGGGTCCTGGCTGGGAACTTCTCACCGTCGTGGTGGTGGCTGACGCTGACCTGACTACACCGCTTCTGATCGCCGCTGCTGGTTTTGTTAAACACCTCTTCTCGTAACGCGGCAGCAAACTCTTCAGCTCTTGCAGCGACTTGGCGGCATACAGAATGGACACTGTTGATGAGGCGTCGCCCAGTCCGTCTATAACATACTCTATCAGGTCGGCTTCGTCCACTTCGGCGTATGCGGCGACTTCCTGCATCGATAGGACGTAGTGCAGAAGTGTTTCGTCCCTACGGCGGGTTCGGCGGCTTAGCTGCTGATGGACCTCCTGTCTGGTCAGCCGCTTATCAAATTCTGACATGAGGAGGCTCTTCAGAGCATCCCAGTTGTCCACTCGGACTGTCCTTAGTAGCATTTTTGCTGTCCCCGTAAGCAATCTTCGCGCACACACATATTTGCACTTTTTGTCACAACCGAGGGATGTGGTCACGTCCTCGTAATCGGCAATCCACTTACGAACACCATACGAGTCATCCCAGAGAAGGGAGTAACTGCGTTCTCTATGTCGCCGAAGTCCACTCTCCTGGTTGGAGATTTGGTTGGCTCCGTTTCAGAGAGCTCTCGTCGGAGGTCAGCGATTCGCTTGCGCCTTTCTAAACGGGCTAACTCTCGTTCTTCTTCGACGTCTGAGGGGGTCGTGTTGTTGCTGTCGGTTGCACCCACTGGTTCACTGCTGGAAGTTGTCTTTCGGTTCGGGACACCTGTTTTGGCGGAAGTTTTCGTGTAAGTCACTGGTATTTGCGTAAAAGCCGATGTTCCTGAAGTGGTGGCGGAGGTTTCAGAAGTGATTTTAGCTGAAGTCGTCGTTGCAGAAGCAGTTGCAGCAGAAGTTTCCTTTTCGGAAGTTATGGAAGTCGTCGGAGTTGCACTGGGACCAGCGTCACTGGTGCCTTCAGAGTCACTTTGTTCGCCTGGAAATATGTTTGGCCGCAACTCCTGTTCATACAGCGTCCGTAACTGCGCTATCGTAACAGAAGGCGGAACTTCAATGTGCGCAGCCTGAAGTGCGTCTTGGAGTTGCGTCTTCGTCAATTTCCTCGTGCTCATCCTTAATCTTGTCAGATCTTTCTGGATAACGTTCATCCACACAATATTATTTGTTAGAATTGTGTGTTACCCCACATCTGAAGTTAAAGAAAGATTATTTTTTAGTTTTTTCGTTTATTTTATTCTCTATTTAATTTTAATCGTCCATGTCTCCTCTTCTGACATCTACTCTTACAATATCTTACAAGAATTATGATCTATATCCGAGCCCAACCCGAAGTTGGTTGTAGTTCTTTTTCTTTACTTTTGTTCTGAGTTTACACTTCCTCACCAACTTAGAGTACAGGCTGGACCCAAAATTATTTTAATACTCTTAATTCTACTACACTATATTTTTTTTTTATATATATGTAGTTTAGGGTAATGCTCGGCAAGTCCGTGGACATTGACCGACGTCGAGGGCTCCTTTGGAACACCTTGCGCTTGGCACGCGTATTAACGGGACAACCGAAATCGTATGAGCGGTGAAGCTAGCTTCTGGTGTCACCACGGCTGGGTGATAGCGGTAAACATGACCGCTAAAACTTTTACACATACCGTTCTTATTTTTACGAGGATTACGGTGCCTCTTTCACACAATCAGATCATTAACGGTTTAAGGGTGGGCACACTTTTCGCCTCCTTTTTTTTTCTTTGGTTTTAATTGCCATCTAAGGGGTTTTCTCGGGTACACTAGCACACGCCACAGAATTATAATTAGAAGGATCGGCACCGCCACAAAAACTAAAATTTTAAGTTCGGCACTCGCCACAGGATTACCACTATTTAACGGCCCGCGCCATGCTAAATCGTCCGAGGACCAAAATAACTGTTCTGTTCGGGGACTCAACTGAAACTCTGTTCACTGTTCTCGGCACGAAAATTGATGGTAGTGGTTTAAATTATTTAAAACTGGTTGTTCCTTTTTTTTCTTTTTCTTTTTGTAGTTTGGGGCACACGCCATGGAAATTTAAATTATTTATTTGTTTGGCACACGCCACAGAAGTAAAACGGTAAAGTTGGCACACGCCACAGGATTAAAATTATACTTTTTATTATCGGCACACGCCACGGAAATTTAAATTATTTATTTGTTTGGCACACGCCACGGAAACTAAAATTATTTTTGTTTGGCACACGCCACGGAAACTAAAATTATTTTTGTTTGGCACACGCCACGGAAACTAAAACTAGTTTTGTTTTTGGTCCACGCCAATTAAAAATAATTATCGCTCACGCCATGAACAAAAACTGTCCGAAGACCGAGTCAACTACTCTTCTCAAAACCCATAACCAAACTGACTTCTAATTCTCCAACTTAATGCCCTGTAACCCATTCCGCATTTACCGTCCACCAATCCACTCGTCGCTTCTATCAGCCTCTCGCACTAAAATCCAGCTTTGCGCCAATCATATAAGCTCTTTTAAAGTTACCCAGCAGAAATCATCCTCTGCCTCCTCGCCCTTACCAAACCCAAGAGTAGCGATCGGTCTACCCGTTGCTTGTTGCCAGTGTGACCAATTCAATATTTGAAATCATGCTAAGTTCAGCAGTACAGCATGTTTTTTTTTGTATAAAAAAGTGCTAAAAATCATGCTAAATATTTTGTTGAAATCAAAACCTGCAAAAAACCCAAAAAATTCACAAAAAAACAGTTTTTCAGAAAAAATAAGATATATTTCACAAAAATATCATTAAATAAATATCACTTCGTGACGCTAACTATGTAATAGTTATTTTAATTCAATTAAGTTCAGTCGTTAAATAAATAAAAATAAATATTATTATTAGTTTTGAAATAAATTAATATTGTTGGGCTTCGTTTAAAGCCTCTTCAAAAACATCGCATATACCTTTTTCTTCTTCAGGTGGATAGTAATATTTTGTTACTCCGACTTCTTTTATTATTTGGTCAGGAATGGTAAAACTGTGACAACACACTTCTGACAAACTATCTCTCGTAAGAAGAATACTGTTGAGCATGTCTATTTTCATTCTATTCCTCCGTTGATCTTTCACCAAATTCATAAAGCTAAAAACTCTTTCAACAGCAGCATTAGATATGGGCAAAACCAAAAACGAAATAGCAAAATTTGATAGCTCTTTATACGGATTTTCATTAGAGGCATCTGTAAATCTGTTCACCACACACCAAAATTCAACTGTACTTTCCACATTTTCCCAGACATTTAAGTGTAAATTATTCCATTGTGTTTCTTTTTTAGATACGAGCTCTGAATTCATTTTTCGATCTTTGAAAAAATCTGTTAACGGTTGTTTATGCAGTCTCAAACATTTTTTTACCGAAAAGAAGTTGATTTGTTTCAAAATTCTTAGATTTTTTGGTGTCCTTGCCTGTAGCTCTTTAATAAGCCTTAAAATGAAATTTTGACAGTTTTTTCTAAATATGGTTTCGTCTTCTAATGTTATTAAATGTTGTGATTTGTAGTCTTGTAATTTCTCCTCACATTCAAAGCCAAAGTAAGGATTTGGTAATAGTTTCTCAATAGCCATATCTGCTTTCAGTTCACCTTCAGGAATCATAGCTATCTTTTTAATCAAGGATAAAATAAGGCAAGATAAATCATTGAAAACTTTCACAAAATCAGCGTTATTACTTTCAAAAACTTTGTTGACTATTTGAACTTCTTTTAAAATAGGTCTTAGGAACAGAAGGTATAGAAAGTTTACTTTATTTTCATACAAGTCACGAAGTATCTGTGCTTTGTAACATTTTTTTCCATTTCCAGCAAGTTTAAAGTGAGTTTCCAATTCTACGTACTGTCTACAAATTCTTGATACTGCAACTTCCATTGAAAGCCAGCGAGTTTCGCTTTTTTGAACTATTTTTAGTGGATTTTGGTCATCATTGATAAGACTATATAACTTTCGATATTCAGATTGTCTGTGTGAGGATAAAGCGAACCAATTGTATGTTTCGTTGACAAGAAACTCCATGTTTTCTGGAATACTTGCTGTAGTAGCTGCAGACACTGCCAATTGCAATGAATGACAGACACAGGGAATCAAAACCATTTTAGGATTGATTTCCTGTAGCCTCTTAAACACGCCACTACGAGCACCTGTCATCACGTTGGCATTATCGGTTCCAATACCACACATATTTTCAATCTCTAACTTAAATTCGTCTAAAACACATTTAATTCCTGATACAATACCAGCAGCATCAGATTGCTCAATAGGTTGTAGCTTCAAAAATTTGGTTTCACACTTTGACTTGCGCTTATTGAAATATCTTATTACAAGACCTATGTATTTAAGGACACTTCGGTCTGTGGATTCGTCGATTAATAAACTATATGGTCCATTACCAATATCCTCCCTCAATTCTTTCTTAAAATATGGACTCCAAATATTTTCAATTATTTTCGAGCACTTCGTCCTCGAAAGATTTATGTTAGTGCAAATCGAACTGTCAGGAAAATTGATTTTATTGACTTTTGTTAAATGATCGACGGATCTTATGCTTGTATGTTTTGCAATGTATAACGCAAAACGAGCTTCTGCTTCATGTATATCACTTTTTAATTTGGTTTTCACTAACACAATTCTTTTTTGCCGTGCAGTGGAAAAAGGTTCGGCTGCTTTCTTGTGTTTTTGGGTTAGACTGTGTTCTCTTATCACAGAAAGTTTTGGCTTTAAAATACAATTGCAATATTTACATTTCACAGATGACTCGTCTTTGTTATCAATCACAATCAGCAACCAACTTTTATAGGCAGGATTTGTAGTCCACACTACCCTTGCTTTTTGACAATATTTGCGTTTAATTTTTTCCGATTCAGATGTACTCGTAGTAGTAGGCCACATCGGATTGGTGGCATTTTGGTTAATTATGGAAATGGTATCATTTTGGTTAATGGTGGAATTATTGTCGCCCTCATTCCGCGATTTTTCCACTGATTTCGATGAAAGTACAGGGAAATACCTTGAGTAAATTAAAAATAGATATATCATTAGGAACTTGAAATTATTTGAACTAACAAAATAATAATTACTTCTCCATTTTTATAATATTCTCGTAACAGCAGCCCCAGCCCCAGCCGCCTTTCGCATTCGCGAAACATGAAATAATATATAAATATAATTCGTATGCGATGCGTGCGAGTACGAAAGGGAAAGAAAAAGCGTGTGTTTGGAAAGTTGATTGCAATTGCAAGCTTGCTGAATTCGTTGAATGGCTGTGTTCAGTGTTCACAGTCAAATGAGAATTGTAATGGCTTGTTCACACTAAGGTTCGTCTGCTTTGATTTTATTTTATTACTTTAATGCATAGTTTGGCTAAACCAAAATCCTGCTAATTTTTCGTGCTCCAGCATGAATTTATGCTAAAAAAAATGCTGGCATGATTTGAAAAAATAAAAGGCTAAAAATAGAATAATCCTGCTAAATTTAGCAGGAAATATGCTAAATTGGTCACACTGCTTGTTGCATACATTTCGCATACATCAAGATCATGGGAACAAAAAAAAATGCACCAGAGCATACGTTGCCGACGGTACTTGTTGCTGCTGTACAAAACAAAAATTCCGCACAGGCAATGAGGCGATTTGCCTCGACCAATCGTGGCCGCGCATTACCTACCCAAGCCATCTGGCCTGATCGTCATCAACACGATGCATGACCATGGTACCATGGTAGTATATACATTTTTTTTTCTTTTAAATCGTTGTTTCTTGGTATGCCGCTGCCGGTAGTCTGGCATCGGTATGTTGGATGGTACATCCACACGTTAATGTGTGTGTGTGGGTATTATTAATTGTTGCAGAATGTGTTTCGCGTTTGAATTGATTTCTGATGTAGGTAGAATACAGTGTGGGACAAAAATAGTTGGACTCCAAAATTTTTTTTTTTTTATAGTGTATGCCACAAAACTTCGTACCTACTAGGTAGGAGTAATAGCGATCATTACACAATGTAGGAGTATGGAATTGGTTTTGTTGGGTTCATTACACAGCTGAGTGTAGTGTCTTTGATTTGTTTAAAATCTTTCACTAAGGCCCCTATTGCGAGTGTCAAATAATATACGATAAACTATACTTATCAAACAAACTGAGTAGTTGGTATTGTGATTGTCAATTACCAATAAATGATTGACTATCGTCAAATTTCCATTTTAAATGGATCCCAGTTGGTATTGTGATTGTCAATTGCAATCAATTTTTTTTTGTTAAATGCCAATTGTTTGGTCAATCGTTTTGTTGTGGACGACAAAGACAGACGCTAAAGTAAAATGTAAGATTTCGTAATATTTTAGGATATATATACATATATGTATGTGGGATTCTCCTCGGAATAAAATTTCTTCTTCTCCTCGTCTAAAGAAAACACAATTTATTTAAAGTTAGAAATAAATTAATTTGCACTTTTATTGAATAATTGGATATTAGTAGTTCATTATTCTTCTTTAAGCTACTGTTTAGGAGGAAGGGAAAACAAGTTCGCGACTGTGTCTGACCATTGACTGACTTGAACCGAACTCGGTCGTCTGTATAACATTTATATTATTAATCTCTATTTTCTTAATGTCTTCACAAATTTTATCACTCTTCGTTTTAAAGCATTCACTGAAATTACCTATTTTTTCTATTCCACTAACACTCTTAGCAATTCTCATTGCCATTAACCTATTAGTGTATCTGGCTTCGATTGCCTCAAGCAAGTTTTTTTATTTCTAATTCATTTTTCTTTAACGATTCTTCAAATTCGTTTTTATATTGTTTTAAATAGTTTCCATTTTTTTGAACAGTCTCCTGTATATCACGCACTGTCAAATCCACATTGCGTATGTACATAACACAATCATCACAAATAAATTTTAACATTGTATTGCGATGCAGTGGGGTCTCTTGGACCTATTACAGTTGGGATGGGGTCTCTTGCATCTATCAAAGATGCGATGGGGTCTCTTGGACCTATTACAGTTGGGATGGGGTCTCTTGGATCTATTAAAGATGCGATGGGGTCTCTTGGACCAATTAGATGAGGTATGCTGAATACTCTAAACGGGAAGGAACATTGGACCATTAGTTCGGCCGCACACAACGGTTTCACTTCCCAATGCGAATAATTTCCGCTGGATTGGGCGCATATTGCCCTCTTGGCTCTCCTTGAGTCGTTTAACTGCGGAAAATCCTGATTGATTACCGTGAATCTTTACGTATATAGTTCAATTTGGATTACCTGTGGCTTCGGCAGCCCTGCTCTGGTTGCTCCTCATGGTCGTAGGTCCTCCCCAGCGCTGCTGTAGAAAAGTCGTCCCATTCGGCTGGGTAACGTGGAAATATTCTCTGTTTTGTCTCGAGCGATTCTTTACTCCGGACGTAGCCGAGTAAGATATGAGTCCTGGCCGTCTGGATCACCGAATACCCGGGAATTTCTACGGGATTCTGGGTAACACTATCGCGATATTAATTCCTTCTAGTGGATTCGAGGAATCCACTTGCGTTTCCTTCCACAGTGCTTCTGGTGATAACCTTACTGGGGTTCTCCAATGCCCAAAGCAATTATTGCCTCGGATGAATAGATTTCCTTGGATTTCCCAACTGATGAATTTTTCGCTGTAAACAAATAAAAGTGGAGGTCAAACAAACAAAATAAATATCAGCAAAGGCGGGAGAATCATCGGAATTAGTAAAGAATAGTTCGTTTTTTATTAATAATCAATAGTTTCTCGACTTTGTTTTCAGGAAAAATGCTATCAGTTTATGCAAACAAATTGGGGAATAATTATATTGCAAAGTTGTCTTTATTTGCAAACAAAGATCCGCCAATAAATAAAATGTTTTTTTTAAAGCGTTTCGTTTAACGCTTGCATTCGAATTCGAAGGTTGGGTATACCCCATTCTTAACCCTAGAAAGCTAACGTTACCAGACTTCCATGAAAAGCTAACCATTCGTCTTTTTGACGACCATTTAAAAACTTTTTTTTTTTTATAAATTATTAGATTTTATTCAGTTTCTTAGCATAAATAAGAAAAATAGGATATAGGTAAAAGATAATTCTAAAAAAAATAAATATTTTTTAATTTTTAAATACTTTAATTCACTTTCAAATGGCACGAGTTTTTTTCAGACAAATAAGGTTAATTAATACAATAACTAAGTTAGGAACTATTATTGACAAAAAAAAAATAAAAAATCTTCAGTTTTATAACAAAAAAATATCCAATTCAACTATAAATAAAAAAATAATTTAAATTTTGTTGGCGCAAGTTGGACAAAAGTCAACTGTATGTTCGCCACAAATAGGAACTTTGCAACTTTTGCAAAAATTCTTTGTCATGCGTCTTTTCTTGTAGGAACACAAACCGCAGCTCTTCCTCTTCTTTGTTGAGGCAGTCTCATGTATTGGAGGACTTCCAGAACCAGATGGTCCATGAATTTGATCTTGACCTTGACCTTGACCTTCAGCGCGTTCTTCATTGTTCAAATTCAATACATCCTTTATTTTGTATTTTATTCTCCGAGACATTGTTGGTGTTTCGAGGCGATATTTTAGCCATGGTTCAACGAGTTGTTCGTGTAATCGCTTCATATAGCTTCTTCGTGATAGTGGTTTACCTCCAGATATAATGATATTATGGCAATAGATAATATAAGAGTTGATACTCGATATATTCAGCATATCATAGAATATGCACATGGACCACCTGTTGGTTTTTTGGTTGCACGACATATTTGAACACATCTGATCAAATGTGTCTACTCCACCTTTTGTAGCATTATAAAACTCGATCATGGTTGGTTTTTTTGATGCTGGGTTCACATTTGCATCCTCGTCACATGATGAAAGTAAATAAACCATTTTGCTTGGCTTCGGCTTATATGATAAGAGAGTTAGTGGCCCATCAAAGCAAAATATGGAAGTTCCTATCGCTCTACCGCGATGGTTTTTCATTTCCTCAGGTATTTCTCTTTTGTTGGCCCGCACTTATCGGTGGTAACGTTTCTGTTTGTACCATGAATACTCCGTGTTATTTCCTTGACGACATGTTCCGCAAGAGGCATTCCTTCCGTGTTTGTTCCTTTTCCAAGATATGGAATGGCGTCAATCATGTATCTGGTTCCACTATCACACATCATTTCGATCTTCAAACCGTACTTAGCTGGCTTGTTGGGGATGTACATTTTAAATTTGCACCTACCTCGGAATGCTAGTAGTTGCATAGATCCAGTCAGGATCGGGATGCAGCTGATTTCTTAGATTTGCCGGAGAACCTGCAAAAATGTACAAATCACATTAATAATTTGGTAACATTTTCTTTTCTTTTTCATAATTTAATACACACCAGTGGCAAAATGTTCTAAACATATTTGAGTATATTTGAGTGAACTTTCTTTTAAATACATCCTTCTGATTGCACTTGTCCATGCCGTTCTTCTCTTGGCTGAAAGTTCTTGAAGTATTCTGTTTTTTTGTGTGCATTACTGGGCCGGCGTAGAGTTAGGACGGCAAAATGCTGGGGCGCCCAATGTAACTTTTAGCTGTTTCTGTGAAAGTGATAAAGTAGGAAAATATGTAGCTGAGCTAGTAGGTAGTCCATTTTGTTGTTCTTGGCTCCGGTTATGTTTTATATGTTAAATGTGAAAATTAAAACAAATATTTCATTCTATTTAATATCCCTTTTTTTATTTTTCAATATCTAACTGTCACAACTTTTTTATTTTTATTTTTTAACTAACGCGACGCGTTTCGAAGCAATAGCTTCATCTTCGGGCGTAGACCTAGATAGTAGGTAGTACTAGGTTATTATCTTCTCAGAAGTACTTCGGCACCTTCAAAGAAACACAGCTATTATTAAGTCTAAATAAATAGACCTTACCTTTTACAGGAACCTACAAATTTTAAACGTATAAATATAATTCAGTTTTTATCAGTTTTTGGTTTTAGGTTTAATTTTAATGAAAAAACACAGATATTTTCTTTAGTCAAATAAATGTTAGTAACATTTTACCTACATTCCTCTGAAATGAACTGCTCTTGTCAATTTTGTTCTAATTGATAACTTTTCGTTACTTCTTGAAGCAATATAAAAATATGTTGTCATTAAAAATATTTCAATTATCATTTTTGAAATAATTCCGAAATGACCCGAGTTTTTAATGTGTCCTTCAAAGATTGTTTTTCCAATAAGTTCATTTTGAGAATTGATAATACGAGTAATTCGGTCATACATCTGTTTTTTTAAAAATTGTATTTTTTTTGTCCATTAGTTTTGATTGGATTCTTAGTTGTTTTTCCGTTATTAGACATATGTCTTCTGCATCTTTCGAAGATGTTTTTAAAAATCCCTTCGTCTTAAAGGCTGTTAAAGATTGAGGGTTTTCATTACCATCAAGATCATTTTTACAGCTGTCACATTTTAACATTTTTTTTTAATTTAAAAACAACGAACCCGGCGATATACTTTACAACGTGGCTTGTAAAGTCGGTCAATGTACTGGGGTCTGAGAAATAATCATGATCATTTAAGAATGCTTCATTCTCCTCTTTTCAAAGTTTTGCAATATATTTTGTTGCGACTCTTCCAGATATACAGTTTTTACAGGGTTTGATGAGCTAACATTTAAAATTTGAATGTTTTCGAGAGGTAAACAGTTGCCAAATCCACTTTCTCTTATTTTGCATCTTATTATAAGTTTTTTATATGCTGCTTTGAATTGCTTCACAGATGGGTTATCATTGTACCCAAGATGTGACCGCACTGAACCAAAAAATAGCTCTATGTGGTCTTGGTTCAGTTTGTAAAACGGTATATAGTCTAAAACTTTACTTTTTACAAATCTTTCGTAAATTATCCTGATATTTTTTAAACATGTTATTAGTTCTATAAATCCTCCTTTCCCTCACAAACTCATATGCTTTGGGTGAAAGAAAATTTAAATTGACAGCAAACGATCTTAATGCTGGCTCAAACTTTTTGATTCTAGGATTTCCCGTTGTTTTCGAAAACTTTCTTTGAAACAGCTCAGCGTTCATGGCTCCAATACTCTCCAAAATTTCTGATGTCTCATTATTTTTATTTTTTAAACTTGAAACTATCTCATTAAGAGAAGCCAGTTTAATTATATTCCTTCGTACTTTCTGATGCAGTGTTTTAATTTTCCATTTTTTGTTTACGTGCGATTTTCTTAAGGTGTTAATTTTTTCTCTGAGTTTATTTTTTTCGAAATCGGGTAGGAAGAAGACGAAAGATCATCAGAGGAGAGCAGTGCTCGTTTCAGTGGCATTTTTTTCCCTCTAAATATATTTAACCTAAATTGATTTAGACTTTTTTAACTACCAATAAACTTACGATCTGATTCGGCATAGTAAAATTTTCGTGAAACCATATCGTCTTCTACAACCAGTTCGTTTGATTGGAAAAGTCGGAAAACAATTTCTTCCACTGCAGAGGGATTTGGTTCGGCAGCGACATATGGTATGTCAATATTTTGTGTACTTGTCGAAGGACATATTTGCATATCAACTTCTTCATACTCACTACGAGAAATTTCTTGGCATACAAACTTGCTGCAAGTAGGTTGCTCATCTCTGAATTTAAAATAAATAAAGAAGTTGCACACAAGTTACTTATAGACTCACAATGCTTTTTTATCTAATCTTGTAAAATTTTAGAACTACATATTTATATTAACTTACTGAGATTCTCCAAAATGTTTGGATAAAAATGGCATTGCAGAAGGACAAGAGTTAAGGGCCTTGGCCTCACCAACAAAAAAATAGTTCGTCACTGAACGAAAGTTTCCGATTTTGACAGATGAGTTTCAACTAAATCAAATACTATCACAAAAATAAAGTATATTTTTCTTTTCAACCAAATTTACTTTTTTGCAACAAAATGATATGAAATACCAATTTAAAAGTGTTCTACGATAATATATCTACCTAAAAAAACACCTAACAACATTTTTTATGTGCAATATGAGATAAAACTTACCTGCGAAATGAAAAATTGTTATTCTCCTTATTATAGTCGTTTTTGCAGAATTTAACACAGCACCGCATGTTGTTTTAAATGTTTTTTAGTAAAGTATTGTATTTCTTCACTGTATTCACTGTTGTTTCACTGTTTTAATAAGTTGAATACGTAATTTCATTATTTTAACGTTTGCAAATTTCAAAACACCGCAAATTTCAGCCGTTTCAGCCTAGCAAAATGACAGATGAGTTTCAATTTCTCTATTTTTGTTTCATAAATCTTGCGGCCTCACTCACGTACACTGTATATGTGATAATACACTCTTTCCTGTACTTCTTATTCTTAGAAATTTACAGATTGTCTTCTAATGGCTGCCTAGAGCCCCAAAACTAAAACGATAGTCCACATTTCCACACAAGGAATGTTAGATTTGCTGTTGTGCTGCGCAGTCGTGGTTTGCATGTAGTTTCGTATTCTATTGGGAGGTTACATGGTTCGTTACACAATATTATATTCAGACCGATTAGATTACATATTAGAAAAATAAAAAGCTAAGGCGGTAGAAATGCCGCTCTGTTCCAACACATACAATTTTAACATATATATTGATATGCTGGGATAAAAATGTAATACACTTACTTGCAGTTCGTTTAAGGTTGAGGGTTTTAAGTCAAAGATGCGATTTAAAATCGGGCATACTATACGCATAGATTGTTTGCATAAAATATTCGACCTCTGCATGGGATTCGGCTTCATACTCCAAACTCTCTTCGAAACTTAAATCTTCGCGTACTTGGAGTAGCATTAATACAATTAAAAAAAAACATTAATCAAAGATGCTTGAAATCCTCTTACCTCTTTCCATTTGTTATTCAAAATATTTTTATTGATTTTTAGAAGTTTGTGTGTATCGCTGACAGGAAATAAAATAACTTTGACATCTTACGTCAAAGCGAAAGTGTGTCTGTCGCTGACAGGAAATAAAATAACTTCAATGGGAAAGTGAATGTAGAGAAGAAGTAACTGGGTATAGAGTAACAAAAAAAAACACCTATTGTCTCTTGTCTTCGATAAAATACGAAGAACACATAAAACAAGAAAGGAGGAGTATCTTCCTCAAGTTAAAACATCAGTCGTTTCTAACGTGTGAACAGGGCCTAAGAACTTGTTTGTTTTGTAGGTATTTGTGGCAATGTAAACACATATTTGTCACGTTATTAATGCGAATCCTTTGATAAGCGTTGAAATATTATAGTTAGGGGGGCGCAACATTATTTATTTGATTTGTTGGCATTTAAGGAGGTCATTGAAAAAAAGATTATCTTCAAGGGAAAGGTTTTCGTATAGCATTACTTTTTTGTTGATGGTTCCCCTCATTTTTTTTTTATTTCGGAATTCACAAGATTGATATGATCGTTAATAAGAGCATAACATTTTTAAAATAATGTCTTACAGAGAAACCAAACTAACCGCACAATAAATAATTTTTAATTTAATATTAGTTATCTGAAACGTTTATATGTAGAAACTATTTTTTTTTTCAAATCAGCTAACAGACATTTTAGTTTACCTACATTTTTCTTTAAAACCAAACAATATTGTTGTTTTATTTATTTAGAAAAAAACTAAATAAATAAAATATATTTTCCTCAAACATTACATTTTGGTTTGGCAGGTGTATTCAGATCAGATGTAACCTACCCCTAAAATAATAATTAAACATTTCTCAACAGCAAAAGAAACGCTTTTAAAAAAAGATATATTCGCTCTACTCACATACTTTACATATTATTATAAAAATAAATTATTATTGGTTTAAGAAAAAATCTCAACAATTTTTTGTGTTAATAACTATTTCTATCTGTTAAAAAATGATTGCATAAACTGAATATTATGCTAGGTCTGTTTTTGTTTAATCTTTTTTTATTATAATTACAAAGAAAATAATAAAATATTTCTGTATTTAAAATAATTTTTCCACAAATGGATTGACATGTTTATTATTGTTATATTATTTAGGTTTAATATTTTTATAACAAAAAAAAATTAAAGTTAAGCGCTGTTTTTGTAAGTTAGGTCTATGAGGTCGATGAGAATAAGACTGTATTTTTGTTCTGAGATATAAAATTTAAAATTGCTTTAAAAATTACAAAACTTAATGCAAAAGAATTTGTATTAAACTGAAAGTTGCATTTGCAAGTGTTATAATAATGTATTAGATAAATTTAAAAGAACACTAGAAAACAAATTGTTAAAAAAAAATTGAAATACAAAAAAAAAGAATCAATAAAACAATAAAAAAACTAAAATGAAAGAAAAAATTTTAATTTGAGTGTGTGAACTAAATTTATTTCAGGAAATGTCAAATATCGTAAGTAAGCAAATATTCAATTTGTGCCATTTTGTGGCTAAATGTGACCTTATTTCAGTAAGCAGTATTGTCTTCATTGGTAACGATCAGGTAAAGAGTTGACTAGCGCAGGTATGAGTTCTGGTACACAATGGAATTACATTGATTCACCTGACGACACGAGCAACATGCGAGCTAGTTAATGACATATACAAAAGTAAGTACCTCTATGTTCCATACATACATGATTTACTTTGATAATTTTCTTTTAATAAGGTCTCTATATAAAAAAGGTCCACGAACTTATTTGTCCCATAGACCCCTGTCAATTTTTCCAGTGTTGTGTAGACCCCTTGTATTTCTAATATTGAATTGCCCAAAATGCATTAACTTCAAATGTGTTTGTTAACAGCTGACACAGTGTGTTTCCCTTTGAAGAGTTTAACTGTGGAGTGAAGAAGTTACAAAAAAATTCAAACGTATTTTATACATAATAACAAGAAACAACTACATGAAAAAGTAAATGATTTTAAGGGAGGCCTCAGAGGGCCATCTGAGGCAAATTTTCAATATTCGGCTTTCATTTAGTTAGGTTTAACCTAAAATCTTCTCGGTCACTGATTTCTAATCTGTTCCTTTTTTTAAGAAGATTGGCAGTCGCGCTGAAACCCATTTTTAGGAGGTATGAAGATGGAAAAGCTTTTAAAAGGTATTTCGCTCTGAAGCTACTCTTGACGACTGTGTGAATTGCAGTTTTTCGAATAGATACAATGGTGATTTTAAATAGATAATTTTATGCAAAAAAATACAATTTCTGGCTTTCAAATACTGTGTGAGAGAGCAACCAAGAATGTTATTCCGGTAAGCCGAAACATGATCATATCTTCGCAGCCCATGAACATAACGAATCATATCATTGAATGAAACGTTTAGTTTATTTTGTGAAATGGAATCAAGCTTACAGTAAACAACATCAGTGTAGGTTACGAGGGCGGGTCAATAAGTCCGTGACTTTTGGAATAAAACACAGATTTTTTGATAAAAAAATAATTTTATTTTCAACGTAGTCTTCTTTGAGCTCTATACACTTTGTCCAACGTTTCTCCAAATTTTTTATCCCTTCCAAAAAAAATGATTTGTCGAGGTCCTCAAAATAGGCCTTTGTTTGCGAGATGACTTCATCATTGGAGTCAAATCTTTTTCCACCAAGCCATTTCTTCAGGTTTGGGAACAAGAAGTAGTCGCTCGGAGCCAAATCTGGAGAATAGGATGGATGAGGGAGCAATTCATAGCCCAATTCATGTTTTTTTGCCATGGCAACTGCACATGTGTGCACCCTTGCATTGTCTTGGTGGAAAAGAACTTTTTTCTTGGCCAAATGAGGTCGGTTTTTTTTCAAATCGTCATTGAATCGGTCCAATAAGTTGGCATAATATTCCCCATTGATTGTTCTTCCCTTTTGAAGGTAGTTAATGTGGATTATTCCGCGTGCATCCCAAAAAACAGTCGCCATAACTTTATTGGCTGACAAACCCACCTTGGCCTTCTTTGGCGCCGATTCACCCTTAGAAACCCACTGTTTTGACTGTTGTTTGGTCTCTGGTGTGTTGTGATGGATCCATGTTTCGTCCACGGTTACAAAACGACGCAAAAACTCCTCCATATTGCGATTAAACAATGCCAAACCTTCCTGTGAAGTTGTTACACGATTGCGTTTGTGGTCGACTGTGAGCAAACGCGGCACCCATCTTGCGGAAAGCTTTCTCATGTCCAAGTGATCATTCAAAATTGAAACCACTGAGCCATAGATCCCTACGGCTTCCACAATCTCTCGCACTTTCAATCTTCGGTCGGCCAACACCATATCGTGAATTTTTTCGATTGCTTCGGGTGTAGAGACCTCAACTGGGCGTCCAGGACGTTCGACTTCTTCAGTGCTTGTACGGCCACAACGAAATTCAGTAAACCACTTTTTTACCATTGAAATCGATGGTGCAGAGTCCCCATAGTATTTTTCAAGCTTAGCCTTGGTCTCGGTAATGGTTTTTTTTCGCAAGAAATAATGCTTAATACGCACACGAAATTCACTTTTTTCCATTTTCTCCTCAAATTAGTGAGTAGTCTGATAAAAATCGCTGTCAAACACAAACTAACTGACGCAGCAAGTTTAAATTTTGACAGGAGTCAACTGACAGATGCCTGTTGACAGGAGCAGTGTTGCCGTTTCAGTAAAGATGTCAGAAATTCAAAAAGTCACGGACTTATTGACCCGCCCTCGTATTATGGGAAGTATCAGAGTTTTCATTAGTTTTGATTTTATATCACGGGGAACAAAGCTGTCACATGTCCATAGTTTCCGAAGGCCACAATAAATTCGACCAATGGTGTAATTTATGTGATCATTGCCAGAGAGATCCCGATTTATTATAAATCCTACGCTCATGACTTTTTCAGCACACTTAATTTCAATACCAGACAACATGATAGGAGGCAGATTTCTAGTTTCTTTAAAGTTTTTGGAAATTAAGATAGCTTGTGTCTTAGCTGCATTTAGTGTTAGTCCATTATTAACTGCCCACAAATACACAGCTGCGATATCTTCATTTATACGATGGAAAAGATCTTCGATTAATCCGACAGGCCTAGATAAATAAATCTGAACATCATCAGCATAGAGATGGAACGATACACTTTTACAATTACGAACTACGGGTGGCAATGGTGCAGTAGTAGTGCATTCGCTTTCGGAATGGAAGGTCGTGCGTTCGAATCCCGGCCAAGTCCATTACTTTAAACCGAATACATGAAATCGTAATCTCCCTAGGTAACTTAGACACCACCCGTGGAGAAAAACCCTACAACTGCACCCAAACACTTCTTTCCTATCTCTCTATTCTTTCTAATACCAAGTAGCTTACACTGTGTTCTTAGCACTATAAGGGTACTGTAACAACAGAAAAAAATCCCTTTAGCGTAAGCAAATTATAAAAAAAAAAAAAAAAAGTCATTAATAAAAATAGAAAAAAGAATAGGCCCTAAAATTGAACCCTGCGGTACGCCCTCATGCAAGAATTTATCATTCGAATAATTTTCCCCAACTAAAACACTCTGACCTATTACTTAAATAACTTTTAATAAGCCTGTCTGCCCTATCACTGAAACCTGTTGTCTTATATCCAATGTCCAATATCTTGACCATTGCTGTGGTACAGCTATGTTGAGGCCTAAAGCCAGATTGAAAGGGAGAACGCAAACTGTTTGCATTAACATGCCGAACTATTTGATTCGCTAGTAACTTCTCAAAGACTTCTGAAAGAGTCGGTAATATACTTATCGGTCGATAATCCGAAGGAAGCGAAGCGTGTTGTTTTTTGGCGACAGGGATTATGCGTGCAACTTTCCAGCTATCAGGGAAAATAGAGCAATTAATGCAATGGTTAATTGTATGTGTCAGTGAGCTTAAGATGTAAGGTAAGATAATTTTAATAAAGCGAAGAGGTATACCATCCTCTCCCGTTGCATTTGACTTAAGCCCCATTACTGTCTCAAGCACATCGCTTTCATTGACAGCTACAAAGTCGCAGTTAAGGTCACAAAGAAGGCCAGGTTGCAAAGAAAATTGAGGGCTACTGTCAGAACTTGTTAAAAATGAGCTGTTAAGAACATTCGGATCCAGCTCATAAGCTGTGTAACAGTGAGAAAAATGTGTTTTCTGAACCCTAGGAATAGTGACTAAATAGCTGGTGTTAACTCGTAGATTATGACTGGAATATAATCTAACAATATCATAGCCTGAATTATCAAAAAATATTTTAAGTACT
This sequence comes from Portevinia maculata, assembly GCA_949715645.1. Lineage (NCBI taxonomy): Eukaryota > Metazoa > Arthropoda > Insecta > Diptera > Syrphidae > Portevinia > Portevinia maculata. Next base: position 116,809,216 of record OX454528.1, on the reverse strand, counting down.
TTGTAAACATACAAATGCCTCAATGGAAGAATTTTAAGTTTCCTGAAAAGCTCAAAGCTAGGGGTACGACGATTAACTTTAAACGTAATCCTAATCGCATGCTTTTATTTAACAAAAAGAGGTTCTAATTTGTTAGAATGCGTCCCACCCCAGCAAGTAAGACCATATTGCAGCTTGGAATTAATCAAACCATAGTAAACTGACTTTAGAATAGGTAACTGGCAGTATAGACTCAGATGATAAAATTGCCTTACGACTTTATTCAAATATTGCTTTAAAGAAGAGGTTTGGTCAATCCAACTGAGTTTGAGATCAAGAATAATACCCAAGTATTTGAATCTATCAACGCATTCGATTTCAAAGCAATTATCAGAGCACTGTGTATTATCATTAAATACTTTAATGTTGATATCTGGACATAGACTTCCCAAGCCAAATTTAGAGCAACAAGGTGAATGAAATAGCAAAGGCATATCTCTACAAATATTCCCGGTCAAGTTCAACAACATATATTTGGTTTTCTTACTTATAATAAGTTTGTGCAAATGGAACCATTTTCTTTAAATCTCCAAGTCATTGTTCATTGAGGAAAACAAATTACGATAACTGTCATCTGAGTAGGATAAAGCTGTATCGTCCGCAAATGCTGTTAGCTTACCTTTGAAAAGTTGGATAAATAAAGAATTAATAAAGACAATAAACAGTAAAGGACCCAGCACCGAACCTTGCGGAACGCCCATGTTACAATTACACTTACAATTACAGAAATTATTAATAATAGAAGGAGTGTTACCTAGGTTAGGTTAGGTTGACGTGGCTGTCAGCTAAGGCCAACACACTTAGACTAATATTAGGTCCATTGTGGTACCACACAGATCTGGGGATTCCCTCACTGCTCGTTGAACCAATAGGAGCTTCTTATGAAGCGCGAAAGACTTCCAACGACAGTGTTGGCTAAGTCGCTTGTGTCATTGAACAAGAAGTCCCCTAGTGGGAGAGCGCAGGACATGTGCAGAGAAGGTGAAGTATAGTCTCCTCCTCCTCCTCGTCCATGCAGCTTTTGCAGAAGTCGTTTGAGTGCACGCCAAGTGTGGATGCGTTCCTGCCTATTAAGCAGTGTCCTGTGATAACACCTATAGTGCAGCTAATATGCAGTCGGTTTAATGAGATTAGACACTTAGAGCGTCGCAGATCCAGCTTTGGCCAGATCCGCTTAGTCGCTAGACAAGTGTTGCTACATGTCCACCTTAGGTTTGTTCTCTCGATTGCTGATAGCTTGAACAAGAGTTTGCATGTAGCGAATGGTATTCCTAATGAACCTTTATCAGGTAAAAGAGGTAAAGTGATTCCTTTTTTGGCGAGATCGTCGCCCTACAGTTACCTGGAATGTCTCTATGTCCCGGCACCCAACAGAGGTGAATGTTGAACTGCTCTGCCATCTCCGAAAGAGATGATCGGCAGTCTTGGGCTATGATGGAATTTGAAGAGACTGAGTCCAGGGACTTAATCGCGGCCTGACTATCCGAGAAGATACGGATATCCTTTGAGGATATCACATTCCTCTTCAGCCACGTCAGGGCTTCTTTTATCGCCAAAATTTCCGCCTGGAACACGCTACAGTAATCAGGAAGACGGAAAGAGAGGCTAAGATTTAGCTTTTCTGAGAAGACTCCACCACCTACCCCATCGCTAGTTTTTGATCCATCGGTGTAAAAGTGGATCGATTTATCATTCGCAAATGCATCATCATCCCAGAAAGATCTGAAAGGAATGGTGATTTGGAAGTTTTTTCCGAACTGCAAACGGGGTATGGTGTAGTCTATGTTTCTGGGTAGAGACTTAAAGTAGTCTAGAATAATGGAGTGGCCAATATTGTTATTGGTCCACTGCGAGGTAGCTTTTAAGCGGACAGCGGAACATGCCGCTGTTTGCATGCTAAATATATCAAGGGGTATCAGGTGTAGCAGAATGTCCAGAGCCGCGGAGGGGGTAGTTCGGAGTGCTCCGCTAATGCATAGACACGCTGAACGCTGGACTTTGCCCAGCTTGTCGCGGTTAATAGCTTTTTCTAGAGCAGTCCACCAGACAACCACCCCGTAAGTAAGAATTGGTCTTACCACCGATGTATATAGCCAGTGCGTAATGCGGGGTTGTAAACCCCACTTGTTGCCAATGGCTTTTTTACAAGAGAAAAGTGCTACTGTAGCTTTCTTGACTCTTTCTTGTATATTGGGTTTCCAGCTTAACTTTCTATCGAAGATTAGACCCAAAAATTTTGCTTCGTCAGAGAAAGTTAAGCTTGTACCGCTAATAGAGGGAGGGTCAATATATGGGATTTTATATTTCCTGGAAAAGAGGACAAGCTCGGTTTTGTGGGGGTTAACGCCCAGTCCGCACCGATTAGCCCATCTCGTTAGCTTGTTAAGAGCGTTTTGCAGGAGTTCCTTTATGGTGTTGAGGTGTTTCCCAGAGACGGCAATAGCAACATCGTCCGCATAGGCAATCACTCTGCAGCCCTCCCCTTCCAGGTTTATCAGTAGTTTGTTCACCACCAAGTTCCAGAGAAGGGGAGAAAGAACACCGCCTTGCGGCGTCCCTCGACTGACAGACCTCCTAGCAGATGTAACGCCCAGTTTTGAATTGATAATCCGACTATTTAGCAGTAGATTGATCAATTCACCAAGCGAGCTATCCACATTCAGTTCTGCCAGTGCGTTTGCGATTGCAGATGTGTTAACGTTGTTAAAGGCGCCTTCTATGTCAAGGAAAGCAACCATGGTATACTCCCTGTGATGGAGGGAGTATTCGATTGTGCGTACTAAGGAATGAAGAGCGGTTTCCACCGACTTTCCCTTACGGTACGCATGCTGAGCTGTAGACAGCAATTGCGGGTTTATGTGCATACGGAGGTGGATATAAATCAATCGCTCCAGCGTTTTGAGGAGGAATGAAGATAGACTAATAGGTCTGAGGTCCTTTGGACTGACATGGGAATATTTGCCAGCCTTGGGTATAAAAACCACTTTTACTTCTCTCCAAGCCCGGGGGATATGTACCAGATTTAGACAGCTTATCATGATCATCTCCAGCACAGGCAGGATGATATCCGCTGACATTTGTAGTTCGGCAGGTATTATGCCGTCTGGTCCTGCAGACTTGAAGGGTTTGAAGCTTTGTAGCGCCCAAGTCAGCTTGTCCCTAGTTATCAGACCGTGAGGGTAAGTTACCTGTGCATGTGACCTGTTAAGGCTATAATTGCCGGTAATATTGGAGCTACCTGGAAAGTGAGTTTCAAGTAGCAGATTGAGCGATTCTTCGCTAGATGTCGTCCAAGAGCCGTCTGCCTTCTTAAGGCAGCTAGGCATAGTAGGATTTGAAGCAAGGATTTTTCTTAGCCTAGATGCCTCAGAGGATTCTTCTATTTTTCCACAGAAGAGTCTCCATGACGTTCTTTTGGCTTTCCTTAATTCTTTTTTGTATAATTTGAGGGATTCCTTGTAGGAGTCCCAATCGTTTATAGCTTTTGAGGTTTTAGCAAGATTGAAGATTCTCCTGCACTCCTTTCTAAGTGGTCCCAGCTCAGTGGACCACCACTGAGGCTTCTTTTTCCCCCTAGGTTGTACGAGGGGACACGATGCAGACATTGCTTCGTTAAGGGCCAGAGTAAGCTCATCGACTTTATTGTCGAGCTCGTTGGAGTTACAGGGGGACTTAAGAGTTCCGAGTTAACACGTTTGTATAGAGTTTCTCTGTATAATGGCCAGTTGGTTTTCCGAGGATTACGGAAGGAAGGTTGGCATGGAGGATCAACGTTAAGGTTGAATAAAAGATATCGGTGATCAGAGAACGAATGATCAGCCGATACTTTCCACCCCGTTATCATGTCGTTGATGGTATCGGAGACAAGAGTAATATCAAGGACTTCTTGTCGGTTTTTGGTAATGAATGTGGGCTCATTACCTAGGTTACAGAGAATGAGGTTAGTACTTAAAAGATATTCAAAAAGTGACTCACCTCTGTTGTTAATATCTGAGCTGCCCCATACGGTGTGATGAGCGTTAGCATCACAACCGATTATGAGTTCAGCTTTCTGCCTCCTTGCTTCATCGACCAGCCTCTCTAGGTTATCACCAGGGAGAGGCCCCACGTGATCGTGGGTGAGATAAGCTGATGCCAACTAGAATGATCTGCCTGCAGTCTCCAGTCTTGCCACAGTCATATCTCGATCGCTGAAATTAGGGAGTAAATAAGCATTAATATTACTTTTCACTAGTATGCACGATCTGGGTTTACCTTTATCAGTCACATACAGTGGGTAGTATCCGGGAGTCCTGAGTCATCGAATCTGGTTGTGTACAATCCAGGGTTCTTGGATCAAGACGATGTCTTCCACGCCTTTGGCTAGACGAAGAATGAGTGCGGCCGAAGCCTTAATGGAGTGTTGGAGGTTAATCTGTACTAACTGCAGCATTTTCGCTACAATCAGGCAGAGATACCTCCACCACGGTGTTGTTCAGGCCTTCCAATTCCGAGGATGAGCTGAGAAGCTCGTCTTGACTCAGAAGAACCTTGTCTAGATAATCAGTCTCCATATCTGACAGGACGTCGGAAGTGGATGGTGATTTTTTGGGCAAAGAGGGTTCATCATCCTCCAGCGAGGGGAAGGAGATTGAAGCTCCAGGATCTGAGACTGCGATCAAAGAGTCAGAGGGGGGAGGAGGAGGAGGGGGTAGTTTACCCGCATCCATTTCGTCCTTTTTATAGACCCGCATTTTGACATCGTCCCATGCGAATCTAATCATGTAGTCGTTCTTGGCCAGAGGAGCTAAGGTTTCTTGGTTGATTACAACCACGACACATCTGTAATCGCCCTTCAGCTCTTCCAGTTTGGCAACCTTCCAGTTGTGGGTCGGAAGTGAAGGGTTGCTCAATTGCAGGACTTCCAGGATGCCCTCAGGGGTGGATGGATCCGCAGTGATCCAGATGCGAGATCTTGGTCGGCAGGGGATGTCTTCCCTCGCAACAACCTCGAGCTTAGCGCCAGGCCACACCTCTCCAAGCCTGCTTATTGCAAGCTTGTAGAGATCGGCCGATCTTTGGTCATCACACGCGACCAGTTTGATGTGACCTTGATGCCACCCGCCTTCATGCGTAAGCGGAAGAGGTCCGGGATGATTCCTTATGAAGGTGGAGAAGGAGCGCGAAAGCGCTCTCTTAATCATATCCCACTTCTCCTGGTTGATGGACCCGTCAATGTCGTTGCGATCGATGACTGCGACCACAATCTTGTCCTTCAAGATGTCGCTGAAAGACCTGAGAGGTGTGATGGTGGGAGAGATGCCGGTGTTGTGCACTCTCTGCCTCTTGGGAACCGAGCTGGTTCCTTCCACTGACCTCTGGCGTTTTATCGACGGGTCGCAGGACTTAAGGATCTGCTGCGCCCAATCTAGTTTGGCTATTTGTGCAGGCGTCCTATCCTTCTCCGCGATGGTGCCACACATCTGCTGGATCCGGATGGCATTGCGTCGTTGCTTGTAAGAAGCCTTGGATCTGTTGATACGGGGACGCTTGGTGTTGGAAGGGAGGGGACCATGATTCACAGTCCCATCACCATCAAGTTTTTTATTGTCAACGCTTTTGCCGACTTTTGCAGGAGGACTATGAGTAGCCACAGTCCGTCCTACAGTCAGCTTAGAGGCGTTGACAGCAGACGTTGTTGTCAGGTTAGGGCCGGCAGAGGGGGGACCATGAGTCACAGTCTTCACTAATTAATGAGTCTTAATTAGTGAAGACAGCAGTTTATTATTCGATGCAGAATTTTTGAGCAAAATGAGTTCCGATGAATCTGCACTCAATGAGGAGACGCACGCTAGCGTTTCCAATTTCATGAAAACTATATAGTAATACAGTGAGCTCGATTTTAAGTTTCACTTTAGGTTGAATCGCTCAACGGTAGAGCAATTAATAGGTTAGCAATCTTGTCGGTGATTTTTTTTCTGAGGCAGCAGCTACATCCGAAGTTTTTGAGGCATGAGCTACATCTAAAAATGAATCTACATACATCAAAATACAATACAATACAACGTGTGTACACATAATTCTTAAGAATTCAAAGCCAGCCAACATCAAATCATCGACGATATTACCAAACGCCACTCGCCTTTTCCTTGACTGCATAAAAATGCAAAAAATGCCTTGGTTTCCTCCAGTGTCAGTTATGGTTTCTATGCTAATTAAAACATCGAAATAATCATTTATATACAAATTTTGTTTACCTTTTTGCATTCCTCCACTAATTTAATAACTTATTTGTAGTAAAAAAAGTTAAAATTAATTTTTGTATTCAGGTCGAGTTGTATTAGAGTTGAGAACGAGCTCAATACAAGTTGAGAAATAGAAATGACCAAAAGAAGTAAAAAAAATAGCGCAAAATAAAAATATCAACGAACAAATCCTTAAAAATTCAATTTTACAACATTCATTCCATTCCAGGGGCTCCAAAACATATATCTTCACTTTTTAATGCTACTCTTTTGCTGACCAATATATCTTCACTTTTGGTTTGTTGTTGTTTGGGTTGTAACATTTTGTTGAGCTGGGTATACACTTATGAATAAAACGCACCTTATGTATATCAGCACCTACACCCTTCATTTATTGATTGAACAAAAAAAATATTAGTGAACAAAAAAAGAGAAACGTCTGATAAAAGTTTTACAATGGAAAAAGTAACTATTTAAACCTAGCAACGCTAACGATAACACACCTCTGAAATCAAACTATCGAAAATTCCAGATGTCATCGTTTCGTTGTCAATTCACATTCACAACCACTCCGCACTCCATCACCATTTCTTACCGCTTTTTATTGGGATGGCATTTGATGCGGACAAATTTGTTATTTTAAAAGAATATACGTATTCACAAAAATGAGCAAAACGAATATTTAAAGAAATACCTTTCGAGTGTAAAAGACAAGAAAACAAAAATTATCGACGACGACAAGCAAGGTGATTCTTAACACTGCAGCGCACTAATGAATTTTAATTCGCCCAACAGGCTGAGAGGCAGAGTTTAAGTTCGAAAGGATGGATGGGGGAATCTCTGGGCTTTACTGCGTATCATTTGCACCAGAGCAGATGCGAAAATTTCAAGATTCCAGAAGTTTCGAACCGGCGAAATGTGTTAAGTACGAAATTGGTTTATTTTTCTTCATTGTTTTTTGTTTGGATTGTATTTTGTAAGCGGAACGCGTGCTCAAAATTAATTTTTATTTTCAAAAATTTTTCACTTCACATGTCTAAAAATATTCCACGATTTTCCTAAAAAAACAAAGATATGTATCCTCAATTTGGCGTTTTTGCTTAAGCGTCGCTTTCGTCATCCCCGCAGTGGCTAAATTCGCCGGTCGAGATTAACAATGTTTCTTGGGTTATCCTTGGAAACCAAATTGCTTGCTCTTTTTTGTTAAACATTTTCCGTGTCACACTGCTCCTTTGTTATACAAATAAAATCGTATCGAAGAAGAAGTGAGGAAGTAGAGTCCGACCGAACATTCGGTTTCGGTGTAAAAAGGCCGAAGATTTTACCGAATCGAATATTACATTTTCCGTCCATTTTTCGCATAAATAACATTCTTTATTTTGCAGCAAGTCATTTCATGTTTGTTTCATTTCGGTATTTGGTTAAAGAGAAAATGCATCTGCATGCTGCTGTATTTAATTTTGTTTTTACTGCAACAATTTGCATTTGCAGTTCTCTGCAGGCAGTCAATCGTATGTTATCTTAATTAGATTCAGCTTCGACTTCAGCCAAATCTATGTACATTAGGGTGGCTGGATTTTTTATTTTTTTTTTAAATATAGTTTTTGGGCACTGGTCAAAAGTTGTCTTTATATACCATGAAGTAAGATATTTAAAAGTTTTTGAAAAAAATGAAGATCTTGTATTGCCCCAAGGTCATAGAATCTTCTCTTAAAATCAAAAAAAAAAAATTAATTTTCTCCACAAACATACGCATTTTTTTTAATCCGATATTATTAATTTTTATTATTAATGATAATTAAGAGTAAATAAAGCTAAAAGTTAAAGGTTAAAAAAGTTGCAACATTTTGAAATCGTTTTTAGTATTAAAAAACGGCATTTTTTTCGAGATTCAATTCTGGTTCTTATAAATCCATCACGCCTCATTGGACTACAGACAGCAGCTGAAGCTTCAGTAACAATTTTAACACACCGTTCTGTCGTTTGGGTGTGGCAAGGGTAATGCTTTATGTACGGAACAATAAGAGTTCCAATCAATTTGGAATTTTGAATACATTCATTAATGGCATCCAGACTAATGTTTCTTAAATAAAATACCCATATTCCAGTCGATTATGTCAATGTAATCCTCAGCATTAAAGTTGAATTTTGGCAAAACAAAAGACTGCACCGAAATTGAGGTAGTGCCAAGCTGCTCTCGTGCCTTTTTAATTCGTCTCAAAGCTAGAGTTTAAATTTCTTCCCTTTCGTCCGCAATCATTGAAATTAAAATATTTTCCGGGTGTCCGAAGTAGCCATTTCTTTGAATAACAGGATCAACTACTAGTTTTAAATTTTCAGACAGGTATCTTGTCAACATTATAGTTTTTGGAAGGTGCCGAGCGCCGTAAATGCACTGAGGTCTAGTTTTTATTTCAAACCACATTGGCGCATAAACTTGTATTATAAAGTTGGCCAACAATAGCAAATTTTCTGATGGAGCTATAGTTAGGTTAGGTTGAGGTGGCTGTTAGCCGAAAGCTAACACACTTAGGCCAAAGAGGTCCATTGTGATGCCACTAGGATCGGGAGTATCTACCACTACCCGCTAAAACCATTTGGAGCTTCTAATGAAGCGTAATAGACTTCTAACATCTGAGTTAGCCAAGTCACTGAGTTCATTAAGGAAGAAGGCTCCCAAATAGAGATTTCTTTTATGGGAGAGTGCAGGACATGTGCAGAGGAGATGAAGTGTAGTCTCCTCCTCCTCCTCATCCCTGCAACTTCTGCAGAAGTCGTTAGAATAGACGCCAAGCCTTGATGCGTGCTTGCCTATTAGACAGTGCCCTGTGATGGCACCTATGACAGAGCTAATATGCAGTCGGTTAAGTGAGATCAAACTCAGAGAGCGTCGCAGGTCCAGCTTTGGCCAGATATGCTTGGTCGCTAGACACGTATCACTACCTGTCCACCTGAGGTTTGTACTCTCGACTGCGGCTAGCTTAAGCATGAGTTTACAAGTAGCGATGGGCATACCTAAGAAACCTTTATCAGGTAGAAGAGGTAATGCTGTTCCTTTTTTGGCGAGTTCGTCTGCCCTACAGTTCCCTGGGATGTCTCTGTGCCCTGGCACCCAAAAGAGGTGAAAGTTGAACTGCTCTGCCATCTCCTCAGGAGACGAGCGGCAGTCTATGGCTACGATGGAGTTTGAAGAGACTGAATCCAAGGATTTCAGCGCGGCTTGACTATCCGAGAATATGCGGATGTCCTTAGCGGATATCACGTTTCTCTTTAGCCACGACAAGACTTCCTTAATCGCCATGATTTCCGCCTGGAACACGCTACAATGATCAGGAAGACGGAAAGAGAGACTGATATTAAGTCTTTCTGAGAAAACACCACCTCCGACCCCATCACTAGTTTTTGATCCGTCGGTGTAAAAGTGGATCGAATTATCTTCCGTGCAATCAGCCTCCTCCCAGAATGATCTGGAGGGGATAGTGATTTGGAAGTTCTTTTCGAACTGTAGCTGGGGTATAGTGTAGTCGATGTTTCTTGGTAGGGACCCATGTGAGTCCAGAATGATAGAGTGCTCAATATTCGTATTGATCCACTGTGATGTGGCTTTTAAACGGACAGCGGAGCAGGTAGCTGATTGCCTGCTGAAAATATCCAGGGGTGTTAGATGCAGTAAAATGTCCAGTGCAGCGGAGGGGGTCGTACGGAGTGCTCCGCAGATACACAGACAAGCTGTGCGTTGCACCTTGCTCAGCTTATCACGGTTTACCGCTTTGTCTAGAGCAGTCCACCAGACAACCACCCCGTATGTCAGGATCGGTCTAACTACCGATACGTATAGCCAGTGTGATATGCGGGGCTGTAGGCCCCACTTATTTCCGATGGCTTTTTTGCAAGAGAAAAGTGCTACTGTAGCTTTCCTTACTCTTTCTTGTACATTGGGTTTCCAGCTTAACTTCTTATCGAATATTAGACCCAGAAATTTAGCTTCGTCGGAAAAGGTTAAGCTTGTACCGTTGATAGAGGGAGGGTCGATATGAGGGATTTTATATTTCCTGGAGAAGAGGACAAGCTCGGTTTTGTGAGGGTTAACCCCCAGCTATAGTAGACAGGTATAACCTTAATATACGGTTGCCGGTTGTAAGCCACCTTGAATGAACGACTTTACCAGGATTTCTCTTGCTTAAACCTTCACTGCAAACCCCTGAAGTGATAGCTTGACAAATTTCATACAAGTATCGTTGGTCAGTACTGAGATCATGAGTTCTTGAAATTTGTGGAAGGTTACATTGGATAGCTTGAAATGATGCTACCGGCAAATTCTCATAATTTTTCAATTTATTTCCCAAAGTACCTGTAAAGTTTCGTGGTCCGGTTGTGGTTCCATCAAGATGCTCAAATATGTGTCGAAGTATATAAGTTCATTTGCATGTAACTGGTATATAAACCATTGTAGTGGTTTACCTATCTCTAATTCCAAACGACGAATAGCACCCCCCTTGCATCCCGTGTTTATAACTGTGCCATCACTTCCAATAACCACAACTTTCATTTTATCAATTCCTTTTTCATCAAGGAACTCTTTCAATTTTGTACTAATGATTTCAGCTTTTCCATTTGGAAGAGAGAGATGTCCTAAGTATTCAGATCCAGGCTCCTTCACTAAACTTAAATGCTCTTCAATAATAAGCTTCCTTCTGTTATCTATCATACTCAAGGTTTTATCTTTGCGTCCATCAAAATATATTCCAAACTAGAGCTCCTGGAATGATTTCGATAATGACAATGAAGATAAGGATGCCCTCTCCTTCTCACGGGCACCTCTGATCTTGTGTCTATCTACAACATTGCTTAAATTTTCATTTGTAATCATTCCAACATCTTGAAGATTCGCTGTAACAATTTCGGCTGCTGCCCTGTCCGAGATCCCAAATCTGTCGAGAGTTTTCGCAACTGTAGATAAGTTCTCGATTTTCTGTGTGGTTAGATGTTCTGCAACGTTTGGAGTTTCAGATATTGCAGAAGAAGATTCCAGTGGTGATTCTGATGACAAAGTGTAATTTGTAGCTTGATGAGAAGGTGGCATCGGTATTTCATCGTTTTGAATTGCAGAAATCAAAGCTCTACTAGTCCAAGGGGTTTGTTCCAAAAACGTTTGCGATGCTGATGTGGTTTTAACTTTGGTGGCATGTTTTATTAGTGATGCATGATGTTTTCTTTTTCCTTGAAGGCTTTGTGAAATCTGCTTTGTCACTATCACGTCAACATTACTTATAACCATTTTTCGTTCGGTTCGTTGATCTAACAAAAATTGTCTCTCTCTCACTGGAACTTTGAGTTGCTTTTCGCATTGGCATGAATTTAAATCTTTACATTTGCAAATCGCGATATCAAACAGACAGCGAGAGTTTTCTTTAAAAATTTGAATGCGATTTTTGTATGACTCTACGTCTTTTCTGGATTTGTAGGGTTTCATTAAGTTTCGGTACTTTTCGTGATAACTTTTTATTTTATTTGAAATCGAACGCTTGTCTTTAACAGCTGGTATGGACGCAAACTCCCATAATTTAATTAATTTCTCACTTAATATTTCACAAGCATTTGAAACCGAGTTCTTGTATTCTTTTGGTTTATTCCGACTTGTCCACAAAAAACAGAGAATAACGTCTTAATTATGTTGGAAGTACCTACGTTTTTTGGTAAGTCTCGACCAAAACCGAAAACCGGACAAATCAAATCACTCCGTAAAACCGGCATTTCTCTATGAGAAATCCACTACTGATAATTCAAGGCCTACTAGATTTATTTTTCGTTTAGCAGAGAGACGGGTTGCTTTGGTATATTTTTAAACATTGTATTTGGCAGTTATAAGATAACTTTAAATAAAAAGCGGATTTTGAGCCGGTATGCTAGAGATTTATTTCCAGGGGTGGAGCAAACCATTGACTCTGACAGAAAAAGGCAAAAAGGAGTGGAATTTTAAAAATTCGTCGTAAAGGTCGTACAAAATATAAAATTTGTTGAAAATGGTATTTTCCTAAGACAGAAGGGTGCTGGGGGATAACCCCCTTTGTAACCACCGCAGACGCATAAGCTTAAGCCTGTCGATTTTAAAAAATGGTTAACTTATGGTAAACCAACCATTTTTTAAACGATTTTATATTTTTTTTATTTAGATTTGCCAATACTTCGAAAATTTTTAAGGTGCTTGGGGCAGTACCTATTTGAAATTCGAATTTTTGAAAAATATTTTGGATTTCTTTTGTCGAGCTATTATGACATCTTTTATATATAGCCCAAAAACGATCAACCAAAAAAAATTTTTTCATACAATTTTTTTAAATAATCGAGCCACCCTTATGTACAGTACCTTGCCATATTATTAGACCCAGCATAATTTTTTTTTTTGTCTTAAATGGTTGCTGTGACTAAATTTGTAATAAATATGTTCTAGATTGAATTTGTTTACTATAATATATAATATCAGGAATAAAAAAAAGACGGAAAGGTTTTGCTAGTTAGTTAATATTAATTTATTTTTTTTATTTAAGAGTTGGGGATGCATGCTTTTCCTAAAAATCAATATTTGGTGTGCTCTCCTTTTGCAGCTATAAGTGCCTTAATTCGCCGTGGCATGCTTTCTATGCAAGATTGCACGGTTACTTGGATATGTGGGTTGTGATTCCACTCGAAAATGATCTTCTCCATCAGCTGCCTTTTCGTGGTTATGGCATTTTTAGCCACCGCCCGCTTGAAGAGCTCCCAAACATTCTCAATCGCATTCATGTCCGGAGAATTTCCTGGCCAATCCAAAACGTTGATGCTCCTTTCTTGGAGAAAGGCAGTTATGCTCTTGGCTTAGTGGCAGGGAGCTCCATCATGCATACAAATGGGTTGCTCGCCCACAGAAAACTATTCTTGAAGCTGCGGTAGCAGCCTTGTTTCCAGGACCTTCTTGTATTGATCCTGCCGCATAGTCTTTTCAACCAGATAGAGCCGCCCTGTGCCTTTCCCAGAAATAACTGACCAAATAATTATGGATGGGGGATGTTTAATTGTGGGCACAATGCACAATGGTCTCCTTCTGACAAACTTCGTTTTTTCCATCATTACTTGGAAAACAGATTCGTCAGAGAAACAAACCTGCGAAGTTAAAGAAATAGCGATTTTAAGATTAAAAATTAGTTGTACTTTTATGACCTTATTGGCTTTAAGTTTGTCTTATTTTATTACCTTTTCCAATCTTCAACAGTGATTTTTTTGTATTTATGAGCCCAGTCGAAACGCTTTCTAATCATGGTGGCAGTCAGCTTTGGTTTTCGAGCTGGTTTTCTGGCAAAAAGACCGATTTCAGCCAATCTACGCTGCACGGTTCGCTGGGAAATTCCAATTCCTTCATCGTAAACCTTTTTCGCCAACAGGGAAACTGGTAATTTTCGATTTGCCGTGCAAATATCCCGAATTTTGCGGTCTGTTCTGGGGGTTGTGTTGCGAGGCCTACCGCAATTACCCTTCCTCTTCGGGCTTAAAGACACCCCAAGATCCATTTTTTTTTTAATATTCTTAACAGAACTTCGCGACACTCCAACTACACCCGCAATATCATATTGGGATAGGTTGGATGCCTTTAATAGGCCAACAACTTGGCCGACTTTCTTCGGGGAGAGGTCTGACCCTTTTCCCATCTTTCGAACGATTGAATACTAAATTTTTTTTTTAATATAATGACTCTGTATGCATAGTTTTACCCATAAACAAAAGTAAAACATCAGAACTTACCGAAAAACACGAGCTTTATCTGACAGAAATAACTTTTATATGCAAATAATTTTAGGCACTTTTTGAACTTTTTAGTCACACAACCATTCACTACTTATAGAAACTTAAAATGTTGCATAATATACCGTAAAGAAGTCTCAAATAAAGCCTAATAATTACCTAGGTAACGCAAAATATAAATGAAAAATAAAAGAAGCCTACTTCATACTTTTTAAATAATTTTGAAAAAAAATTTGAATTTTTTTACTTGGGTCTAATAATATGGCAAGGTACTGTACATAGTTGGTAGGCGTGATTCCTCGGATCTTTGAACTTCTTATTATTCGATCAATCTTTGCAACTCCTGCTGTCATGCGAAGCATCTTCATCTCAGCTGCCGTTAATTTGCCTCATCCTTTTTATACGCTGTTCAACGTGAACCGTATGGGTTAACTGTGTTGTAGAGCTTTTCTTTCAGGTTAGGGGCATTTTTCAATCACTGAGGATGACTGAGTTTTCCCGCCACTTCATCCGCCCTACGCTTACGCGATGCTTAATGTCATCATCACAGCTTGATTTCCAGATATTTGTACTTTTCGCAATTGGGAATCACTTCTCTATTCAAATAAATGTTTGGGATAGGTCGGAGTGGATCAGAGAACTGGCAGTACAAGTGTTTTCTTCGGACTAATAAGGTACCAACCCACATATTGTGTGAATGCGAGGGCATAGCACGGAATCGTAGGAGGATTCTAGGGGAATACTTCTTTGAGGAATTAGGAGAGCTGAGTGGCATAGACCATAGGAAGCTGGTTACGTTCTGCAGGAAGATTGAGCCTTGTCTAGGAAAAGTTTTTTAGGTTTTTCTCCAATTGAAGTCTTTCAAGTGGTTCCCTAGGGATCGCGATGAACCCTTCTGGTGCCTTGTGCTGAATGCGAATTGCATACCTCTTTTTAACCTATGCGAACTCCTCGGGGAGCCAGCGGGTCATCTTACTCCCTCATACATGCCCATTATCATCTGTACGTAGGTTTCTGGGACTCATAGTTGTCTAAGCGCCACCGATAACAGTTCCCTTGGTTGTCTATCAAAAGCCTTATGCAACCATGTGTAAATTCTTCACAATGTTTTTCCATCATGATCCTTATACTTTAAATTGCATCGGTGGTTAATTTACCTAGCATTCGGCTATCTTATACCCGCTCAACGATCTTCATGGTGTGTGGCATCAGCTTGATTGAACGGTAATTATCAGGCTCGCGTATCTCCCTTTCCTTTGTACAAAAGAAGAAGAAAACTGTCCCTCCTCTTGGTTAGGCATTGAATCGCCTCTCATCAGTTTGGAGATGAGAATCATGAGCCAATTAGAGCCGATGTTTCCTATCGTTTTTCAGAACTCTGAGGGCATCTCGTCCGGCCCAACTGCTTTTCGTTTTTGGAGTCTTTGACCGCCTTCCTAACTTCTTCGACAGTAATGTCGGGTACTTCTTCATTGTAAGGAACGGCTGTTGGAAAAAATATGCGAGGAAATTGTTCATTAAGAATTCTTTCACAATACTGCTGCCACCTGTGTAGTATTTTTTCGTCATTGACAAGAAACAGCCCTCGAGCACTGTTGATGAACTTTGACCAACGGATTTCTCAGGCATTTATCCTTCTCTGGTTGTGCCCCTGTTCAAGCTGGTTTGTCGCAGTTCGTGGATAGCCTGGTTTCTATCAGCAGCCGAAAAAAAATTCTTTTAACTCCCGATACAGGCCCTCCACACACTTTGCTTGAATCGCAGTTTCTCTTCGCGAGCCTCTTATAAAGTCTGCATTCCAATTCTAGGCGAGCTTTTTCATTTCCATTATTAGTCAGTGGAGCACTTTGACTAAGCTTTGAATGCAGCTTTCTTGCCACTTATCACTGCCTTGCACCACCATTTTTCTTTCCCGTGTTGATAGTGTCCTTTTAAAGCCCCTAGCAGTGATTTGACTATCCAAGCAAGATCTTTGTAGGGATTTTCATATATCGTGTGCTCTGCTCACTCCATCCTCAACTTCGTTGATGATGTGATTGAGATAATTTTGCATATTTGCAATAATTGATTCGCCCTTCTCTTTGTCCAGGTTGTACTATTTGATTCTCGTAGAGACTTTTGTTTGTTTTGTTCTGTCATAAAAATTTGCTTCAGGAGGAGGCGGTGTTGCTGATCGATTGCCTCTCCTAGGATCGCTTTGCAATTTTTAACCCGAGGCTTCATTAATTGATTGATTGATTGATTTATATTTATTTAGCTAGTTTATGGCTATTTTTAACATTATTTTTAAATTAAATTATAAGTTAAATAGAAACTACCATTCAAAAATTATTTTTTACATACTCTATTACTAGTGACTTAAATTTATATAGATTATTTTCATACTTAATGTTATTGGGTAGATCATTGAACATGTTTAATCCCTTGTAAAATAACATATTTTTAGTTTTGTTGTTTCTATAAAATTGTAAATTGAAATTACTGTTAGTTCTAAGGCCGTACGGCTGGATATCTGCTCTAATTGATAATTTACTTTTTAGATATTTAGGCAATAGATTATTTTTAATTTTAAAAATATAAACAAGGACTAACATTACATTTCTTTGGTTAACACTTAGCCATTTTAAAGTTTCTAGCATGTAGTTAATATGTGTATATCTATCACATTTTATAATGCACCTCATTGCCTTATTCTGTAACTTTTGTAATTTGTCTTTCACACCTTCATTACATAACATTACAATGGTTGGACAATATTCAAAATATGGACGTATTATAACATTGTATATTTGTATAGCTGTTAATACAGAAACATTTTTTCTGATTCTTCTTAAAAATCTTAATTTGTTTGCAATTTAGCTTATTACGTAGTCGAAGTGGGACTTAAAGCTAAGTTTATTGTCAATTTTTGCTCCTAAATATTTTATTTCCTCAACTACTTCAAAGTTTTCAAACTGTTCAGTGTTAGTAATAAAGTTTAAAAACATAACTTTGGTTTTCTTTTCGTTTAATTTTAATTTGTTCATCTCAAGAAATGCTTTAATATTTCTAACGTCTTCAGATAATTTTAGTTTACATATATCAACATCTAAGTCCTCAACAAATAACAATACTACATCGTCAGCAAATAATATAAGGTCATAATTTTTTTGCGCATTTTTGCATGTCATTTATGTATAGTAGGAACAGTAAAGGTCCTAGAATAGTCCCTTGTGGCACTCCCAGGTCAACGTCTATTGGCTCCGATACTTCATTGTTAAATTATACTTGTTGCTTTCGTCCAGTAAGATATAAGCTGAACCATTTATATTCCACGTCCCGTACGCCATAGGTCTCCAACCTCTGCAGTAAGATACTTCGATCAACCGTTTCAAAAGCTCTTTGAAGATCTAGGAACACTGCAGCGATGTGTTTGTCATGCATTGTTTCTTTCCATTTGGTAATTACGAGATTTAATGCAGATTCACATGACTGTTTTTTTCTGAAGCCAGATTGGTTTTCAGCAAAAATATTATTTTCTTCAAGAAAATTTTCAAATTGAATGTGTACCACTTTTTCTATTATTTTTTCAAATATTGAAAGCATATTAATTGGTCTATAGTTTTCACATTTAATGGAGTTTTTAATTTTTTGCACCGGGACAATTAAATAAGTTTTCCATGTATTCGGAAATTCACCGCTACTAAGGGAGAAGTTAACTATTTTTAGAAGTATAGGGCCTACTAGCGTAAAGCGGTCTTTTATAATGTTTTTATTAACATAGTTAAAATCACTTTTATTAGGGACCAGATTTATCACTTTCCATAGTTCACTTAAATTGTTTAAAAGCTTAAATTTAAAATTAACATGTATCCGGTCACATTCATTCACAAAAGGGATTATAGGTATTGCACTGTTTATATCTTTGACGCTATTTATAAAAAAGGTATTAAACTGATTAGCTATATATTTGTCATTTACGATAACCTTTTGATTAAATTCAACCATTCTTGCTTTCGTACTGTCTTCCCTCAGGACAAGGGATTTTAACACTTTCCACATTGATTTCTGATTATCTGCACTGTCAATTTTGTTTTTAATATAATCAGATTTTGTTTTATTTAATGCACCCATGTACTCATTTCTAATTGCACTGTAGCTATGCCAATCTTCATGTCGACCTGAGTATAAAGCTTTGAAATAACTGTTTATTTTACTTTGTTTCAGATGTCTTAGAGATAGGTTAAACCAATTGTTTCTAGTGTCAACATTTATTACTTTACGTTTTACAAGCTGATTTATAGTTCTAGTGAATGTCTCTTCGAATTTATTATGGATTTGATCTTTATTTAATAAATAATTTAACCCAACTATTGCACTATTTTCTAAAATTTCTAAAAATCGGTATTTATGAAACGTGTTACCAAATGGTTATCAATCTGGGTTTCATTTCCGCCGCTGCCGTAAGTGACCAGAAGCCGGCTTTGTTTGACGAACATGGTATTTAGAACGATAAGACCGTATGACTTGCACATGCTTGGGATATCTTCAGCCGGAGATAGTTCATAGTCTTCGTTTTTATTCCTGACATGTCCGTTTAAATCTCCGCTAACAAACAAAAGTTCTTTTTTTGGGACGTTCTTGATGAGGTTGTGAAAATCTAGCCTGAATGCATCTTTTTCTCTCTGGTCGCATCAAACTTGGGGAGCATATGCTCCGACAATATTACACCTCACCTTGCATAACCAGTTTGGGATACATCAAACAATCACTGGACTTTGAAATGGTCAAGACACGGGTAGTTGGCCGGACAGATATGTTTGGAACATCAGCCACTTCAGACTTGAGCATGATCGGTTATAATCGTGAATGAGAGTCCTTCAACATAGGCCCTGAACTTCTTTACCGACAGAACGGCCGCATAGCACTCAAGTTCCGTGACGCTATAATTTCGTTGGGCGGAATTAAGCTTCTGGGACATAAATGCTATGGGTCGTTCGCTATTCTCTGCATCCATGTGGAAGATGACGCTTCCTACCCCTGTTGTTGATGTATATAGAAGTGTTTCGTGAAGTCCGCAGTCGTGAGTATGGGTGCGGACACCAAAGTCGCCTTAAGCCTTTTAAACCTAGCTCGTTACTGTTTGCTGTCTTTGTTTTACCCAAATGTGCTCGCTCTGTCACCTTTTCCGATCATCGTCATTCTACGGAGTGGCTGGTAATCTAGGGTGGTCTCGGCTACCCTATTAAAGGTCTTCGCAAGATTTTTTAAACTTATTATAGTGCTGCTATTTTGTTCTTTCTCAATGCTCCAGCTTAAAAGTTAAGAAGTCACATCTGTATCGACAAGACTAGTACCTGGCGACTACCACGGTGGGATAGGATCAACAGAACAATAATCGTACAACAGCCACATTGCCTTCATCTGCCAAAAAAAATACATTTCACTGTTTTTTACGGTCGCAGCACTGTATGCAGTCCACAAGATGAGACGTTCTACAGTTGCTCATGAGTCGTTTATTCTCAGTCTGTCACAATACATTGGTTCTAAATACTCCTTATCCATTTGATTTGTTTTTGATTAATAATGGTTACTACCAGTCTTTCTAGACTTACCTAGATTCTGAGCCTCATTTGCTTTTATTTTTAATAATTTTCCTATCTGCTTTCAGATTGAACTCGGTGCAAATTGAATTCATGGTGTACATGGAAATCCGATATTCGAGTTGGCCATCCAACACGGCCTCGTCTATATTATCAATATAACCCAAGCCGCTTAAAGTGGTAACGACCACCGTAGACGGTGCTCAAATTCCTTTCGGTATTCTACAGAAAATGAACGAAGTGAATGTTTGCTTCTTCCGACAAATACTTTCTCTGCCAGTTTAGTCCACCTCCTGACATTAACAGCGAAGGCGAACACATCGACTACAAAATTCAAATCTACTTAAATTCCGTGCAAGATCCAAATGAGAAGCGATTGAAAAAGTTAATATTCAATTACCAATAATTAAACGGCACTGGCTGCCATAGCAGTCGAATTGGACCTCTTAAAATTAGACAGTTATACAAAATTGCAAGGCGCGAAGATTGTTCCGCCATCTGGCTACAGTTTGATAATGAAGCCAATGACTCAATTTCTTCCAAAGGTCACCATTTGGACGCGTTGTGCGGTAAAGAGAATCTTCTGGAAAGGAACGAAAATCAGCAGTGGCCTTGTGATAGTTGTCGAGGGATCGGATAACGGCGGTTATGAGTCGAATGACTCAAATAAGACGAATAGACTATTCGGCGGGAGGTGGAAGTAAAAGTCGAGGCGTTCAATTTGCTCAGTCACCGCAGAAGTGCTAGTACGAGTGATATGTGACGATGGCAGAATGTTTTTTCTGAACAAAGACACAATGAAAATGCCGTTTGATCCTGAACATACGCATTACAAGCAGAAGGCTATTGAGATGCTTGCGTACGGAACTAAGATCCACTCGAAGTACGTCCGCAAATTAGTGAAGTGATGCTGCTGTTGGACAACGATAAGTACGAATGTGAATTAATGGCTTAGGAGCGTTGCTTCGAGGAGTATCTGAGCAAGCACTGATACAAGAAGAAATACTCGTTAGCAAAGGCCAATGATAACCTACTGCTCGGTTGTTTGTCCGACAAGGAGGCAGAGTACATGGAGACCCTATCGCATGATGCCGTAGCAGAAAAGTGTACAGAAATATTGAAAGTGTTTCTCAAGGATCTCTATGCACTTAAGCCGAAGACGTGTGTGTGGTGAGTACTATATTTTGTTTTTTTTTTAATCTACTTTTGTAGATTCCTTTTTGTTGTATCGTAAATTGTCATGAGTCGTCCTACGTAGGCTCGGTTAGGTTTGGTTAAAAAGGCACCAGAACTGGTACATCGCGATCCGTGGATAATCGATTGAATCCACACTTCAAAAGGAAGAACCTAAAAACTTTCCCTAGAAAAATTATCCAATCTCCCTGTAGAATGCGATTAGCCAGCTGTAGTTTGTGCAGCCCAATTCCTCAATTTTCTTAGAAATCTCCTCCGATTTCGCGCAACTCCCTCACACTCACACAGTATATGTGTTACGTATTTCTCGGCTTGCAGATCCACACGGAATGTGTACGTATCCAGTCCAAACTATTTGGCATGCTTCCTCGGAAGACGGTGTTTCGACAAAATCCCTACCACTATTCTAAGCTGTTTCCTGCTCAGTTGGACAATTTCCCTAGATCTTTTTTGATCAAAATGGGCTAAAGCTCCCTAAACACCATTTGCCCAACACGGGTTGCCCATCAAAGATCAGCGATCTTTAAATTTTTTTTTTTTATTCACTTGATAACGCCGAGGCGTGGTTTGATGTCCACACCCTCACTACCCATGATTATCTGTACGTAGGTTTCTGGAACTCGTCGAGTATCAACTGACAACTAAAGCGCAAGTTGAAATTAGTCAATTATCAATAAATTGTAAGTTGACACTCGCAATACTGCTCCTATCTGCGTAAAGGCCCTATGTAAAATGTTAACACTTTCGAGATATAGAGGGAACTGCCAAATTGACTTCCGTAAACTGAAGATAAAGCATGCAAAATATAAGAACAATTTAGTTTTGCTGCTTAATGTGTGCTGTATTTTAACTTTCCAGTGGAAGTTCTTGCTTGAAGCTGTAACAACAGAACAATTGTTAGGTATTTGGGAAATAGGGTAGATAGGGCTTTAAAGATTTTGTGTATGTTTAAAAAGCTTTTTATAGTGAAACTAGACTAATCATAACCTCGTAAAGGAAGAAGAAGATCGGGCTGAGTTTTTGGGCGCCACTTACGCAAGGCTATACAAAACACGCATTTAGTGTTCAATTCTATTTAAATTCAATTCGGTCAGAGCGGAAACCTGCCTCGAATTTTGAAAAGCTTAACTTTTTCCGAGCTAAATTCTCGGGTCTCATCTTCAATATGAAGCTGGAAACAAGAAACAACAATAGAACTGTTCTCTTGCAAAAAAGTCATTGGCTTAAAGTGTGGCTTACAACCCCGCATGACTTGCTGGCTATATGTATCGGTCGTAAGACCAATTCTAATGGGGTGGTTGCCTGGTGAACTGCCTTAGATAAAGCAATGAATCGTGAAAAGCTGGGCAAAATCCAAAGTACAGCTTGTCTGTCCATTGCGGGAGCACTTCGAACAACTCCCTCCCTTCCGGTAGTAAATTTTACGTTACAATGGTGGAACGTTGTTCCTTCGTGTACTTTACAATGATGAAATGATTTTACTGAATATTTTGCCATTGGCGTTCACTCTGTAAGTTTGAAGTGGTCAAGTCGCTAATGAAAGACCCTTGTGTAACGTGTAACTATAAACGTATCTACATTAAACTTACTTTACTTACCGGGATCCGGACCCGTGAAGATTTTTGTCTTTTCCAGGATTTGCCTTAGTGTGAAGATTTGGTCTTTTGTCGATCTGCCGGGCCGGAAGCCGCACTGGTACGTGCCGATTAGTGTGTTGCAGAACGGCTTCAGACATTCACACAGTACGTTGGATAGGATCTTATCTACATTAAAAGGGTACCAAAAATTCCGTTAGTGCGCTTTACTTATAAAAAAAAATGTTAAATGTCCTTTAGTTTTTGATTCTACTATTATAAACAATTCGTATTTTAATATGCGGGTGGCAACAGTGCAGTGGTAGTGTATTGACTTGCTGATCGTAAGGTTACGTTTTCAAATCCTGAACATGTCCATGAAGCGAAAATCCTTAGAATAAAAATCAATATAAGTGCGGCGAATGTTTGTTTATTATTGTATAAATTTCTGCGGATTAAATTTGAATACAAAACTTGAACATATTGCTCCCTAAGTTATTTAGACGCCACCCGTGGAGAAAAAATCCTACCCAATAGACAAACCCATCTTTCCTATCATTCTACTTCCTCTTAGTTCTGCCACCTAATAGTAGGCAATGAAATACGACCACAATGACATTGCATTTGTAGGTGTTGAATTGAATAATGCCTGCGTTGTGTATACACACTATAAGGGTACTACTACAAATTATAAAAACAAAAAAAAAATATTGCTAAATAAATTACAAATTACATACTTATTAGGTTTGTATTCAAACTCTGGTCTACATACTTTATAGGTAATTTTTTTTCTTTTTTTTCAGCACAAGCTGGGATGCTCAAGCATACACTCGGAGCTCTCATACGTCAATACCAGTTGGTGCTTTCCAAGAAGATATCGAAAGTCTCGCACAACCAGTCTATGCAAATACCCATCAAACTTAAGTAAGTCCTTACGTCGCCAAAAGACGCTTTAAATATTTAAACAAAATTAAAAAAATTAAGTTAAATACAAAAAGAAAAAACAAGTAAAAATATTAAACATTAAAGCAACGCAGTTATAAGTATAAACGTAATGAACTAAAATCATATACATATATATAAATAATATTTCTTTTATAATTAAGAGTGAAACTTTTAGTTTGTAAGAACCAATTTGCTACATGACTAGAATTTACGAAATTCTGAGTGCAAGAATTATTGTAAAACAATATATAGTTTCTTTTGTTGTGCTAAGAGATAAGTCTGGGAGAATTCTGAATACACCTAAATGTTAGCTGAAAACTTGAATGAGGCGTGTATTTTCAAAACGTAGGTAGTGAATAATGCAGACAAAATGTCCATGAATACTTTTATTATTTGCCGAATTGGTAATTTTCAAAACGAAATCAATTATCTGTTCAAAATGCTTTCTCAGAAAGAAATGCAGGACCTAAAAATTGAGTTTATAGCGTTCGATTTAAATAGACACCTCATATTTTATTTACTTTCTCATTTTTCTTGCCATATGAACCGTTTTAAAGCTTACCTGATATCAATTATGCCTGCTTTGTTAAGAAAGGACAATTTCTAATACTCTCCCACATTATCTCCCCAACGTGTTAATAAATACATCCGGTGTTTCTTGTCCACTATTTCAGTGATAAATTTGTCTGATTACTTCTTTGGTCTTAAAAGTGTCTACAAGGTTAGGTTACGTTGAAGTAGCCTTATACAAATAACACGTCTATTGTGATACGACGTGGATCTATTTCCACCCTACTCCTTGGACCATTTAGAGCTTTTAATAAAGCGTAAGTGTCTTTTGATGTCAATGGTGATAAAATCATTAACATCATTAAAGAAGAAAGCATGCTCGCCCATGCTTCTTCTGCAGAAATCGTTTGAGTTGACGCCTGTTGCATGTTTGCCTTTGAGACAGTGATAAGCTCATTGAACTCCGATTTTAACAGCATAAATCAGTGGGGTACAACCAATAGAGTGGAATTTAATGCTTCTAAAACGCAATGTTGTCTTCTGTTATTAAACCCACACACACACTGCCATTATCCATGAATGACACTTGCATCGCTGAAACCGAAAGACTCTATTGTTTAAAGATACAAATATAATACATTGATATATTATGTCATAAATACTACACTTTGTTGTTTTAGTTGTTCGTTCTCTGTTGAATGCATGCATAGGCAAACACAAGCAGCAATGTCGAAAGAAAAAAAAGAACGGAGAGTCTGGTTGATTTTCGTGTTCTCTTTTAATATTTCGTTATGTATATCAATGCAACTTTTGCCTATATATTATACTATACATTTTCAATACGCCACCTCAAAAGTTACATTAAGAAATATTAAAAATGATTACAATATTTCTAACTGACGAATTTGTGCGTATATTTTATTGTTTGTTAAACGATATGAATTGAAACAAAGTGTCAATATATCACATTTCCGTGTTCTGCAACTATGCGATGCGAAAACTATACCACATGAAACGTTTCGAAATGAAACCCCCGGAAATATGTGATATATTCAGGTTCTGTAACTATCGAGTGCGATAAATTATTCACTTCAGCTGTCAAAATGTATCACATTTCAATCTGCTTGCGATTAGACTTCACATCAAATCGTTAAAGTTTAAGTTGTTTTTTTCTGATATTTGTTATGCTTTTTTTCAGTTTATGTTGTTATTAAAGTTAAGATAAAAAAAATACTTTGTTTCTTGTTAATACAACTTCCTTTTTAATTATTTAAAGCAAGGTTACTATATAAATTTGCATTTAACAGATTTCATATTCTTTCCGCTTCGCCCGAATGCATAGAAGATTGTTGCGGATATAAAACTTGTCCTAAGCCGCCACAAAAATAACAAATGAACATTTTTTCCCGTTGCTTCTCTCCCGCGATCCCGAGTTGTATACTAACTACCTTCTCCTGATGTTGATTCCTTCCTGTCCCATGCAACTGTTGTGGATTTTGTTGTTTCGTCCTCTCGTTTGAAGCGGTGAACTTCTTCGCTGTTAGCTTCTACTTTGACGATCGCTGCGTACTCTCTGATCATTTGGTACATAGTTAACACTCCCGCTTTTCATCATATCAATATTACTACTGTTCATCTCCATACATAGCGCAATCTCTGCCGCCTTTTCTAGTGATACGAGATCAGTTTCATTGAGGAGCCGGTTTCGAATTTTGGTATTATTTAACCCACACACAAATTGTATTAACAGCGCTCTCTCCAAAAATTTATCAAATTCGCACTCATCAGCTAATTGCTTTAACTCGACTATGTAATCGCTAATGCACTCACTATATTTTGTATAGATCTGGGCCACCGAGGCTTACTAGGAATGACACTTTTTCTGGATCTGACGATACTTTATTTAATGAAAGTAGATGATCTAGCCGCCGTGCATACAAATTAAAATCTTCACCCAGCGTATATGATTCGATTGAACCCATGAAGAGTTTCGCACTTTCTGCCATTCTTATACAATATTTCACTTTATTTAAGCACTTTTAAAAATACAAAAGGTAGAATAAAGTCAAACGTTTTTCTAATACAAAATTAGCCACGCGTTACCAAGTTTTATCCTCGTCGCCACTGTTATGTACTTGAACTTGTGGGTCTAGCTACGAAATGAAGGACACGAGAGTTAGGCTTAGACTAACTTACTTTATTAAGTAAAATTGCTTAAAACTAACAAAAGAGCTTACAGACTATAAATATAAAAGAGAACGGAATGTCAATGTATGTAGGTAGGTACAATACATAATCAATGTATATCAAAGATATATTTTCATCCAGTCTTCTATTCTCTTCCCGCAAGCCGTAATGCAGTCTAAAATTGTGCAAAACAGTACATGCGTTTACTATAGTCCCTGCAGTTTGGGGGTCGTTCTTAGTCCGACTTGCAGACACCGGAAGACCGAGTTCAACACACCATTAAGTCGGTCTATGCAATTCCTTGCTTGCTCATGGGCGGTGTTGAATTTACGTTCCCTTTCGGTGGTTGACGAACGATAAGTTGTTATAACCCATGGACGCAGAGGATATCCAGAATCACCTTAAATAATATTTAAATTTAAAATTATCTAACAACCACGTATTACTCCCATTGTCCCCTTCATATCGCTGTTCCAAAAGTGCGTTGATGCGTGATGCATCCTCCAATATATATGCATCGTGAGCAGCTTTGCAAAATCTTGCAAACCCTCCAAAGATCATCAGGTTGTAATCACATATCTGAAACTTCATTAAATTCATCAACATAATGTTGTCATAAGTCAGCGTTAGGATCCGATTAAATTAAAAAGGTTTCCTCTGAGCCCAGTGGCCATGTTCTGTAACTAAGGCGATAAGTTTTCGCATCGTTATAAACAATTCGTTCCGCTTTTATCGCGTCTGGAAAAAGTAGGGTTTCTGTAAGACGATGCGATAAAAAATATTGTGGTCTCAATTTGACTGGTACTTCCATTGGAAGGCGTTAAATTGAAAGAAAGAATCTTGAAATTATCTTTGACAAATTTAAAAATTTAAATTTGAAAGTTGTTTTTAAAAAGATAGGTATTAATTCCAAAAAAAAATGTTTCCTATTGTGGCATTGTCGGAGATGGACGAGTGACGCAATAAAATGCGAGTCCAACGCCGCCGACTTAGGGACAATACCCACCCTTTTAAATTGCCTGAGGAACGATTTCCGCGGAGCTTTACCGTCTAAGAAGAGATGCAGCACATATCCTAATTGAAGAAATGCGTGAAAATTATTCACTTTTGAAGACTTAAGATTTCCTCATTGTGTGACATTATTATAGCATTTTGCTTTTCAATTTTGTTGTTTTGAGCTATTATTATGGCATTTTGCTGATTTATGTTGTCAAGTTTTCGCACTGCACATGCCTGGCCTCCTAAATTGCATTCCCAAAGGTATGCGCCCTCCTGACCCTGGTAATTGATGGCTCCATTTCTTTAATTTCTTCATCAGAAAGATCTTCTATATCTGAATTATGTAAAATATATATATATATATATATTATTAATTTTAAACAGGATAAATACATTGAACTTCAACTTACATTAACTAATAGCCTTCCCAGCTCAGGAGTCGAACCATCGCCGTCAACAGCGTCCATAGTAATGATGGACACCACCTTGTCCTCAAAGTCATTGAGAGGACGCGGTCCGTCAACGATGCTTCCACCACCTGTTTTGTTTCTAGATTTTTTATGCTCTGCTGGCCTGTTTTTTTTTGCAGCCGATTTGATGTCCGTCCAACACTGCAAGAAGAAAATTGTATACACAAAAGTTTTAAACATATCATTTTGATGAATGAATAATGTATGTATTATGTCTCCTCCCAGGTGCTGGTTTGATCTTCTCGGCTGTGAACTGGCCCCTGGCGAACTGTTTGTGGTCGTATGGTATTTTCAAATTGAAATTTTTTCATACAAATTACTTGTATTTATATTTGGAAGGACTATCAAAATGGGCAAATTGGTTTGGGTGGGGTTATATGATAAGTAAAATTGAACACAAACCTTTTTTTTGGTGAAGCGTCTGGTATTTGGTCCTCTTGCGAACATCTGACAAACATCCAAGAGTATCAATTGTCATGAGAAGCTTCTCAAATTTGCCGTTCGGATTCGGCTTAAAATTCCACTTCGCAAAGAAACTGGTTAGAGAAGCTAGGTTTTAGGCCCTCTATGGGCCGTTAATGCCTAACATTTATTTATAGTCTGGTATTTGAAAGTTAAAAACAGTTGACAAATGAGCGTTTAAACCCCGCCGTAAAGTGAAGTTTATTTATTTAATCGAGAGCACGGTGCTACGCACTTGAAATAGAACACTTTGCTTAGCACTTTGTTTTTACTTCTTTGCTGAAGTATAAAGGAACTCGCCTTTTACAATCAGAATTGAATACAATCACAATTTAATTGATATTTTGCAATATGGCAACACTTTAAAAACTTGAGAAATTTAAAAAATAAATATTTTCTAATTCAACACTGAATTTAAACTGTACACTAGGATTTTATAACCGGCCGTTGTTGCAGTTCGTTGTAAAGTCAGCTTGTATCAACTGGATCAGTACAGTACCGTCAACTGCCCTAACATTGACCAGTTTTCAACTTTGAGCTTAAATTTCAAAGCTTTGTTTATAAATATCTACAAAGTGTGACTTTTAGTTTAAGGGGACTATCATTCTGAGCTATTAAATCATGGTTTTACTAAACTAGGTCAATTCCTATTGGATTTATATAGAAAATAGTGGATGGTCAATGTTAGGGCTCCGAATTCCTAACATATGAAAATGTACCACTAATATAGATTTTGAAGTATATTTGATTATTATCTTACTTATTTTTTTCTTCAGTAATTGAGAATTATGTTCCTTTAAGAAAAAAATTATATTATATTATATTTTTCTTTAATTGATTTTTTAATAACATTTTTAATAATATGTATTAATTATTAAATATAAATAAATTCAGGTAGGTAGGTATTTTAGATATGTCAACATCAAACTTTTTATTTACAAGAAAATTAAATTACATTTAAAAAAAAAAACAGTAACCAGCTATTAGATAGGTAGGTACTAGTATATAGGTAGTATATTCAGGTAGGTAAGTAATTAATTCAGGTCATTACCTAATAGCAAACAAATTTTATCAGTCATATTATAAATACTAATTCAGTTTTTCATCACAGCTTTAAATTACTAAAACTAGGTAGGTAACTAAAACTATTTAAGCATTTAAGCTGGTCATATACCAATAAATTTTAGGAAAACAAAGAAAATAAAAATGCTTGTTTTGAGCTTGCAAAACCTTCTTAGAAGCTGCGCAGTACTTCCTGGTAGAGTTCTTCGATGGAAGATTCACCGTCGTCCGAACCCACAAAATCAATTTGTAACTCCTGAGTTACACCACTTGTGCTGGCAATGACCTCTTCAGGATCATCAGCATTTTGGTCAAGGTTTTCAGGTAATTCGAAATCGGTTACTTGGTTGTGCTCTTGGTCTTGATTCATTGCTAACTCAACACCGCTTAAATCCTCTATTGTTATCCCAAGACCTGCCTGTGTCTTAACCTTAGAGCGCCGTTTGCGCGTTTGTGTAGATTCATTTCCATACCGCAGCTCTTTCAGGACAGCAATTACTGATGTTGATATGTTTGCTTGTACAGTGTTTACGTCCTGCATTTCAGCATCTGAATTTGGCAAACGAGAAAGAACTTGATTTGGGTTGAATGGAAAAACCCCACATTTTTTGAAACCAGCTGCTAAATTTTGGGACTTATTGCTTTCATTGAGGCACCCTTCAACCAATTTTTTAAGCAGTGGGGGAAAAGCATCCTTCGAAAGGAGTTGCGATTTGTGGGTACGGTTATCCTTCCATGAATCTAGGATTTGTCGCCATGCTTTTTTTTAGAGGACCATAGAATGCGACGTCGAGGTTGGCAAATATGTGTGGAGTTGGGCAAGAAACAAACGAATCGAATGTTGTTTGACAGAGCTGCAGCAACAACTTCAGATGAAAAATGACTTGATAAATTATCCCCAATAAGCATAACGGGACCAGTTAAGCGTCTAGTATTGGGAATAAAATGATTTAAAAACCAGTCCTTAAAAAGAGTTCCGTCGAACCACCCAGATTTGCTGCGGTTGTATCGGGTTTTAGGGGGACCACCTTGCATCCAACTTTCCCACAAATGTTCCGCTTTATATACCACATAAGGTGGAATAATTTCCCCTAGAGCAGACCCACAAAACATAATCGATATATTGGACTTGGTGGAGTCCTTAACATTTTCCGGGTACCTAACTCCTCTTTTAAAAACACACTTCTTGGAACCGGGATCATCGGAGAGATTGGTTTCATCATAATTAAAAATGTTTTCAGGAGGTATCATCGAGCCTGACTCCAATGTCAAAGTTACCTTAAGGTTATCAAAAAATTTTTGGACATCGTCTCTTGATATTTTTGCTTTTGACGGTTTTAAATTTTGGCTCGATCGCACACAAATTTCATCTTTATGCCTTTTTAAAAAGCCCCTTAACCATTTTTTCCCTGGAAGGTTATTTTTAAATGTTGAAATATTATGTCTGCTGTTCACATCTAGATAATTTTTTGTTAGGCTCCTTATGTTATCCCCAGTAAAAGGAAATCCCCATTCACTAACGGTGATTAAAACTTTCACCAGCTCTGTTTCTTCAAGGCCTGAAAGTACGGTTGGACATCCGATTGCCTTTGATCGTTTGTTATTTAGCCGGTTTAATAATGTCCCCTTCGCTATTTTGTACTTCAAAGCACACTTATTAATTGATATTGACCCCCTTCGAATTTCATGAAGTGCTTTTTGAATGGTTTCATCGGAAGAGCTGTTATATTTTCTTTTTTCTACAAGCCTAGACATCCTGTTACCTATATTTAAAAAAATACAAAGAAAGAGAAAAACGAGTGGTCAATGTTTGGCTTCTCAATGGAATGTCGCGTGCCCTAACATTGACCAGCCGGTCAATGTTTGGCATCTTATCCAAATGACAGGTGCCCTAACATTGTCCACTGGTCAATGTTAGGACCCAGCCGGTCAATGTTAGGAATTCTCATGAGCATTCGAATTGCTTTCACAAAAACCGTATTATTTCTAATTGCCTAGTATTTTTATACACAAACTTTTTTTTTTTAATATAAAAAAACTCTAAGCTACTCACCTTAAATGTTTATTTTGTTATTTAAGCGATTGTTTCGGTATAACGGACCAAAGTTTGCAACACACCAAACTACACTACTTTAGCACCACTTTGAAATTTGCCGCCAAAACTCACATTCATTTGACAGTAATCTTTAACGCATAATTTGACATCTATATACTAATAGATGAACATAAAAAACCAAGAATTACTTTGAAATCGTACATGTACTACTCGCCAGAGTGGTTGAAAACATTTTCCTGTTTTTGGTCAATGTTAGGGGCCCGGTCAATGTTAGGGCAGTTGACGGTATGCTTATATTTTCTGTAATATATATCCAGCCACTTGGACGCTCTCTTAGCATTTATATACACATTCACAGATCGGTAGAATAAATATAGAGAATATGATAAATGCTCACCAACACGAATACAATCAAAGCCTGTGGGATCCATCATAAATATTCATATATCTAATGTTTGAATGAGAGGAGGTAGGTCTCATTGTGAAAAGTAGAGTGGGGGATATATCGCGTGGTGATGGTTGATGGTTTTCATGTTGAATTTTCTCTATCTTTTGCAGTTTGTATCTACACACAACATGGGGCCCAAATGTTGTATGGATTTTAGGAAATGGCACACACAAAAGAGCTGATCAGTAAAAGATTGGTAAGGAGAGGACAAAAATTCTTCCCGAACGTGGGCAACTTGGCAGAAATGGTGCAAGTGATATATTGATCTCCCTCTTATGGTGTGGCTTTTACTATGTATTTCAAAAATTGCATATCGAGGGCATGAAAAATCGTTTACCGCTCCTATTTTGCGATATGATTAAGAGAATATTCTATGGATACGATGGAGAGCGTTGGTTTTTTGGTGTTGGTTTTAGCTTTTAACTGCATGCAATTCTTATAGCAACTGTACTTTGCTAGAAAGCCATTAAATCCCATATTTGTGTATAATATGGCGAATGAGGGAATCTAAGAAACACATAGGATATTAGCTTTGTAGTGCGTCCAATATCAAGAGACACAGCTTTTTATTTAAAAAAAAAAATGCGTTTCTTAAGAGACACTTGATATTGGACCGACTATACTACAACTGACTACTATACATATTCATTGCAATTAGAACACTGAATTTTTAGATCAGTTCTTTCGATTTTCAAATAATTACAAACAATGCACTTCATCCTTACAACAAACTTTTTTACTTAGGTGTTAGTTATAGCTATCATTGAAATGCATCATTGGAACAAATCAGTGGAATGGTGGTCTAATTTTTTTCACAAGTCAGTTATAGCAATCATTGAAAAATTGCTGTCAGTGGAAGGACCTGTCAGTGAAATTAAACAGAGAATACTTTGGTCAGAGGGAAAACTCGAAAAATCAAAAGCAAGTGTTAACTGTTTCAATAATAATAATCGGAATTATGGGATTGCATAAAAGAAAAAAAATGTTATTTTTATGTTTATTTAATAAAATTTTTTCTTTATTTATTTTTCTTTTTTTACTTTATAATTGTCACAACTTTAATTTTATTTTAATTTTCGCTTCGCGTTTCGAAGTCTACTTCATCGTTGGGCGAGTACTTGTTGTCTTTGTTCATTTTTATTATTGATTTGACCTATCATTTCGCTTTCTGATGGGAAAAACCACTATTCTGTTATTCAAACAATTTCTGCAATCAATTTTCCTTTGAAGGCGCTCTATATGCCCGCAACTCAGAGCCCAAAGGACTGGAAAGATATAGCCAATGGCTTTCTTCAAAATTGGAACTTTCCTAATTGTTTAGGAGCAGTGGATGGGAAACACATAAGAATGTTCGCTCCTCGCAATTCGGGAAGTTTCAATTTTAATTACAAAAAATGCTTTTCAACCATCCTCATGGCTGTAGCCGACCGATTTATTATGGTAAGCATCGGGGCCCATGGTTCGAACGCAGATTCGACAGTTTTTCCTCTTCATATTCTGGAAGAAATTGGATAAATAATTCAGTAGAGCTCAAAGTTCCTGCTGATAGTCCTTTACCGTACACAACTGAACCTCAACCCTATGTCCTGGTTGGCGATGAGGCTTTTGGTTTAAGGTATAATATGCTTACACCGTATTTTGGATCTGGACTTACCAATAATCAGCGGATTTATAATTATAGGTACTTATCATAAGTACCTTCGGCATTCTTTCACATACTTGGAGAATACTCTTAAAACCACTTGAGGTCCAACCTGTAGTTGCCAAGCCGTTGATACTATGCTGCTGTATTTTGCACAATTATCTGCAAGCTCCACAAACACACCAAGAGACAAATGACTTGCTTTTGCCTGAACCACTGATTGATCACACAACAAGAATGCAACAACCAGCTTCAAATGCAGTTCTTATAAGGAATAAATTTGCTGATTAGATGGCTAATGACGGAAATGTGGAGTTTCAGTACCAACAAATTTGAAAAAAAAAATGATAAAGAAAATTAAGCGCTATTTTTGTAGATTTTTTTTATTGAAATAAACTTATTCTTAACTAAAAAAGCATTCACTGCACAGCCTCATATTATTATAAAAGAATATCGCGAAAAAAAAACAACAATTCAATAACATAAAAAACAAAAACATTAAGTTCACAAATCATCGGCAAAATCCGTGGCCAGTATATGCAAAACCTTCTGCTGGATCTCTATACACTTCTTCGTGGTAAAGTGTTCCACCTGCTTTGCCACACCTTCAAAAAATGACTCTATGGGTTTCTTGGAGGTGGTTGGAGAAGTTGTTGTTTTTTCGATGGCTTCCAACACCCTGTCAATCTCATTCTGATTTTTCTTATTTTTTTTTACTTTGGGTGAGTGGACGTTCTATTTTCGTTTTGCCGAACGTTCTTCTTGGCTCACTTGTTGGCTCGTCGACATAATTCCGCTGAGATTCGGTTGTTTCCTGTGAATAGTTCCCGCAATCGCTGTTCAAAAATAGGAATTCGTATGTAATTATGTGTGTATTTTATTATACAGTCGGGACTCGATTAACCGGAATGGCTGGGACCGAGCCCATAACGGATAATCGAAAATCCCGGTTAATAGATTTTTTTCTAAATTTATAAAAAAAACTCTAAATTTGATGACACTTTATTTCTTTACCTTATAAAAACAAAAACAAATATTAAATTCATTAATAAACACAACAATTCATTTTAAATAAATCAATTTAACGATAAAAGAAACTACATACATAGATACATACAACGTATGACAAAGAACTAGTAAATAAGGAATTCAAACATTTGAGAGGAACATCAAACAGATACGCGAAATGTCAATTAAAAATATTCTTTCATCTTTGTCTGTCTAAGTGACTTTATTCTTTTATTTTCCTTTATTAAATGGTCGTTAATGCGATGAATTTGCATTATGTCCTGTTGCGTTATTCCAGGGCATTGTGAGTCTTCTAAAAAATTCAAAAGTGTAGCACTCGCATTTATTGCCTCACCAATTGGAATTTTTTGAATTTCAAAATCTTCCGATTCACTAGAATGAGAAACATCCTCATCATTTTTAAGCGGATTATTGATCATTTCAATAATTTCTTCCTCTGTTAAAACAGCAAATGTTGGAGCATTTGCATCCGAGTCCACCCAATTTCTTATTTCGTTTTCTTCAAAATGCTCTGCATAGTCCATAATTGCAAGGACATCATTACTGTCATCTTGATCTATAAAAATTACAAAAAATTGTGGTGAAGTACAACATAAAACATCTGAACTTCTAAGGTTACCTTCTTCTTCCTTATCTGGGCAAAGTAAATTGTGCCAAACATTTTTCAGAACATCAGTCGTAACAAAGTTCCAGGATTTAGAAATAGCCCATAAAGCAGTCTTGATGTTAAGTGATTTGAGAAAATCATTCCTATTTTCAAAGCTCACTAGTTTGCGAATTATTTCTTTCCGGTAATGGCACTTAAGACTTCGTATTACACCCTGATCCATTGGCTGAATCAGCGATGTGCAATTTGGCGGAAGGTACCTCACCATGACATTAGGAGCCTTAAAATCATCCACATCTGGGTGGGCTGGGCAGTTATCCAAAAGCAACAAAACTTTGGAAGTTTTAGGAAGATTGTTTCCTTCCAAGTGCTCTTTTACTTCCGGAACAAAGTGTTTGTTGAACCATTCTAGAAACAGTTGTTGAGTAACCCAAGCCCTCTTGTTGGCTTTATAAATTACTGGCAACTCTCCAACATTTTTTAAGGCTCTTGGACGAGCACTCTTGCCTATCACCATCAATCTACATTTATGTGTCCCTGCAGCATTGGAGCATACTAGAACCGTAAGCCGTTCTTTCGATTCCTTGTACCCCCCAACCGAACGCTCGTCACTTCTTGCTAGAGTGTTTTGAGGCAAACACCTCCGAAACAGGCTGGTTTCATCGGCATTATAAATTTGATCATTTGTTAGATTTTCTTTTTCAATGAGTTCGGCCAGTTCTTCAACAAACAGCGTGGCACCTTCATAATCCGCAGATTCTTTTTCTCCTGTTGTTTTAATTCCATGAATCCCATGTCGGTTTTTGAATTTTCCTAGCCAACCCTGAGAATAAACACAATCCGTAGCTATGTGTAGGTTGGCGTGAAAAAATCTAGCTTTTTCCACGATCATTTGACCTGATACCGGAACTCCCCTAAACCGTTGCTGGCGAAACCATTCGTATGTTGCTGTGTCGACTTTTGGATTTTCTGCTTGCTTAAGGGTTTTTCGTTTCTCTACACCTTTGACCGAGTAACTCTCCGCAAAATATTTAAGAATCTTTTCTTTATTTTTTAAAAGATCATAAGCTGTTTGTGTACCGATTTCATATTTTTGTGCTAACATTTTAACTGGAACAAAGTTTTTGGAATGATCATTTATTAAGTCCACCTTTTGTTTTATCGATAACACTTTACGTGATCGCTTAATTGCACTAGTCGATGAAGATGCCATTATTCACTTAAACAAAACACTGCGTAACTTACAAATTTTCACAATAAACTGGTCAAAATCAATCACACAGCAATGCAAAATGCAACCCGACAAATGAAAAATTCCGTTTACTTCATGTTGGTGCATGCACAAACCAACTCAGAAGATTAGGGATGGCGGTTATTACAAAAATAACCGGTTTTCGGTTATTCCGGTTTAATTTAACACCAGTTTAACCTGGCGGTTATAACCGCTTAAAAAAACCGGTTTTCGGTTAAACCGGAATCCGGTTTTTTACGAAAAAAAACATACATAAACAAATATTACATTTTTAATGAAAAATATATTTACATATGAAATTAAGATAAGAAAACATTTCAATAAAGTACATACTAACATTTTAAATTACATAATAGATAAGATAAATAAATCAAGTTGTTGTAGTTGGCCAATATTTTTGTTCCAACCTATTCATGAAGACCCTTTCTATAATATGTTGGTCTGTGAGTCGACTCCTCTCATCAGAAACAACATCATTTAATGTTGAAACGAGTCTTTCAGAAGCTACAGAACTTCCGACAAGAGATAAATACTTTCGTGCAATAAATGCTAATCCCGGCATACAAGTTTGGCTCTGCTCCCAAAAAAAAAAATGGATCACTCAATCTGGGTAGCAAAGGTTGCTGAAGGTAAAGTCTCAGCTCATTCGGAAACGAATCTTCAATTTCCACCGGACTAGTCTTGGCTACCACCTGGTCATGTGTTGACCAAAGAGTGTTCACTCTTTTAGTTGTTTCAGCTTCTTCACTTCGAGTTGGTAACGGAGGTGAAAGCTTCCCAATTCCTATTTCAGTCAAGTGCTGTTTGATTTCTCGGCTTAAGTTTGAAACTGCTTTACTTGCAACAATGGGGTTCATATATGTTTTTTTAAAACGAGGATCTGAGAGCGAAGCATTCCACAGCAGAGGGTTCTGCAATACTTTTGCGCTTCTGTCTTTAAGGCTGATCAATAGCTTTTGTGAAAGAACTTTGACTGCACTATGTTTAGGGCTCTGATTTTTTAAACTACCTTCGATGATGGTCAATAGGGGGATAACGAGACTTCCTGTTATGTACTCGCTTCCCGAGATCTCCGTAGTGGCCTCATCGAAAGGTTTTAGGATATCCAATAGTTCTGACACGATTTCAATGTCTGCTCCAGAAATCATTCTCGGTGCATTTTTGATAATGGGATTTGCTAAAACTTGAGCAATTAATGGTGACAGTTGGACGAACCTCTTTAGCATGTGGTAGCTGGAATTCCACCTTGTTGGTACTGATTGAACCAAAAGCATTACATTTCCCTCTGCTATACCTTCTCGTACCTGCTCCGTCCGTAGCTTCTCCATAAATACGTTACTCTGTCTTGCAAATGTGACAATATTTTTAATTTCACTTATTAGACCTTTTAAAATTTCATTATTTCTATCCTCTAGGCCATCTGTGACTATTAAGTTAAGAAGATGGGCAAAACAGTAAATGCTCTTTCCATCCCCTAACAACTTCCTCACACCTGCGATCATGTTAGCACCCCCATCTGTGCAAACACCAACTATTTTCGACTTCGGTATGTCGAAGACTCGAAGAACATCATCAATTTCAGAAGCGATGTAGTCGCCTGTATGGCTCTCTCGAAGTCGCCGAACTCCCAACATTATTGTGTCCAGCTTCCTTTTGTTTTCCTGAGAATCTGTCAGTAGAGAGTGAAAGTGTATTAGGTACCTACAGTAAATAGAATTAATAAAACTAAAGTACCGATAAAATGCGCTGTAATCACCAAAAATCCTTTTGATGAATTGGTCAAAGTACATATGTCTGCAGTGAGCGAAAAGTGCACTACATTAGCTAATGTTGACTTCACTATTTGGACAGCTGCGGAGTACTTGGTGCTAACCATGTCAGTTATCTGCAATGCAAGAAGAACAATTTCGTTAATGAAATAAAATTTTATGTAAAGTGCAAATCAAGTTACAATATTACGTAATTATTATAACTAAGTAGGTATTACTTACAGTTTTTCTGGAGGGTAAAATGTACAATGGCACTGCAACTTTCGTAAAACGACTAAAACCCACTTTCTCTACAAGTGAGTGAGGTAAATTGTCTTTACAGATCATGAAAATCAGTGCATTTGTGAGTTCAAGGTCACGTCTTCCACCCCCTAAAAAATGTAATTACATATTTACATTAGAATCGCTAGAGCCTAAATATATAAATAAATATGAAACTTACTCTCATAGCTACATATTCTTTCTTGGCTTTCGACGAGAGTGATCTGCCTCTGCTTTGATGAAGTCGAAGGAGTAGGAGACCTCGAACGAATTGTGTTAGTGGCTGTGGCTGTGACCGAATTCGGTTTTCTTCTTGGTTCTCTTGTTGTCTCTGGCAAAGTTTCTCTTTCTCCTAAATTATCGGGATCTGTAGTATTACTTTCGAAACAGGACAAATGTTTTTCTTTACCCTGGAAGCAATATGCAAGAAACAAAAAAAAAATGCTTAACAGTTCACAGATTTGAGAAATAATTAATGTAGGTACCTACCTTCTTTTCCAGACAATATTTTGGATGTTTGCTTGTTAAATGTTGACGCAAGTTCGTCGTGCCTCCTCCCGTTTTGAGTTTTTTTAAACAAATGGAGCACTGCGCTTCGCTCCCACTGCACATTTTAAAATATTTCCAAACTATTGATGATTGCAATTGAGCCATATTTCGACAATTACAATATCAAATTTTAACACTGAAACAACACCAACTAATCAATGGAAAAATAAAACTTTTTGTCTCTGACAGTCTGAAGGCATATACAATATTTAAAACAAACGTTAACGGATTTCTTAAAAGTTAAAACAATAATGAAGTCACCACTCACCACCAGAGTTGAGTATATCTATGATGAGTAGAGAGAGACACTCTGTCTTTTTATATGGATTTCCTACTAGGTAGGTACCGCAAACCAAAATGCTGAAAAAAACGAACCGTAAGTGGAAATAGGTCAAAAGAATGTTTTTTACCCGTATACAATGACTACTTGAAAAGAAAATGGTACGCGATACATTTAACCTATACCAATACATGCGGCTTGCTGCGTAAGACGAACGATTGTGGGTTTTTCCATAATCCTTTTTTAAATGGTTTTATGATTCGTTTTTATGATTTTTTTCAGTAATTACACCTAATCTACTGCAATTGCAGCAAAGTGGCAACGCTGCATGCTCACTTCATTGAACAAAATAATTACACACGAACAGCGCCAAATGATGTGTGCCGTGTGGTGTGACGATGCGCATGGTGGGGTGAAGCAACAAAAAGTGCGAATGACCAATGACGACAAAACTATTCAAAATGCGTGTGTTTATGTATGTATGGGAAAATGAAAGAGGGTACCAATTTCATTATGCGAGAGCGAAAGCAAGGATTTTTTTTCGGTAGGCGAATGACGAATAACCGAAATGCGATTAAGCTAAGCAGCAAATGTTACCCGGTTTTTTTGTCCGGTTATTGGGTTTAGAAAAAAAAAACGGAGATAACC
This sequence comes from Portevinia maculata, assembly GCA_949715645.1. Lineage (NCBI taxonomy): Eukaryota > Metazoa > Arthropoda > Insecta > Diptera > Syrphidae > Portevinia > Portevinia maculata. The sequence goes on along the minus strand of OX454528.1, from coordinate 116,769,651 downwards.
GAGACAAAATAATAACCGGAACGAACACGGTTAACCGAAGCAAAATAACCGCCGTCGGTTAAAACCGGCCGGTTTTTCCCATCCCTACAGAAGATACAAACATTCCGTTAGTTTTATCCTTGTGTCTACATCGGTGGCGGTTGTGCATGCACAAACCAACTCAGAAGATAAAAACATTCCGTTAGTTTTAACGTTGTGCCTACGTCGGCGACGGTCACGGATAGCAGATGTAATACCTGCCGGATATATGTGTCTAAAAAAACAATTCAAAACTTTCAAAATTCAAAGATACAAAGTGGAAATGTTATTATATTATGTATGTAGGTATGTATGTACATATGTATTAAAAAAAATGTATTGTAATATTTTTTGAGTGAATTATTTTTTGTTCTATTACGGATACTAGAGTGAATGCCGGTTAAACGAATTATAAATATAAAATTATTTTTTCAAGAAAAATCCCGGTTAATAGAGTACCCCGGTTAATCGAATCCCGGATAATCGAGTCTCGACGGTATGTCTTATAAATACGTACTCTTCCGGAACCTTAATATAAGGTATTAAAAATTTTAATGCCTCAAAATGTACCCACTTCGGTTTTGCAGTTGAGGCAGACCCGCTCGGAGTGCTTGATTCTTCTTTGTAGTTCGAGCGAAAGCAGTCTCGAAGGAAATTCCACTTTTTTTTTGGCATTCGGAAACTGCTGTACTCCGGGATATTTTTGCGTACACGCAGCAGTGACTTTTCACTTCGAGTATTAATTTCGTTTCGAACTCCCTCGTTTCACTTTTCTGTTGATTTTTGATGTCTTTTAAAGTTGGTTGTTGCATGTTTAATAACTTAAAAGAAAAAAGAAAAGACAACCAAAACAACCACAACAAAATAACAATTGAAGCACCCAGATCAAGAACCGGATAACTCCACTTTTTAACATTTGGAGAAAAATCAAAAAAATTGTTTTAAAAATTAAAAAAAACGAATTTTCACAAATAGTATTTATTTTCACAAAAAGAATCTAAAATTAAATTCATACATAGATAAAAACTAAAAAACATAACAATATTTCATATAAAAAAACAAAAAACAAAATTTGGAGTTGTCCGTTTTTTGCACCGTATTTGATGAAATTCAATAAGAAGCCTGCATATTATCATCTTCATAGTCGGAGATTTCACCAACAGGATCTTGCTGTGCCTCCAAACTTTCATAAAAATGTATATCAGCAGGAGGAACATATTTCTTGGCCAATAACATTACATCCTCGTACTTTTTTGGGTTGAGGGGAAGGCTGCGCGTGTACATTGTTTGGAGTGTAAATAATGGATTGCCTTGAACGCTGGCCTTTGTTTCGGCTTCGAAGTTTGTTAGTGGCCCATGATGACTGATTGAAGCTGACAAAGTAGTAATATCACCTTCTTTAGCATAAACAAATCTTCGATATTTGGATATAGTCCATTTTATTTTATTTTTGTTGGTGATTGTTTTTTTGAAAAATGGACATAGGCTTGTTTTAAAATCGAATATGTTACTTTTGGTCACGGGTATTACGTTGAATCTTTTTGAGCACTTTGCCACCAAGTTTTGCCAATCTTTCGGCAAATATAGACGTTCAACTCTTCTCTTTTGTTTTTCGATTACACCAAAAGAGCGGTCGCATGGCAAAAAACTATGTCCCGGTTCTGGTAAATGATGCTCAATAACACCAATATTTCTGAACTTAACAAGCGCATATAAGTATTGGACGAGAGTATGGTTCTTATTTTGAGCGCCGCAATTATCGGAAAATAAATATAATTTAGTAACACTTACACTCAAAAAGTTGTCAATAAAATGGTGTAAAAAGCTGATGACTTCGTTTGGACCTTTTTTGCTGATTGTTTCATCGTACATGAACATGTGGCTTTTTTTATTACTGCATTGGTAAATGCAAAAATTGAAAACCACAGCTGTCTTTTATAAAAAAACATCACCAGATGGTATAAGTGGAAGTGGCAAATTTTGCTGGAAGTCAAAAGTTAAAACTTCGACTGTGCTATCTATTATGCATAAAGCACTTTTTTCACGTAGGTCGTCATAAAAAGCTTTAGCTTTCCTTTCGTGTAGACTTTTTGCTAGTTTAAGAGAGCTTCGTTCTTCTTCTGACTCAGCTGCAGCGATTTTTTTTACGTGGGTGTCACACGTCTGACAAGTATCGGATCTAGGTGAACCAAAGGAAAGCTTGAAATTTTTAGCAAAATATTCCCTATAGAAATCGTATGTTACTTTGGGTTTTGGCTTTGGGTTCATATCTTGTTCATTTAGCGAAGCAAAAACTTCAGGCTCATGCTTTTGCAAATACAGATCGTGCATGATCTTCACATTTAGCTCAGAGGCTAGGTATCTCGATTCCTTAGATTGGCTGTAGTGAGAGGAGCGTTTAGGGAAGCTTTTAATGTGGTTATCAATGTTTTGAATGATTTCATCCGGAATTTTGTTTGCCCTATTCGAGTGCCGACCTCTCAAGTCAGACGGTGCTGTTATATTGTTGAGTAAAAAGTCTGAGAGTCTTTCTATCCTGCTTTTATGCACACCATGAATAGAACAAAATGCGCTTTTGCAAACTTCGATTTCTTTTTGGAGCCCTCGTATAAAATATTTGTTTTGAAATTTTCTCACCTCATTTCCACTTGCAGAGCGACGTCTTTGGACAGGATTTTGACGTACTAAACCGCACAAATAAGCGTCTTGTTTTTCTTTGTTTCCTAAGTCATAAAACTCCTTAAAGACAGTTGCAAATAAATCGCTGTTTCTGGCATCAAAACATTTCTTCTTACACCTGCAAGGCTGACCCATTTGTTTTGCTTGCACAGTACTTCCATTGCTGTTCTTATACTTTTTGCCTTCCGCTCTCCTCCTTTTCGATTTGACCTTTTTCCACATTTTCTTGTTTTGTACACGTTTTTTTCCTAAATAAAAGTTTAACCCTTATACGTTTGAAAAAGAAAATAATATCTTATGATGATTTACCCTTTTGAACAGGTAATCTTTCTTCGCTTGATGTGGAATCATCTTCAGAATCATTCACATACTCTGAACCCGACACTGAAAAATCGAATTCACTCATTTCACTTTTCTAACTAAACTCCAGGAGTTGTCTTATTTTTCTTCCGTTTTGAAGTCGAAGATAACTATAAAACGCTTCTTTTGTACCTTAAAATCAAAATATTTGCCTTTTTATTACACCAAATTACGCGGGATTTTTTTTTTAAATATCTGCAGCAAAAAACGGTTTTTGAAAAAAAAAAGTGGAGTTATCCGGTTCTTGATCTGGGTGCTTCAATTGCAATTGATAATACACAATTTCAGGTTTCCAGGTTAGAGTTGATCATTGAACGCAAAACTGACAGCTGAGAATGGAAAGAGAATCGAACACACTTCAGTGAAACGATTGGATTCCATTTAGCGAAACGAAAATCAGCTGTTCATTGAAAACGATTTCAATCATTGAAATAATAAAAGTGGATTAAAGAAAAGTTATAATCAGAATTAAGTAATTTCTTTTGTAAAAAAAAATTCTACAATTGATAAGCTTTATTTTGATACCAATTAAAGCCAATATTGTATGATTAATCGTCTTAAAATCGAAAATCAAAATTTTCAATGATGAGTTTCAATGATAGCTAGTAACAAAAATATTTGTTTTTTTATTTTGTTTAACTCTTAGACTTATTCTCAACGCATGTGTCCCCATCAACACATCAGAGAATACATTTCTCGGACGGATTCGATAGATGTTACGAAGTGTCGGTGGTTTAATATTAATGGCATAATAAATAGAAAATAGATTTTAGGTTTTCGTTTGGAATGCACGGTACACCAAATAAAAACGCATTGCACGCAATCATTTGTGTTCGGGCGTTGAACAATAAGGACGTTACATTTACTGTTTACGATTACTGTTTTAAAATAACTTTACAAATTCCGTAATAAAACACCACTACTGTAATACAAGTTAATTGTATGGTAGGATCGCCATGTAATGCAAGTAATGTATTTACTGAAGCCTACCTCGCCTACAAATCTATGGGGCTGTAACGCACGTAAGCGACCGTGCTTTCTCGTATTGCCGAGAGAAGAGTCGTGTGCGGAGAGAGATCAAAATAAAAACACAATTTAGCTATGTTGGTATGTATTTGTTTTATTACCCAGTTGATGTACTCTGTATCAACTTTTCAATTTCAACTCTGAATCTACTCTGACTATTCAAACACTTCTTCAACCAGAAGAAACCTCAAATCCAAGCCAATCATCATCCCCACCACGCATACACCATTACCTGCACGCATAGTGCAGTCCAGCATATTTCCCTATCGATGCACTTCCTACCCCGATATTTCGTCACTTCATTGAACATTAATTGCATCGACCCAATTAAGGTGCACCGCACCGATATCTTTCGTCACTCATAATTGTTCATCGCTCCAGATACCGTACGACGCACCTCCGCTATGTCGCAACCATAAACTTCGTTTTTTATGATGACACTCATTTCTTAATGGCTTGCGCTTCTTACCCTTGGCATTGAATATCAAATTTCGGCGCCAGAATGAGTGTACATTTAATCAGTATGTATGCGATACAGGGCGACTGTTGTCGAAACGAAAGACGAAACCTCGGGTATACAAGTACACCGAGTATATTGGGTATTTATCTAAATTATGCGTCATGCGGTGCTGCACTTGTGGCGTTATTGGAATGAAGATCGTGTAGGAGAGGAAATGGAAATGGATGCATGTAGTGTGATCACTACAGGGCTTATTGAAAGGCTAGGCCAAGTCGAGTAGAATCTGCTGGCTGAAAAGCCTTAGTGTTTTTGTGGCTAAATAGCCGATCTGAAAATTAAAGAAGAGACATTCACTGTGTCCAGTTTAAGATTAACTTTATTATGCTTTTCTTAACCTATTTTTATACAAAAATCTTATTCTAATTAATTACATCTATTCACTAATACTATTAAATAAAAATGCTTGTTGCAGCAGTAATTCTTGATTTAAATTCGCCATCCGGCTGTACAATTTGACACCATGCACAACGCTGCTCAAGGTGTAGCGGAATTCTTATCTCATCGCTTGTACCTTTGTGGGAATCTTGTATAGGTGGATAGTGATTACAATTCTATCGTCTGGTCTGGGGAAAGCCCTTGTGTGGACTTTGAGTTTTTGTTCTCGTTGCCACGATTGGCGTCTGGAATTGTAATCTGTGAAGTCGTGTATGTTGTATGTATCATGTTCGAATTTGTAGTTTAAGGAATTTCTGTCTGTCAGTGATGGGTAGAAGTACTACATTGTACTAATGAAGTTTAGTACGAAGTGTGGTACTACACTACGTTATAAAATGATATATTTTTGCTAAATTAAAACTGCTTATTTATATACAATTTTCAGTTTGACATTTCTAGTATGTACATAGATAATAACAATAAAAGTGGCTGCGTTTAGTGCGGCTGCACTGTTCGACGTCGACGTCAACGTTTTTGTGGGTTGGCTGTCATCGTCAATATTTGCCCCCAACGATGAACGAAGTTCTTAGCTTGCTGCACGCCCTTTCTTCTGCCTTCCTTGGTAATTCAAGGCCGCGTAAACAGCTTTCAGCTCATTTGCAGTTTGTTTTAATTTATCGCGCAACGTACACAAATCAGGTGAATTAGCAGCAACATCGGAATGACTTGTGATTTTAAAGAAGAGATACCAGTTTTAATGGAGGCAAAATTCAGATGAATTATTCGATTGTAGTGATTCCAATGAAGTAACTCTATCACTGATAGCACTTATACTTTCTTTAAGCTCGTTAACGTCGCGGGCTATCTGATCTTTAATACTTTGCTCGGACTGTGCGATTTTTCCGGACAACAACCCAGTGATGAACTCACTCTGTTTTTTTAAACATTCGTCTATTTTTTTCCACATTGCTGGGGCTTAACGGCACAGGCTTCGTTGCGAACCGTTGATGTACTTGATTAAAAACTACCGAAACTGTAGGTTGCGAAAGCCCCAACTCAAAGTCAGTCCCCACACCATTTTGCAAGTTTTATAATTGGTGGAATTGCAGAACTCAGAGAAGTTTCCAGCTCTGGACTTATTTTATTTAAAACATAATCAAACGCATGTTTGTTTAAACGAAAATATGAAATAATACTGTTGATGGCGTGGCAAATTGTAGGTCCGTCAAAATGAAGAATTTAACTTGTTTGGTTTATTTCCTAAATAATATTATTACATATTGGCTTCATTAGTTTGTAAAAGGAAAACTTACAATTTTAGTTAAGTAACTTATTGTTTCACTAAATTGTGATTTATTTTCACCAGAAAATTGTGCGGCACCCGCCATTAATTAAATAAATTTTACTTTCACTTAAATTTACTTATCATTGAAAAAAATATACTGAATTTGATTCAGGCCAACTGGCCTCTTCGGCAAAAAACCACTGCCTCGCTCGAAACTCCAAACTAAACTCGTTTTATTTACGGCACACTCTTGTATTTAAATTTTTTTTAATTTTGATTGCGAGTGGTATAATTTTCTTATTCTATTTCTTAGCTGTTTGGCCATTTTGGTTTCTTTCGACAACTGCATCCTTAGATCCCGAGCTTCGCTATTCAAGACATCATTTTTTTTTTCAATATGTTAACTTTGCTATTAATTTCGACGATTTGTTTTTTTAAACGGGTCACCTCCTCCTTGTCCGCCATGTTTTGCTGTCCTGTTCCATTGAAGAAAATTCTTCGCACATTTTGTCGTGTACACGTTGTCCAACACAGAGGGTATACTCGCATTCTTTGGATCCAGTTGTTGATACAAATTTTATGGAAAATGTGGCCACATTCTGTAACGGACGCCTCCAAGTTGGTGCCCATTGCTTCTATGTATACAAATTGGGCATATTTGATCAGACATAATTAAAAAATATAAAAATATATGACGATTTCAAAACAATTTAAATTAATTATTATTTTTTTTGGATTCACTAAATTGTGAATTATTTTCACCAGAAAATTGTGCGGCACACCCATTAAATTTAAGTAACTTTTACTTTCACTTAAATTTACTTATCATAAAAAAATATACTGAATTTGATTCAGGCCAACTGGCCTTATCGCCACCAAACCACTGCCTCGCTCGAAACTCCTAACTGAACTGCTCACGAATAATTTTGTATTTTTCAGCATTTTATTATAATTGTAGATGAGAATGTCCACCAGGAAAAATTTATAGTTATGCGGTACACGCTAGAAAATTTACACTTAATTAATTATAGTTATGCGGCACACGCCAGAAAACTTAAACTTTACTTAATAAATTTAATGGTAGAAAAAAATGTTTATGCCTTATTTCAGGCCAACTGGCCTTTTCGGCACAAAACCCCAAACTCAACTGCTTCTATCGAAACTCCAAACTAAAACTGACGCGCATCATTCCTTTATATCAGGCTGCACCCACATACTTCTTTATACTTAGAAGTAGGTGAGAACAAACTTGGTCCATGCTCAAAACTGACACGTTCTGTGGAATTTTGAACATAGTCTCAGCAGCATGTGCAGAGTATTTTGTTACTGCCATTTCTACCTCTTCATCAGTACTTCCACCTACACCAATAGTAGCTGAACCTGATACTACTTGTATATCTTCAATGTTGTCAGTTGATGTGTAGCTATCATCAGAACCCTTACTAACATAAGGTGATGGTGAGACTTGGGCGGATCCACCATCACTTATTAGTTTTCCATGCTGATTGCATGATAGTTTTGTTCAGCTCACGCCTAGCTCTATGACCAAAAGTTGACATTTCATCATAACCTGCTATAAGCTTTTCATGCTTTATTGCTTTTCAGGTGTATAATCAGATGGTATGCCACCATAGTCACAGTAGAATCTAAACATATCAGGCTCAAATAGTTTCCCAGCTGCAACATATTGCTTATATGTTTTCCCCGCAATAGGATTCCTCATTTTGTTGTCTTTCATATTCTTAGTTGCACATATACATGCTACAACTGCTATATGGTATTTACTATGTTCTAGGTATTGCTCACCACTCTGACAGCTCTGTATAATGCTATTAATAATAGCTGGCACTTTATTTTGCCAATCATCTTTAAAGAGCTTCTTACTTATCTCCTCAATGTCACTCTTAGCAGAAATTGCACCTGCTAAAGGGGTCAGTATAATATATTTCTGTGAATAGCATAGTGCAACTGCTTTTCCAAGTATATCTAATGCCAGTAGACTAGCCTGTTTCATTGTCAAAACCAACTTATTGTTTTCATACATAGACTGATTGTTCGGGGGTTCTGTGTTCTTATATGTGCACACGAATACTGTTCCAACAGTGTAAGGCTTATTCTTTGTACACAAGAACCTGAACTTCCACCTTTTATCAGTGCCTGGCTTCTTCACAGACCTAGATTCAGGTCCTATAGTGTATGCCATCCTGGCAGCAAAGTCTAGAGCATAGCTCTTAGTATCCCAGCTGAGGATGTTATTTGCATCAGTGCAAACCCTAAGGAACTGTGCCTTAAGTTGCTCAAAGTCAAATCCGACACCACCATATAACTCTGTTAATTCTGCAGTTACCGGACCAAAGGTCCCTGACCGTAAAGTAGTTCGGTCAGCCGTGGTAGTAACGCACGGTACTGCTATATTGGGTAAGTTCCAATATACTTTATCACCAGCCGGTGTGATAGAGGGTCCGATACCGCAAATATACTCAAAAATTGGGAGCGGTATATTATACTCTTCGGCGCTTATGGCTGCGAGGGGATCCATCACAGACTGCAGCTCCGGCACTTTTAGAACGTACTTTCCCTGATGTAACTGGAAAGCCGTTAAGAATTCCACCATAGCATGTTGGAACATTGGGTAGGGCATACTTCTAGTTATCCTTTGATCTTCGATACATATCCTGTCGTAAACCTGCCTTACGAGTGGGATGAAACCGGCATTGTCGAAGTTCTGGCCTAATGTCTTCTTGATTGGTTTGCTACCTCTGCTACCACCTGAATACAACTGTTCTGTATTGTCCCTCGGCGGTGTTTCCATTGTAGACGCTGGTGCGGGTGGAGCTCCACGCCGTGGTCTATTCTGCGTCCTGGGTGGTGGGCAGACTACCCGGGTCATTGCGTCACTTAGATCTTCAGCGTTTCGGACCTGGTTGGCCCAATTGCCGTCACCATTCCTCTCTTGGTGAACACGCTCGTTATATAGACCCATCCTTTCGATGTCCCGTGGCCTCATGCGACGGGGTTGTCTCTGTCCAGGGGAATTCCCACTTGGATTCTGATTTGATATTTGAGCGGGACTTCCACGCATCAAGTTCCTATTTGGATTCATTTCAAATTGTTTAATATTTAGATTTTACGCCAAAATGGCTACAATAAAAATTGTAAATTGATTTGTCAAAAAACGACAAATGTAATCACCTCCCAACACATGGCTTTTAATACTCTCAGGATCAGCTCCTGCCGGGTTGGGTTCGATATCCCGCTTTTTATAATCCCGATTCTTAAAATCCCGCTATTATAATTCAGCTTTTTTTAATCCCGCTTTTTCAAAATCCCGTCTTTTAAAATCCCGCCTCTTATAATCCCGTTTTTTATAATTCCGTTTCTTATTATCCCGTTTCTACAATCAAAAGTAGTTGCTTTATTAATCGCGCGATTTTTTAAAATAAAGTAACTACTTTTGATTGTAAAAACGGGATAATAAGAAAATTAAAATAAATTAAGCCACTCATTGCTTAATTTATTTTAATTTTTTTGAAATGCAGTTTTTTTAACATTTATCATTTTTAGAGGAAATAACAAAATAAAATATAAATAAATTTTTAAGTAATAAATATGACAATCTTCAATAATTTAAAAAAAATATATAAAGTAATGTTATATGATATTCTGCAAAAGGGAACAAAAAAAACTTCAAACCATCAACAAAATTTTTTATTTTATTAGTTCAAGTGTATTATAAGCAATGCAACGCAAAGAACCTGTTTTACTCATTTTTTTTCTATTTCTCATTAATTTTTTTACAGCGCGTGACTTTATAACATTAGTTTTTTTATATAATTTTTCTTGTCCATTTCGTAATTTTTGTATATCAGTTTGCACCACAATTGCTTCCTTTCTCAAATCTGCAATGAGTTTATACAAGAAAGCACTTTTTCGTCAAACCAAAACTTTGAGTCTGCGATGCCACGCTTCAGCATTATTTTGTTTTCTCGGGAATTGTTTTTCTGCACTGGCATACACAAACCAAAAGTTAGGAGAGTACTGCACTTGTCTACTTCCATTACGAATGTTTTGTAAAAAATGGGATTAGCGGGATTTGGCGGGATTTTAAAAAGTGGGATTATAATAGATCGGGATTTTGAACAAGCGGGATTTTAAAAGACGGGATTTTAAAAAAACAGTATTTTAGTAGACGGGATTTTAAAACTTTTTTTCGGGATTTTTGAAAGCGGGATTTTAAAAAGCGGGATTCCGATACGCTCCCGCTCCTGCCACATCAATGACCTTCACTTCATCATCGGACATAGTAGACATAACACCGTCTAAAATTAATAGCACTGGTGAATCCTTCCACTCTAAGTATGAAATGCAGCGATTGAACCAGATGGAGCATTCTTCATTAATTGGACATTTTGGTTCTTCCTAGGAAAGACAAAAATTGGCGGCGCAAAATGTCCACTGTCACTCATAGCTGTTACTAGCGTTACAAGGGATCCCCATTCAGCAGATGTCAAAATACCAATCTGACGTCAATATTATACATATATCCGATCTGGCGGAAACTTACACCTATCAACAAAATGATATACGTTCTTTCTAGTAAATCCAGTGGCTCTAGCTCCTTTCCATGCTTTTTTAAAAAGCCTTTGAGCCAATCATCCAGCACATTGCTTTAACTCTTTCAGCCACAGTTTCATATAGATGATTTCATTAATAAAACAATTGGATTTTTGAAATAATAAGGCTTTATTTATTTAAAAAAAAGTTTGACATTATTAAAAACGCATAAGGATTCAAGGATATCCATATGGCGGTGGTGGTAAATAACTTATTGTTTATGAAAATCTGGGAAACATGTTTTATCTTTGCGATTACAAATAGGGACTGCAGGTGCTGCATTGCCATATAGTACGTGCTGGACTTTTTTTAGTTCTGCATTTTGCGCATCTTCGTGAAGTAGATCGCTCTGGCTGATGCATATTACTTTCAAGGCGTAATTCTTTTGGAACAGATGGCTTGTGGTTTTTTATCTGAACAGGTAATGGAGAAGATGACACAGAACTACCGAGAGAGCGTTTAGAGCATGATTTGCGGGTCTTCGCCTGAGCTGGTGCTAAAATTCCTTGGTAAACACTTCTACGAAAGTCCTTTGTGTTTATTTTGTCCAATTCTGGATGGTGTTCTTCCTGGAGTGCTTTATATACTAAAAACGAGTTTATCACAGAGGAGTCCAAAAAGTGGAAGAGAATTCGATGCCACCATTTATGGGACTTTCTATCGATGGCATATGTATACTTTTCAACTGGTCGAATTTGTCAACATAGTTCATACAATGGTTGTACTGCATAACAGTTTCAGGACAAGGAATTTCTTTTCTGGCTCCATTGCGTTCCCTGCGAGTAACAACACCTGTCTTAGTCGGGTCTAAATAGTTGCTAAGCATATGAACTGATCTTTTGTCTTTCCACTTTAGAATTGCGAAGTTCGTGTCACTGACCCTGTAATCGTACTCTCCTCGTTTTAGATTTTTGTCTCTTAGTTTTGGTAGATATTTTCTATTTGAATTGACAGTTCCGCAAGCCAATATATTGTCTTTATAGAGATCTGTTTGTAAAGAATAGCTATTGAAATAATTGTCAAAGAAAACTATGATTTTTGTACGTTGTCACCTACTTTTCCAGTATATATTTTAAAGTGTAAACAATATCCAGACTCAGCGCACTTCATCCAGACTTAGCGCACTTTATCCAGACTTTGTATCCGCGTTTTATCGGTTTTTTTGGTATATACTGCTTCATAAAGTTTCGGCCCTTGAACTTTATCATGCTTTCGTCTATAGCCACTTTTTCTGATGTATTATAATTTTGTTTATAATTCTTTTTTAGTATCTCTAGGAGAGGTCTAATTTTGTACAGTTTGTCATAATTAGCGTCGGTTTTATTAGGCATAAGGATGTTGTCATTCAAGTGCAAGTTATTGAGAAGCCAGCCAAAGCGGTTGAGTGGCATAAATGATGAAATGTTTGGGTCATGCAAATCCGGAGCTGACGACCAGTAATCTTTATAACTTGGTAGTTTTTTTTATACCCATCACCAGATTCAAGGCAAAAAATACTTCTATTTCTTCCGGAGTAGTAGGTATAAAATGTTTTCCTTTTTGAGTGGCGTATAAATTTGTTTGAAAGCAGATTATTTCAACTAAATCATCTGTCCAAAACATTCGGAATAGCTTTGTAGGCGTGACATTCTCTAGTTCCATTATATCATTTGGTAATTCGTTGAATACTTCCCCCGAACTATAGATAATTGCGGTCGAATTCCGCACAAAGGGATTAAATTTTACGTAACTATTTTTATAGTCGATTAGGCATTCATATTTCTTTAGGAAATCATTCCCTATAATGCCGTCAAAGTTCTGATAAACACCACTGTCTAAGATGTGAAAGGGGTGTGTCAACTTAATCGAATCCTGTTCGGATTGGAAAAACAGGGTTTCAGTAGTCATACTGGAGCTTATCATTTTTTGTCCTCCCATTGTGGATATTATCATATCCTTAGTAGACATGGGGAATTTTGTTGAACTTTTTATAATACTGATTTCAGCTCCAGTATCTATTATTAAATCCCTGTGATATCCATCTTCAAAGGGGATTCGTAACATGTAGAGGTCATTATTAGGAATGAGAGGGAGATTTATAGAATATGTTATAGTTAATTTGCCTCGCGGTGTACGTCGGCTTGGACTGTACGTCGGGAGGTGTTGACGTTCTCTTCCTCCCGACGGCGATCGTTTCCCTCATGATTTTGTTCATGAGTTGGTGATACATAGTGCAGGTTTACCTGTTGCCTGTCGCCATTAGACCTGTTATAATTGTTTCGGTGGTTCCGATCAGGAGGTCTGGCGAGGTGTTCTCTTTGGTTATTTTGGGAGGAGTGACCCGGTGAGTATTGGGCATGGTTACCATTTTGGTAGTTTGTGGAGGGATGCTGATTAAGAGAGGGACTGAAATTACTATTAGGGTTGTTATGGGCATTAAAATGTGGCGGTACTACTTGAGGGTTTGAATTTTGGTGGGCTCGTCTGAGTCTGCAGTTGTTATAAGTGTGATACCTTTTGTTGCAGTACTCACACCTCACCATCTGCACGTTGTAGTGCGCTTCCCTTTTAACGGGGTTAGGGGCGAAGTTTGGGATGTTCGTGTTTCGGAAACATGTCGCGGATGTGTGTCCCAACTTATTACAAGTCTGACAACTGGGTCGCGGGTGATTATTTCTTGGAGGGGGAACGGAAGTTGACTCAGAGTCCTTTAGTCGGAGGGACTGGTCGAGTGCATAGGAAATAGCAATTTTTAGATTGCTGGAATTTCTGGCTTTTACCAAAACCTTCAAGGTTGGCAGCCGTATGCCATCCTCGAATGTCTGTATGGCCAGTTTGTGGTTTTCAATAATCAAGTACTCTTTTACGGCGTGTTCATTCGTACTGTCGTACGTTGTCGAGCCCAGAGCTAGGAGTAGATTTGAAAGTCTATCTCCGAATTCCTTGATGCCTTCGTTTGGTTTCTGTTTGGCTGCCAGAAGTTCGTTCTGAGCTGAAGAGCGCGATCGGTGTTCCTTGAACTGGGACTCTAGCTCCGCAACTAAGTCGTCCCATTTTCTCAGAGCCCTGTGCTGTATGAGGTGAAATGCGGCGCCTTGAAGCCGTGTTTGTACTACGCTTAGGAAAAGGGCGTGCTGTCCCTCGTCCCTTATGTACGAGAAAAGGGTGTTGCCACATGCAATGAATTTGTTTAATTCGGCGGGGTTACCGTCGAAAGCGGGTATGATACTGTTAATATCACTGAGGGTGATTTTTGTCTCCATTGGAGCGGAAAAGGGCTGTTCTTGGGAGATAAGGTCAAAAAAGGGTAGAGCCTTGAAAAGCTCTACTGTCCGTAAGTTTTGTCGCGTAAAAATGGTCGCATTGGTATGTAACAGACGGTAGACAAAAGAATTACACTCTTAACTTAAAATGTGGTATACAAGTGTAGGAGATAGTGTATATAAATATGTATTTAATTAAATCTATTTACTTTTTTTCGTCTGGTCTTCTTGGTGGTGTCTCAGCTGCTGCAGTTTTTGGTCCAGTTGTGTTTCCTTCTGTTGTCTTTAGGCAGTCTTCGCGCCCTAGAGTTGAAGTTACAGCCTATGGTTTTCACTGCTCAAATTTGGCCTCCGCGTCCGTATTTCAGGAGTTCGCCAGGTCTTACTGTTATGAGACTTTTTACACTTCACTTTGATTTTGAGACTTTGACTTTCTGGTGTTTAGCTCCAGAAACGCATCGAGTTCAAGCAGACTCGTTCTTTGGTTTTTCGGTAGTGGGGACCTCTTTCACGTGGATCCCACCGCTGCCACCAATGCTGTATTACGATTTTACACCGTGCTTCCTTGTTTCCAAGGGAAGAGTGTAAAACCGGACGGAGTAGTTGAATTAAAAGATTTTTAGTTTAGGTTAGCTATTGGCCCGCTGTCTAAGCTGGGCTGCGACCAATAGTGTATTTTATTATTATTCTGTTTGTAAGTTATTTTATATTAATTAATATCTTTTGGCCCGCTGTCTACGCTAGGCTGCAACCAAATAGATATTGTAATTATTGACTTTTTCAGTCTGTTGTATTTGCTATTCTGTGTCTAGCTACTCGGTGACTCTTCCTTTCGATTCTACCCCTTTTATACATCAATTTTGTACGATTATTATCCCTTCCACCATGCATTTGCCTTACGCAATTCCCACGATCATATCAGCTATTTTAATGTAGATCAATATATTGGGCAACGCATCGGGTACAAGTGCATTTTTCCAGCATAGTACCCATTTCCGTTTATCGAACCCAATATATCGGTCAAAGTCAAAGTGCACCATCAGCATAGCACGCATTCAAGCGACTCAGTTTGTTTATGTTTATGAATTCGTTCCTCATTTCAGTTTGTTTACAATTTATATCGCATTTGTATTTCTCTGCTGAGGCAAGAGATAAGCGAGGAACGAATCGTATTCTTTTTACCCACCGAGAGAGTGACAATTTTATTAGGTCATCACTTCGGTATTTTATGGGTGTGAGTTAAAACTTAAGTGAGAGTGAGTCACAAATCATATTGGCTGAAGTCGGTTGTGTGGGAACTAAGTGATAATGGCACAAATCGTACTGAGAGCGTTTGATAGGCGGTTGGTAAGGCTGTGCATTGGTGGAGGGTATAGTATTGGTATGGTATTGGGGGTATGTAGTGTAATTACTACACATTTACTTAGGTAAAACAAAAAAAAATAAAACCTAATATAGTCACAGTGGTTAGTAATCTAACCACCGTACTATTTGCGTTATTTATTGTAAATAATGAAAGATGGTATTCATTTTTTATCGCAAATCGGTCGAACAAATACTAAACAACAAATAATCGCTAAAATCTTAACATAATAAACAATCTTACCTTTTTTTATTCAATTTAGAATGGCTCCTTTGAACAATTTGCACCGTACCACTTATTCGTTAAACGTTTTTTTTTAAAAGCCACACATAAGCGCCAAAGTTTCACAACACAGTTTCAAAGAGAACTACAAAATGATAAAAAGTTAAGCTACTTGTCAAAAGATGGCATTACAGCATGTTTAAATGGGCCGAGAATTGACAACCGGTGTGGTGTTATTTTCTAAAAGTGTAGGTGCCACTTCACCTTGGAGCCTACCGCCCTAAGCCGTATAAAGCGCGGCCCGCTCTGTCGTGCTAGTTAAAGCGCAGCTCGCTGAAAAGAAGGCAAATTACTGCCACAATAGTAAAGAGTCAAGAAGTGTGTTCAAGACTGATCTTTATTCATGCAAATCCACTCTATTTATACTACAATTCTTAATACTAAATTATGCTATCCTAAGCAATACTTATTCTAACGTTTGATTCATAACATGTGAATCTGATTCAGTTGACCCATATATAATGTGTGGTGGGTGCAATGAATGAAAATGTAAACAATAGCAAACACATGAACTTACGCGAACCCATTTGTAGCATGAATCACTGTCGATACCGATTGAATGCCATGTGACACCTTTCGGGTATGTGGAGCGATACAATGTTACATAATGTTTTCTCGCATTCTGTGTGCTTGCATTGCGTCACACTACATCCTTCCCCCACAAAAAAAATGATATTTGTTTACATTTCTTAAAATTTAAATAAATGTCATTTGAATGAATACATGTTTAGTTAGGGTCATTGTTTTCTTACTTTATATAATGTCGAATGATAATCCTAAGTGTGCGCACATATTCTCTTATCTTCTTACTTTTGTTCTTACTTCTGTCTAGATCTAATTAAATTATTATTATGTATCTCATATTCCTTATTTTCTATTATAATACAGCTATTAGGACCATTTTGTGATATTATCTTATATGGACCTTTAAATGGTTTATCAAATTTTTTCTTATTCTGAGTTCTTAAATATACCATGTCACCTACTTTAAAATTTAATTTATGTACATTGTCTTGTGTATTAATTCTTTTATTTTTATCATCTAATAGATTGTTTCTAGCTTGTTCATGTGAATACCTTAATTTACATTTTAGTTCATTTAAGTAGTTATCCATGTTATAAATTGTTTCTTTATTCGTTAATATTTCACATGGTAATGTGCTTAATTTACCAAAAACCAGTTCAAATGGTGAATATTGAGTACTACTATGTGGTGTTGAATTGTAACAGTATGTGTAGTATGGTAACCATTCATCCCAGCTATCTTTATCTCCTATAGTCATCAGGTAATCATTTAAAACTCTATGATTTCTTTCTAGAGACCCTAGTGTCTCATGGTGGTACGGTGTTGATACTAATTTTTCTATGCCTAATGCTTTGCAAATGTTTGTTAATAGTTCATTCGTAAACTCTGTTCCTCTATCTGTCTTTAATTTTCTGAAACATCCATTTTTTTTTTTTTTTTTTTTTTTTTTTAAAGTTCTGGCTCGCTAAAGCGATTTAATATGGGGCACTTCGACCTAAAAAGATCTTTTGTGCCGTGCAGGCCAGAAAAATTTAGACTAGTAGAGTTTCCACTTTCCGTGTAAAGCGGACAATTCTATTAGTAGAAGAATTCTTTATGTCCTCAGGGCACATCTGTTCCCTGAAAAAGATCTTCTTTCTAATTCCGTTTAGGGCCGGACATTCACATAAAATGTGTTCAGCTGACTCGTCCTCTTCAAGACAGAGTCGGCACTCAGGAGAGTCTACTATTTTCATTTTGTGTAGGTGATATCTTAAACCATGGTGACCAGTAAGGTAACCTACTAAGTTTTTGATATCATGCCTGCTTAGGTTTAGGCATTTGCTGGCATTTTTATTGAAAGGCCGAACGGCTTGTTTGGTCTGTCTTAAACCTGGGATGCTTTCCCATAGATGGATACATTTTCTGTATTCCCAGCTTTTTATTGCTGCCGTTGCTGCTGATCTAGGAGTGCAGCAGAAGGGTTCGGGACCTATGAAGGGAGTTTCCGAACCTTTTCTGGCCAGTTCGTCGGCCTTTTCGTTACCTTCCACCCCGACATGACCCGGAACCCACCATAGCTTGGTCTTGTTACTTGTTCCGAGTGCCTGTAGGGTGTTGAAGCAGTACATTACTGATTTGGAGTCAATCGTATGCGAGCTAAGGGCGTTTATAGCTGCTTGACTATCCGTGAATATATGGATGGTTGCACCTTTTATACCAGATAAATTTATGTGGCTAGCGCATTCTTGAATGGCGTGGAGCTCTGCTTGAAATACGCTGGGACTTTTTCCCATGGGTATCGTAAAGCGTTTGTTTGGTCCGTAAATTCCCGCTCCTACCCCCGCTTCCATTTTAGAACCATCCGTATACCACTTTATGCCGTTGTGGCTGTTAGGTGGGTTATTACTAACCCATGCTTCTCTCTTGGGAATCTCCGTGGAGAACCGCTTATTGAAGCATAGTGTTTTATGGATGCGGTCTGTGACCGCGCAGTTCATGTTGAGTTCTGGCAGTTCACCAAGAAGGGTCTTAAGTTCCGGATGATCGTTAAGACTTATCTCGTTTAACTGTATTTGACTTATTGCACTGCGGATTGCCACTTTTTGAATGTATATGTGGAGAGGTGTAATACCTGTTATTGCCTCTATGGCAGCCGTTGGGCAGGTTCGCATGGCTCCGGAGATACCAAGGCACGCAAGCCGTTGTACCTTTTTGAGCTTCTCTTTTGCGACCTTTTGTGTGGATTTTGTCCACCATACAATGGAGGCGTATGTTATAATGGGTCTTATCATCACTGTGTAGATCCAGTGGACAATCTTTGGAGAGATTCCCCAGGTTCTGCCATATGTGCGTCGACAGGCCCATAAAGCTCTGTTAGCTTTGGTGATTTTGTTGTTGATGTGAGAGTTCCAGTTTAGTCTTTTGTCCAGAATTACTCCAAGATATTTGACTTCGTCGGAATACTCAATGGTCGTGCCATTTAGTGAAATCTGAGCTAAGCTGAGATTTCTTCTTTTTGTGAAAGGAACTATGATAGCTTTACTGGGGTTTATGGAGAGATTTTCCTTGACGCACCAGTCTATAGCTATCTTAAGGGCGTTTTGCATACGTGAAGTAACTACGTTTGATTCTTTGCCCCTAATAATGATGACCAAGTCATCGGCATACCCTATTATGTCGTAGCCTAAATTACTTAATTTTTGAAGTAGGTCATCTATGACCAAAGACCACAGGAGGGGTGATAAAACTCCTCCTTGTGGACAGCCTTTTATAGCTGAAACTGATACTGAAGTCTGTCCTGACGAAGCAGTGATTTTCCGACTTTCGAGCATCGCTTTTATCCAGTTTATGGTGGGAAAGTCTACCTTTCGGTGAATTAAAGCGTTTGATATTGAATCATAACCGGTGTTATCAAAAGCACCCTCTATGTCAAGAAAAGCGCATAGTGCAATTTCTTTACAACGGTAGGCGTTGTTTATGTGATTTGTTAGTTTTAACAGGGCGCCTTCCGTTGATTTGCCTTTTTGATACGCATATTGACAGGGGTGTAGAGGCATGCTAAAAGTAACGCATTCTCTGATATGAACGTCAATTATTCTTTCCATTGTTTTCAGGAAAAACGATGTCAAGCTTATGGGACGATAGGATTTAGGTAGTTCACTAGGTTTGTTACCTGGTTTGGGGATAAATACTACATTGACCTCCCGCCAAGTGCGTGGTATGTAGCCCCAGTTGAAACTGAACCTAAATAAGGCAATCATGTTAGGTAGGAAGAATTCCATACCCTTTTGAATGAGGGCTGGAAAAATTCCGTCATTTCCTGGTGCCTTGAATGGTTTAAATGAGTTTATTGCCCATTTTACCTTATCTGGACTAAATAGTCTACCAGATAAACTATTATTTCTGCTGAGGTTAGTTGGATATGAAACCTCAGTAGTTTGATCAGTTGTGTGATCGACAGTTAGGGAACCAGGGAAGTGAACTTGCAGCAAGGTTATTAGAGTTTCTTCCCGGTCGCTTGTGATTGTTCCATCAGGTTTGATGAGCAATCCCATGCAGTTTGAAGGATCTGTTGAAAGCGCTCTCTGGAGCCGCGCTACTGCTGGGAGTTTTTCCAGCTTTTCGCAGTTTGCGTGCCATGAGGCCCTTTTAGATCTTCGCAACTCTTGGTTGTATT
Source organism: Portevinia maculata (assembly GCA_949715645.1). Classification (NCBI taxonomy): domain Eukaryota; kingdom Metazoa; phylum Arthropoda; class Insecta; order Diptera; family Syrphidae; genus Portevinia; species Portevinia maculata. The sequence continues at coordinate 116,749,703 of OX454528.1, read as the reverse complement.
TGGTTAACATGGATCGATATTGATCCCATACGCCGGTGCGTTTCGATTTATTGAATTGTTTTCTCACCTTCTTGCGGATAGTTTCCAGGTTTTCATTCCACCATGGTACGCTTCTTTTTACCACGGTGCGCTTTACCTTACAACTATTCCTAAAGGATGAGATAATGATGTCGTTAAGCTGACATTGTGCAGCGTCCGCATCACTCGGTGTTAGTGGTGAATCTGGTAGCAGATCAGTTCTGATTGCCAGATTTTCACTATAGGTTCTCCAGTTAGTTAATTTATTATTGTATTTGACCGGCGCGCACTCGGTGTTGCATCGCAGCCTGAACATAATATGCATATGATCAGACAGAGAAGCTTCATCAGACACGTGCCAGTCCTCTACAATGTTTTGTATAAAAGGAGACGAGAGAGTAAGGTCTAAAACTTCTTCTCGTATACTGTTCCTAAAAGTGGGCTTATCACCCTTATTTAGAATAACTAGGTCTTTACTATATAGGTAATCTAAAAGTAACTCACCTCTTTTGTTTGTGTCTCGGCTGCCCCAAATCTGGTGATGTGCATTCGCGTCGCAGCCGATAACAAGATGTACTTGCTGAGTTTGGCAGTACTGGACAAGTTCCTGTACTGGTGTAGGTGGTACCTCCTCTATGTCCCCAGCAAAATACGCCGATGCGCATACAAACTTGTGTATCACATGGCCATTGTGGCGTTCAATTAAAACGGCCACCAGGTCCCTAGTATTGAAACCTGGAATGAGAGAGAATTTTATATCTTTCGCAATGGAAAGAGCTGCCCTAGGTCTGAAGTTACCTTTGGCAAAAATTAGCTCTCTATTTCTGCTGTTAAGACCAAAGATCTTACCTGTAGTTGCCCATGGTTCCTGGATTAAACCAAGAGCGACGTTCCTTTCGGCACATCTTTGGCTATAGGTGCCCGATGCACCCATAGCGCGGTGCAGGTTTGCCTGCAGCACAGTTAGAGACGTCATTTCTTCTTCACGTACTCGGGATTACGCACTCTATGAGGTTTGTTATCACCCCTGCGTCGTACGTAACCCTGTTGAGAGAGACCACTTTGTCTCCCCCTTGGACTTCTGGTGTTCTGTCCATCTTTCCCGCTTATATGTGCCTGTTCGGCCGCCAGTTTTGGCCTAAAGCGGTTACGGTGCGCGTTTGTGCTGTCCGTTTTCTTAGCCTTTGCTTTAGCATCCAGCACCACAGTTGTTTTAGCAACTGAGTTACCCTTGGCAGCACTAATGCCAGCCACTGGTGGTGTGGCGCTACTGTTGGCGCTTGTGGAAGGCTTTTCTGAAGCATCAGTGGCAGTACTAATACTAGCCCCTGGTGTTGTAGCCTTTTGTTGGTTTTCTCTTGACGCCTGATTCGTCGATTTGTCCGCGCTCTTGAGGATTATTTTGATCTGTCCAAATCTGAACGAGACCATCCCCTTTAGCTCAACAAGTCGCTTCATCGTGCTTTCGTTTACAGCAAGGACCATATGGGCGACATCTCTGTCGTCAGATCTTTGCAGAACTCTCCACGTTCTGGTGTTGAGTTCTTTATTCTGGCCATCTAGAATTGCCAGTATTCTTTCATTCGCTACTCCGGTACTATGTGGGAAGAAGGCTCTGACGATATGTGGTTTCGGGAACAGTTCTTCCCCCACAAGCGTCACTTCCATCCCGCATTTCTCTTTGAGCTTCGCGAAGTTTGTGCTCATCCACTCTGCAGTGGTAGCATCCGCACATACTATCATTAGCCATCCGGCTTTGAAAGTTGTACCGCGGAAGGCTGGTTTGGTCCCCTCATCACGTTGTTCGATGGTGATGTCCATAATCCTCTCCTGAATCTGAGCCATTTGCTCATTACTGAGAGGATTGCGATCCAGATCGACAGGTACTACACCCAGTCTTACAAAGCTCGCTATGTCTCTATAGGAGACTTTGTCGACGGCTGTATTTCCTGTGCGAGCTCGTTTCGCTTCGGATTGGGGCGGCGTATTGTCCTCGGACCTTGTACGCTTCACCTCGGAGCCTGTGTCGACCTCTGTCGACAGAGCAAGTGCTCTGGCCTGCTCTACGTTTTTTCCCTTTTTCAGCGCGCGCTTAAAACGGCGCTGTTCGGATGGTGTGAATTTGACGCGCTTAGACTCAGTCTGTGCAGTTATGCCAGAGGTCTCCGGCGCGCCTGTATTCAAGGGATGCACTTCATCCGAGAGTATGCTAACATTGCATAGCGTACTGGACTCAGAGATATCTTCACTAAGGAGGGATAAGTTCTCTTCTAAGCTCATCATCTCCGAATCTGTGGTTTGTGACCCTTCCCGATTGGCAGGTGTCTCGTCATTTACGCCAGGGTGTTCTAAAACATCCCCAGTTGGTAAAGCAGGGTGTTCTGAAACATCCCTAGTTGATGATGCAGTTGTAGAGGCATCATTCTCTATTTGTTTTTTATTAAACGGATCTATTTTGATTCCCACGAGTGAACGGGAGAGGAAGGTCGCCCGTGGTCTACCCGTATAACCACAGGAAGGCTATCTTGAAATCGGAGGTCGCCTGGTATCCGAAGTTCGCTGCTATCGACTAAGAACCCCTTAGCCATTCATCTCTCGGCGCTAGCTGTTCCACCTTAGATTTGGGGATTTGTTGTTGGGGTTGTCTCCCCGGGCATTGCCGAAAAGTTGTAAGTAAGGAGGGGGGGGGGGGTGGGGGGTGGTAAGCAAAAAGGGAGAGGGGCAGATGGGGTATGTAAGGGTGGGGTAGGAGCGGACGTGAAGTCCTGGTCAGTTCTTGGTTGACGCTCATCGGACGGCCTGGCCCTTGCAAGCCCGATGACTCTTTACGTCGTAAGCCTCCGCACCGGCACCATCGAATTTGTTTGCGGTGATGGTGCGCACGTCAAGGTGACTGACCCCGCTAGGAGGTGAAACATCCATACTTCAGTATGAATTTCTCTACTATCGTTTTGGCAATGGTAACTGCATCTTTAGTTTCTACTGGGAATGCCTCCACAAATTTTGTTAGTTCACATTGTATGGTTAAAATGTATCTAAATCCTTTTGAAGGTCTCAAGGGGCCTACGGTATCTATTGAGATAATATCAAAAGAGGTACTTGGCGTGTCTGTCATGACGAAATTTTCTTTGGTGTATCTTGTTATTTTGACTTTATTGCATGTTTCACAATTGTTAATGAATGCTTTTACCATTCGGTTCATGTTTTTCCAAACGTATTTCTGCTTTAGTTTACTGATGCATCTTCTGATTCCACAATGTCCTCCTATTTTCGAATCATGATGTTCTTTGATTAATCTGTGCTTTTCTTCTTCATTTATGACCTTCTTCGGAGGTTCATATATCAATATGTCTAAACAATCATTCATGTTTCTGTTCTTTTGCAGCTTATTAAATGTCTCTTTAAATTCTTGGACGTCCATAATTTTAAATATCAAGCTATTACTTGCTAGCGCTAGTTTATTTACACCTGCATTGCTCATCATGAATATTAGCTTCTTCAAGATCAATTTTACCTCTGATAGAGAATTATCGCTAACTTCTACAATTACAGTGTTTGCTGCTATTATTATATTCTTTCTTTGGGATCCCCTTTTATTTCTTTCTATCTCTCTGAATTCAATTCTCCTCATCCGCCTTATGTCCGATATTGATGTACAGTCCCATATGTGAAGGTGATCAATCCCCACATTTGAGTCTAAGGCTTTCGCACAGTTTTCGGTTGTTATTGGTGTTTCATTCTTTCTTTTCATCGCTCTTGTTACTACATCGACATTGTATTTAGGAATCATTTGTTTCAGTTTCTCTGAGTTCAACTTTAATCTCGAGAGTGCATCTGCATTCGTATTCATTTTTCCTTGTTTGAATACAATTTCATAGTCATAGTCCATCAGGTCCACGCGTATTCTCGTTAGTTTTGATGAAGGGTTTTTGTGTGTGAATAAGCTCACTAATGGCCTGTGGTCTGTGTACACTATAAATTTTCTTCCAAACAAGTATGGTCTAAAGTGGTTTATTCCCCAATGAATTGCTAGTAATTCCTTTTCTATTATGGGTTTGTTTAGCTCGTGTTTGTTCAATGATTTGCTCGCATATGCTATTGGCCTATCCTTTCCAATTTCTCCTTGCGACAAAACGGCTCCTAGCGCAAAGTTAGATGCGTCTGTTGTCAGAATGAAGGGTTTCGAGAAATCTGGATAACTTAACACTGGTGGTGACATTAGCTTTTGCTTTAGCGTCTTAAATGCTTTCGCGCAATCTTCAGTCCAGTTGAATAGTTGTTTCTTTTTCAGTAATTGGTTTAGAGGTCTGGCTATGTTCGCAAAATCTTGAATAAACCGTCGGTAGTAGTTGCAAAATGCTACAAATCGTCTTACGTCATCAGCGTTCTTCGGTTCTGGATAGCCCTTAATCACTTCATATTTCTCTGGATCTGTGCAGACTCCTTCCGCTGTTATTAGGTGTCAAAGATATACGACTTCTGATTTCAGGAAGTCACATTTTCCTGGATTCAGCTTTAGATTGTACTTGCGGAGTCTCTTCAGCACCTTGATAAGGTTATCATTGTGTTCTCTAAGGTTTGAACCAAATACAATGATGTCATCAACATATAAAAATGCTGCTGCTTGCAATCCACTTAGAGCTATTGACGCCATCCTCTGGAAGCTATTTGTTGATATTTTTAGCCCAAAGGGTAGTCTTTTGAATTGGTAGTGTCCCTCATTTGTGGAAAATGCTGTCACTGGTCGTGAGTGTTTGTGTAGTGGTATTTGATGAAATGAACTCGTCATGTCCAAAGTTGAAAAGTATTTTGCGTTGCCCAATTTATCTAGTATATCTTCCAGTCTGGTTAGTGGAAATTTGTCATCTACTACTTTCTTATTTAGTGATCTGAAGTCTACCACTAGCCTCCATTTTTCTTGACCATTCTTGCTTTTCTTCATTACAATTAGTAGTGGCGAGTTGTACGGACTCGTTGATGGTTCTACTATGTCCTCTTGTACCAGGTCTGCGACTTGTTTGTTTATCTCTTCTAGGTGCGAATGTGGTAGTCTGTAGTTTTTTATGTACGTTGGGTTGCTGTCCTTCATTGTTATGCGTTGTTCATAGAAGTTGTTCACGGATAATGTTTCTCCTTCAATGTGGAATACATCATGGAATTCTTCACATATTTTCCAAATCATTTCTGATTCTGAATTACAAGCCTTCTCGATCTTGATTTCTTTTTTCAGCTTTTCTATTCGTTCAGATTGGTTTTTGTTATTCTTGCACGCTAGTATTTTAAAGTTCTTAAGCGGTTGAATTCCAATTGTGACATTTTCAATGGTCACTGTGCTTTCCTTTGTGTTCATCATTCCTTATTCCTTATATGCTTTACGCCTTGTGCTGGTATTATGGTGTTGGCAACAAACACTCCCTTTTTTATTTCTTTTCCAATAACTACGCTGTCTTCTTTGAGTTCCATTTCTACTACTTGGATAACTTCTGATCTTGGTGGTAGGGTCAACTTGCCTATACTCTTCATGTCCATGTTCATTGGCAGAATTATCTCCTCTTGATCTGTGTTCACCGTTAAGGTATACGTTTCGTAGTCTATTTTACAGTTGTACGTTCTCAGAAAGTCTCTTCCTAGTATTCCGTCTGTTGGTATATTTATGTCGTCATTTACAATGTGAAATTGATGCTTTAGTGTTCTATCTCCTATCAATAAGTCTAATTTAGATGTACCTTGAGAAAATATCGTTTTGCTTGTTATGCCATTTATCTGACATACCTTGTTTTCATTTACTTCTATTGCCAAGTTATTTTTGCAGACAGAAATGTCCGCGCCTGTATCCACCAGAAAGGTGAATATTCCTCTTACTTTCTTTATTTTTAAGCTAACAAAATTTGTGAAGTTATTCCCTCTATCAATGTTTAAAACCTTCTGAAACTTGCTCTTCCCCGAGTCTGTTGCCCGGGGCGACCCATGTTTTCCGACCTATTACTGTATTGTTGATTTTCCTGTGGTTGGCTGTTACTCGGGAAATTTCTCCTTCCCCTGTTGTTGCTGTTCTGGGGTCTGTTTGAGTGGTTGTGACCATGACTGTAGTTGCCCTGAACATGACGTGGGTTGAACAATGGGCGTGGGTTGAACCTGAAATTCGCACGTTGTCTTTGGTATCCCCCTCTCATGTTCGCTCCGAAGTGCATAACATTGTTTTGAGTGGGTGTGGCTTCTACTTCTTGAGCAACTTGTATGGCTTCACTAAGCTTTGTTACCCTAGCCGCCTGGACCACTGTTTTTACGGCTTCATTTAGCCCATTCTTGAAGGCGTTTAGCCCCAACTGGTCATTCAGTGCGACTATTATGGCTTTGTTTGCTTCGCCCTGAGTTGATATCTGAACATCGTTTAGTTGTGCCACCAAGGCTTCTATTTTTTCTGCATAAGTGCTAATGCTTGTGTTGCCCTGATATGTCCTAGCTAGTTCATTATGAATTTTCAGTGGGTTCGTCTTTGGTCTGTATAGGTTGGTTAGGGTCACTTTTAGTGCTTCTAGTGTTTCGGGTTTTGCTTCTGCTAGCAGCTTGTGTTTTACTTTGTCAGCTAGTTTGGTCGTCAATATAAAAGTTATTAGTTTTTTCTTTTCGTTTTCGTCAGTCAGTGTGTCGTTGTACACTTCAATTAAGCCTAAGAAGTTGGATAGCTTCTTTTGGTCCCCATCGAATTCCTGCACCAGCTTTACAGCTGTTAGGATGTCGAACCTCGTCATTTCTAATGTTTCTATTTTAATCTTTCTACCTTTTTTTTGTTTTAGTAATTTTTCTATCTCCTCAACTATTCCGAGGAAATATTTTCTTGTTTCTTCCACTTCTTCTTCGTCTAGTTCTACCCTGATTTCATCCCAAATTTTTTCAATTTCTAGTTTTGTTCTAGTAATATAATCTCCTGAATATTCCCTGTTCGGATTTTTCTGTAGATTCGTACGTATATCTAAAAGAGGTTTGAATTGCTCCATACTTCATCATACATTTTCTTTATTTATATTAATTTGCTTATACATTGTTAATTCTACCGCGTACTACTTGCTTTTTTACATATTTCTTGTAGTAGCTGTTCAACTTAAAAAAGATTAAAATTACTAATAATACTATAACTACATTTTCCTGTATGGTGCTGCCGATTATGCTGGTCCCACTCAGGTTGTTATTGATTACTTCGTCTTTCGTCTGTTTCTGTCCCATCTTGGTGTTTGTCTCTCAATCCTCTCAGTTGTTTTATCAGCTTGCTTTTTAGTTTTCTGTCGGTCGTGATGGGGATAATCCTGTGCAGCTCTGCTCGTTGCTGCCGGCGTTGTGCCTGTTTCCCCGCTCTGCTCCTTCGTTTTTTCTTCTCTGGAATAGGGGTTTCTATCGCTGCGTGGCTTTTATTCTTCTGTTGCCTCCTGCGGTACTCCTCTATCGTTAGAGCCCTTGGTCCCGCTGATTTTGGAGTCGGGATGTATTGGGGTATGGCTGTCTCCCTTGCTGTTGCAGCTGGTATGTATGGTTTGTTTAATTCTGCAAAGAGTTGGTCCAGTTCTGCTTTGTTGTAGGTCATGCAGGATGTTTGGTCGCTCGCTTCTTCGCTGGAACTTAATTTATCTTTTAGCGAAGATGGCAGGATCGCCATGTGGTGTTATTTTCTAAAAGTGTAGGTGCCACTTCACCTTGGAGCCTACCGCCCTAAGCCGTATAAAGCGCGGCCCGCTCTGTCGTGCTAGTTAAAGCGCAGCTCGCTGAAAAGAAGGCAAATTACTGCCACAATAGTAAAGAGTCAAGAAGTGTGTTCAAGACTGATCTTTATTCATGCAAATCCACTCTATTTATACTACAATTCTTAATACTAAATTATGCTATCCTAAGCAATACTTATTCTAACGTTTGATTCATAACATGTGAATCTGATTCAGTTGACCCATATATAATGTGTGGTGGGTGCAATGAATGAAAATGTAAACAATAGCAAACACATGAACTTACGCGAACCCATTTGTAGCATGAATCACTGTCGATACCGATTGAATGCCATGTGACACCTTTCGGGTATGTGGAGCGATACAATGTTACATAATGTTTTCTCGCATTCTGTGTGCTTGCATTGCGTCACACTACACCGGAGGCAAACCCCTGGTGAGCAATAGAAGAATGTGGATATAGATATAGATTTTGACAGCCCACAGCCAGTTGCATATATTTGTCACTGGGATTAAGTGTTTTTGTAGAAACTTAAATTAAAAAATCATTAAATCATAAAAAAATCAATACAGAAAAGTGAGAAATAGTAGCTCCGTACAGCTAATCATCTCTAGCCTCGGTTCTCTAAACAAAACAAAAAAATATTATATTGGCATCAAATGGGAATTATGTATACGAAAGAATATATTAACCTAATTATCCGAATCAGGCATGCAGCTATGTGTTTGCACTTGTTTCCTTCACCGGCCTTGCAGGTGCAAGTGCATACCCAAAATTTACTCTGCTCACTTATTTGTTTCAGCTTTACTTCGTGGGGCTTTGAAGTCATAGCCGAGGCTGTGACTCTAAGCCCCGTCACTTGATCCACTGATGGAGGCGGTGATATACCAATCGCATAGATCCAGGCGGCTTTGAAAATTTCCTCACCTTCTCGAAGAGATCGCTTCATTCCATCAAAATACTGCACTACATCGTACAACGAAATTTTGATTTCTTTGACTAGTTCCTCTTTATTATTCATTCTCAATCACCTGTAATTCAAACATAATATAGATAATATATACACTAATAATATACACAAAGCCCACTTACCTCTAAGAAAATAGCAAAAGAATAAATGAGGAAATGTTAAATTAAATGTTTACCCAAAGATTTCACGCAAGATATATGTATTTTTTTGTGGATGACAGCTAGCGATGTCTATATCCGAATTCGTCTACCACAATCCAGAGGGCGTTTTCCAACATTAGGGTCAGTTGTATTTAAGTCCCCCTGAAGTGTTCCCATTTACCCCATTTGATTTAGAAATCAGGGGTAAATGGAAACATTGTTTTGCTTTCCCTTGCTTGATATAGCCTTCGTGATAGGGTAAATGTGAACAAAAATGAAATTACTGTAAACTACAACCCACTTGCTTCATCTTGCTCGATGTTTCCATTTACCCCATAGCTAAAAAAAGCCCCTTAAGGGGTTTAGAACAAGTTAAGCAAGAGCTCCTAAAAAACCATTGAAATCAAACTTATAAATTTTTAAATAAAGCAATCTTTTTTATTTGATTTCAATTCAATTCAATTTTTCAATTCAATTTTATTTAAAATTCGGTGTACAAATAAGACTTAGTCTTTTATAGTACCTTAAAATACGGTTACATTTGGCTATACATACTACGATATAATAATTTATAATTACTTAATAATATCTTAATAATATCTTAAAGATAGAGAGAGGATAGGATGTTGAAGAAGATAAAAGAAGTCTGTTATTATTTCATGTCATTTTTGTGTTTCAAGTACCTATACAATAATTATTCCTTTTTTTTCCTGCTTTTCCTTCTTTAATTTGTTCTTTACATATGAGTTTAATATAACGAAAAGTGCAGAGTTATTGCTTTTTTAAAATTTGTAATTCCAATTATTTTTTTTAATGGTAGGTACTGGCAGAGAGTTCCATAATTTGGTGGCATAAACAATAAAGAGTCGTGAAGAATTCAAGTAGTTGGACGAGGGTGTTACTATATTAAGAGTTCTCATAGATTGAGTAAATTGAAGTTTTTCATAAATGTATATAGGTTTTCTGTTTTGGATGATTTTGTGCATAAACATACAACACCTTGCATCAAGGAATTGTTGAAAAGAGCATCCAAGTATCAATTTATGATAATGTGATATGTGTTCATCTCTTCGAAGTCCATAAATGTATCTAATCATGTCATTAAATGCTACAAGAAGCTTATGTTGGGAATGAGAATCGGGTTTACAATAAACTACATTCCCGTACTCAATAAGAGGAACTAATAGTGTTTTAACAAGTTTTTAGTGGGAGTTATATCCGAGAATAGCCTTAGCTTACGCAATCCACCGTAGATTCTGCCGATGGTATAATTTACTTGACTTTCAGCCGAAAGTGAAGTGTTGACCCTAAAACCAAGACTGGTCACAGTGTTCACAAAACTAAGCTTCACGTGGGATAGATAAACCGGAGGAATCAGCAAGGTATTAATCTGCTTCTTTGAGATCGCGATTAGTTGGGACTTAGCAGGGTTGAGGTTTAGGCCATTGTTAAGGGACCATTTGAAAATTGCAAGTAGGTCCTCATTTATTCTATAAATAAGGTCCTCTAGTAATCCAATTGGGCGCGACAAATAAATTTGAACATCATCAGCATATAAATGAATTGAAACATTCGAACAAACATTTGGCAGATCATTTATGAGGAGACAGAAAAGAATAGGACCTAAAATAGAGCCTTGAGGAACCCCCATCCGCAGATTCAGAGATTCTGAGATCATTTGATCAGCCTCGACCCTCTGGCTACGATCAGACAAATAGTCTCTGATGAGACTTACTGCTCTGTCATGAAAACCAAAGTAATGCTTCAGTTTTGTGCAAAGCAGTTGATGGTTAACTCTATCAAAAGCTTTTGAAAAATCAAGCAAGCAGAGGACGGTCACATTGTCTAGGTCATATTGAATCCGAATATCATCAAGGACCTTAATCATAGCTGTTTGGCAAATGTGATGAGCACGGAAACCAGACTGAAGTGGGGATATTAAGTTCAGCCTATCAAGATGACTAGAGATCTGCGTTGCCAGATTTTTTTCAAATACCTTTGACAGACAAGGCAAGATACTGATCGGACGAAAATCGGAGCAAGAATTTGGATTAGCGTTTTTGGCTACAGGAATAATCTTAGCTGATTTCCAGCAATCGGGAAAAGAAGAAGAGGTTATACAAAAATTGATCACATGAGTCAAAGCAGTTAATATGTGACTTAAAATCATTTTAATAAAACATATAGGCACCCCATCTTCTCCAACTGCATCCGACTTAATCGAACGCAAACTTTCAAGCACCTCATGCTCCGAGATCACTTCAAATTCGAGCTCCGTTGTTGAATCGTAAAGCGCTTCGTTACTGGGTATACATTCTCCTGGGTGAACATCAGACAATATAAAACTCCTATTTAGTATATTTAGATCAGGCAAATTATGAGCTACTTGCTTTCTCCCTATTCCAATAGAGCGAAGACTATTCCAGAGCCGCCTAGAAGGTTGATTTGTATCAAGCTTTGAAATAAAAAACCTTTTTTTGGCTCTACGAGTCACGAAAGTAGCTGTGTTACGAGATCGGCAGAAAAGTTCCCAATTTATATTCGATGGGTTATAGTGCTTACACACCGAATCATAAACTGAGTTTTTGGCAAAAAGTTTACGTAAACCACTAGATGCTTTCACACCGAACTCTGACCAGGTTTCGTTTGACATTTCAATCAGCTGTGAATTGTGATTTTGATACTAGCTGCAACATTTGTGTGTGAAAATATTGTAATTGAATAATAAAATGAATTCTAATATAATCAAAAAAAAACACAAATTATAGAAAATGTATTCCATTAAAAAAGAGAATCGCAATCGCAATGTATGCGCTTGGTTCGTCTGCTGAATATAGGACGGTTTCAGTTGTCTTCGGGGTTGGAATATCCACGGTGTGCGAAATTGTTAAAGCATTTTGCGAAGAAGTTTGGCATGTTCTCCAGCCAAAATATCTATGCTCCTATCCTCTGACAGAACAAACAATAAAAGAAAACGTCAGTGGGTTCGAAAAGCTTGGATTTCCTCAATGTTTTGGAGCTATAGGTAAATATAACATGTTCATAATGACAAAGACTACATATAAACTATTCAATTCTAAAGATGGTTGCCATATCGAAGTTAAACCTCCTGCTCACGATGCCGTGGATTATTATAATTATAAGGGATGGTATTCAACTGTATTACTAGCTGCTGTTGATTATCGGTAAGATCTAAACATTATAATAAGTACCTACCCTTCTTTTCATACTCCTAATAATGTAAACTCAGTAATATATATAGTTATAGATTTCTCTATATCAACGTGGGAAGTCCTGGCCGATGCAACGATTCACAAATTTATGAAAGGTCATATTTAAAAGAACAACATCAGAACCCAATTCTCAAGGAAATGTCAAAAAATCTATGCGGCGTTGATGTTCCAGTAGTCTTTATTGGAGACTCTGCATTTCGATTTGCAGACACTTTAATGAAGCCTTTTCCATTTAACACTGCCGCATCAGCAGAAGAAAAGAACTTCAACTACGCTCTTTCAAAATGTCGAAGAGTAGTTGAAAACTGTTTTGGTCATTTAAAAGGCAGATTCAGACGAATCTTAAAAGGTATTGATAACCATATCGACAATACTAACTTGGTGATCAAAGCATGTTGTGTTTTGAACAATTTTCTGAACGTGCATAATGATGACATCAACATGCAGTGGTTGCTAAATCCAGTGAATACTGCACAAAGAGAACAACCAGAATATACTAGTCAGGTCAACGAACGCTGTAGTACAGCTGCAAACATACGAAGTGCCATAAGCGAATACTTAAGTAAGTACTATATTGCCATTGAAAAACAAAACACAAATCAAAATTATTTTTCTTGTTTATTTAAAAAATTAAGTACTCCTCTATGGAATTCTTTGGAATCAGATACAAATTCTCTCAGAATATCATTTCTTTCTTTTTCCAATTGAAAAGAATTTGTATCTGATTCGATTATTTTATCCATTAGCGTATCAATGGATGTATTTACTTCATTAAGGTCTTCGCTTAAACATAACCGTCTCTTTTTTGCTTGCCTAGGTCTGGATGTTGACTTTGAGGGAAGATCAGCAGGAGAAGCACTTGATGAAGAATATGGCAGCGAGTTTTCATCGAACCAGGAGGAAGGCGGTGGTGGAGAAGAAATAGCTTCAATGGAAAACAATTATTAAATAAAATATTATTATGATTAAATTAAATTTGTTTTATTACCTGCAGGACGACTATCTTCTTGGATTAACTGAAGATTGTGAATCCTATGCTCTCCTAGAATGGCATGTATTTTGGAATATAGCTGCCATTCCGACGGTGAACCTCCTGATGGTCCAACAAGTAGTTTTTCTTTCCTGCAAAAGAAGAAAATAAAACAAGAAGAAAAAGAAAAAAAATCAGTTTATTTAAGTAGGTACTTACTTATATCTATTCGTCATATTGTGTAGTTTTGTTTTTATTTCATCTGGTGTGTAAATTTCTTTTCTTCCTCCGAATGCCGCAGACATTTCACGAAAAATGTGTCCGTTCTTTCTGCATCCTCTCAGTTCTTCATTTTTGGCTGCCCATAACTCCACCAGGTACTCCTCATCTTGCACACACCAGAGCTTCTTCTTTTTGTTTTTTTTCTTTTCCAAATCCATTTTAATTATTCAATCCTGTGAAAATGAAATGAAATATAATATGAAGAAAATTTACTCAGACCTGAAAAAAACATTTGTTTTGACAGCGAGTTCATCAGCTGTTTTGTGGGACGTGTGGAACACGTGTAGAATCTATGAAAAGGTGTGTTCGTTCCAACAACCTTTAACGAGATGACGTCTGCGAAGTGGTTTTGAGAAGGTTACGCCATAACCTACTTGTTTTTGAGAACTGAAAACGTATGGGAAAACTCGGTTTATGATGAAGGTTTCAGGTGTTTTTGCGTAAACTCAGTTTTTGGTTCGGTGTGAATGCCCTATTACTTTTCCATTTTGCATACAATTTTCTTCGACTTTGAATCGCACTACGTACCTCCGAGGTAAACCAAGGACAGTTTCTGCTACGCACCGTGACAGTTTTAATAGGAACATGTTTTTCAAATAAATCACAAATCAAAGATTGAAAGTAGCTTGCTTTGTCGTTAGCATTTGAGAAAGCATGACATTCATTCCAGGGGTAGTCAGTGGCATCGTTTTGCAGTTCAAGGTTATTTATGGATTTTAGATCTCTGAATTGAAATGTGGAAGTTGAAGGTATATGCGAAAAATCAATATTGTAAGTGTAAAACAACAAGTCATGGTCAGATACACCATCCAAGGACAATTGGTCTTGCAGGAGAACGTTAGACAGATCCGAGACAACCATTAAGTCAAGAAGACTAGGAGTAGAATGAGCAGCAAAACGGGTGGCATAGGAGTTGGACACTGCAAGTCCAGCTGTTGCAATTTCATCTCTTAGTTGATCAGCCCGAGAGTCATGTTGCAGGAGATCTGCATTAAAATCTCCACATATGATAATATGCTCATAGGATAAGGAAAAATCCCGAAGAACAGCGAATAAGGGTTGAGGAGAAAAACTTTTTTTTGGGTTGTAACCAACACCCAAAAGGCACTTAGTGTTCCTGTCAGCCACTTCTACAAACAAAAATTTTATACCTTTATCTTCTGATTTTATCAAGACCTTACACGAAAGAGATGTTTTGCAATAAAGTGCAACTCCCCCGCCAATAGTGTCGGTAATCCTGTCATTTCTTAGTAATCTATAGTTATTTATGTCATGCACACTATTCGAGATATCCGGCTTAAACCATGTCTCAGTAATGCATATTACATCGACACCCGATTCCTCAAAGACGAATTTAATTAAATCTAATTTGTTCATGTTGAGACTACGAGCATTAATACAACATACTTTGAACCCTTCATGCGCATCTGAAAGTATTTTAATTACTGATCTTACGGAAAAACTACTGTCACTGCAAATTGATCGAATCTCTCCACCCGACATCATGAAAAACGCAAATATACCAAAGGGCCTGAAAGAAAATACTGAGGAAGAAAAAAACAAAAAAAAAGGAATAGAAGAAACACAAAAAATAAAGAGAAAATAATGTTGCAATTGTACGAGAAAGAAAGAAAATATGAATAAAAAAGTAAAGAAGTAAAAGAAAGAGAAAAATGTTATTACAAGTAGGTATATGAGAAACGAAAACAAAAAATGAAATAAGAAATTAGGGAGAGAAATATTTTTTTTTGTGTGGAACATTAGAGATGATTTGCTGCCAATGACATTCAAAGTGGTTGATGGTTAATTTGTTAAAGTTGAGAGCACATTTGACTTTATTTTCACCTCAGTGTCGTCACTACTTTTTTTCACAAATACAAAACCATTTCTTGTTCTGACTGAGAATAAAATTCCCTCTCTTCTCAGTTGGTTTGCATGTCGCAACAAGGAACTATTTAAAGGTGTGAGGCTCTCATTCATGTAAATTTTGCTTATTGTCTTAGACTTAGAGGAAGAGGGGAAATCATCATATAGCTGAGCGACAGTCAGACCCTTGTGTGCAGTGAAAGCAGAGAGTAGAGCTTTTTTCTCAGCGGGAGAAGATAACCTTATCAGTAGCGGGCTTTTGCTGTCGGGATTACGAGCGTGCAAACGAAAAGCATCGACGTGGGGAGTAATATCATGGTTCAATTTTAGTGTAATTTTTTTGACAAGATCAATCGGACTCTCATTTTTGATGTAAGGTAAACCGCGAACAATGACGTCACTAAGACGTTGTTGACGTTGAAAGTTCTCATGTTGATCTCTAATTAACTGATTTTCACTCCGTAGTTCTTTTATCTCGCACTCCTGCACACGATTACATAAGGCAGATATGGTATTTTGTATTTCGTCTTTCATTTCTCTCTCTAGATCAGAAAGCAATTTTTGAAATTTTAGTAGAAGGTTAGACTCAAACCCATGAAAGTCTTCTGGAATTTTTTTCTTTTCAATATTGGGCGCGCTTGATTTCAAATTTGTTTTTGACGAAACATTGGTTGCACTTTTTTGGGCGGCTTTCATTTTGGAGCGTGTGTTGGGTGATGCTCTGCTGGAGCGGCTGGACTGTGCAGAGGAAGGGGTGTTGGGGGTGATGGCTGCTACTTTGGTGGTGTTGGCGTTATTAACAGGTGTATTGAGGGTATTTGTGAGGCTGGTGGTATTGACTTTGCTGCCTGTGTTGGTGAT
Organism: Portevinia maculata; assembly: GCA_949715645.1. Taxonomy (NCBI): domain Eukaryota; kingdom Metazoa; phylum Arthropoda; class Insecta; order Diptera; family Syrphidae; genus Portevinia; species Portevinia maculata. Next base: position 116,733,647 of record OX454528.1, on the reverse strand, counting down.
GGTACAACTTGTGTTAGACATGGTGAAAAGTAATTTATGATTTGAGCAATGTTATTGAATTTATTTGCTTTTGAGCGCACTGATTAGATTAATGTAGATCAAATTAGAACACTAAGAAACTATTCTTCTTCTCAAACTTATTTAATAAAATTGCCGGTTAAAGGGGCTTCAAATTTCAGGAGCGAAATCAAAAAACACGTCTACACCAATGACATTGCCAACACATGATTCTGTGATTTCAGTTTTTTTTTATTAACAAAAACTTGGATTAACCTACATTTCTTTAACATCCACGCTTTTTTGAAATTTGTAGTGAACTCTGGTTCCCATCAGAACCAAAGTTGGATTTGGAAGAACACCAATGACTTCGCCAATAGGAATTGTTTTCTTTTCGAGTGGAACCAATGCATAAGTCTTTCGTGTGGTGTCCAAACTTTTAAGAAGAGTAACTTCAATTTTTCCGATGTCCTGGCATGTTTCAATGACGGAAACATATTTAAAGGTCGACGTTAGCCTGTTTCCTCCTTTGAACTGGATCAAAGCAAATTGACCTTCCTTGATATTTAGTTCATCCACGGCGTTCAGGATTTCTTTTTCTTCATCTTCTTCAATTCTTCATTCCAAGGACTTTCCTCATCATAAATGATATTACCTTCTTCTTCAAATTCATCTGAACTCGAATTCGAGGATCGTTTTTTCTTGATGGGTTGTTTGGTTTTGGCTTCTTTAACGTTGACCTTAGGTAGTTTCTTTGCTTCTTTTTTTTCTCTGCATCCCTCAGTCGCGTAAGAACTTCTTCCGTTGTCAAAACCTCGCCATATGTCATTTGTCTTAGTCTTGGTATCAGCTTTTTTGATGGTTCAGTTAGAATTTCTGTTGATATTGAAGGACTTGCATTGCAAAACAACTCGGTAATGATACCTATCAAAGAGATAAGGATCTATATAAATACCATGGATCTGCCTACCTTGAAATCTGTGCATTAGATACATAAAATGAACTTCTGAGTAAAATAACGAATCGTACCTTTCATATTTTGGTGCTCTTCTCTGTAGGAAACATCTATCTCAATAGGATTTTCAAGCATATTTTGTTCAAATTCAAGGGGTGCTGGATATTGAATCCGTGCTTCATCCAAAACTTCATCCGAAAAGTTAGTCAAACCCATGCTATTTCCATTTGGACGGGAGCCAAAAGGAACGTTGTGTTGGTCGTCAGTAGCTTGCTCGGTGGCTACTTTTAAGGATAAAAATTAAATGTTTACTAAAACGCACATAAAGTGAGGTAAGATTTGTTTACTGTCTACTTCCGGATCAACGTCACTTAGTTCTTGTACAGTTTTAGAAGCACTTAAGCTTTTCCGATATTCTTGGAGTTGTTTTGATTGAAATTCATTTTCGGGGAACTTAGACCGATCAACAGGAAAAACACCAGTGCTGAGAAATCCAGAAATAATGTTGTCTGGGTTCATACCTTCTCTCCAAGTTTCTCCAATAAGTTTAGAAAATAACTGCTTACTCAAACGCATACAACCCTTACCCATTTGTGTTTTACCATAAGCAATTAATTTCTTTTCCCAAAAGGTTTTTATTGGACCAAAGACACATTTATCTAAGGGTTGCATTTTGACTGTAAGGTGGCTTGGTAGGCGCATTAGGACTATATTGTTTTGCAGAGCCGTTTCAATTATTTGTACGCTTATATGACTGCAATGTCCATCATATAACAGCAAAGCTGGTTGATTAGGTAAGGACTCTTTTAAACAAACTTCTTGAACGTACGGAATAAACCCGTTTAAAAACCAGTTGAAAAATGGTGGCTCTTCCATCCAACCATTTTTTGAAGTTACATACAGGGTTCCAGGAAAAGCATCCGTCGAAGTCCACCTAGCTTGTACAGCAGCACCTTTGAAAATTATCAACGGTGGCAGTACTGACCCATCCGCGGATACGCAAGCCAGCACAGTTGTGGATTCACGCCCAGATGCTCCGGAAATTCTGCTTAAGGCTTTGCCCTTTACACCTATCGCACGGATACGACTAGGATCGTGGTGGAAACCGCTTTCATCTGCGTTAAATATAAATTTTGGTTTATCCGCTAACCCATGTTCTTCTACTACGTTCTGTAGCTTATCATAAAAATCATAGACCACAAAGGAATTCCTTGCATCCTTCCGAAGCTTTTGTAAATGCTCCGATTTTTTCAATGAAAGTTTTGGATGCCGTTTCATAAACCCTAGGTACCAATCTTCTCCAGGACCATTGTTTTTAAAAGGTGTTTTTAAACCGCTAGCTTTTATATAGTCCCCTACTAATTCTCGCATTTCTTTTTTGTCGCAAGGAATTCCCATTTCTGACCGCAATATTAGGCATCGAACTATTTCATCTTCAATTTCTCTAGGAATGGCATGTGTTCGCCCAGATCCAATTGATTCTAGAGGTGTCTTTCGACCTTTAATTCTATTAAAAATGACAGTTTTTGGAATATGATAATATTCCTCAGCCTGTCGGAATGTCATTTTTTTATTGACAACATCAAATACCGCCCTTTTAACGTCATTAATGTCATATTGTGCAGGCGATCTTGTTTTTTCATATGTGCGAGGCATTTTTGTACTGCGAATCAAAAATTTAAAACACAACATCGTTATAAGAACTCTGTTTACATTTACCCCAAATTCTTGTTCTCATTTACCCCCTACCTAGATTTTACTGGGGTAAATGAGAACATGTTAAATGTGAGAAATAAACTATTTACAGCGAGGAAATGTTTGCACAAATCACTTTAAAACTATTTACTGCTGTTCGGGAACTTATACTCCGAAACAGAGTCACTGGGGTGAAGTAGAAATTGAGACACGGCACTGGTTTCCAAGGAGAAAAATGAGACACCTCATTGGTTACAAGTAATTTTATTATTTTATTTACACGTAGGTTATTTCTCTTAAGTCGTATAATTCATTATGCATTCAAATATTTCTAACTACAATTATAATATTATGTCGTGAAGTGACCACCGCTCGTTTGGGTAAAAAGATAAGTAGAATAAGTAAGTTGTCGTGAAAAGACCACCGCTCGCTCGGGTTGAAAGAATACTGTAAACCACAATGTGACGATCACTGCCACCAAGTCCATCGCCCAGTTAGTCCAAATTAGCACCGCGGGGATTAAGTGTCGCTGGTGGATGATTGGCAGTGATTGTACAAAGGGATTGGAATGTGCAACGTCGGCACAACTTAGGGTGGGTAAACTGTGGCGACTGCAATTTGAAGAAACGAACAATGAAATTGAAAATAAATGTAGAACGTTGGCCTGAAGGGCGATGACCCATGTTGGGGCGTCAACATATACCTATTGGCCAATAACTGTCACAATAATGACACAAAATAAAATATTATTGCTTTATAAAATATTTCTGAATCAATTACAAAAGAAATGATAGAAATCGGTACATTTTTCGACAAGATATAGCCAAAATAGTGAGAGTCTGAAAAACGATAAACTCGTAATTTCTTATTTGATGGAAAAGACCGAAATCACTTTTTATTCAATTTTTCATTTCAAAACAATGTTACATATTTATATAGTAAATATTTCTGGACTGAATTCATCAGTCGTACATTTACTAATAACACATCTATATCAGATGGAAACTCTTCACTAGTAATGGATGCTCGTTCTAGCACCATTCTTTGCATATACTGCAAATTATCCAATAACTGGTATCCAATACATCTTGAATTCCAGACTTGTTCAATCTCATTGGGATGCCATGCACGCCCAATAGCGTTATCATCTGTGTTCGGGAAATGATACTCCGAAACGTTTCAAAACGACAAATAGTTTATTCTCTAATATAATTACAAAGGTTATGGGTTGTCCAAATAAGTATGTACATAGATTTCAATAGATACAATAGATTTCAAAAGGTTTCACTGTAAAAAAGCACTTGTTCTTTAGATTCGATCAATACAATATAATGTTCTGTATGGAGAATGACCACCGCTCGTTCGGGTTGAAAATAATACTATGTCTCAAAATGTGACGATCACTGCCACCAAGTCCATGGCACAGTCAGTCCAGCCAATCCCACACACGAAAGATGCTGAGCAAGCGGTATGCTGTGTACAGCTTGCACACAATGTGCACCACGAAGCCAGCCACACAGAAAAACGATAGAATTGCAATTATGCGCCACGGAATCATTCTGCGAATTATGTGCCACCAACGATCGGGCGGGCTATTTCACAGAATTAAACGAGGTCATCGTTGCCAGTGATACCGTCCCATGGATGGGTATCAATGACAGACGATAAGCGCGTGTTTATGTTAGGCAAAAATGAATTAGCAACCGTGGGGATTAAGTGTCGCCGGTGGATGACTGGCAGTGACCGCACACAATGGATTGGAATGTGTGGAGTCAGCACAACTTACCCACAGAGGGTGGATAAGCTGTGGCGACTGCAATGTGAAGAAATGAACAATTAAATAACGAAATGTATGTCGTTGGCCTGAAGGGCGATGACCCATGTTGGGGCGTCAACAATCTGTATATAGTATATCTCGCATCACCTTCTCGGCTGCAATCGAGATACTAGGATAATCTGTAGCTAAATAAAATTGGGAATCGAAATTTTCGAAATACCCGTCAGCAGTATAAGTATACGGCTTGGTATTAAACTTTGACTCCGTACCAGATGGAATATTAAAATTTCCAAAACCTGATAAGTATATAGAAATACTTTTTGGCAAAATATAGTTGCCTTGTTCATAGATCATGTCCACGAACTGTAACTCGGCATCTGTCAACCGATAACGATTCATTCGTTTTAAATATAACACACGTGCCCAACATAACACGGTAATATAGTAATTATATGCTGATAAGCATATTGATCTCTTAAAATTTAAACTGTGAGCAGCGAAGTTTTCATAACTTTCACTGACCAAGGTGGGAAGTCCACTAAACCCCGTAAAGTGGTTCAACTCTTCCGCTATGGGTCTCAGCTCCTCAGAGGGAGATGGAAAAAAAGCTTCTAAATATAACGGATCATTCTTTAGATCCGAAGTAGTCTTCGACAGGTGCTGTCCCATCGGTAATGCATCCACCGCGACCAGGGGCGAACGCAGGAAAAAGATTCGGGGGGGTTTTGAAAAAAAAAACATATATATTATATATATATTTATATTTATATTAATTTTATATATTTTATATACATATACATATGTATGTACATATATATTTTATATATATTTTATATATACATATGTATATATATATTTCATATATTTTTTATTACATATATTACATATATTTATATATATAGAATTTCTATCTACATATGTATATATATTTCATATATTTTTTATTACAATATATTAGATACATATAGCCACATTTGCAAAATGATTTAACAAGGAAATATCCATACGTCTTGGAACTTTTGCCATTACATCAATAACCTCTTCATACTCTATCTCAATATCCCTATATATGTTAAGTAACATCAAGCCATTCAACCTTTCATCCCCAGTCTTATTGCGCAGATATGTTTTTAGCCTGCGAAGACAAGAAAAAGATCGTTCGCTTGATGCTACCGATACCGGCAGAGTTGCTCCGATCTGCATAAAGCGGTGTATTGTTTTGTACAATGTACTATCGCAAATGTTGATAGCGTCAATGAATGTTTTTGGTCGCTTATCAACTGAAATATTTGAGCAATGCCTGTACCCTGTAACCATAGTTAATTTAACGTTTTAAAATGTATAATGCAAACGTACGAAATAAATTGTTACCTGCGCCACATCGTCATCTCAGCTTAAAAATCATCGGTGGAATCTTTAATATCATTTGGCCACTCTTTTAAAAATATCTTGACAGTGGCTCGCATATCTTCTGTATCTAGTTCAGCACACTTTTCCGGCAAGATATTTTGAATTTTTGTCAGCAATTCTCGATGATCCAGAAATCTATCCTTTAGCTGCATGGATAAATGGTCCAAAAAGGGAACAAGAATGGACCGGCGGAAATATTCCTCGGGACCTCCTTCGTAAACCTCCAAAATCCATTTGCTCTTGTTTTTAATTTCGTGTCCGTGAATAATAATTATTGTGAAAACCAAAAACAAAACAAAGGTGAGCAGTCAGATTAGGTGAGGGCTGAGGGGGTATGCGTGTGTTTTACGCACACTTTCGCACTTAATCCTAATTTTAGCTTGTGGGCAAAATGAATTTTTGTGCCTACATTACGCTCTCCTTCTTATTCCTCTATAGTTCTGAGTTCTGAATAAATGATTGATTGTGGATTTGGTTGTGTATTCGACCGAAAAGTATACCAAGCGCACTCAACAATTTTCATCCCTTAACTTCAAACAGCAACAAGCCGCAAGCCCACATCAACCACCAACACAACACTCACCGAAAGCACAGAAAACAGACACTATTCGTTCTAACGTGTTTGATTTGAACAAATCTTTTGCTTTATTTATGTGCGTATATTCGGTTAGCATAAAGTAAACGTTGCAATTATTGGTAACGTCCACAAAATGTCAGTGGGATGGGAAATAGTTACTTGTAAGTTGTATGAAAATGAACCAAGCAGAGCACATGTTTTCATACAACCTATAATTTGGGCAGTGGATAGATATTGTTGAGGAACAAATTACCACAAGAGCAAAAGAGACCCATCAAAGAAAAACAAAAAAATTTCGAATAAGCTTAAACTTACATTATGGTTAACATTTTCACTAGATTGTGGTTGTGGCACGTCTGATTTTTGTTTTTTTGTTGGTGGACTGTCCCCATGCTCATCGCTCGGAGCCGTCGCACTTTTTTTAACCATTGGTTTAAAAAAATTTAAAATTGAGCCACTCATTATACTAAAAAAAAACTTCTGAATTTATATATACAAACACAAACAAACGATTTTATTCACAAAACTCTCAAAAGAATTTATTCAATTTTACACTTAAAACGTTTATTACAAAGATAGGGATCGGTTTCCAAATTTACTATTTTGCTCCCACAGGCGACAATCGGTTTATGCCAGTTTGTTAAAATGCCTTCAAATCAAACTGTCTGGAAACTGGCACAACTGAGTTTGATGTTCCAACAGGCAAAAAACACACTCAAACCATCAGACATCTGTTCCAATCCAACACGTATTTTTACCATCCGGAAACTCATTTCTGGTCGTCAATCGTCAGAACGATCAGACATTTTTCCCAAACCAAAAATCAGAACGAAAAATGCCTGTTTTCTGTGCTTTCGGTGGTTGTTGGTTGGTTGGTGATTGATGTGGGCTTGTTGCTGTTTCTGTTTGAAGTTAAGGGATGAAAATGGTTAAGGGTCATGTGCGCTTGGTAGCAGAGATGATAATCTACTTCATATGTAGTAGATCTACTTCATTTTTCTATTTTCTTGCATCACTGCTACGTAGCAGATTATTTCTACTTCGTTTTTGTTATTCACAGTTTGCATAGTATTATAGTAAAATATTTTATGAAATTCGTGATATTTTATATTTTAAATATACCCCCTGCGTTCGCGCCTGACCGCGACAACTGGATTTCGCACATTGTCACGCACTCTATTCGAGATTCCGCCACGTCTAGGACGAGCGAACCGCTGTTGCTGCGCCGGTTCGGGATATTGCTGCGGGGGAAACTGTTGTTGTTGATGCTGGCCATATTGCGGCATCTGAGCCTGCTGGCGCCAATCATTATTACGATTATTATTATTTCTATTATATCGAGACATTCTAGCTCTCGATCTACAATTTTCTCAGTTGACACAAACTGACAAAGGAATACCTTCCAATAAATAGGTTGCTTGGATAAATTGCCTCTCCGAGGTCTTTACTTATTTTAAAACTTGTAAGGTTTTTGTGGGGCTACCACTTCGATTGCTCTTTTTAACGAATTAAAAAAAAAGGGGGGGGGGGGGGGGGTTACATAGTTAAAATAAATAAAAACCTAGCTTCAAATGTATATCCCCCGGATCGGTGTATCTCAAGGATGCCAAAGCAGGTATCTACTCGAGTATAGTAACTGAGCATAGATTAGAACTGGCGCTCTGACTTTATATGCAACCATAGTGCATTCGGAGAAGTGTGCCCCCCTATATTCTCTGTATTCCACAGAGGATATTGGCATCGGTGTATCTTCATTACAAAAAAAAAAATAGTATACGGATTCCCGCCCGTGGATGAATCACACTGGGTTGGGGATAAATCCTCGCAGTAGGAACGGATACTCCCAAAAGGGATACCGCGAAGATGTTTGGTTACTGGAATTTACTTAGCTAAAGCTCGCGGTAGTTTTTTTTCCTATTTATGTACGACGTATCTTATTCGTGCATTACGAATACCTTTTATTTATTTTACCTTTAAAAACGGTACGCGACCGTTGAACAATTATGCACTGAATATTATGTTAGTAGTTGAATTACTTTAGGGACTATATATTTGAACGGTGAATTCACTACACGCTACCTTACCCACTCGTGGCTAATCCACGCCCCTCATAACCCCTTTAATATTCTTATCACTATCCTAACTCTGCTGCTGCTGATGTGTGGGTGGTGATTTAGACACAAGCAGAAATATGTTTTTTCGTTTCTTGTTGAGATGACAGGGGTCACACGGTTTTCTTTTCTTATTGGAATTTTCCTGTGGTAGTGTGCGCGAGTTATGGTTGGAAGTTCTGCGGTGATTAAAAAAAAAATAATTTTCCTTACTACGATCAGCTCAGTGCTGCTTTTATTAACAAACTCGGAACTTAGCCTATGAAATTATACTTTTATATGGTTAAATTGCTGGTTAAGTTACTTTACAATGAACAAAAAAGAATTGAATTCTGAAATTGAAATAATTTAAATACCTAGGAACTTTAATAGGTGATGTTGGGAAAGTGCTGACTGTTATGTTGGCTGCTGGTGTCGATGACCGGGGTTGAAGCATGTGTGATTTGAGGTATATAACTCGCGCACTCCTTTGTAGGGGCTGCTTCGTTACCTCCGCCATGGTTAGATTCTTTTCTTCTTTGTTTGGTCAAACCATTTTATCCATTATCAAACTTTTGGCTTATGCACGCAAAAAGCCCTTTGGCTGCTCATTGATTAGCCGTTTCCAGTATACACTCCCATGCACTTGAATAGGGACAAGATTTCTTGTGTTTCTTTTGCGGTTTTCCAATAAAACAACATAACATTTGTATAGCCATATATTTTTTTAACGTTCGGATATCATTTTTTTTATTGAAGACAAAAAAAAAATATTCACCAAAATCTTTCCGTTATTTTTAAACAAATGTTTCTCGAAAGGTTGTTTGAAAAATGCGTTTTTCTATTGCCGCACATGAATAGGGACAACAACTGAAAACAAGAATAATTACCAAAATGTTGCAAAATTCAGTTCAAATTTTTAGTTTTTATTTTGTTTAATATTGGTTAATAATGAGTGTAAACATTAACTGCTTATAATTATAAAAGTCAAAAGACTAAAGTTCTTAATTAAGAATAAAAGAATGAATAAAAGATAATAAGCAAAGCTCAACAATTTTGTAAATGAATTATTCATCTTCAATAATATCCCTATTAGTCTTTACAAGAAGGTTCAGAAATGTGTTCTTTACCCAGTAGCCTACAGACCTTTCTCTCGGATCATGAATTCCTGCAACAGCTTCTTCAAGGAATTTGTATTCCATGCGTGTAAATCGGCTTCCATTATCTTCAAATTTACTGAGCCAGGTCAAAGGATCTTTCTTGGATTCATCGTCTGGATCTCCTACCTCCCGGGCTCCTCCAGATTGTAAAAACTTGGCTCTTGCTTTCTTCTTTGTGTCATATTTGTCATAAAAGAGAGGAGCAACAAACGAGGGATTGAGTAATTCCATTTTAATATGTGCAATGTAAATGAGTCCTGCATTGATTGCTATCCCAACCGGAGAGTTCATCTCTACAATCTATGAATGCTAATAGATCGAGCTATATTAAACAGAGACCCGACCGTGTGTACAATTAAATGCACTAGTGGATTGCTGGCTGCAGAGTAAGGACTCCTTTCTGTCAATCTTAGTCCCACAGCATATGGAAAGTACGATTTTCTATCTTCCAATTCATCCCTATCTTCCGTTTTCCTACCCAACATCTGAACTACTTCAGGCACCAAACGTGTAAAGAAGAACCATACAATAGAATTATCTATCCCGTCACAATTCAATAGCCTTTCAAAATAAGAGAGATCTGAAAAACCTGAACACCCCTGATATCTGGTTATAATTGATCCGATCCTTGCCTTTGCATATGGGCTACCAGGGAATTTTTCCAAGTACATGTCCAGTATAGCTACCAACTTTTCAAATTCAGAGTTCTCCGCGAGTAATTTTGAGTTAGTATGATGTGTTTCCAAGCTGACTACCAAATTTCCCTGAGTTATGTAATGTTATACTCGATTTTCACCGTGCTTTCCTTGCTTTCAACTAGAAGAGTGAAATCGGGACGAGAACCGTTCGAAATAAAAAGCGGAGTTTTGTATTTTATTGCTCTAAAGGCCCGCTGTCTGGGCTAGGCTGCAACCTTTAGAGTGATTTATTTATAATTGGATGGTATATTTATTGTATTATAATACTCTAAGGCCCGCTGTCTAGGCTGGGCTGCGACCTTTGGAGTATGTTACTTAAACTCTGAACGTGTTCTGTGTCTTCTTACTTAAAATCCATCTTCTTTTATACTATTAAATTTACCCCTTCTACTCACACCAGCCTTACGCAATTCCTAGTCGTATCAGCTATTTACCAATATATTGGGAAACGCACAGTAAAGGGTACTACTGCATTATCAGCATAGTTACCATTTCTGTTTATTGAACCCAATATATTGGTAAACGCGTCATAAATGCATCATCAGCGGAGTTCCTATTCAATCGACTCATTCTGTTTACATTTTGCCTGCACACATTTCAGTTTTGTTTATATCGCCTTTGCTTTTATTGAGTGCAGTGGTTATGCAATATGAATACCACTGCCAAGCAAAGAGATAAGCGAGCCGTACTCTTAAATGAAAATATGCCCAGAGAGTGACAGTTTACGGTGTCATCAATTTGGTATTTTATGTGTGTAGGATAAACGATAATGTGAGCGGTTCGTAAATCAGTGTGATAGAGATGAGAGATATGGCTTTTAGGCACTTGTGTTGAGCGTAATACGGAAGGTGATTGGCAGATCGTGGTGCTAGGTAGAAGGTTATGTATGTAGTGTATGTAGTGTGGTTACTACAGTAAGGAGATACGACTGTTTCAACCTTATTAGAAATAACAGTGTGGTATGCTTCATTAGTCTTGGAGTATCTGTATAGACCCATTAACATGATCAGGAGATATGCATCCATTCCATCACCAAGAATCAAAGGAGATACAATTGAGACCTTGTTGGCAGTTTTTACTTATGCCACATCTAAGAAGGGTAAAGTTGTCACTTCTGTTCCCTTGTTAATTTTAACTCCGTAGCTGGTCCAGTCTACATTACAAGCATATTTTTCTTCATGGTGCCCAATAAGTGGAAGAAATATTCAATCACTACCCCTGATCCTACCTTTGCCCCTGATAAGAAGGAGTACGCCCAATTCCTTGACTGCTCTAATTTACTTCCCTATGATAAACTTACTGTCACCGGAGGTCGTTTATTTAAATTGTTTTTAAACCAATCAGCGGGATACTCTACTGCCCTATCGAAAGGGGTAGGATATATGGTTAATGTTGTCCCATCAATTACATTGTGGATTACCTTTCCTGCCTTGTTTGTCATTTTTAGCTTTTATAGTTGTTTGAGTTATTATGAATAAGTTCCTGTTGCTGTTAATGATTCAACGTCTACAAATTGTCTGCCGGACTCGTATTTCCGTGACAACCATCCCCAAACATTCTCAATTATATTGAGATCAGGAGAATACGGTGGCCACTGCAGTACAGACACGTTTTGGTTCCGAATCCACTCTTTTACCACGCGTGCGGTATGAATAGGGGCGTTATCCTGTTGGAATGTCCATGACACGGGTCCAAATAAGTTTGCGTAGTAAGGAAAAGCCTTCTGCAGTACGCTTTTGTAGTTGTTCGCGTTCATTCTTGGTGGCAAAACCTGCAACCTCACATTGGCCATACTAAGAGATCGCACCCCATACCATTACACCCCCTTCACGGCTATGGTGCCGAGATAAATAGTGTTTTTCCGTACGTATGTCATGAAAATAGTGATTGTAACCATCAGGGCCATCTAAATTAAACCTTTTTTCATCCGAAAAGACTATTTGACGCCACTCGCTATTCCATGACATGCAATTCCGAACAAAAACCTTGCGAGACTCCTTACGAGCAATGGTAACAGGGGGTTTTTGTTTTAGTTTTAACCTTTTCAGATGTCCAGTTCTTCGAATTACTTTTCTTACCGTGTCAACACTAGCAGTGATTCCCAAATTTGAACGGATCTTTGAGGCAGAACAGTGAGAATTTGATGCTGCTCTAACAATCCGTCTATTTTCAGTAGATGTAGCAGCTGTTTTTGTCCTCCCTTTCATGTTGTTTCCATAATTGCACTTATTTTTAAGAAAATTGCAAACCACTGACTTGTTTCTTCCAATTTTTTCTGCAATATTTCGGGTTAGATTAGATTACCATACTTATAGCAGGCAAGTATTTTTCCTTTCTCTTCTGCCGTCAGAACTTTTCCTCGACCCATTTAATTTAAAAACAATACAAAGAACTCAAGTGGTGCAAAATAAAGTACACTTTTTTGCATGCATGGTCAAAGAAAAACGAAAATAACATATAACGGTAAAATTGTGGGAATTTTGTTCCGTTCCTAAAAGATGCCTATAACTATGTACTAAGTGAAAGCACAAAGCAAATCTCAATAGATAAGAATGAGAAAGAGAAACACAACATAAAATTATTGGAAAATATTGTCCCTATTCATGTGCATTGGAGTGTAGTGTACCTCAACCACTTCGAAAATAAATACATACTATCAAACCTCAACACAATACAACAAAAAAATAATTCAAGATACGTAGATGACACTTTTATAATCTTCGATGGAACAAAAAGACAAATAGACATCACATTAACAGCAAAATACAATTCACAGCCGAAATCGAACAAGGCAACAAATTAAACTTCCTGGACTTAACAATTCAAAAAAACAACAACAAACTGAAATACAAAATATATAGAAAACCAACAACAACAGACATAACATTACATAGATAAGGATTCACACTACCCACCTACACAAAAAATTGCAGCTTATATCGCGTTTATCAATAGGATCCTCACTATACCCATGGAGACAAAATACTTCCAAGAAGAAGTCAACACAATAAAACAAATAGCGATAGCAAACGGATACAACACAAATCAAATCGACAAGCTCATCCAAAAACTAAAAAAGAAAATAAACAATACAAACAACATCAACAACCAAAAAACAGGACACAAAATATATATTATTGAATACACAAACAAGGTACCACATACAATATCTAACGAATTCAAAAAATATAATATCAAAGTCAAACAACAATATGCAGAACATCTAAAATTAAAAAAAGAAAACCGACACCAAAGTAAAATTTAGAGTAAATAAAATTACATGCGACGACTGTAACAAATATTACATTGGACAAACAGGAAGAAGCTTCCACCAAAGTTTCGTAGAACATAAACCAAAAATGAATACAAAGTCTAACTACGCTGTACATCTAATCGACAACAATCACAACTTTTCTGACAGGTGCAAATTTGTAGCTAGTTTCTTTAAGGAGGCTTGGCTTTCGTACGTTATAGATTGCGCGTACATCACTATAGAAGCACCAACGATAAACAAGGAATGCTACTCGTATTTTGATCGGAAACAATCGTATAGCTTCGTTCTGCAAGCTGTCGCTGATGCTAATAAAAGGTTTATAGACATCCAATGAGGGAAACCGGGATCTCTTCAGGACTACAGGGACTACGGAGATCAACCCTTTACACAAGAGCGCAGTCAAATTATGCGGCCATGTTCCCAATACATACAGGTTATCCCGCCGCGGCACGTGAGAAAGGAAGGCGCATTAGAAACTTAAAAAAGATATTAATGCGAAAAATCGAAAAGTAAAAGTTAAATTTCTCGGAGAAACGCTAACAATAGAAGGACTGATTCACTTTTTATTTTAATAACATAAACAATCTGGTTGTGACAAGGAAGATGAAATGACGTTTCTGCAGCAGTTGATTGGTGACAACGGTGAAATGGCAGGTGCAGAGGCATTCAGTGGTTCCCAAACTACCAACGTTAGCTTTTAGGGAAATGGGTTTTAATACTAATGCCGTCAGCCATTTAAATAAAATATTTGATTATAACTTAAGTATTTTTTCATTCAATATTATATGTGCTGCACTGGATCCCAGCAATCCGGGATTTTCCCATGGCAGAGCTAGCGGAGGATGCGTGGCATTAAAAATCAAAAAACTATTTAACTCGCTTTATCTTCGTTAAGAAATTAAACCGTACGTTTATAGAAATTGTAACAAAAATTCTAAAATGTATGCTATTCCGGTTGGTTCGTTATCGGCGACTAAAATGCAAAAAATAGGAAGCACACAACTACTTGAAGCGGAAGATTTGCCTGAAAGAATAAAGGAAGAAAGGTGTGCTACAGATTCAAGAACTGACTGTAATGGGAAGAAATTTATTGAAATGTGCGAATCAATTGGGCTTAGGTAATAGAAACTATCTAAAATAAAGTAAGCATTCCTTGGGCACTGGACTAAACTCCGACGCTTTTACAAGGCCAGGTCGTGGTAAGGTTAGTCCTTCGTTAACAAAACACAAACTCCGACGCTTTTACAAAGCCAGGTCGTGATGAGGTTAGTCTTTCGTTAACAATTAACATAAACAAACACAACTCCGATGCTTTCCCTAAGCCAAGTGGTCTTAGCAAATGTTAAATCCAGGTCGTGATGAGGTTAGTCTTTCGTTAACAATTAACATATACAAACACAAGTCCAATGCTTTCCTTTAGCCAAGTGGTCTTAGCAAAAGTTACAAAATACAAACATAAAGAAAACACAAACTCCGACGCTTTTACAAAGCCAGGTCGTGATGAGGTTAGTCTTTCGTTAACAATTAACATAAACAAACACAACTCTGATGCTTTCCCTAAGCCAAGTGGTGTTAGCAAATGTTAAACCCAGGTCGTGATGAGGTTAGTCTTTCGTTAACAATCAACATAAACAAACATAACTCCAATGTTTTCCCTAACCCAAGTGGTCTTAGCAAAAGTTATAAAATACCAACATAAAGAAAACACAAACTCCGACGCTTTTACAAAGCCAGGTCTTGGTAAGGTTAGTCTTCGTTAACAATTAACATAAACAAACACAACTCCAATGTTTTCCCTAACCCAAGTGGTCTTAGCAAAAGTTATAAAATACAAACATAAAAGAAAACACAAACTCCGACGCTTTTTCAAAGCCAGGTCGGGGTTAGATTAGACTTCCGTTGACAATTAACATAAACAAACACAACTCTGATGCTTTCCCTAAGCCAAGTGGTGTTAGCAAATGTTAAACCCAGGTCGTGATGAGGTTAGTCTTTCGTTAACAATCAACATAAACAAACATAACTCCAATGTTTTCCCTAACCCAAGTGGTCTTAGCAAAAGTTATAAAATACCAACATAAAGAAAACACAAACTCCGACGCTTTTTCAAAGCCAGGTCGGGGTTAGATTAGACTTTTCCCTAAGCCAAGTGGTCCTAGCAAAAGTTATAAAATACCAACATAAAGAAAACACAAGCTCCGACGCTTTTACAAAGGCAGGTCGTGATTACATTAGTCTTCCGTTGACAATTAACATAAACAAACACAACTCCAATGCTTTCCCTAACCCAAGTGGTCTTAGCAAAAGTTATAAAATACCAACATAAAGAAAACACAAACTCCGACGCTTTTACAAAGCCAGATCTTGGTAAGGTTAGTCTTCGTTAACAATTAACATAAACAAACACAACTCCAATGTTTTCCCTAACCCAAGTGGTCTTAGCAAAAGTTATAAAATACAAACATAAAAGAAAACACAAACTCCGACGCTTTTTCAAAGCCAGGTCGGGGTTAGATTAGACTTTTCCCTAAGCCAAGTGGTCCTAGCAAAAGTTATAAAATACCAACATAAAGAAAACACAAGCTCCGACGCTTTTACAAAGGCAGGTCGTGATTACATTAGTCTTCCGTTGACAATTAACATAAACAAACACAACTCCAATGCTTTCCCTAACCCAAGTGGTCTTAGCAAAAGTTATAAAATACCAACATAAAGAAAACACAAACTCCGACGCTTTTACAAAGCCAGATCTTGGTAAGGTTAGTCTTCGTTAACAATTAACATAAACAAACACAACTCCAATGTTTTCCCTAACCCAAGTGGTCTTAGCAAAAGTTATAAAATACAAACATAAAAGAAAACACAAACTCCGACGCTTTTTCAAAGCCAGGTCGGGGTTAGATTAGACTTCCGTTGACAATTAACATAAACAAACACAACTCCAATGCTTTCCCTAACCCAAGTGGTCTTAGCAAAAGTTATAAAATACCAACATAAAGAAAACACAAACTCCGACGCTTTTACAAAGCCAGATCTTGGTAAGGTTAGTCTTCGTTAACAATTAACATAAACAAACACAACTCCAATGTTTTCCCTAACCCAAGTGGTCTTAGCAAAAGTTATAAAATACAAACATAAAGAAAACACAAACTCCGACGCTTTTACAAAGCCAGGTCGTGATGAGGTTAGTCTTTCGTTAACAATTAACATAAACAAACACAACTCCGATGCTTTCCCTAAGCCAAGTGGTCTTAGCAAATGTTAAACCCAGGTCGTGATGAGGTTAGTCTTTCGTTAACAATTAACATATACAAACACAAGTCCAATGCTTTCCTTTAGCCAAGTGGTCTTAGCAAAAGTTACAAAATACAAACATAAAGAAAACACAAACTCCGACGCTTTTACAAAGCCAGGTCGTGATGAGGTTAGTCTTTCGTTAACAATTAACATAAACAAACACAACTCTGATGCTTTCCCTAAGCCAAGTGGTGTTAGCAAATGTTAAACCCAGGTCGTGATGAGGTTAGTCTTTCGTTAACAATCAACATAAACAAACATAACTCCAATGTTTTCCCTAACCCAAGTGGTCTTAGCAAAAGTTATAAAATACCAACATAAAGAAAACACAAACTCCGACGCTTTTACAAAGCCAGGTCTTGGTAAGGTTAGTCTTCGTATACAATTAACATAAACAAACACAACTACAATGTTTTCCCTAACCCAAGTGGTCTTAGCAAAAGTTATAAAATACAAACATAAAAGAAAACACAAACTCCGACGCTTTTTCAAAGCCAGGTCGGGGTTAGATTAGACTTTTCCCTAAGCCAAGTGGTCCTAGCAAAAGTTATAAAATACCAACATAAAGAAAACACAAGCTCCGACGCTTTTACAAAGGCAGGTCGTGATTACATTAGTCTTCCGTTGACAATTAACATAAACAAACACAACTCCAATGCTTTCCCTAACCCAAGTGGTCTTAGCAAAAGTTATAAAATACCAACATAAAGAAAACACAAACTCCGACGCTTTTACAAAGCCAGGTCTTGGTAAGGTTAGTCTTCGTTAACAATTAACATAAACAAACACAACTCCAATGTTTTCGCTAACCCAAGTGGTCTTAGCAAAAGTTATAAAATACAAACATAAAAGAAAACACAAACTCCGACGCTTTTTCAAAGCCAGGTCGGGGTTAGATTAGACTTTTCCCTAACCCAAGTGGTCTTAGCAAAAGTTATAAAATACCAACATAAAGAAAACACAAACTCCGACGCTTTTACAAAGCCAGGTCGTGGTAAGGTTAGTCTTCGTTAACAATTAACATAAACAAACACAACTCCAATGCTTTCCCTAACCCAAGTGGTCTTAGCAAAAGTTATAAAATACCAACATAAAGAAAACACAAGCTCCGACGCTTTTACAAAGGCAGGTCGTGATTACATTAGTCTTCCGTTGACAATTAACATAAACAAACACAACTCCAATGCTTTCCCTAACCCAAGTCATCTTAGCAAAAGTTATAAAATACAAACATAAAAGAAAACACAAACTCCGACGCTTTTTCAAAGCCAGGTCGGGGTTAGATTAGACTTTTCCCTAAGCCAAGTGGTCTTAGCAAAAGTTATAAAATACCAACATAAAGAAAACACAAACTCTGACGCTTTTTCAAAGCCAGGTCGGGGTTAGATTAGACTTTTCCCCAAGCCAAGTGTTCTTGTTAAGTTCGCGAACGAAAAACTGCGCCTCGAAAAAAAAGAACGAAAGAAAATACAAAGGAGAAAAACAAACAACCGCACTGTTCCGTGTTCAATATACGACTCGCCGTTTACCTCTCGTTCTAGTCGAAACTTCAAGTGGGTCCGGAAGCTAGATCAGCGATTCCGCGTTGGTTGACCTGCCGTTGCGAAAGTAAACAACATTGCTGCGTAAGCGAAGTAATTTCATTTCAATTAATAGCAATGAATTTGTGCACAGCACTGCTGTTTTACTTCAGTGCAACGACTTGCAGGTTGATCAACCGGAGACATGCGCTGGTGCCGCAACTGGGGCACAACAGTCTTAGCAAAAGTTATAAAATACCAACATAAAGAAAACACAGGCTCCGATGCTTTTACAAAGGCAGGTCGTGATTACATTAGTCTTCCGTTGACAATTATCATAAACAAACACAACTCCAATGCTTTTCCTAACCCAAGTGGTCTTAGCAAAAGTTATAAAATACAAACATAAAAGAAAACACAAACTCCGACGCTTTTTCAAAGCCAGGTCGGGGTTAGATTAGACTTTTCCCTAAGCCAAGTGGTCTTAGCAAAAGTTATAAAATACCAACATAAAGAAAACACAAGCTCCGACGCTTTTACAAAGGCAGGTCGTGATTACATTAGTCTTCCGTTGACAATTAACATAAACAAACACAACTCCAATGCTTTCCCTAACCCAAGTCGTCTTAGCAAAAGTTATAAAATACAAACATAAAAGAAAACACAAACTCCGACGCTTTTTCAAAGCCAGGTCGTGATGAGGTTAGTCTTTCGTTAACAATTAACATAAACAAACACAACTCTGATGCTTTCCCTAAGCCAAGTGGTCTTAGCAAATGTTAAACCCAGGTCGTGATGAGGTTAGTCTTTCGTTAACAATTGACATACAAACACAAGTCCAATGCTTTCCTTTAGCCAAGTGGTCTTAGCAAAAGTTACAAAATACAAACATAAAGAAAACACAAACTCCGACGCTTTTACAAAGTTAGGGCCCTCATCACGTAAGGACGTCTATATCGTTTTCGATATCGATAACCATAGATATGCTTCACGTACGCATAAAAACGTCTGTCATCTGAAAGATATCGACTTAACGATGCTTCACGTAAGATGGAATGCTGTCAAATACGATCGTCTCGTCGACAGTGATTGCACGATAGCTAATTATCTATCGTCTTGCATTTATAAATCGCTGTAATTTCATATTTGTCTTTAGAAAGTTTAATAAAGTTTAAATATTTGCAAAAAATGTTTCGCCGCAATATTTTATTGATTTTTAACGACGAGGAAATTCAAAAACGTCAATTGATTAGAAGAAGGAGAGAACTAAGAGATGCATCGGATCCCATGTCACTCCCAGAAAAGAAGTGAGTAACTATGAGTGAGTTGCACAAAAGTTAGCTTAACTAATAACTAAAAATCTACAACTAAATTAAGTTTCTTTGAACGCACATAGCTAAACCATAATTTTAGTTGTAGTTGCCACAAATTTTGGAACCAAATTAGTTATTAGTTGCGAAGTGCTACTAAGCGTGTTTAGTTGTGAAAAATTAGTTGCCCAGAGTGTAACTAACAATTAGCTTTAGTTTTAGCTTTTGAGCTATCGACTAATCATAACTAATAATTTTGTTCCAGCAATTTAACGAATAAAGGCTCAGGAGCAATTCTTTTATTTCGTTATACATTTTCCTTTTAATTATGTATGATCAATTTTAGAGATTATTATGTCCTTACGAAACACCGGGAAATTGTGTGGAAGTTGACTTTTAGTTGTCATCCGCGACTAACTTTGGCAACCTAACGAGCTTAGTTGGAGTAAGTAAATGATATAATGAGTAGATATGTATATAAAGAAATTACAAAATTAATGCAACCTACCGCCGCTTTGATGATGTCGAAGGACCCATGTATGCTGTTGTTGGTGTTGGAGATCTGGAGTACCTACGTAAATAAGATGTACTTAATTATAATTAGTATACAAACAATTATTTTGTCAATGCAACCTACCGCTGGTACACAATAAAAGCGTCTGGACTTTCAGCGACTTCTTCCAGCAGCGTTTCTTCGAAATCCTTCACATTGTATTGTGGTTGAGCCCCGTAGCAATTGCAATTGCTGCTGCCAGCCACTGCAGTACGGAGCGAGGTCATCTCAATAACCCGTTCTTCCATTGGAGAAATGGGGACTTCTTCCGATGGCCCAACAACCGTCTTCTTAACAGAAAGCAAATTCTGGCTGGATTTTTTTTTTGCTCTGTACTTTAAGTCAGTCCAATCCTTTAAAACAAAATATGTAGTTAATGAAACGATTTAAAAAAACTTGGTAAATCTACTTACCTTTCTCCAAGCAGTGACGGTTTTCGTGGGCAGACCATAAGCATTCAAAACTGCAGCCAAATTCGCCCAAAGCCTATTTAACTCTTGTTTGCCTTGTGCGCTTTTAGGCACGTAATTTTTGGCCACGTCGTGGTGTTCCCCCATAAAATCGACCAAAATCTGCATCTGCGATGGCGTTACAGACCTAAAGTTTTGTTTTACTATTTATTTTAGTTTTTATTTAGTATTTATTTAGTTTACTTACATTTAAATGAACTAAGAATATTACTATCAGCAGTCTGCAAGGTTTTGTTTTGTTTTCCAGCTGTCAGTTTTCTTCGTTTCCGACGTTTCTGACTGTTTTCAGTATTTCTCAAACTGTAGCCAAACGAGAGGGATGGACGACACGAGAACGATTGTGTTTCGTGAACCAGACTATTGACGACAGCGTTCAGTACAATCGCATGGACGACAATCGTCCGCAAAGTTACATGATGAGGCCCCAGGTCGTGATGAGGTTAGTCTTTCGTTAACAATTAACATAAACAAACACAACTCTGATGCTTTCCCTAAGCCAAGTGGTCTTAGCAAAAGTTATAAAATACAAACATAAAAGAAAACACAAACTCCGACGCTTTTTCAAAGCCAGGTCGGGGTTAGATTAGACTTTTCCCTAACCCAAGTCGTCTTAGCAAAAGTTATAAAATACAAACATAAAGAAAACACAAACTCCGACGCTTTTTCAAAACCAGGTCGTGGTAAGGTTAGTCTTCGTTAACAATTAACATAAACTAACCCAACTCTGATGCTTTCTCTAAGCCAAGTGGTCTTAGCAAATGTTAAACCCAGGTCGTGATGAGGTTAGTCTTTCGTTAACAATTAACATAAACAAACACAACTCTGATGCTTTCAATACGTGATGAGGTTAGGCTTTCGTTAACAATCAACAAAAACAAACATAACTCCAATGCTTTCCCTAAGCACCGGAGCAACAAGCAGCAGTCCCACCCCAGCGGCCAGCAGCACTAACCCGAATAACGGACTTACCTAACTGAAAAAGGTAGGTATTGCCCTCCAATTTTTTCACTTTCACTTAGTCACTTAGGTTTAAGTAGTTAAGTTTGTGTCTTCTCGACTCTCGTCTAAAGAAACCAAATTGTAACAACACACCATGTGGCGATTTCGTTTATATTAGTTAGAGCAGGCCATACCTTACAGCCGCTATAATATCCAAAAGAAAAATATCAAATGTACATAACTATGTAATCGTTGTTTTAATCTCAATAAAGAATTCAATTCAACTCAATTCAAATGTCAGTAGAAAGATGACAAAAGAGAAATACTATTTGCGCTCTTTAGTTGTCCTAGTTTGGGCACGGCTGGCGTAAATGAGTTAACGTATTTTTGTTCTGTTTAAAAAGAAATAAACACTTTATTCAGTTAACATTCGCTTCACATTTGAAAATTACCTTTTATTCAGTTCGGTTTATCTCATAGACTAACCCTTCCATTTTAATGTTAGGTTCTACAATTCATGGAAATTATCCTTGTGCTTTCTTGGACAAATGGTTGTAATGTGTTTATGCGATAATTCAATAAGGCTTTTAAAATTTAAATGTCCGTACCGATTATGCCAATTTAATGGCATCACTGTTTTCATTCTTTGCAAAGAAACAGTTGTCTGTTTTATTTTGAAAACGAACAATCCACCACTTTGTTTACCTTTTGCGACAACATCACCCCTTTGGTTTTTTATGACATTGTTAAAGCCAATTCACGTCAAATAATTGACGCAACCGTCGATAGACCCATACGAAAAATCCATGCGAGAACTTGCTTCGGAACTCCTTGTGATAAGAACCTTGAAAATAGTTACAGAAACGAAATTGAATGTAGGTAAACACTACTATTCACATGAAAATAACAACAAATTTACATCAAAACCAGAAAAAGTCGACAGCAGGGGGAAATGGGTTTTCTCCAAGATGTTTTCTCCAACGAAGGTTCGATGATCGTGCGCGTAATAGCTGAAATGTTTTCGGCTTCATGCGGGTTATTTTAAAAAACTGCTCCGGGTCTCTTGATTGCAAAGCCTCGTAGTTAAGTGCATAAAAACCATCGACATCCCGAGTCAAATTTAGCTCCCGGACCCATTGCTTGTTTTCTGACCGCTTTCTGCTAGCTTTAAATGCTTCGTATCCAAGATATCCCAGCAGTGCGAACATTGAAAAGTCCAATAGATCGTCGGTATCCATTATTTAAATTAGTCGAAACTTTTCTTTAATCGCAAATACAAATAAAATGTTTAATCGAAATGATTCTTCTCTATGTATTATTGTATTAATATTTCGTTTGACAGTTGCAGATGTGTTCGCATTTCATGCGACCTGTTCGATTTGATGTTCGTTTAAAGTAATAGAGTTTGCCGTTCATTTTAGGAGTTGCACAGATTCGCTTATGTTTAATACATTTAAGTTTTGAAATGCAGTAAAAGGTTTTAAAAATGCAAATAAATTATGCTGGTGTGTGGAAATGAGGAATTTAATTTGTTTGTGATACTTTCAGTGATTTATTTACCTTTTTTCAGGAAAAATATAAATATGAAATGTTTTTTTCCGTGTTAAGGTTGTTGTTTGCTTTTATATAGTTTTATTTATGAATTCTTTACTATTTTGGAGAATTATTATTTCAATGGTGCAACAAATAACAATTGTGAAATGGAAAGAGAGTAGACTTGAAATTTTCATTCTGCTCTGAATTTGTTTATTTTACGCTAAACCCAACGGAACTTTTACTCTGTGAAACTCTAATCTCTCAACGCGCGTACGCTCTGAAGCGACATTTAGTTTTACAAAATTGTTGCTGGCGCGCTTTGGCATTAAAAATCTTAAAGTGTCTATAAAGTGTGTCAAAGCGCGCCGACGCACGCGCTAGAAAAATTCTCGATTCGCGGAGTTTTTTTATTTTTCAAAATAAAACAACAGATGTTTGTTTTTGTATTGAATTTCTATTTATCCGGTCTGGTTTAGTTTGAGAACAATTTTTTGTGAGGAGATACGGTCGCTGTCTCGATGCAGGGCTGCACCGTATTCTTCTCTACTTGAGTTCACTTTTAAAACTAACTTAAAAACTAGTTGTCGGGGAAGGCGAGAATTAGCTACAAAAGAATATCGACATCGAATATGCCTATGCAACAACATTCTTTTGTTTATTTTTCTTTAACTCGGTCGGCCCAATGCATTCACTTCCTATTAAGCCCATATAGCATACCCAAGCAATAATGACCATGAGTAATATCAAGTGGTTTTGTGACCCATAATCAATATTGCTTGTTTTTACTTTTTCAAGTGGTTTGCTTTTGGTTTCCCAACAGGTCAATTGAATGCATTGGTTTGGTTTGGTTTTATTGTGCTGCCATCATAACTTTCTCAATAGGTCATTTTATTGTGAAGCAATAAAATGAGTAATTTATGATGACAGCAATTTGAGGGTTTGTATATGGTTTAAGACTAATATTTAACTCGCGCGTCAACGCGACATTGTGAATTGGGCATTACAGTTGGTGCCGTGCTTCCTCAGACTTGAGGGAAGAGTGCCGGAGAGAGAGATTCGAAATTAAAAGAGTTGTTACTTTGGTTTTGAATTGTTTTTATTGCTAGAAAGGCCCGCTGTCTAAGCTTGGGCTGCGACCTTTGCTAGTGATTGTATTGCTGTTTAAACAAGTGAATCTACTCTGTGTCTAGCCTTTACAATCACTCTCCTTTTATAATCCTGTTAGTAAGTTATTTTCATCCGTACTCCCTATGTCGCAAGTACAGAAATTGGTATTATTGCTCAAGAATCGATCTGCACCCTCAGCATTGTATGCATTTCCAAGTTATTTCCCTATTTCCCAATATATTACACACATAAATGCCATGAGTAATCGCATTACACTTGACAATCGCTATGCACTTGACATAATGTGCAACGGTCAGCTAAAAATACGATTAATTCATAGTAGGTCGCTGTTGTTCAGCGATCGTTGGTTAGGCTGATCGTTGCGTCGTCGGTCGCTTAAGGTCGTTTTTTAGTGTGACGATCGCATGGTTATGTATGTATATACTGGGCCGGTGTTTTGTTATGGAAATACAATACACGGCGGTGTTGCAGTGAATTCACTTTACGAAATTCAAACTTTTACCACGTTATAAAAATAATTTATTTCTCTTAAAAAATGTTTATGTGTTTCGTGTGAAGTACAATTCGAACAGTGACCTTTACTTGACTTTTACTCTACTTTTTATATACGAAAAAATGACATTTAGTGACGATATGACATTTAGTGACGATTTCGATAAAATGACAGCGTTACATAGACGATTAACAACAATTGAGTGGAATGCAATAATGACTTATATCTAAACACTTGGTATGGGTAGTCTTTTCTCGGAATAGCAGTACCATGTGTACTGCTAGGAAGTGGGGTATGGTAAATTATTTATGAATGTAGAATATTTGATATGTGAGTGGAGGAATGTAGAATACTACAACAGCGTAATATTGTTCAAAACAAACTTTCAAACCGTAAGAACTGTTACGGGGTCCTGGTTCCTGGGCGATACCTATCCATTATACCTAAAATAAAAACAAAATTACTACCTTAATATAGGGCCACTGTCTATATCCCAAAACGAAATCACTTACATGTGAAGAAACCCAAGGTCGATGAACCCTTGTATTTGATTATGTTGCACCACCCTAAAACAAACAAACAAAAAAAAAAATATTGAAAAGAAAATATAATAATAAACAACAGAAAATGAAAATTACAATGACGACACGAACATACAAACACTTAGGTACTGATCGCTGTAAAACGCAACCAAACCACACGAGTTTACCTTGCCAAGAAAACAATAGAACTCATTGTTTTGGTTTGGTAAATCTCAGGTACATGCGATTGATATGTATTGGCAATTAGTGTCGTTAACTCTATGCACCTACCTGTGGATGAAGTTGATTCCTCCAAAGAAGAATTGCGTGCATTTTCGATGCATTCCTAACACGTGAAGGGTTCTTTCCACCGAATTTGGTTTGCGTTCCACTTGGAAACATCTCCACTGGTGATACAGCATCACAAAACCGATAAACGAAAATCATTAAATGACTGTACACAATAAATAATAGACAATAAATAAAACAAACTATATTTACCTGATGACCAAATTTAATAATATACTCATGACGCGGATCAAAACAAAACTTTGCAACACATAATGAAAAGACATTTAATTAAAACAAGACTGCACTCACTCGATGCACAAGTTACACCTGCTTGCCTGTTCGCACCTCGCAATTAATGTAGGTTATCGATTAAGTGGATTCGATAAATGGGATGTTGCAATAATAGGTATGATAAGGTAGGGTTAAGTTTAAGTAGTTACATATTTTGAAAATATAGATGAACTGTGATAGGATTTTAAATCAATTAGGATTAGTGCAATATTAGGATTAGGAAAGTGCAATATAGATTAAGATTACGTATGATGTATTTTAGTGTTATGAATAAGTAGCTGGTTGTGTTATGATTATGGAAAGTAAGAAGTGGTCAACATGTTGCAAGAGATATGGTTGATAAGGAGCCTATACCAGCGGATAGAGACAAATATATCTGGCAATATAATGTAATTTATACATAGGAATTCAAATTTTATTGTGAGCAGGTGGTTTAGTGTGAGGGGCGACAAGAAGTACCCCCGTCCGACGAGCGATAGCCGTGCAACCGCGAGCGTGCCACCGTCCTCCTTCACTACTCCGAAGATGCCCCTGTGGCCAAGCCTCGACTCATAACAGAAAATTTTTAGTTCATAAACAATGTAGTGAATTAATTCCGCATGCCCTATGTTTGCGTACTCGCTAATCCCCTAACCCTACCGAAAGTCCAAAATTCATTTCTCCTTTCAGCCCTCCATGCCATCAAATCAATATCTGCACACAGATGGCAAGTGCACTCAAGCTGTGTTTGGTATGTTACGCCTAGGTTACCGTGCTTTCTCCGTTAAGGGAGAGAAGAGTGTCAGGCGGAGAGAGAGAGTTTTAAAATAAAAGATAATCGTTTGATTTTGTTGCAACAGAGCCCGCTGTCTTTGCGTAGCTGCAACTCAGTGCTTCTTTATTTGGTTATTTATTTATATTTATTTTATTGTCAGAATAGACCCGCTGTCTTTGCGTGGCTGCGATCTATCTGCTTTGATTGGTTAGCTCTCTCTATATCTTCTCATTTCCATCCTACGTCTTTTATACCATTTTTTAGTAGGTTTCCATCCCCACTATGCACAAACAACTTCCTGAAAGATCATCATAAATAGTGCGTTGTCATTTGACACAAAAAATATGTGCACTCTTCATATCCTGCGTATTTCGCAAGACCACCAACAGTACACATTGCATTGTCCTACTTTGAATGCATTTGCCTTTGACACGGGCGCACTGGCCTTTCGTGCTGACTCAAGTGCAATGCGCGTGCCATATGCTATCCATTAAACAGTCCATTAATTGCTGGTGTATCTATATCCGTTATCGTTGCGTCACAGCAAGACTTTGGTTCTAGATACATGCAACGATGACCAATGGCTGTGGGTATGCATGGCGTCAAGTTTCGATGAATGTTATCTGTCCGGTTGTGCGAATGTAAGATATGAAGAGGCGGTGTTTGTTTGTTATTACTCGTAATTCACCGCGGGGTATTCCCGGTGTTTAGTTGCAATTGAATTTGGATTTTAGGAAGTGCATTTTTTTGTGTGGCGCTTTGGGAATGGAATTTGATATTTGGTTCTGTATCGTTTTATGAATGGAAAAGAGAAGATATGTATATTTACATATTTAGGTTCTAGATATTTATGTTATGCCTAGATTTATGTTTACATATTTAGGTATTTGGAGGGAGGTTTGGTGTGTGTAGAGTGGAATACTACATAGTAGACCGTTAGGCTAATTGCACACACACCGATTTTGAACGGCCAGTATAAAATCGGCCGACATTTTACCGGTAGCAGGGTGCTAGCACACTCACCGGATTTTTACCGGTCTAACAATCAGTTGCTTTGTTGTCGTGATCGTGACGTAACGTAATTTAATAAGCCGTGTATTGTAAACAAGATATCAGAACGAATAAAACATGACATACGGGAAACTACTTACCAAATGCGTTTTTTTCCTTATCCTCCAAAACCCCAAAATCGTTTTTGAGAGCGCAGCAAACTTCCCTCCATGCATCCCTGGTAAGATTCCTGTCTTTAAATTTATCCAAGGTTTTATGCCACAAAACAGGTCTTGCCTCCACTAATGAAATAAGGACATCATTGTCAATTAAATCACCCATTGCACTTTAATTAAAACGCTCTACCAAAATTAGTTTTAACATACTACGTTTAAAACTAGTTTTGGTACCTACAATTTCATACACTGAATGAAGCGAGAGCAGTCGAATGGAATGGTCGGCAAAAAATCGGTGCGTGTGCAAGCTTGTATTTAATCACGTACGCCACTACAGTGGCAGTGGACGGCTGCTCACCGGCATTTTGCCGCCACCGATTAGCGGTCGGCGTGTGTGCCAGGTCCCGTTCCCACATGTGGTTCACTATTGGAATTTGGACTACCGGTATAAAATCGGCCATCCAAAATCGGTGTGTGTGCAATTAGCCTAAGATTCTCTGATTTGCACACGTCCGCCCGCACTGGAGGAGAGATGATACAGTGATAGAGTGAGTGAAAATGTGTTGCTTTCCAAATTTATTATGATGATGACGGCCACAACAACCGCTACCCAACCATTGGGTATCGACGAATGGATTATTGTTATATGCTTGCGCACATGCAAGCATGATCATGATCTCGATTCCGGTCGCAACCCCCGTTATGTGGATGGTGGTAGTTTTCGCTGCGATGCGCCTGGTGAAGCGGAACTTCTCGTTGGTATGTACATTAGTTGCACCGTTGCTGGTGCCATGGTTTATGATTGCGCTGCTCTTTGGTACATGGGTACATACGCTCCTTGTTCTGTACCTGTTGGGTTTTTCGTTGCCTGGCTGGCCACGGAATTTGGGTTGTCTGATGATTTTATATGATTTTTTAATTTGTAGCTCGCGTGGTATTTCCTACTACCCTCGTTGGTATGTGTGGGTTCGGGATTTTTTCGAGTCTTCGCGCAACATCTCCAAACCCAGCCCAATTTCTTCTCCAAATTCAATTCCACTTTCATCGGATGTTCACAGCATTGCGGAGGTTTTGATGTCTGCCAAGGAAGAAGTTTAATGTCCTGCAAAAAACTTGCCGCAACCTCGTCAGACGACATAGCTCCAGGTAGGCCCGACAAGAATGAAAAATGCCTCAATGATGGATGTAATTGAGGATGTGTCATTTTAAACAGTACGTTATATAAATAATTTAATATTATGTATTAAATATACGAGGGCGGGTCAATAAGTCCGTGAGTTTTTGAATTTCTGACCTCTTTACTCAAACAGCAACACTGCTCCTGTCAACAGGCATCTGTCAGTTGACTCCTGTCAAAATTTAAACTTGCTGCGTCAGTTAGTTTGTGTTTGACAGCTATTTTTATCAGACTACTCACTAATTTGAGGAGAAAATGGAAAAAAGTGAATTTCGTTGTGCTTATTAAGCATTATTTCTTGCGAAAAAAAACCATTACCGAGACCAAGGCTAAGCTTGATAAATACTATGGGGACTCTGCACCATCGATTTCAATGGTAAAAAAGTGGTTTACTGAATTTCGTTGTGGCCGTACAAGCATTGAAGATGCCGAACGTCCTGGACGCCCAGTTGAGGTCTCTACACCCGAAACAATCGAAAAAATTCACAAAATTGACTTCCTTCAAAAGGGAAAAACAATCAATGGGGAATATTATGCCAACTTATTGGATCGATTCAATGACGATTTGAAAAAAAAACGACCTCATTTGGCCAAGAAAAAAGTTCTTTTCCACCAAGACAATGCAAGGGTGCACACATGTGCAGTTGCCATGGCAAAAATCCATGAATTGGGCTATGAATTGCTCCCTCATCCACCCTATTCTCCAGATTTGGCTCAGAGCGACTACTTCTTGTTCCCAAACCTGAAGAAATGGCTTGGTGGAAAAAGATTTGACTCCAATGATGAAGTCATCTCGCAAACAAAGGTCTATTTTGAGGACCTCGACAAA
Source organism: Portevinia maculata (assembly GCA_949715645.1). Lineage (NCBI taxonomy): Eukaryota > Metazoa > Arthropoda > Insecta > Diptera > Syrphidae > Portevinia > Portevinia maculata. The sequence continues at coordinate 116,703,739 of OX454528.1, read as the reverse complement.
TCATTTTTTTTGGAAGGGATAAAAAAATTGGAGAAGCGTTGGACAAAGTGTATAGAGCTCAAGGGAGACTACGTTAAAAAATAAAATTATTTTTTTATCAAAAAATCTGTGTTTTATTCCAAAAGTCACGGACTTATTGACCCACCCTCGTAAATTCACTTAACTTCACTATTCTACTTCTTTCCTCATTTGAAACAGCTATTTCAATGTGTTCCAGGTGTTATACTCGATTTTCACCGTGCTTTCCTCACTTTCAAGGAGAAGAGTAAAATCGGGACGAGAACCGTTCGAAAAATAAAAGATTGAGTTTGTATTTTATTGCTCTAAAGGCCCGCTGTCTGGGTTAGGCTGCAACCTTTAGAGTGATTTATTTATATTTTGATGATATATTTATTATTGTATTATAATACTCTAAGGCCCGCTGTCTAGGCTGGGCTGCGACCTTTGGAGTATGTTACTTAAACTCTGAACGTGTTCTGTGTCTTTTTACTTAAAATCCATCCTCTTTTATACTATTGATTTTACGAGTACCATTGATTTTACCCCTTCTACCCATACCAGCCTTACGCAATTCCTAGTTGTATCAGCTATTTTCCAATATATTGGGCAACGCACAGTAAAGGGTACTAGTGCATTATCAGCATAGTTACCATTTCTGTTTATTGAACCCAATATATTGGTAAACGCGTCATAAATGCATCATCAGCGGAGTTCTCATTCAATCGACTCATTCTGTTTACATTTTACTCGCACACATTTCAGCTTTGTTTATGTTGCCTTTGCATTTTCTCTGTTCCGCCTTTGAGTGCATAGGTGATGCAATATGAATACCACCGCCAAGCAAAGAGATAAGCGAGTCGTACTCTTAAATTAGAAAATAACCAGAGAGTGACAGTTTACGGTGTCATCAATTTGGTATAGTGCGTACCAAAACAGTTGGCCATTCTACTGCGCAGGTCTCTTAAAATGTGTTTTACAATCTCTTAAATTGCAAAAACAAGCATAAAGAGACGAAAATGGGCGGAGCCATAATAAAAAACGACGTATACCCTGCCTTGTGTTCAAGATCGCTCTCGCGATCTCACTGAGGGTGGTTTCTTCATTTTCCTTCTTTTATACTGAAATTAGGAGCGGAGGAAAAATATAGACCATTATATGTCAACTTTACTTGGAGGCAAATATATTGTTTCGTTTTTTGTCTTGTCGGTTCTTTGTAGGAGTATGATGTGATCACGGTCGGATAGATTAAGCAAAACATTGCACATGAATTGATTGTGTGACTGTGTCTATATGAAGGTGTACGGTTTTAGATTTAAACCCTATTTGCTCATTATGCTTTCGTTGATCATTATTAATTGTGTCGTGCATATTGATCATGTAGGTACTGATATTGGCACGCAAAGTAAAGTAAATTGCAGTGTCACACCAATTTTTTTTTGTTTATATCATTGAATTTGGGCGAGGTAGGTAAATTTAATAAAAAAATTACAATTTGGGAATTTTTTGGAAACGTAAACGATTTTATGCCCAATAACAATAGGCACGATTTTCTGTCACAAAAAAGAGGATGGGGTATTAAACGGTTCGTTAAAGACAAAATGGTGAACGTTCTTGATTCTTCAATAATTTTTTTTAAGAAATGCAGTTTTTAAAACTTTTTGAACTACCCACCACTTTTAAATTTGTAACCTTGATTAAAAGTATAAATTATAGCGAGATAAAATTGACGATGAATTGCAAATATAAAACAGATTTACAGCGAGCAGCAAAACAAAACACCAGTATACCAAATGGGTGGTTCGGTTTGGTTTGAATTAAGAAGTAAAAACACACACGTTTTAGTACTAAGATAAAAATATTTATTGATTTTGCTACCTATATATGAAATAGTTAATATTAATGTATATTAAATTGAATTCGAAGAACTGTCAGTTTCATAATCGGTTGAAGAATCATCTCCTGGATTGATAATTATTGTATCCGACATTGTGTCCCACATCTGCTCGTGTGAAAAGTATTCCTCCTCTGTCCTTATAATTTTTTCACAAACTTTGCGCCAATCTTCAACTGTTATTTTTGAAAATTCTTCTTCAGCTAGTTTCTGAACATCCGATAATCTAAACGTTGTATTTCGGCTTCCGACTCTTCCCTTGACTGTTGCCCAGATCTTTTCAATAGGGTTGAGATCTGGATGATAGGGTGGCAATCGTAGTACTTCGTGTCCCGCGCCGTGAATCATATCGTCAATCTTATGCTTTGGGGTGGTGATTAGTCCGATGTCGCTTTATAAGGTCATAAAGTTCGACTTTGAGCATTTTTGAGGAATGCGGTATATTGTTGACGGAAAGCCATTCTAACATCTCCGATTTAACGGAAGCAGAAGTGATTTGCTTGTGTTCCCATTTGTTGTGATATGATGCGTTGTCCATTACAATAACCGATGGTTCCTCTAGGTTATTTAAAACTTGATCCTTCATCCATTTGGAGAAATTTTCAAAATTCATCTCATCGTGATAATCTCCTGTTTTCGACCTAGATTTAAATAAAAGCAAGGCATTATTCACGAAGCCCTTCGCTCCACCTGCATGCGCCATTATCAGCCTTTGGCCTTTTGAAATTGGCGCCTTTAAACCTTGACTGGTGCCGTCAGTCCATGCCCTTGGCCTTGTGTGAGAGCTGTGAATATAGCTCTCGTCCAAATAAATAATCTCATATCCTTCTGACCTGTACTCCCGCACCTTCCTCAGATATTTCACTCGTAAAAGTTTGATTTCATTTCTTTCGCAAAGAAATTTACGGTTGTTCTCCGTTTTCCTATAAGAAAATCCATTTCTTTTTAAAATCCTATGTAGCGACATATTGCTTAGGTTCAGCTCCAAATCTTCCTGCACCCGTTGTCTTAACATTTTTAATGTTATCATCATTTTTTCTTCAATGTGGAAGTTGTATATAATTCGCCGAACAGCTGTGATACCAAATTCGTCCAATCCAGTTTTCCATTTTGTATGTGGTACTCTTTTAGTTGGAGATTCAATAGCGCCTTTCTTCTCATATTCTTTAATTATCCTTCTTATTGTTCGGGCCGAAATTCCCGTAAACTCCTCTGTCTGTGAATTTGCGTATGTGATGGGATTATCTATACATAAATTCCTAGCTTCTTAAATTTTTTTGTAATATATCCTAACAACGATCTTACGTCCTAGACTTCCTATTGGTTTTCCTTTTCTTGAAAGATCCATGACAATTTATTTTATTTTAATAAACTTATGTCCTAGCAATGCTTTTGTTTTCGTGAAAGTGAATTCCAAATAGGAAATCCATAATATATATGCGTTATCTTAAAATAAAAAACTCTAAAAACCAAGCAACAAATTTATTCCTTGCCCCTACAGGTAACCAAATGCAAACACTAATCATGTCGTAAAACTTTTACACTTAAGTCAAACAGGTAAAATCAAACATCATAAAATTAATGCTAACCAAGCACACCACCCATACAGGTACCTAGCGCTAAACCATGAAATGTTCAACCATAAAAAGGGTTGGGAACCCTTTCAAATACAATCGGACTTCTAGGTAGAAATGTATAAAAGTCGACCTCATAATAAAAAATTAAGTTTATTTAGATATTCAACAGCATTTTAGTTCTAAGCACTGTAAAGTTGGGTTACGCATTGTAAATTACAGGCAAAAACGCTTAGTGATTAAATCTCTTTCGCGTCATTTTTGTTCTCTTAAATCCTCTCTCTGCGCAATCGACCGTTGGCCAACTGTTTTGGTACGGACTATATTTTATGTGTGTAGTGTAGGCTGTAGGCTAAACGATTATGTGAGTGGTTCGTAAATCAGTGTGATAGAGTTTGATTGTGTGGGAACCGAGAGATATGGCATTAGGCACTTGTGTTGGGCGTAATAAGAAAGGCGATTGGCAGATCGTGGTTCTAGGTAGAAGGTTATGTATGTAGTGTATGTAGTGTATGTAATGTAGTGTGGTCACTACACAGTAGGGTGGGCCGAAATTTTTTTTTTTTTTTTTTTTAAGTTGTAATACTGCGGAAAAGTTGCTAATAGTAGAGACTAAAAAGGGGAAAAAAAAGAAACAAAATCGGTTAATATCTTCCGGTCGCGCATGAGCTATAAAGTTTGGCAACATTTGAAAAAATTCACATTTTTACGATAATTTTTAACATTTTTAAATTATCCTCTTACCGAATGTAATAGCTCCAATTGTTATCTATTATTAACACAGAAAATAATGCTTTTACATTTTTTTAAATCCATCAACATCTTCCGGTCGCGCAAAAAATACTAGATAAACCACAGTTTGAGGATAAAAATACAAACAACGCTCACGTTTCTATCTTTGGTTTTCTTTATTGAATACAATGTTTAAAACAAAACTTATTTTAGACCAATATTATTGTTTATATATTTGTTAATACATTTTTTTTATTTAAAGTTTTTGTGTAAGGCCAAGAAACTCATGTAAAACAATTTGATCATGATCATCTAGGGTCTCATTCATTCTTAGCTGATGGAACTTTGAAATTTGATTTATGGTCAAAGTTTGGCATTGTTGACCTTGACAGCAGAGTCGCTCTGATAAACCCATCCCTAGACTCAGCTCCGCAAACTTTTCCTGAAGCTTCTGTAACGACTTTCACACATCGTTCAACTGCCTGTGTGTGGACTGGGAATGTATTAAATGTTATATCCCAATTAGGGACTGTGCCGCTTTGAATATATGATTTAATTTCTTCGTCACTGATATTTTTTAATAATGGGGGAGAAGATAAATCACAGTCCATCCAGTTTATAATTTCAGAGTAATCTTGAGCGCTGAAATTCAGTTTTGGCGGCATGAAAGTTCTGATAGTTTTTCTTTTTTGATCTATCTGTCTCGCCTTTAGAATTCGTCGAAGTCCGAGCTCTCTTAACTGTTGTGTATTGCCTTGTGCCATGGCTAACATTAAATGTTCTGGATGGGCGAAAAAGCCATTTCGTTGTATCACAGGGTCGACAATATTACGTAACACATCAGGTAGGTATCTTGAAGATTGTATTGATTCATACACAAGTTTTGGTCCCTCTGTGAAGTATTTACTTGTCTTAATTTTAAACCACATTGGCATGTATGACTTCAAAATAAATATAACTACTTCTTGAAGTTGAGGCGTGGGACTTTCTTCACTTAAGAACAATCTGAGAGTTCGATTTGCTGTTGTCAACCACCTCGAGTGTGACAAGGGGCCAGGATCTCGTACAGCCAAATCCTCTTTACAGATTCCCGACTTCATTGCAGTACAAATATCGAGTAGATATTGTGATCTTTACTTAGTATCTTTCTGTCTATTGCCGGGATCTGACAGTCAATACTCCTGAAACCAATGACTGGACGTTTTTCACAGTCACTTAGCTTTTCGCCGATTGGTCCTCTCAAAGATTTTGGACCCGTAGATTTACCATCTAGGTATTGAAACAGATGTCGAAAAGGGAGTTCATTGAAATGGAGAAGACAAACTGCCCATTGTAAAGGTTTTTCCAAATGTATTTCGATTCGGCGAATCAGACCGTTTCTCCAACCCGTATTAACCGCAGTGCCATCACACCCTATAACCACTAACTTGTCAAGAGAAATACCACGACCAGACAGATAGGAAATTATAGAAGTGACAACGTTTGAAGAGCTTCCAGAAGTGGGCGTAACATGTCCGATGTAGACTGAACCAGGTTGTTGAATTAGCGAGTAATGCTCTTCTTTTTTTACTCTACGGAACCTTTTCGAATGAGCTATATCTACGACTAAAGTGTCGTCCTTCCTCCCATCCAAATAGAGACCTTGCAGTGGAAGTTCGTCAGATTTACTACATAGTTCAGCCCTAACATTTTGTTTTTCTCTTCTTATTTTGTTTTTGTCTATAACCTGGGAGACGTCAGAATCGTTAACTAATCCAAAGTCGTGCAAAACACTCGATGCGATTGCAGCAGTAGCGCGATCAGAAACTCCATAGCGATCGCTCAGTAATGCAGTAGATTTTAACTGAATTCTCATCTGTTTTTTATTATAAGAGGAAACTTTTCTGGACACTTCAAAATCTTGGTCGCTATCGCTTTCTTTACTAGAAGAATATTGGTCTTCATTTTCAGTTTCGACAACATTTACATTTGATTGTGAGAACGAGGTTTTTGAAATATCATCATGGATGCCACGCGATTTCCTTTCCAATGATTTATTGAGTTTCTTTGTTTCAATCAAGTCCAACCCTCCAATTTTTCCTATTCCATGTACTCGTAATAAGTAAACAAACCTTAGATCAGTAGCAGGTATTTTATGTGATTTTGTTCGAAAATTTATAAAATTTGAGAGTAGTTGCGCGAGCGGAAGACCTTGACCGATTAGAACCATTTTTTTTTCTAAATCATTGTCGGTTCGAGTAAGAGTCGAATATAGCTATTACATTGAAATGTTACCAAGTTTAGTAATAAAAAAAATATATCTTAAACATACAATTTTTTTCAAATTTCAGCGAATTTTAAAGCTCATGCGCGACCGGAAGATATTAACCGATTTTGTTTCTTTTTTTTCCCCTTTTTAGTCTCTACTATTAGCAACTTTTCCGCAGTATTACAACTTAAAAAAAAAAAAAAAAAAAATTTCGGCCCACCCTACTACACAGGTCATCTGGGTAGGCAACTTTATAATGCTGGCTTATATTATGTAAAGCATAACACGCATTGACAATTTTTGTTGCCTTTTCCGGTTTGTAGTGTAATCCTCGTTCCGAAAGGAGGCATCTGGATTTGCTTTTTAAAACTCTGATTGTTCTCTCTATGACATTCCTTGCTTTCTGGAGACCCATTTTCCGTCATTCGGAAAGGAGTCATCAAATACGTTTCCAATTGATATCCAGCATCACCTTTTTATAAATGTCAATAAAAAGGTCTGTTTTCATATTCAAAATTGCGCTTACCCAAAACCCATGTATTTGCGTATTTCTTTTTTATAGAGTCCTTAAAATCGCCCGAATTCCAAATAAACGAGTCGTGATTTGCACCAGGATGCCTTGCGTCAACATACCGAATATTCATTTTGTAATCACAGACCTGTATAAATAATTCAATATTATGAAATATGTTAATGTTTATATATTTTTTATCTTACACGCATATGAAATTCAAGCTGTGATATCCTTTCCAATTTAGATGTAAATGTTAAACACTTGTTAGGTGCTATAATTCGTACGTGGGTTCCATCTACGCAGCCTATTATTCCTGGAAACCCAGTTTTCTCCAAACAGAAAATGCGCTTTGTTCTTCTTCTGATTGTTGTGACTTTATCCATTTGGCACACACATGGTTTTCTAGAACGTGTAAGACTTCTGTCAGAACCTCCGACATCGTTGGTTAAGCTAATCCTATATTGAAGTCATTCCCACAGCACTTCTGGTAACTTCCTTCAGCAAAAAAACAGAGAGCCGCTGAAAGTTTTAGAATTGGTGGTATGGCAGTGGAACGCAAGGGCAACTTTAACAAGTCTTTAATTTCGCTTAGAACATAACAGAATGCTTTTTTATTGATTTTAAAATAACTTATAAAATATAAACCTGTAAAGAAACATCAGTAGAAATATATAGAAACACTATTCACTTGTACCTCACTTGCATTTGGTAGTTCTAATGGATTGGAATGGTCACGAATACATGTTCGTATACGTGAAACATTCACAAAATTATTGTCGTCAAAAAACAAATCAAAACCGCTTTCCATTTAATTAATTTTTAAAAATGATTGTTCACAAAACCCACTTCACATATGTCGTATATGTGAAATGTCATATGATCGTTAAAGGGTACATTTTGTATTTGTTGCTCACATCTAAAAGTATGCAACTGTTGTTATACAATAGGGGCAATAATGTCAATTAAATGGTCTGTTTTCTAATTCAAAAATTGCTCTTACCCAAAACCCATGTCTGCGTTAAGATATCTTTTTATAGAGTCCTTGAAATCGAATCAGGATGCCTGCGTCAACATAGCGAATATTCATTTTGTAATCACAGACCTGAATAAATAATTTGAAATATGTAAATGTTTATATTTTTTTATTTCCTCGCTTCGGCTTTAAGCCAGTCAGCTAGGACCTCTGAAGCACTTGTGCTTCCTGGAGGTGGATTATCCACGAGGAAGGTTCTTCAGCTGAAAAACTATGTCCAATTTTCCAAGATTGCCCGAACATTCTACACTGCAGGGGAACACTATTACCCTTTGGTTTTTCCCAACGAATTTGAGTGCTGAACAAGTATTTAATTTTTATAACTTCAGAGTGAAGTTTTTACGGGAGAAGCCCGTTTCAATTCCTTCTCGAAACTTTATCCACGTAACCACGGACTAGTTCTTTAATCTCGTCAAGGATCTCTGATTCTGGATAATCTGAGGAAAGACCTCTTAATACCAGGTTGGCGGTTTTGTCCTCCTTATGCCTGAAAATCAGGAGAAAGTCTTAAGTTTATTCATCAGTTCGCGATGGCCCGCAATGTCAGCGAAGTAAATTTTACATTTGTCACCTCTGTTCTTAACTCTAAAGTTAATATATTTTTTCAGAGGTTCGCCACAAGTTGACGAACATCCGCATTAATAATAAATGTATATTGGAGGGCAATACATACCTTTGTTCAGTTGAGTTAGTCCGCTATTCGGGCTAGTGCTGCTGGCCGCTGGGGTGGGACTGCTGCTTGTTGCTCCGGTGCTGCTGATTTTGGTGTTTTTGTCATCTTGGATATTTTTTTTGAGAGTGCCTCGACGTCACTGATGGTTGTTTGATTTGGTATTATTGATGATGTGATTAATGACTTCCTCTTGCTCTTCTTCGGATTGATTGCGAAGTCGTTGAAAATAGCGAATTCGTTGTCACCCGCTCGTGGAATGCAGTCAACTACTCCACTGAGAAGTCTGCATGCGTTGTCAAGTTTCTCAAGATGTTTGATGTGCTATCGAGTCAGTTTTTTTCGGGATTTCATCCATTGATTTTGGGGTTGTAGCGTTTTTTTTTAATTGTAGAAATTGTTGTGCTGCGTCCAACTTGTTAGGACTGCCTAAATGGAAGCGCTTCATTTCAATTTCTCCTTCTAATGTTGGCTTTTTTTTGCATTGTTAATGCTTTGGACTAACCTCAAATTCCGAAGCCATCGGGTAAACCTCGTGAAGGGAGGAGATTTTATATCAAAATATTTTTTGTGCACATCGCCCGAGTGAAACAGGGGAATTGACTTTTTAATGAATTTTAATAGGTTTTTTAATTAAACTTTCTAGTTCTTGCAGAATGGAGCTCCAGTCTCCACGGCCTTATCCAAAAGAATTGTATTGTATTGTTTTATTCATACCATGTTAAAAAGTTATATTATTACAATAATTCAGTAAAATAATAGAGGATGAATAATAGTAATCATTCTGTAACTATTTAAAGTTAGTGTTGAATGACACGTAAGAGTGAACATTTTATAATTCATACAACTGATGTGGGGTAGATAACAAATTAGGATACATTTGGAAATTAGGAAAGAATTTTAATACAAGCTTAGAGCAGCGGAAACAGAAATGTGAGTACTTCTACGACACATAGCGAAAGAATGATTCAATATCTATATATTCGATAGTAAAAAGCCAATCTTTTACTAACACCAATCGGTAGTTTATTAAACATATTTGGAGCAGTAAAGTAATGCACTTAATATATTTCTTTGACAACCAAAGAAATGTTATATGAACGTCAAAGAGTACATTTTGTATTTGTTATTCACATCTAAAAGTATGCAACTGCTTTCACTATTACAACTGAAAAAGTTTGTCTTGCATAATACAAACAAATAGTTTGGTTGTGTGAAAGTTGGGTTGTATTGTCAACTAAGTTGAGTCTAATAATAATAATAAATGCCACTTGTTAGATAATTGAATTCAAAATTCAGGCATATTTACTTGATCTCTGTAGGTCAACTCGTTTGGCAGGTACCGAAGAAACCGTTCAGCATGTCGTCGGTCAATATTCAAAAAATTTAACTTTTTTGTTAGTTAGTTAGTTATTAAGTTTATTTCTTATTGTTTTAAAATTTTACAACGTTTAAATAACAAGTTTCATTATTTAGTATATACATGTAGGTATTCCGAACAAATAAAAAACCAGCAATATTCTTAGCAATTAGTTACAAGTTTATTTAACAGAGAAAAACCTGGGCAACGTTTATTTCGATGACTTTTATACTCGGACCCAAGGGTTACTTCGAAACTGCGCCCGGCGGTGGTTGAAAACGAACTCCCCGCTTCTAGCCATCGCCACCATCATCATCGCCTCCCGTGCTCTTCACAGCCAGTCCCACATACCCAACGTCTGTAGTACGTTGAACCAGGTCAGCAGTTTCCTCGCCACCATCAGCACAGTGCCCACTGCACATACTGTACCCACGATCACGGCTATCTTCATGGCTGGCATTGTGTTACTTGTTACTTGGAATTGTCTGGCTGCGGCATTTTATATTGTTGTTTATGAGGTCAGCGGCACGATAGTATGTGAAACCTAAATCGCGAGCCGTTGACCCTCGGCGACGTGACGACGGCTGAAAGGAGATATGAAATAGAAGAGCAGGAATCTGCTGACCACATTGCCTGCTGATTAGTATTACTCACAGTCAAATTACCCTCAAATCCTACATACATATATAAGAAAGTTGAAGACATTCTATATTTTTGCATAAAAAGTATGAAAAATAGTATTAAATGCCAGTTTTTGGTTTGTCTCTAAAGCAAAAATCTATTAATGCCACTTGTTAGATAATTGAATCTCGAATTCAGACTTTTGTTAGTTAGTTAGTTTTTAAGTTTATTTCTTATTGTTTTAAAATTTAACAGCGTTCAAATAACAAGTTTCATTATTTAGTATATACATATATAAGAAAGTTGACGACATTCTATATTTTTGCATAAAAAGTATGAAAAATAGTATTAAATGCCACATCAGATCTGATGATCTGAACTTTTTGGTTTGTCTCTAAAACAAAAAACTATTAATGCCACTTGATAGATAATTGAATTTAGAATTCAGACTTTTTTGTTAGTTAGTTAGTTAGTTAGTTGGTTAGTTAGTTATTAAGTTTATTTCTTATTGTTTTAAAATTTTACAACGTTAAAATAACAAGTTTCAATATTTGGTATATACATATATATTATATAAGAAATTTGAAGACATTCTATATTTTTGCATAAAAAGTATGAAAAATAGTATTAAATGCCACATCAGATCTGAAGATCTTAAGTTTTTGGTTTGTCTCTAAAACAAAAATCTATTAATGCCACTTGTTAGATAATTGAATCTCGAATTCAGACTTTTGTTAGTTAGTTAGTTTGTTAGTTTTTAAGTTTATTTCTTATTGTTTTAAAATTTAACAGCGGTCAAATAACAAGTTTCATTATTTAGTATATACATATATAAGAAAGTTGAAGACATTCTATATTTTTGCATAAAAAGTATGAAAAATAGTATTAAATGCCACATCAGATCTGATGATCTGAACTTTTTGGTTTGTCTCTAAAACAAAAATCTATTAATGCCACTTGATAGATAATTGAATTTAGAATTCAGACTTTTTGTTAGTTAGTTAGTTAGTTAGTTAGTTAGTTGGTTAGTTAGTTATTAAGTTTATTTCTTATTGTTTTAAAATTTTACAACGTTAAAATAACAAGTTTCAATATTTAGTATATACATATATATTATATAAGAAATTTGAAGACATTCTATATTTTTGCATAAAAAGTATGAAAAATAGTATTAAATTCCACATCAGATCTGATGATCTGAACTTTTTGGTTTGTCTCTAAAACAAAAATCTATTAATGCCACTTGATAGATAATTGAATTTAGAATTCAGACTTTTTTGTTAGTTAGTTAGTTAGTTAGTTAGTTGGTTAGTTAGTTATTAAGTTTATTTCTTATTGTTTTAAAATTTTACAACGTTAAAATAACAAGTTTCAATATTTAGTATATACATATATATTATATAAGAAATTTGAAGACATTCTATATTTTTGCATAAAAAGTATGAAAAATAGTATTAAATGCCACATCAGATCTGAAGATCTTAAGTTTTTGGTTTGTCTCTAAAACAAAAATCTATTAATGCCACTTGATAGATAATTGAATTTAGAATTCAGACTTTTTTGTTAGTTAGTTAGTTAGTTGGTTAGTTAGTTATTAAGTTTATTTCTTATTGTTTTAAAAATTTACAACGTTAAAATAACAAGTTTCAATATTTAGTATATACATATATATTATATAAGAAATTTGAAGACATTCTATATTTTTGCATAAAAAGTATGAAAAATAGTATTAAATGCCACATCAGATCTGAAGATCTTGAGTTTTTGGTTTGTCTCTGAAACAAAAATCTATTAATGCCACTTGTTAGATAATTGAATCTCGAATTCAGACTTTAGTTAGTTAGTTAGTTTGTTAGTTTTTAAGTTTATTTCTTATTGTTTTAAAATTTAACAGCGGTCAAATAACAAGTTTCATTATTTAGTATATACATATATAAGAAAGTTGAAGACATTCTATATTTTTGCATAAAAAGTATGAAAAATAGTATTAAATGCCACATCAGATCTGATGATCTGAACTTTTTGGTTTGTCTCTAAAACAAAAATCTATTAATGCCACTTGATAGATAATTGAATTTAGAATTCAGACTTTTTTGTTAGTTAGTTAGTTAGTTTGTTGGTTAGTTAGTTATTAAGTTTATTTCTTATTGTTTTAAAATTTTACAACGTTAAAATAACAAGTTTCAATATTTAGTATATACATATATATTATATAAGAAATTTGAAGACATTCTATATTTTTGCATAAAAAGTATGAAAAATAGTATTAAATGCCACATCAGATCTGAAGATCTTAAGTTGTTGGTTTGTCTCTGAAACAAAAATCTATTAATGCCACTTGTTAGATAATTGAATCTCGAATTCAGACTTTTGTTAGTTAGTTAGTTTGTTAGTTTTTAAGTTTATTTCTTATTGTTTTAAAATTTAACAGCGTTCAAATAACAAGTTTCATTATTTAGTATATACATATATAAGAAAGTTGACGACATTCTATATTTTTGCATAAAAAGTATGAAAAATAGTATTAAATGCCACATCAGATCTGATGATCTGAACTTTTTGGTTTGTCTCTAAAACAAAAATCTATTAATGCCACTTGATAGATAATTGAATTTAGAATTCAGACTTTTTTGTTAGTTAGTTAGTTAGTTAGTTAGTTAGTTGGTTAGTTAGTTATTAAGTTTATTTCTTATTGTTTTAAAATTTTACAACGTTAAAATAACAAGTTTCAATATTTAGTATATACATATATATTATATAAGAAATTTGAAGACATTCTATATTTTTGCATAAAAAGTATGAAAAATAGTATTAAATGCCACATCAGATCTGAAGATCTTAAGTTTTTGGTTTGTCTCTAAAACAAAAATCTATTAATGCCACTTGTTAGATAATTGAATCTCGAATTCAGACTTTTGTTAGTTAGTTAGTTTGTTAGTTTTTAAGTTTATTTCTTATTGTTTTAAAATTTAACAGCGGTCAAATAACAAGTTTCATTATTTAGTATATACATATATAAGAAAGTTGAAGACATTCTATATTTTTGCATAAAAAGTATGAAAAATAGTATTAAATGCCACATCAGATCTGATGATCTGAACTTTTTGGTTTGTCTCTAAAACAAAAATCTATTAATGCCACTTGATAGATAATTGAATTTAGAATTCAGACTTTTTTGTTAGTTTGTTAGTTAGTTAGTTAGTTAGTTGGTTAGTTAGTTATTAAGTTTATTTCTTATTGTTTTAAAATTTTACAACGTTAAAATAACAAGTTTCAATATTTAGTATATACATATATATTATATAAGAAATTTGAAGACATTCTATATTTTTGCATTAAAGTATGAAAAATAGTATTAAATGCCACATCAGATCTGAAGATCTTAAGTTTTTGGTTTGTCTCTAAAACAAAAATCTATTAATGCCACTTGTTAGATAATTGAATCTCGAATTCAGACTTTTGTTAGTTAGTTAGTTTGTTAGTTTTTAAGTTTATTTCTTATTGTTTTAAAATTTAACAGCGGTCAAATAACAAGTTTCATTATTTAGTATATACATATATAAGAAAGTTGAAGACATTCTATATTTTTGCATAAAAAGTATGAAAAATAGTATTAAATGCCACATCAGATCTGATGATCTGAACTTTTTGGTTTGTCTCTAAAACAAAAATCTATTAATGCCACTTGATAGATAATTGAATTTAGAATTCAGACTTTTTTGTTAGTTAGTTAGTTAGTTTGTTGGTTAGTTAGTTATTAAGTTTATTTCTTATTGTTTTAAAATTTTACAACGTTAAAATAACAAGTTTCAATATTTAGTATATACATATATATTATATAAGAAATTTGAAGACATTCTATATTTTTGCATAAAAAGTATGAAAAATAGTATTAAATGCCACATCAGATCTGAAGATCTTAAGTTGTTGGTTTGTCTCTGAAACAAAAATCTATTAATGCCACTTGTTAGATAATTGAATCTCGAATTCAGACTTTTGTTAGTTAGTTAGTTTGTTAGTTTTTAAGTTTATTTCTTATTGTTTTAAAATTTAACAGCGTTCAAATAACAAGTTTCATTATTTAGTATATACATATATAAGAAAGTTGACGACATTCTATATTTTTGCATAAAAAGTATGAAAAATAGTATTAAATGCCACATCAGATCTGATGATCTGAACTTTTTGGTTTGTCTCTAAAACAAAAATCTATTAATGCCACTTGATAGATAATTGAATTTAGAATTCAGACTTTTTTGTTAGTTAGTTGGTTAGTTAGTTATTAAGTTTATTTCTTATTGTTTTAAAATTTTACAACGTTAAAATAACAAGTTTCAATATTTAGTATATACATATATATTATATAAGAAATTTGAAGACATTCTATATTTTTGCATAAAAAGTATGAAAAATAGTATTAAATGCCACATCAGATCTGAAGATCTTAAGTTTTTGGTTTGTCTCTAAAACAAAAATCTATTAATGCCACTTGTTAGATAATTGAATCTCGAATTCAGACTTTTGTTAGTTAGTTAGTTTGTTAGTTTTTTAGTTTATTTCTTATTGTTTTAAAATTTAACAGCGGTCAAATAACAAGTTTCATTATTTAGTATATACATATATAAGAAAGTTGAAGACATTCTATATTTTTGCATAAAAAGTATGAAAAATAGTATTAAATGCCACATCAGATCTGATGATCTGAACTTTTTGGTTTGTCTCTAAAACAAAAATCTATTAATGCCACTTGATAGATAATTGAATTTAGAATTCAGACTTTTTTGTTAGTTTGTTAGTTAGTTAGTTAGTTAGTTGGTTAGTTAGTTATTAAGTTTATTTCTTATTGTTTTAAAATTTTACAACGTTAAAATAACAAGTTTCAATATTTAGTATATACATATATATTATATAAGAAATTTGAAGACATTCTATATTTTTGCATTAAAGTATGAAAAATAGTATTAAATGCCACATCAGATCTGAAGATCTTAAGTTTTTGGTTTGTCTCTAAAACAAAAATCTATTAATGCCACTTGTTAGATAATTGAATCTCGAATTCAGACTTTTGTTAGTTAGTTAGTTTGTTAGTTTTTAAGTTTATTTCTTATTGTTTTAAAATTTAACAGCGGTCAAATAACAAGTTTCATTATTTAGTATATACATATATAAGAAAGTTGAAGACATTCTATATTTTTGCATAAAAAGTATGAAAAATAGTATTAAATGCCACATCAGATCTGATGATCTGAACTTTTTGGTTTGTCTCTAAAACAAAAATCTATTAATGCCACTTGATAGATAATTGAATTTAGAATTCAGACTTTTTTGTTAGTTAGTTAGTTAGTTTGTTGGTTAGTTAGTTATTAAGTTTATTTCTTATTGTTTTAAAATTTTACAACGTTAAAATAACAAGTTTCAATATTTAGTATATACATATATATTATATAAGAAATTTGAAGACATTCTATATTTTTGCATAAAAAGTATGAAAAATAGTATTAAATGCCACATCAGATCTGAAGATCTTAAGTTGTTGGTTTGTCTCTGAAACAAAAATCTATTAATGCCACTTGTTAGATAATTGAATCTCGAATTCAGACTTTTGTTAGTTAGTTAGTTTGTTAGTTTTTAAGTTTATTTCTTATTGTTTTAAAATTTAACAGCGTTCAAATAACAAGTTTCATTATTTAGTATATACATATATAAGAAAGTTGACGACATTCTATATTTTTGCATAAAAAGTATGAAAAATAGTATTAAATGCCACATCAGATCTGATGATCTGAACTTTTTGGTTTGTCTCTAAAACAAAAATCTATTAATGCCACTTGATAGATAATTGAATTTAGAATTCAGACTTTTTTGTTAGTTAGTTAGTTAGTTAGTTAGTTGGTTAGTTAGTTATTAAGTTTATTTCTTATTGTTTTAAAAATTTACAACGTTAAAATAACAAGTTTCAATATTTAGTATATACATATATATTATATAAGAAATTTGAAGACATTCTATATTTTTGCATAAAAAGTATGAAAAATAGTATTAAATGCCACATCAGATCTGAAGATCTTAAGTTTTTGGTTTGTCTCTAAAACAAAAATCTATTAATGCCACTTGTTAGATAATTGAATCTCGAATTCAGACTTTTGTTAGTTAGTTAGTTTGTTAGTTTTTTAGTTTATTTCTTATTGTTTTAAAATTTAACAGCGGTCAAATAACAAGTTTCATTATTTAGTATATACATATATAAGAAAGTTGAAGACATTCTATATTTTTGCATAAAAAGTATGAAAAATAGTATTAAATGCCACATCAGATCTGATGATCTGAACTTTTTGGTTTGTCTCTAAAACAAAAATCTATTAATGCCACTTGATAGATAATTGAATTTAGAATTCAGACTTTTTTGTTAGTTTGTTAGTTAGTTAGTTAGTTAGTTGGTTAGTTAGTTATTAAGTTTATTTCTTATTGTTTTAAAATTTTACAACGTTAAAATAACAAGTTTCAATATTTAGTATATACATATATATTATATAAGAAATTTGAAGACATTCTATATTTTTGCATTAAAGTATGAAAAATAGTATTAAATGCCACATCAGATCTGAAGATCTTAAGTTTTTGGTTTGTCTCTAAAACAAAAATCTATTAATGCCACTTGTTAGATAATTGAATCTCGAATTCAGACTTTTGTTAGTTAGTTAGTTTGTTAGTTTTTAAGTTTATTTCTTATTGTTTTAAAATTTAACAGCGGTCAAATAACAAGTTTCATTATTTAGTATATACATATATAAGAAAGTTGAAGACATTCTATATTTTTGCATAAAAAGTATGAAAAATAGTATTAAATGCCACATCAGATCTGAAGATCTCAAGTTTTTGGTTTGTCTCTAAAACAAAAATCTATTAATGCCACTTGATAGATAATCGAATTTAGGATTCAGACTTTTTTGTTAGTTAGTTAGTTATTAAGTTTATTTCTTATTGTTTTAAAATTTTACAACGTTCAAATAACAAGTTTCAATATTTAGTATATACATATATATTATATAAGAAATTTGAAGACATTCTATATTTTTGCATAAAAAGTATGAAAAATAGTATTAAATGCCACATCAGATCTGAAGATCTCAAGTTTTTGGTTTGTCTCTAAAACAAAAATCTATTAATGCCACTTGATAGATAATCGAATTTAGAATTCAGACTTTTTTGTTAGTTAGTTAGTTAGTTAGTTAGTTAGTTTGTTGGTTAGTTAGTTATTAAGTTTATTTCTTATTGTTTTAAAATTTTACAACGTTCAAATAACAAGTTTCAATATTTAGTATATACATATATATTATATAAGAAATTTGAAGACATTCTATATTTTTGCATAAAAAGTATGAAAAATAGTATTAAATGCCACATCAGATCTGAAGATCTCAAGTTTTTGGTTTGTGTCTAAAACAAAAATCTATTAATGCCACTTGATAGATAATCGAATTTAGAATTCAGACTTTTTTGTTAGTTAGTTAGTTAGTTAGTTAGTTGGTTAGTTAGTTATTAAGTTTATTTCTTATTGTTTTAAAATTTTACAACGTTCAAATAACAAGTTTCAATATTTAGTATATACATATATATTATATAAGAAATTTGAAGACATTCTATATTTTTGCATAAAAAGTATGAAAAATAGTGTAATGAACCCACCAATATAATTGCACTGCATAAAAATGTACACAAAACACTTCCTACTTTGTGCAATGCAGTTTAAATCAAGTGGTTCACAATAAACACCATTAATAATCCTATTTTATTACAACTAAGATCAATTTTTGGATATTTTACTAGAAACACAATTAAATCGTTATTTTGCATAATTGTGACGCTTAGAATCAAATGGGTACTAAAAAGTGTCAACATAAAACCGAGAAAAAGGGCGAAAACCTACAACTTCTAAACTACTGGAGATAATTATACGAAGTAATTTTTTTTTGATTCTGTAATTAATTTTTTATAAGATCAAACAATAAATGAAACTTAGGGACCTCTTTCGGACGTCCTAAAAAAAAGGATTTTTTTTAGGCCTCTGCTTCTGAAAAATAGAATTAGGCTCTTTTGAACCTAAATACAAGAATATGGTACCGTTTTGATTCTAAAACTTAAATACGATGGTTTTTATTGTCGAACTCATTAAATTATTATTAAATAATGTATACTTATTATATAGGTACTATATTATTTTAAAAGCAAAACTAAGTCTAAGAAACACAGTTTATAAGGAACAAAGGAATTTATAATGAACACATTTTTAAGTTCTAATTTTTAATTTAAAGTTTTTAAACGCAAGATTGTTGTTGTTCAAGGAAATCACAACTTTCTTCTTCTTCAGTCTCTTGACCGGCTTCTTGTTCCAAAATATTTTTGTAAAATCGAAAATCTTTATTTTCGCGCCAGTTTTCACCACAGTGATGCTTCATAAGCTTGTCTACGTCCTTTTTCTTTGCATCACTAATTCGGACTCCCAATTGCACTGGATTGAGTTCCATTTGCCTTACTTGTTTTCCAGGACGTATGACCGACCTTGATACACCTAAATCCGATTTGTAGCTGATTTCTCCTCTAATTTTTACAAAGCCCAACTTTTGAGTCAGCACAAAACGTATCGTTGGCTTGAACTGGAAGTGCCATTTATTTGTCGGCTTTAAGGTTTTCTGTGCAGCACGCTTCCAGTCCAACACTGGACAGTTTTCAGCTCCAAGTCTTATAACATTACCGTGTTCGGAAAAGATCTCGTAGTATTTTTGCGGGAACCAAATCGCCTCTTCCTGCTGAATTTTCTTTTCGATTCCGCAAAATACTCTATCTGGAGGTATATATGAATGTCCGACTATGGGAAATATAATTTCCACCTGATTTACAGTTCGGTTTTTCGAAAGCCAATAACTGGCCATTGCTATCATGGTTGTGTTCTTATTTTGCTGATGGATGTCATCAGCGCAGAGTCGAACTACTTTTATGTCACTTGTATCTAATTGACACAAACTGTTGTAAACAGCAGAAGCAATTTTGTTGGATCCTTTCTTGAGCTCAGTTTCCAACCACACGTACAAGTAAACATTGTCTTTTTTAAGTTTCGCTTTTGAGCTTCCTTGCACGACACCAAAGTTAAAGAGATTCAGTTGGCGACTGTAGTATGCTGCTTGATCCTGAACCTTCGGAAGTACCATGTTCTTTTGGCAATCAAAAGAAATTGTCAGCAGATCTTGTCGGCTCTCCTGAAGCAACTCGAAAAATGCTTTGGCTCGTCTTTTGTGAAGTGTGTACTCCAACATCAAGTTTGTTTTCTGGGTGGAGTTTCTTTCTATTTGAATTTGGTGTTTTTTTTCTTATGCATTCCGAACATTGGTCCTGTGATGGAGATTTGAATCCCCGGTTAAAATAATTGGAAAAAACTGACCGGAAGTATGACTGCTTTACTCTCAAATAGGATGCGCTAGTTTGGTTCTGATATATTTTGTGCATCTTTGCAATGTTCAAATTGCTGGGCAGATACTGACGAACTTTATTCTTTGCACGACAGTAATGCACTTCAAGAACTTTAAAGCTGCTAATAAAGTTTATGACAGCTTCTTTTTTGTTTTCAAATCCTGAAAAAAGACAGGCATCCTGCTCAAGTTTTGTCTTGCAATTGTAAAATAGCTCTGCAAATTTTACGGCTTCTTGTCTGATAATCTTTCTGTATCTGAAAACACTGCCTCTTTTATGATTACATGACAGATTTTTTGGCATTTTAAACTGAAATCTTAAAAATGAAATATAAGTAAGAAAATAATACAAAAAAAAATGGATAAAAAAACATACTTGGAAGCTCTGTGTTTCTTTCTTGAAATACGTAATGAAAATAGTAAATGCCTCCTTGGAGTTTGCTATCGGCCGAATAGTCATATAGATATAACACCGCTGTATACGATTCTTGAAAAATATTCAACCCTATTCACACATAACATTGTGTGTGGAGACTTCAATTGTAACATGCTCAACAAGGGGATTTCATCTTCATTTGTTGAAAATATGAAATCGCTTGGGCTGAATATTGTAAACACGGTCGCCCCTACTCATTTTACTAGCAACAGTAGTACTCTACTCGATTTATTTGTAGCAAGTGAATGTGCGAGAGATGTCTTTTTTAACCAAACCTCAGCGCCTATGTTCTCAAAGCACGACCTTATCTTTGCCACCTTCAATTTTATGTGTTGCAAGCAATCGCTCCCTTGTGTCTTTAGAGATTTCAGGTCATTAAATCTTGATCTCCTTCATTATGATTTGCTTAGAGTAAACTGGCAGTGCTACAATGAAGTGTCGCCCGATGAACAGATTAACAAATTTAATAATATTATAATATCCCTGTTTAATCGACATGTTCCTATTAAATCACTAACGGCCAAATATAAAGTGAATTCATGGTTTACGGCTGAAATAGTCCAACTAATATTTAAACGTGACGTAGCATTTAGAAGATGGAAGCGTTTTAAGCTGGCCATATTGCACAAAAGTTTCCAGATGCTAAGAAATTTGGCAAATTTAAAAATACGTAAAGCAAAGAAAAAGTTTTACTCTAAGCGACTAGATATTAACTTGCCATCGAAGACCTTATGGAATAACGTTCGTGAAATAGGTGTTGGTGGGCGTAGCGATTTTGACTTCAGGAATACTGATCTTAATGAGCTTAACAACGAGTTTGTCAAAACTCATTCACCAGCCAGTGCTAACGCATGGTCAGTTGAATCATCTAATGATTCCAGCATGTCTGAATTTGAGTTTTCGTGTGTTGAGCCAACTGATATAGTTAAAGCTATTATGAGTATCAAATCGAAGTCTGTGGGTCTCGACGAAATACATCCTTGTTTTGTTAAGATTATACTACCTCACATCCTTCCTCTACTTACACGCATTTTCAATACTATACTCATGACCTCCTGTTTCCCAAGTGCCTGGAAGATTGCAAAAATAGTCCCCATTCTAAAAAAAGCGGGAACTTCACAATTGTCCCCTGAATTCAGACCCATATCCATTTTGCCGTTTTTATCAAAAGTTATGGAGAGACTTATCCATCATCAGATGTCATCTTATTTACAGCGTAATGCCCTACTATGTAGGTACCAATCTGGCTTTAGGTTGCAACACAGTTGTACTTCTGCGCTGTTAAAAGTGTCAGATGACATAAGGTCATCTCTAGATAAAGATCATATCACTTTTCTGACTTTGTTGGATTTCTCTAAAGCTTTTGACACTGTGAGTCACTCTCAACTTGTCTTTAAACTTAGAACTTCTTTCAATTTCTCAATGAGCGCTGCAAAATTGATTTCCTCTTACTTGTCAGGCAGGAGTCAAGCTGTCGTAGTAAATGATAGAATGTCAGATTTCATACCAACTTTTATGGGGGTACCACAGGGATCTATCTTGGGTCCTCTACTGTTTTCAGTTTTCATTAATGATCTGCCTGGTTGTTTAACTCACTCTTCAGTTCATATGTATGCGGACGATGTTCAAATGTATTTAAGCTGTAAGTACGGACTTATTGAGGATGCAGTTACTAAACTAAATGAAGATCTTGATAGTATTAACCTTTGGTCCGAAAGAAATTGCTTACAGCTAAATCCTAAGAAATCGAAATGCTTGGTTATATCCAAAAATGCCGTGGATACAGTTTGTTTACCAATTGTTAGTTTAGGCAATGATATAATTGAATTTACTAATAAAGCCAAGAATCTGGGGATTTGGTTTAACTCTCGATTAAGATGGGATGATCATGTTGGTACCGTTATAGGAAAGATATATGGGTGTTTAAGAAATTTGTCTATGTCACAACACTTTACGCCCCTAAGCACAAGATTGATGCTTGCTAAAGCCCTAATTGTTCCAATTATTAGTTTCGGTTGCGAAGTTTATTGTAACTGTTCGGCGGAAACCAAGAGAAAACTTGATATTGCATTTAACAACGTTACTCGTTACGTTTATGAACTGAGGCGCTATGATCACATATCGACATTCAAAAAGAAAATTCTTGGATGTACTTTGGATGTGTACTTATAATATTGTACTTTAAAATATTTGCATAAAATCATTGTAACTAAACAACCTGCTTATCTGTATGAAAAACTTCGTTTTTCTAATTCATCACGATCTCTGAGCTTAATTCCTCCGCGCACTACCTGTGTAACTACTGATAGGCAATTTTTTATTCATGCTATTCGCTTATGGAATTTACTTCCTCTCGGTATTAGACGACTTTGTTTTGTGGGTGGTTTTGCTGATTCTCTCTTCACATATTTGGCTGGCAATAATAGGATAAATGGATCGTAGGGTCTAGGATAGGTTTATTTTCATAAATTTATAATATTCAATTGCACACTAAATGTAAACACCTTTTTTTTTTTTTTGTTTGTTTCCTTGTTTTTATAATCAATTTATTTAAAATAATTTCATTTTGATCACATCTACACTTTATAGATACTTAGTTGTAATCTTTTGTATATGGTTGTTTAATTAAATAAATAAATATCTAAATATCTTTGTTTTACATATATTTTTCTTTCTGGCAAGAGAATTTTCCACTACCCCAGCTTTCTTATCAGTCTCCATGTTTATATCAGCACACTGCAACCTATGAATCTTAATTTAACATATTAATTATCTCACCTTTTTGCATACAATTTACTTTACCTCACAAAAAGAACTTGCTTACAGGACGTCTGGCAGTGAACTAAGATAATATTGGCAGAAATTCTATCTACTGTCAGATTTCGGCGCGTAAAATTAAATAGCCTCCTTTTGAAAACAAATTATATTTATTTGCGGTCAGTTATAAAATATATAGGTCTCTTTTGAAAATAAAACTTTTTATATGAGTTAAATTATCGCGAAACGCGTATACTAAAAAATAAACGCGGGCTGAAGCCCGCGCGAACACCAACCGTTCGCTAATTTAAAACACGACAAGTTATATCTAAATATTCGATTTATTCAGCGAGCTCCGAACTATACAAACTCAGAATTAAGACTAACTTAATAATTACAATATCTTCCTCTGGATAGCTCTGTTCCCAACATCAGAACTGCTGACTCCTCTAATCCGGTAATCGCACGCGCATCCGTTGAGTCGCGCATGCAAGTAATCCGATTCCATGCACTGTGATCGTGAGAACAAGTCTGTGCATGAAAGTATCAACTCAGCGAATACCGTATGATTCGCTGGCATGCACCTGACTCGTGTATCGTGTTAACTATATGTAAGATAGGCCTGTTTTGATTATTAAAAAAATAATAAACAGTGTCGTTTTGATTCTAAGGTCGAAATTAAAGTAGCTTTAACTCTTTAAATAGGTCTATTTGAAACAAAACAAAAATGTCATGTTATAGCTCTGTTTGAAGCGAAAATGTTGGTATACCACACTCCATATTTTCAAAAAAGTGAGTTTAGGGTCGTTTTGATTCTAAGCGTCATAATTTTTAACCTAGAATAACCTAAAATTTGGCTAATACTAACATTTGTCAAATGTTTTGCTCTAGGGGTGATGGTTATGCCGAATCTATTTGCAAAAAACTTCGTTATCCAATGAGTATCAGCATAATGTGGTGCACCCTTGATGAAGTGGGTGGTGAAAAACTGGTATTCTGTTTGTAGTTTATCGAGTTTCTGTTGCCATTCGGAAGTTGTCCATGTACAAGGTGGCGCAAAAGTCATCACCCAGTGGCGTTCACCAATCCGACTGAAAACTACATAGGATAGATGTCAAACGTCGTGGATCATTTAGAACATTGGCACCAGAATTGCCTAAGGCACACCCAAGGGCTGAAAACCCTATCGGAAGATGCTATAATTTTTGCAAATAGCAGAAAATGTCAATTTTACTTTGACATTTGTGAAGTAAACAGATGACAACTTTTGCGCCACCTTGTAGTTGCAAAATGTTTAATGAGCTTATGTGGAGTAGCGGTTGGAGCAGCAGCTTGGCCTTGAGATATGGGGATCGCTGTCGTTTCTACTGATTGGTTGGGTTGCATGGGGCGATTAGGTGGTAATAGGCGTGATTCGGATTCTGTGTCCAGTAATCCAGCTAATAACTGTGTTATACTAACTGGACATCTGGATGATGCTGAGGGGCATGGGTTGGTATGTCGTTAATCTTGTTGAATAAAGTCTCAATGCTATCCTCGATACCGTTGCAATTAGATCGTCGCCAATATTATTGATTCTATCGAAAATATCTTCGAGCATCGGGTCAGGCTGATTTGGAGACCGTATTTGTTTAGAGGTTGATTGAGAGCAATTGTCTACATCTGCACGAATGGAATTCAACACCTCTCAAGCTTTCAAATTAGTGGCAGTATGCGCGGAGTCATTCAATCTGAGTTCTCGTAAAACTGTAGTAAGGTGAGAGAGGATGGTTTCATCTGTTCTGGACCTTACGATGTTTGCCTCTTTCAGACCAGCTATCGATTCTTCAATCAGGGTAAGTTTGGATTTAAGTAACACTGTTGAGCTCTGAACCGTACTGTCGGCGTTGCTATCAATAATTACGCAATTGGTAGTTCCGCAAGACATTGCAATTAAACGGCACGAGGGTATTGGGTCAGTACTTGATAGAGCAAAACAACAAAAAAAAAAAAAGTTGGAAGTTGGAGACGGAAGAAAAAATGCGCCTGCACTTAGCGGCGGTAAAACTACAATAATGGGATTTATAACATTCATCTTTCACAGCATAACGGAGTAAATTATATTATCTAGGTCAAAAATAATCGCTTTATTTCTGCTAAGAATTAATTCAGATAAGTGTTCTGTCTCGGTTCTGATTTCCTTGCTAGCGTCTGAAATTTTGCAAATTGGTAAAATCCGTTTACAACTTCCAACTTTTCTTTATGTATTTTTGTCGAAGTAGGGCAATGTAATGAGAGACTTTTTTACAAATTCTACTGGCGGACGATCTCGATACACCACAAAAGTCTCCCGCAGTTTTGAGCAAGGATCCACTTGCATAGAAGCGCAAGGTTAACAACAGTTTGGTTTCGGCAGATATTGAATGGTTCCTGAAAAGTATTATTTTTTATCACTACATAGATTGATATACATATTATGGAAAACACATGCACTGACAATAATTTTTTTTACAGAATTTAGGTTTCGTTTTCCGTAAATTTGTTTAATCTCCTGAATCTTCCTTTTAATAACCCGAAGGCATTTTCAACTACCATTCTTGTAGATGAATGAATGTAATTGAAAGATCTTTGCTGATCTGTCAGACGGCCATAGTCTTTAAAAAGTGGCACTAGCCAGTTTGAAGCAGCATAATGCGGAGTCACCCAAAAGAAAAGTGTTGGCCGGAAATAGCTGAGCGTAATTGGTTTGCGCTCTTTTGTATAACGCAGATCTTCTCAACATTCTACTGTCGTGCAAGGATCCTGGTTCACCGCAACATATGTCGATGAACTTTTTATTCGCATCGACAACGGCTTGTAAAATGAGAGTGAAATTCTGTTTTCGACTATAGTAGCACTCTTTGCTATGACGGGGAGCTGCTATAGTGATATGCGTACAATCGATGGCACCAATCACACACGTTATTTTTTTCTTCGCCTCGAACTTCTTTTTTTTTGTACGACGGCACCTTCTTGAGGCCATTTTATGTATTCGGCACTTTTAGAAACTAGCCAATTACTGACGCGCCCAACTGCAGCCCAAGCTGAAGACTGCAGTCCCGAACATATTACCCAATTGCCTAAATATAATGGTGTTGCTTATGTACCATACATAAAGGTAAACCTCCTTTCTCGCCCCAATGTTTGGTTTGCCTCCACGATACGAAGTTGGCAAAGTATATTTTATTATATATATTTTATTGACTCATTTGCTTACCTATCAATTGCTCTACTGTAAAACGATTCAGTCTGAAATGGGACTTAAAGTCAGCCTCACTGTATTCGTCGATAATTTCCATGAAGTGAGTGATGTTTGCGTGCTTCTCCTCATCTGTTTCGGAATCATCGGAGCTCATTCTGGTTGTAAAAAAAATGTTCGAAACTTGAATTTCTCTCGTCATCCGTTGAGTCCAACAATTGTAGTAATTAAAAAAAAAACTGTTGTTAAACGAAATTAGGAATTAATTTGTTGTCTCACCGATTTTGATTCATTATCCATTTTAGTTTTTAGGATTATTTTCTGCGAACTCGTAAAATTTGTATCGATGACAGTTCTTCTTTCAGATTTTGATAAATGCAACGATTACCAACTTTTAAATTAAAATTTTTTAAGTGAATATAGAATGCGATCTAGTTGTTTTATTTGTAAAATTATACTGAGCTGGATATACCGAAACACGGGTAATGTCGTAATAACTAGTTAAAATAACTTCAGTAGGTAACCTTGATCTTTACAAGCAATCGCAGTCGAATACTTGTGATTATAAGAATTTTTTTTTTCAATATCCCGAAACGAAAAATAATTAAAATGTATTTTTTTTTGGAATGAGCTATGACAACACTAAGTATCGATAGGCAACACTTTCTTATTCGAATCGGTAAGGTAATGGAAATGGTCTAAATTCTTAGTTGTCAAACAACAAAAATGAAAATGTATGTATGTAAATAATCTACTATATATATGAAAGAACACAGAATATATTCAATAAACAAAGACCGACGACACGTCCTTCTCGTTCTTCGGATTCTGCGTAACTGCCTTTGGTCCTAGTCATTATCAGAAATGACTCGCAAAAGCGCAGATTCCTCTCTTTTGGAAAGAGACTCTGTTCTCTTTCGTCCTTTCATATTCATACCATTCCATAGACAACCTTCCATTGGTTAAACCAAGTCCATGCTGTATGATCCATTAGAGAAAGAGAAGGGCACACACTTTTCGTTTATATTTTTCTTTATTGAATAATAATTCTTAAGTACTCTAAAATAATGATTCTTAAGTACTCTAACACGGCCTTCCTGACCCTTTCATCGCTCTCGATGAATATTTCACCTCGTTTCTCCAAGGCTTGTTCCTCATTAAGTCTCTGCAACCAAAATGAGAAATTGAATACTATCATGAAATCACATCTTATGAAACATATCAGTTTCAATACCAGTCCCTCAGAGAATTACATCTCAAGACTTTATCATCAGTTTCAAAAGCAGTCCCTCAGAGAATCACACCTCAAGACTAACAAATCAGTTTCAGAAGCAGTCCCTCAGAGAATCACATCTCAAGACTAACAAATCAGTTTCAGAAGCAGTCCCTCAGAGAATCACATCTCAAGACTAACAAATCAGTTTCAGAAGCAGTCCCTCAGAGAATAACATCTCAAGACTAACAAATCAGTTTCAGAAGCAGTCCCTCAGAGAATCACATCTCAAGACTAACAAATCAGTTTCAGTAGCAGTCCCTCAGAGAATCACATCTCAAGACTGACAAATCAGTTTCAGAAGCAGTCCCTCAGAGAATCACATCTCAAGACTAACAAATCAGTTTCAGAAGCAGTCCCTCAGAGAATCACATCTCAAGACTAAAAAATCAGTTTCAGAAGCAGTCCCTCAGAGAATCACATCTCAAGACTAAAAAAAAAATCAGTTTCAGAAGCAGTCCCTCAGAGAATCACATCTCAAGACTAACAAATCAGTTTCAGAAGCAGTCCCTCAGAGAATCACATCTCAAGACTAACAAATCAGTTTCAGAAGCAGTCCCTCAGAGAATCACATCTCAAGACTAAAAAAATCAGTTTCAGAAGCAGTCCCTCAGAGAATCACATCTCAAGACTAAAAAAAATCAGTTTCAGAAGCAGTCCCTCAGAGAATCACATCTCAAGACTAACAAATCAGTTCCAGAAGCAGTACCTACCATTTTCATTTTCCATGGTATCATCCACATTGCCAACGTCTATTGGACGAATCACCTCTCTACCCGCTACGATAACCGTCTTGCTGTTCGCCTTCAAGAGTTTATACCTGTCATTAGGTAAAATACCTACTACTTCATAAGGTCCTCGGAAGTGAACATCTAGCTTCGACTTCCGAATTTGATTGCTTTTAGGTTAGGTTAGGTTAGGTTGCTGGGTTGACGGGGCAAGAGAGTCCTGCTCCCGTCACACTTAGGTCTATGTAGACCCTTTGTGATACCCTGGAGGTTGATTCCCTTACTTGGGACCTATGAAAAACCTAGCGGGCTTACAAACCATCCCGATGCGCTGATGAACTTACGCAAGTCGTTTACAGACTTGCCGGAGAGTTCTTCTAAGTCCTGGAAGAAATATCTGCCAAGGACATTGTTTCTTATGTGACAGAGTGCAGGGCAGTGACAGAGGAAATGAGGGGTATCCTCGTTCACTTCCTCGTCCCCGCAACCTCTGCAGAGCTCGTCTGTGCTGAGTTTCAATTTCTTTGCATGGTAGCCCAGCATGTTGTGTCCGGTGATAACACCTGTGAGAGAGGACAAAGACTTTTTGTTCATTTGAAGGATTCTCTCGGTCTTTCGCTTGTCATATAGTGGCCACATTTTCCTGGTATTGACACAGGAGTCAAGGGCACTCCATCTTTCGTTAGCTGTCATCAGCGTTTTATCACCGATCACCTGTTTAAGGTAACAGGGTGGGGTTTTTACCGTTGTGTCAGCCTCTCTTAATTCAAGGGAGGATCCTTTTCTTGCCAGTTCATCGGCTCTTTCATTTCCCGGGACACCACTGTGTCCGGGGACCCAGCAGAGTCTTACACTGTGCTGCGCGCCAAGAGCCCGCAGCTCTTCGCGACAGCGAACTACAAGCTTCGATTTTATTTCTGTGGCGGAAATCGATTTTATTGCCGCTTGGCTGTCAATGAAGAAGATAATATCAGCTTGTGGTATTGCCGTCATTGCAACCCGTTTAGCGGCTGTTGCCACCGCCAGAACCTCAGCTTGGAAGACGCTGCTGTAGTCGGGGAGTCTGATCGAGCCAGATATTCCGAGTGTTTCGGAATAGAAACCCGCGCCAACGCCAGTATCCATCTTGGAGCCATCTGTGTAGATGGGGATCGTTGTTGCACGGACTGGTGTTTGATTCTCATGCCATTCTTCCCTGCAGGGAAGGGAGACAGTAAATGGTCTTGTAAAGTCTAGTTTGGGAGTAATGTAGTCTGTGCATACATTATCACCCGTAAATTTCTTTAGAATCCGCGCATGTCCAGTTGTACTGGGTTTCCAGTTTTCCGTTTGGCTTAGCCGCAAGGCACTGTTTGCTGCGGATTCTTGTACAAAAAGGTCTAGAGGTTTAAGATTGAGAATTACCTCCAACCCCGCTGTGGGGGTGGTTCTCATGGCCCCAGTAGTACCAATGCAGGCAGTTCTTTGGACTCTAGTCATGGTCTTAAGGTTGGTGGCCTTGCACAACCCCTGCCACCAGACTAAATTACCGTATGTGAGTATAGGTCTAACTACAGCCGTATACAACCACATGATAATTTTGGGACTAGGTCCCCAGGTTTTGCCGAAAATTCTGCTGCAGGCGTATAAGGCTATCATTGCCTTCTTAGCTCTTTCTTTTATGTTGAGGCTCCAATTTAATTTTCTGTCTAGAATCACGCCCAGATACTTCGCGGATTCTGATATTTGTAGTGGAGTACCTTCAATTGTTGGCCTATTAAATTGTGGTATAATCCTTTTATTGGTGAAGAGGACCAGTTCTGTTTTCTGTGGGTTAACCGCCAGTCCGCAGTTTTTTGTCCAGGTACCAACCATAGATAAGGCGTTTTGTATTTGTTCGCTTAGAGTGGATGGGAATTTCCCTGTCGCTAGCAGTGCTAAGTCGTCTGCGTAGGCTACTGCCTTGACTCCACTAAGTCTAAGTACGATCAGAATCTCGTTTAAAACGAGTACCCATAAAAGGGGTGATAGGACTCCGCCTTGAGGAGTTCCTCTAGATGCTGACATCTTGATTATTTCACCACCAAACTTTTCTATGGTGCTGACTACACTATGGAGTGCTGCATCCACACCTTTACCTTTCGTATACGCATGCTGAGCTGGGGATAAGACCTCTGGACTCAGTTTGCTACGAATATAAATGCCAATCAGTCTCTCAAAAGTTTTTAGAACAAAAGAGGTTAGGCTGATTGGCCTAAAGTCTTTAGCGGTAGTGTGACTGGGTTTTCCAGCTTTGGGTATGAAAACCACTTTGACTTCTCGCCATACTTTTGGTACATATCCCCATTTTAGGCTACTTAGGAATATGTTCCTAAGATGTGGAATTATGTATTCTTCACATCTTTGTAGCATCATAGGAAAGATGCCATCAATACCCGGAGATTTATATGGAGAGAAGGAGTTGATAGCCCATCTTATCTTCTCTTCCGTTATAATTTCCGCTGGTGCTGTATGCTCCGTGTAGTGCTCTTCTTCCAAGTTATTGTGTTCATTGTTGCATTCTGGAAAGTGAGTCTCAAGGAGTAGCTTAAGCGTTTCGTTGCAGGATTCTGTCCAGTTGCCGATAGGATCCTTGAGAGATCCCAAGGGTACTGGTTCTTTAGCAAGTATTTTCCTGAGCCTAGCTGATTCTGTGGTGTTTTCTACTTTGCTGCAGAAGGATTTCCACGAAGATCGCTTTGCTCGTTGCGTTTCTGTTTTGAATTTTCTTTGACTGGCCTTGTAGGTTTCCCAGTCATTGTCCGTTCTTGTACGTTTTGCTACATTGAAAAGTTTTCTAGTTTCTTTTTTAATGTCGTACAGTTCTCTTCTCCACCAGGGGGGAGTCGATTTTCTTCTACTCTTCGTTTTCAAGGGACAAGATTTTTCGAGGGCTTTGCCTAGGATTTTTCCTAGATCCTCGGCATTCCTGTCTGTACTCTCAGGTGCATGCGCAGCATTTGTCTGGAGCGTTCTTATGTTCTTTCCCACTTCCACATTGAAGAGGTTCCAGTTAGTTTTCCTATGGTTCCTATATGGTTTTGGGGGATTGTTTGTGTCTGGTATTAGGAAATCAATGATCTTATGATCAGAGAAAGTTTCCTCCCTTAATACCTTCCACTGGTCTATTTTGATTGTATTCGAGTTACTTAATATTGTAACATCGATTACTTCTTGCCTATTTCTAATAACAAAAGTTGGTTCTGAGCCCCTATTAGCTATTAATAAGTTATGATCTATAAGAAATTCGAAAAGTGACTCACCCCTTGTATTTTTATTTGAGCTACCCCATAGGGCATGATGAGAGTTGGCATCATCACCAGGTCCCATCTTTCTAGTGTAGCCCGTTGAACAATAAGGTGTGTCAGGTCTGATGGTGGTCCTTCCGTTGCATCATAGGGCATGTAGCACGATGTTATAATCAGCGGAGGGAGCCCATTGCGCTCAAGTTTTACCGTCGCGTGGTCGTTATCACTGTAGGTAGATAGAAGAAAGAGGTTAATCTGTTTCCTAGCTACTATACACGTTCTGATCTTACTGTTTAGATCTGTCTGCACGGTTTTAAACAGGGCCAGTCCCTTCGAGTTTAAACCCCTTATTCTGCCTCCTGCTACCCAGGGTTCTTGAATAAGGGCCAGGTCTATTTTCCTATCCTCCATGAGGTAGATTAGGTTGGCCCTAGCCGCCTTACTGTGATGAAGGTTTATTTGTACTATCTTCATCACGGTTTTTAGACGCCCCCCCCCCCCCCCCCCCCCCCCCCCCTTGTTATTTTTATTGACCGAGTTCGCAATAAGCCTAAGCTTGCATCGGTTTATGCCAACGCGAACTTTGAAGTCGATCTTTTTCAGCAACGGAATGGATTTGTGGCTAAGCAACACTACCACTTCCGTGCCTGATTCGTTGTATTCTCCCATCTCGATCACTTCCCAAGTGTGGCTCAGCTGATCGGTATTTAAGGATCGTAAGTATCTTTCAATACGATCCTTTGGGATATGTGGTCCTCGTACAACAAGTTTGGCCTTAGGTCTTGTCATACGTACGATCTCCTTCCTGTCGATTAGACGAAGGTCGGCGTTTGGCCATGGAGCTTTCGTCCTGGCAATAAACTCTTTGAGCCATGTGAGAGTGTGTTCTTCCTCACAGGTCATAAGTTTGAACCCTTGGATTGTGTTGAGGGTGCCAAAAAGCGGAAGGGGTTCCTTGTTTTTAAGGATGGCCTCATTCACCTCATCCAGGATTCGAAGTTCAATAAGTCGCCATTGGTCCTCTGTCAACTTCCGTGAAGGATTGCCGTAGTCTGCTACGGCGACTTGTTGCCCAACAGCAGTTGGTATAGAGACTTTGGCTTTCTTTCGAGCGTTCGTTTGGGAGATTGGGGAAAGCGTGTCGTTTTGTCTCGCCCTCTTGGACGTGCTCGCAATCGGGTCGAGATTGGATTGGACATCCGCACTCGTGCCAATTACGGGTTTCCTGAGTCTGGCTGCTATTGGGGTGGAGAGCAGAGGGCTATCCTTCCCCTTTCCAGTCAGTCTTTTCGGAATTGTCTTAGAGTTGGGTGTACGCTTACTCTTCACCGTTGTGTTGTCGGGTATTGTCCTTAGTCGTTCTCTCGCCTTGTCGAGGGATAGCTTTTCCTTTTCCGTTAAGGATTCCGGAATTTTGCTACCAATCTTACGGACGATCCTAAGCGCGTTGCGTCTTTGCCTGCGCAGGATCTGATGCTCCTCTAGGGGCTTCTTTGGTTTGGGGACTTTAGAGTCTGACGCTCTTTGAGTGTCCCGTTCGGAATTGGCAGGCTGTGCCTCCACGACTGTTTGGCAGCTGTCAATCGTCAAGTTACCCCCCGAGACGTTACGACTGCAGTTACCTGGTTGGTGGGAGGATACCGCATCCAAATTGCAAGTGGAGCTGAGGCTCTGGATGTTCTCTAGATGCAGTTTCCTCTCTCCTACCCCCTCAGTGACTATCTCCTCTCCTTCCAGGCCCGTACGAGCGAGAGGCTCGATGCAACGTCTGGCCGGTGAGTCTGGTAGTCCTGTGGTCGGTTCCTGTAATCGTTCTGTCTTCGTGTCTGTCATTGTCACGTTTGTCTTAGGAGTCGGAGGTATTGTCTGCGGTGAGCCGAGCAGGTTTTTCTTCATCGGATCGTCCGCAGGCAATATCTCCTTTACCCCAGGGAGCATCTCCCCCTTCTTAAGACCCGTACGAGCAAGAGGCTTGATGCAACATCCGATTGAAGGGTTTGATGGTTCCTCGGTGGCATCCTTTGGCATAGTGTTTGATGCGGTCGACCCTCCCCCTGGATGGACTTTGCCAATCTGGGAGGAAGGTGGCCCCATCAATTTCTTATCGCTGGTGTTATCCCCAGGATTAGCATCCGCCGGTGTACGAGCAGTGGGCTCATTCTCCATTGGATGCTGTTCCTGCAGATACGCACGTGCGTTATGTAGCCGTTTGCGGTCAGTCTCAGTGAGTTCGTCCCATCTTTTCGTTCCTAGTCTATTTATCGTTGTCCTGCAGTTTGTAATTTTTTAACGTCTGGAGGAGGTTGACAACAAAGAGAGGTTAGCGACGGAACAGCTGTCGCTGACATCAAGGTTCATGCCCTCTATGCCAGCATCCGTTCCAACGCTCTCCCCATCCCATACTCCAAGATTGGCGAAAGGGTTCAGAAGAAGATTTTCTTCTTCTTCCGTCAGTCGTTCCGTTTGGGGATCGGTGTTTATAGAGTCAGTGGTGCCCGATCCTTGCACCTTAGTCTCTTTTGTTTTGTTTTGTTTGTTTAGTTTGTTCATTGAAATCCCACGAGTAAGGGGGAAGGAAGGTCCATCTGCACTCACTCCCTGTATGCAGATAAGGGGAATTAGGGTTAAAACTGGAGGTCCCCAGGTATCCAGAGTTTGCGCTAGCGACTGAGCACTCCCTCAGCCATGCAGGTCTCGGCGCGTCGAACCTTACCTTGGATTTGATGCCTTTTAGTTTTCCACCCCCTCTTTGTCGATTAACAACAGAGAGGGGAGTACTTAAGCCCCACCACCACGACAAGGTAGGTAAATCAATCGGGGGATGATTGCTTTTATATTAGACCTTATCTTCAATGCTGAGTGTTGTCGGCTTGCATTTCCCTTTGTCAAAGCGTAGTTTCATCTTTTTGGCATTTTCCTCAATTCGTTTTGCAGCCAGGGCTCGTATTGCTTCAACATCGTCAAACTTCGGTTCTATCTCTAGATGATTTAGAAGAGCACTAATCTCCGGCGTTCGGCCCTCGACACCAGTCAGTATCTTCATTGGGGAGAGTCCGGTGGTTTTGTTAACTGTAGTATTCATCGACAATTGCACTCGACTAATATAACTAGTCCATTCCAAATTGGTACCCAAATTGGTTCTCAGCAGATTAGCGACGGTATCCACGTATCGCTCGACTTGACCATTGGCTCTGCTTGTGCCAGGAGCAATTGTATGGTGATCAATTCCATATGTCCCACACAAGACTTTGAACTCCCCACTAGTAAAATTAGTACCCTTGTCGCTGACGATACGACATGGAACACCGAACAATGTTACAAAATCATTCATTAGGCGTATGGTCTCAGTAGCCTGCAGGGTTTTGCACGGCGACAGAATGACAAATTTTGTGAATGAGTCAACAATAATCAATATATAACGACTATCTGTTTTAGCATCCCCTTTAAACGGTCCCATACAGTCGATATGTATCGTATGAAACGGTACCGGCGCTTTTTCGATAGGATGTAACTCGGATTGTTTCTTTCCCGAAGGTCTTTTTGCAACCAGACAAATAAGGCAGGATTCTACAAATTTCTTTACATTTCTTGACATCGATGGCATCCAAAAATATAGTCTCATTTTTGCTAGCGTCTTCTCCCACCCGATATGGCAATTGTCTTCATGACAACGTCTCATCAATGATAAACGGCATTGTTTAGGTATGTACAACTTATTACCTTCCTTCATTTTACGATAAAGCAAACCTTGCTTCAGTGAGTAGTGAGACTCAGCGTCTGTGTCACCCGCCTGGATCTGATCGATAACCTCCTGGACCTCTTGATCTAAACTTTGTTCGACGCTAAGCCAGTTTTCTGACAAACTGTTCAATTGATAGCATGTTCGCACAGGTGGATTTCGGCTCAAATAGTCAGCGTGTTGCATAGCCTTCCCCTTACGGTACTGGATTTCGAACTCGAAGTCCTGGAGATAAATCCACCATCTGGCTATTCGTGGTAAAATATCTTTTTTTTCCTTCGTCGACTTTATAGCGTTACAGTCCGTAACAATAATGAATTTTATACCGAGCAAATAGATGCGGAAATGTTTGATGGAGTTGACAACTGCTAATGTCTCCAGCTCATAACTGTGGTACCTGCTTTCGCAAGGTTTCGTAGCCTGACTATAATAAGCTATTACATGACACTGCCCGTCTATCAATTGTATCAATATTGCACCAAAACCAATTGAACTAGCATCGGTGTGAAGTTCCGTTTTTCGTGTTGGATCAAAAATAACTAAAACTGGTCTCTTAGTAAGTTGACCGATGATATAGTACCTGGCTTCCTCGCACTCCTGCGTCCACAGAAATGGTACCCCTTGTTTAGTGAGTGACGTGATACAACTAGTTTTTGCTGCAAACCCGGGAACAAATCTACGGAAGTAGTTCGACAGCCCCATAAATTGACGGACCTCTCTTACGTTTGACGGAACAGGAGACCTAACAAGTGCGTCTACTTTGGATGTTCCGGGCCGTATTCCTTCAATCGAAACCTCTCGCCCCAAATACTCTATTTTTGACTGGAGAAAATGACACTTGTCGGCGTTCAGAGAGAAACCACAGTCAGTCAATGCTTTCAGGACAATATCTAGTTTTTCCAAACCCTCACATATCGTTTTTGATGGGATTAAAACGTCATCTAAATAGACAAGAGCAATATCATCCTTGAGATCACCAAGCGCTTTGTTAATTGCTCTTTGAAATACAGCCGGAGCGTTCGCTAGTCCGAAAGGCATCCGCAAATACTCATAATGCCCGTCGGGCGTTACGAAAGCTGTCTTTTCAATTGCGTTATCTGCCACAGGAATCTGGTAAAAGCCAGATGCCATGTCAAGCGAGGTGTAGTAGCGATATCCAGATAGTCTATCCAGCTGGTCTTCGATTCTGGGCAACGGGAATCGATCTTTTACTGTGAGACGGTTAAGGGCCCGGTAGTCGACACACAAACGATTTTGGCCGTTTTTCTTCCTAACCAGCACGATAGGACTAGCAAAAGGTGAGTGACTATCTTGTATGATATTATGTTCCTTCAAATCAGCTATGATTTCTTTAACAACCTGGCGCTCTGATATTGATAATCGGTAAGGTCTATAATTAACGGTGGAATCTGGTTGCAGTTTAATGTTAAGTACGCCCGAGGTTACGCTTGTCAATGGATACCCCGTCACAACGAAACCTCCGTATTTACTGACAACGCGATTGGCCTGTTCTTTGCACTCATCAGGGCAGTCAATGTCTTTTGTCGATTTCACCACATTAACAAAGGCCTGACCTATGGATTTCCGTCGGATTGTGGCCCCTGTACTGTCGACTTTTATTTCTAAGGCTGTATCTTTTAAAACATCAAGGCCAATTATCAATTCGCTGCCCAGCTGACTTGAATCAATTAGATGAAAATTAACTTCAATTATAGTCCTCAAATTCCACCAAAAGATCCGTCTGTTCAGTCAATAAAATGGGACTAGCGCCAATGCCTTGTATGGTTGTAAAATTAGTTGATACCTTTGCAGACAGTTTCTTGGCTATGTCTGACCTGATCAGTGAGCAATCGGAGCCCGTATCAAGGAGGCAGCGACACACAATGCCACCGATAACAACAATAGTATCACCAGTAACCTTGGTAGTGTCATTGCACAAACTAACTTTCTTTCTGTCTGCACGTTGTTTGGCCCAACAGGTTTTTTCGTCGTGACCTGCTTTGCTACAAAAAGCACAGACGTTCGGACTTATCCTTGCTTCCGTTGATATATTCGAATTTAGTGTTGACTGTGTTGATAGTGTCTGAGTGCAATTGGCTTTTATGTGCCCTACTTTGCCACACCCAAAACACTTTTTATTGGTGCCAAAACGTGGACGCTTGGGTGCTGGCATTGAGCCATCATGTCGCTTTGATGTTGAAGGATCAGTATAGTTTGCTTTCTTATTAAATTCCCTTTTACGCCGCGGGGACTCAATTATAGAGGACAAATGATCGATTAGAGTCTGGACTGTAGGTGGCATGACAAATGTAAGCGAATTTCGCAGGCCAACATTTGCAATACACCCTATAACGATCCGAATAACTTTGTCCTCTGGTATATCGAAAGGCAAAACTTTTTCCATAACATAGTCTGTATAGGTATCGAAATCACTACTATCTGTGTTCGAAACTTGCTTCAACTGTCCCACTATATCCGACCCACTTCCAAACGTGTGGATAAGCGAAGCACGACGGTCGCTCCAGGCGTAATGCTGGTAACCATATTTTTGGTACCAAGACTTAGCTCTTCCCATCAAAGCTAACTGAACACGAGGGAGTATGTCAAAGTCTTTCATATTGTCCCTATCAATCCTAACATCCACATCCCTGCACCACTGCCCTATATTGACGCGTGAATAGTCGGGATCATAGGCCGGAAATCCAACCAAATCAGTGGTACGACGCTCCTTTTTGGCCACCGCGCTAAAAATCGAGTTTAGCGCGTCAAGCGTGATCAGTGGATGATTAGTGCTAGTAGATAGACCACAGGGAACCGCTCCAGTATTTCCAGGAATCCCATCATCTTTCCCTTGATCCCCTTCGGTATCAACGACATCGATACTCGAACCTTCAGCCATTTATTTAATAAAGAAAATACACTCACCGCAAAAAGATGCTGATAAACTCACAACAAATCAGCAGACAGATGTTGTTTACGTAAAAGAAAAACAAACAAGTTTTGAAACTGTGAACGTTTCCTTACTAGTAAGTATATTCTTCCTTCCGAAGCGACACTTAAAATTCACCAGCTGCGCACACAGAATACACAGGCACAGTCATGTAGCAGATTCATCTTATCTGTATTAACGGCACCGTTGCCTTCTCGACCGTGCAAGTCCGCACACGCAAAAACGAGCTTCACCACGTATCTGTATAGTTAACCCGTCCTAGCAATACAAAAAAAAAACACACACCAGCTGCGCACACGAAGGGTAGGTATCTCGAATTCGATGCGTATACGAAGTCACTGTCTAGTCAGACCGGCGCGACCAAAACAATTTTACCGTACTGCTATCAATAATTCACCAAAAGAAATGCTGATATTCTTTTATCGTAATAATAAATAAAAATAAAAATAAAACTGAATTATTTCCTTGACGGCAAGGTACACGATCCCACTTCTGATGAAAGAACACAGAATATATTCAATAAACAAAGACCGACGACACGTCCTTCTCGTTCTTCGGATTCTGCGTAACTGCCTTTGGTCCTAGTCATTATCAGAAATGACTCGCAAAAGCGCAGATTCCTCTCTTTTGGAAAGAGACTCTGTTCTCTTTCGTCCTTTCATATTCATACCATTCCATAGACAACCTTCCATTGGTTAAACCATGTCCATGCTGTATGATCCATTAGAGAAAGAGAAGCGCACACACTTTTCGTTTATATTTTTCTTTATTGAATAATAATTCTTAAGTACTCTAAAATAATGATTCTTAAGTACTCTAACATATATATTTCTAGTTATGTATTGAAATCAATAAATGCATTGGAATTATTGCACATACGTTTTATAAAACTGATCTCTCCCCACTTACGGCCTACGTGGTAAACGCGTCAGTCGTGAAATCCTCTTAAACAGATTTTGTTCTACTTCTGTTTGGGTACTTCTTATGGTTTCAAGGGCAGGGCTCTTCGTGTT
The DNA here is from genome assembly GCA_949715645.1 of Portevinia maculata. Taxonomy (NCBI): domain Eukaryota; kingdom Metazoa; phylum Arthropoda; class Insecta; order Diptera; family Syrphidae; genus Portevinia; species Portevinia maculata. The sequence continues at coordinate 116,664,253 of OX454528.1, read as the reverse complement.
GTCCCTTCCGATGTGACCTTGTTCTATTGGTGGGCCCTCTCACCATTAGCTCTGGGGGTTCCTACGGCGTTTAGAACATGATTTATATTATTGGTCAAACAAAACCGTTGAAATTCTTTTGACGTGTATGCACTGCCTGGATCCGAAATCAAAACTGATGGAGTTCCATGAACATTTAAAATGGCCTTAAGAATTTCGATTACCAGTTTTGTAGCTGCGCTCTTGACTGCACGGGTGAAAGAAAACTTTGTGAAAGCGTCGACGGCAGCAACTATATAAAGGTTGCCTCGCTTAGATTTAGGAAAAGGTCCCAAATGGTCTACATAAACTGTTTTCATGGGCTCGCTACCTTTCGATATCGGATGAAGATATCCCTCGCGTCTACCTCCCGTCTTTTTATTGAACAGACATTGAATACAGCATGCTATGTACTTTTCTACATACTTTCGCATATTTGGGAACCAGTAGTGAGTACAAAGTCGGGTTAAGGTTTTCTCTACAGCGAAATGTCCCAATTCTTCATGAGCCGCGCGAACAACTTGGTGTTGCATACCCCCGGGGACCACTAATTGCCGGCCATTAGAGGTCACTCGATATACTCGGCCTTCTTGAGCCACTGATTGGAAGTTTCCTCTGCTTTAGTTCCATTTGGAGTTGTTTCACGCTTAGATTATCCATTGCTAAAACCCCCTTCGCTGCAGGGGGTTTCCTCTTTCCCTTATGACCTTACTGCCAAGGGTGGCCCCACCAGAAGACTGTGCTCCAGACAGCATCGCTCATACCATCATTAAGATTACTCCCTCGGGCGGATTTCAGTCCCCTTCTATGACAGGAATGCCTTACCTCAGGACGATTCAAACCCCGTTGCTGCAAGGGGTTTCCTCTTCCGTTATGACCTTACTGCCAAGGGTGTCCCCACCAGAAGACTGTGCTCCAGACAGCATCGCTCATAACATCATTAAGATTGGTCACTCGGACGGATTTAAGTCGCCTTTTACGACAGGCATGCCTTACCTCAGGACGATTCTAACCCCGTCGCTGCAGGGTGTTTCCTCAGTTTGAGTCTATGTGTCCGATTCAGTGGCGAGAATAAGACCGCACTGTTTGGAGGATGAGAACTGAGTGTCGCGTCATTTCCTGGGAACAGTAATCGAAACCTCGCTCGAAGCATTCAAAGGTTCGACGAACGAACGAGCAAAAAATGCTTAAGGGAATTCCCGAACAAGTCAAGTAGCTGATGTTACTTTGTCGCGCAAACGATCGATACATAAAGGGATCGTTCGTATGGTGAGTGAAGTGCGACATCAACATAATTGCTTTGCCGAAACAGATCTTCCATAAAGGACAAACGACCATTGACGAGATTTTTCGTCCGTTTGGTTTCCGCTGTCCAAATAAAACTATTGTAATCCATTCTAAGCATTGCAAGCGAGTTTCTTAAAAGTTTTAACTCTTTTGCGGCACTCATTTTGGCAAAATTGGCAATAAAATGCTAGTGGCAAATAAATAAAAGGGCAAATTTGGCTTACTCACTCACCCTAATGATTCTGCATACACCTCTGATGCTCCCGAATTGCACGACGCGAGATTGCTGTTTGATTAATAAATTGCGCGGCTCAGAAAACCGATTTGCACACAAAACTCACAAGAAATTGTCTTTGATTTTTGTTTTTGGAACTTATTTCCGAAAAAAATGTTTATTACTTATCAAGTAATTCTTTTATTTTAGTTTTAAACACACAAACTTTCACTGGAAAATATCTTATCCGGCTCAAAGGACCAAATGTTGAGTCTTTAAAATCGAACGCAAAAAAAGTAATTGTACCAGGGCCAACTGTACCCTCGAATTACTTCCCGTTGTTTTCTAAAAAAAAAACCATATTAACCATGGTTGAGGAACCCAACGCGCACTGCAAGATAAGACAAAAAAAGAAGCTGCTTATTTCATTTCCCGCATATAATTTTTTATCTGGTTTGAGATCCACGTTTTAATGATGGCTGGTTAAGAGCTGGATATGACTGTATTTTTTGCTGAATTTCTTTTAACGATGGGAACGTCCTTGTGGCAATATACTCATTGAAAAGATTTAAACCAACTTCTCGTTCCTCCAAACTCCATCGTTATTTTGTTCCCACTGGACTATACGGCGAAGCTATAAATAAGTAAAGGTTGATTTTAATTTAGCGCTATTATTTAAGTATGAAAAGCAAAACTTATAAGTAAACTGGAAAACGTAGTAAAATAATGTGGATTCACTTCAAATTTTAAAATATACAAATATTCGACTTACTTGAACGATTTTCAAATTTACGGGAGGTCGTTTTATTCTGCATTTTCCCATTATTTGTTTACGTGGGAGATGCTGCGTAAAAAGTTAGTGTTGGTATGTTGGTTGACATAAGGTGTCAATGACAAAGTTATCTTATGCTATGTTCCCACCAAACGGAAATCGCGAGGTTTCGATGAACTTTTACCGAAACCTCGTAAGTCGTTCCCACCGAGTTGAAGTGATTTCAAAAGTCATAAGCTGTCAATTTTGAAGTGGCTGGCAAAACAGCTGTTTGTTGACGCAAAGTAATAGTGCTGGAAAGAGGAATTACCTACCAAAAATGAGTACTGCAAAAAATAAGGAAATAATTGCAGCATTTATAGGGGAATTCACAGTACAAAGAAATCAACTTATTACAATGCTAAATGTAGAAGTTCTTAAACTCGTGCATCTCTTAAGAAAACGGAAAAAAGCTCAAAATCGCAAGAAATGAAGAAAAGTTTGGACAAAAGTAAGTATCTAATGTTTTATGATTTTCAATTTCAACCCTTTCTTGAACTAATTTCATTTGCAGTCACGTAAAAGCACTTTCTGGGAGAAGGATGTTTGTGAAAATGACAATAATTTCTTTAAAGAAAACTTTCGGATGTCGCGAGAAGTATTTAACTTGCTATGCAATGAGATACAAATTACAGAAAATGTATTACATTGCCAAAGAGAGTGGCTGTTGCCTTGTACGCTCTGGGATCATCCGCGGAATATCGAAGTATCGCAAATCTGTTTAGAGTTGGAAAATCATCAGTTTGCAAAATTGTAAAATCATTTTGTAAAGAAGTGTGGAATGTCCTACAGCCGAAGTATTTAAATTTGTATCCACTTACTAGGCAAACAATAGACGAAAATGTCCGTGGCTTCGAAAAATTAGGATTTCCACAATACTTCGCCGCTATTGGTAAGATAAATGTTGTACGCAGAGGAAAGATTATACCACTTTCATTCTTTAGATGGTTGTCATATTGAGGTTAAACCGTCTAGTTTTCTGTATAACTTTTAATGTTTTTTTTATGTCCTCATCGATATCATTCACACTCGCTTTTCTCTTTGCTGCTCGCGGGGTCGAGGTCGATCTGCTTCCAGTATCCGCTCGCAGCCGATGTGCTTGCAGCCGATGTGCTTGCAGCCGATATGCTTGATCCGGAGCTCATGAATTCATCACCTATAAATAATATAAATACATAACATATGTAAATCACTTTATTGTTTAAAATAAAAGAATGCTGTAATTTATCTTACTTTCAATGATGCTCGTTTCATAAAACCATCACCTATAGAATAAAATAAATAGATACATTATGCAACTAATTGGTTTCAAATAAAAGAATGTTAAAATGTTGCTTACTTTCCGAGATGCTGTCCTCGACCAACAGCTCCACGTTGAATATTTTGATTCCGCCTAGCAACTGGTGCATTTGATTATATAGGGACCATTGAGATGGAGAACCCCCAGATGGACCAACCAATTTCTTTTCAGTTCTGTAAAACAAAGTGCATAGAATTGCATTAGAGCTGGCCAAAGTTTAGTTAAAAATAATAAGCTAGACAGTCATACCTGTACCGGATTGTGAGGTTGTGAATCTTCATTTTCACTTCCTCTGGCGTGAATAATGCATTCATACTCTGTAGTTTTTTTTTCGCCATTTCGGCATAAATGTGGCTTTTCCTCCTGTTTCCACGGACCTCTAGAATTTTCTCCTCCCAGAGTTCGATGAGAGCCTATTCCTCCGCGAGCGTCCATAATTTCCTTCTCTTGTACTGCTTTGCCATGATCTTTAATAAAACCGAATTATATTTTAACAAATTTATAAATATTTCTCTTGAAAATATTATTTACCTCTTTTTTTCTTTCTTTGTTTTCTTCTTTTATTATTTTTTGTTTGTCACAGTTGTTTTGACGTTTAATATTGTGACATCCACAAATGAACACAAAATAAACCAAAATTCACGCTGTAGGCTTGTTCGGTTTGATAACCTCTTACGGACGGATGAACTCAAGAGGGGTTTCAAAGAGGTTTCGCTGAAACCGCGCGGTTTCGATAACTCAAAAATGTATGGCGAAACCTCGGAGGTTTGGATAAATTTCGTTTGGTGGGAACATGGCATTAGTCTAATGTAAAAAATAGTGTAAATCTGAAAATGAATAAACATTACCAGTTTTATTTAACAATCCACTGCCGATTTCGTCTTCTTCACTCTGTGAATCTGCCTCGTCGTCAGAAATGCCACGCTGAGCCAGCTCTAGAACCTTGGAAATCCTTAAAATCTCCCCGCTTATCACAAGCTATGGATTTTCTCAGCATGACCCATAAACTGAGCGACGTCTGCGATTACGTTTTCTGATAAATTTAAATTAATGCAGTTTGTGCAACATGCTTTCGCAATGTTGTTCCAGTTAGCTATCTGGAAAATCAACACCAGATTCCTTAGTGAATTTTCGCATTAACACGCATGGTCTTAGGTAATGAAGCCTTCCATCATTCGAGGAAGCAGGAACACCAAAAACATATCTATTTTTCGAAGGAACATGGGCTTCTACACGATGTTTAAGAATCATCTCAATACAATTAAATATGTCTCGCGAAATAAGAACAGGAACGGTTCGGTTTAAAATACCGCGTATGGTAAAACGAACGTAATTGAGTGCGATTCTTTGACTTTCTAATGACATGTTTTGCAAATCATCTGCGCTTATACTTTCGTGGTTCTTAAAATCGTCTATAAACACCCGCTCAATTACTCCTGCTCACTGCCGATTAAAAAGTTGCTGTTCCGCGCTGAGGCGACCGGGAATTTTAAATGTTGATCTTGCAATAGGCCATTACAAGCGGTACAAGTAAATGTCTCAGTTAGGCGAACTGAAATAGCAGAAAAATTAAAACTCGATTCAAACTTTCATATTGACGGTTGGTTGGTTGACGAGTGATTTAAATACATCACATTTTCTTTCCTTGAAGCTATTGATGGTTTATATACAGCTCCAGCTGTTTCTGTAGAGGTTGTTGACCCCATGAATTAGAAGTTACCTTTACCCTTTCAAGAAGCATAGTGTAGGCCCCTACCCTTTTCTCTTTCAGGAAGCTATGTAGAGTTTGTATGTCCTTAGAAGATGGGAGCTGAAATTTGTGCTGCCTTTTTTGAAGAGTCTGAGATTCTGTTACGGCCTTGTTTACTGACATGCTGACGTCTTCCATAAGCATTTTTAGGAAATTTTCTGTTTTTACCTGCTGGTCTTTGTCCTCTCTCTTAATGCAATCGAATTTGGAAAAAATTCCAATTTTTTTAAGAAGGGAACACACTGCTTACACTGCAGTGGATGGTGAGCTGTAATATTTTGTTTCAGTATTGTATCCTGCGACATTGTAAACAGCTGCAATAGCATCATCATAAAATTTTGGATGATAAATAGAAGCAAAATCAGTAACATTTTTATTAATCGACTTTACAGCAGATAAGAACCGTCCCGATACCCGTAAATGAGCCCTGACCATATCATGCTGGTGTTGAAGGCTTCAATGTTTTGCACACAGTTTGTTGTCATACAAAATTATAAGCCGATCATATATGTTAAACCTCGAAAATTAATTAAAATTAAAATGTTTAATTAGGCACACCACTTAAATTACCTTAATAGCACCAATACACAGCTTATCATTTGTTATTCTTATTGATTCCGTACCGCTTTTTCGATCCAGTACCGTTTTTTACTAATTCTACCGCTTTTGCTAATTCTACCGCTGCCACCAATTTTTTGTTATGCACTTAGGAAATAAAACACCGATTCATTGGTTAGACTCCTAAATGGGGAATGACAAAAGCTCTTCAGCACGAATGAATCTCGACGGTGCACACAGTCACTTGGTACAGGACTCAGTCGACCCTGGAGATTGGGAAGGGTTGTTCGGCCAATCACAGCCCGAGCTAGCTCGTCGGCGGGCGTGGAATCTTGTCTGTGAGCCCGAACTGTGGTTACCTCTATTTTTACATGCCTTCAAATGCTCGCAATCCTGGAGAACCAAAGGCCAGGAAAGGAGCACTCTTTCTCCGTACGCAATGGACCGATGTCCCTCCATTGCTAACCGTCCACAGAGAGAGAGAGTGTGTGAGCGAGAGTGGTATTGCAACCACCATCGCCCGGTTGGTTTAGAAGAAGCACGCCTATCCGGCAATCCGGATGAAGTGCGAGCGACGATCTGTCGAGAAGAGAGGGGAGGAGAAGGTGAATGATCTCCCCTGTGCTGCCCCACCCCGCCACGTTTACACATGGTCACCATGGCCACCGCGGTGCACCATCTTCGATGACCCCTAAGTTGGAATGGGAGATATGCCTCTTTAGCCTCTGTCGATGCCTATTCCCATTAAATTAAGCCTCTCCCGCTCACTTCCCAACGACGAACATACGACCCCCTCCTCGAAGTGTCACTCAAACCGCCATACTTAGGCGTGCAGACGTTGACGAAGCTAAAACACTACAAATCGCTCTCATGGTTACACCCTAAGCGTATACAACTACATATTATATTCATTCAAGAAAAATACTAAACAAACTTAAAGTAACATCCGTCTTCTGGGTCATGTGGCAAGACCCTAACTAAAAAGAATCTTACAAGTGAAGAGGCTTACAACTACCTTAAATGCTTAAAATCTATTCGGACATGAACTGCTGATTCGCAGTGCGGAACAACAACAAACAAAGAAAAAAGAAAACCCGACTTGCCTTAGGTATAGCAAACAAATTGGCGCGACTACCATAACCCTCCGAGGACGGGGTCATAGAAACAAAAAGAAATATTTAACCTCCCTAGGCTCAGGAGAATGACTCGGCCGTAGCTCAGGGGTCCGTGAATCTATTGTCCACTTGCAATCCCAACGAACACTTTATCAACTTAATCTCACTTCGGAAGAACTATTCGAGATGCAATCCGTTTAGGATGTGGGTCTCTGCACGGTCGAACGACAATTAATCGAGATGGCCATGAGAAAACAATCACGACTAAAAAAAAGAATCCGCGTCGAGGTGAGATACTCCGTCTAGGATCTACTAAATTCCTCCAATGCCGCTACTGAAGGGGCGGTAGAGCACGGAACAATTACCGATATAACTGACCTCCGAGAGTCTTCGCCTTTGGGTTTCGTCGTCTGACGGATGGCCGATAAAGAAAGGAGAAAAAAAAAGAAATGTTAACCCTCCTCTTCGGGCTTGTTCAAAAATTACTTTCGTACTTATTTCCTATACTAATAATGATTCGCACAAGGAACAAAAAATGAGAAAATGAATTAAGATAAGTACGCTGCTGGTCGCACACGGCTGTCCGTGTTTACTTCGTGAATACAACTGAACTCAACTAATAATTTGAAGAAGATGGAGAAAGAGAACTCGAGGATGTGTGTCGGTGTGCGTTTGTACGCAAGAGAGTACATTAGGTATCTCGTGTCGTGATCGCGTTAGCGGACCACTATATCTCACATGTATCGGAACATCCCAACACTTGATGAGAGGCAGCTTGTGCCAGGTTGACTGATAGGCTATCAGCACGTCTAGTGACGGCCACGTGTTATCTCTCACGTGCTCATACAGCGGATCGGATTGGGCCAACATTTGCAAGTCAAGAAACCATTTGAATTTGGTGAAGAATTGTTTTTTTAGGACCTTAAATGCCAAATCTGAAGCTAATAATTCAGCGTAGTCTTTATCTACCTTCACCGGTGCTGTCACATTTTTGTGTAAGGCCCGGATACCTTCCATATAATCGATGAATGGATGGATGTCCAATGACGGAAGGATCCGTAAATCGTTAGCAGCGTTCTTTTGTCCGAAACATCCTCGTGGACTTAAAAAAGACCTCAGAGTGAGGACAGATTCGTCTGAGCTCATCTTTTTTGTTCTGAACATGTCCGCGGAAATGAGGGAAAGAAGGGATGTCGGGCCTATATAAAGCCGCCATTTCTGATAGCTTGAGAGATGCCAATGGCTCCAACAACCCGTAAGCTTCGTACGCTGTTTGCATATCGTGTTTCAACAATTGATCCCCCTGAGTGGACAATTGTTCCATGACCTGTAGATGTCTGGGATGATATGGATCCAGCTGTCGATGCTGGATAGCAAACAGGGTTTGAAATCTAGCTGTACAAGTATCTTTGTACATCAGTAGCATGTTTCGATCCCAGATCATCTTCAGGGTTGGAGCATAAAGGATTCCCTGTCCTATGTACACCTTGCCCGATGTTTTTGTGGTAAATAAAGTGGAGATTGAATTGCTTAGCCAGTTCTTCTAGATCGTATAAGGTTGTCGCATTCAGGATCCAGGATATATAAAGGGCGTCCAACATTAAGGCCCCATATTTTAGAGTTTCCTCAGAGTTGATACAGCGAGACACAAATTGGAGATTTCGGCCGAGCCAAGACTTGACATAAGTTTGCAGGATGTCATGAGTCTCTCTAGCGTACTGATCTGTCTCTCTGATAAAGCTCTTGATGCTGTCGGCATAAATCGTTTTTGTGGTCCATAACTCGGCACATGTTTTATGAAACAACTCAGTAGGTTTTAGATTTCCCCCGGATCCTGGCACCTCTTTGAGCCATTTGGTTCGGGTCTCCCACGATTTCTTGAAGTACAACTGACTGCGTTCGCCTGTCTGAAAATACTTTATAAAGGCATTTATTTCTTCTGAAATAAGAGGGGAGTTTAAGGTGTAATCTTGATTGTTCATATACTGGGGATCGATAGTGAGATTTTTGGATTGACTGGTTAGCCCTTCGACAACTTCCCATAGATCTGACAACCAGGACGATCTCTCTTCTTTATCTACGAAATCCTCTAATCGTCCCAAATCGGACAATTCAACATCAAGGAATTTAAACATGATTGCATTTATTTTAGATTCAGGTTAGTTTTTTCATATTGACACTTAAGGTATATAATAGGCTACGGGACGGCTGGATGGGGAAGCCTTGAAACAAGAGGTGCACCAGGAGAAGAGTTTGGTCACTCTGTATAAAATAGCTAAGCCTTACAAAAGGCGCAATCCTAGGAATATATAAAATAAGATGTGAATCCAGTGAGGCATATGGAAAGGCTTGACTTCACTTAAAGCTAAGTCGTCCACCTTAGAATATAACACTTTGGATGATTCCTGGATCACATCACTCGAGATATGAAAAGACGAACTAGATATAGCTACCACCTGCTTTAACCTCAAAGACAGAGCTCTCTGATACTCGTCTATATCCATATTTTGGAAGTATGTTCGTCTGCCGTGAATGAATAGCCCATTGGGACCGTCTAATATGTCTCTGATCTTATCCTCGACCCAGTAATGCCACTGAATGGTATTTCCCTGAGAGTCGACAATGATGAGGGGGTTGTTACCGGTGGGGGGTTGGAAGTTCACAAATTTGTAGTGACTCATACCTGTTTCTAATGTCCCGTTGACCAATCGGAATATTCTATGATATCCTGTCTTTTAGCATTCCAGTTCCATAAATTTGTCCAGGACCGATTGTTCAGCGACATGAACTGAGTATTCCTTTTCTAGGATGTTCAAATGCGTGGTCTTATTGCATAAGGCCAGTGATTCAAAGTACTTCATGATGTTTACCGATTGAGGCATTTCTGTCTTGTTGATGCCTATCTATGTCTGATCTTGAAATAAGATTCCAGGAGATCCGCAGAAGTCCATGAAGCACACCTTGTGCCCGGAGGCCAGATTGATGTCTGGACTCCACATGTCGAAGACCCCCGATCCTCTATCCATAGCCCCCTACAAGATCTTCTCCAGATAATCCTTCCTGCAGACCGGCTTCTTGTGCTCCATATATTCCAACGTTGTTCCTCCGAAAAAGTTCTTAGAACATCTAGTGTGCAAAGTGATTCCGGTACATAAGTATCCATTGATTAGATACTCTTTCCTCAGGATCGTAGCGTAGCCATGGATTTTGTCGGCCTCTAAAAGGGGAGGTACGGACGATAGTCCTTTACACTCGATGACGTCAGGATTTTGGGGGGACCATATAATGCTTAGCTTAGATAAGAAATATCTTTTCTTGGATGATCTAGTAATGGAAGTTGAGATATTAAGTGCTTGGCAGAAAGTTTCCCAATTCAGATCAGTTGGACTTTGCTTCCATTTTGAACACAGTTTTCTACGAACTTTTATGGCATTATGTACCTCAGATGTGAACCATGGACAATTTCTGTTGCGCTTTTAAAGGAACATGGTTATTTAATAAATAGAGTAGTAGAGATTGCAACAGATCCACTTTATCACCCAAGTCTGAGACAAAATAACAACTATGGCAAGAGAGTAAGCTCGCTTCGATTTGCAAGGCGTAGTTATCTACGGAAGCGAAGTCTCTGAATTGAAAAGTTGATTGTGCTGAGGAACGAGATAAGTTAATGTTACCCTACCTAAAGAAGGATGCATATCTAGATTAAAGGTCTTTTCTAATCTGGATAAATCTCTATATAAAGAATCAGGACATAGATCCATAATGTCTCTCACTTCTTAAGAGATCCTTTTCTTTTTCCTAATGAAGGCACTTGCCCATTTTTGATTCTCAAAAATGAATTAATTTTCATCAGTTATGAAGATCTTCTTAACTAATAAATAAAGGACTGATTGATAATTCTTAATAAGCCATTGATTGGTATATTCCAACTTATATTACAGTAGAAAATGATTCTGGATCAATACCTTGACTATGTTCAGTCAAGTTGATATTTAAATGATTTAAGAAGGATTCAAATAATTTCCCATTTAATAAGAATTTGCATAATGAATGAAAGATTTTTGCCTTCTGGAAAATTAATTTAACTGGACTATAAACAAGTAATGTTCTTTGAAGTATTTTAGATCTCGACATCATTGCAATTGATCCCAATTTACAAATCGTAAATCATTTATACTAATCTCGTTAACTTCTGGCATGAGTCTGATAGTAGATGAGACCTTCTCTATGATGTAAGCTTGAAAGAAAATTGCATCACATGAAGATCCAAAAGCCCTACCTAACTTGGTGGAAATACCTAATATTAATTCTTCAGTTGAGTAATAAACATCTGTTAGATTTAATTTTTCTTTAATTGTTATATTTGATGTTGTTTCTAGAGGTGTCTTCATTTGTTCTATATCAAATTCTAAATTTGTCACTTCTCTAGTACAATCGGTACAACAGAGAATGGAACAAAATTGAGATACACCTAAAAAATCTACTTGTTTCGTAATACGAGTACTTATAGCAATGGTGGTATAGATCAAAATTAACTGGAAATGTATTGTGAAGTCTTTCCCACCAGAAGTAATCCCAGCTAAGTTGTTTGTTGACTGTCTGATGTGGGTTGCTTGAGTGGATAAGAAGTTGACAACAGCTGAATTCTTTTCTATCATTGACCTAAACCTATGCAATAAACAACATCCCCAAACCAAGATTTTCCAAGATTAATAGGTCAATAAGCTCTATTAAATGTTGGGACTTCAGTCTAACACACCAAGACCTAATTAAATGTAGTTGCTTAAGAGCTTTTGTGAAGCTTGTCTTTGAAGCTATTCCCAAAGTGGGCTTTTTAACTTTTTCCTTAGTTGCAGATCCTAGAAAAGCTTCATAAGGTCCATCCCTCAAATAATTAACACAACTTGCCTTAGAAAATTCTACACTCAAACGAGCCAGTATAGATGTGTTTAATTCTTCAGAGTTGCAGTTATCCAGATTATCAATCCTAAATTGACAAGCAGGATATGGTTTAGATGAACCTAATATTTCCATCTTCCATTGGTCTTCTCTTTTTAATTCTGAGGATCTGGTTGGACATTCTAAATTCAAAAATGGGTCTAAATAACAATCAGATACTCCCTTTATTCTATCTTGTAAAATTTGAATACATACTTTATTATTTTTATGGGCTTTGTCTAGATTCTAGAAAATCAAATCTCTTCTTGCTTGCGTGAATAGCCTGCCCAACGGCAGTGCAAGAACCCGAACAGTCTGATTTCGAGAGATCCAACGGTACAGTTACCGTTGTCGCTGGTCCGTGTCTTGAGCTCCTTCGTTTAGCATGCCCTTGGAGATTTTGTATTTTGGGGATTTTGGATTTTTGGGGTTTAAAAGTTTTGGCAGTGCTGCTCGAAGGAGACTTGGAAGCCACAGCAAGCACTTCTCCGGTAGAAGGTGGTAAGCTGGCTACCTTAGCCGATTGCCCGCAGCCAGACGCTTCAGCCTTATCAGTGCTCTTGCAACTGAAGTAAGAAAAAATCACATTATGGATTTTTTCCAATTTAGCTAAAATTGTTAAAGCTTACATTCTGCGGGATAAATACAAAATTAAACTTTGTATATAATGGAAAGTTAGTCGAACCGGCAGTTTTTTAAGCGTTCGAAGCAGGACCTTTAACGCATTAACGCAAGCCGCCCCAGCGCTCACTAAACCGCCGAAGAACTCACGCCCTTGTCGGGCAGAAGGGGTTTCACTTGCATTGGACATGATTTTTGTGTGTTTATTTTTTTTTTTTTTTTTTGTCAGGGCTCTATAAGCAGAGAATAAACAATAACAAAGCTACTGTAGCATTAGGAGAAAAAAAGTTCTAAATAATAAAAGCTGAAAAAAATTATATGTCAACAAATTGAAATTTTAAGACAAGACTTTTCTTAATTAATTCTATAAATGTGTTTTTTGTGGATTGAAGCACTATTGGTCTTTAGAAAGAGTGCTGGATTATGGCAATATTTAAAAGAAAACAATTATGTAATTTTCCCGACTAAAATTCTTTCTTTTAGTGGGATTTTGTATCTGAAAACCTGAAATTTGTGTGCCTAAACCTAATCTAATGGTATATTTTCTACTTGATCCTATAGAAGTTATTACCATAATTTTTGTTACATTGCTTACCGTTTTGCTTTCATTCACTTCCTGTTTTTATTTCATACTGAATTAATTTTGAGATTTATCACAAAGCCTACTGCATGTATTAATATTTATTAATTTATTTAATTTAAGGTTAAGGTTTTTAATCTGTGAATAGAAATGTTCTAAAGAAAAAAAAAAAACAGCCATGGGCAAAGAAGAAGTTTGAAGCTGAAGACAATTTTTTTTCTCTCTATGTGGCTCTACAATGTGGGATCCTAGGCCTGAATCTTCTTTTCGTTGTCTTATTGCGCTCGCCACTGGGATTTGGGACTGGATTGATTTAAAGATTTACGAAGGCTCCAGCAACCACTCGCTTAGTTCTGTAAATGTGTTCCGCGTAATCAGTTTAATCTCGATTGTTAGAGAAACTGCAATGTAATTTGACGTTCTGCTTTTGTTTCTTTTACTATAACTTTACGGGCTCCCGACCAGTACTTGTATTTACTTGTATTTTAAATTTTTTTTTTAATTTTGATTGCGAGTGGTATAATTTTCTTATTCTATTTCTTAGCTGTTTGGCCATTTTGCTTTCTTTCGACAACTGCATCCTTAGATCCCGAGCTTCGCTATTCAAGACATCATTTTTTTTTTCCAATTATTTGTGCTATTATTTCGACGATTTGTTTTTTTTAAACGGGTCACCTCCTCCTTGTCCGCCAAGTTTTGCTGTCCTGTTCCATTGAAGAAAATTCTTCGCACATTTTGTCGTGTACACGTTGTCCAACACAGAGGGCATACTCGCATTCTTTGGATCCAGTTGTTGATACAAATTTTATGGAAAATGTGGCCACATTCTGTAACGGACGCCTCCAAGTTGGTGCCCATTGCTTCTATGTATACCAATTGGGCATATTTGATCAGACATAATTAAAAAATATAAAAATATATGACGATTTCAAAACAATTTGATAGAAAAGTAAAAGACCAGTAAAGAGTCTCTGTCTGAGAGACTGCAGCCTTCTATCCTCTGTGATCCCGGGCACCCTGTTTTCACTTGTCCAGATCAAGCTCTCTGAAACCCGCGATGGCTTTGTCTTTAAAACGAAGGTTCGTTCTTGCCTGTCCTCTCGTTCTCACATCACTAGGCAAAGTGGAAAGATAATACATTACACACAACTGGAGACAAAAAAAAACCAAATGTATTATCTTTTATTATCCCTTTCGACATCGGTTCGGGCGCTACCGGAAGTTGCTTGTGAGCAACGTTGGGCAATGGTGGTATATAAAACAATTTTCTTTTCTATGAAAACACTTTAAGGCATTTGGACATTGTAGTTCCTGTCTTGCACAATCTGCAACGCCCTTTTTCACCAAATACTATTATTACAAATATATTTATTACCACTGTATAATTACTCCAATTAAATAAAACTCGGTACGATTTTTATTGTGGGAAAAATATATATAAAAAAACCCACATTTATTGTCTCCGGTTACTCGGAGTAAAAATACGTCTTTCTCGGCCCGATGCCGATCAAGAACTCTCTCTTACATGTCATTTTACAAAAGAACACGGATGGCCAGTATTGCCATACGTAACAACCACAATTGCCCAAGGTTGCCCACAAGCAACATTACAATTTTAAAAATCACTCACCTGATAATTATTCAAAACTAATAAAATTCAACTTTTACACCGTTCAGTTTAATCTTTGCTGAAAACTATTTCATTTACACAATTTTAGTTTTTTTTTTAACTATATTAAAATTAATCACTGACTTCAATACCTCTTCCAAATTTCACAAAAGTATTTTCGACGACGCACGTGCGAACATAAATTCGCTAAATGATATTCGAATGTGATTTTATTTGCACAAATGTTGGGTAGACACATGAAACATCCGTTATCATTAAGAATCAACCGACAAAAACAAAAGAAACAATTACCGTTAACCCTTGAACAATACAAATTACTCTCAGGCAACGCTGGGGTCGAACGAAAGGGTTATACGTTTAAAATTTCACTACTTTACTTTTATTTTTCGTTTTTATTGCGACGCGTTTCGAAGCAGTAGCTTCATCATCGGGCGTAAACTCTGGAAAGATAAGATATATCTTCAGTTATCTTCCCAAAAGACTCAGCACTCATATCTTGCACTTATTTATTTATTGTTGTTAAATTAGAGAATTGATTCCTTAAACTTAACAAGATTCCTACATCTGAATTTCTAAGGATCTCGTGAGCTAATGAAGGGATAAAAGGCCGCATAGTATCTAAATTATTCACTAAATCTTCTTTTGTATTAGCAGAAGAACTCTGAAAGATTCTAGTGACTTCTGTATTTGTCACTTCATCAGATCTTAAATAAGTTAATGCTAAATTGTTTTGACTTATTATCTATAGAAGGTACATTTTTAATATTTAATGCAAAAATATCTTCTATTAATTTCGAATAAGAAATAGGTCCATTTTTAGGCCTAACTAAATTTAATTTTTCTAATGATCTATATACAGAAGGGTTCCTTAATGTTTTCAATAATGATAACCACAAAGTTAATTTATCATCATAACCTCTTATAGTGTGTGAAAAGTAGGTAGATAGTGATATCCCTCCGAAGTCAGTAGAATGATAAAGACGTGCCATTTTCTCATATAAATTCTTGCACAGTTTGAATATATTCTTACGATCTAGATAATTGAAGACCATGAATGAAGTGTCAGGCATGTAGTCGCATTTTGCTGTAGCTTCAGTTATTGTATTTATTGTTGATAGAGATGATATGAATGATGAAATACCATCATTGATGTCTGGTATACCTACATCTATTAATTTTCTTATCTCCATTAGAAATAGCTTCTCCATCTAGGTACCTAACTTTCCCAAATTTGCAAAATCTAATTGAGGACCACGTTTCTTCTCTTTTTAATACCAAATTTACAGATTTAAAAATTATCTCGAGTCGATTCAAAAGTTTCATCCTTCTAGATTCTCGATATTCTTTATCTTTTTTGGAATAAGTCACCATTACAACTTGATTATCTCCCTGACACATAATATTTATAGGCAAATTTTCTGTTTCTGCAGCAAATTTGAACAAACATACGGTAATGATCGTCCACAACTTCTGTCTCATACCTTCCATTCCTCCTAATTGGTTATTATAATAATATTCACCTGTAATAGGCACACAATTTTCATCATAATCGGGAGGTGCTAACCTTGAATTACAGAAGACTTCTGCTTTTAAGAATCATAAATGATTGTTTTTGAAGAGATCTTTCATGTCATGTCTACTGCTACTACTGCTGAGATCTAAATTGAATATTTCTATGGCTTCATTTGTTTGATTCTTTGCTGTCTCAGCGAGCCTTCTCATCAAGAATATCTCTCCTACAGTCATGACTTGTTCAGGGACATACCTCATATATTGTTTTGAGATATTTGATTCCATGGAAGTTTGCCCTAATCTTTGTTCATAAGTTTGTTTCACAAACAAACTACCGTCAGATTTCAGTTCTTGTTCTTTCCGACATAAACTAGTAGTAGAATCTTAAGGATCAAAATAGTTCTGACTAAGTCTAGTGTGAGGTATTCTCAATAACAAAGACAATCGTAAGCTTAGAACCTTTATTACGTCCGTACAAACAGAGTGATACAAAACGACTGACTACAATCAAAGAATATAGAATTACCAAGAAGTATTATCTGACTTTGAAAATGAAATCGAACACAAAAAGCTCTTTTGTTAAATAATGAAAAAAGAGCCGAATGAAAAATAATTGAGAGAAAAGCTCTTTCTCATACAACCTCGATGCTCGATCCACACGTATACATACATAATTCCATACACCATGGAAATCTCTAATATTATCTTCTGCATAATGTACTGCGATTTGTTTCAGTTGTTCGTAATAATAAAATTGTCAGGAGAAGTTTTTTACGAAAGAAAATTTTGGGAAAACCCTCCGGAAAAGTCGGGAAATTGGAAAAATCGAAAATTGATTATTTTTTGTATGGAATTTCGTGTGCAATTATTCCGGAATGGCTTTTCAAATGGAAAAATAGAAAATTCTTAGTGGAAAAACATTTATTGAAGCTCCTCGACACAACGAAGCAAAATATGTATGTAGTTTGAAAAAAATAAAATGTTAACGCCTAGCAAAGCAAGCCCCATAGTTTGCTACAAAACTGCAGTTGAAAATATTATTTTGAAAGAAAAAAATTGTTATTTGTTAAAGAAAATACCCAGTTTAAGTACCAACGTTCTGAAAAATGTTGTAACTAAACTTAAGCAGAATTTGAGATTTGAGACGTTATTACAAAAAATAAATACTAAAATGTAGTTTGCTCCTATTAAAAAAAAAGAAGCTTAATTATAAAGTGTGATCCTCTTTGCTATTTTCAAATTAATTTCATGCAAACGGTTGAAAAAAAAAACTTAACACTCTCTAACAAAAAAAAAAATTGCAGTTTATTTAAAAAATTCATAACGTCGCAAATTAGTTCTTCATTGATTTTTATTGGCTTTTTGGAACTATGCGACTAAAATCTTAGTTTTTTTCTTGCTCTTTGACTTTATTTCGTCAATTGCCCAGGAACATTTTTTTCTTAAGAGGACTAAAATCAAAAAATCAACTATTTTTAATTTGTGTTCAAGGCAGAAGTCATTGGAAAACCATTCAGGAGTTTCGTTCTTGCATTTTTGAATTATATTTTCTTTAATGTTTTTAATTTCAGGACTAACTGAATATATTGAATCAATGACAAAATGTGTTTCTTGCTTATTTCAAAAAATTCATCTGAAGGTGCATTCAGGTTTCCAAAATCAGTGTTCCGACTGTAATTTTTTTGGAATAAGAAAAGTTCTGAAGGAGAGCTGATAACTTCATCTCTTTTCTTAATCCTGGAACTGCATATTTCACAATCTATTTTGGGTGCAACTTTAAAAGCAACGTAGCCTATAAAATACCTCATTGATACCAAATCAATGGTCATTTCGGAACTACAACTTTCAAAATTGTCACCAACAAAAAAATCAGGGTACTGTTCTAGAACATCGAGGTCAGTCAATTCTTTGTTACATTGCTGCTCATGGTGAGTAGTTAGAATAGACATGGCCACAGAAACATTTTCGTCGAATCCAACTACGTTTAGCATGGGGTCGCTGTCCTCTTCGCAATTGCTTAAGCAACTGGATTGGACTATATTAGTGGCCATAACTTTTGCAATTATTATATTGAATTCATATAAAGACGGATTTTGATTGTTTCCCCCTTTTTGTCTAACAACTGCAAATAAATTTTCAAGTGGATCTTGATTTAAGCGTTTGGTCAGTAGAAAAAATTCCTCAGAATCATCTTTAAATAATTCTTCAGTAAGTTGTAGCACTCCGTTTATTGTTTGTTCAATACCTTTCAAAAAATATACAGTTTTGTTTTTTTTAACTAAAGTAATTTGAGCAATATATAATTTGAAGGATTTTAAAAATTCATGTGCACAATTATTTTTTTTAAGAGCTGATCTATAGAAATTGTCCGAATTCAAGGAACCGCTATTCATACAATCAAAAAGGTGATCAATTTTAGATATAAAATTTGCTGTAGAAAGTGCAACTTCGTTTGAGCAGTTCTTAAAACCACATCTATCTATAATTGTAAGAATAGCTGCCTTTACAGTTCTGCTAAAAACTTGTGTTGCAAATTTGACTCTCATTTTATCGAAATCAGTTGGAAATATATGCTGACTTGTAAGTTTCGGGCACATTTTCGTTTTTGTGTTCTGCTCCAACTGCCAAAGCTCCTTGACAACTTCAAAACTTACCAAGCCATCAGCGGTATTGAGATCGGACTTTATTAAACAATTACGTAGTGATTTAATGAGATGTGGAAAATCATATAAGCAGAAGATTTTCCTGTTATTAATTGAAAAGTATGGTTCCGCATCCGAAACTCCTAAGAGGCTATATGCTTTTCTGTTGGAAGACCCTTGATCACATACTACTGCCCGAATTGTGATTCCAATTTCAGAAAGAATTTTCACATTTTCAAGAATTATTTTTTTTAAATCAGCACCTGATAAGCCGTTTTGTGTCGCAAAGTAATTGAAAATAAGTTTCCAATTAGAGAATAATCCTCTTGCCATGAAAACACAAACCTGCTTACTAAAATTCCCATTTCGCTTGTAGCCCAAATCTTCAAACCCATCGATTAAATCTAATTTCGAGTTGTACCTCAATTCCCTTTTGATTGCAATTTCATCATATAATAAAACAACGTGTCCTTTGTCCCTTTCATCCATAGATAAAATTCTGTTTTTCAATTCTTCAAAGGCGTTATTTATGAATCCTGGTTGAAGAAATTTAATAGGAGCCCATCGATGCAATGTGGATATGTGAGGCATATTCAAATTTAATTTATTTCTCAAAAATGAATAAGTAGATTGGGAAACATAAAAAATATTTTGTGCAAGCCATTTGACTTCTTGGCTGTATTCTTTTGGTCGTGTACTTATGAGTAAATTGCAAAATATTTTAGATTGGTCACTTATATTCAGAGAGTTGATATAAGTTTTGATTGTGCTTACTGTATTTGTTCTTTTATTAGGACCCTTTTGTTCAATTTTTTTTTTCCCATTCAGAGCTGCCTTAAGATTTTTTTTTAATTTTTTAATTTGTTTTTCCAGAAAAATATTTTTTTTCCTGTAAAACGCAGTTAATTTATTGTATTTCTCACAATTTGTGCATACAACTTCTACAGACATAGAAGTTTCCGACGAATTCCTTCTTCTAGGTAATTCTGCAAGGTTAAATAAATTAAGATGCTCTGTTTCAAAGTGCTCGTCTACATAGATGTTTAGATTTATTGTCGGCACAGCTCCATTTTTCAATTTTTTTCTTCCTATGTCCTCCGAATGAAAGTGACGGTCACATATAAATAATTTTTTTTTAAAGTTATTTTCAGAGATTCCGCATTTTTCTCTCCAAATTTGACCCATAGGAGAATCCAGTAGCGGAAATTTAAATATTTTTGCTTCTGGATTCTGCCTTCTTGAAATATTACAACCAGTAATACAGCATTTTATGCCAGATCTTAAACAATTCTTTCCATTCATTTCAAATTAAATTGTCACCACCAATCTATCTGCATGTGCATCAACGAAGCGAATGAAAAAATCGGCACTGTGCAGAGGGATCGTTTGCCTTTCGTCAATACTCGTCATCGTTCATCAAGAACCGGTTATGCAGAAAGCAGACTATTCTGTTGGGACATGTGCGTGTACCTGGCTATAGGCATAAACAGGTATCGTAAGTCGTACTATCCTGTGGATGACTGTTTCGATGTGTGTGCTCGTTGGACTGTTTTCTGAAATTCTCTGAGCGCAAGATTAAAAAGTTCTTGATAAAGCAAAGCAATAGCAAAAGCTGTGAGAGCGGGTCGTGATATCAGAACCCGCCATACAAAAATTTTCAGTGCAAACATTTGTATGAGATGCGTCTTCTTGGTAATTATATATTCTTTGCTACAATGCAATTATTCAAAGTGAATATAGGATAGGAATGTATGGAATAGGATGGGATGGAACAAGGGGGAAGATCATAACGCGCCTTCCACTTAGCTTTCTCTTGCTGTATTCTTTCACAAGCATCTTGACGATTGATGATCACGCTGTCTTGATGAATGTTTCTCCCGTCATCTTGAAGTGCTAAAACCAATTTGTTTTTAAGAATATCTCTGGGTCTGAAATCAAAAAGGTGATCATTTGGACTCTTTCGTGTAGTCTTGTTAATGGAACTGTTAATTGTCCACTGAATATTTCGTATGTTCTTGTCCCAGTCACGTCCGTTTTCGTTCTGTCTCATAGTAGTTAATGCACTAAGTAGTGTTCTGTTTGTTCTTTCCACTTGGCCATTAGCTCTGGGCTGAATACAGTTTTCGACGCAGTACTTTTGGAATGCATGTGAAGTATATGCAGTACCTCTATCCGATATAAGACGTGTTGGAATACCAAAAATTAATGTAATATCGGCTAAATATTTTAGTACAGGTGACGTTTTAGTGTCTTTTACAGCTTTTACCAGGACATATTTAGTGAACGCGTCAGTGAGTACAATTAAATACTGGTTACCAAAAGAGCTTTTGTAAATGGTCCCAAATGGTCAATATGCACAGTATGAAAAGGGATGGGTTGGGTTTCTGATGAATGAAACTCGCCATCACGCTTACCACCACGCCTTTTATTATAACAGCACTCGACACAACATTTGATATATTTTTTTACATATTGTCGCATTCGCTGAAACCAAAATGTAGTTGACAATTACTGCAGAGTTTTTTCCAAACCAAAATGTCCACGCTCATTGTGGTATGCGTTCACAATTTGCCAGCGTTAATATTTCTGTATAACTTATTATTTTTGAAAGTATAGTCAATGTGAAGTTGTTTTGTTTCGTTACTGTGTTGGTTACATTTGAGCAATTGTATAATTTCAACTAATTTCGGGTCTTGTATCTGAAGGGACGTTACCCAATCCTTGTTATCAATTTCGATTTTAAAAATACTGCAATGTTCTGAATCGAGATCAACAGCATTCTCATTAGGTCGTCTGCTCAACGCATCGGCGTGCTGCATTTGTTTGCCTGGGTGATGCACAATATTAAACTCAAACTCAGATAGTCTAAGCCACCATCTTGCTATTCTTCGATTCAATGAAGTTTTCGCTTTAATTGCCTCTACTGCTTGACAATCTGTAACAATTGTAAATGGTTTTCCCAAGATGTACATCCTGAATCGTTCAAGGCTGTCTACAATAGCAAGAACTTCTAGCTCATAACTTGAATAGCAGCTTTCCGCTGGATTCGTATGTCTACTGAAATACTGTACTGGTTTTAGCTTTTTGTCTTCCTTTTGCATCAAAATACCTGACAGACCGATTGCGGATGCGTCAGTGTGGACCTCGTGTCTAGCATTTTGATTAAAAATGGCTAACAGTGGCTCGCTACATAACAAGTGCTTCAGTTTTTGGAACGAACCCTCCTCCTTGTCTTTCCATTTAAACGTGGAATCCTTACGCAAAATGCAATTAAGAGGTTCGGCGATTTTAGCATAATTCTCTATGAGCCTGCGAAAGTATCCACTGAGGCCTAAAAATTGTCGAACTTCGTGCACGTTTCTAGGCGCTTGATAGTCGCAAATGGCACTTGTTTTTGAACCTGGCTTAATTCCATTGCTGCTTACTATATGACCCAGTATTTCGATTTCAGTATAGAAGAACTTGAATTTTTCAATTTTCAATGTCATTCCAGATTCTGCCACTACTTTCAACAGTCGTCGAAGTTTGTAATGCCCCTCTTGGATGGTCTTACTGGGTATCACAATATCATCAAGATAGAGTAATATGGTTTCATCTCCAGTTCGTTGCAAAATTTTATTCATGGTACTTTGAAAAACTGCTGGGGCATTTTTCAACCCAAAACTCATTCTTACTAATTCGTACTGACCAGAGAATGTATTGAATGCTGTATACTTTCTGGACGAGTCATCAATAGGGATTTGATAATATCCGGATATAAGGTCAAGCCAAGTGAAATACGTAAACCCGTCAATTTCGTTAATTGTTCCTCAATGTTTGGCATCAGAAATGGTTGACTTTGTGTTAACGTATTCAAATGTCTATAATCTATACAAAGCATGTCTTCATTATTCTTCTTCTTTACGAGTAGAAGTGGAGAGGAATACTCCGACTTACTTTCTTGAATAATGCCATTGGCAAGTAGTTCGTTCACAATTTTTTGTACTCTTGGACGTTCGGTAAATGCGATTCGATATGGGCGTTTATTTATTGGTTCGTTCGATGTTAATATGATCTTAAATTCGGAAATATTGCATAATCCTAGTTCGGAAATATTTATAGCGAAGCAATGTCGATACTCGTTGACGCATTTTAGTAGACTCTGACTCTCAGCAATTGTAGCAATCTCCTTATTATAGTTCAGGTCCGAGAGAAGAAATGCATTTTTATTTGGAAGAGCAGATGGAGTTTGTTGGCATATTTCGAATTTAAGACTCTGATATTCCTTAATAATACGTAAATTTCGTTGATCCAAAAAGTCCCTACCAATTAAAATAGGGCATGTGAGCATTGAATCGTCCACGACAACCAAATAAACTCGTGCTGTCACGTCATCTATTGTTACTGCAGCCTGTACTTTTTCGAATGCCTCAAATCCACCGCCACCGAATCCTATAAGCTTCTGATGCGTAGAAATCGCAGGCAACTTTAAAAGAGTAAAATCACTCCGTCTTATAATGCTGCAGTCGCTACCGAAATCAATAAACGCGAGAAGGGATAATCCGTTTATTAAAATCTGTTTATAGTATTCGTTTTTAGCTGAAGCTAGCGTTACTGGGTTCACACGTCGTTCTTCCACGACAGTATTCTTGTTATTTTTCGAAAAAATACAGTGTTGCTCGGTGTGTCCGCTCCTATTACATACCGTGCAACTTGAGCGTCGTGAAGGCTTAGAGCAGTTAACGGAAATATGTCCTCTTTCAGAACAATGAAGCATACTCTGTTTTCAGCAAAATACGGTTTACGTCTATCGACCGTTTCATACTGATATCTGCCCATTTCTTGCTGCAGTGTCATATTTTCGAAGCTCTTAATTTTTAAAAGTAAATCGTTGGTAGAAGAAAATGTAAAGCCTGACAACAAATGCGCTAATGATGGGTTCCGAAGTCCTGATATAATATATTTTGATATTGCTGCGTCTGACAAGTTCGCTTTTGTTCCCAGAGCACGCATTGAGAAAAAATAAGTATCGAGATATTCCTCTTTTTTCTTGAATCGACATGTTAAGCGCGTGTGAATATCTGCTTCGTTTATGACACATGGAAAACTGTCTTGTAGAGCGACTGAGAATGTTGAGAAGCTTTCGAAAAATGTTCTTTGCCCGTCAAACCATATTCGTGATGCCCCTTTCAGTTTAGTCGAAACTGCAAACAAAACAAGTTTTTCACTCCAGCCATACACTGATTTCAACCCATTAACGCGGTCAATAAACTGTGCGGCAGTAAGTCCCGAAAATTGGTCGGATGGGTCAAATGTCGGCAAAATGTTTATTACATCACGCAAGCCGCAGAACGTGGAAGACGATGCAACATTCCCTGGCACCAAATGCTCATTCAATTTTGCATTTTTGACTAAGTCCTCACATTTTTTTTCTAACTGCTCCGATCGTGTTCGGAGTTGTCTTATTGCATTTTCCAACATCTGAATATATTAAAGTATACCCGTTTTCACTGTCTATATTTTCTAAGTTTATTCTAGCGTACACACTAATTGAAACAACTGATAAGAGCATTAAAAATGTCATGCTTACTGTTGAACGTCCTTCTGTTTATTGACTAATTTTCTAGTTCTCTCTGCTCTAGTCATAGGTCTCTTTGTTGTCGGGATATTTTCCTTATTATGGAATTTACTGATCTTGGGTCTTTGTATTCGTTCTGGGTGTTTGTCTCGAGTCCATCGTATTTGAATCGCATTGGAGTTTTATGTCTTAAGGCTAATGGGTTTTTTTTACCATTCCCTCTTCTCGGGTTTCCACATAATCTTCTCTGTGTTCATTTATCTTATCTCTTAAGTCGATCTGACCCCCAAGAAAGGATTCATAACATAACCACACTTTTGTTAGGCTATGATGCAGACCAACAACAAATGCCACAAGCCGTAAAGCTTAGTGAAAACAAGAATGTAATTAAACTCAAACTTAGCACTGGTTCTAATGAAACTGCAATGAAAAAGTTTAAAAAAATATTCCTTGAAGCTAAAAGGCACAGGCTGCTATATCCAACGAGATCTTAGCAAACAATCACAAATCAAACGTCGAATTCTACTCGGGTATCGAAAAGTCATCAAAACAATTAAACCAAGCGAAGCAGTATTGATTAAAAACAACAATTTATTAATTGGTAATAAAACATTTTATTTGGATAATAATAACAAACTTAAATATAATTGTCGGGTAATTATTCCTCCGACGACAGGTGGGCGAATCTGGAAAAATGGTTCCGCAAAAATAAAGGGACACTAACACCAGAGCTCGGTTCAGCGTATATATTTAGTATATAATTTTCTATTGTCGGGTAATTAGTCTCCGACGACAGGGGAGCGAATATGAAAAGAGCGGTTCCAGAAAAAGAAAAGGGCACTGACACAAAAGCTTTGTTAAGCGTATAAACTTTATTTCTAATATCGTGCACTTAATGCTAATTTACAGTATGTGGATTACAATAGTCTTATAAAGTATAAGTCGCGCAATTGTACCGAACCGCTGCGAGGTTAAAGAATATCCAAATAAAAACCGTACTAGGTTCACCGGAAAACAGCACTGCACCGAGTCGAGGTTGAGAAATATCTGATAAACTAGTCCGCACCGTTACGAGGTTTTAGAACGACTTCCACGAGAAACCCAATTGTTTCTCCCAAGTAGTCCGCAGTCGCCAACCCCTTTTGCACCGTCATCCAAAAGAGAAGATTACAGGACAGGTCCCACGGGAGCAGAGTATCAAGCACTCGATACTGTTACGACTCAGCCCGTGCTTCCTCGAGTTTCGAGGGAAGAGTACTGAGCGGAGAGCAAAAGATAGATAAAAAAAATAATTTGTTTTGGGTTATTTTTACTACAGAGCCCGCTGTCTATAGCTGGGCTGCGACTCTGAGTATTTATTATATTTATTATTTAAAACGAAGGTCCGCTGTCTTTAGCTGGCTGCAACCTTTATGATTCGTGATTTACTTAGCTCTACCTTTTCCTACCCACAATCATCCTCTTTTATACAAATATTGGCATGACCTTTCTTCTGTCTCCCCTTCCACGCACCATTCCCTTCCTGTGTATTTTGCCTGTAAATGCTTACGCGCTATTTCAGGCAATTACTTAATTGTTTCCTCATTAATTGTTCCACTTAAAAAATGCCAAATGACAACTTGGGTGTCATTGGCCATGTGCCGGTATCGGGTATCACCCATTCAAGAACTAATTACTTGATTTCCCAATAGCACAACGTATTCGCCGGAATAATGCAATCAGTGCAGTTTCGCCACATGTTTGCTTGCTGCTGGTCGACCGGGGTTGAATTACGTGTGTATTGGGTGGGTACGATACCTCAATGCTATTATGCTACGGCAGCATGTGTGAACATAAAAAATGAGGAAAACAAAGCAGATGCCTAAATATAGCCGCAGCCAGGTAATTGGGATAGAGAGATGGTGTTTTTGGTTGAAGAAGACAAGAGAAGGTTGCCGTGTGGGTGTTTTGGATATGGATATGGTTGTGCAGATCACAACAATACCATGCCCATGCCTTTGTCCACCACGTACCAACGAAATAGAGTGTGGCACACATACCCGAAATACCCATAGCGATCTGTATGCGCGACATTGTACTTATTCCAAGAATAAACAATGCGCCGATGGATGGCAGTATTTATGGTTCGCACCCTCGCCTGGTTATCTTATGTCAACAACCATTAGGCGACGAGGCGACGACCACAAAGTGCATACGAATGTCTGCGCATAGACTCTGGTATCGGGTGGCGGTTATATGATGCTGGACATTCGCTGTGTGGAATGCGAGCTCATCGATTGTGGATGGATGGGGCGACCGGGGAAAATCTACATTGTGGGAAAATGAGAAATATGAAGTGCCGTATGGCTCGGGCACTGTACAACGGAGAATTATATGCGACGTCAGCGGTTCGGCCTGTATGGTTATAATAAATTAAGAGTGGATGGAAATCCACTCACAACAAAGCAATAAATTGTAAGGGATAATTTGATATGAAAATTGATCTTACTTTAAACACCAATCTTACTCTAAACAATTATGATTAATTATAATCGAACTAGCATTTGGTGGAATTTTTCACAAAATTTTGCTAATAATGAAGCTTCATTATTGCTTGGATTGTATTCCTCTGATTTTATTTCAGTTAAATAATATTTATTATTTAATCTGCAAAGTATATCTGAAAATGAATGGTAAAGCTGGGAAATATTTTTGCAAAAAATCTTGTCTGTCTGTTCCTTTAATTTTGAAAAGGTTTCCCTTTCACCAAAAAACTAAAATTGTTTTCACTTCATTCCAATTGTTTGGGTCGCCACCCCGTAAAACTACATCTAGGGCAGACTCTATTATCTTAGATTTGATTTCGTTAATTATGAAATCTTTGGAACCCTCATTATATGTATTTTAAGTAGCTGTGCAGCACATGAGTACAAAGATACAGAAAGCAGTACAAATACTGCTTTTGCAGTACAACGACAGCACTGCTTGGGAGAGTGACAACTGACAGTACAGTACGTATAAAAGTTTTATGAAATAAAAAGGTGGTACTGGGTGCCACAACTTTTTTACACGCTCCTGCCATACTTTCATAATTTTTGACCATAACGTAATCGTTTTCCTTATACACAACCTGAGTCCTGAGACGATCCTTCAATATTTTGTTCTTATCTTGTTTTTTAACTATCCTATCGGTTGCTTTTACTCTCATTTACTCTAGATCCCTATCTGCCTCTCGTCCGATACACTCATTTAGGCTTTCCTTCAGGAAATCAATAACCACTCCTCTGTCTGATTCCAAATAGTAATTCGCTGGGAGTCATTCCGGTGCTTCTATGCACTTTGTTATTCATTGCAAACTCTATTTTCGGTAAGACCCCGTCCAGAGAGGAGATCGAACCGGCGCTTGTCATCTTGGCTATCATTGGACCCAATGACTGTTATTGTTGACTGTGTACTTTTTAATGTTGCCCTTATACTGCATAGTGACCTCAACCTCCCATATCTCTGAAATAGTTCTGTATACGGGGTATAGTGATCCATGCTAAACTAATGCCCACTTGTGCCGAACACATGATGTATGATGAAAGCAGTAAGTGTCACATCCAAATGTATCTGAGCCACATCCATAGCCAGAGACATTAAGTGAGTGGAGTGGAGTAGAGTGGACTGGACTGTAAATCCATAGGTCGCTGGTTCATCCGGCTCGAAGGACCAAAATGTTGTATGATGAATTTACTGAACTTGATTTCGAATTAATTAAAACCTCAAGAACTTCTTTAATTACAATATTGATCTGGCTTTATTGGTGGTTGGAGAAAGAGTGGATAATTTTACATTACTAGAATATTAAAAATGACATTTCTTTACAATTGACAACCTTCTGACATTTGACATTTCAATTTTGACATTAAACATTAAATTCAATCAAAATGGGCAAGTTTCATTACATCGACTTATGACATTAATTGAATTACATTGAATTGAATTTGAATTGAACGCAACAACCATATCATGACCAAAGCCCTCATGTTTGCTATTAAGATGGCATCTATCATTCCAACATCTACCACCATTCCTCTACATTCACTTGTTGATGATGTCTAAATCGCAAAGGCTGAAGTCATGTACTGTTGCTGGTGTCTTTGACGATAGTATGAATCACTCACACTTATCTCCGTACTCCTTGTGCTGCTAACATGGCAAGAACTGCTGCCTTGATGCATGTCCCAAAACATGCCCTTTAGATCCCCAAATCTGGATAAATCCTAGGGGGTGTGACTTCTGCATAAACCGCCTCCATTGCTGGTGCTGACATTGACCCTTGATCTGGGACCAAACGCTCAACATATTCAGCTATAGGTTTATTAGCTGTTGTCTGACCTACACGCTTCTTATTAACCTTATCGAGCTTAGTGCTAGTGATTGGTGATGGCTTCCTATATACATGGCTCATTTCCACCCCCTTCATCCTCTTTGATAACTTTGTCACCCTTCTGCGTTCCCCGTTGTCACGCCACACATCAAATCTATAGACTATAACATCAACTGACTTCTCAACAATTGAGCGAATAACTGGTACAACAATGATAACAATGGTTGGTATAAGTCCAATCATTACACCAATGGCATACTTAAACCCTGATTGCTCACGTTCCATTATCAAATCTGTACGATCTATCGTATGTTGACCAAAGCTCATAAACCTTGACAACGATTGGTAATGCTGGTGCATGAACCAGAATACCTTGTGGGGATGTGGGGATGTGGTGATCGTCGACTTCTTTTTCTCTGCTCTTTTAACCTTCCTGCTATGACCCCTTACCGCTGGTAGGGGGGGGGGGGACCTTAGTGATGAATGAATTAAAACTCGGTTGACTTATTTTGAACAAGTGTTTCGTTTATTGATTTAATTGACTTATATACTAACATATTGCTTACTTAGCTAAATGGACAATAGAGTGCATTGCACTGAATTCATAAAATAATTAATTAGAATGTGCTGAGCTAGGAAAATAACAGCATTGCACTGAATTCATAAACAATTAAGTAGAATGTGCTGACTTAGGAGAATAAGATAAATTATTGCAGGTGGTTGGGAAAGGTGAATGATTCTGGCTGTGTACGGGAAATGAGAGGCGAAGTAAAGGTAAAAAATAAAGCAAGAAGATAGATATGCTAAATCAGCATAATTATGAGCGTTGTTGGGTTGTGTATATAGCATGGTGTATGGAAATGGCAAATTTATGTGTGCGGGGTAATGACCACTTGAGGTAGGTCAGTGTTGTGTGTAGACAAAATCATTTTGTGGGCAATACATCGCACAATCAACACACTTCACGGAAAGAATTTTTTTCTAAACTGGAAGTAGAAGTTGGTTGAATCAAGAAAAAAAGGTACGGTTCTGGGCCAAGCCAATAATTTCTTATTTTAAACATTTTCTGGGAACGATTCAAGAATGAGAAAAAACAGGACAACGTAGAAAATTATTCTTGATCCAAGAAAACATTTCTTAAATTAGAAATTTGACGTCAAGAATTATTTTCTTATATCAAGAACTTTTTTCTTAAATCGTGCATATTTATTCTTTTTTAGAGAATACGTATCATTTTCGTTTTTCGAACGTCCACTGACCTTTTCAATAATACATATTATGTTTTTCTTCACTTGTAAAGAAACTCATGCATTTTTTGTTTGCATTCACAGCCTGGTCCTGTTACTTTTGCTGCCACCAGCTTACCCTTATGGGTCAAAAACTCCGCGCCCCTCTGTCGGGCCAATTTCTCCTTTTCCTTTGTATTCGGTGTACCTTTCACCTTTTTACCTTTCTACTCAGCGGTTCAATTTAATGGGATGCTTTTCTCTGAGTGTACCGTCAACACACATAACAACCACAGGCACAGCACATTTTTGGTAAAACCAGAGCTTTGCTTCTAGTTTTTCTTCTGCTGTCATTTGTATGGTAACCCATTTGGAACATAAATGGGTTTGTATAATACGTCCGGTATCTTCTGCAAGACTGCTAAATGTGGACTGAGCGATCCCTACATTAAAATCTTGTCCAACGTCATGTTTACTTTCGCCAAAAAATCTTAAAAACGCTCTTTTCTTGAAAGTGAATCATTTCGCTGTGGAGGTGGGAGTTTCGATTCAACAATATTTAATACGTACTGAAATGCTTTTTTACTTAAGCGAAAGTTTTTGACAAACCTACGGTTTTGGAACAAATGATTTTATCTAGTAAGAATGGAAAATGAATCAATAATTAAACGATCGAATTTTTGCTTTCTTTTTCTTCTTTATTCACTTTAGATAATTTTAGTTAACTAGAAAATGAACCGGCAGAGAATGTCGCAATTCAAATTCAGATACTCAAAAGAAAGAGAGCGCACACTTTTCTCGCTTAGGTTTTTATACCAGCCAAAATGAAGAATTGCTTTCTCAGTTCAGCCAACTGCATCTAGTGAAATAGCCCTCTGGTGACGATTTATTGGTTGATGGGTCGATCACACTAGATGAGTTAACTGGTCTTAAACATTATTAAAAGAAGATGAGTTAATTTGTCTTGAACAAATCAACTTACGTTTCATCCGGCAGTTTCGTAATATCTTTTTTGGATTTTCTTACGTTTCTGCGAAGTTTTCTGTTTGATGATTCTCTTATTCCACTGTTTGGAAGTGGAAAAAAAAGTCCAATACTATCCTACCTGTTTGCGAAGATGAAACAAACTCAATCTTTTTGTGGGTGAAAGGGGAAAATGGGTGTAGCTGGATTTTCTTCATCGACAAATGGGATCCCAGCTATTCACGCAAATGCTCTGATACCTGAGTGCCGCAATGCAATCGTTGATGTGTCGTTGCAGAATTATGATCCCTTTGGATGATTCGTCGGGACAGATTGAAAGGTTCGGCGATTTCTTGATTTGATTGTTAACCAGGATGCGTTTACTTTCATAGGCAGACCGCAGGGACTCCCATGCGACTTCGAAACTATTGTTCGTAAGAGGGAACTTACTGACTATGCCAAATGCTTCCCCTCTTTGATCTTTGATCGATGATGAAAGAGCTTCTCCACCGCTCCCAACTTGGGATGTCGTATATAAATAGCCTTGAACATATCCCTTGAAGTATGATGTATCTCAGGTACTTCGCTAACTATCGCTGCATATTTGACCAATTGATCAGCCGCATGGATAAAATCGACTAGCGGATCTATATCCCACGAATCAGAAGATCTTTCGGTAAAATTTGACAAAAAAAAATGCCCACCAGTGCCGACAACTAATGGATTTTTTGGATAAAAAATTTGTATAAATCGAGCTGAACCAAACCGACCGAAGATTACAGTTCCTTCTATACGCCAAAAATGTTTAAGTCTCTTCTAATTAGGCTATCCCACAAACACGATTATGTAACTGGCAACGGGATACTAAAACCCGATACAGTATGTAATTAATTACCGTGTGTACAACAATGCATAAAACTGGTCAACGGTTCAATAAGAGAAACCGATACCGTATGTAAGTATCGTGTGTGCAAAAAAAAAAAATAGGAAAACAACAAAAAAAAAAAAACACTTTCCACTCCACCGAGGTTTACTCGACGTGCAGTTTTGAAAAAAAAACTGATTAAAAATAAAAACTGTCCAGCGATTTATTAACCACGGTTTAATTTGGAATATATTTCGTATATAGATATTGGCATCGTTGAATGATGCTGACGGTTGCGACGACTGTGGCCACGATGGTTGTTGGTTATAGCTACGATGCGATTACTTGCACGTGGTGGTGCCGCCGTGCCGGTGCTGGAGGTTGACTCGACGTGCAGTTTGCAAAAAAAAAACTGATTGGGATGATGGAGCGTCCAGAGTTCCAGATGAGGTGACGGCAGCTCACATATTATGACGTGGTGTTACTGCTGCTGAGCAAAGTTGTTCGTGGTCTTCTGCTTATGCGAGGTACAGTTTCGTTGCAGCGGCTTTAACCGTGACGGTGACGAAGATACGCGACTACGACGAAATTTTATTTTAAATATCCGGCTCAAGGAACCAAAAATGTTTGCGTCGAAGATGAAACAAACTCAATCTTTTGTTTCAAATCTTTATTGTACAACTTATATATTTTTACTGTTATATATTTATTGGAATATCGGGAACGGCATACTCCTCGGTATTCGTTGGTCCTCAATACAGATCCGGTCATACACTTGCATCATAATTATGGGCCAGAGTCTTTTTGACGGGTTTACTACCCTTACCGCTGCCTATGTATAGTTGCTCGTCCTTGGGAGCTGTCTCTGTAGTGGTGGATGGTGGGGGCGGTGGACCACGTCTCGGTCTGGTTTGTGACCGTGGTGGAGGGCGGCTCGGTCTAGCTAGTGCGTCTGAGTACTCCTCAGCGTTCCTAACCTGATTCGACCAATTAGAGTCACCGTTACGGTCAGTTTGTTGGCGCTCATTGAACTGTGCCATTCCATCTATATCCCGGGGCCTCATTCGGCTGGGTTGTCGGTTTCCAGGGGTATTCCCACGTTGATTATAATTATTATTAAATTGGGGGGGGGGGGGCGGGATTTCCTCGCTGTTGCATGTTGGGCTACAAATTGCAAAAATTTGCGGTTATTCAAGTCTAAAAACGACTTGAAAAATACAAATTTTTTCTCAGAGGAAGAAATTTTTTAACGAAAAAACACCTAAACAACAATTAAATAACAAAAAAAAACAAATGAATTGCTTCGTCAATTTTTAAATTATTTTTTATTTGAATGCATTTCGGGTCATATTCGACTCATCATCAGCAATACACTAATAAGTATAACAAAGGAAGTTCATAATCAAAACAGAATAAAACAATGTATGAAAGAGAAACAAAGAAGAGAAACAAAGAAAGAAACGAATATTACCCGAAAAATACGGAATTAGCCTGAAAGAGACAAAACCTAAATTAAATTGAACAGTGGTGATATGATACAGCCACTATCTCCGTTCATCAGCTGGTCGTTCATATGTATGAAAATGCTTTCATATGCATCGAGCCGCATTGCATTCGATACATGTTTTAGCATTCGGACGTTCTCGAATTTAATGTCAAAGTGGTTGCGGCTTAGAGCGTGTAGAGCTACTGATGATTTATTTGCTCTGTTGTGTTTAATGTGACTGCTATGTTCAATAAAGCGAGCCCCAATACTTCGTTTGGTCTGCCCGATGTACTTCTCATCGCAATCACCACATCTCACCTCATAAATGCCGGATTTATCTTTAAGTTGTGATTTGTCTTTTGTAGTCCCTAGTAAGTTTTTTATTTTTCCATTGCTGGAGAAAGCTGCCTCGATGTTTTGTTGTTTTAGTTTTGGTTTTAATTTGTCCATTACGTATGGGGTATAAGTCATTTTTCTATTAAATTATCAACCATGGACTCCTTGTAGCCGTTGATAATGGCGACCTTTTTAATGTGATTATACTCCTTTAAGTAATTATTGATAGACAACGGCAATTTACATAAACGATGAACCATCGAGTGGAAAGCGGCTAGTTTGTGTTGTATAGGGGAAAAAGAATCGCTAGTGATGTATCTATTTGTAGAGGTGGATTTCTTATAAACAGAGAAATCGAATTTGTTTCCGACTTTTGCGACGAGGAGGTCCAAGAAAGGTAACTTGTTGTTTTCTTCACATTCGAAGGTGAAGTTGATGCTATCAAACTGTGAGTTTATTGTTGTCAAGACTTTGTCGATTTGATTTTACAAATTTTTTATTCGATTTAATGCGTGGTCGTGACCGTCACGGTCTAGAGAAAACGTTTACAGGCTCACTAAGAAAAGGGAATACATATGTCATGTTCGCAGTAGTTGCCACGACATGAAGTGAGTTGAGGTGCCTCTATGCGATCTATGGGTGAACAGACCCAATGTAGTAGTTGGGGGAAAAATCATGTCCGCTCATAGATGGCATTAACACTACCTTTTTGTTTATATTTTTTATGTTATTGAAAATAACTAGCCAAAATAATATATCTAACTTTTCAAAGATTTTCTTAAACAGAGATGTGAAAATCATAAGTTTGTTTTTTTTGCAAATTGAAATAAATGTAATCAAATTGGCTATGTTTACCGAGCCCGTGTTCGCCAGAGACTGAAGATTGTGCATTGTTTTTATTTTAATTAGAGTTTTGGAAGTATGATATTTGCGAGGTGCGCCATAATGCCCGAACTTACACTTCATATAAAATACGTCTGGGGGGGGGGGGGCTAGTTGGACCACGTCGCCCAATTGACCTGCTTTGATGGAAATATTTCATCATAAATATAAAAGCACTCAAAACTGCTTAATTTAACACACAAAATATGAAAAAAAAACTTAATATTTACTTATAACAAAACTTTATTGATGATTGATTTTAATGATTTACTACGCGGTGATCCTTATTCACTTTCATTTTTAACTTTTATCACTATTATTATTTTCCGCAATGTTGGGGGTCCCTGCTCGGGCGCCAGTAAAGGATTTATCCTTAATGAAATTTTAAAAAAATAATAATTCCGAACCTCCCACTGGTTCGCAGTAAAACACCAATACTTTTCAATATTCAAATAACTACAATTTATATCATATATTCTCTAATCTACAATAAGTGCTGATCTGCAGTTACCATGCAGATCCACTATATTTGCATCATTCGGCCGGATCGGATATCACGGTGGGAATGGGGTTGCAAGGTGCGTCTTATGCGCGTGTACTTCGTTTGCACTTTTCTATACGCTGAATGAATGGTTGAAAGTGATAACTACGTCCGTGCACACAGATCAATTGTTACTTTCAAATCATAAACAGATTTAATCCCCGCTGGAGAATTAATTTTGATCATCCGGGATCTATTTAAAAAAAAATATTTAAATAAAACGAATGATTTAAATAGAATTATTCGTATATATCCTAAATTGAAAAGAAGGGTACCTCTGGTGAGGAATTGCATTTCACTTACGGATTTCTCGTAAGTTCAACTGACCTATTGTGATGAAATAGAATTCGATCGTTGGCAATTTTCGTTTACATTGTTTAGTTTTATGTCTGCAAGTTCTATAATTTGTTGACATGGGTTTCTATTCGTTGTGGATATTTTATGACATCATCTGCCTTTGATCTATGTTATTAATTAATGCCAAGCATATTCACTCCCATTAATCCGGGTTAAAGGTTACATCCGGATTAAAGATAGTTTAACCCAAAAATTAAACCCAAGTCCATAATATTCAGTCGTTAAACCCAAACATAACCCCAGTTTTTTAAACTTAACAGCATTTAATCCGATTTAATTTAAACTGCACTCCGGAGACTAGTTTAAGTACTTTAACTCGGGTTAAAACTCTATTTCATAATATACACTGTTTTTGTCTAGGTCACATTTTTGACATTTCTTTGCTCGCAGGAGGCAGGAAATAAAAAAGTAATTTTCGTCGGCCAGAAATTTTGACTTGTTTTCCAAGTAAGTTTATGCTGGGCTGCTGTTTTTTTTTGACAGAATTGGTCAGCGAAGTTGAACTGTTGGAATTTGAACTTCCGTCAGTATTCAGTTTGCGACGTTGTTGGCTTTGCGTAGCGAACATTTGCTATGAGCTGAATGGCAACGAAATAGCCGATGTTGTCGATGTCGACGGCATGGTCATTTCATCATGCGATGGGACTGTTGTTGCCAAT
Source organism: Portevinia maculata (assembly GCA_949715645.1). NCBI lineage: Eukaryota > Metazoa > Arthropoda > Insecta > Diptera > Syrphidae > Portevinia > Portevinia maculata. The sequence continues at coordinate 116,628,054 of OX454528.1, read as the reverse complement.
GTACCCACTGCGGGGGCAGGAGTCACCAATATAGAACACACCACCTCACTATCAAACAAATGAAATGTCCGACTTGTTGTTGGCGTTGATGTCGTCTCATCGATTGGATGTGAAATTCTATCGCTGTCAACTGGAGCGAGTCCTGCAAGCTTCACTTGTAGAGAAACTGCATATTTTTTTACCACTTCCGATAGATCAAACGAAACCGAAGGTGGTTTGCGTGGTGGAAGGTGGCCACCTCCAGTTGCTTAGGTTGATTCTTTTTGGAATCTCGACAATTTGTAGAGGTCTTTGCGGATGTTGCTCGTCCGATCGCGAAGCTCTTTCTCTGTTCTTTGCTATTTAAAAGAAACTACATTAGAGATGAAAATAATGAACAGGGAATAAATAAGATACTCACAACGACACCGGGAGAGGCATTGAATGATACTGTTATTAACTCCCATCCCATCGAGCGTCCTTTACTTGTCATTCGATTTGTCTCCATGCTATTTAAATTGGAATACATGACCATGGACAACATGTCTGTTTCCATCTGTGCAAACCGCTTTCCTCTTTTTGCTAGCCTTACTCGGCTCATTTTCGCGATCAGTGCTGCTGTTCTCTTCGTTTACCTTACCAACACCTTTCATTTTAAGATTTTTCTCAATTTATTTTCCTAAAGATGGAAAAAACACAAAACTATTGGCACATAACAAATTTCCAAGAAAAAATTGACGAACAACAAGAAGCAAATGTCGTTAGATGTGACTTTTGACACTACGTAGGTTTAAAACGGATTAAAACCGGTTTAAAGTGTTTTAAATCCGCATTTAAATCCATCTTTAATCCAGCGGGTTTAACGCATGTTTTTCAGTGAATAATACGGACACAGGTTTAAAAAATGCGGATTAATGGCCGGGTGTACTTGAGTTACACCCGGAGTGAATAATATGGCCGTTAAGCATTTAAAGAAATCCTCTTGAGAGATTCTACAACTTTAGTTTGTGCCGAGTCATATTAATGATTTTGCAAATATGGTAGGTATGTTTTTATTCGTTAATGGGACTTGATTTATGGGAAACAATTCTATAATTTAGGCGGACCAATAGGGATGCAATGAAGTAGGAGGGTAATAATCCCATCCCTTAAGTCCATATCACAACCTCGGCGTTAACGAAATTAATTAATTATCCTCAAAAAAAAAACTTCGTGTGGTATAACTTTTTTTTGAAGTAAAAACTCTTAAGGTGATCCCATAGAGAAAACAAATTAACACTCGCAGGATTATCCCGTATTTGATTAACAAAATCTTAACCCCATTAAATGAAAAAAATTGTTTTTAATAAAAAAAGTTTTTTTTTGGCTTTAGAGGTTCAGTGCAAGGAAAATAAATTTTAAGTTTACTTAAGATTTCAATTACCACTAAACAATAATATTGGTTGTTTTCCAAAGTTGACTTTTCCTCTAACATTACAAAGTGTATTCAGATCAGATGTTACCTACCCCTAAAATAAAAACCAAAATATGCTCTCCAACAAAAGAAACATTTAAAAAAAAATATTTATCCACTCTGGTCGCGTATTGCAAAAACCTTTTTTAGAATTTAAATTATAATCAAATTAAAAAAGAAAACTCAAAACAATGTATTCAGTAAATCCTTTATTTTTGCTGTCAACTATTGTTATTTGTTTAAAAACAATTTCTTAAATTGAATGTTTTTTTTTAGTTAAATCTAATTTTGTTTTAATTGCAAAGTTATTAATAAAATATATCTGTACTTAAAATCGTGTTTCCACAAATAGTTTAACATTTTTATTCTTATTCATTATGTAATCTAAATAAAATGTTTTTTATGAAAAAAAAAAAATTTAAACTAAACAAATAATTAAAGTAAGCGCTTTTTTTCATTTCATTTCATTTTCATTTCATTTAATTTTACTTACACATTAAGACATAAATTTATCTTATAAAATAGTGAAAGCTTTGTAATAATAAATTCAATTATGATACGGGCTACTTAAAAGAACTGTTCTATAATTTAATTAAAGATACCTGTACAAAGATTTATAAGAAATAGTAACATTATTATAGAATTCTATTATACTGGCAATAAAGAAAAATATAAACAAATCGTAAAAAAGTGAATAAACAAATAAAACATTTAAACATACATTTCCATATATATTTTTAAGAATAAATACCAAATTTTAAAACAAAATCAATCGGGGAACTCCAAATAAAAGGACTTGAGTTTAGTCCGAAACTGCTCAGTGCCGCCTAGCCGAGACAAGAAATTCCACAATTTGCTAATTTTTTGTTTTTCGTTTTTGTTATAAGATATTAAATAAAAAATTGCCTAAAGAATTGAAAAACTAAATGTATTAAAAATAAAATGTATTTTAAGCTGGAAGTTGTATTTGTCAGTATAATAAAAATGTATTAGTTAATTTTATAAAGACATAAGAAGACAAATTGTTACAAATAAATTGTTATTATTGAAATAGAAAAAAATTGCAATAAAAACAGAAATGAAAAAACAATGTTTATTTGAGTTAGTGTATTAAATTTATTTCAGGAAATGTAAAATATCGTAAGTATATTTCTATAGGTACTCATTTATTGGATTTGTCCCTCGTCCAGTGAAATGACACCTCAGTGGCAATGGTCTTCTGACGCAACGATAAGGTAAAAGTTGACAGCGCAGGTGCTAGTTCTGGTACACAACAGAATTGTGCTGATTCATCTGACGACGATCTGGCGTGGCTTCGCTTTAGGGTGTACAAGGTTAGCATTGCTTCGTTATGTTCATTTGACTGGGATTTTCGTCGCCACTAACATAAGGATGTACTAAACACGTATTTAGTAGGAACATTAAAACTCAATTCTACTTGAACTCGAGGGAGAATCCCTATTTGGTGAGCGTGCAAACCTGCCTCGAATACAAATTCAGTTTCAATTCGATCCAGATGCTGCACGGTTTCTTCGATATCTCCCAAACCAGTTGACCTACAGCAATCTACCAAATATGCCTGAATTCTAGATTCAATTATCTAACAACTGGCATTAATAGATTTTTGTTTTAGATACAAACAAAAAAGGTCAACTTATTGAATTTGAGTATCCAGATGCTGCACAGTTTCTTCGATATCTCCCAAACCAGTTGACCTACAGCCATCTACCAAATATGCCTGAATTCTAGATTCAATTATCTAACAACTGGCATTAATAGATTTTTGTTTTAGATACAAACAAAAAAGGTCAACTTTTTGAATTTGAGTATCCAGATGCTGCACAGTTTCTTCGATATCTCCCAAACCAGTTGACCTACAGCCATCTACCAAATATGCCTGAATTCTAGATTCAATTATCTAACAACTGGCATTAATAAATTTTTGGTTTAGCTACAAACAAAAAAGGTCAACTAATCAGAGTAATAGTCTCGTGCGCAACTTGACTGCACAAAATCAGCCGCATCCAATAAGAGCTCATACCACCTCATTATTATACGACACACAATAAGTCCATCGGTACTGTTTGCACTGGATGTCAGAGTGTCCACCTTTACTCTCACGACGTAACTTTTAAAATGTTGTAAGTTAATTCGTGCGAAACATGCCTGTGCATGTTTCATATTTTGCATCTGCCTAAACAACACTTTCATCCGCACAACAAAATTGTGACTGGTAGCAGTGCGTCCTCGACAGTGACGTGAATACTGCTGCTGAAGTGGTAACAAACAGAATTCACCTGCGCATGAAATCTTTCTTCCCTAATAGAAAAAAAGTATCAAACCCAAGTTAAACGTGTAGTCTGATCCGAGCCGCAAAGGAACAATCAGGTGAAATGAATCAAGCGTTCGGTATTATTAGACCAACCCATCTGAGGAAATCGGAAACCAGTTCAAATTCAAAGTGGCCAGAAATGACTGCAATGCCTTCATTAATCGTATCGAATTCTTTTACGACCATAGGTTGAGGAAAAAAATACTACAAAGTCTCACAGGTGTTTATTAAGATTAAGGATTTAGGCTCGTCATATATCCCGACACTCATTTACGATTACATTGCAGCTGCCAGCTCCATAGATAAAGCCAATCTGCTCCCAGATTATGCTTTAATTCCCCATGTACTCGAGCACGCAGAATACTCAATGGGACCAATCCACTTTCGAACTCGTTCAGTGGCAGTTCAAGATCTGGACGTTCACAAATCCGCTGTCCAAATGGTATTTTTCCTATAGTTCTGAAGAGGTGTTCTTCCTCGCTGGCAAAACCATTGCGTAAGCCTTTTTGTATCTATTTTTTTTTATATCTCTTCCCGAGAAGATGGAAAACAGCATTTGTGCAGCCCGTCCCCAAAAAAGGCGAATCTTCTTTTCCCTCCTCCTGCCGACCAATTGCACCAATCCCTTCTTTCCAAGGCCATGGAAACGCTGATATGCCGTCAGCTCATGAAATATCTTGAATTGCGAAAACTTCTTCAAGAATGGCAGTACGATTTTCGTAGCAACGGGTCCACTGGTGACTTGATGACTTATCTAACCAAAAAGTGGGCCCAATCTCTTCAGCAGGCATTTGACAGAGTTTGGCACCAAGCTATCTTGTCGAAAATGCATTCATTTGGAATCGATGATACTTTTCTTCAATGGATTAGAAATTACCTTTCATTCATTGAAGTGGTTTTGGATGATTTTAACTCTGCAACTCACCAAATAAACGCTGGTGTTCCCCAAAGCTCGTTTTGTCTCGGGCACTCTTTTTCATTTTTATAAATGATCTTCGCTGATGGCAGTACCCTCAGCTTCACTTATTTGTTTCTTGGTTCACGGCCCTCATCTGTGGATCTGGAATGTCAACGTATGTTAAGCTCATTTAACTCCGATCTTGACAGCATAACTCAGTGGGGTATAGCTAATAGAAGACTGGGATATACTTTGTTTCATTCATTGTCCATGAATTGGACTTGCATCGCTGAAACCGAACGGCTTTCCATTCCTGGTATGTGTGTTAATGACAACAGTCGTCTAGATGACCACATATTCGATGTCGCCAAGAACTCTGCGAACTGTCAAAGCTTCCTTAAGAAATCGATTTATAATAGCTGAAACACATGTGCAGCCGGGACGCACGCAGTAAACCATACATAAACGCACATGAAACACATGTGCAGTAAGAAATTGCCTGACCTTAATATCTGCACGACCAAGCAGACTAAGACCCAGAATTTCACAGCAGGAAACGTTTTAAAAAATTGTGCTATGCTAATAGAATCGGTGCATCAAGATTAGACACCCCTATTGCGAGTGTCAATCGACAATTGATAATTGACTATTTTCAATGAGCCTTACTGCGAAGATCAATCGACAGTTGATAATTGACTATTTTCAATGAGTGCTATTGTGAACGAACGATTCTAAAGGATTTTGTCAATCGCAGTCAATTAAATAAATTCGATTGACAAAAATACCAAATGAATCGTTCGTTCACAATAGCACACATTGAAAATAGTCAATTATCAATTGTCGATTGATCTTCGCAATAAGGCTGAATGTGTGCTATTGTGAACATATCATTTTCATTGATATTCTTGTCAATCGAATTTTTTCAATTGACTGCGAAAACTTGCATCAAGAAGTGACATGCAGTAAGGAATGTGTCATTTTACATACAAAATCATCTTGCTGCACGGCTCTTGACACCTGAATCGAGAATTTATCGCTACTCTAAGACGTTAAATGTATCAATCGTACCAACATATAAGAACAAACCAACCAAATGTTCTTTCAAGTACATTCAATGTTCATTCAACATATTCGCAGCAGGATTTTACTACGGATAGCTTTTTCAAAAAAACTGGGGTAATGACTCCGTTTGCGGACGTAAAACGGAGTCTCTTGCTTAAAGGGATCTTGCGATAGAGATGGTATCATTATTATTCTGTTGGACAGTATTGCTGATTGCGTCGTTGAAATGAAAAATCGCATAAATAAAGAAAAAATTGTGCTATGTGTAAACAAGGTAAGGTTTTGCAAAGAGCAACAGCAATGGTATATCTCCACCTTGATTTACACCAAAATTCGTATCGAAAATTTACCAACTTGTTAAAGATTTCTCTTAAAAATTTTGACAGTTCAATTACCACATCTTACTACGTTTGCCACATTTACAATGGTTTTACGACGTTGCTTGAATACCTTGGTAGAACTACAATAGGTGCGCCATCCAAAACTTAGCGAATAAATGAAATTTCTATTGTGTGCTTTAATTGTCAAAAAATCTGCAAAATTGCAAGTGTATACAAATTTTATTTGAGTTAATTAATCAATGCTTGCCATTTACTTATGAAAGATTATTTCGTGTTAATCTTGACCACTGCTACGATTTAATTGGTTCATACCGACACTTTTGAGTCACTTTTTCGAACATATTGGCTGATTTATCGCTAGTTGGACGTCTGATTTTATCTTCCAAGGCTGCAATTGACACTGGCTTATCGGCATAGACGGGTAATTTGACGTATCTATATAAAAAAAATAAGTCAAATTGCACGATTAAGGCGGCCAATTCACCGGCATGAATTGCTTGCACAGTAGGTCGATCATGACGAAAGTAAAATGGTCGAATTGCGCGAAAAACATTTTTCACAGAGCATGAATTTTCATAATAAAATTCAATAATTTGTTAGCTTTGTTCGGGTGTAAGTCATTCCAAGATGAAATAACAATGGTAAATGACAATGAGCATGTTTGACTTTGACACATGTAACGAATCACACGTAAATTGTCAAAACTAGAAGACTGTAAAAAAAACCGCAAACAAAATTGCCCTCTATTATGTTGTGTTAGTGGTGCCAAAAATCCCAAGCTGCAGAAAACAACGCAAAACAAAATTTACACACTCTCTCAAACTCTACCTTTTTTGTCAAACGATTTTTCCATTAGCATTGACATGCCCATCACAGACATTTTTTCATCGGATTGCGTCAATTGTTTTTCGATTCGATCACTGAATTCAATTCGGATTGAATGCGGATTCAATCTCTCATGTAAACGGACTATATTATGGTAGAAACAGATCAACAATTCAACTTGGACTTCAACTCCCTCAACTTCGACTTCAACGTTAGAACTAAATCCTAAATACAAAGTTGAAGTGCAAGTCCCACCAACCTTGCGGCGATGTTTCCAGTTTTCCCAATATGCAAATTCTTATATTTTGAGCGAATTTTCTCTTTTGTTTGTATTTTGACTTAATTTAGGTACTTTTTTGCTTACAAACTTTTTTTGTTTCGCTCTCGAAGTTGCATTTTTCAATGTGTGACTCGATTTCAAACATTTGAACACAATTGAACATTTGAAGTGCTGAATTGTTTCTACCATTATAGTTCGGCCTTTAGTGCGATTATAAGATCGTAGCCGTGTTATCGATAAAGCAAAATGTTCCTTAGGGTGGGTGCAGATTGCGGATCCATAATTGGAAATCTTTTTTAAAAGAGATAACGAATTTTTACAAAATCAAGATCGCGTACTCAAAAATTTCATAGTTTTTCGTCAAAGAAACTACTTTGGTGCCCGTTTTTGGCTCGTGTCTTTGTTTATATTTTTCTGTCTGTCATATATATTTTAGAAGCTCCCAAATTTGATATCTTTTTGTTTTTAGACGCTTTCGCGTACTTTTTCTCACACACAATTGTAAAAAAAAATTAATCATATTTACTTCCTATCGGACAGGAACAATCTGAAGTTACTATTGGAAGACAACAGAATATCATCCCCACTTGTGAAATTGTAGAATCGACGACTTTTGATACAGAAAGTACCTGAACTCAGCTTTATTTGGGTAAGCACTTTTCAGTTTAGGTGTTCCATTATTTATGTCTTTAACTTAATCAAGCTTTGTTTTCGAGACTTCCAGTGAGCTTTGACTTTTCACTTAAACCGAAATTCCGTTTAAACTAAAGACAAGGATCCTTAAAAAGGAAAAGTGTGCCAGTTCATATTTTTTCTACCTCCGGGTTGACACACGGGCGCCTTACAGTAGCATTATAAAACATGACGTTCTAGTTTTATGAAATCCCATTTTGAAGACGAAGCAGAACACAGAAGAGATTGAAACAAATATTTTCGTCTGCTACAACTTTGAGTTATGATTTATATTTTCTTAATTGGGGATTGTTTAAGCTCTTCGGCTATACCTGGTGGTGAACATAATCAAGAGCTGCCAATCTTCATAGGTAATTCTTCTACGATACGTGGTGGCGAACACAACCAACAAATATAAGACGTACTGAAAAGTGAACCTCCGTTCCTTTTTGGACAGTCAATTGGGCATACACCTTAACAGTATTCAGTACTTGCTGATGTGACTTAATTTTGTTTGGAAATACTTTTCCTATAGGTTTTCAGGCTTTCTTTAGATTTACTCCCATCATGTTGTTTTCTATTTTTGTCGCATCTACATCCCTCATTTATTTACCTACCTAGGTACTCATCAAAAAGTGAAAAAAAAACCTAATGGAAAAAAAATACTATTTTAACCTGGCAACGTTATCGATAACACGCATCGGTAAACTTATCGATAATTCTACCATCTCGTTTGACAATTCAGATTCACAGCTTTTTTTAAATAAGGCGCGTAGCGTATAATGTAATGTAATGCGATGCAAGTTGTTAAGTTGTGCATTGCTGTTTGCTGGTTTTATTTTTAAATAATCTTGACAAAAATGATTCAAATGGAATATAGAAATACCTTTCGGGATTGTGCTGAAAAGACAAGAAATCTAAAAGCCGCCGTTGACGTTGCCCTCGGAGTCAGTCACAAGTTATAATAATGCATGCTGGAATAGCTGTACTTTTTGCTGCCAATTATTTGCTCGACAGGACCAGGAGGGATGTTGAAAATTCTAGATTCTAGAACAAAGTCTAAGAAGGATCAACAAGTAAATGAGTTTGTTTTTCTTTTCTTTATCTTCAGAGTGTAATTTCATTGGAAGCGGGTCAACGCGCAATCCTCACACTTGGAATGCAACCGGTCCACTCCTGCATGTGTGTTTAATTTATCAAATGGAACATTTATTATGTATTACATATTAACAAAAATTTGTTACCTCTGGTTCTGAAAATATTCTTATGTTTTTCTTAAAAATCAAACAAACATCTGCTAGACGGTGTCTTTGCTTTGGCGTCATCATTTTAATTAATTTTTACGATGATCAGTTTTTCATTCGTAAACAATTTTTTGTATTTGTTTGCTCTTGGACATAACGACTGAGTTACGTTCTTTTGGTGCGATAATTTTGATTTAGGTAGCTCACTAAAACATGCGAAAAGAGATACAACCGCAAAGAAATAATATTCATTCAACAAATACAAGAGGCCATCATCTACAAAAAGTTGCAAATGCGAACACAATAATATTTGGCATTTCATTAATATAAGTCTACCAAAACTGATCCTTGTGGTACTAAAACGGCATTTATTGCTTCTGAAACTGCATCATCTTCACTTTTCCTCTGCGTGCGTCCTTGCAAATATGAATCGAACCACTTTACAGTGTTCTTTTATGACATTTTCCACCAAAACTTAGCTCGCCCGTGGCTTTTCTTCTATTACGATGAGGCCATAATCTGAACTAGAGAGATCCCCCTACTCCCACTTGCATCTCTGCGGTTGTTTTTGCGTAGTTTTTACTTTTCATCTGTCACAAAATGACAGCACTGAAATGGCAAAATAGCAGTTAGGTAATTAAAATAAAATTGGAAAACCCGGTACTTCCTGCAAGACATCATTTCGTTTTGTTTGTTAATGGAGCGTATGGAGTTGATAGTCCGGACATTGTGCGTGCTTTCTTCCACCCTTCATTGGGTGATAATCACATGGATACGCCCATTCTGAACAACACATTCGAATTTGAAGAGTTCCTGTGGTAAACAATCAGAGGCCCCAGCCTTATTACTCGTATGCAAACTCTTATTCTAATTGGTCGAACCGGATCTTGGTTGACATAATGTTGATTCTCTTCTTGCCCCTCTATTAATTTCTCTACATCATACCCACTTCTGCCTATAAACACCTTTTATTCCCTGCCCTGTGGTGACTGTTTTCATTCGTGATTTGAACAAGCTGGTTTTAAGCACTTGCGTTCTGGCTTGTGTTTGCAGAATCTCAATGGTTAATGCAAGGTACTACTGACTAAGGGGACCCACATTTAATGGACTCCTGGCGACACCTAACCTGTTTTTTTTTTTACTTTTTACGACAGTGAATCACATCCAAGAGTAAAATTCATCATGAGAAGCGCTGCTTTGCTTTTAGAACATCCAGAAGTTGTTTCCATCGCGGGACTGTTCCTTTTGCTGGCTTATTACTCTTCCCTTACTATTTTAGTTTTGCACAGATGTGCACGTTTTGTCTCCTTTTTTGTAGAAGTCAATTGTAAATGCATGCTCCATCCATCTGTTGACATTATAAATGTTGAGGTATGACTGATTAAGTAAACTTGCTACGGTTCGTCTTGGAATAAGAACGGTCATTCTTGATTCTACACGACGATGAGTACGAATGTGAACTGACAGCCGAGGAGCGTTGCTGCAAGGAGTATCTGAGCAAGCAAGAAGATATACTCGTTTGCAAACCGATACCCTACTTCTATTGTGTGTCCGGCAAGGAGACAGAGAGCCTATCGCATGATGCCGTTTCCAAAAAGTGTACACAAATATTGAAAGTGCTCTTCACGTACCAATTCAGAAGAGGAGTGCGTGGTGAGTATTATGTTGTTTTCAAACTAGTTTGTGCCTGCCACATCCATGTCTTAAATTGGTCTTTTTATATACACTATCCGCTTGTAATTTATACATGCCTTAACATCATTAATGGTTAGTTAAATAGAATTGCTCCGAGGTGGAATCTTGGTCTTGGACAACTCACTCAACGTTAGGTTTATTCTATTACAAAGTAATTGATTCTTTTTAGTGTCAGTAGGTCACCAAAATCAGTAATTCTCCGTTGCTGGAACGACCTTCCGGATTATTGCGAAAACAGTGGGCAAAGTTGTTATTTAGTCATGGATAGCCAAGCACAGCAGCGTCTATTTTTTAATCAATCACCCCTATTGCTAGTGTCAATCGACAATTGATAATTGACTATTTTGAATGTGTGCTATTGTGAACGAATCATTTTCATTGATATTCTTGTCAATAGCATTTTTCCATTGACTGCGATTCCATTGACTGCGTTCACAATAGCACACGTTGAAAATAGTCAATTATCAATTGTCGATTGACACTCGCAATAGGGGTGAATATTTGTTGAATTTCCGCTGACTGCGTTCATCATCATTCTACAGGCTCTTTTTCTGATAGCAGTTTACGTCGGTTCGTACACTTTATCGAGAGTAGTCCATGACGGATTGCCTTAATCTGTCAAAAATAAATACCTGTCACTGTTCACACTCATAGGGTCACAACTTTAGATACAGTGCCGAGTTTAAGACTAATACAGTTGCTCGTTTGTCGTTCATGCTTAGTCTGTCAAAATAATTTGATTCCAGATACTCCTTGGCAAGATTTTTATTTATTTCCGTATCTTCTTTCAGATTGAACTCGGTGCGAATGGGATTCATGGTGTACCTGGAGTTCCGATATTAAATATACCCAATGAACGGAGTAAAACGGATAAAGTGATAGCGACAATCAAAGACGGTGTTCAATTTCCTTTCGGTATTCTGCAGAAAATTTATCTGTCAGTCTATCTACCTCCTGACATTAACAACGTAGGTGCACACTACGAAATGAAAATCGAAAAGGCTGATATTCAATTGTCTGTTGAATCCTGCATCTGACGAAGTAGACCTCTTAGAAAAAGGTAGTTATACTGAATTGAAAGGCAAGAATATTGTGCAGCCATCTTGCTAAAGTTCGATACTGAAACCAATGACTCATTGCTTCTAAATGACAGCATTGTGACTTGGGGTCTGGGTAAAGAAAATCAGCAGTGCCTTGAGACCGATGGGTGTGAAAGGGACAATGAATACGCTGGTTGATCCTGAACTGCCGCATTACATACAAACAGAAAGCTTTTGATAATCCTATGTATGAACTGTGGATGAGATCTATTTGGAAAACGAACGCCAATACGACTGTGAACTAACGGCTTAGGAGAATTATTCTAAGGAGTATCTGAGCAATCAATGGAACAAGAAGACTCGTTTGCCAAGGTCATCGATATCTTACTGCTCGGTTGGGTGTCCGAAAAGGAATCAAAGTACTCTATCGCTTGATGACGTATCTGAAAATTGTAAAAACGAATTGAAAGTGTTTCTCAAAGATCCCTATGTGCAGAAGACAAAGAGGTGTTAGTGGTGAGTATCATTTTAAACGATATTTGTTGAATATTTGATTCGTTCGAAGAAATTCGATGAATTTCCTTCCCAAAACAGGTGTTGCGCCTTAAAAAATAAATAAATATTAGCCTTAAACACAGTGTAGGGAACCTATAATTATATCCCGGCACCGAACGGCAAATTTGTGAAGCTTCTCATGACATTTGACACTCTTTAATCTTTGTCAGACTTTCGCAAGAGGTGGTGCAGTGGAAAAAAAATCTGAGGGCGTCATAACGCCTGCATTGGCAAAATCTGTTTTATCGCTATACAGTGCCCATGTTCTGTAACTCATGCGATAACTCTTCGCATCGAAAACTTTGGAACACAAAATTCCACCGTTTATCGCATGTGGAAAGAAGTTGTGTTCTGTAACTCTATGCGATAAAATATACCTTGGTTACTTTTATTATCATGGGAAATTGGAAGGATTGTCAAAATACTGGAAATCGAAGGGTAGTTTGGCGAGGAAATTCAGTGTGTATTTACATGTCGTTGGGATAGGAGCGGTGTAGCGCGACTTTTTAGCGGATTATCGGAAAATTACGTGTTTCTGTTGAATTTTCAAAAATACGATGATCGCTCGTTCTGCTAGACTCAGACAAATTTTTTTGAAATTAATCTGATCCTAACGCTATGTTCTATGTTGATGAATTTAATGAAGTTAAAATTTCGCATTTATTTTGTCTGTCTATGAAAAAAATAAATGAAATATATTTTTTCTTTTAAAACAAGAACCTTTAGTCTCTCTTGTTGGATGTACCAAGCTGTTTATTTTTATAGCAACACAGTTCCAAGAATGTTCAAAATGGATCTTATTTAAGTGCTTGCTGAATTCTTTCGACAGAATGTACATACATAGGTACCTATACCTACATTCTTCTCCACTAATTCTGACTGTTTTTATTAGTTATTTTTTATTTCTTTTGCATTTTTTTAAACGTTGAACTTGATCAACGAACTGTATATTTTGTTAAATAAAAAATCAAAAATGTTCACTGTCCACTATCCGTTTAAAATTGTTCAATATCCCTTTCTCGCAAGCCAATTGAAATGTGATAAATTTTGACAGTTGAAGTGAATAATTTATCGCATTCGAAAGTTACAGAACACCGATTTATCACATATTTCCAGGAGTTTCATTTCACAATGTTCCATGCGGTATAGTTTTCGCATCGCATAGTTACAGAACACGGAAATGTGATATAATGAAATTTTGTTTCGATTCACATCATGATAAATTCACATCATGATAAATAAACATGTGATAAATATAACGATGCGATAGTTACAGAACACGGGCACAGGTTGTACAAGTCCACACATGGTTTGTTCTTTCGGGTGCTTCTTAGCGATTGGTATACCTAGACAACCCTTTAACGGTCAAACAGGTAATGTTGTCGTTCCCTGATCTCTGATAAGATCTTAATTGCCATAACTTTTGCCTGAAATACGCTACAATGATTGAGAAGGCGAAAGGAGAGACTAAGATTTAGCAAGATTAAGAAAACGCCTCCCGTCATTAGTTTTTGATCATTTCCTTAACCAACCTGCAGTTTTGTTCATGAGAATCACAAACACACTCATAGCAAAAAACAAAAACAGGAGAACAAAGAAAACGTTATCATTTCTCTTAACATTACTCTTAAGAGTGCTGAATGTTGGGAGAGTTTTTTTTGTTTTATTAATACCTCTGCCCACATGGCTGACACTGCGACCTGAAAAATCTATTGTATCTTAAGGGTTTTTCTATTCCAAGATACGTACCACTTTCTTTAAAAAAAAGTCAGCACGTCCTTGGAAGCAGCGTTTTTAATCTCTGCTGGCAACCGTATTTCTCTGTAGAATTTACTCCAGACAAAACCTACATTCTGTCTCCGATCACAAATTCATTTTGTTCAGATGATATCTCAAGCCCCAATGGCCTGAAAGGAAGCTCACCAGTTTTCTAATACTTGCCTTATCTAGTAAAAGAATTTCCTTATAGGAAAAAAATTGGTGTTAATAAACGTCGCTGTTGATAGCAATAACTTCGAGGTAGTTAAGGAGTTCATTTACCTAGGAGTAAACATCAACTCCTCGATTGACACCTAAGTGGAGATCCGGTGGAGAATTACCTTGGGAAACCGCTGCTACTTCGATTTAGCGAAACAAATGGGTTCAAAACTCCTCACTCGAAGGACAAAATGCATATTCTATCTAACCATAATCCTGCCAGTCCTGCTTTATGGTGCCGAGTGCTGGACGATAAGTAGAAAAGGGGAGCTAATATTGGGTTCTTTTGAAAGAAAAATGCTCCTTCGGATATTTGGTCCTGTGTGCGAGGAGGGCGAATGGAGGAGAAGATACAACCGCGAACTCTATGAGCTGTACCAAGATGTGGATGTTGTCTAAAAAGCTTAATTACGTCGAATACATTGACTACTCGGTCACATTGAGCGAATGGAAAATAATGCTCCAGCCAAAAGGAACTTCGACTCCCAGCCTCCTGGTGCCAGAAGGCAAGGAAGACCGAACCTCCGTTTTAAAGACCAAGCCATCGCGGATGACAGAGCGCTTGGTCTGGAGAACTGGCAGCAGTCCCAAACTTCCTGCAGAATTTTACCAGCTTCCAGTGGTCTGCGCCGCTCAGCTCCCCTAATTTCTCGAAGAAGTATTCTCCTAGAAACATCCTACGATACCACAGAACCTACATATATCCACATCTACCAATCTAAGCCGCGTAGCATGCTTCCTAAAGAGACACTGCCCCGGCATAATCCCAACTACTGTTCTAAGCTGTTGCCTGATCAATTTGATAATTTCCTTAGATCTTTTCTTGTCCAAATGAGGCCAAAGTGCTCTAGACACCATATGCCCCTCTAAATTTTGCCATCTAAGATCAGCCATTTTTAAGATTTTCTCATTGATTATTCCCTTAATAACGCCAAGTGGTGGTTTAATGTTCCTACTTAAACTATTTTCCATTTCCCCTCCCTTTTTTGCTAGCTCATCGGCTTGCTCATTCCCCTCTATACCGATGTGTCCCGGTACCCAGCACTGCCTTACTCGATTCCGTCTGCAAGCTGCTTTTAGACAGTCTCTGTCTATCTCAGAAATAATGTTAGCAGATTCTAGTGCCTTAAGTGTCGCCTTACTGTCAATGTAGATGGCGATATCTCTACCCGACATTGATTCCATCTGCACTATCTCTGCCGCCCTTAGAACAGCCAGAACTTCCGATTGGAAGACACTGTTTGTGTCCGGGATTCGTATAGACTCTCTCAGGTCTGGATCAACAGAAAAAATGCCAGAACCCGTTCCCTCCCCTGTCTTAGAACAATCAGTGTAGATAGCAAACCTTATTTGCTACTGTGATTGCATCTCTTTGCCACTCTTCCCTTCCCTTTTCCTCATTTTGAGGCGCAAAGCGCTATTGCCAGCAAATTGTTTTATTTTTAAATCTAGCGGGATAAGGTGCAGAAAGGTGTCCAGTGCTGCCGTGGGAGTAGTACGGAGTGCACCAGTGATGGCTATGCTAGCCGTTCTCTGCACCGTTGCTAGTTTTCCAATTATGGTTATTTCGTTTGTTGCCCTCCACCACACAAGTGAGCCATATGTAAGTATGGGTATCACCACTACTGTATATATCAAGTGTACCATGGCGGGTTTCAGGCCCCATGTTTTGCCTATTTTTCTTTTACAAATAAAGAGGGCATTATACGCTTTCTTAATTCTTTAACTTATGTTGAGATCCCAATTTAATTTTCTATCTAGGATTAGGTTAGGTTAGTTTATAGTGGCAATCGGCAGAGGCCGACACACTTAGACCAATGAAAGTTCCATTGTGATACCACACGGATATATCATCCTCCTACTCGTTGAACCAGTTGGAGCTTTTGATGAAGCTTGACAGACTTTTGATGTCGGTGTTAATGAGGTCGCTAAGATCATTGTAAAAGAAAGATCCTTAATGGAGTTTTCGTCTTTGATAGAGAGGTGGAGAATTGTCTCCTCCTCCTCCTCGTCCATGCAGCTTCTGCAGAAGTCATTTGTATAGACGCCAAGCCTTGTTGCATGCTTGCCTATGAGACAGTGTCCGGTGATTACACCAATTATAGAACAGAATAGAATCTCTGTTCAGAGATATCAAACACTTATGGCCAGTTTCACAGTGAAGGTTTAAACTTGAGTTCAACTGAACCTTAAACTGAGTTCAAATTTTTGGTTTAACTCGTCGGGTTTCTTAGTGAAATCTGAACTTCAGTTCAGTTGAACTTCGTTTAACTTGATTTTATGAATCGAAGCTGGCAGCATTTTTCGTTCTTATTAAATAATGTGACGTTATGTATTTTTTATTCTCGTTTTGACATCAAATGTCATTTGGGCGGTAACTTGGAGGCTGGCAGCAAATGTCCAAAATAAGCTACGGAGAATTAAACCACAGAAAACACAGCAGGAATTTTCGAACAGCCCGCGAAGTAATACCTAACGGGTGGGTGGCGACGGTGTAGAGGTTAGTGTGTTGGCTTGTGACCCGTGCGGTGCAGGTTCAATCCCCATGGGGAACAACAACATACGCCACCCATTCACATGCCTCTCCACCAAAAAGGAGGATTTCTGCCTGGTGGTACAATGGAACGTTACCGAGTTTGAGTGCTCTGGGATTTGGATTTCCTTTTTAAAAAAAAAAAAAAAAAAATACCTAACGGAAGCCCCGCGGGGAAAGTGGTTGAAGTGTATATGGTGTGGA
This sequence comes from Portevinia maculata, assembly GCA_949715645.1. Lineage (NCBI taxonomy): Eukaryota > Metazoa > Arthropoda > Insecta > Diptera > Syrphidae > Portevinia > Portevinia maculata. The sequence continues at coordinate 116,610,964 of OX454528.1, read as the reverse complement.
CACAGAACAACGATATGCAATTGAAAAACCAGTTACGCATTGAGCTAATGGACGACACACATATATCCCACTCGTAACGCTTAAGGATTTCCCCACGTCTTTTGAAAGTCTGAAAACCACCAACAAAATATATTCCCATGGATGGTAGGTCCCGCGAAGCTAGCCTATAATCGTTGAAGACAAAATATCGTTATTGAAGTGTACTGTTAAAGTGCTTTTCATCGAATTAAATGTATCGACCCTATTTGTGTCATTTGCATATTATTTAATCCAATATATTCAAGTTAAGGCCGAAGCGACAACAACAAATACAGTCTATCAATAAAAGTCGCACCATATGCATACAGAAACAATGCCAAATGAAGTACTTTGGATGGCTTGGTCATTAATACAAATTTTGCTTCGAAATAAAATGGAGTTCACTTCCATCATTCAATTAAAAATCATTCAGTCCTCAAAAAAACCAAGATACATCGCTGCATTTAATTGTATAATTATCAATAAAAGTTGATATAGGTACATTCATTCAGTGCGCCAGATTCATGCGTTTTGTATTTAAGTCAAGTAATTTTCCGACTTTCGTTTGGACTGCACTTTCATCCTGCCTGGAAAACGTCATTGGTTGATAAGACTCCAAAAAGGAATGTGGGTCATCATGTTCATCCCATCAACTACTTAAAATCTTTAACCGTCAATGCTTCCATATATCGTCGTGCTAGTTCTCATGTTTGTACCATCGCTGATTGGGTTAGCTACCATTAGCACCGTACGAATTTGAGATTCATTGTACAATGTTTCTTGTGGATTGTTGCAACTACGTAAAGGAGTCATCATATAGCGTCTGCATTGGTAGCCACTGTCCGCCACTATAACATGATTTCCAAATTCTCCATTTTCAAACCTAGAACCGATTCTTGAATTCTTGAAAATTGTGGAATCATGACTTGATCCAGGCCACCTTGCAACTATGACCATTATTTTGAGCTTTGGATCACACATGGTCTGCACGTTTAAGGAAAAATACCCTTTTCGGTTTCGAAATATTTCACCATTTGATCCCCCTAATAAAGTATTTCCAAATCTAAACGGTTTAAACGGCAGAATACAGTCGTTTAACTTAAACTGCAAATTGAACTCATTTTAAGGTTTAAACGAAACTGTGAAACCGAATAAATTGTTGAACTGAAGTTTAAACCAAAAGTGGAGTTTAAACTTCTACTGTGAAACTGGGGGTTAGAGCGTTTCAGATCCATCTTTGGCCAAATCTGGTTTGTCGCTAGACAAATGTTGGCACTTGTCCACCTAAGGTTAGTTTTCTCAATGGTTTACCTCATAAACATGAGTTTGCATGTATCAATTGGAATGCCTAAGGGACCTTTATCAGGCAGAAGGGGCAGCACGGTGTTCATCCGCCCTACAGTTTCCTGGAATGTCTGTATGTCCTGGCACCCAGCATAGGTGAATGTTAAATTAGGATTAGTCTAGGATTACTCCCAGATACTTCGCACAAGTTTCGTCAAGTTTCGGGTGATTAAAGTGCGGGGTGCAGTTAAGGGGGAGGGTTATGATCTCCTTAACACTGATCATAACCTCGTCGTAAAGGAAGAGACTGAGAGCAAGTTTGCATACTTAGAATTTTGAAATTAATATTTATACTTTTTTCCGTTTTTCATGAAATTTAGTTATTGTATTTGCTTCCAATAGACACATTAGGATCAAAAACCATTATGGCAAATCAAAAACCGTTTATAAGATCAACAATCATGAAGTCAACGGTCCTTGCTTGAACCGGAAATTATAGGTCAATGAATTTCATGTCATCGTCCCTCATTTTGGTTAAATTAATCTTTGCTTTCATATTTATACCCTTGATCAAAGGAAAACAAAATTGTTATGTCCTTGTTGAAAAACCCTTATGCCCAGTTTTACAGTGAGAGTTTATACTCTCGTTTTGGTTTTAACTTTTATTCAACAATTTTTCGGTTCCACAGTGCTCGTTTAAGCCAAAGGTGGAGTTTAACTCGTTGGCTAAGTGCCGTTTAAAGTTTTATTTAGCAAGTAGAACACTGAAAGACAACCATTTTGAGAATTTGTAGCAATGTCTCCATAACCTTGTACTCCTTAAAGATATATCAAAAATTTCCGTCAAGAGATGAAGAAAAACTACAGAATATGGATCGATTCCATCAATTTGCAAAAAATTTTTCTTGGTATTACTGCATACAACAAAGCTTGCACAACTGCGTATAATTAACTGGAAGATTAGTTTACACTCTGAAACTGAACGAGTAAAAACTAAAAGCTTAAACTCTCGTTCAGGTTTAGTTAAACTTTTGTTTAACTCACCGTAAAGCTGGGCATTGGGACATACGATTTTTTTTATTTTAATACACATTGAAATGTGTCAATTATCAATTTTCAGTTGACCCTCGCGATAGGGGTGAATGTTTTTGTTTTCTCTGTTGGGAATTGTCTGCGTGTTCTGTTCTGTTAACTCTGGCCTTCATAATTTATATGCAATCTTTTTCTTTTTTCTTGCAGCATAAGCTGGAAGTCTCAAGCTTACACCTGTGGCTCTTATACGTCAATACCAGTTGGCGCTTGTCAAGAAGATATCGGAAATCTCGGACAACCGGTCTATGCAAATCCCCATCAAACTTAAGTAAGTCGCTAAAAGACGCTTTAAATATTTTAACAAAATTTAAAATTTAAGTTAAATACAAAAAGAAAAAGCGAGTGAAAATATTAAACATTAAAGCAACGCAGTTATAAGTATAAACGTAATAGACTAAAATCATATATATAAATAATATTTCTTTTGTAATTAAGAGTGTAATTTTTAGTTTGTAAGAAGCAATTTGCTACATGCTGGAATTTATGAAATTCCGTGTACAATAATTATTATTGTAAAGTTTCTTTTGTTGTGCTAAGAGAAAAGTCTGGTAGAAGTCTGAATACACCTTAATGTTATCTTAAAACTTAAATGAGGCGTGTATTTTCAAAACGTTGGTAGAAAATAATACAGACAAAATGTACATAAATACTTTTATCCTTTGCCGAATTCGTAATTTTAAAAACGCAGTTCATTATCTGTTCAAAATGCTTTCGTAAAATGGGTTGATAGCGTTCGGTTTGGAAATAGACACCTCGTATATTATGTACTTTCTTCTTTTTCTTGCCATATGAACCGTTTTAAAATTAACCAGATATCAATAATGCCTGTTTTTCTATTAAATTACAATTTCTTATATTCTCCCAAATTTATGCCCCAAACCTGTTACTTAATACATTCGGTATTTCTTGTCCACTATTTTAGTGTTGAATTTTATCCATTACATTACTCCATTTCGTCATATTTGTACCTACGAGGTTAGATTAGGTTGGTCTAAGACCATGTTATGATACGACGTGGATCTATCTCCATCCTACTCAACAAGTTGAAGAAGTTTGAGCTTTTAATATAGCGTAAGAGACTTTTGATATCAATGTTGATAAATTCATCGAGATCATTAAAGAAGAAAGGTCCCAGGTGGGGTTTTCGTCTTTGAGAGAGATCAGGGCATATGCAAAGAAGGTTAAGAATAGTCGCCCCCTCCTCCTCCCCATGCTTTTTGTGCAGAAATCGTTGAAGTAGACTCCCAGCCTTGTTGAATACCTTCCTATGAGACAGTACCCCTTTTTTGTTGGGAAAGCTATCCATAACTATCCATTTTTAGTTCGCAAAACTTTGAAAAATTGAATCTGGTAAAATATCGTTGGAAGTTGCTATGAATTCAGTAAGTGTTGAAAATGGTGAAAAATCCTTCTTATCAAACCGTAACGTTGATTCGATTTCTTATTCAAATTGGAATACAGTAACTGTCTTTTGTGAGTTTTGTAAATCCACGTTTAACTCATTCAAATAGCCAAAAAACATCACATAAATATACAACATGTGCGCACCACGTAAACTCATTTGTTTTAACGAGATTGTACCGTGCTTTCTCGTTTTATACGAGAGAAGAGTACGGTCCCGGACATGAGTAAAACAATTGTATGTTTATGGTTTATCTGTTTATTTATTACTAGAGAAGCCCGCTGTCTAGGCTTGGCTGCAACCTTCAACTAGTGCTCTTGTATTTGGTATTATGATTCCTCTGACTTACCTAACTTTGCAATCCACATTCTGCAGAAGTTTCGCTCACAGTTTTATCCTTTGGGTAGAATTTCAATAAATCGAGAACTTTGTTGTTCATTTTGAATGTCCGTGATTAATGCTAGTGCATCATCTGCACTTAATGGTAAAAATCAAGGAGGATGTGTTTTTAGGGTTTTCCTCACAATAGAACATTAATAACAAAATTTAACCTACAAAAATTAAAAAAAAAAAAAAACAAAACAATCAAACCTCGGTTCGGAGAACTTTCAGATAATTTGTGCACTGCAATTGCAGTATTTCTTTTTCCGTCTTGTCTAAGCCTTTTTGCATGAGCCATTGCAATTTCTTCAGCGCTAAAAGAATCTAAAATGGTTTTAACTTTTCTCTTCTTGCTTTTCTCACAGCACTCATCAAAGCTTTTTCTCATTCTTCCTACTCTAGATGATGAAGGTATTTCATCTAAGATATGTTGTGGTAATGTTAGATTTTCATTTAGCCACAGAGAATTTGAATTTTCAAAGCGCTCTCTATGCCGACCACTTTTAACCCATCTCTCGTCAAATCTTAAACATAAAGTTTTTAAGGTTAATTTGATTGACTTTGCAGCCTCAGAAAATAGGATATGGCTAAAGTAACCCATAACAAAAGCAAAAACAGCATCTAAGCGCTGTTGCTTCGTGAGAAGTTGGATAGATAAGCAAACCTTTCGAGAGCGAGTTGTGGGTTTGCCTGGGGTTTCTCTGCTCTCTACAATAATTCTATTCTCCTCATCTTCTGAACCATAATCAGCAGCTGCTTTTGACGTTAATAGTTGGCTCGGGGGTTCTCGGGTATTACCCGTCCCAAAAGATGTAGCTCCTATGCCCTTGACAGAGTTATCAATGGCTACAAGAGTTATCACGGACGGCATCTTCTAATGGGGTAAAAGATTTTTGTTTAAATGGGCCGCCCCCTGTGCCCGAACTTTCTTTTTTGTTTAAAGCTATTTTTTTTTTATTTAGCACTTCAAGTCACTCCAAACCTGAAATGAATATAAATAAATATCGATATTAATAATGAACACTCTTTACGGATAATGTACATACTTTTTTCCAGCCACAAGTATCTCTTTGGAGTGGTCCAAGTTTGTTTAGCTGCTTACTTAAATCATCCCAAAATGCAGCAACATCTTCTGGTGCTCTTTGAGTATAATTTCGAGCTGTCGGGTTTTTCCTGTAATAAGGTCTGTAATTAGTAATTAGCTCAAACTGTTGCGTGCTCGTTTTTTGATTTGACCTGAAAAAAAACAACGTATATTAAAAACACAAATATGTTTGTACATAATTTTTGCAATGCTTACATTTTTTATCCTGTTTTTACCTAAATGTAAACAAATTCCGCAAAAAAATGTTGGCGGACGATTTCGGAAAAAAACTTGTGTGTCAAAATGTCAAAAACAAGAAAAAATGCACTCCATCGTACTACAACGCATACCGTCGGTGTGCGTTAGATTTTGGCGGAAAAATGTTCCGATCCGTCGGAACGGAGATTAATTTGAAGCAAAGATTCTCCGATTCGGACGATTTCGGAGAATTTTCCGTTCCGACGGTTACCTCGCTAGGGCCCATTATCTTCAGCCCATTCTATTGCCTTATCAAAAATTGTAATAGCTTCAGCAAAATATTACGCCAACATTTTTCTATGATGTCCGGTTTTAACTGACTCCAATCTATTGCGAATGAAGAAACTGCGTCTTTTATTGTTAAAGACTAAGAAATCCAAAACATTTCTTTTTCCAACAGCTAATCTTAACAGACTTTTTCTGTAATAGAGCTTTGTAATACGGATCGCGTTCTGATCCATTGGCTGAATCAATGGTGTCACGTTTAGGGGCATGTATGTATGCATTTTCTTTAATATATGCGGGATTTTATTCTTTTACTTAGAAAATTACACAAGAAAGTTACTTAAACAAATTACACAAGAAAGTTACTTGAATAAATTCACCATAGTCGCTTTCCAGACCGCCGCCGTTGATCGATGTTAAAATTCAACTGCATAAGTCTTCCATTCGCCGAATCCACCGCCACCGTCAGAATAGTTCCGAGAGATCGAACCGACTCAGCATTCGGTACCACCCCCACACCTTCGTCGACCAGCTCACCAGCTATCCGATTCCCAGCATACCAGCCACGAATTCACAGACCAGTATTTGCTTCGATATCGTGTGGCAATTCTCGGAATTTCGTCTCTTCGTGTGGTATTTATCGTCACATTAATCAGGTCATAACTCCTAACGTGCGCGACCCGATCCGTGTGTCATCGTCTTATCACCATTAGGTGCCAGTGCACTCATTTGATATCGGGTTTGCATGTGGGACGCGGTGACGGTTTCTAGGCATGGGGATATACGGTGTCGACATCAATGTGGTACGATTTCTCGTCTCATATGCGGGAATGTGATGTGTTGGCGGTCTGGAAATGCTAATGGTTAGTAATGAGGAAAATATAATCTACTTTAAATGAACTTATCTGTAAATATTGGTTAGACCCACATGTATACTGTGAAAATAGAACCATCATCGGTTTTTAATAAAAGCTCGGAAGGATGACATGGAGCGTTATCCAGGAGTAGAACAGCTCTTATTGGCACACCTTCCTTTCGTAAGATATCTTGTACCTGAAACAAATATATGAGAATGCCATCATCAACAATTTCTTATTCTATTCCTACCTGCGGAACAAACAGCTTGTTTTTCCTTTAAAATATCTGCAGTCATCCAAGCGTTCTTCGAGCTACGATAATCAACCGGAATATCAAAGGTTTCGAAAGAACGAGTTGCCAATAATTAGTGGCTTTACTTTGTGAAGTCCAGTAGCGTTTGTATACGCTAAGAACGTAATCCTGGCCTTCTCTACTTTTCGGCCTGGAGCTGTTTTTTCACCACCGGCAACGAATGTTTTTTCAGGCAACATCTTCCAAAATAAACCCGACTCATCGGCATTATAAATTTGGTTCTTAGGCAGGTGAAGCTCATGAATTTTTTTTTCCAAATAATTTTTGAATGGCGCCTACGCCATGATCGGATAAAAGTTTTTCCCCACAGATTTTTAAAAGCCGAACACCATAACGGGACTTGAACCCACTTAACCAACCAGAACTGGCATTTAAGGCCCGTTCTTTTTCCTTTAGTTGAGTATGCAATAGTTTCGCTTTTTCTTTCAGCATTTCTCCATCAACTGATAGATTTTTACCACGCTGCTTCAAGCACCATTTGTATAACGCTCGTTCCATACGAGGATACTCGCCTTGCTTTAAGATTTTTCTTTTAAACGAGCTGATTTGACTAGTGGTCACTACTTTAAAGATTTTGTCCTTATTTTTGACTATCGCTGAAATTGTGGATTTGGCTACACCGTACTGACGGGATAAATTCGACGTGCCTTCTTTCCAATTTCTCAATAATTTCACTTTTTTCTTTCAATGATAAGAATTTCTTCTTTTTAAAAGACATTTTTGCAAAGAAACACTTATCTACACTGCGCACTGTTCAAATTGTATACAAAAAATAACAACCCCGCAAACGAACGAATTAACGTGTTTAAACTTGTGCAATGTGCATGCAGTTACGCACGAAAACTACAAACTCCACTGTTCTAATGTATGCTAAAACTAACAAACAACCCAAAGAGCGACTAAACAAGTTCAATCGTGTGCGTACATTTTTGGTTCACGTTATCGAGGTTTTTTTTTTGTTCAAGCTATAAAGTACTCTGTATAAAAAAATGGGTGTTCACGCTAGCGGAGTGTTCACGCAATCAGGGGCTCACGCTACCCAGACACTACTGTACTTGGATATGTCATTAAATTAAGCAGAATTTCATCTCCGTCGTCCCACGTCTCATTCGTAAATCCGGCATTTGTGAAATAATTTTCAAGTGTCAATGGAGTAAAATCATTATTGCTGTTACAGCAGGACAGGCAGAAAATTTATTTTTTGAAAAAATTATCCGTGAAAATTTAGTTTCAAATCATAATGCTAAGTTCGTGGATTATGGATTAGGAGCTCAAGGCACCAAAAGAAATAAATGAAACGACTGGTTTGGAAGTTGGAAATAGAGTGTGTAGAACTCTACCCATCATTTCCTACGCTACCCATTATATTGCCTAGATCGTCACCAGTGTCAGGTCAAGTACGCATTCTACTTTCATAACCTGACACACTTTGTTTATTTAAGCAACATGTGCAGCATTATGTCGCTCATGGTCACGACATAATTGCACTACGATGGGTCAGTATTGCATTGTTTGCAATATGATCCGCATCGTGTTGCGTTTCATTGGTTGACATAGTTCGATTGCCGTTCGTTTGGTTGTGACAATAATAGATGACACATGCGGAACATTTGGTCATAATCGAACTATGTCATGTGTCTATAATGGTTCCTGGGAATTGTGTGTGGTCTGTATCTTCAGGGCACAACAATAATCGATAAATCAATTCAAAATGGCAGATGAAAAAAGGACACCAAAGTTGTCAAGAAAGCGAAGCCTGCAGTTAAACGGGAAGAAGAAAGCGATGAATATAGTTCCTACGAAGACGATTTAGAGGATTCTGCTGAAGCTACAGAATTGATTGATGCTACCCATCATCGCAGACGCTCAGATTCCAAACGTACCCGTTCACGAGAAGGCATGAGGCGTATGGCTCACTCCAGGAGGGGTAGGTCTCGCTCCAGGAGGCGTAGGTCTCGTTCCGGAAGGCGTCGCTGAAAAAACTTTTATAAAATTAAATTTGTTGTACGGATTTGCATATTTTTTAATGAAATTTTTTTTTTTTTTAAACCACCAAAAAAAAATCCTGTACCCATGCTTTTGAAATTATGTGTACACAACCGAAGAGTCATATCTTTGATCACTTTTTTTTCCATACCTTTAAAATCTTGGTAAGTATACGGCGCTTACAGTGCACTTTTAAATTTTTGATTGTACCCATGTCCATCGACTGAACTATTGAGGTCATGTTAGGAGGGAAATAATCAAGTTTGATGCACTTATCCTTTACTTGTTTTGGGTGAGTAAGCGGCCGCATCACATCAAATAATGAGTTCAGTTTTCTGCCTCTCTGCTTACTTGATCAGTCTGAAAACTAGCAAAAAATAATAAATATTAAATGTGCTATCTCTCCCTTCATGTGTGAGAGAGATGCCACATGGTATATGCATTTAAATTTTATTTCTAATTTAATGGAACATGTTTCTGTTTTCCTCATTAATTAATATCAAAAATATTAAATTCCTAAAGTATGTAAAATAAATTAAAAGCTGAACAAACAAAATAATCAAATCCAACTTTATTATTAAAATCTTTTTGTCTATTTTGATATGCGATCAAATAGTGGATTTGTTTTCATGATTAGTTTATCGTTAAGTAATTTGTCTCTGTCTGTTTTGTAAGCTTTATAAATTTCAAACTCTTCTATTGCGTCTAGTTGTTTGACTTTTTGGCATATCAACGGTTAAAGTGCAGAACCTCAGTCGTTCTTGCATGTTCTTCAGAAATAAAAAAAATCCTTTAAATCAATTATTAAAAATGAAAAAAATAAGAATGAAATTGATTTGAGCTATTTTTTAATCAATTAATTATATTTCTGAAAGAGTATGTTGAAATAATAGTTGTTTTTAGTTTACGGGCACTTACGAGGTATTGCATTAATATTTACCAATACTTACGAGGTATTGCAGCTATTTCCATTGTTTTTGGATCTTAAAATCGAAACACAAGTATTTTGAGCTCATTTTTATAAGTAAGCATTTCAGAACAACAAATTAAAGGTAGGTATTTAACAAAAAAGTTATAATGTTAATAAATAAACTAATAAATTAAAATTGCACTTCAATGGCAAAACTAAAGTGGAACACATTTCAAATATTAGGTAAAGTGAGGAATAGGAAGATGGTAGGTAGATAGGTAAGGTGGCTGCGAGGGCGTGAGCCCAGGCACACTTAGGCCGCAGTTTCGGCCCGTTGTGATACCACAAATAGGAAGATAATTAACAGCAAAGTAAAGATAATAATAATAACAATTTTCAATAGTTTAAGTTTCCTTAAATTGCAGTGAGTCATAAAAAGGCCAAAATTCTCGTGGTATTATCGCTTTTATTTCCTGCAGATTTAAAATTTTTTTTTTTTTGTAATTTTTAATGGTGACGAATGCAGTTGTTCAAAATTAGCTTGTAACAAATTGACATCTTTGGGCCTATAGTCTTCGTACTTTTCATCGAAATCTAAGTTTGTACGAAATAGTACCTTTGAGATATCGATAACTTTTAACATTTGTTACACACGGGTCATTCACTTTTTTTTCCCTGGTCTGATCGAGCTATATTTCATAGATTCTTTAGCTGCATAGTTTTTGAAAAAATCGAAACTTGGGGCCTCAGTTTTATATAAAGGTTTGTTCACTTTTGCCTCTTTTGTTAACCTAACGTAATCATTAGGAGTGTAGATTTCCTTATTTGTCAATTTATTTGTCAATTGTACTGTGTACTGTGTACTATCGCACTCAATTTGAGTATGCCCTTTTGTTAAATATTTCTGAATAATTTCAATTTCATATTTTTGAGATATAAACAAAAGAGCATTGCTCATAGTACTGTTACGGTTCTGTGCCGTACAACCATCTGAAAAAAATGATTATAGGAATCTTGCTACCTGACTGCAAAAAAATCTTTTCTAAATAGTGTAACAGAAAAGATGCGAACGTTGATGCTTGGCCATCTGAAACGGTTTCATGAAACCAGTAACATGTAGCAATTTTTGTGGCTAAATTATAGACTGTAAAATTATGACAGCACAACTTCGTCCTGTAATACAATGCCCTTGCATTTATAAACGGACATACTTTAACAGCCTGAACATCTATTGCAAGGACATGGCACAAATTATTTTCTGCATTCGTTTTATCGTTATCTTTTTCTACTCTGGAACGATCTTTGTCCTTTACATGCTTTTTGTATTCATCTTCAAGCAGCTACTCTTGTACTTAAAACAAGTGTCGCACCAATCTTTTTTTGGTCTATATAGGCCAATATTTAATTTCTTTATAAGGTTTCTCATAATTGTATGAGAGAGGACTTCGTTTTGAATTACACATATTATGTGTAGTGGTTTTATATTTGTCTCAAGACTATTGTAGTTGTGGTTGTATTCTATTAAGTGTTGCGCATTATATAATAACAATAAGCCTTGTCGGTTGCACTCATGTATTTGAACATCGATAGCAAATGTTTTTTTTTTTTTTTCTGAGTCTATTTAGATTACAGAATTGAAAGACTGTCCGGATCCCAGAGGGGCGAGAGGCAGGGTGCCCATGGTGGAGGTTGATGACATTAGATTGACCTGGCGATTGCTTAAGAGTCCTGATCTCAGCTGCGGCCTTCTCGGACTCGCTTGTTTCAGTAGTTTCTAAAGAAACCTGCATCATAGCTACCTTAAGGGCAGTAGCAATTAACAGACCCTCTTGCTTAAACTTTAAAACTCCCCTCAATGGCATCGCATTTCAGACCTCTTGAGCGGGGTCGTCTCCAACCGCAAGTGACACAAGGACTGCAGTAAATCTTGGCAATTTGTTCACTGCTAGTTCCATACATGGCCCATCCTCGAGAAGTCTGTACCAGGTCCAGGACCACTGCGGATTGGTCGAAATCCAGGCTGCCATATTTCTAATGATGTGGACGATGTGTAGGTAATCCCCAAACGCAAGATATCTAAGCAAAACCGCAAGATCCTTGTCCACTGCCTTTGCAGCCTGCCCCAACCAATGCAACACTCCTATACCTGCATCAGACAACGAAAGTAGGCAGCCAGAAAAGAAGACGGCCTTGACCACGGGGGCAGCTGTGTGACTGTTACAAGAGTACATGGCATAAGACAGTGCATTGTTAGTTTCGGCTTCGAATTTTCGCCACGCCGACTGGAAGATCACTTCGCAACCCAAATGCGGAGGAGGGGTAATCTGGGACCAGAAGTTGCATCCCCACAAGCTGTTAAATATTGCTGTTACATTGATGGGGATATAACGTTCAATTGCCGAGAATGGTTTCGTCACCATTCTAAGTGTCACCAAGGACAGGTAACACAAGTACATATGAGATATAATTATCTGGTTCAGTAGCCGAAACCGTCCCAAATCTTGTCGTACCATTCCTTGACTTTGACAGGATTAATGTCCTCCGGGGTACTGTTTCCCGCCTGAGTCACGCTACAGGAAATGCCTGCCGTCAAGGCCTGATGGCTGCTTGTGCCAGAAGACCTCCAATTGGAGACGTCCTGTATTTCAGCCGAACCAGGCGATGGAACGGAATCTCCACTTGCCGCGACAAAATAAGGGTCGATGACGGGCTTTGAGTCCACCTTGGTATAGAACCATAGAGTGGTAACTGCTGGACGGAATGTTTTCGCCATGTCCTCTCCTTTCGCATAGATATTCAAGAACACCTTTGCTGCAGCAATTGCTTGTGCACAAGTGGGGAGCCTGTATTTAGGGGCTGACTGCATAAACTTTTCTTCAAACATCCGGTCATTCCAGGTTACTGGAGTTACCCCGCCTGCCGTCATGAACCTGACACTTTCAGCATTGAACCTTTCCCAAGAGATGTCTGGGGGAGTTCCAGTTGCTGGAGAGGTTACTGGGGTGACTTGGGGAGCCTCTGGTTCTGCTTGGGGTTGTGGAGAGCTCATGTTTTTTGATAATGGGTGATATTCGATTTGAAATCTTATTTTTATTTAAGATCTTTTCCATTGTGGCGTATAAGCCCAATTGAGGAAAAATATTCGTTAACATAAAGATATTTCTCAATTTGACTGTGCTCGTTGTCAAATTCTTGCACAGCTGAATGTGCTGGCAGGGAATACTTCATTGTAATGGTCTATCGATATCAGTATGAGTTATAAAAAAATATTGCATTGCCAAGGTCATCATGGAATTTTTATTCTGCGGAACCCACGAATCACTCCATGTTATGAGCTCTTTAATATCGTGTTCTTCGTGTTCGTGTTCTTTTTCTAAAATTTTAAAAAATGGCACACAGTCGACTGTATAATTGCTGCTGTCTGCGCTGTATGATCGCTGTCGACTGCTGGCTGGATTCTACTGGTAGTATACAAATCTTTTGTACTGGTCTCGCTAACTGTCCTGTCTCAGTTTGTATCATGACTGACCGGACTAAATCGTTCTTGCTTGTGATTAGCTGGCACACTCGTCCCATAGACCATTGCGGTTTGTATAAATACCGAATATCATCTGAGAATTATTAAGTGGTGTGTAATTAACATCCTTAACTAGCTCAAGATTATATTTTGTATTCATTTTGTTCAAAATGGTTCCTAATTGACAGTGTAAATCTTCTAAATTATTTACTTTAACATTTGACGCTTCTTCCCTCAAGTTAAAGTAGGTTTGTTTGACTCCGAACTCTCTTCTTAGTTTTTGGATAATGTTATCCCCACGTTGGTTCATTGAGACCATCCACTGACCTTAGCGCTTTACCTTGCAGTGTGTTGGCCAGTATTATCTTTATTGTTGTTTGGTGATCCTCTGGTGTAAGTGATAAAATCGTTGAAACATCCCTTAGGTAATTCTGTAGGAAATAACCATCCTCCCCATTAAAGTTTGGAATTCGCCTCGCGTCTTGAAGGCATTCTGGCAGTGATAGCCCCATTATGTTTTATTTAATTGTTTTTCTAACTAAGTTCAAGCTGTGTTAATTTATTATTGTTATTTTTTCACTACTTTGCAATAGAGGTGGGTCGTTTCAGCTATTCACCGTAATGAAACTAAACAGCTTTTTAGAAATAAATAACTAGTTTTGAAACTAGTTACAAAAAAAACTGTTTTTTTTTAGATTTCTGATAAAATGTAGGTACTTACTTATTTTAAAATTAAAAGAACACAGAGACCTCTCAGTATTTTTTTTTAATTTTGTATTTGCTTGATATTTATAGTGAAAAGCGATTTTTGTTGAGGTTAACATTTAAAAACATTAGTTTGTCAACATTGTCAGCTGTCAACCTAGTCCTCTCTGCTACTATGTTACCGGCTTTCGAAAACATCCGTTCACATGGAACTGACGTGGCGACGATATTACACTTTTTTATAAGTAACTTAGTTAGGTTCGGATAGACATGCCGATAATTTTTCCACCATAGCAATGGACAATTCCATTGTCCGTTTTTGTTTTTCCTGGGAAGGATCTCATCAGCCAGGAACATTTCAATTTCTTTGATGGCTTTCAAAGCAGGAGTTTCTTGTGTTAAATGTTGACCTACAATGTCGTCGAAAATGGCCCAAGAACTTAGTTCATCTTTCTCCTCACCAGCGCCTTCTGGTTCTGTAGTAAGTTGATCGCTTTCAGAGGACTGTTTTATTATGCCTGCCACAAGTTTCTTAGCTTCCTCCTTTGCGACCTGCGACATTTTCTGAAGTATGATTTCCCTCGAATTGGCAGCACCCTAGCAACACCGTTTTTAACTCTATGTCTTGTGTAATGAAGTGGCCGGTTACTGCAATGTAGGTCTCAGTTACCTTTGAAGTCCAGAGATCCGTCGTTATGCATACATTCTGTACTCCTTTAGAAAGCTGATCCTTAATAGATGCCTCAGTTTTCGTATAAAGCTCGTGTAACATCGATCCAGAAACTGTTTTCCTACTTGGGAGCTTATACCCTGGTATCCATCGCATCAATTTCTTGAAAGCTCTCTCTTCAACTAAGGTGAATGGGTGAAAACCGTCAAACCATGTCTAGCACATCAATTTCAATTAATTTCTTTTGCTCAGCACTAACTTTTTTCGATACATATGAGTCCATAACCTTTTGGCGCTTTAAATGTGGCGCTTCACTATTTGGCACAGTTTCTGATGACCTGCTTGTTCCGGCAACAGGTTCATCATTTGCACATTGAATGCCTTGTTGGGGTCTTATTTGAGTTTGAAATGCTATTTGATTTATCGGCGTATCCAACGAAAATGTCGATGAGTAAACTGAAGTATGTTTTCTCATTAAATGCATTTTTAAGTTCGAAGTTGTTGATTTAAAACTAAGAACGTCTTTGCAAATATTACAAATGGCTTTTCCGCCTTCATTCCTTTCGAAATGGAGCCATATAACGCTGGTATTTTTCCGACCCGACATCTTCACTTAAAAAATCACTTCACAAAATTTTATTAAAGTCAGAACTGCCGCCTATTCTAGGACTGAACTCTTCCGAGCGATGAAAAAATCAGATCAAGCTCCTTAACCCGTTTTTTATCTAAGAAGAAAAACCAAGCCAATAAAGAAAACGAATAGAAATGGAAAAACGAGACCCGACAAGAAACAAACAACTACACGTGTTCAGTTTATTTCCCATTTCTTATAAGAAATGTTTCGGTTTCCTTAAACAAAAATTCCGTCGGAAAAATAGCTATCGTGAATGAATATCCGATGGAAGTATTACTGTAATTTTCCCCGAAATATTCCGCTGGCATTTCGTTTGGGAACTTTAGCTAAAGAGCAAAAATGTAAGTTTTTTCTGTGAAATATTTTGAAAAATAATGCATTCAGTTTTGATTAAGGTCAACCGTAACAAATACAAAACAGATGGAGATAATTTTAAAATATATGGAACAATATCCGGACATAGCAAATGGTTTTACACAGAGAAAAAAGGAAGAAGTTAACAGCTTTTGGAGAGCCTTGGAGAAGGAAGTGAATATTGTAGGGCCACCCGTCAAGTCTGTATTTGAGTGGAAAAAGGTAAGTTTCATTTTTTATACGCATGTTCAATTTTTAATTCCAAATTATTTAGGTTTGGAGTGACAAAAAAAAATATATCAGAAAGAAGATGTCCAAAAATCACAAACTAAGAAATGCAACCGGGGGAGGTCCTTTCAAAGAATACAAATATTCCCCCTTGGAAGAAGCAGTTATCAACATTTGTGCAATGACTGAGTCGATTGAAGGTTCTTCAGATGCAAAGCGATTCGGATTGACTTCTTGCATCAAAAAACGAAAATTGGACGAATGCGATGATTCACAAAAAGAAAACATACCCACAGGATCATCGCAAAACAAAAAAACGTTGCAATCAAATCAGCTAACTTCAGATATCGACGAATCGAATTTAACTGCATTCCTTTTGAATTCTGATGATGACTGCGTACCGGCGGATGAAAGAACTATGGACTTAAATACCAATAGAAGAAATCAAACAAAACAAAAAGGCCAGCAGAAAACAAATACCACCACTGATATTTTACAAAAAGAGCTTCAACTGCAACGTGAACTAAGTGACCAGATTGGTGAAGCTCTATTAAATTTTAAAAATCACCAAGCAGAAACGGAGGCGAACGGAAAAAAAATATACCGCTCCCTTGATCGGTTATATGATCAGCAAAAACGATTTTTTCAGGAAACAAGGCGCCATAACAATGAAATGGAGGATATGAACAGGCATGAAATAGAAGAAAATCATCGCCACAATGCTGAAATGGAAAAGCTGCGAAAACAAGAAATTGTGGCAAAGATAGAACACAATCAGCGCCTTCTGCAAATAGAAGAGGAAAAACTGAAAAGAATGTAATGATATCAATAAAAATTTTCAATAATTTATTTAGTAATCCTTTTGTTTTGTTCATGCTAATACACTTATTTTAAAATGCATTTGATATATTTCTTCTTATACGCTGTGCCGCGGCCAGGTACTCTGAATTAGTTATAAGAGGTATTTCAGGTCTGATAATGTTGTTTTCATTTTCACCTGTGGGAATGAGGACTGTTGGAATACTGATTATGCTATCGGTCTTGTAATATATACAAATGTTGTGGAGTGCACAGCAAACATTGGTTATTTGTATCGCTTTCTTTGGCAGGTATTGTAATTCCCTCGCTCCTAACAAGCACCTCCATCTATTTTTAAGAACACCATTGGTCCTTTCAATTATATTCCGCCCGCTCGTATGGGCTTCGTTGAACTTGCTTTCAGGCGAAGCATCTTCGGGCGTTCTATGAGGAGTTAAAAGCCACGGCTCTAGTGGATACCCAGCATCTCCTATTTATAAATACAAGTTAAATACAATTAAATCAAAGTTTAAAGAAAATTATATTAAAACCTTACCCAACAACCAAGAATTTCGTTCACCATTTAAATACTCCTGCTCCATCCACAATCTTAATTCACTCACATTCCACACCATTGAATCGTGACACGCTCCAGGGTGAGTAGCATCAACGAAGCGAATCCGCATTTGGTCATCGCAAACCTGCAAGATTTAAATTAGGATCATGTTTAACTACACAACACAAAAGAACCTACTTACAAGTAGAACATTTAAACTATAAAACCCTTTACGGTTGTAGTACAAATGCTTGTTTTCTGGTGGCGAGATGATTTTAACATGGGTGCCGTCAATGCACCCTATGACTCCCGGCAAATTATGCTTTTCAAAGAAATGAGTATTGGTACGCCTTTTCTCTTCTGCAGTCATTTGCATATTTATCCAAATTGGACAAAGTTTACTTTCAAATATGTTTAGCACACTTGAAAGCACTTCAGAAAAAGATGATTGGCCTAATCCAACTTCGTGGTCGTTTCCCACTCCAACCTGGTAGCCGCCTTCTGCAAAAAAGCGCAAGCACGCGCTTAGCTTAATTATTGGGGAAACTGCAAACGATTTTTTCGTTTGCGGCAAAGAATCAATGAGTAACTCCAACAAGTACTTAAACATCGGCTTATTTACTCGGTAGTATTTATGAAATCTAAGAATATTAGTTAAAAGTACAGGATGAAAAGTTAAGAAAAGTTTTTAGTTCCTACTTACAATGCTTGTGGCAGATCTAAAGGATTAGATGCATCCCTTAAGATTCTTCTTATTAACCTTTGTCGAGTCCTCTTCACTTGCTCATGCTCTTCCATCGCTAATACAAAATGTGCACTTCTAAACATAGTAAAATTTTATTTTTAATTTTCTTCAACAAATGACATTCCCGTATCTTGTCTACTTGATGCTGTCAAAACATTCGAACATATGTTCGAAGGTACTTTTCTGATTCCCGGGGAAAAAACTTTCCGATGGAGATTCACGATGGGTAGATTTAGTTCCCGGGAACAAAAAATGTTCGGGGGAAACATTTTTCCCTCGGAATTCCCGATAGGGGTGATTGGGTTTCGTTATTTAAAAAAAACTGCTACGGAAAAAGCTGCTTTCGAATTTTCGCTTTTGGTGTTATGACTTCAGTTGCAACGGCTTGCAAGAAAAGCTGTTTATGTATATTTCGGTTTCCTTGTTTTTCGCTATTCGCTTCGACTTATTGGGATTCGTTATTGAATGAAGTTGCTACGGAAAAAGCTGCTGTCGAAATTTTGCTTTCGTTGTCGTTAAAGGTTTTGAATAAGGAAGGAAGAGTTTTTCGTTTTCGGTTTCTCGCTTTATGATTCAGGAATAAGCAAAGGGTTTCACGCGATTTGTTTGATTGTGTATGTGTAGTGTATGCTAGGGCTAGCCTATGCATGCATATTGCATACTGCTGTTAGTTGGGCCTTTCGCCCATAGCCTTAGGTGATTGATTACTGGTTGTTTCTTGCGTTTGCGAGTGTGTATAGGAAAACGACGTGTGTCATTAGAGAACAATAGCGCGTGCCGCAGCCAATGTTTTCGTTCTTCTGTTATGATTTTGTTATTTGTGTATGTGATATTATTTGCGCTTAAATGGTAATAAATAATTTCTTATAAAAGGGTTTTTTTCTTTTACGAAAACGGTTATTCAGTTTTTGAGCGAAAAGCAGTTTTTAAAAACAGTTCGTTTTATAACTACCCACCCCTACTTTGCAAGCATTATTTTGTACATAGTATGGTTGAATTTGAGTATCTTTTGATGTAGAACACTGCACTTTTCGGTTTTAACTTTTTATTGATAGATACCGATATAGGTAAACGGAACTTATTGGTTCACTTTTTAAGATACCGATATATACAGCACTTTATGATTAACTACTGATATACACAGTAATAGTTTTTTTAGGGAGTTTCTTATTTAACAAAGAAATCTCATCCTCGTCGCCAGTTAAGTTTTAATAAAACAAATTTACTTGTTTTAGCTTTGACGTTCAAAATCAGACTGACTTTTATTCATCTCTCAAATCTTAAAGTTAGCTGACAATAATGATCGTTGGTCAACGGAAACGATCGTTCTTTATCTTTTAATAATAACAAATGCCACTAAGATCCTTATGGATTCTTTGTGTGGGCGAATAAAAATGCTATATTGACATTTTTATGTTTTGAATTTAAAAATGCTATATTGACATTTTTATGTCTTGAATGTAAACAATGGAAGCTCCACTGAGGATGCTTCATTGTTTGTTATTATAGATTCTGGGGGGTCTTTAGGTTCGTTAGATATAACTCGTCCGGCCGGCCCGTCCGTTTTCCGTCTCCGTTACTCCGAAGTGCGAGCACCTTATGCGCAGGAGACAGCGAAAGCGCGTCGCTTGCCGTCCGACCTGAAAATCTGACGGTGACGTTCGATATTTCCAACTAGCCCCTTCCGAGAGCAAAGATGTTTACACATCAAAAGTTTTTCGTTGGAGTTCATCGTTGAGGCTTTTGCACAACAACACAAATGGGGTAACTGTTCTAAACAACATCTATCAAGTAGATTTAAGTAAACAGCCGTGTCACAACGTGGATTGGCGGATGACAGATGATGCACTGATGCAACGTCTACATTCCAATCGAGGAACATCAAACCAAGGAAAACAACCAATTCTTATTCTATTTCGTAGGGTAGCGGTGCCGTCTGTCATAATACAACAAATCAAGTAGAATTAAAAAATCTTAAATTACTAAGTTATAACATTGAAGGTCTCAGCAATTAATCAATATATGTAAAATTTTATGAATTTATAAAAAGTTATGATTTTGTGTTTCTCTATGAAACCTTTTTAGTAGAAGAGAATTTTGAGTTATACGTTAATCGTTTCAAAAGCTTCGAATTCGTTTGGATATCCGCTTTAAAACAAACTACAAGAGGAAGAGCTAGTGGTGGATGTTTCTTTGGATACAAAAAAAAATATTAGTGATATATCATATGAACTTAAGTGTTTTGAGGAAGTTACGCTTCTAAAAATTGACCTGGATTCAATTAGGTTAGTTATACTCGCAACTTACATCAATTGTAATCACTGAGAAAGAGATTTTAGTATAACAATGTACTCGAACACAGGTAGACAATCGATATGATTGTAAAACAATATTTAAAGCAAATAAAGGTTATGTTGCAATTCATGGTGCACACATCATTCGTAAGACGGTATAATATCCGTCGACGATTGATTGATTGTCAGCCAACAACATTAGATTCGGGTGGTGGGGAATACTGCTCCAGCCAAACATCTGCATCAAATTTGTATTGTATTTGCGAATCCCGAGGGTGCATACCTTGCACTTCTAGGGTCAGTAAAACAGGACTCGATTACGCTAAGGCATTTGTAGAAGCTACGTTCATCACTGTTGTGTTTAAGAACCTTTCTTGGCGAGGTGATATAACATGGTGATTACATGAGTAACCTGGCGACGATGGAACATATGCCGTGTTTTTTTTTTGCAATCCTATATGGGCTTAGATGAAGCAAAAAAAAAAAAACACGCCTAACTTTGACTTGGCAGCACTATCCTAGTTGACATATATTTGACATCGCGAAAACGTCACTGTCACTCGGTTCATAATAAGCGAGGCGACATTCCTGGGATAATTGGAGCTATTGACTGCACCCATATAAAAATCAAAGCTCCAAAATTGCACAAAGAATACTATTTCGACCGAAAGCAAACATATAGCATTGTTCTCCAAGCTATAGTTGATTCGAATAAGAGATTCATAAACATCTCTTGTGAAGAGCCAGGGTCTCTTCATGATAGCAGAGTTTTAAGAAGATCAGAAATATACACAAGAGCCCAGACATGAACCATGAACTGTTTCCCGGTGAATCATTTGTGATTGGCGACTCTGCTTATTCCGTTTCCAGCTGGTTAGTACCCAATTTTAAAGATTGTGGAAATCTGTCTACAGCACAAAGGAATTTCAACAAAATTCATTCAGGCACTAGAATCGTTGTCGAAAATGCTTTTGGATTGCTAAAGGGAAGATTTCGAAGGTTGCTTAAGTTTACCGGGCAGACAAATCTTCCATCAATTACAAATATCACCGTGGGTGCTTGTGTTCTGCATAACATTTGCATTGACCACGACGACTTGTATCCCGTAGATTCATCATGAACTAACGAAGATGATGTAATAGGTGCCATAGCAGATCCACCTGTTGACCGACGTGCCATTCTTTTCAATTATCTGCAAGGACAAAACATCATCTAAAACAAGTAAAAGTTTTCAAAAGATTCAGAATTTGATCCTTATTCTGACTACTTTTTGGAATTAAAAATGTAAAGGCAGAGTGAAGTGTTGAGGGTATATAAAAAACAAAATTTTTGATTTTTAAATTTTTTGTTTTATTGTTTCCGCCATTTTTCTTCTAATTTTGTATTAATTTCTGCAAAAAGTTTCTCTCTCTGCTCCAATTTTCTTTCGCCTAGCTCTTTTTTCAGCTGCAACTTTTCGGCTAGATATTTTTCATATGGAGCCTTTCTTTTAAGGCTAGGACGCCTGTAGGATGAAACAAAACCCGATGTTGTCGGTTTTTTTCCTGACGTGCACTGTAGCATTTTAGGAACCCCAGTGTCTCCTCCCGAGTCCAAATTTTGCATTTATTCTCCATACCTATGTAGTTCTTTGATCAAAATATTTTGATTGTTTTTTTTTTACCTAATTTTACTTGTCAGATTAATGTCATTTTGACACAATCGATAGAAATTTCGATAACATTTAAAGTAATCATAGATTGGTAGCACAGTTTTTATCTGGGATTAGGCATAAAGGCTTTGCCACACAGAACGTTTAAAACGCCGCGTTGGAAGACGTCAAACATGGAGCGGTGAGTACTATCAATATTTTCATTCTGTCACAAAATGTCAACCAGCTCTGATGAAGAATTTCTTTTATTGTTTGCCGTGCTACGATTCCCGAAAAAGAAAAAGAATTTGGGTGCACGAGATTAATAAAAAGAGAGATGAAGTCGGAGAATACTACCGGCTCTGTCGAGAGCTGGAATCAGATGAAGACCGCTTCTTTTGTTATTTTCGCATGTCTCAAAATTGTTTCGAAGAACTTCACGATTTGCTTCGTTTTAAAATTGAAAAAAAGCTGACGAACTGGCGGAAACCCATTTCAACAAGAGAAAGACTTGCAATTTGTTTAAGGTAAGGAATATTTATTATATTTATATTAAGTAGTAAAGTAAGTAAAGTAAGTAATTGTTAAGTGTTATCCGATTTATTATGAATACGATGGCCCATTGATATAATGTCGAAATTTGTATCTTCGGCATCTTGTGCCAAATGAGTAACATTTTCACGAGATATATGAGACATAGTGTTTTGAGAATCAGAACTTAATAAGGAATAGGTCGATGAATATATTGGCTGATATCGTTCCTCCATTTCGTTTAACTCAGTATCAGCAAACAAGTTTGCCAGTTTCACTTTGACCATTATTTGATTCCTTTCTGAAAATTTTTTGAATGTGTCAGCGTAGCTTTGAAAGAGATGATCGACGGCATCAAATTTTGACTGTTTTTTTGTTTTGAGGTAGTCTATTATTTTCTCCACGCCATCCGGTTCACGGCTTCCTCGTTTCCTTGCTCTTGGTGTAGGCAATGGTGGTGTAAACAATGATGATGTAAATTTTGTTGGTTGCATTGGTACTGGTGACGACATTGGTGATGACAATGATGGTAAAGGCGAATCAGTTGAAACTATCGTGTGTGCAGGTGGTGAGTTGAACGTTTTGCTTAGAGACGTATCTGATATATTAGAAGATGTTACACGTGGAACTATAGTTATGTCCAAAAATTGAAGATGACTAAGCCAAGGCCATTTATGTATCTTTGCCGCCTGTCCTGTGCTACCTTTCAATAGCTTTTTGTGTCGGATATAGTTATCCCTCAAGTTTTTCCATTTAGTTTTTATTGTTCCAGCTGAAAATAAAAACCAACCTTATTTACTTTTTCAGATACCTATTTGGCAACAGGTGATTCCTATCAAACTATATATCATTTTCATATAGGATCGGACGTTCAACAGTAGGAATTATTGTGAAACAAGTCTGCAAAGAAATTTGGAATACTTTGCAGCCAATATATATACCCACACCAACGGATGAAACATGGAAAGATGCAGAAAGAGGTTTTAGGCAATTGTGGAATTTTCCCAATTGTGTGGGTAGTATTGATGGCAAACATGTGTCTGTAAAATGCCCTCCCAACAGTGGATCGAATTACTTCTGCTACAAGCAATCTGATAACGGAATATTTGAAAATTCCAATTTTTATAAAGAATTTTTAGACGGCAAGACACTTCTGCCCTCAAAACCCTTACCAGGAACCAGTGATCCTGTACCACACGTTCTTATAGGTGATGAAGGATTTGGTTTACAGACGTATTTGATGCGCCCTTTTCCCAAAACAGTGGCCGTGGTAGACGGGAGAAAGACAACTTTTAATAAAAGACTTAGTCGAGAATACGTTTGGTATACTATCACAGAAGTGGAGAATCTTTTTGAGGCCTATAGAAAGTGAAGTCGAAACAGCAGTGCATGTAGTAGAAGCTGCATGTGCTCTTCATAACTATATAAAAACAAAACAAGGAACCATTACCATTACCGACACCGAAATCGAAAATGAGCCTATCCAAGCACTTATCCCACGAAGGCCAACAAACCGAAGGCCCACCACTGCTGCATTTCAAATACGCGAACAATTTGTATCTTATTTCAATAATAATCACTTATAAATATTTGACTAAAATCACGAATTTGAAAATATATACATAAAATTATGTGCTCACCGTTTTCATTTAGTTCCTTTGCGATTGTTTCCCATAGTTCACCCTTCAAATTTATATTTTTGTAGTCTGAATTACCCATATCGTAGAGACATGGGTTTCTTCTCACAGATTCTATTAATTTTTCCATCGTAGCGCACAAAAAAAAAACAACTGAAATGACATTTAACGCGCAGGCGCGGCGTCAGGAAATAATCTGTAATTTTGTACAACGCCGCGGTGAATTCAACGTTGAAAACGCGGTCTGTGTGACCGGGGCTATATATTGCAGTGTAATACAACGCGGCGGTGAAACGCGGCGTTAAAACGCGTTCTGTGTGGCGAAGCCTTAAGCCCCGATAATTACCTGGGATTACGAATCCTATATGGGATTGCAAAAAAAAACACGCCTATTGTCAGATTCAATAGCTTCTGAAGCGCAGGGTGAATCTTCGTGCAATCCGGTTTATTATCTCGTATATTGGTAAATACTTTGTAGATAATATGTCGGAAGGGAGACAAGTGTGAGTGTATCGCACTTTGAACAGTGCTAGACATTTTCTATGTGGACAACATTACGGCCGGGCATGCGGTTCGTCCTCCGAACGCGTACTGGTGTTGTATTTCCACAGGATGGTCACAATATAGGCGAACGTTTTCAAAGAGTCTGTGATCTCGCAGCCGAGCCATAACGTAACGGCCGTCAAGGTCATTGTCGAGGACGTGAGGCTAACAAATTTAGAGGTTAGTTGGATGGTTGGGGAACGTAAAGGATCGATAAACGCAGAGGATTCAGAGGTTGGGGTTGGCGTGTTAATATGGGAAGACGGGTAATTAGAGGAAGTTGTAGCTGAAGTTGAAGTATGTCTTGAAGCGTCACTGGAGTTTGGGGTCAAATTAAAAGATACCCGTTTTCGTTGAAGCCCTGGTGACGACGTGTTTTTCTTGGGCGATCAGAGGAGCTGTGAGGAGATGATAGTTTAGAGGAATTATGGGAGCGAGAAGGAGTAGAAATATTGGGGGCGGGTTGAGAAATGTGAATAGTGTTTGTGCGGGTAGACGTATTTAGTATAGGTTGACGGAATTGAGGGGAGAATAATGGAAAAGTTCCAGCTTTGAAACTCCAGTTAGGATCGAGGTTACTGCTGGACATGGGGTTATAAGACTTACGTTTAGTAGGCTTAATACTTATTGCTATTGGATCCGATCCTAGGCCAAACAACTCGTGCGTTTGGCGATGGACATATCTCCCAAATTCAACACTTCGTTGGAGGGTCTCGAAAAAAGCCAGTTGTATTTCGAGGGTATGTCGAGTTTGAAACTGCTACTACTGGATTTGGCCGCGGAAATCTTCTGACAGTTGGCAATGGCGATAGCAAATTTCTGCTGGAAATAGTTCTTCAACCAAGAGGCGTCAGCGTGTGCCGGGGGCGCTTTTTATGACGAATGAGTCGTCTTTTTGAATTTTGTCCAGCCTTTTGTTCCAATCAGTAAGTGTCCGGTTGAGGTGGATCGGTGTTGTTGGTAGAGACGTAGGTATTTTCTCGCAAGGTGGTCCCTTGGTGGCGGCTAGAGTTGTGAGAGGAGTGGGCTTGTCCAAGGCTGTTATGGGTGTTGTTAAAGTTCCAGGTCCCGTTGAAGTTGTTGTAGTTGTCGTGGAGGTCAGGTGACTATTGCATATTATTGGGTCCAAGTGAATAGTTGGTGGAGCAAGTGGAATTGCGGTTTGGGGCGACATGATATTGAGCAGCTCATCAAGTATGGAAGTGTTATTGTGCGGTTGCTGGGAATGGTTTGACTCCAAATAGCTAGATACACATCTTATCTGTTCTGCAATATCCAATACAGTTGATTTAATAAGGGCCGTTTCTTCTCTGAGGGACCTTAAATTAACTTCTACTTCATCCAGGTGATCATTCTGAACAGTCGCTGCAACAGCCAAAAATTTAATCCCAGCTGAGTGCGATTTATCTGCTGCTTGTAGATCCCCAAGGAGTGTTAAATGGTCACGCATGTACGTGTTAAGTTGAACCATTTGGGAGTTAAGCGTCGAGAATGGAACCGAATATTTCGACAGCACAGTGAGTTATGGTAACCATATCGTGAGTCCTCTTTTGGGTTGATTCGTTTATAATTGCAAGTTGATTCCCAATGGATTTGAAGTAAGACTTGCTTATTTCACTCACGCGCTCTACAGAGTTGCTTAGCTCATCAATTGTTTTGGTTACCTCATCCAACTTGAGGTTGGTTGAGTCGTTATGGCATTTAATCGCGAGCATCATATGCGAGAGTGAAACTACTTTGCAATTTCCCACAAAGGCCATTGCAGGCAATCAAATCAGAAATGTTATTTTCAACACAATTGCTATTGGCACACGATTTTTCCATTTTTTTTTATAGTCAACGAAAAGCGGAAATCAAAAAAAAAACTAGGTTTAATGCACTGACGGTAATCCGGCGGCAAAAGAAAACAAGATGCGTCCGCGAAATACTACAGCGCAGTGAGAGATGGTTTGGAATTATTTGATTATTTGAATTCGCAAGGCGGAGAAAAAGAAAAACGCCTTTAAACTGTAGGTTTGTTGCTGTACCATATAAATCTTTTGGTTCTGGTGTTATTGTACACTTTTGTTCCTTGGACGTCCTCTTTACGTATACAAGTTTAGTCTTTCTATCGATATGTCTATCGAGTGACCGTACTTCGATCGTGACTGAAGCAGTTCTCCTACTGTGAACTGATCTGTCTATTTCAGATATAAGATGGTAGTGTTTGACACTTGGTGTTTTCATCTTTATCCTGTACGACTCAAAACTGATGTGTAAACTTCTGAAAATGTAGTCGAGTTAGTGCATTTTATGTTGTAGCTTAATGCTGTGATGCCTGTCTGGTGTGAATTGCTTTTACTAATTTTATTTGTCTGAGTTCCACTCATTTTAACGCTATTTTTAGGTTTACTGGTTGTTCCAACTTAAAATGGTTTCGGTTGCGGGTGGCATTGGTGCGATGCTGGTGTATTTACTAACTGATCGGCAGGTCGTGCGTTCGAATCCCGGCCAGAGCCAGAGCAATTTAGACTCTACCCGTGGAGAACCTAAAATCATGCAATACATCCAAGAATGACTGTAATCGTTCAAGCAGTTTAAACGTTACGGAAACTAAAGCGTTTCAATTCAAAGTAACTTTTGTGGTGACAAATTAAGAACCACAATGAAAAATTAGTTCGAAAATAGACTCGTGATCAACTCTAGTTTTTCTTTGTGTCTTTCTGCTTTTTTTTCGTTCTCCTCATGCCTTTTCTCCGAAATTTCTGCTAAATTGTCAAACAACTTTTTTGTTTCCAAGACCTTTCTCTTAACTTCCATGTCCCTTGATGCAATTTTTTTCTCAGAGTATATATCCAGAGCACGTTGTTTTGGCCTTACTTTTAACGTTATACTTGTTGACGATGGAATGTCATCAAGCGTTGGTGGCGAGACAGCTGTTTGTATGATAGATGTCGAATTCGCTGTCATTGGTGATCGGGCTATTGGTTGATAAGTTAACTCCCACTGTGAAGCGTCTGTAAGTACGTAGACTGGTGATGGTACTGCTTGTGGAATGATCGTTTGTTCCATGAGTCGAAGAGAACAAATCGGTTGCACTGGTCCCTTTCTCATATTAAGTGTATGCCTATTTATAATGGTTGGTTTGTTTCCAAAAATATCGTCTATTTCCTTGACAAACGGTGCAGTACAAGGAGCGGCACCAGTGCGGTATGAAATAAGGTCTTCCAAACTGTTTTGGTATGCGAATTTTTTTCTCTTGCTATGCTCAAATTCGCTCTTCCTGGCATAGTATCAATCTAGAAGTGACAGAGTCTCCTCGCGTGTCCAAGTACAGAGGAAATTAAACTCTATTTTAGGTAAAGCTTAAGTTGGTTTATAACGATCGAGTGGTTTAACAACTATTCCATATTTGGTAATGACTACATTAGCCGATGGTTTTGTTATAGCTGATGTAGATTGCATAGTGTAATGTATGATGATATGGCAGGATCGCCATGTAATGTAGGATACTACTGTAATGTATGTCTGTTGTTACGAAGTCTGTTTTCAGATGTCCGGATGTATCTATATACTTCCTAACCAATGCTGGGAGGAACACAAATAGATTAGTGATGGGACTAATACCTGCCGTGAACGGAGATTCCTTATCTGGAATACACTGGTTTTCCTACATGCACTGCCGAATCCCTAAGGTTCAACGCGGGCGCAATAAATTACTAAGATCTTTTAAATAAAAATATTATTTTATTAAATATCTTAGGAGCTAACAAAAAACGTAGTATTCAAGTACGAAGAATGATAATACCTAATCTTAAGGAAAACTGCCGCATGTTCTTATAAAGGGTCCGCCAAATAACTTTTTTTTTTTGAAAATGCTATAAAAAAAAACTACTGAATATTTTCTCAAATTTCTTTTTTTATTTGAAAGTACAATCCTTCCGGTTAATAATGGAAAATAATTTCATTCAAATGGCTGCCTCGGCTGGCCATGCAGTAGCCTACACGATCGGTCCAATTTTCAAGCACATTATCGATTGTGTGTAGCTGTATTTCACCAATGGCTTCACGAATATTGTCCTTTAAAGCGTCAATTGTCTCTGGCTTATCGGCACCCCACAAATAATAGTCCAACGGTGTCAAATCAGAGCTCCGAGGTGGCCAAACGACATCAGCTCTGCGGCTGATAATGCGATCTTCAAAAACAGGGCGCAAAACATCGAGTGTAGCTTCGGCTGTGTGGCACGTAGCGCCGTCCTGTTGAAACCAAATGTTGCCAATATCCTCCTCTTCAATTTTTGTGAACGATCGCCATTGACTGTAACGGCCACTCCTTGCTCATTTTCGAAGAAAAATGGCCCAATTATGCCTCTGGACCAAAATCCGCACCAAACAGTGACTCGTTTTGGGTGTATCGGCTTTTCAATGTATGCGTGCGGGTTTTCTTGTTTACATACCCGCCAAGATCAAAATGAGCTTCATCTAAAAAGATGATTTTTTTTGGCAAAATCGGCATCTTCTCTAAGTCGATCGCAGGTCCACTTAGCGAAGTGAAAACGCATTGGATGTCTTCTTATCGTCTACATGGACAATTGATAGCTGCATAATACAAATATGTACTTAATCTTAGTCGATAGATAGCCTTAATCCCTGCATCCGGTCGATATGATTGTATTTCTTTTATCATATCGTAAATACACTTGGGATGTCCGCTTGTTTATCTCTCGGCGTCGAAGGTATTTCGTCGACATGTGTTATCGGTAATATAACTGGCGCGGGTGAACTGCCCAAGGAATTGGATTACTTGACTAAAATCGGGCGTGGACGCAGGACGACCACGGGTGCTTCGCCCGCTTGGAGGAGGGACGGTATTACGCACAGCGTGCTGCGGTACACTGTCCTTCGCCGCGCTCTTGGCCGCGTTGTTTGGACGGTTGCGCCGGTATCGCGCCTCTGACTACCGTCGAGTGGAGCGACTGGTTATTATCCTTTGCTGAGGGACTTGTCCGACGTGCGTCGACTCGTGGGGATACCGAAGTCAGGATGGGAGAATTGATTTCCCCTGAAATGTCCTGGACTCACCTGAATTACGTCTCCCACGACGGGTATACTGTGCCGCTGCACCGATTTTGCCTCACCGATTGGTTTTGATGACTTACGGAGGGTTTTTCGGTTCCTCCTGCGTGGTTGGGATTTATATTGCCCAGCAGGGTATTGGCACGTCCGCCTGCTTCCAAACTTTCTGCTATACTCGAATGGCCGTCACTAAGATGCCGGAAATCGGATGCAAGTTTTTGCTTGACAGCTGGTGTGATGGAAGTGGACGCGTTCAGAACAGGATTTTTAGGGACGATACTAATTTAAAAAAAAAAACAAACCCGAACTACGGAAAGTTCCTCCTAATGGCGACGCTAAAAGCGATACGTTAACATGAAGTCGTGTCATACAACAAATTACACAAAAGAAACCTCGCACGTCGATGATTCAGCGCCGCGGAAAACACTCTCGTACTTAAGTGTCAGGTGTAACGTTGCCTGGTCCTGGCGGCAACGTACGGTATGAACCCCTAACTTCCCTGTTAGGTCGATTACCCTCGCTTCGGCTAAAAAGCCAGTCAGCTCAAACCTCTGATGCACGTATGCTTCCTTGAGGTGGATAATCGACAAGAAGGAATTCCTCAGCTGAAAAGCTAGTCAGAACAATTTATGGTTGTATGGCTTAGTCTCTCGTCTGGAGAAAGAGTGTTTTTTATTAACAAATTACCTTGCTTTTATATCCTAACTTAATTGCTAAGTATGCTTAAATATTAATGTCTTAATTGCTAAGTCTGCTAAATATGTCGCTCACCTCACAAATATCGAATCGACATATTGGTATTTATTTATTATTTATTTGTTATCTTCTTTTCTTTTGTTTTTGCCAGTCACAAATACCGAACCCATAATGAACAATATAAATGTATTTGCCCAATCGGCATATTCGTTAATAGCCTCATGCTCGTTTCACAACCTCTTGTGGAAATGCGCACTCAGCATATCAACTACTTCCAAGCGCTTGACAGCATTTGGTATACCCAGTGCGTTAACCCTGCAGTGGATATGAAACTGCAATATGAGCGCTATTTGCCAACGCTGGCTATTTGCCGGCCACCCGTAGTGCCTCTTGGCGAACACATATTTAAATAAATTGTTTTCAGGTGTTTGGTTACTTGATACACTACGGTGGGCTTTAAGGTAGTTGACACATGTCGTGTGTCTTCCGGGTTCCGTATTTGTAACTGGATGAACTCAATGAAGTGGCCGCTAGTGTGGCCCCTTCACACAGGGACTCGAGGGTACCTAAAATCTCTTGGGTGACGAATGACTACCAAAAAAAAAACCTTATAGAAACCCGAATCCCGATTACGAGGATATGAACAAATCAAATATATAAATATAGTGCATCTGGTAGAATAATAGTGACCAAGATCATGAAAGACTTACGTGGATATCCGTCCTTATGTGCGCACATGAAGATCCATCCTGTAGGTATGTTTGAACATTTTTAATTTCTTTTTACGAATGAAGCTAAGTTTGGACATTAGACATCAAAGCGAATTGAAATTTCTGTGTAAAAACTTGATTTTGAAAATAAACAATGAATAAGTAAAAATTAAGAGATCATAACTATACGTTGCTTTGTTTTATTAAGAGCTGTTCTGTTCTGAATTTCCATACAAACTTACGTAATAAATTGGTGTATCATTCGAAATTCCCAAATCATAAAAGAATAGCTAATTCCGAATTAAATAATAACCATTGCGAGCTTCACTTTTTTGGATTTCCGAAAAAATAAAAATTTTATATGTAATTTGACATATTTTCTGGACGGAAATCTATAAAAGTGAAACTCACAACAGAGCTGAACACATATGAATACAATGATGTTTGTTATTCATAAACAAAAATGTTCCTTGTATTATAATTTCACATTGTAGCTGCATTAATTGAGATTTCATGTTTGTGTCCACAGTCCTTAAAATCTACGGCACTTCATTGCTGAAAAATTAAATGGAAAGTCTATTTGTCTCCACCATGCAGTTACTATGTGAAATTGTTATAGATTCTATGGTCATTGTTCATGCCGAATTTCATTCATGAAACCATAATGTGAAACCATTTTTTGACCATGTAAGCCCCCTTTTCAGTAAGGTGTAGATAAGTCTAGGGATTAATGTATTGATTATTGATTACTTACAGACGTTTCTGCTGCAATTGAAGTGAAATACGATGTCAGTTTTGGTAATTTTTCAATTAATTCTTTCTGTTGTTTAGATTTCTTCCTTTTCTCGGATCCACATACATATGATCGTTTAGACATATTTTGATTTAATAGTATATTTTTATGCACTTCAAAAACACAAATGATACACGCAAATTTTACACAGAACGATGATCAAAACGGAACATTTGAACTATAAAAACACAAATTGAAAATACATTACAAACTTGACACAGAACGATGATAAAAAATCAAATGAGCAAAGTCGCACTCTAACGCTGTGTCCAGCGTAAGCACGGGCACGATTTTTGCGTGCGATGCGATGCCCGCACGCGCCACATTTCTGTGCGGGGAATGCGGAAGTGTCCAACTACAAAACGATAGTGCGTTCATGCGGGTTGCGTTAAAAATAACTTTTTTAAATAATATTCAATTCGAAATGTCTTTATTTTCTCTCCGTAAGCTTTTACTGTTGGAGAACAGCTTACTAAAAATAAAAATATTAAGAAAGAAGAGTTATAAATCAAAAACGAATGTTATATACAAAAACAGAATACGTTATGGCGAGTTCCATCATTTGTACCCACAATTGCGAGCGGATGAAACTGCATTTCGCCAGTACACAAGAATGGCGACAAAAACCTTTGACCATATTTTAAAAAACATATATCATATTTGTTATCACGGAACAACAAACTTTCAGAGACCTATATCTGTTGAAGAAAGGCTTTTCCTAAAATTTCATAAAATTTTTTATTTCCTAACATTAAGGTAATAAAACAAAAAATGCAATTCATTTTAAACAATGTGTATTTTATCACACTAATTTTCAAATATATATTGCGAAGAAGAATCTTCTGGACTCGCAGTAGATGAATGTGGCATTGTATGGTGATAAACGCTGTAGATAGGGGAAGTTGGTGCAGATATGTCGGAATAAGCAGCATTTGAAGTGTGAGTTTCAAGTAGCCGCACTTTTTCCATTTCTTGCAGTAAGACGTCTTGAAATTTTGACCTCACTCGGAGTTGTCGAATTGGATCCAATTTCTTCATAAATGGAAGCAGCGACCTAAAAAAAAGGGAGTTGTCGTCCTCTGACTCTTCAAGTAGAGCAAGCTTTTTTGCCTCAATTTCAAGAAGCTTTAATTCGACCTGGTTTCCTTCTTGTACTCTTTTTCTTTTCCGATGAGGTGGTGAATTCGAAGGGCATGTTACAATAAAACTGGTTTCAGGGTCGTCTACTTCAATATTTGACGACTCCTCATTGACCACTTCGGCTGCAATTAACGAATCATCTAATTCGTATGCCAAATTTCCCTCAGTATCTCTCGGGGTCATTGTATCCTTAAGAAAAAGTAAACTTTTATAATACTGCCACTTTCCAGAATATATTGCTGCATGGTCTTGCGAATCGCCGGATTTACTTTTCGGAATTTTTTTTAATTCTTTATTGAATTGATCGCGCAAATTCCGCCACTTCTTTTTAGCATCATCTTCTGAAAAGAAATAAATGAATCTGTCGTTTCAGGTACTTGTCAACGGGAATATCTTTTAGGCAAATTGCTTTCTCATTCAGGATATCAAAATCGTCTGTTGCTTTTATAGTCAAAGAAGTATGCAAGGCCATATGGGAGTCACTCCAGAAGATGCATATGCCTGTACCAACAACTAAAAGTTTTGAAATGGTTTCAAAAGATTTTCTCGAGAAATGGAATTTTCCCCACTGTTTGGGAAGTATTGACGGAAAGCATATTAGACTCAAAAGCCCTGCAAAATCAGGCAGTATGTATTACAACTACAAAGGATTCTTTTCAATAGTACTCTTGGCTGTTGTAGATGCAAAATATCGTTTCACAATGATCGATGTGGGCGCATACGGGAAAGATAGTGATGCTGGAGTTTTTACTAATTCAGCAATTTATAAAAACATAAACAATGGTAATTTAGTTTTACCTAGAGATAAGTCACTACCCAACTCTACGCAGAAGGCTCCATTTGTTTTTGTAGGCGATGAAGCCTTTCCCTTGAGAACATATCTTATGAGGCCTTATCCTGCAAGACGTCTTCAAAACAATACCGCTGCTTCAAATTTTAATTACCGTTTGTCAAGAGCCAGAATGACAGTAGAATGTGCATTTGGCATTAGTTCGGCCAAATTCAGAATTTTATTAAAAGCAATAGAAACTAATGTTGAAAATGCAGTCAATATTGTAAAAGCAATTTGCATTCTACACAACGTTATTATTGATATAGAGAAAGAAGAAACTTTTCCCAACATTATTCAACAAAGTTTAGGTTCAAGAAATCTCATGAGAAACAACAATTTACAATTTTCCAGAGCAAATAATCACCCGCCGCGAGAAGCAGAAATTACACGAAATATTTTTTGTGAATACTTTTCAGCAAATAAAATATAAAAATTAAAACATTGTTTACTTACTTGAAATTCCCACATTTGTAGCTACTGCGTCCCATTCGCTTTCTGTAGTTCTTCTGTCTTTATAGCGACAATGACTCTTGTTCCACAAAACATTTCTCTTCTGCACTTCCGAAATCAGAACCTCCATTAGTTTCCGTACGACAAATACGAGAAAAATCAAATCAGTTTGATTTTCAAACAATGCGTGCGATGCGGAAACGTCGAAAAACACGCGTTGCCGCAATATCGTGGTTACGCTGGACGTCCACATATGTTGCATCTGTTTGATTTTGACAGCTGCCCGCATTAATCGCATCGCAACGCATGCCCGTGCTTACGCTGGACACAGCGTAACACTACCAGAGTATATCTGAAAATTCCGCATGCGCAAAAATGATTCGACTATACGCTTATCCTTTTCTTTACTATTGACCTATAGAACAAATAGTGAGAAGTGTAATCTTTCATCTATCTCATTGAATGGCCAAAAACAAAAACTCTTTACCTTGAAATCTTAAGAAATTGAGTGCCGTTCATCCGACGGATAGTTAAATCGCCTATGTATGAGTTACTGCGTTGATGCAAACTTGTATGCGCTTTGCAAATATAGAAACACCATTATCTTTATTTTTTCATACAGATGCAGTGATATTCAATGTGTGTGTTTTTTTTTGTTTCTGTCAGAAAGCAAACTGCATTGCCACTCAGTTAGTTATTCATATTTCTGTTTTAATTTGAATATAATTTCGCAGGGAATGTGATTTAAATTGTTCAGCAAAGGTTGTTGTTCAGCAAGAAAAGTACGAATTCTGATCATTCTTTATGCATCTAAAATTGTATCGAAATATTTTTTTTTCTTGAAAATAGACCAATAGAAGTTAAGTGATGTTTCAGCAATTTGGGGGCCCCTGGTGATTGCGGGGCCCTGGGCCTGGGCCCAGTGGTAAAGAGGGGTCTGCCTGGTTCTGAAGAACACGGATGGGGTGGGCATACCGGAGACGACCTAAAAACAGAAGAACAGGCAGGGGCCACATGGGAGCCGATCGGTCACACGTATATGGACAAGCGCTGTGTGCGTGTCGGCGATTGGAGTTTGCCGAATTCCAGGCAGGGATTGTACCCATCTGTGTTGGATACTGACTTTCCGGTGTTGAATATCAACATTGAGGGGCTCAGAAGAAGCCAGCGTGATGTGTCCATCCTTGCCCGGTATTCGATAACCCCTCCGAAGTGGTGGCCCCTTACTGAACACAACCCCGGATATTCCTCCCTGTACGTATATTATCTGTCATTAAAATCATCAGGTCAGATGAACACATGCAGGGATTTTGTAAAGCTACTTTCTACCGTCGCATCTCTTTATAGGAGGTGGAGTGCTAGGAATCGTGATCCGAACCTTGTGGGGGACTACTTCCGCAAACAGCTGAAAGTTTTCAGCTCGTTCGCTTACGAGAAAACCTTTTCTAGTGGAATCCACTACATGCCGTTCGTGCACATACACCAACTACTTGGCACGGCCCCATTCTACTCATTCGACATAATAAACGATATAACCCTCTGGGTTTCTGATGAAATTTACGGAAAGAAGAAGTCTCTGGACATGGACTACGTCGGGAAAGCAATGGACGCTACATTCGCTTCATGGGGGCCAAAGAAGACAAGCGCACTGCCTTTCATCGAGTATTGCAACGATTACCATGCTCAGGGGTGAGAGACACAGAACGAAATGGGCTTATGCTTACGGGAACTCCACCTACACCGACGGTCATCTCCGTACGAGTTACGACCTGTACTCCATGGCACAGGCCACAAACCAGACGGCCCAGGTTGCTTTGAAAGAGGAGGCTGCAAAGACGCGTGAAGTGATCACCACATCCATGCCAAGTTACGAGTACGTTCACTGGACTTAAATAGTCAGGAATGTCAAAAGTGACCAAAATATTTGATGATGGCTGCATCAATTAATAATTGTCATGTATAATACTTTCTTACTTACTTAGGGTGGCGCTACAGTCCGGGGTGGAGCTGGGCCTCAACCAACAAGCGTCTCCAGCCAGCACAATCTTTGGCCAGCTGTCTCCAGCTTCGCACGCTAAGTTGGTTAAGGTCCCCTTCCACTTGCGCGCGCCACCTGAGTCGCGGTCTTCCTCTACTGTGCCGTCCCTCGGGTGTGGATTCGAAGATGTTTTTCAATTGCTCGTTTTCTTCGTCTGTTGTGCTTCCTTCTTCGTCTCAATCGGGCTTTGGTAGTTTCTTCTTTTTAACTTTGTTTAATAATTTGTTCATCTGCTCTAATTAGTTTTTCCTCTACGGAACTTCATAACATTGGTCGTTTACGTTGACATTGGTTATTCAACTAATTCACTTTGTAGTTTTTCTTTATCTGCTTTAAAGAATTCTACTTGTTTCTTTATTTGATTTAACGATTTTATACTTAAACTCTGGGTTCATTAGAGTGTATAGATCTTTATGAATTTAAACACTATGTTCAATGGGGTATTCACAATGAAAAGAATTTAAACTTTATGGTCTATAAAGTGTTTCTTATTTGGTTTTTCACTGATTTAAACTTTAAGTTAATTAAAGTGTTCACGGAAGACTTTATTTTGTGCGTGACGATTTTCGTTCGAATCACTAGATAGCTATTTTATTTTATTTTTATGTAGTGTACTTTAACATTTTTTCAATAGCTATCCTACCGACTGCGCCAATTTTATCTTTTAAATAAAAAGAGTTTTTATAAATTATTTCAAGAGCAAGAGCTCTTCTTTTATTTGAGTCTTCTTAAAATCTAATTTTACAAACATGAAACACTGCTATTTATATTGTTATCTGTCTAAGGCGCGGTTTCGTTTTTGGTGCTCGTATCTCTCTCTGTTTTTCTAGCATCTGCTGTTTTATGGTTTGAAAGATAATATTCCTGTTTATTGTCTTTCTTGGAATGTTGGATCGTTATTGTTCAAAAGAGTCAATCCTCGATTAGTTGAGCTGCTGTCATAACCTATATTATATGAAAGAATGTAGCGTGTTAAAGTGGCAGGTAATATGAAAATGCATAAAAAGACTTACGTGGATGCTCCTCCTCGATGTGCGCACAGCGATGATTTACTCCTGAACCTGTAGAAATTAATTTTAATCGTGAGGTTAACCGCGTTACTATTATTCAATTTCCAATATACGACATCACTCTACGGATTAGAAATATCACTAAATTACCCTGCCGATGGTGTTGCGCTTATGTGTACTGAGGTCAATGCCCCCTACTGCATCGAACCCTTTCGATAGGTCTCAATTCTCCAACCCCAGTGGGTGGGTAAATTAAACGTTAGGTCACTCACAACCAGATATAGAAACAACAACTCCTAAGCTCTTATAGAGGGGTGAAACAAAAAGGCAATGTAAAACCCTTTCGTATCTTTATGGCACTATCTATTCCTCGTAGGAAATACACAAGAACAACTGTGAAGTGTGTGCATTTATATGTACATGGCTGTCGAGGTTCCGTAAAGAAACTTGACAAAATGACGTTATGCTACGATCCGAAATTGAAAATTTATGATTGTTCCGTGAAGGAAATCAAAAAAAAAGGCGATGTGACGCGTTAAGCGCTTGCTGTATCGCTGGGGCAATGTAACACCCGCAACTCGATTCCACAAGGGTTTCGATGGATGAATACGAATACCGAAATATTATTTATCCGCGAATACGATTATCGTGAACCGAGGGCACTAAACTCACGGAAATGAACGCTGCGTGAGGTTTTTTTTTTTTTTGAATGCGCGAAGTTAAAACTAAAATCTTCCGTTTCGTGAGGATATACAGTCCGTAACATTTGAATAGCCTCACTCATAATTTATTTGTAAATTAACTGTTTTGTGTACCTTTTCGTTCTGTACATATGAAATTGTATATTGGATTGAAAGGTAGGACTGAGTTCATCAGACTAAGAAAAATTTCAAATTGTTTTGAAAAGCTAACGGAATTTTCTGAGACTATTTCGTTTCGATTCATTAAAATGCAATTTTCTTTTTGTAACATTAGAATAGAATCACTATGTTTATTTATGTTAAAATGAAAACCAAATAATTTTTTTTTGAGAAAAGTATTTTTATTTATTTTGTATAGCTTACACAATTATTTTAGTACTTTGTACAACCTCCCTTATTTTGAATTACGTCAAAAATACGGTCTTTTAAAGAATCATACAAAGATTTTAATAGATTAAGGGAAATACTTGCCCAGGCCACTTTGATACCTTCAATAAGCTCCTCTTTGTTGGTGTACTGCTTCCCACCTTCATACACTTTTGGTGTCAACCAACCCCACACATTTGCGATTATGTTCAAATCTGGGGAGTAGGGTGGCCAGGAAAGTTGTTCTATATTTTGGCCTTGCAACCAAGTTTTTATTATTCTAGCTGTGTGAATCGGCGCATTGTCCTGCTGGAAAATAATCGGCACCGGTCCTAAAATATCCTGGAATTGAGGTAGAGCCATTTCCAGTACAGTTTTGTAATAAAGTGCTGTCATTCTGCAGCTCACAAAAACCAAATCGATCGTTCCATAATATGATATGGCGCCCCATACCATAACGCCTCCCTCGCGGCTGTGGTGACGGTCCAAAAGCAATTTTTCTTTTCTTAAATCATGGTAGTAATAGTTATACCCGACGGGCCCATCGAGGTTGAACTTCTTTTCATCAGAAAATATCACTTTCCGCCAATCGTTAGAGTGACTGCTGCCATCAGTATTCCAATCCATGTGCGATCTTGCAAAACTAAGCCGCTGTTGTTTTCGCGCTTGATTAAGTGGTGTTTTTTTTTTTAGTTTAAGGCGCTTCAGGTGTCCGGCACTCTTAATTACTCTGCTTATTTTCATCCGGCCCCCTTTAGCGCAGCTTCGTGTCTAATCTTACTTAGAGAATGGGTTGAATTGGATGCTAACCTTATAATTTTTCGTTTTTCTCGGCTTGAAAGTACAGTACAGCCTTTGTAATTTTTTCCATAAGATAATGGATTTTTTAAATAACTGTTAATTACTTTTGGGCTTCGATTAAGTTTTTTAGCTATAGCGCGATTTGAAAAATTTTGTTCATGGTAAGCCTCTATTTTAGCAATTTCCGTTGCATTTAAAGATTTTTTTCTACCCATTTAAACTATTAAATAGATCTAAACCACAATAAACAAGTCAATTATCACTCCCGATAGCTTTCCGATGATCGCGCTCCTAAACTTTCGCTTACAATGAGTAAGAAAGTTAGTTGAGGCTATTCTAATGTTACAAAAAAAATGCATATTAAAATGAATGCATACAAAACTAGCTCAAAAAGTCCCGTTCACTTAAAAAAATTGTTAAAAGCTCTCTTAATCTCAGAAACTCTCGCTCTGACCTTGTCACCCGATGTAAATTTTCTTGGGTACACATCAAAGAGCTCTTAAAACAGTTAGTTAAAAAAAAAACAATATGTGAGGCTATCCAATTGTTACGGACTGTATATAATATATAATTAAATATAAAGAAAGAAAAAAATCGTGGACAGGGCTGTTAGGCAGACCCCAGTCCGAGTTATCAATAACTTAATGCCAATAAAAGAAAAAGAATAACTATTCACTGTCCGCTGAGCGGGTTTTTATGTATTGTGGTGCTGTGCTGCTGCGGGTGGTTCTGCTGCTGGTGTGCTATGCTGACGTTCTGCTGCTGAGATGCGGCTGATGTTCTGCCGCTGGTGGTTCTGCTGCTGAGATGCGGCTGATGCCTCTGGTGTCTCTGTGGTGTCGACCTAGGGGCTGGGCTGCGCCGTCTGGTTCGAATTGCTATGACTCGCCGCTGTGGTCGAGCCTTTGATCTCGACGGTGTTGAAGAGTCCTCGTGCTGAGGTGTTTTACGCTTGCGCCGCCGGTCGATGCCGTGCTGATGGTCGTACCGCGGGCTCGTGGGCACTGCCTGCTTCTAAAAAAAAGGATAATTCGCTGTCAGATTAAGGCTGACTATGGGTGTGCAAATCTTAGACATATTTACAGCGTGGCTGAGGCGCAAATGCTTGGTGATTTCGTCCGATGGGGCGAGTGCTTGGGGACTCGATGAATTCCTTGTCCTCGTGGCACGTTCCCAGCGGTCCGGTCCGTATCGCCTCTTAGGGAAATGTTTCCTCCATACGGAGATGCGGTTCTACCCTTGAGTGCGGTACGGTATGCTCGCGAAATATTCGCGGTCGCAAGCTGCGAATGACTTTATTTGGTCAGTTGCGACCTCTGAGTAGGCTGCTTCGTCTCCTGGACGGTGGATGCAGTCGGATTTGGGGATTTGCTTCCCAGTTTCCACTCCTCCTTAGCGTTTGTTTGCCGGAAATTTGTCCGGGCAGGTCCGAATGGTTGGAAGTCACAATTGTAAAAGAACGTCGTTGACGTTTCTTTTACGAAATTCTGTCTCTGTCACGAAGGTAGCGTTCAGCCCTTCAAATTGCTCATTTCGGATCTCCGCCGCAAGAGTACTCGCCTTAGGGTGGAGTTGCATTCTTGCTCGTATCTGTTGCTATTTCTGGTACTGTCGAGGAATTGCATTTGAGCGAGGACAGGGTTCGTTACAAAACATATGTTCATTTGGAGTTGGTCGCTGCAGCCCAATATGAGTACCGTCCATGCACCCAATGACTAAAATACAATTCAAAAGGGTGAATTAATATAACAAAGCGTCTTGCAAAAGATCAAACAATCTTACCACCCGGTATTTTATACTTTTGGAAAAGTGTTCCTTACATCTAGATGAATTTGCCGGGAGGAACAATATGTTAGTAGGACATATTTTGTCCTCAATTTCTTTGAGTACACTGGAAGTTATGTTTGAGACACTGCTTTGGCACATCCCAATAAGATAATCACCTGCGACGGTGTGTTGGTATCCTCCACTCCCTAAAAGAGATAGTGTCGCTGCTAATTGCAAAACAGGAGGTACTGCCGTGAAGTATATGACCTTTCCACAGGCTGTACATGCGTGTTTTGTACACAACAGAATGTTTGCACACTTGTATCTAGTTTCGACCGATGACTAGCGCGACACTGCGAACACACCACTATCCCCTCCCGCTTGTCTTTAACGCCAGATAATGCGTTTGTGTGATCAGTTAAAAAATTACGGTTATGTAAATAACAGGGTGGGTATGTCATACCCAGCCACACTCTCGCCTGGTTAAAGGAGAAAGAGAAACAAGTTCAGTTATCAGTTTGGTTTCTATTGTGTTTGTGGTGTTCTCGCATGCGTTTTAGATAAAGGACTATAGTAACTATAATTATTGTGTGATTTGAAAAATGTCGAGTGAAATTCATTTTACCAAGCATAAAAAAGATTGTGAATCTGACCCGTCACCATCAGTTTGGCATCATTTTTACACATCGAAAGATGTAAAAAGTGCACAGTGTAAAAAATGTAAAATGTAAAAATGTAAATCTCATATATTCGTATTTACCATTATTAACACTGAACGAGG
The DNA here is from genome assembly GCA_949715645.1 of Portevinia maculata. Lineage (NCBI taxonomy): Eukaryota > Metazoa > Arthropoda > Insecta > Diptera > Syrphidae > Portevinia > Portevinia maculata. Next base: position 116,569,172 of record OX454528.1, on the reverse strand, counting down.
TTTTCTCAATGTCAGATTCTTTTATCTTAATCTGATGAAAACCGGATTCGAGATCTAGGGTAGAGAAATATTTGGCTTTCCCTAGATTTGATAATATGACGTTTGTATCAGGTATCGGGTATTTGTCAGATATCGTTTGTTCGTTAAGTTTTTTATAATCTATCACCATTCGGTGTTTAGGACTTCCGTCCCCGTTTGTGCCTTTTTTTGGTACGACCCATACTGGACTGTTGTATGGGGACTTTGATGGCCTTATTATTTTAGCGTCAAGAAGTTTTTGTACTTCTGGTTTACAAAATCATTTGCAGCAAGAGGGTATGGATACTGCTTGCTCCAAACTGGTTTTTCAGAACTGGTTCTGATTTCGGCAAGCACGTCTGTCCGAAAAGGGAGAGTAGTGTCGATGGTTTGGTGGATACTTTGAATTTTTTCCAACATCGATTTTTCTAAATCAAAAGTGCTGTTTTCGTTTATGTGATTCAATTTGTTTGAATCGTTAAAATAAATTGTTTCGGTTTTATTGTTATGGACAAGAGTTCTTGTCTCGAAATTGATTTTAGCGTTCACCCGATTTAATAGGTTGGATCCTATTAATCCATCATATTCTAAATTATTTATAATATAGAAACGAGTTATCGTTCCAAAAATAAGAACTTCATGACAAGAGTCAATGATGATGTCACCATTAACTGTACGTGCGCGTTTCTTGATTGGGAGAATGATCTTATTGTTATTGAATAAAAGATATTTAATAATTTTTTCACTTTATTTATTTTTGTTTTTCTACTTTTTAATTCTCACAACTTTAATTTTATTTTAAATTATCGCTACGCGTTTCGAAGTACCTACTTCATCGTCGGGCGAGTACTTATTAGGATCTTATTGCTGAGAATACCAGGTTGGCAGTAATTACTACTAGCTCCGGTATCGATGAGAATTCGCATTTGTTTACCATTTACTAATCTTCGTATGTGGGGCAACCCCACATTTCCCCTAAAAAATGGTCCTTGTCTTCGTTGAGGTTGTTATACGTTCGGTCTTTGCCGGTGTTGGCTGTATGGAATGCTGAGTACTTAACCCTCGCTCTCTTTTGAATCCAGGCCTAGTATTATTATTATGTGTGTTATAATTCGGCCTTAGCCAATGTGGATTATTATTATTTGGCTGATTGTTGTTATAATTGTTATTATTCGGGTTACTCTGATGAATTTGCTGAAAACGTTGCAATTCCTGTTGTGTGATTGGCCTATTGGCTGAACTACCGAGAACCATGGGTTCGAATCTCTGGGGCAGTTGGCGGTAATCGCCCTGCTGTCTCTGCTGAGGTATTTGCTGGTGAAATTCATTATTGCTATGCGTGTTTTTAGGGAATCTAAGAGTATTACTATTTTGATTAGTCCTTGTATCCCTTCTATGGGAGGAGAACTGGGGAGAAAAGCTAGAGCGAACATTATTGCTCTCCAATTCCTGTGCCTTTGCCAGGGCGTTTGGCAGGTCTTGTGGATTTAATGAGAATAGGATGTTGGACAGTTGTCTATCCACCCCGATGATGAACACTCGTAAAGCGTTTCTTCTATTTATATTATTTAATTCGTTCGTAATAGGGGTGTTGGATCCATGGGTCATTATTGTTTTGTTAGTCAGAAGTGTTAGCTTCTGGTTAACTTGATTAAAAAAATCAATTAATGAATATGATCCCTGCCGCAATACGCTCAATTCCTGCTCTATGATATGTACAGGCCGCTTATCGGCGTACGCGAAATCTAATCTGGCGATAATTGACTCGAAATTGAGGACAGTACCATGATTAGTGAGTACATCATTAGCATTCATTGTGACCTTTTTCCTGAATATAGTCAGAGCTGCAAAATATTTGGAGCTACCGATGGTGTACAGGACCATTGAATTCTGTGCAGCTTCACGCCAACTAGCATATGCTTTTTGTTCACCATTGAATTCGGGAAGGGATTTTATCACATCTAATGTTTCTGAGCAAATAATTGATGGATCTTTTGTCTGCTTTTTGAATTCAGTGTAAAGTGGCAGGATCGCCATGTAAGGTTTGGCGAAGCTGGCAGGATCGCCATGTAATGTTATATGTAAGGTATGTCGTATATGTAAGGTTACTTTACTACAATGGTTAGGTTAGTCGAAACTGAGATCGCCATGTAAAGTATTTATAAAGAAAGGAAGAAAAGGCAGGCTCAATACGCCATATTAGTGCCAGAAGTGAGAAACAGCTTGGTTGTGAGTCAAATTGAATCTGATTTTATTGACAAAAATATTCTACTTATATACTAATTATTCCCTTCATAACATTCTCAAATCCACTTCAAAACTTGTGACCCGAATCGAAGGGATCGGATTACACCTTCGATTCACATCTGGCAATTCATAAGCGATAAACAGAAACAATGAATGGCACCCATGTCATAATAGATTATCACATTGGTGTTGTATAAGTGGCGCCGGTGAGTCATGGCCAGCACTGTGCAATGTGTCGTCACTTAGGTTACTTAACTGATTGCAATAAGTGTGGGCCATTAGGTCACTTGTCATTAGTTTCTTTTCCGCTTGTTGCTTTCTTTTGTCGATCGTGTTTGGGTAATATGATCGTATGTTATGGGTACACTACATCAGTAACTGTGCTTGAAATACCGTTGATACTCAATAAGTTTTCTAACTCTGAAATTCTTTGTTGGTTTCGACATTCGTGGTCGAGAAGTAATTTTTGAAATTGTTCGTTGTTTTGTTTAATTGCCCTAGCTAGTAAGTTGTCGATCTGTTCTGACTCCATTCTGTTTGTTGTTATTTTAATTTTTTTAAATGGCTTAATTAATGATTCTACACTTTGGTGTATGCTATTTGATTCAACAGATTTCACTTTCTCTTTTTCCATGAATAAGGTACATATCTAAATAATTACTTAAATTTAGTTAGCTTACAAGTAAATTCTCCTCTGGTGTTTCCGCAGGATATTTTTCGGGAATTTTTTCAAGACTGGAACTAGTTCTGGATACTGGATCTTGAAGAATTAGTTTTGATTTCTTTACTCCTTTTAATGCAGCTTTCTTCTATATTATGTAGAGTACTTTGGCAGTTGCTTGGCTTGAAATACACTTCACACAATTTGCTTTTCTTTTTCAATTACACAATGTGAAGTATCCCGGTTGAGCCCCCAATTAATAATTTCTGATAATCTCCTTTTTCAATACAACTTTATTAGGTACTGTATTTTACGAGTACATTTACAAGAGATGATATTACTGTTATACGCTCTGCTACTTGTGCGAGGCTGAACATGCGGAGTCTGATGTCCTGGTCCTTTATATTGTAAAGAAGTAGATAAGGATGTTGTGTGATGATGATACCATTTTTCGGGTTTGTTTGTTGAAGGACGGTATCTCATAGATAAGGATGTTGTGCGATGATGATGATACTATTTTTCGGGTTTGTTTGTTGAAGGACGGTATCTCTGGTTTGTTTGTTGTTCCTGTCTATTCGTCATCGGAAGCGCGATTGTGTTTTGTTAGCATGTAAACAGTTCGTGCGTTTGTTGATAGTTGCTGCTTGTGTTAACTTGTATATACTGGGCCGGCGCTACGCAGCATGGTACCGGTGTTTTGTTATGGAAATATAATACACTGTGCTACGTAACATGGAATGCTTGGTATGGGTGGTCTTTTCTCAGAATAGCAGTACCATGTGTACTGCTAGGAAGTGGGGTATGGTAAATTAATTATGAATGAAGATTATGTGAGTGGAGGAATGTAGAATACTACACTTCTAATAATAAAGTTCGGATTTTGTCTCCTAAGGTTCTATGTAAAACCTCTATGTCTGCATTTCCTGTATGTGAGCCTACTTTTGTGAAGTGGTATTCCCTTCCTAATTTTTCGTATAGATGTATTATTCTAGGTATGTTAAATTCATTGTCTTCCACCATTTTCTTGACCTTGCCTTTAGTGGATATTACGGATAGTAATGTTTCTTCTAAAGTGTCGTAAGATACATTAGGTAGGTATGTACCTGTTGCTAGTTTAGAAAACGTATCCACTGATCCTGCGACTAAGAAAGTCGGCTACGGTGTTTGAAGCACCTTTTAAGTACTCAATATTCATATTGTATTCGCCTAACTGAAGAATCCTTCCTTGTAACCTAGGGCTTATATCTTTACCTAGATGTTTTGTTTGGAGCCACGCTGACCAGTGCGCGCCGCCTCTGTAGCCCGTTTCACCTGTTCGGCTTCACAGGCCTCGTCAGCAGCATCGCACCTATCGACTGTCTGTCTATTGGTCTGAAGATTAATGTAAGGTTTGTCACCGTCTTAAGAAGTCTGGATGTGACTAAATTTTATCAACTTGAAAGACTTCCCAGAGGATTGACTAACAACGTAGAAGAGCAGACAGGCAGGCACGAATGCCATAGGTTTGCCAAATAGTCCAATGTTTCAGGCAGGGCACGAATGCCATAGAGGTCTGCCAAAATAAATGAAACACGTATAATGACAGTCTGATAGATTCTAATTTATTCTTACAAATACTACGTCTTATATACTAATTTTCCCTCCCAGCATTACCGAAACATATGTTACAAAACCGGTCGCGTGCCATAAAATTAAATCATTGTCAACATACTCATCTACATTGTACTCATGACACACTTCTTAATTGCTCGTCACCCAAAGCATAGATCGTGCAATTCATCGATCCACTTACAATGTCAGTGTAAATGCCAGAAGTTCTATTCATACTTTCTGTATGCGATACCCGACACTGTAGTGTGGCAATGAAATCCGAATGTTATGTCAGTGGGTCAGTGGTGTTTATTATGAGCCACTTGACTTAACCTTCATCTCATCCTCAGAAAAGAAACGTTGTCTACCCTTGTGTGTAGATTTCTACACATATGGGATTTTACTGTTTTAGTGTTGTTTTTTTTTAATTAAGATAAATAAAAAAATTACTTCTATAATTTTACTCTAAAGAAACAACTGAATATACATTTAAATTAGTTTTTCTTGAATGCATTTTACACAAACATTTCGATTATGTTGGTTTTTACAAGCAGCTTTTTGCAAAAACAACAAATTGTCTCGTATATATTATTTTTGGTAACAGACTTTTCTTCATAGCAAACGTGACATCTTGCTCTACCTTTTATTTGTAGTGGAACGCTTCTTGGCCTTTTTTTTGGATTTGATGAAGACGATGCAGAAATTGGTATCATCTAAATATTGTGCTGCTGAACTTTCTCCCGAAACAGTTGCAAGCAAAGATGCTGATGATGCCGATCTTGGTTTACCACTTCTAGCTGCCAAGTTCACGTATAAAATTCTTTTGTACTGTTGTTTTTTGTGTTGCTTGCCAATTCGGATTCACTTCTTTGAAAATAATTAATGAATTCAAAGCAGAAATATCAATCATATTTGCAAATACAGCCATTGGCCATCTATTTGTTTTTCTTTTACAGCTGTAGCAAGAAAGCATTTTGTCAGCTGTATCTACACCGCTTATATCGAATGAAAACAAAAATCATTAGAGGAATTGAAATTTGAAGAGGAAGTGTATATGAACAAACCTTTTGTTTTATTGTAATACTCTATAATTGATGGTAACTTTTTTTCACCAGATCCAATTTGAATAGACTTATGCATTGTACTTTGTAATACAGTACATTTATTTTCCCTTCCTAATGTACGAAACAAGTGCTGTGCTGTCGGTAAATGCAAATGTAGATTGATACAACGGCCTTTTTTATATACAAGAAGCTTTGGTGGAATGCTTCTTTTATTTTTTCTCAAAGTGCCAACCATTGTAAGATTTTTTGACAACAATTTTTGACCAAGATCATACGAAGACAAAAAAGTTATCCATTGTTATGTTGTGACCTTTCAAACCATCAACGAGATCCAAAACAACACGTTCGCCTTGTCTTTTTTCACATGAACTGGCACCAATTGCTTTTCCCAAATATGGTTGAATTTTCCAAACATAACATGCGGACGAACACACCAGTAACCAGAATTTCAATCCATATTTTACTGGTTTCGACGGCATGTATTGACGAAAATTACACCGTCCACGAAAACCAAGTAATTGCTCGTCAATTGTAGGATTTTCATGTGGATTATAGTAATCTGTCAATATTATCGGAAGATCTCTGCTGTCTTCTACTTATGACATCAACAAAACGAATAACTTGATTCATGTATTCAAACGTTTTCTTCTACATTATTGCTCTAAACACTGGACGACCTCTTTCACCATCAAATAAATCAATGGTAGTTTCGTTTTTCGATCTAAAAACAAATGTATGTCAAAAATCATTCCAAATCAAATAGAAAGCAATACCGACTAACCTATAATACTTAGACAAAATTATTTCACATTCAACAATAAACTTTACACACAACCAGAAGGACTAGCTATGGGATCACCTCTAAGCGGATTACTAGCAGACATTTACCTTAACAATTACGAAAACAAATACATTTTATCACCCAAAAACCCACAACACCGAAAAATAATATCGTACTCTAGATACGTAGACGACACATTCATCATATTTGACGGAACACAAAGACAAATAGATATGTTATCCAAATACATCAACAGCATCAACACCAAAATAAAAGTGACAACTGAAATAGAAAACAATAACACAATAATTTTTTTAGACCTTAACATAACAAAAAACAACAACAAACTAAAATACAAAATCTACAGAAAACCGACAACTACAGACATCACTATAAATAATAAATCTCACCATCCACACAACCAAAAAATGGCAGCATACAATTCACTATTACACAGACTGATCACAATACCAATGGACAAAAAAGATTACCAAATAGAACTCAACACAATAAAATACATAGGACAAGCGAATCGATAGCCCATCAACAGTAGACAAATTACATAAGAAAATGAAACAAAAAATAAATAATAAAATAAAAAATAAAAACAACAACAATAACAACACAACACAAAATAGATATACATCAATAACATTCACCAATATATTGCCACAAATAATACAACAACAATGCAAAAAAACATAACATTAACGTATCATTCAGGACGGACAACAACATGCACAAAATATTAAAACCAATAACCAAAACAAATAAAGAAAATTTAACAGGAGTATATAAAATAAAATGTAATGAATGTGAACAATTTTACATAGGACAAACAGGGAGAACATTTAAAGAACGATTTAAAGAACATATACCCAAGAACAATACAAAGTCAGCATATGCTCAACATTTAATTGACGACAACCACAATTACAATAGCCTTGACTCAAATTTAATACCACTACATATAAAACAAAAAGGGAAACAACTCGACGCAGCAGAAGAGTTCGAGATATATAAAGCACACAAAACAGAGCGAGACAAATTACTAAACGACAAATTAACACTAAAAGTAAACCACCTATTTGACACAGCCATTAACAATGCAAGACAAAAAGAGACAACCATAAATAACATTAATAGCCCCACACCAGAACAACAAGTGGCCCCACGCACATTAGTACTCGCCCGAAGATGAAGCTGAAGCTTTGAAACGCGTCGCGAGCGGAAGGAAAAATTGAAAAAAGAAAAAAGTTGTGACATTAACAAAGAAAAATAAATAAAGATAAACATTATAAACAAATAAAGTTAATCTTTTATTCAAAAAATAACCGTTTTTAGATTTTGAATACGCATTTGAATGTTTCAAAATAATACTTTCAATATGTGATGGGGAAAAAAGTAAAAAAGCATCTTTCATATCACTAACACGAACTTGTGCGTATCTTGTAGTTCGTGGACGAAGAGAAATCACATTTTCATTCCGAGATCTACCACTTTTATGCTGAAATGGTTGTGGTTGCCAAACAATACCATCTTTTGAAACAAGCAATGGATCCATATTTTCACCTTGAACTGATTCGTTTGTTTCATTTGAATCACTCACTTCCTCTTCATCGTCTGAACCACTATCGGCTGAATACAAGTCATCGTCATCGTCACCACCAACATTTTCCTCTGGCACAAATTCGTCATCACTGTCTTCAGAAATATCACTATCACCACCAACACTTTCATCCACAAATGCTCCCATTTCTTCAACCGTAAGGTATTTTGGTCTCGACATAGTTTTTATTATTCTTACTATTAAATTCACAATATTAACACACAATGTTCACTTCAGAAAAGACTCAATGAAACTGGCTTTGACTTTGAAATTCATTTTTTTATCATTGTTAGATAACTACTTACATACTAGACAAAAATGATTAAACCTAATTTAAAATTAACAGGATACTTATTCTTATTTATTGGTCCTTATGCGGACGCTCTAAACTTAACTATAACCTTATAGTTATTGCCTTTCGGCCTAAAAACTATTTTACGAACTAATCTTACATATATATTCCTCGAGAAAATTTACTAAAACTCGGTATCATTATTGAGATTTTATATAAAACAAATTACAAACTACCTATTCTACTTACTGAAACTACTTAATGTATTCAAAATCCCAATTGCTTTCCGAGCGCCTGGCAGTCGTCAACGTGCACACGCGCCGCCGTGAGCCGACTGAAGCCTTAAAGCGTCAGTCAACTCTCGGAAGCACCACCACATGTTGGCGAGCCCGGCCTCTCCCAAAAACGCCCTAGCTGACTTAATCTAACTTATAAGCTAAGAGGATGTTACCTAGAGTAACGAACCGTCCTGATAGGGCATGTTGACCCCTCCCCCCTCAACAAGCCACCAAAATTCGGCGAATTGCTTTTCCGTGTCGAATCTATCCCTCTCCGATATTGCGGTACTAAAACGGAGGAGCTCATGAGCATTGGCGACGTCCCCGTCATGGAGGAGCCGCTTATCTCTCGCGCTGCGGTAGCGATGGTATAAGACCGGAATACCATCCCTCGTCTGTACCAGCCCTTTTGCATCAATATGGATAAATGCCTCTGGCGGGATAAAGCCAGACCGGAGCGTACTCTCTATGTACATTTCATTGGGGTAGTAAGCCCGCTGGCCATCGCCCTTGCAACGTGCCTTCGAGTGACCTCAATGAAACTGGTATTTTATATGAAATGCACTAATTATTCATATGTGTAAAAATCTACACAAGTAGGTAATTAACGTAAGTATACAAATAACAACCGTCATAAACTTTTATTTTATTGGGAAATCCGTTTTATTTATGTAAAATAAGGGTTATAATAAAGTCAGAAAATTCCGGAAATTAGTAATTAGTAGTTTTTGAAAAAAACAAGAAAAGAGGTAGCTTATGTGTAGTTTTCTACAACTTAAACTTTTCTAAGTTTTTAAGATAAAAAAAATTTCAGAAATTTATTAAAAATTCAGGATAAGGGCTGTGTTCAAAATTAATTTTTGTTTAACATATAATCAGTAATATTTGTTTGTTTTTTTGGTTTCTTTAAATCTGATATAACAATATCGTTACGGAGGTCCAAAAGATTGGCCATGTGCTTACTGGAAGACAATTCACTCTTGTTGCACCAATTTATTAAATTGTTAACGCTTTCAATAGCTATAGCATTTGAAATAACTGGTGTGTCATCAACAACGTCGTCTTCACTGCTATCAGAAAACTCATCACCGCTACTTAGGTCATAACCAGTTCCGTCTTCAAACACATCTTCATTCCATTTCTCGATGTCATCAATACACATGAAACTGTTTGGATCAATTTCTGCTAAAAGAGTTTGATTTATTTGGAGAGCTTCATTGCAGTCCTCATTTTTTTTAAGCAACTGTGCAATGCATTAAAAACTCTGGTTCTAATTTCTGGATGTTCTAATTTCTGAGAGTTCTAATTGTGAGCGTCTACTGTAGTTGCAAAAAAAAAACCAGTCTGGACTAAGGTGAGTGTCGTTTAAATATACACGTACCTAAATAAAGTTATAAATAAGAACGCGTTATTTGCAGATACGTTCAAAATCTTTCTGGTAAAGAGATGTAGCGGAAAATGATGATGTATTTTTTAAAGAAAACTTCCGTATGTCCCGGCCAAATTTTTATAAAATATGCCACATATTAAGAGGCATGGAAAAGCAAGATACAAATTATCGTAAAGCGATACCCTTAAGAAAGAGGGTTGCAATCGCACTCTACACTGTTGGATCTTCAGCTGAGTACCGAAGTATTGCAAACCTTTTTGGTGTCGGGAAAGCAACAGTTTTCAACATTTTGAAAATGTTCCGACTAGCTGTTTTTCTTTTCTAGAAGGTAACGATATAAAAAATGTGAATAACGGTTACAACAAATTTGCTCAAAAAGGGATCTACCTGTATCTACTGGTAAGATTATGTATTTTAACCCTTATATCGTCAGGAGAAAGCAAAGAATTCCTGCGTTGGAAGGAATTCGCCATCTCCTTATAAATATGATTATTTTTTCGGTTTCCCTGCAATTCCTGAAACTTTTCTTCCCAAAGTTCCAGGAGAAACATTTCGTCCACTTCGGACCAGGAAGTTCTTTTTTTTTTGTTGTTTCTGGTTTGTTTCCATACCTGCCCAGAATAAAACAATTTTTGATTGTATGTACTGTAACCGTCACTTTCTACAATTAATAAAAAGACTGATTTCTATTTTTTCGTTTCCATTTTATTATTTAATCAATATTCTTTAAAGTTACAACAGTGCTACCGCGAGACGTCTATCTCCGACGAATGTAATATATCGACTGGCTCTCTTCAATTTCTTTGTGTGCATTGACTTGTATCTCTCCCTACTTTACTGGTAGTACCTTTACACTTTTTACTCTCTTTTCCTGTTACAGTACTTAATAAAAATATCAAAAACTCACCGAAAAACACGAAGAAAATAATTAGGAAATTGAAGTTGAAATAATTTTTTTGACAGTTTCTTCTTTTTTTTGCTGAATAAAGTGCTGAAGTTAACAACAGGTATGTTTGATTTTATTTGTGTATGTTCGATTTTATTTTGTGTGTATTTGCGATGACAGATACGTAATTAAAATTTAAACACGTATAAATCACGTAAATATTAATTACGAAAATGTATGATAAATCACGTAATTTATGAGATGAGTTAGCTAAATCAAGTTGATCTAGCTAAATCACGTTGGTGGGAACATGATATAAGGCACTTCTCATAGAAAAAACAAATGAAATGGCCGACTTAAAAAATAACATTCACTGTGTTACCACTGAATTGAGCGCAATAAAAAAAACCGTATCTACTCAGGAACAGCGTATGGTGGCATGCGACGCTATACTTTTTGGGATTCCATACTTTACTAATGAAAACCTCACCATTATTTTCAATTCACTGTGCACTACACTAAAAATAAATCCACCAAACTTGCGAAACATTTTTCGTACTCGACCGAAGGGCGGTTGCAATGACACTGGGATTTTAATAAAAAAATTTACACCGTACGATCGTAACTTTATTCTGAAGTCTATCGCACTTTTTCGGAAAGTTAACAAAAAGGGACTATGTTTACAACACATTGGAATGGATTCCACCCGCACTATCTATCTACGAGAATGTCTTACTAAGTATAATCAAGAAATCAAATGTATAGCCATCCTTCAGACATAATTTGAAAAGTTTGATTCCAAACTCATGTCTCTTGTTTGAAATGTACTGTCGGAAGCTCAATATTCTCCGGAAGGGAACAAGTGTCTCGTCTATACAAACGCACTCGCTTGGTGTTATTACACTCTGGAACGTCTCCCGTAGTTTACTCAAAAGTGGTGTCAATTTCCTCAACCTGTCTTCCGCAACTTCTTTGTTACGCTTCAGCCCGTGCTTCCTCGAGTTTCGAGGGAAGAGTACTGCACCCTGAGCGGAGAGCAAAAAAGATAAATGCAAAACAATTGTTTTGGGTTATTTTACTACAGAGCCCGCTGTCTATAGCTGGGCTGCGACTCTGAGTATTTTGTTTATTGTATTTATTATTTATTAAAACAAAGGTCCGCTGTCCTTAGCTGGCTGCAACCTTTTTGTTTCGTTATTTACTTAGCTTTGATGATGCCAGGCAGGCTTTGCGCCCTATAGCTGGAGTTACAGCCTGGTCTTTTATCACTTGCCCAAATTTTGCCTCCGGCGTCCGCTTAGGGAATTCGCCAGGTCTTACTGTCTTGGGTCTTTTAGTCTTGGCACACACTTCGCACTAGATTTTTATGGAGCGAAGATCTTACCGCTTATAACTTTAAAAAAAATTTTTTTGGTTCTGGTTTGAACTTTCACTGTATTTATTTTCACTTTTCAGTTTTTTTTTTCACTTTTACTTCTCTGGTGTTTTAGCCCCAGAGAACGCCTCGAGATTTTAAAACAAAACAAATATCTCGTTTGTTAGTTGGTAGGTCGGGACCTTGTAGGTATCCCACCGCTGCCACCAAAATGTAACGCACGTAAGCTACCGTGCTTTCTCGTATTGCCGAGAGAAGAGTCGTGTGCGGAGAGAGATCAAATAAAACACCTTTTTTTTTGTTAAGTTGTTACCTATTTTATTTTCGATACTGAGCTGATGTAACCTTATATCAACAACTGTCCACTTTCAATTCTGAATCTACTCTGCCTCTTCAAACACTTCTTCAACCAGAAGAAACCTCAAATCCAAGACAATCATCATCCCCACTACGCATACACCATTCCCTGCACTCATAGTGCAGTCCAGCATATTTCCCTATCGATGCACTTCCTATCCCTATATTTCGTCACATCATTGAACATTAATTGCATCGACCCAGATAAGGTGCACCGCACCGATATCTTTCGTCACTCGTAATTGTTCATCGCTCCAGATACCGTACGATGCACCTCCGCTATGTCGCAACCATAAACTCATTTCTTAATGGCTTGCGCTGAGTCCTAAGCTCATATAGAGGGGTGAAACAAAAAGGCAATGTAAAACCCTTTCGTATCTTTATGGCACTATCTATTCCTCGTAGGAAATACACATGAAAAACTGTGAAGTGTGTACATTTATATGTACATGGCTGTCGAGGTTCCGTAAAGAAATTTGACAAAATGACGTTATGCTACGATCCGAAATTGAAAATTTATGATTGTTCCGTGAAGGAAATCAAAAAAAAGGCGATGTGACGCGTTAAGCGCTTGCTGTATCGCTGGGGCAATGTAACACCCGCAACTCGATTCCACAAGGGTTTCGATGGATGAATACGAATACCGAAATATTATTTATCCGCGAATACGATTATCGTGAACCGAGGGCACTAAACTCACGGAAATGAACGCTGCGTGAGGTTTTTTTTTTTTTGAATGCGCGAAGTTAAAACTAAAATCTTCCGTTTCGTGAGGATATACAGTCCGTAACATTTGAATAGCCTCACTCATAATTTATTTGTAAATTAACTGTTTTGTGTACCTTTTCGTTCTGTACATATGAAATTGTATATTGGATTGAAAGGTAGGACTGAGTTCATCAGACTAAGAAAAATTTCAAATTGTTTTGAAAAGCTAACGGAATTTTCTGAGACTATTTCGTTTCGATTCATTAAAATGCAATTTTCTTTTTGTAACATTAGAATAGAATCACTATGTTTATTTATGTTAAAATGAAAACCAAATAATTTTTTTTTTGAGAAAAGTATTTTTATTTATTTTGTATAGCTTACACAATTATTTTAGTACTTTGTACAACCTCCCTTATTTTGAATTACGTCAAAAATACGGTAATTTAAAGAATCATACAAAGATTTTAATAGATTAAGGGAAATACTTGCCCAGGCCACTTTGATTCCTTCAATAAGCTCCTCTTTGTTGGTGTACTGCTTCCCACCTTCATACACCTTTCGTGTCAACCAACCCCACACATTTTCGATTATGTTCAAATCTGGGGAGTAGGGTGGCCGCTTCAATTTGAATAAAAAAACCTTAAATCTACTTAAAAAAAAATTAATTAAAAAACACTTTTTCATGTAAACCCAGGCCCCAGATTCGCATTTCAAAATAATAAATTGCATCAAACTTCACAAAATTGATTACAATTTTCTGACGTTTATTATTGTTTTTTTGCTGTCAAAGAGGCGATACGTTTGCTTTGGCCTTGGTTTGTTGGTTCATGTTCCTGTCCATCTGTTCTGAAAATTTTAGCCAAATAATTACATATTACAAACGCAATGAAAAGGTATTTTGAAGTAATCAAGAATGTGAATAATGATTGGTAGGCAAAATTTAATAAACATTATCGTTGTGCACCATTTATTTATGATATTTGTTTCCAAAAAGCTCTGAACAATCAAGTTTTGCAAAGAATAGTAAAAATGAAGTTTCTGTGGTGACATCAACAGACATTGAAGAAGAAGATGTAGAAGATGAAGAAGATGCGCCGCTGACCCATTTAAGAGGCAGCGCTTCTTACCCTTGGCATTGAATATCCAATTTCGGCGCCAGAATGAGTGTATATTTAATTAGTCTTATGGTATGTATGCGATACAGGGCGACTGTTGTGATTAAAGACGAAACCTCGGGTATACAAGTACACAGAGTATATTAGGTATTTATCTAAATTATGCGTCATGCGGTGCTGCACTTGTGGCGTTATGAGAATGAAGATCGTGTTGGAGAGGAAATGGAGATGCATGTAGTCTGATGAAGATGTAGTGCTTCATAAGGTATTGGAGAAATGTAAGGTTTTCAGCAATAGTTGAAAACGATTTCGTGCCATTATTTTTGAAATTGCTGTCGAGTATAGCTTGTGTTTTCGCCAGTATGATTGAATGGTTGGTAGAGAGCATAAGCCCATCCATATCACGATACCCAGAAGCTGTTCAATTTCCTTGGAGTTCGTTGGTGTCCACTTCAATATCCGTGATTTTGGACGGGCGCTTTGTGAAAGACATTGTTTAGTATGCCCATTAGTTTCATCCACCTAAAAAAAATAACTATTGCTTCATAGTTTATTCAGAAATGCAGTTAGTCACTTTTCAAAAAATACTTAAAATAAATTGTATGATGGAATCTGATACAAACATTTTGTAGAATTCATAGGGGGACTTGTTATACTGCTCATAAAGTCGAACATGCGTTGGTTCACTAAATGGTATGTCCTTTAGATACTGCCCGGTTGCTGTTTGCCACTCAAAATCGGCGGTCGGGTTGCGCACCTCTTCAGCATCATCATCGTTCTCAATATCACTATAGTCTACGTTTCCGACTACTTCGTCTATTATTTCATCCACAGTATTGAGAACTTGGATACTGTTTGCAGACTCTGGTAACACTTGTTCTTGAAGCTGATCTATTGATACGGCAGATCGAGAAGTTGATGGCACTGAATCAGTAGTTGTTGTCTGACTTTTCTTGCTGGAGGTTCATAATCTGATTCGGAGTCCGAAATATAACTTTGGGAATCCGGTTGGTATTCGTCTGATGAGCCATCTCCTTCAAATGTATCCGCTCCTCCAGTTTCTTCATCCGACATTAATTCTTGAAGCATTGTGTTCAAGCGCCTTTCTTTTTTGTCGTACGACATTTTTCCAAATTTGTAAACTCACTTTGATTCCTACAATACAACTGTTGTTAGTTCGCAGATTTTTGCCACCAGGAAAACTACTTCTCAGTGTTTAAAATGCATTTTCAAATCATAGCTCAACTTAAAAAAAACGTATTTGAGCTCAGACAAATTAGCTATTAGCTCAGTTTGTGAATGCAATTCAGAACGTTGCCCGAAGAAAAAGATACGTATATGTATCGCTTTACACTTTATTACCAGTTATTACATTTTACACTTTTTTTTGGGTTTTTACTCCAACACAAACAGGAATCACTTGATCCCATTTGGCTATAGGAATAACTAAAACCTTACTGAAATCTTTTTCTTCCGTTCGAGTTTGCGGTGACACATTGGCATCACTTCCTGATTTTCTTCTTACCTGGTGGCCGCGTAAGGATTACGGTAAAATTCAGATATAGAGAAGCAATAGCTTGTAATATCTAAAATCTAAATGTCAATACAAAAAAAAAATGCTGTGGCCTGTGGGGATTTTTTTTCGGATTGTATGGTGGCACTAGGCAACCCTAGTTGCAACTTTTTTTACAAGAAATAAAGTATATTCAGGTCTATGAAGAATATTAAATAGTATTTTAGAAAAATTAACAGTATTTTATTTATTTATTGTTTTAAATACATATTTTTTAGAGCTTCTCGCACAACTTACTTATTTACAATCTTTTTTAAAAACTTCATACGCCTCATCACAATTATAACTGAAATTGTAGCGTCGCCTTTTAACTTGCTAGGCGACTCTCGTTTTTTGTTCGTAGGACCTCACTCGCCTGAGGGAACTCTTGATCTGAAAAAGAGAAAAATGTCGCGTCACTATTGATTGTTCGCCTACCGCGCGTATGCTGTCCGGAGACTACAGTGCACGCTGAATAGGCGAAGAAGCAATAGATCTGTTAGCACTAGGAAATGATAAGTCTTGCTGATCGGATTTTCTACCATAGGCAGATATTGTTTTAACAAAATGGGCCTTACTAATAATCAAACGCTAATGTCGACTACTGGCTGCCAGCTTAACTTAAAATGTACAGCATTATCGAAAAGGTACCAATAAACAATTTGACCTCCAGCTTTACTAGTCCGAGAACTTTATTTGAATCTATTACATTTGCTGTCAAGGAAGTTGTCAAAACAGATGTCAAATCCAGTGTTTTGGTTTTATTCCGCACGGGCTACCTGCTGGCGGGGTATTTCTGTTTTTTCCCGGTGATAAGGAAGAAAATAAAAAAAATGTAGTACGAGTTTACACATGTTTTCAGCAATAGCATGTTTCTGTTATACTTACATTTCTTTTGTGTGAGTTTCCTTAAAAACAATCGCATCGGAATCGTATTTAGACATATCCGCTTGAAAGTCTATGGCGGATAATTCTTCTATTTCGAAATCCATTTCGTCCGGTTCTTAAGGTGGCGTTCCACCACCAGTTTGTTGTTGGCCGATTTTAAATTTAGAAATGTTGGATCGAGCTGTGTGTTTAAATCGATTCCATTGCTCTCGTAGATGTTTCAAAGTAAATTGATAGCCACTGGCGACAAACCCACAACGTACTTGCTCCCAGGCTTCGATTTTTTTTTATCATTGATGTATGATTTAGTTTGCTATCATTAATACTCACTAATGGTCGGACCAAAGTCACAAGATGCTCCTTCATTTCGGGAGTCCAGTTTGCAGACCTTGGTCTCTTTATTTTTTCCATTTTTTTTAAATATATTTTTTTTTTCGAACAAAAACAAAAACAAACTGCTCTGGACAGCAAATGAAAACAAACTCAGCTGATTGTTTTGCGTACGTCAAATTCCATAGGTACCTACTTGACGATGGGCTAGTGATGCCAATTAAGCTTAAGTGAAATGTTTTTTCATACCTATTGGTACTAGGAAATATGGTTTTGTTTTAATATAGATATCACATTTTGCCATGTTTCCCTATTTATTGTTGTTTACATACGCAATTGGTAAAACAAAAAAAAATTGGCGTAACATGTCCATATAGGACCCTAGGCCTAGCTTCTCTCAACCATTCGTTTGTGTCAGTTTTTATTTTTGGGACGAATGAAAGGGATCTACAGTTTAATGCCTTATTCGAACGATAGAATTGAGAAGCCTTCTCATGACAGTTGTACTCCGGGAACTTTGTCAGACGTTCACGAGAGGTGGAGAAGCTGAAAAAGAAGTAAGGTGTGCTTTGTGTTTTTTCGGAAGTCGAATCTGTGACCCCTGGCTCAGTAGTCCAGCACACTAACCACTGAGACACTGCACCCACACGCCATAGTTACGTACTATTAAATAAATAAGTTCGGCAAACCACTGCCGAAAGTGATCTGTGTTATAGTTTAACCTGTCGTCTCTTTTAATGTTTGGAATGGGTCCGACTCCGACCCGAGAATCAGCATCAATAAGCCATCTCGCTCCAACTTAGGAATAACCTATTGTGATATTTCACATAGGTTAAGAAACTGTGCTAGGGTCTTGTGAAGAAGAAGTAGTTTGTTTGTGTGAACAAGGAGCAGTTATTGTAAAGTATAAATCCATTCCAACATTAAAAATCGTTGTCGAAAAATATATGACCCATTTTTGCATATTTTTTTTTTGGGAGCTCGCATAATCCTGTCAATTTTAATTTTATTTCACGGGAAGTAGGTATATTCTTCCTCTATGCATTCGCATATACTTCCTCTATGTATATACATACAAGGTGGCGCAAAAATAACCTTCCGATGTTTTTTGGCTGTAATTTAAAAAAAAAATGAAAAACTTTGATTCTTCTTGTGGATTATTTTTATTTGGTCTTTTAATTTTTTTTACATCAAGTCGAGAATATGATGTCATGTAAATGGCCGCCGCCACAGTTGATTGTCATTTGAGCCCTTTTTATGGCATTTTCCATCACTTTGGCCAAAACTTCCGGCGATAGGTCCTCACATTGTTGACGGATATTGTCTTTCAGAGCTGCAAGAGTCTGAGGCTTGTTGACATAAACCCGCGACTTCAAAAAGCCCCACAAAAAGAAGTCTGGAGCGGTCAAATCAGGCGATCTTTCTGGCCAGTGCAAATCGCCAAAACGGGAGATTAGGCGCCCGGGAAATGCATCCTTCAGCATATCGGTTGTGGCACGTGCAGTGTGTGCCGTTGCACCGTCCTGTTGGAACCACATGTTTTCCAATCCCAATTCATCAAGTTGCGGCAAAAAGAACTCGTTCATCATTGCTCTGTAGCGCTCACCATTCACAGTAACCGTTTGGCCCGCGACGTCTTCGAAGAAAAAAGGTCCGATGACTCCTCCAGCGAAAACAGCACACCATACAGTGACTTTGAGCGGGTGTAATTGCTCTTCGTGGGTTACACGCGGATTTTCAGTGCCCCAGAAGCGTAAATTTTGCTTATTTACGTACCCGCTAAGATTGAAATGGGCCTCATCACTCATGATTATTTTTGATGAAAAATCATCTTCCTCTTGGTGGTGCTTGAGCGTATGTTAGACGCGATTTTCGGTCAGCAGCTAACAGCTGATGCACCGTGTATTACTAAATACTCATTTGATACCATAATACTTGCACGCATGGCAACATTTACTATCAGACCAATTCGTGACAGAATAATAATTTGTGTTAGTGTAGGACTTAGACATGACTTTCCGAACATTAACATTTATTTTCTGGCAACTAAATTTGTTTACTGGTACAGGCATTTTGGAAAGTCTGGAGTCTTTGCCTTAAGTGCCAGACTAAGTTTGATTATTGGTAAGGCGCAATGTGTTTATTGGGAAAAAATACTGGGCAACGCTGAAAATAGCGCGGAGCTGCGAAGGCAAAGAATGTGTCGCTTTTTCCGACGACCTTCGTAAGGAGGAAAACGGCACATTCATGCAATACCGAACTCAAGTGTGGCACCTTTCGGCGGACGCTTAGTTTAAACTTCGCGAAGCGAGATGCGAAACCTGAGTGACTTGAACTGGTTCGTTCAGCTGCTTTTATACCCAATCGTAGGGAAGCTTTTTAGAGCTTGTACATTGAAGCTTTTTGTTTAGCATAGTCAGTGATGGCGAAACTTTTCATACTTAATATATATATATAATATATATAACTATAATAATACTTTTGGTATTATTGTTTATGGGAGTTTAATGATAAATGTTTTCTTAAAACTAACAAAGCTGGTTAAAATTCATTGCTTAGATCTAGGATAATTAGTGTTTTCTAAAATTAACAAAGTTCATTACAATTCATTGCTTGAACCTATTATTATTAGTATTGCTACAAAATTAAAATAAATGAGGAGCTCATTTTTTATTAAATTAATAGATGATGTAGGGGTGGTTGTTCCCCCAATGAAAGATAAGTTTGTTTACTTGGATTATCTTTTATTATTAAGGAAAGAAAAACTTAAATTTTGTTCAAGATTATATACTAAACAAAATATACAGGACTTTCAATCAGCTTGGAACGCTTATTTACCGACTACGGTAAGAAGCTATAGTATTTTCCAAAGCTAGCTCGCCAGTGCCGCACAAACCCTTCTAGGTAGTCCTTAAAGTGGCTTGCTCGAGTGTTCTGAGTTGAATCGCAACTAACCTGCATTTCGGCGGGACTTATATACTGCCGAAGTGAAGCTTTTACAGAAAATATATGAATCTGATGCAAGTTTTTAAATAAGATTGTGTTTTTTTAAAAGTAACAAAAGCTTTTATTACATTGTAGCTATAGGGTGATACACCCGAGTTCGGCAAACTAGTTTATATTTAAAATTATTAATTCATAAAAATTGGTAAAAACAAGAAAACAACATTATCGTTAAAGAGCAACATAAACTAAAGAAAAATAATATAAAAGAAAGTTATGCTGCTTCAATTTTCTATTTCTATCCTCCCGCCACTTAGCATTCATCAGTGAAAAAACTCTTTCAGTAAATGCTGAGGTGGCGGGAACAGAATGTAGATATAAGAAAATTTTAGTTATGTTTTTAAATTCTTCTGAAGTGTTTACTAATAAATGGCTCCACTTTTGGCCAGTACTCATTTCAAGAAAATCTTTGTCTTCTGATATTTTTTTCATAAATTATTTTGAAATTTGTTAATTCTGAATATAAATCATCCATACCAATATTGAGTCTATATACCTATCTATAATTTTCTCAAAATGATCAAATGTGACCGAAGACTTCAATGACAAACAGCTAATTAAAGAAAGCCAGTTAGTCTGATTGAAATCGAACCATTTCTCTAAATACAAATTAGCCTTATCAATAAAAAGTAGGAAGTTATTAATAGTTGTTCTATTAAAAACTTTTTGGGAAGACTCTGTAAAAGTATTTAATACTTTTTTTTTGTTTCATGGTAAAAATACTTACAAAAATCTTTAATTTCTCCTTTGCTGGTATGAACGATGAATTTGCGGGACTTCTGATGGTGTGATGACTTGCGGTACTTTCGGTGTGGTGCGACGAAACTTGCGGGATTCTGATGCCGTTTGTTAAACGGTGTACTGTTGGCGACTGATGATGAAACAGCAATTTTTGTTTGCAGCTGCGTTTTGTATTTACGGTGCACAGTGGTTGCACTAATAGGTCTGGCTGTGACGCCGATAATAATAATTGTAATGATGAAATTGATGGCAGCAGATTAAAAAATTCCTAACGACAAATTGCTTTATTCGGTCTGTTGGGATGATCAATATGGCAATTCGATTATGTGTCGTCGATGATGGCGGTGGCAAACGTTGAAAAACGCTGTTGAAAATTGGTATTTTATTTTTTCTTCCCACAACGGTCGTCGGGGTCACCAATGTGAATGTGCGATTGTGTGACTTAGCGATTGTTTGCGCCTGTGCTCCAACAATTTTATCTTTATAAAAGCTAAATAAAACCGCGAGAAGAAAATAATGAAAATACACTGACTTTAAATTTTCTTTAATTTTTTATTATACTAAGTCGACCAAATGCGCGGCTGTATATATCAACTGACAGACTCAGAATGAGAATAAGAACAAAAGAGACATGTAACGAAAGTTACGTTGTGGCTCGCTTCTGTTCTTTACCATTTCATTTCTTTACCAAACATTTGCATGTGCGGAATTTACTATCCAAATGTGGTGGTGAAAAGAGGAAACAGAGTAGAGTAGAATTATGTAGCTACAATCTTTATCACTGCCTTCTGAATTGTCTAATTCTTTTGTGAATTCTGACTCCGGTAAGCGTAATTCATGTTCCAGTTTATAAGCTTCCAAGGTAACTTTATAAATTTCGATTTTTAATAGTTTTTTTTAAAGCTGTGAGTTCCATTTCCTCAGCTTCAAGTTTCCTCTTCCTGAGAATGAGTTTTTCTCTCGTGAAGATGAAATATGAAGCTGAGGAGCTCGGAAGGTGGTAAGACAGATCATCGCCACCTGCTTCTGGCAAATTTATCCCTTCTGCAATAGGCGAATCCTTGCCTATAATAATATCCGGAATGGCTTCATCGGCAGCGTCAAGAACAAAGGCTCTTCCTCCTCCAGTTCCTGTTTTTTTTTTGGAATTGTAGCTTTTTTTCCCAAAATATAATACAGTACAAATCGGTTATAATAATATCGAAGGGACCTTAGAATTTCATCGTTATATCCGGTACCTACAATGAAAATAATATTAAAAAAAGAAAACTTTATTAAAAAAATCGCTTCAAATGCTCAAGAAAAAGTTGTTGAGGAATCACTAATTTGTGTTTGTCCGGGTGATGAACAAAGAAAAAAAAACAGAGTAGAAAAACATCAAATTCCAGAAACTTCTCGAAATGGCAAAACTGTAAAATGGGACCGCAATAAATTAGAACTGTTTGATTCCTCAACGTTATAAAATAGTCTGTCTTTATTCAAAGGTTACGTTAAACATTATATATTAAGAAAAAGTATTTGACACATGTGACATGACCTTGTGGATTTTGTGTGGATTTTGTGACGAATGGGTGCATTCCACCTCACATGACGTCACCGTCATCATCGTTGTCGGCAACATTCTCGCCCGCCGAAGAAAATGTTTTGAACATTTAGCTGAGTAAAATATTTTTCGAAGAGAGTTTTCCAATGTTTGGATTCCAACGTTTGGATTTGAATTCGAAGCGGCCTATTAGGTCTGAATTCGACTGTTTCTCTAATAACTCTTCAAGAGGATCTTTTGTTAAAAGTTTTCCATCGCAAACAATTTCCGAATCCAAGAAATGATTTCTGTGTCACTAAAGACGTACATTTTCTTTGAGTGATTACAGGGATTTGGAAAGTATGGTTTGTTTTCATTTATTTCCATCTTATTTTTATTTTTTTTTTTTTAAATACACTATCAGCTCTGTGTCGTGGAGTGCTTAAAGCAAGCAACTATCACGAGCAGAGGCTAGATTGCTAGAGGCTTCGATTGCTTTGTCCTAAATCCGAAACTGTAGCGACAGCAGAATACTCCATTGAATCCAGCTTTTTAATAATAGTAAAAAACATACCTTTTGTTAGACCGGAATCATAATTGTAATAAACAGGTTGTTTACAATTTTCGAAAATGCCTCTCGCCATTATCACTTGAACATAATTGGCTGGAGCCAACAATGTATAATTTTTTTGATCATACTCGTATGATTTTTTGGGATTTTTTTTGGGATCTCATATCTCATAGATTGGCACTTTGCATTAATGCAAAAACAGAACTCAGTAACCCTGGATTGATGTTCACCTTTGCCGCCCAACTTCGTAACGTTGTTACGGCCGGAAGAGGATAATTCCTTTTCAGTAATAACCTGTACGCTTTAGGACCACAAGAATAGATAGCAATAGCTTGAGAAATATCATACACATCCCACTTTATACGCTTATTATTCGACTGCATCTTTCGTCGTTGCCCTGAAGTAAACAAGTTATTAATCCAACTAATTTCTTGTTTAAGCAATTTGTTTTCGTTTATTATTTCCTTCAATCAAAATATCATTCATTTCAGTAATATAAATTGAAATCACAACACAAGTTACAGTGGGTGATCAAATTATTACGGCCACATGGAAAAATATAACTTTTTGAAAGATAGACCAACATAACTTTTGTGATTTGTATTTTTAAAGCTTTATTTATTTATTCATATTAGAAGTGACTTATAAGCTAATACAATAACGTAGTTTTAATAAGAAAGAGAACAGTAAAACTGAACAAAATTAGTATTTTGTTACATTGCCTTTTGCTGCTATAACAGCCTTAACCCTTTTTGACATACTTTCGATGCATTTAAAGCAATTAGTTTTAATATATTCGCTCCTATGCCATACTTCGTTAAGACGTTCGATCAATGCTCGCTTATTTGAAGTTTTTTCCTTGCCTATTTCTCTCTTCATCAGTTCCCAAAGATTTTCTATGGGGTTAAGATCGGGAGAGTTTCCCGGCCATTCCAGAACCTCGACATTTTTTTCCTGCAAAAATGCAGTCACTCTTTTTGCCTTGTGGCAAGGTGCAGAGTCATGCATAAAAACAAAATTGCCATTTGGGAACCATTCCTGCACTTGTGGTAACATTTATAACGTTCGTCCCCTCGCCACTCCGCTACTCCATCTGGACTGGAGTATTGACTCGACGAGAACGGTTCACCCCGCAGAAGGGGTTCGGGATCGCTCGACCCCAGCTTACAGCTGCTGGGCATGGCGACCAATGACGGATCGACGAGGGGTGTTCGCCCGCTCACAGCCAAGGCATGACCATCTCCCCGCGCTAGCTCGTCGGCGGGAGCGGGATCTTGCTGTGAGTGCGAACAGGGGGTTATAATATTTTTACATGCCTTGATCCAAACACTCCTCTCGAATACCGTGGACTGCTGACCTGCCGCGGCCTACCCTATCCGAGAGGAGTCGGTGACGTCCATGTCACCCTCCACCATATCCTGCGGCCCGAAGTGTACTGACCCAAGTCCATCGTCAGGCTCGCTACCCTACCATTAATCGGAAGGAGCGGCAAGAAGAAGAAGAAGAAGGAGGGGAAGAGAGGTAGGAGTCCTCCCCTGTGCTGGCCCACCCCACCACGCTTACACGCGGGTACCATGGCCATCGCGCCGCACTATCAGCAATGACCCCGACAGCGCAGAGGGACTAAGCCGCTTTATTCGTATCCTAATCCCGCTCTCACATGCCTGTCTGCATGTACTCACACTCACGCATCCTTAGTGAGGACCCTCGTCGTCTTCCCAGACTGAGCTTAGACCTCCATGGTCCGCCCTGAATCCTTGGAATAAATCGGACTAATGAAGTCAATTTTTAAGTACATTCGAGAGAATTTTATTCCATGGAAAAAAAAAGAAAAGAAAATCGTACCGATGCCTACGCATATACAATAGTAAGCATAACAAATAGTATTTACTAAACTTAGATATAAATCCAATAATTCTTACACTCACTAGTCTTAAATCTACTTAAGCTAGGCCGCCGCAATCGCCGGGCATCTAAACAGTCGTAATCCAGAAAAAAAATTAACAAAAACCAACTAAACCGCTTTAACGCATCCGGTTCCGGGATTCAGGAGGAATTCGGTCGGGCGGTATTGACTTACTCTAGGTTTAAACGCTATAGGACTATCCACACGACGACGAACTACGGTTCAACAATTAACAATAGAGATGTGGCTACCCTGTGTTTGAGGGGTATAGTGAACGTCAAGTTCTGAACGCGACTGTAAAAGTTCGCGCAGGAAGTGTTGAGCTGATCGCCCACATAACCTTTGCTCTTTCCGAGAAGAAAAATGACGGTCCGTGAAGGACTCGGTACCCCGAAAGGAGGGAGAAAAAGAAAATATAAGGGTTGTCGAAAGGATAAAACTTTCACCCGCGATGGTTTTAGTCGCCCTTGGGATTTCAATCCAAAAGAAAATTTAAGTTAGAAGCAATGACTCGCAAGACTCGCGATAAAAAGCGAATTTTCCACCGACGGAATATCTAAATCTTTACTAGTTCGAAAATCTCTTAGCCTTATAGCTAACCTCGGCAGGGATTATCCCGCCACCTTTTTTTTTTTGAAGGGTTCCACTCCCCCAGCTTCGTCAAGAAAAGAATATTTACGAATGAGTTTCGCGAAGGTGCATGACCATAAATGAAATATAGTAGTTATATTTTATGTAGGTAAAGCAATATAATTGATTATAGTGACTCTGATTTATTACTTACTTGAACTTATCCCAGCCGCTGTGCGCACAATGACGAGTGTTCGTAGGTGTACCTGTGTTAGTTAAATTAAAAAAAAAGTACTGCTACAACCACTTTACATCCCTAGAGAAACTCTATCGTTTCGCGTAGCGATCTATTCTTTTTTTTTTTATTTGTGTTTTTCTTTTAACTTAACGTGACTGCGAGATTAGATATACCGTAGACTAAGAGATCAATATCTCTTCATCACCCCGGAGGAGAATCTATTTCCGCCGATTGTTTCCCGTCTTCACTTCAATTGCTAATTATATTTTCTTTGACTCGCGGTACTAGGCTGCGCTACGTCCAAAAAAAAAGAATAAATTTTTTCTCATCCCGAAGGAATCTAATCAACAATTGTCCCAAAAGTGGCCCTCATGGACTCTGAATTAAAAATGACTTTACTTAACCGATTGTTACTAGAACCATAGCCTACGATCTTGCTGTGCTTTGATTGCACGAGCGAGAGGGAAAAATAAACCGACTCGCGAACTCTATGGGGATGGAAATCCCATACTTAATTTAATTTTTGCACAGTGAAAGTACTTTCAAGCACCAAAAAAAAAAAAAAAAAAAAAAAAAAAGAGAGAGCATCTAAGTATCTATCCTCCCAAAGAGGGGTGGTGAATACGCAATACCGAAAGTAGCAGAATAGGTGGTCTAATTCTACGAAAATAATAAAGAAAAATAATTCACTTCGCGGATTATTTCCGCGCCCTTCCCCCACTGTTCTGCTGCTGTGATGATGCTGGTGGTGCAAATGCGGCTGCCGACTGCTGGGTGCTCTGTCGCTGGTGACAAAAATGCTTCTACGATGCCTTGTAGTACTTGCTGATAGCGGGATGCCGCTGCCTGCGCTCTCGATTCCGTTGGAGTGGACGCTTCTCGTTCTTCCGTCGTAGCTGCCCATGCGCTCTATCTCGGTTTCGGGTGGCGTCCAGAAGTGGCTTTGAGCCCCTCTGGTATGCACGGACGCTTGATCCGCGCTGGAGCTGTCTTTACCGAGATTTGTTTGATGTGTTTCTTGAGAGGAGGCTCGGGAATTTGTGCCCAGACGTTATCGTCTTCGTCCGTACGTGAGCCACGAGGGAATTACCCGTGCAACTAGTGGGTTTCTTTTGTCCTAGATTCGATTCTACTTTCTTTATTTTTGTGTTGTTTTATTGGTTCTTGATTATTTTGTTAAATGTCATTTTTTTTCTTTCGTTGTATTAATTGTGCTTTGTGCAACGTGGTTTTGTCCTTCCTCTTGATTAATTTAATTTCCTTCTTTCTGGACTGGTGCGAGCACGATAATGGCGGATAGAACAATCACGCCGAAGTCCCTTTCCTTGCCGTTCGAGAAGATTAAAAGATGGCCGTCCGAGACATCTGCCAACAAGGCCGGATGGAATCGTTCAGATTCGGTTCTCTTGGAGATCAGCCTGCGGGTACGTTCGCTTGAAGGTGGTGATATACGGCGCTTCTAGGTCGAGTCTGTTGCCGAATCTCTGGTGACAGATAAGTTCGTACTCTGGTACGAAATATGCGCAGGGGTTGGTTACACATTTTCGATGATAAGACCTGAATGTACTGGTCTTGACGCATGGTTCCTTCAACAATGTAGAGACGTCCAGTTCCTTGCCCACTGATGATTGACCAAACCATAATGCTTAGAGGATGTTTCACACGTTCTACTATGCATTCGCTTTTATATTTTTCGTTTGCCCTCCTCCTATCAAACTCGGACTTATCCGACAAAATCTGAACCGTTGATTCATCGGAAAAGCAGACCTACAAAAAAATGCGTGCCACGAAAATCGTTAAAATATCTCCAAAATATAAAAAAAAATCTATTGAAAGCCGACATATTAAGTTCTCACCTTTAACCAGTCTTCGGATGTCCAGTCCTTATGAGCCTTAGCCCATTTAAGGCGTTTTTCCACCATCGCCTTTGTAAGGAGTGGCTTCTTTGCTGGACGGCGGCAAGCAAAACCCATTTCTTTTAGGCGACGTCGAACTGTCATATCTGAAATCTCAATTCCTGACTCATGGATCAAATTTGTTAGAACCTTACGTGGTTTCTTTCTATTCTTATCACAAATCTCTTTAATTTTGCGCTCATTTCGTGGCGTTGTTATTCTTTTTCGCCCAGATCTTCCGGCTCTCATAGACGAAAGGGCAGCATTTTTGTCAACTTTTTTTTTATTTTGTGCACAGAGGACTTTGCCACTCCTGCAATTACTGCTATTTTCCTCTGAGAATGCTCAGTGTTTAATAGCAGGGTCTTGATTTCAGAATTTTTTGCCGGCGGAAGGTCTTTTTTTCTAGCCATGGCTTGAACGGTGTCCTTACCAAAAGAGCTCTATAAGAAATTTCACACCCAAACTGAATGCACACAAACTTAAAAATAAGTAAATACACAGCCTGTTTTTATCATAAATACCGATTCCGAAACAGCAACCTTGGATTTTTCAAAAAAAAAGCGTTAAAAAGCTCAAGAAATGAAAAGCTTCCCCATAAAAAAATGAGGCATCCACTTTGAAAAATTGCTTCCAAAAAATAAGCACTGCTTAGTGTTGAGACTTACCTATTATTTTTTAAAAAGCTTATTACCGATAAATCCATTTTTAAATAAAATAAATCTATTTTAAAGGTCTTATAATTCATTTATTTGCACTAAATCCTGAAAAAAATATATTTTTTAAGGTGGCCGTAATAATTTGATCACCCACTGTAGGTATATATACGAGGGTGGTCCCAAAAGTACCCGACCTAACAAAGAAAACACGAAAAATTTGGGAAAACAAACATTTATTTCTCTACTAGTTCGATACACTTTTCCCAGCGATGCTCAAAAGCTTCGATACCCTGTTTGTAGTAAGAACTGTCGAGCTCGATAAAATAGCCATCCAGAGCAGACTCCAGCTCTTCATTGTTGGAAAATCTCATTCCACCGACCCATTTCTTCAAGTTTGGGAACAGAAAATAATCCGAGGGGGCTAAATCTGGTGAATATGGTGCGTGAGGAAGCAATTCAAACTTCAACTCATTAATTTTGGGCCAAAGCAATGCCGGATGTGTGAACTGGTGCATTGTCGTGATGAAACAAAACTTTCTTTTTCGCCAAATGGGGCCGTTTTTCTTTGATTTCATCACCCAAACGCTGCAACAAATTCGCATAATACTCGCCGTTGATTGTTTTTCCTTTTTGAAGAAAATCGATGAAGATTACACCTCGTGCATCCCAAAAAAACAGACGCCATGATCTTGCCTGCTGATGGAACTGTCTTTGCTTTCCTTGGAGCCAATTCTCCCCTTCCAGTCCATTGTTTTGACTGTTCTTTTGTCTCAGGAGTGAAGTGATGGACCCATGTTTCATCCGTGGTTATGAATCGACGCAGAAACTCGGCTTTGTTTCTACGAAATTTTGCCAAACACTCAATTGAAACATCCTTCCGAAGCTGTTTTTGTGCCATTGTCAGTAATCGCGGCACCCACCTTTCGCACAGCTTTCTCATATCCAAATTGTCGGTAAGAATCCGGTGTACACCGCTTTTTGATATGCCTACCATGTCTGCTAACTCACGCACTTTCAGTCGGCGGTCATCCAATACCATTTTATGAATTTTTGTCACCATTTCTGGTGTTGTCACTTCATTTGGTCCGCCACTGCGGTTCTCGTCTTGGCAGCTGGTACGGCCTCGTTTGAACTCCGCCACCCAATATTTTACCGTTGTTAATGAAGGTGCAAACTCCCCCAGAGTAGAATCAAGCTCTTCTTTGATATTGGTTGGACTCAGGCCTTTCAAATGAAAGTATTGGATCACATAACGATGACCAATTTTATCCATGTTGACTAATTCACGGAAAGCATCCACTTTAACTGACTGCCAAAAAAATATTAAGCAATGCAGGATTGTCAAACTTTAATTTTAAGCTGCAAATGTTTAGTACTTTCTACTATACTCAATATTTTTAATCAACTATCGGCATCAATACGATAGGTCAGCTACTTTTGGGACCACCCTCGTATAATTAAGTAAATATATTTGTGAACAAACCTCTCAGTTTTTAGGCTTTCTTCTAAGTCCTGTGTGCTTGTAGATTTGTCTACATTCACATTCGAATTCCGCGGCTGCTGTATACAATGATTTAGGATCATCGGCGTCTTGAATTTCTTCGTCTGTTATCATTGCCACAGATTCATATGTGCCCTGGATTACTTGTTCACTTAGAAGGGTTTTGCTGGGAAAATCAAAATTGTTTTTGGGTGAATAATTTAATAGTTCGTGCTATAAGTTTCGCGCATATTGGTCAGGGGTGAAGTGCTTGGAACAAGCAAATGCATTTTTAACATTAAACTTGTCTTCCCTTCACCATTTCAGTGCCCACACTTTTTAGACAGATTCATCCTTTGGAAATCGAAATAACTTCAATATTGCGCGACCGAGAACTTTATTTTGTTTCCGTTTCATATCATTGTTGCTATTGTAGCTAAATATCGCACAAATCACCATTTTATTTAATTTATTTTACGAAGTATTCCACGAGATAATTGAAAGCACAATATTTTGTTACTGAATTTGCACTACAATGTCAAAACAGAAAGATGCACGTGACGTTGCAATGTGCGAGTGAGATAGGATGTTTCTTCTCCCTGTTAATATATCTGTCCGAACTTGAAAAATACACGTTCGGAAGGAACAGAGCTTGCAACTATACAAAGTCTTTTTTTTAACGATTTCGTAAAGCCTGGGATAGATATCCTTTTTCTGATGCCACCATTTAAGACGATCGTTGTCTTGCTTAAGCGTTACCTCTTCAAGATAATTTATCGACCTCTATAATCATAATTGCAGTTGGTTTTATGTTTTTCAATTCATCAGCAACCTTATTGTTGAGATCTGCGCAGATGAAAGAAGCTTTCTACGAAGTAGATGATAGTGGTTGCGGTTCTTCAATGGGCTCAACTTGTTTGCTCTGTTGAGCTCTTTATGTGCTACTTACTAAGGACTTCAAACGTGTGCATGCTCTTTGAAAAGCTGCGTCACTGTAAATCCGTACTTTTTAAAGCGTGATCCAAAAGGGTGCTTTCGGCGAAAAAATCATTCAATTCAATATCTTAGATTTTTTTTTTCTAATGATTCGAAAATTGACGTATCCATTTTTTTAACGCAATCAGGACGCACGTTTTTGTTTTCACTCAAAAATTCAACAAATAGACCATTTGAAATAAGAATTATTTCAGAAATTGTCACTTCTTTTTCGGAACTGATACATCTTTAAATAAGAAAAGAAATTTCACGCTTAGTGACAAAATTTCAAAATCTACGTTACTCAGATTTTGAACATCGGCCGTTGACTATGGCCAGTGTTGATAAGGAACTTTTTTCTACAGGCTCAAACATGTCGCACGTCGAGTTCCAGCGAGTCACCACATTCTGCATTAACTTAAGCTGACTTTCGCCCAATTGTACTTGCATTGCCTGTAGTTGTTCATTTGCAAGTGTGCTTCGTCGGAAAAGCTCAACAATTGACTTTACTTTTGTTTGCGTGGGCTTCATTTCTTGGGCCTTCAAGAACGAATATATTATGCATATGTGCAAAGCACGGAATCGACTTCAACTGTATAAGTTAATTGCTGCTTGAATATTATAACCATTGTTAGCGATGATTGCAATTAATTTGTTTTGTATTCCGCACCCAAGGCACATTCTTTTGAGCAGTTCGTATAAATTTTCAGCAGTATGCCTTTCGGCAAATTGTCGACATTTGTATCGTTATATATAAAATATTCCCCCTTGTAGCGCCTCTTGTAACGCCGCTATTCCTGCTCCCTGAAGACAGGAAAACAAATAATTATGATTTCCGACCATCAGACGAAATGTCGACCCGCTTAACCTATCGACAGGCCCCCGCTTACACCTCTACCGTTACTACGTTACTTCAAGTCTGAGATACAACAGTACCCTGGGCTTACTGAACCCTAAACACAAAAAAAGAAAGGACAACAAAAAAAACCTTACATAACATAAGTATCCGCAGCTAAATCACACGCCGACGACGGTGTTTCAACTTTATCCCAAATAATAAAAATAAAGGATTCACTTATCGGTACGCTGGGTAAAATAAATCGCCTCGCCAGAGTGGGAAGGCTTAAAACGAACTATATATATATATATTACGTTTGATTATTTGGGGTAAAAACTACGAGGAAACAACAACAACTAACGCGAGGGCATTCCAAAGAGAATGCTACGAAAGAAACCAGAAAACGCCCAGCGCAGCTACCCCAGTTTACAGGCGCTTTTCCTCCGGTCTGCTAGTCCACGTTGACTAAACACCAAAAGAACAACAACAAAACATCATAATCCTCAGAATACCGGATGTTATTTGAGCTACCAATTACCTATCGATGTGCTATTACGCCAATAGAACGTCTGGCAGGTAAGCTCACTCTGAGGTAAGCTCACAAAAAAAAAGCTAATAAAACAAAAGTATTAGAAAAAAAAAAATTTATTGGAATGCCTTAATAACTACACATTATTGTTGTATGAATGAAAAGATTCGTAAAACTGGGATGTTGTAGGCGAACCCACTGAAGATGGGCATTCGTTTGAGGTGTTTGGATATGATGAACTTCCACCCAAAGAAGTGCTTGTCGATTGAAGTGCATATTCCTCCTCCTCCTTCTGTAAGAGTTCTTCTTCCAAAACAATATTCGTGATTTTGTTTATTACTGAAGCTTGTCTTCGTGCTGAAAAAGTTTTGGCGAAACCCAGAAACATGTGCTCAGTGGCAGTTAGATTGGAAGTGTGAACTTCTGGAGTTTTGCGCTTCTCTTGAAGATATGTCAAGATTTTATCGACTGAACTTTCCGTTTCGCGCTTTCTTTTTCTTGTCGGTACGGTGTGTTGCAAAGTATCATTTTGCTGTTGCGGTTGTTGTTCACATGGTTGTTGTTCACATGATATTTCATTTTCTGTTGAATGCAGTATATTTGTCGATTCACTGCTTTCATTGAAATTTAGTTGTACATTGGTTTCAGTTCTGCTTTTCAAAGTTCCAATTGTCCTTTCGACAATATTTCTGGCTTTTGCATGCCTTTTGTTAAAAAGGGATTCTCTTGAGCCTGAAGCTGCGTTTCTAAACGGAGTAATCAGATAAGGCTGCAGAGGATATCCTGAATCTCCTATAGAACATAAAGTAGTTAATTAAAATTGGACAACATTCACTTATAAATAGAATAAAATACACACCTAAGTACCTTGAGCGCTCTCCATTTGACCACCAGCTCTCTAAGAGTTCCTTCAATTCGCTTTGATTCCACACAAACGAGTCATGTGTGGAACCAGGATATCTCGCGTCAACATATCTAATTGTCCCATTATTGTCGCAGGCCTAGTGAAAAGACAAAATTCCAGTGAAAAGCAACAATCAAAATAATAACAACTTACCACCATGGCATTCAAACTATAAAACCCCTTTCTGTTCACATATTGGTGTTGTAAATGAGCAGGGGCGATGATATCAATGTGGGTACCGTCAACACATCCTACTATTCCGGGAAGTCTAGCTCTTTCGAAAAAGTAATTTCTTGCGTCTTGTTTTTCAATGTTGGACATATCTGCCTTGATCCAAACCGGTCAAATGTTCGATCCAAGTAACGAAAGAACTTGATTTAAGACTACCGAAACTGTAGATTGCGAAAGCCCCAACTCAAAATCAGTCCCCACACCATTCTGATAGCTACCACTACCAAGAAACCGCAGCGCACATGCTAGTTTTATTATTGGTGGAATCGCAAAACTCACCGAAGTCTGTTTAATCGAAAATATGAAATAAACCTAAGAAAAGCAATACATTAAACTGAACAAGACGAAATGATTTTGTTCGTACAAACTGTCTGGAAGTTCAAGTGGGTTGGAGCTATCTCTTAAAGCTCTTCTCAGTCTACGCACCATTATTGATTTCTCTGCTCTCTCGTCAGCATCCACATCTTCAAAAAATAATTCAACACTACTTAACATTTTTTTGATTGTGCTTTATTTAGTTTTCCCAAAAATGAAAATTCACAAATAGTTGATGCAAACAAAAATACCTGATGCAAAATCAATACAATTTGACGTTTAACATGTGTCATTTGTGTCTGAAAACCATTGGCAGCATTGATTTTCAAGCGAATGTGGAAGCTCGCTATTCATAATACTGTGATAAGCAAAATTCGCTAAACCATTCGAATCCAGGCGAACGTTCGATTCGCTACTCATAATGTGGGCCTTAAACGCGAATCCAGATATAATATGCAGTCCTTTCCGTAATGAGTTTCTTTTTTTGGCAAAGATCTTATGAATTCAAACAATTTATCGATAACTACCTGTGGCTTAGAATGTGCTTTGGGGTTAAATCCACGATGGTCAATGGGAGACCGCCCTTGCGATTGCAGAAAAGCTATTCGGTCTAACTCCTTACGCGTTATAGTCAAAATCTGGCAAAAAGCATTCTTGCATACTTCCACGCGACGAGCACCACTAATAGCAAAGTATTTATAAGTCACTGATTTGGGCTTTGTTTTTTCGTCGTCCAAGCCAACCCGTGATCGACTTCGAGCAACTGGCCTTGCTTCCACAAACGATTGTGCATAAATAGGCGATTTGCAAGCGATTACGCACAAAATCTTTCAGTTAGTTGAACTGAAATCAAATGGAGGCAAAATAAAAACTCTCGAACCTTTCGTTTTTTAAAGATAAACTTTATTGCTTGGGATTTGGCTGACGAGTGATTTAACTAAATTATATTTGCTTTCCTTTAAGCGTTGAATGTTTATATACAGCTCTAGCTGTTTCCGCAAAGGTTGTTGACCCCAGATATTAGACGTTACCTTTTTAATTTCCGTAAAGTGGTAACCAATGTCGCACTAATACCAGGACAACGCTGTTTTTCTGTGTGTTAAACTTCGTTTCCTTTAACAATGCCCCACATTTTCGGAGTGGGTGTGCATTTTAGTATTGATGCCGCTCTCTCACATAATTTCTTCGGCCATCATGAAAGTTGTTTGTCTGTTGGTCAGAGGTGATGACCACATTTGTCAAATGGCGTTGCCATTGGTGCAAGAGAGACCGCACTGTCTTCTTCTCTTGTTGTGCATTCAATTTTGACAGTTCTCAAATTAAATTCGTGTCGATGCGTCGTGGTGTTTTATAATTCGTCTTTTGGTATCGTTTTCTTGTGTTGTGTGCATTATTTTAAGTTGTTTTCTTTTATTTTAAAATCATTTGATATGTGTGGTGTGCATTAAACCTAATTACTCGCGATGATTGATGTTTTATTTCATCCGAGTAATTAGGTTTCTGCAAGCACTCAATCCCATCATTTCGCGGTGTTGTTGTTGGTTTTGTTGGGAAGCAACAACCAGTATTGGTGCGAAATAATATTTCGTTGTTCGGCCCCACGTTGGGCGCCAGATATAGCGGTCGAACTGCCAAATATGTACAAAAGAAACTAAGAAACTAATTTTTAACAATTTTATTTCTTATTAAGGCCAAAAATACAATACTCAGTTTTAAACTTGTAGAGCTCGACTTTCATCCTACAGAACAAGTGACGAATGATGGTTCTGCACCCTCATTTTATACGATTTGGTGAGTGCGTTGTGTCTCGGCTATTATTGTGTGTGTGATGCAGTTTTGATTGAATTTGAATGGCTAACTACTGTCGGTGTAGAGCATAGTGTTGCCACTTTGTATGTAAGTGCAATGGATACAATGAGGAGTGTAGTGATGCCACTTTTTGCGATTGTTACAATCTATATTTATTTATTTTCTATTTCAATTTTTTAATTTACAAATTTCACAATTTGTGTTGTTATTCATTTTTGTCGCGACGCGTTTCGGAGCTGCTACTTCATCATCGGGCGTATAAACTCTCATGCTGGTGTTTTTGTATTGATAGACAATTATATTTGCTTTTTCAGCTGTGTAATCCATTTTGTTGTTTTTGTTTGTCTCCGGTTGTGGGATGACTATGTAAGTAAAAGATTTTTATTAAACAAAGGTTTTTTTTATTTTATGATTACCTTTGCAAAGCGCACATTTTATCATGCCTTATAATTCTGTATCGTAGCCCTCTTTTGTAATAAAGAGCTATACCGCCAGTATGACTACTTGTACTATCGCATCTTATCACTTTATAGTTAGGAAGACTTATTTCTCTGTCACGGATTCTTTTCGTTAAATGTGTCTCCGTAAAAGAAAGGATATCAAACTTAATTTTTCCCTAACAATTCAATTTCATTAAAATTATTTAACAGACCCTGCACATTTGCGCTCCAGCAATATAACTGGTTTGGTTGCTAATATTGAATTCGTTCTTTCATTACTTTAAGTTTGCGTAAAAACATGGCGCAACTCTTATCATTTGCCTCATGATCACAGCTGACATTTATTCCAAGGGAAGAGTTCATCTGAACACAATTTAAACACTTCGTTGATTTTTGTTACATTCCTTGGTTGAATGTACTTCCCCACATTTCCTACACGCAGGTTTATTTTTGCAAGTGCTTGCTTTGTGGTTATACCATTGACAGGTGAATACGCTCTATTGTTGTTTCTGCTATTCGGCATGTTTCAATTGCTTTATCTAATGTAAGACTGTCAATTTTAAGTAGCTGTGCTTGTGTGTTCTGGCTATTAATCCCAATAACGATTCTATCACGCAGCATATTATCTTTCTGTTGTTCAAAATCACAATTTTCAACCAATGTGTCGATGTCTTTTAAAAAGTGATCAAATGGTTCACTTTCCTCTTGTGACCTTTTATAGAACAAGTACCGTTAGTATACGATGTTGGTGCGTGGGTTACAATTTTTTTTAAATTGCTCCACCACTTTTTTTTGCACTTTTCTGTCAGCTGCACTTAAATTAAAGGTTTGAAATAATTCGATAGCTTCTCGTCCTGCACCTGCACAGCTTAGCTATCTAGCTACTTGAACTTCTACCTCCTCTTTATGCGTTTTTGTTGCCGTGGAGACGCAATTCGAAAGTGTCTTAAATCTTTTCCAGTTTTCATTTAAGTTTCCATCCAAAGTTAATGCTTCTGGCATCGGAAAATCCATTTTATTTGTTGTAATCTCGTTTCTTATCTGTATTTTCTACTTTTAATGTAGCGCCAGCGCCATGTGGTATTTATGAAAAGACACGTTTAAGACCAAGTGACAGTTTATTCATTTCTTTCTTAACCTAATACATTACAACTGTTATGCAATTATACTAACAATAGAGCGAAGTCACCAGCCGTGTTTATGTTTCGTTATTATCTTATACAACAGGACACACCGAATTATATTAAAATATTCTCTCACTTGACACTTTACCCAACCTATTTTTAATTTCCCTAAATCCATTATTTTGTTAAAGGTATCACTGTCAACATCCAGAAGTATGTTCAAATTCCTCAACTTATTGTTGTTGTTTATAAACGAATACACCAGGGACATTTTACAATTAATCAACTCGGGATTTTGTTCACTTTTGGGTTTGACATTATTGGTAACATGGTGTCAGCGGAACTACCTGCGGAACCGCTGACTGTATTGTCCGTGCCCGGCGCCGAGCCTGTTTAATTTTTTCTTTTTCAATAACTGTCAAAACTACTTTCACTATTTTCACATTTATTTTTCTTAGAATTAATACTTAATTATTCTCACAACTTTTTGGTATCTGTGTGTCTCTGATGTTTTAGTAGTTTCTTCTTTTTGACTTTATTTAATAATTTGTTAAGCTGCTCTGCTCTAATTAGTTTTTCCTCTACGGAACTTCATAACATTAGTCGTTTACGTTGACATTGGTTATTAGACTAATTCACTTTGTAGTTTTGTAATGGTTCGCGGTCTAGCAAGGGTGTACCTGAAATTTGGTCTTTAGCTTATTACGTCGAATTACCCATCCTTAGACTCGGCTAGTGCCAACGTCTATACTCACCAGCAGCAGAGCTGCTAAACTAGGTAAGTGGATGTGGTCGAAGACGAGAGATAACTTTCTACTTGTCCTTGAAGCCAATGCTCCGTCAGTGGACTAAATTGAAAAGATGTTACTCGTGGTTGGTCTGGTAGCACAAAGACAATTTATTCATAAATTTTATTCTATTTATACACAAATATTTGTATCGATCCCCATTCCATAATTCCGTTCCCTCCCTTTGAATATTGGATAACCGCAGCGTCATCATATACTACGCACGATCTACATAACTTTATAACCCTAGTATATTCCCGAGGGGCAATTTCCCCATTAATTCATAACTCAGATTTAAGCTTGGTCAGCGCGCTAGTACTTTGAACTGTACTTCGCTCCCCTTTGTGCTGTACATGCATTCATGCATCCACAACATTTCGGGTCTCGGTAATCCGATCTCCAACTCATTGATAAATGCCCAGTGCACTTGAAATACACTGTGCAAGGTTGCTAGCCGGCTG
The DNA here is from genome assembly GCA_949715645.1 of Portevinia maculata. NCBI lineage: Eukaryota > Metazoa > Arthropoda > Insecta > Diptera > Syrphidae > Portevinia > Portevinia maculata. The sequence continues at coordinate 116,531,029 of OX454528.1, read as the reverse complement.
CACCGTGCTTGGGTGCTATATGATATACATCCCATAGCAGTGCATGCGGGGTTTGTGTGCATAGCAAGCAGTGCATGTGTTGGCTATTGTTTGATTTACAAAGAGTTGATCGTCCGAAGCGTGGTGGCTTGTGCCAGGCTACTCGACTTACGATATTTCAATGGGTCATGTTATTTTTAATGGGTTGTTAAACGTTTTGAGTTATGTAGGATCGTTAATGCGGTGATCGAATATTTAGGAAGTAAACGATTAACAAGAGAAATGGGAATGGGGAGTAAAACGGACACTGGCATTCCTCACACCACCCTTCTGGGGGAAAAAGGAGAATTGTCGGCTTGGCGAGAATTCTTCTTTTACCGTGTCGTTTGAACATTTTGAGGAATTAGTAATTTATCTATATACATTTTTTTTTATCTTTGGATGGGTTTTTGAGAAATATTTATATTTTTTTTATTTATTTATTTTAGCTGTTTGTCCAATCTGGTTTTAACCATTTTATATTATTTTTTTTTACTTTATCTTAACCCATCCAATTTTTATGGTCTTGGTTAACAGATATATGTTTTCTTATTATTTATTATTATCTTAACCTAGTCCTTGAAGTTTACAAATTGCTTATTATTAGAGTTTAACAATACTCTTTTTTTTTTTTGATTTACTTTGAAGTTTAACAATACTTTATTTATTGCTTATTATTACGATAAAGTTTAACAATACTTTATTTATTACTTATTATTATATTACATCTAAGTTAAACAATACTTTATTTATTCCTTATTATTATTACTTATTATTACATTAAATGAACGTTAAACAGTACTTTAGTTATTCCTTATTATTATTACTTATAACTAATACTTATTATCAAAGTAAAACAATATTTTATTTATTACTTATTATTATTACTTATTATAACATTACATCAAAGTTAAACAGTGCTTTATTTATTCCTTATTATTGTATTATTATCTAAACATAATTTAATAAATAATCCTTGGCCAAGGATAGAAAAAAAAAAATTTTTTTTTATAACTTGCGGAGGTCTCTCCCCCCTTTTTCTTATGTTTTTTTTTTTTTTTTTCAATTAAAGAATTAAAGAATATTTTACAATTCATCATTAAACGTTTCTAAAAATTGTCGTAATATATATATATAAAATTTCTTTAGTCGGTTTTTATGTACTTTAGTTCTCTTTCCATCATACTTTATCTCGCAGTTCAAGCCTTCTTCTGATAATACCTCGTACGGTCCGGTGTAAATTGGGTCTAACTTCCTACGATTTTCATTTCTTAATAGGACTAAACTACCTACTTCGAAACTAGCTGTTTTACTCTTAGCTTTAGCGTCATACGCACTCTTCCTATTGTTTTTCTTTTCAATCAACTGATCTCTCGCATCCCGATGGGCTACCTGTAGTTTTTGTTTTAGATCAATTACATAGTCTTCGTAGTTATACCTAGGGTCAACTTCTTTTGTTAGATTGGACGGCAATTTGCATTGTCTTCCAAATACTAATTCAAACGGGGTATACCCTGTTTCTGAATGTATAGAAGTATTATAACAGAAGACATAGTATGGTAACCAAGTGCACCAGTCTGTATGTTCTTCAGACACATAGCACCTGAGGTATGCTCCGAGAACCTTGTGCGAATTCTCTAATGCTCCTATGCTCTCATGATGGTAAGCTGTGGACTGTAGTTGTTCTATCTTTAAGAGTTTACACATATCTTTGAAGATCCTGTTTATAAACTCTGTTCCCTGATCTGAAGCTATTGTCTTGGGAACTCCATATTTTAGAATAAAACATTCTACTAGTCCCTTAGCTACGGTACTAGCTTCTTTGTTCACCAGAGGTATAGCCTCTGTGAATTTTGTGAGTTCATCTTGTAGGGTTAGTATATACCTGTGTCCATTTACTGATTCGTCTAGAGGACCAACTAAGTCGAGGTAAATTTTATCAAAGCTGGTTTCGGCTGTTGACGTTATTTCCATTGGCTGTTTTCTTGGTGTGATATGCTTATTCTTTTGGCATATCGGGCAATGCTTCACGAATGTCGTCACATCGTTTTGCATTCCCGTCCAGAAATATTTTCTTCTGAGTGTTCTCAGCATGCGGTTTATTCCGGCATGTCCACTTGTAGGTAATAAGTGGTAGTCGTTGAGCAAGAGTTTCTTTTTGTGAGGATCGGTAATTTCTATGCATTTATCTATGAGGTGCACCTTTATATTACTTTCTTTAAACATGTCTCCTAATTTCTTTTGTAACTCGGGAATTTTATATTCTCGACGGCCGTCTGCGAGTTTCTTTATTTCTTCTTTCGTAATATATAATTTATTAATGGCTAGAGGTTCGCAAATGCTTTGCACGTCCCTCGACAACAATTTGACAATTGATGCCGAACGGGCTGTAGTGCCATCCTTGGAGGTATCCAGCAGTCCGCAAGGTTCCTGCACGTCCCTCAACAACATTTTGACAAATGATGTTGATTGGTCTATAGTGCTTACCTTGGACTTATTTAGGAGTATTAAATTCTTCTCTGGGAGGTATGCCAACAAATCGTTGGGTCCCAGGATTATAGTCGTATCCCTTATCAGATACTCATCGTCCTCTAAACTGTTGCATATTCTTAGCTCGACTATTTGCTGCGCATGTTCTGGGGGTTTTAACAGCTCTGTTATTCTGCGATTGTTCTCCGTTACTTCCTCATCCTTTGCTTCCGTTGGTTCCTTTTGTACCTTGTTGTTTGCCTTGGATTGCGACCTGGTCATGACACATATTTGTAGTTGCTTTAGCTGGTCTGTGTCTATCCTTATGCGACTAAGAGCATCAGCTGTGCAATTGTCACTTCCCGGAGTGTATTCGATGTAAAAATTGTATTCTTCTAAAAGTAATCTGAATTTAGTGAGTCTACTAGAGGGTTCCTGGAGGGAGAAAAGGTACACTAGTGGTCTATGGTCGGTTATGATTTTGAATTTTCTTCCGAAAAGGTATGGTCTGTAATGCTTTATTGCCCATACTATGGCGAGTAGCTCCTTTTCAATCGTACTGTAATTTTTCTCGGCACTGTTTAAGGTCTTGCTCGCATAGGCAATGGGTGTATCATCGAAATTGGAAAGAACAGCACCTAAGGCGAAGCCTGAGGCATCTGTTCGCAAAATAAACTCTTTATCGAAATTTGGGAATTGTAAAATTTGATCACTTGAAAGAATTACTGTTAGTAGTCTAAAGGATTTCTCGCAATTTTCACAGAAATTGAACTCTACATTCTTACGGAGTAATCTGTTCTATGGGATTGCAATTGTAGCGAAGTTCGGTATGAACTTGCGATAATAGTTGGCAAATGCTACAAATCTTCTAACCTCATTTGCGTTAGTAGGTTTTGGATAATTGCTCATAATAATAATCCTAACACACTGCGGTGTCTGTGCCCCACGTTGGGCGCCATTTATTGTAATGATTATCAGACCATAGTGCCTGGCAGGTTGTATGTGTGGAGTAAACTCCTCACTGTTTGTGAGCCAGAACACCTGAGCAGGGAGAATCAGAGGACTCCGTTGTAGTTGGCTCAGGCCTCGATGCGCACGTCTATATATCTGCGGCTGTGCTTCAGTCCGGGGGTGGGTCTTTGAATGCATCGGTACATTAACAACAAAACTTAGACGTGCTGGTAATGGGAGGATAAAGCTGTAAGGAAAGGAAAAAAAAATATAAAAAGGTTGAAACAGGGAAAGACTGACAGCGACCAAGTTCAAGGATTCAGATGAAGTTGAATCCTTCCAATTGCCCTCCCATCCTTTGATGATCAATTCCTAGATTTTCATTGATCATCCCGAACAAAGTAGTAGACCAACACACGAGTTTAATTCACCGAACAAATTTTTATTATTTACTTATTCATACTAACTACATACAACACTTAAGGTATAATCGAGAATTGAGCTTATATAATGAGTCGTCAGATTTAGAGGACCTCTTGGCCAACGCTACGTATATTGTGCCGATACCACACAGTGTTAAAGTTAGTTTGCTCGATATATTGATAAGTTTTCTGAAACTACTAAATCATGGGCGTTTCTATCTGCCGCACCACAATTTGGTTGTTCTTCTGTGTTACGAATCCAAAACAATAAACGAGTTAAATTTAATTCTTATCATGTACCGTTATAGCAGCTGAAGGCTGTCAGGCAACACGGATCACCTCTTGACCACGATGGCTTGCACTATAATTAGGCCATGAACGACTGGATAATAATTTGGTAAGATTTACCTGGTAACCCCGCCTCCTCTCCGTCGATAGATATATCGTCTGAAAGTAGCTGAAACAAAAATTTGTAAATCCCGTTACCCACAGGCACGAACGGTCAAGGATGCGATTCGCGACCTCAATTTTAACTAAGTAAAAGATATAAGGCAAATTTCTCTGTTGATAGAGGTATCTGTAGCAATTAATCCTATTCAAACGTTTCAGACTCTTTTCGTTAGTAATTCTTAGGTAAATAAATACTAGCCATAATAGTAAGATAAAAATAATATAAAATTTTATAATATATATATTTTTTTTTTTTTTTTTTTTTTTTTTTTTTTATTATTATTAGTAACAAGCTATATGGGTGACACGAAATGCTCCATATAAATCAACAAACTATAATCTACGTAATGATACGATCTTACAAACTATCTCCCCGTTCCAGGATCTGGTGATGTAGCGGCTAGCGGATGCACATAACGTTGACTCCACGCGTAGCCGGACTCGTCCAGGGGACGGTTATACAGTATTCACCGCAAAAAAATTGAAGCGTGTGGTGTAGATAGTTTTTTTTTTTTTTTTTTTTTTTGTTATATATGTAAAGGGTGATTTTTTTAAGGTTAGGATTTTCATGCATTAGTATTTGACAGATCACGCGGGATTTCAGACATGTCAAAGAGAAAGATGCTCAGTATGCTTTGACATTTCATTATGAATAGACTTACTAACGAGCAACGCTTGCAAATCATAGAATTTTATTACCAAAATCAGTGTTCGGTTCGAAATGTGTTTCGCGCTTTACGTCCGATTTATGGTCTACATAATCGACCAAGTGAGCAAACAATTAATGCGATTGTGACCAAGTTTCGCACTCAGTTTACTTTATTGGACATTAAACCAACCACACGAATGCGTACAGTGCGTACAGAAGAGAATATTGCGTCTGTTTCTGAGAGTGTTGCTGAAGACCGTGAAATGTCGATTCGTCGCCGTTCGCAGCAATTGGGTTTGTGTTATTCGACCACATGGAAGATTTTACGCAAAGATCTTGGTGTAAAACCGTATAAAATACAGCTCGTGCAAGAACTGAAGCCGAACGATCTGCCACAACGTCGAATTTTCAGTGAATGGGCCCTAGAAAAGTTGGCAGAAAATCCGCTTTTTTATCGACAAATTTTGTTCAGCGATGAGGCTCATTTCTGGTTGAATGGCTACGTAAATAAGCACAATTGCCGCATTTGGAGTGAAGAGCAACCAGAAGCCGTTCAAGAACTGCCCATGCATCCCAAAAAATGCACTGTTTGGTGTGGTTTGTACGCTGGTGGAATCATTGGACCGTATTTTTTCAAAGATGCTGTTGGACGCAACGTTACGGTGAATGGCGATCGCTATCGTTCAATGCTAACAAACTTTTTGTTGCCAAAAATGGAAGAACTGAACTTGGTTGACATGTGGTTTCAACAAGATGGCGCTACATGCCACACAGCTCGCGATTCTATGGCCATTTTGAGGGAAAACTTCGGAGAACAATTCATCTCAAGGAATGGACCGGTAAGTTGGCCACCAAGATCATGCGATTTGACGCCTTTAGACTATTTTTTGTGGGGCTACGTCAAGTCTAAAGTCTACACAAATAAGCCAGCAACTATTCCAGCTTTGGAAGACAACATTTCCGAAGAAATTCGGGCTATTCCGGCCGAAATGCTCGAAAAAGTTACCCAAAATTGGACTTTCCGAATGGACCACCTAAGACGCAGCCGCGGTCAACATTTAAATGAAATTATCTTCAAAAAGTAAATGTCATGGACCAATCTAACGTTTCAAATAAAGAATCGATGAGATTTTGCAAATTTTATGCGTTTCTTTTTTAAAAAAAGTTCTCAAGCTCTTAAAAAATCACCCTTTATAATTGGGACCCCGCCACTTAAGAAAAAATTCAGTTTGATGTTCAGAAATATTTAGGGGACCACGCCATTGTTTAAATTATTATTTTTAGACCACGCCACGGAATTTTGATGTTCAAAAATATTTTGGGGACCACGCCATTGAATTTTTATGTTCAAAAATATTTTGGGGACCGCCATTGTTTAAAACAAAAATAAAATTTTTTTGGGGACCACGCCATTGTTTAAAACAAAAATAATTTTTGGACCACGCCACTGAAATGCTGAAGACTGAATATTATTGGGGACCACGCCATTGAATTTTTATGTTCAAAAATATTTTGGGGACCACGCCATTGAATTTTTATGTTCAAAAATATTTTGGGGACCGCCATTGTTTAAAACAAAAATAAAATTTTTTTGGGGACCACGCCATTGTTTAAAACAAAAATAATTTTTGGACCACGCCACTGAAATTTGTATGTTCAAAAATATTTTGGGGACCACGCCATTGTTTAAATTATTATTTTTGGACCACGCCACTGAATTTTGATGTTCAGAAATATTTAGGGGACCACGTCACTATTTAATTTACTTTTGGGCCACGCCACTTTATGTTTTATTTCACTAAAATCGTTAAAATAATTTTTGGACCACGCCATTATTTAACCCATTTTCGGCCACGAAATTTCAAACTTATTCTTTTTATGTGAAATTTATAGTCTAGGGTAATATGGCACTGGAAAAAACGAATCCGTTGTCCAATTTCAGCTAGCTAGTCTGCAAATCTCAGAAACTGGTGTTCGCAAGCGCGAACACTGGCTGCTATTTGACGTTTTTTTGTTTTCCATAAAAACTCAAATTATGAATGAAAATGGATGTTTTAAGTTAAAAGAATAATGATTTAATATATTAGTAAACAGTCAATTTTATTAAGAAAATTTAAATTAAGAATGTATGTATTATAAAAGAAATAAAAACCTAGTACAAGAATCATTTTTCGTGATATTTTTTAAAGTAACTTGGATGCAAATGGACATTGCATTTTTGACACATCCATTTTATTGGCTTACCACAGCCTTTTAACTGGCAACGTCGAGGTTTTCCCTGTGGTTGTATAACAGGAATATGTTCACCCTTAACTCGTGGCATATTGCAAGGCTGATACTCTTCTGAAGATGATCCTTGTGATGATGTTTCTTCTGATGTCAGCAAAAGTTGTCCGCTTATTGTGACACGCATATTTTTTTGTGACATTTGTTTTTCATTTTTAAATTTTGCAACGAAACAATGCAACTTCCATGCGTTGACTACAGAAGAACTTAAGATGGATAAAAATAATGGCCAATACCATTTCTTTGACCGTATGTTTATGCGATAGTTTTGAACTGCATTGTCATGCAAGTCGACACCGCCCATGCCATTGTTATAGTTGGTTAAAACTAATGGTTGCTGATAATTTGTGTACATCTTTGTCTCCTTTTTCCATCGTTTAACTGTGCACATTGGCTCTATTTGGTCGAAGTTAGTGCAAATAGTCACTTCTTTGTTGTCAGCCCACCGACAGACCAACAAACTGTTTGTTTTATCAAACTGATAGTCAGTCTCACCACGCTGTAATTGTTTGCCTGTTTTTAAAGCTGCTTTTGCGATTCGATTGTTACGAACAGTTCCAGTTGCGGAGAAATGTTTTTCACTTAACAGACACATCAAATAGTAAGAAGTAAAAAAATTGTCAAAGTAAACCTTGTGTTGATTTGGGTGTTCAACTTTTTCCAGTAACCTCATAACAACGTCAGCGCCCAAACCAATTTGACGGTCATAATTATCACTGGCACCAGAATATGGTATGCAGCTAAACAAATAACCGGATGCAGAGCAGAGGCACCATATTTTATAACCAAAACGAATTGGTTTGCCTCGTATGTACATTTTGCATGAGTGGCGCCCAAAATAGGGAACCATTTGCTCGTCGATCGACAAATTCTCGCTCCAAACACCAAACTGGATGAACTTTTTGTTAGCTATTTCAAACAATGGTCGCACCTATGAAAAATATGAATGAAAAAATATGCAATTTATTGAAAATTAAAAATCTCACCTTGCTCATCTTATCGTTTTTGTCTAGATTTATATTGTTGTTAAAATGTATGCTACGTTTTATGTCCTTAAACGTTTTGCGTGACATGCTCTGTTTAACGATTGCATTACCAAGGCAAGGATCATTAGACCAGTAATCATCAATTGATGGCAATGTGTTATATCCTGATAAAATCAGAATACCTAAGAACCGTCTCAAACTAATTGCATCTAACAGAGTGTTAATCGATTTCTGTTGTGCATACTGGTTTGACTCTTTGATGATTAATTCAAACATTTCACTGTCAAAAAATTTTTCAAACAATTCCATCGGCGACAAATTTTTAATTTCATCAAATAACGTCTGTTGAACAGCGGCTAAAGTATCGGTAACTGGCGGTAACTGTTTGCGATTCGTTCTCTTCGACCATTTCGGTTCACCAAAAGCATTTAGCGTCTTGAAGGTTTTTTTTAGCTCGTTTTGGTGGAGGTGCTGTTGATGAAGATGGTTGTTCATCACTTGCCTCATATGGTATAACTTCAGCTGTATCATTTTCATTTCGTAATGTTATTTCAAATGTACCAGCTAATTCTTGCAAAGCAGTTTGCTAAATATTATAAATAGTAAAGAAACATGATTTAAAATACCATGGGTAATGCATTTGTTTTCCAATAGACTTACATTGTCATTCATTGGAATATCATCTTCATCAATAAATTCTTCATCTGTCACATCATCAACATTGTCTGGTGGTACAACACAAATAGTTTCCACTGAGTCGTCATCATCAATCATATCTATGATTTCACTAACTGTTAAGGCTTTTCGTGCCATTTTACAAGTTTTTCTAAATTCTTAGTATGAAACGCACACACTTTACTTGTTTTATAATTTTTTACAGTTTTACCAAAAGGTCCTCACTCTTGAACATAACTAGCAGAAGTGCTAAACGTTCATACCACCCTTTCCCTTTTTATTTATCAGAGGGAATGCCTATACTAACAAAGAGTGCTAGCGACTAGCAAAGCCGCCGACATCGAGAACAAAGAGACAGCGTAAAAGGAAAGGGATGGACAGTGTCTTTCGGTCTACATCTGCACAGCAGATGTTTTTAATGGATTTCACGACGCCATCATTAGAAACATCTGGTCAGCAGATACATCATGTCATTAAAAACATCTTGTCATTAGAAACATCTGTTAGCACATACATCTTGTCATTAGAAACAACAGCTTGTCAGTAGATTCTAAAACAGTATTGTTAAATTAAAAGAATTATCCTACCAAATAAAATGTTTAAGAAAAAGGAGTCGGCGATTTCAACAAAATAAAACAGGATTTAATCTTAACTTATTCCTCGAAGCAATAAAGAGAGACAACTTTCCTCGTCTATACAAATATACTACGAGGAAAAATGTCAAATAGCAGCCAGTGTTCGCGCTTGCGAACAGCGAACTTTACCCTTTTCTGCATAAAACGTTGGCTATGTATACAAAGTGGCTTGTGGTTTATAAAATCACTTGAAATGTTTGCACAAAAACGTTATCATTATTTTCTTTTTTTTTATTATTTTTATAATAATATTTTCTTTTTAAAAAAACCTCTTAAAAAGGGGGTTTAATTACACCCCATCATACTTAAAGAAGGGGCTTAAGACCTCCATTTAAAATTTGGGTTTCTAAAGTTAAGATAACATGTAAAATTATTGCATACTTACATTTTGTATTTAAAACTTAAAAAGCATAAAAAACAACATTAAAAAAAAACTATTTTACTGTTCGAACAGCGGCCGAAAATGGGTTAAACTATTATTTTTGTTCGTTTAATTTTATTTCTGGCCCTCGCCATGACTGTACAAGTCAACACTCCAACCAACTCCTTCCAAAACCAAAATCAGACTGCCTTCTTCCACAACTCAAACAAGACCCTTTTCTTCTGTCCACCTATCTCACTATCCCTCATGCCCAATCCCAATGCCGCTTTTAAAATGTCTCGCATGCAAACTCTCGCTCTGCACCAATCACGACATGTCTTTTAATTCTTTTCCTGCAAAATCGACCCCTGCCTCCTCACTCATGCTAAAGTCGACCGTGGTCATCCGTTGCTCAGTGGCGTGATACCCACATACACACGCACTTAATTCGAAGAACGCACCCAAGCATGGTTTGTCGACAGACCATCGTGCCGGTGCATAAAAAAAATTCCACACAAGCAGTGAGGCGATTTGTCTCGGCCAATCACGGGACGCTAGCGACAACAAGCCATCTGGCCTGATCGTCATCGTCAACGGTGCCATGCACCGACCATGGGAGATGGTGTAGTATGTTGGGGAAACAAGTTTTACCTCATATAATTTTTTTGTTGTTTTGTTTTCGTTTCACGTACCCGACCGGTATCGGGCATCGGTATTTTTTTCAGGCAATTGTTCGCACTAGGGTATGTGTGTATGTAAGTTTGGCAGAATGTATGACTTGTATTTAAATTTGGTTGCTGTTGCGCAGACTACAGTAGAGGCAAGAAATTTGTTGCCCACCGAAATATAAATTTTATACAGAGGTGGCAAAAAAAATTCTCTCGCATTAAATTAATGCTAGGTGGTGGCATCGTTACAAGTAGTGTCCAGTAGCAGCAGGTTGTGGGTAGGCTACTGCTGCTTGCACCTGAGGTCCGGTATTAATGACCTCCTTGGATTCCTGAGTGCCCATGCCCTGGTGTTATTTCTGGTTTGTGCGGTTCGAGTCGGGTAGCTATGGACTCGAACAAGTCGTCGAATTCCTTCTGGGCGGCTAGCTTGTCCCTTTTGTTCTGCTTCCGATTGTTTTTGATTGTCTTCTTCAGTATCTTTATTTGGCGGACAAATTCGCTCCGCTTTTCTGCTGCCTGCTTTGGGAGGTTAGCCAGTCGGGTGAGGTCCGATAGCTTCTTTTTCAGCTGTACCCGTTTGCCTCCTCTTTTTTGGGACTTGGGTCCCGGTATCGATGGTTCGGGGATTTGGGAGCGGGTCGGTGCTCGCCGTTGCTGGTATTCTGCTAGCGAAATGGGACGTGGCCCGCAGTTGGGATTGCTTAACGCAACCGCGAGTGGAATGGTTTCGGTCGTTCCAGTTGACCGAAGCAATGTGTTGGCCTTCTCGATGTATTCGGAGGCTAGTGCCAGGTTGTGTTGTTCCTGGGACATCGGTTGGTCGTTAGGGTTGATCCGGATATACTTCCCAGTATGGCCCTTGGTTCCTATTGTGGTCTGCTTTGGTCGGGGGATTGTTCTTATTGCCCTCCTGGCAGGATCGCCATGTAATGTTTGTCGTCAGGTTCTGTAAGGGCACGACTGGGAGAACCTATTGTTTTATTGGGAGAGCTTCTCCTGACCTCGCACAGCGTGTTGCTATGTAAGCGAGTGGTAGACCTTCGAAGCAGAGGACTGCTTCTTGAAGGCGTCAGTTTTCTAAAAGAAGATCCCCAAAAGTATTCCAGCGAGTTGCTAAATAAAACACTTATAGGTTCTCTGACTTCAGAAAGTGAAAAGCAACTTTATTCAAAATTCTGGGCTCTTATATACTAATTTTCACATATGCTGTCGCAGCAAAAAGTATTCGCTTCGTATCTCGAACCCCAAAATCCATTAATCGATAATTGCCCATTCGGCATTTCCCGCGTGTGGATGACCGCCGTCATTCCACACAGTATTCGATTACAATGTGCTTGCCAATGATCATTATCTATGTAGCTGTACACTTTGTCGCGTGCCATTGCTCAGCATAAGCAAAAAGTTTCACACAAAGTGTTTGTTTACTTTTTGCTACCATGGATTGCCCATGTGGCTAGGGATGGCGGTTATTACAAAAATAACCGGTTTTCGGTTATTCCGGTTTAATTTAACACCAGTTTAACCTGGCGGTTATAACCGCTTAAAAAAACCGGTTTTCGGTTAAACCGGAATCCGGTTTTTTACGAAAAAAAAACATACATAAACAAATATTACATTTTTAATGAAAAATATATTTACATATGAAATTAAGATAAGAAAACATTTCAATAAAGTACATACTAACATTTTAAATTACATAATATATAAGATAAATAAATCAAGTTGTTGTAGTTGGCCAATATTTTTGTTCCAACCTATTCATGAAGACCCTTTCTATAATATGTTGGTCTGTGAGTCGACTCCTCTCATCAGAAACAACATCATTTAATGTTGAAACGAGTCTTTCAGAAGCTACAGAACTTCCGACAAGAGATAAATACTTTCGTGCAATAAATGCTAATCCCGGCATACAAGTTTGGCTCTGCTCCCAAAAAAAAAATGGATCACTCAATCTGGGTAGCAAAGGTTGCTGAAGGTAAAGTCTCAGCTCATTCGGAAACGAATCTTCAATTTCCACCGGACTAGTCTTGGCTACCACCTGGTCATGTGTTGACCAAAGAGTGTTCACTCTTTTAGTTGTTTCAGCTTCTTCACTTCGAGTTGGTAACGGAGGTGAAAGCTTCCCAATTCCTATTTCAGTCAAGTGCTGTTTGATTTCTCGGCTTAAGTTTGAAACTGCTTTACTTGCAACAATGGGGTTCATATATGTTTTTTTAAAACGAGGATCTGAGAGCGAAGCATTCCACAGCAGAGGGTTCTGCAATACTTTTGCGCTTCTGTCTTTAAGGCTGATCAATAGCTTTTGTGAAAGAACTTTGACTGCACTATGTTTAGGGCTCTGATTTTTTAAACTACCTTCGATGATGGTCAATAGGGGGATAACGAGACTTCCTGTTATGTACTCGCTTCCCGAGATCTCCGTAGTGGCCTCATCGAAAGGTTTTAGGATATCCAATAGTTCTGACACGATTTCAATGTCTGCTCCAGAAATCATTCTCGGTGCATTTTTGATAATGGGATTTGCTAAAACTTGAGCAATTAATGGTGACAGTTGGACGAACCTCTTTAGCATGTAGTAGCTGGAATTCCACCTTGTTGGTACTGATTGAACCAAAAGCATTACATTTCCCTCTGCTATACCTTCTCGTACCTGCTCCGTCCGTAGCTTCTCCATAAATACGTTACTCTGTCTTGCAAATGTGACAATATTTTTAATTTCACTTATTAGACCTTTTAAAATTTCATTATTTCTATCCTCTAGGCCATCTGTGACTATTAAGTTAAGAAGATGGGCAAAACAGTAAATGCTCTTTCCATCCCCTAACAACTTCCTCACACCTGCGATCATGTTAGCACCCCCATCTGTGCAAACACCAACTATTTTCGACTTCGGTATGTCGAAGACTCGAAGAACATCATCAATTTCAGAAGCGATGTAGTCGCCTGTATGGCTCTCTCGAAGTCGCCGAACTCCCAACATTATTGTGTCCAGCTTCCTTTTGTTTTCCTGAGAATCTGTCAGTAGAGAGTGAAAGTGTATTAGGTACCTACAGTAAATAGAATTAATAAAACTAAAGTACCGATAAAATGCGCTGTAATCACCAAAAATCCTTTTGATGAATTGGTCAAAGTACATATGTCTGCAGTGAGCGAAAAGTGCACTACATTAGCTAATGTTGACTTCACTATTTGGACAGCTGCGGAGTACTTGGTGCTAACCATGTCAGTTATCTGCAATGCAAGAAGAACAATTTCGTTAATGAAATAAAATTTTATGTAAAGTGCAAATCAAGTTACAATATTACGTAATTATTATAACTAAGTAGGTATTACTTACAGTTTTTCTGGAGGGTAAAATGTACAATGGCACTGCAACTTTCGTAAAACGACTAAAACCCACTTTCTCTACAAGTGAGTGAGGTAAATTGTCTTTACAGATCATGAAAATCAGTGCATTTGTGAGTTCAAGGTCACGTCTTCCACCCCCTAAAAAATGTAATTACATATTTACATTAGAATCGCTAGAGCCTAAATATATAAATAAATATGAAACTTACTCTCATAGCTACATATTCTTTCTTGGCTTTCGAAGAGAGTGATCTGCCTCTGCTTTGATGAAGTCGAAGGAGTAGGAGACCTCGAACGAATTGTGTTAGTGGCTGTGGCTGTGACCGAATTCGGTTTTCTTCTTGGTTCTCTTGTTGTCTCTGGCAAAGTTTCTCTTTCTCCTAAATTATCGGGATCTGTAGTATTACTTTCGAAACAGGACAAATGTTTTTCTTTACCCTGGAAGCAATATGCAAGAAACAAAAAAAAAATGCTTAACAGTTCACAGATTTGAGAAATAATTAATGTAGGTACCTACCTTCTTTTCCAGACAATATTTTGGATGTTTGCTTGTTAAATGTTGACGCAAGTTCGTCGTGCCTCCTCCCGTTTTGAGTTTTTTTAAACAAATGGAGCACTGCGCTTCGCTCCCACTGCACTTTTTAAAATATTTCCAAACTATTGATGATTGCAATTGAGCCATATTTCGACAATTACAATATCAAATTTTAACACTGAAACAACACCAACTAATCAATGGAAAAATAAAACTTTTTGTCTCTGACAGTCTGAAGGCATATACAATATTTAAAACAAACGTTAACGGTTTTCTTAAAAGTTAAAACAATAATGAAGTCACCACTCACCACCAGAGTTGAGTATATCTATGATGAGTAGAGAGAGACACTCTGTCTTTTTATATGGATTTCCTACTAGGTAGGTACCGCAAACCAAAATGCTGAAAAAAACGAACCGTAAGTGGAAATAGGTCAAAAGAATGTTTTTTACCCGTATACAATGACTACTTGAAAAGAAAATGGTACGCGATACATTTAACCTATACCAATACATGCGGCTTGCTGCGTAAGACGAACGATTGTGGGTTTTTCCATAATCCTTTTTTAAATGGTTTTATGATTCGTTTTTATGATTTTTTTCAGTAATTACACCTAATCTACTGCAATTGCAGCAAAGTGGCAACGCTGCATGCTCACTTCATTGAACAAAATAATTACACACGAACAGCGCCAAATGATGTGTGCCGTGTGGTGTGACGATGCGCATGGTGGGGTGAAGCAACAAAAAGTGCGAATGACCAATGACGACAAAACTATTCAAAATGCGTGTGTTTATGTATGTATGGGAAAATGAAAGAGGGTACCAATTTCATTATGCGAGAGCGAAAGCAAGGATTTTTTTTCGGTAGGCGAATGACGAATAACCGAAATGCGATTAAGCTAAGCAGCAAATGTTACCCGGTTTTTTTGTCCGGTTATTGGGTTTAGAAAAAAAAACCGGAGATAACCGAGACAAAATAATAACCGGAACGAACACGGTTAACCGAAGCAAAATAACCGCCGTCGGTTAAAACCGGCCGGTTTTTCCCATCCCTGGGCTGTATGCTTTGTGTGTGCTATTGTTCAGCATAGGCACGTCGACTCATACAAGGTATTTGATTATTCGAGTACATACATTTGTATGTTTGATCGTTGAACTCGTAATCGGCATAAGACACATTTAGGTTTATTTGTTAGGGTTCGAGTTACGAAGTGAGCAATTAAATGATTTTAATTTTATGACATTGTTGGATAAGTAATCGCGAGTGCGATCACTTTACAAAATATGTTTTGTGATGGTTAAGTGCTGCGTACTTTGTGTGATATGTGGCGCTAGTGCGATCCCTTCACAAAAGAATACATAAAGTAAAAACTTAAAACTAAAAACTAAAAACTGCAACCAAGATTGTAAGACGAGAGATATTAAGTTAAGAATAAATAAATAAATAAATAAAAGCGCCATGAATTTAAAGGGCGTAAAAGAAATAAAAACAACTTTAATTTACACCACGAAAATGTTCAAAACATGCATTTAAAAACTGTCTGGAACGGTCTCCCGATTCATGTTAGGAATAAGGCCTTTATGTATTCAAATCAGACAATTTCTTGCTACTGCCCCATATTGTATGGTGTGCGTTTATTTAGTTATATAAAATACCGTAAGTTTTATATAATACCGTTCATGTATTTAATTTAAACAATTTCTTGATAAATTGTGCTACTGCCCCATACTGTATGGTGTGCGTTTATTTACTCTGCGTTTTAACTTGGACTCACCTTTTGGTAAACGATACTGCTACCCCATATTGTATGGTGGGCGTTTATTAAGTTCCTCGTGGTCCAATTACGCTGCCCCTTTCTCCCATGAAATGCCACTTTATTATCGCTTTCATCCAACTTGACGTCCTGAAGAATTCTGGTCTTTATTGCATCGCCAGTGATAGGAACACCTGAACTCTCGATGCCCACAATCATCGGTTTGTACTCCTCCGACAATCCAGCTAGCAAAAGAGTCCCAATCCATTCCTGGCTCACCTGCATACCAACACCGTTGAGTTTGTGGGCTGTAGTGACTATTTGGTTAACGTACTCCTCCACAGACGAGCTATCATCCATCATCGTAGTAATTAACTTCCTTAATAGACCTACCCTGCGTGTCAGACCATTGTCCTGAAATGCCTTCTCCAAATATGTCCATGCTTCCTTTGCAGTCTTGGCTGATTGAACATGGACGAAATTTATGGGTTCTATTAGAAGAATAATTTTCGACTTAGCCTTTGTGTCCTTCTGCCTGTCCTGTGCCGCTTCGGATACAACGCAATCCCAGAGCTCCTCATGCTCGAGGTATGCACGAACAGCGAACTTCCACGCGTCGTAATTTTCTCTGCCCTTCAGTTTCTCGATCGATGGCAAACTCGTGTGAGACATTTTTAATCCCAAAAAATAAGAAACATCCGCCAATTAAATTTTTATGATAACTATATCAAAGGAAACGCGATATATATAATTTTTTAATTCGTTATGGTTTTTAGCATTCTGGGCCCATAACCTGTTGAAATTACTTTCTGGAAAATAAAAGAATATAAAAACCACAACTTGCCCAAAGTGAATTTATTGAGAAAAGAACAAAAGTAAAAGTCAAAATGATATGACATTTGGTTAAGACAAATAAACGGTGGTGCCAAATTGCTCAGTAAAATACATTCGCTTTTCTAACACAAAGTCTAACAGCATAAATGAAGAATTGTCTGCGAGATGTCAGGCAAGAGTGCGGCAGAGACCTAATAACCATAAGACGGTTGGAGTTAGACAACGTTATCTTTGCGAAAAGATAATCAGGTTGTTTCCAATTAATTATTTTAAAAATAAGAGCACATGACCGATATTTGAAAAAAGCTTCAAGACTGCACCCAAGTATTTGACGGGACTCTAAAGAGATATGATCGTATCGCCGAAGGTTGAAAACAAACCGCGCAATAGAGTTAAAAGCCACTTTTAATTTTTGCATAAAGGAATAGTCGGAGTCAGCAAAAATCTCACAGCGAGGAAAATGCCAAAGAAGAATGCAATTAAAATCTTGATATAAAAGGAGAGTACAATAAAGAAAGAGCATATTGTTCACTATCATATCATCGACGCTGTTGTTTAACTTCGCCCACTACCTTTCAGTATTGAGTCTTCGGACAAGACAGCAGTTAACCTTGTCAAAACAAAGTTTCTTCGTCGCGACTAGAGAAGTACCGCATACAGTGCTAACTCGCTGTATAATCTCTTCTTTCCTTCCACTAGTCGTCGACATCAGTGCGGGTGCATTCAAGTGCACGCACAACGAAAGAAAACATCATCGCTCCTCTAATTCTTCCTCCTCCTCTAAATCGGCTAATCCGCTTTCGTTACTTGGCTAAGTTAGTCGACGATCGAACGTAATAGCGGCTGTACAAAGTAGTGCAGTCCTTCAACTTAATTGTTTATAATGCTTTTCTGGCATTAATTTATATTGTGCTCGATTGGTCCTTTATAATCGGTTAAGATAATTAAATGTATCATGGTATTATATTTTTCTATAAGGTCTACCTTTTTACTTTCTATTATTAAAAATTCTTGTTTAATTTCATTAATTTGTAATTCCTGCGGTTGTACTATTGTTATCTGTTTGTACAGAATAATCATTAGGATTGTCACTACTGCTTTCATGTTAGATGGTTGCGAATTTTTTTCTTTCTCCTGAATTGGTCTTTGCAGGGGCGGACTAAGAGGCAGTGGCACCCGGGGCGGTAAAGTAAAGCCCTTAAACAATGTAAGAGAAAAACATGAACACTAACAAAGATTTTATTTAAAGGTGCTTTCGAGCTTTTATTGCACTGAATATTTCGATTAAATTATCAAAATCTATATTTTTTGTGTGCTCCTTTTCAATTGAAAGTATAGCCAGATTAGACAACCTATTTTGGCTCATTGTTGATCTTAGATAATTTTTAATTAATTTTAACTTTGAAAAGCTTCGTTCGCATGATGCCACTGAGACGCAAATCGTTAAATAAATTCTCATCGCAATTGATAGACTCGGCAACGAGTCTGAAAAGTCCCACTTAACGATAAAGCTTAAAAAGTCAAAAGCTGTCCAAATTTCAGCATCCTTTAAATTTATCTTTGCAGCTGCCATGTGCCGCCGTATTCGCCCGATTTCCAATATGATAGTGTTGTCTGCTAGTTCTGTAAATGTCGAGGTAAGAATTGGAACAGCAGCACGGAGTTCTTCTTCCGTTCCATGGAGCAATATTTTAGTTTGAAGAGCTAAAAAAGCTGACGAAATGTCTTCCATGGCCTGTGAGACCGGTGTATTAGTTCAGTGAAAAATTTGTCTTGACATTCTAGCATGGCTCTGCGCGTTTATTCTTCCAAAGTCAAGCCAGCATCTTGAGCCTTTTCGCCAGGCATAATTTTCTATTTTTTTTTGCCCTTCACCGCCTTTCAATTGAAATGTCTAACTCTGCGCATATTCCTCGTGAGTAAATAATGGCCCTTTTTACGGTTTTATCACGATTTTCATGCAGAAAACTCGCAAGTGCCTTTATTAGAATATCCCAACGATGAGTAGATGCTGAGAAAAAGGTGTAAAGACTTCCCACTGTCCCAAAAAACGTTGTACATACTTGAAGAAGTGCTTCCCAAAGAGTGAACTCCACAAAGGTTTAAAGAGTGGTTTGCACATGGCGTAAACAAAGCTTTTGGATTAATTTGCCGAATTAATTTTTTAACTCCTACATGAATACCCGCCATTAGTCGCAGCATTATCATATCCCTGAGCCCGGTAAAGGTTAATGTCAAGACTATCTTCATTGAGTTGTTTTAAGATATCGTCGGTTAGATCTTTGGCACTCTTTCCAGATGCGGAAAAACCCTAGAAATGATTCACTCACCTCAACCTTTCCATCCCGGATGTAAACGTATCTTATAACCTCGCTCATTTGGTCGATATGTGATTCATCAGGTGTGCTGTCAAATATTATGCATGCCAAAGTACTTTGCTTGGTGAATGTCTTTCACAATTCTTCTTTCCCCAAAAGGCTTATAAATTCATTTTTAATATTCTTCGAAAAATACGATCTGACTCGTGTCTTATTCTTGTCACCTATCGAATGCTCGATTCTCAACAAATGCTCCTTTAAAACTGGGTCATATTTGGATATAAGTTTCACCAATTCTAAGAAATTGCCCCTATTGTCCGATGACAGGTCCTCTCTGTGGCCTCGAAAAGATAGATTTTGACGAGCAAGAAACAATATTACGTCCAAAGGACGACTTAGAATATCACGCCATTTCTTTTTTTCTGCACCCATTGACATTTTGCAACTTTAAGCCCATTTCCAAAGTTTTACACTTTTCTAACGACGTTAGGTGGCGATCAGATGCCTCGTGCTCGAATACCTTGGGGTTAAGCTTCCATCACATATTAAAACCGGTGACGAAATATTGTGATTCATTGCATGCAAATAACCGACAGCAAAAATAAAACAAACAGTTCGTTTAGCTTTTTTAGGAATCAACTTTGTTTTACATAATTGTGTTTTTATTTTGTTCTATGTGCAAAGAGTTATTTTTGGGTTAGCGATAGCACCCCCTGTTAGGCTGCCATCCGGGGCGGACCGCTTTTTATGGTATTAAATACATCTTTTTGGTTCCTTATTTTAAGTTTTTTCTACACATACAAATTGCTGAATTTGTCTATACATGTGAGGTATTTTATTGAGTGGGGCAATATCCATATATCCATGTGATAATGTTGGTGTGGACCTTCTGGCGTGATTGTTTTCTCGTATGGGAGTTTTATTGGGTTTCTTTCTATTTTAAGATTGCAACGTTCGCAATTGTTAATATCACTTTTGTTATTAGTTCTTTCATTATTAGTGAGTAATATTTTCGTTTTATTTCTAAATAAGTTTTTTTTCAATTCCTGTATGATTATAATTTAAATGTATTTTATTTATTTCTTCTTCGGTTTCTCGAGTTTTATCTCCTTTTTTAGGTACTATCCATATAGGTGCATTATATGGACTAGTGCTTTTTAATATTATTTTTTGTTTTAATAAATCATCTATCTGTTTATCTACTTCCTTTTTATGAAATTCTGGATACCTATAAATTCTGTTAAAAATTGGTTACGTCTCCAACAATTTTGGCGCAACATTTCCGCGTCAGATAAAATGCCGTTGTTGTTATGTATATGCGCTACTAAATGCCATATTGTGATGTACTTTTTTTGCATCTGTGTTCTCTTCAGGAGAAGTTTCAGACAGATTACACTTGTTATCATTCAATTTCATTTGTTTAAGAAAATGAAAACGTGAACTTGGTAAGCAAAAGCACACAGATAAATAGACTTGATGCTATTCAACGTAGTGATAACTTATGACTGGGGCTCACAATTTCATATGCATTTAAATCCCATTCATTACAACGATCCTTGGAACATACGAGCACGCTCTTTTAATTTTTTCTCCCAAATTTAACCTCAATAAATATTTGTTTAAATCCTTATTAGTGACTGAAACTATATAGATAATATTTTTTAGAGTTTAGCTTAGTGTGTCAAATCCTGATGTTCTTATTTCCGTTTTCTTTCCACCCACTCGCAGTATTATTGCTTATTTGATTAACAAAATCCTAACCCCGTTTAATGCATAAATTTTGTTAATAATGGAAAATCTGCATTATTTAGTTTAAGAGGTTCACTGCAAGAAAAAGACGACGTTTTTAGTTTACCTAAGATTTCCTTCAAAACTAAACAATGATGGTGTATGTTTTCTAATGCTGATATTAAATTGCAAGTGTATTCAGATCAGAGGTAACCTACCCCTACAATAAAAAGAAAACATTTCTCAATGACAACAAAAGAAACGCTTTTAAAAAATATTTATCCACTCTTTTCACAAAAATATGTTACATACTTTTTATGAATTAAAATTGTGATTAAATTAAATAATACAAACTAAAACTAACAAAGTATATTCAGTGAATCTTTTATTTTTGTTAAAAATAATTTCATAAACTAAATATTTTATTAGGTCTGATTTTGTTTAATCTAATTTCATTTTAATTACAAAAAAATTAATGAAATATTAAGCTAACATTTGTATTTTTATATTATCGTTAAGGTAAAATGTTTATATGAAAATTAAAACTTTAAAGTAAGCGCTATTTTTGTAAATTTGTTTTATGAAAAATAAAATGTTGTTTTTGTTATTAAACATAAAATTAAAAATTTCTTAACAAAAAACAAAACTAAATGCATTTGTATTAAACTTGAAGTTGCGTTAGCAAGTGTAATAATAATATATGTAATTATGTGTATTATTTAAATATAGAAAAATTAAAAAGAAAAAACAATAAAAACACAAATAAAAGAAAAAATATTAATTTGAATGTGTGTATTAAATTTATTTCAGGAAAGTTCAAATATCGTAAGTATTGCGTGTGGCGAAATGTCGCCTCGGTGGGACTGATCTTCTAAGGTAAACAATAAGCTAAAAAATGACTTAGCTCAGGTATTAGTTCTGGTACGCAGCAGAGTTATGCTAAATTACCTGAAGTCGAGCGACTTGCGAGGTAGTTGATGGCATAATTTATTAGTAATTAAGGTCGACAGTATTATCACCCTTTTCATGAGTTATGACTCATGAGTAATCCTAGATCCGCAATGATTTACCTGCATATGATAAATGTGTCACTTTGTATGGAGAAGATACGAGTAGTAGTTTTAAATAATCGAATTTTGGAAATGTATTTCCCCTCTAACATTATTAAGAGTTCAGCAAAAAATTTGGCAAGTGTGACTCCCTGATACTATGGCTTGCGCTTTGGAAAATTATTATTCGCCTGAAATGTCAAACATCTATATTAAGTCTCATAAGGGTCGTTCACGAAATTTTTAATTAGCCTTCGCCGAATACGTCAATTTCAGGTGAACAAAAATATTCCGTCGCAAGTAGGCAAATACGACAGATACTTACTTACTTCTAACTACCTCCCGAACCGTAAAGAGTATTACCAGCATTAAGACGACGTGCATTTTTTCAAGTACTCGATCACAATTGTAACTTTGATCTCATTTTTCAGAGTTTTCGTTCCCAAAGGAAAGTAAACGAGATGGTTTTGTTTATGTAATTGTGAGTGTGATACTTGACAGCTCGTTTGTTTAAAAATTGGAAGAAAAACAAATATTTTATTGGTTTTTCTTTTTCCCAGAATCAAAAAACGCATCTTATTGTTCAATTAATCTATTTTTCAAAGAAGCAAGCAAACATAAACAAGAGCTGCTATTTTCAAATCACTTGCCCTTTAGGAGCATACTTTATAGTTCTAGTTATACTTTTAAGTTTCAATTTTCTCTTTCTGTTGGTTTTAATCTCGCTGCAGATTTCCGAAAGTGCTATGGAGAGCCACATTAATGTAAGGCGTATTTAACTCTTCTCTGACTTGATATCGATTACCTGCAAGCTCAATCGATACGACGAGCATATATTTATCGCTTTCATTTCCTATTTATTCAAGTTGAATTGAATTCCATGCAAACGTAAATCGAATCGAATACGGATTCCTCAATCCGATCCAAAATTTGAAGTGTTCGGTTTGAAAAGTAGTATGTAAACGCGAATTGAAAAGCCAGTTCCAGTTACGGAGCCCTCAGATATTTTGCTCCGCTGTCCCAGGTGAGATTTTTTTATTAAGTGGAACTACATTCTTCCCGGAGGAGGAATGTATCTGTTAACAGTTACAGATATTTTCTCTTTCCGTCACATCAAACAAAAGAAAATTTCTTTGCTCTATTTGAGGCATACACTTTATAGCACGCCACAACACAATTTTTTCATATGTAATCATAATAAAAAATAAAAATTGGGCATTAACGGCCCATAGGGGGCCTTAAACCTAGCTTCTGCAACCACTTGCTGTTGCAAAGTTGAAAATACCTACAATTTGAAGCCGATTCCAACGGCAAATTTGCAAAGTAACAGGGACACCAACCACCGAGCCACTGCCCCACCACAATGTAATCATAATAACTGGTTGAAAAAAGCGAGTGAGGAGGAGAATCCTAAAAATGTTTGTCTGAGTAAATTGAAAAAAAACCCTGTTCAATTCACGGATCCCTCGGAGGGCCTAGAGCACTCCGTAAGTGGAACTGGCCTATTATGAGAGATGCGGACTTTTGTTCTCCTTTATTTTATTAATTTGTTTCAGAATTTTATCGCAACTAACAACACACTAGGACTGTGAAATCAAATCTTTTTCAATTCAATTTCTTGATTCGGTGAAATCGAAGACCAGGAGCCTGATTGCGAGCTATTAAACAATTTGTACTGAAGCGTAAATAAGCAGAGATAAATAAAGTAATTTGTCAAAATATGACATAATGCCCTTCTGGCAAACGAATTCAACAAATATGGTGTAGCCAGTATAACTGAAATAAGTGCTTCGATCCCATTTATCCCTTTTGTTAATAAGATCGTCAGCAATTCTGCTTCTTTTAGCTTTCGAGAAATAGAATTGTCTAATTTAAGGAAAGTGTTTGATAATCTTATATATAAAATTCTCGTGTCACAATGTTCGTTCCCGTACTCCTCCGAAACGGCTTGACCGATTCTCATGAAATTTTGTGAGCATATTGAGTAGGTCTGAGAATCGGCCAACTTTTATTTTTTATACCCCTTAGTGATAATGGCGGTTTACCATAAAGTTTGTATTGGGAAATGCACTTTGGGGAAAAAAAACTGGGTAGAAATCGAGTAGTGACACTTCAAATACAAAAAAAAATATTTAAAATTTTAAAAGCAATTGTTGTTGTCAATTATTTTAATTATTTGCCAAGCAAATTGTTGTTGTCAACAATTTTGATTTTTTTTTTAAATGTACCTAATAAGTTTGTTTATGTTTATTATGTTACACAAAGTAACTTTTTGAAACGGAGTCGATATTTTGATTTGTTGGATGGTGTTTGAATCCTTCAGTTTTGTTTGTCAAGTATTTTCAGGATCCTTGCATTAGTACCTATGTGTGAGTAAGTTGAAATGTAGGGGTGATTGAGATGATGGTTAGTTTTTAACGATTTTGAGCTTGACAGTTTCGTTTGGGCCCTAGGAAGGACGAATGCTACTTTTTATCTCCAAAACAAAACTTTGACAGGATGAAATAGGGGGTGTCGGAACTTCGGGAAAGAATATCGCAAGAACAACGTGCAGTGGTCCGAACTGGAGACCGAGATAGACAACAACATAATCGTCATCAGCATAGCGTTCAAATAAATGAAAACCAACGAAGAAGAAGAAACGTCGTGAATGTAGAATTGCGGCGAGTAGCATTCCAATACCAACTCCTGTAGGACAACATGCGAGACGTTTCAGTGCACCAACAATCGATGAAGTTGTCATTGTAATGGTTGAAGAAAATTTGGAAGCAGGAGATATAGTTTTACATCGCCAAAATGATCAGCTGCAGCGTGTGTATGAAACACACAAAATATCGTGTTCACTAATGGGTGCTAATATTGTAAAATTCGAGATACATATTTATAATTAAGTTGCATTCTTATAGGTGGCGCTATATTCACAGTTTTGTATATGTTGGTCGATTTCGTTGTTGACATTAAATTGGAATTGCTGCATGTTGTTAAACCGTGCGCATAACAAATTGATTGAAAGAAAATAAAAATCGAAGTACAGCTAGTTTAATTATAAAATTGCCCGTACCAGTCAGAAAATATAAAATTGAAATGACTAATTTAAATGGTCAACTTGTATTGGATGCTCTTGAGACATTGGATCAGCCTGCAACGCTACACAATGTTGTAGCCACGGTGGCTAGGATGTGTGGGACGACAATAGATCAAATTCATGATGCCGTAAAGGAGACGCTTAAAGGAGGTGTGAAACATGGCTTTGTACAATTCGCAAACCGAAAATATTTTGCTGCCAACTCTGATGGAGTAAAAGTTCATCCGGCAGAAGACGCATCCAGACGGCGACGCAGAACGCGAAGTATTATATATATAACAGTATTTTGTATACGAGTTTGTATCTTATATAAGGACTTGACAACTTCTTTTTTAAATAAAACGCAAGCTACTTGAGATAGCTCAAACAAATTTTATTGGCTTGAATTACTATCAAAACATTTATGAATGGAATACGACTTCGTTCATATGTCCACCACGGGAACATATGCAGCGGTCGATACGTTGAACCCAATTTTTCATGACTGCCGCACATTTCGACCGATACGGCCGGTATTTCTCGTTCAATATTGGGTGCGAGCTGATCTAACGTCGCCGGCTAAGTGGCATAGACCAATGATTTAATGTAGCCGTATTACGTAATACCATTTACCGTAACGTGACGGTGATTTTCATCGACGAAAAAACGGCCCAATGACGCCGGTAGCGTCTGCACCAAACAGTGAATTTTTGCGGATAAAGTGCTGTTTCATGAAGTATATGAAGGTTCTCACCTGTCCAGTAACGCATATTTTGCTTATTGACGAAGCCGTTTAAGATGATTTTGCGATGAAGTTCTTGTTTTTCTTCCATCATGTCGAGAGCCCAATTGGAACAATAATAGCGGATTTGAACATGCGGGAAAGAGCATAGGAGATAGACTCTACTCTGATGTGCTCAAAAGGAACGAGACATCAGTAATAAATTGTCTACCCAAAAAAGAAGCAAGAAGTAGATGAAACACGTAAGCAAATTAAAATGAATATAGATCCTACCAACATGAATATAAACAATGTTGTTAATAAGAACAGGAGCGGAGTGGCCTTTAAATGCGGCGATAAGGCGTCCTCAGAAAAATTAAAAAGTGAAATTGAGAAAAAGTTAAAAGATGATTACGAAGTAATAATTCCTTCTACGATAAAACCTAAAGTACGTATAATGAAATTAGAAAATAATGAACCTATTGATGAGGTGGTCAATAAAATTATAAAACAAAATCCTGAACTTGCAACATGTGATTTAAAGCTAGTGAATTCATTTAGAACCAACAGCAAATGGAGAAACTTAAGTGTTATTTTGGAAATGCACAGTACATAATAGTTTTGAGAAAATAATGAGCCTTGAAAATATAAAAATTGGTTGGGTAAAGTGTTTTGCAATAGAATATATTTACGTTAAGAGATGTTTCAATTATCAGGGCTATAATCATAAAGCAAGTGTGTGTAAAAATAAAATTGCATGTAGAAAGTGCGGTGGTGAACACTCCATAAAAGACTGTAAAAGTGATGAAACTATTTGTGCCAATTGTGAAAAAATGAATATGTTACTTGGATTAAAAGTTGACTGTTGTCACGAAACCAACGATAAGCGCTGCCCGGTATATCTGCGCAAACTTAAAATACAAACAGAAAAAAATCAATATTAGCAATTAAATCAAGTTTCATATCTGTGTTTAAATGTACAAGGTCTGCTTAATAACTTTAATGAAATCGAGCCGTTTGCCGTTTGTGATAATAGGTCCGTTCGCGAACTAATATGCAAACGTAAATTTATATAAACTTTCGTGCAAAACTACACAAACGCGTTCGCGTACTGAGAAAATGGTAAAAAGATGAACGAAAGAAAAATGTACTTTCGTTCATTTTTCTTCACACAGAATTTCAGCTTGCAAGAAAATGAAAACTGTCAAATGATGAAATCCTATGAGTTTGCCAGCAAAAGTAAACAGCCAAACTACGATGTTTTTTCAACTTTTTACACAAAAGCGTTCGCGTACTTTTCTTAGAAATGAGAGGATTCTCTCTCGATTTTGGAGATTTGACACTTTTCATTTTCCTACACATAAAGTACGCGAACGGACCTACTATCTCTGAATGTAAATTTAGTGCAATAACCTGTTCCTAATTAATGTCCATATGTAAAAAGATGAATAAGAAAAGTACATTTCGTCTAAATATAAATATATTTAGAGTGTTTCGATATCGTCGGTCCAATTATTGTAAAAATAATAAATAAATCGTTTGAACGGGGTGAATTTCCAAATAATTTAAAGTAATCTACTGTAGTACCAATACCAAAGGAAAGCAATACTAAAATCTGTGATAAATTTAGACCAATTAATATGTTGCCAATTTTAGAAAAAATAGTCGAAAAATGTGCGTATGAACAATTTTATAAATTCGTGTGTGACAATGAAGTTTTAATTGAAAATCTGTCCGGTTTCCGTCATAATCACTCCTGTGAAACGTCGCTTAACTGGCTTATAATGGCGTTAAAACAATTGCGACACGATAAGCGCATAATAATAGCAGTTTTTCTAGATTTCCAAAGAGCTTTTGAAACTATAGACCGAAGTATATTATTAAAAAAATTGTTCAAATACGGTGTTAAGGGAACGGAACTTAAATGGTTTAAATCCTACTTAAATAACCGAACTCAACGAACTAATGTAAATAGTGCAATATCAGATGTTAAATGTACAAAGTTTGGAGTACCCCAAGGTACTATCATCGGCCCCCTTCTGTTCCTACTGTATATAAACGATATTTGTGGTGTTGTACATAAAAGTAAAGTCTCCTTGTTCGCCGACGATGCTCTTTTATTTGTAAGTGGTATTGACATAAATGTTGTAAAACGTGATATTCAGTGTGATCTCGACAATCTGTTTCAATGGCTTCAAATGAATAAACTTAAAATTAATATAAGCAAAACGAAATGCATGGTAATAATAAATAATGATACCTTTGTGGACTTGAGAATTAATGGAATACCAATCGAACAATTATACGAAATAAAATACCTTGGTGTAGTTCTAGACAATAAATTAACATTTAACAACCATATTACCAACAAAATCTCAAAAAAAGTAGCCTTTCTTAGAAGAATAAGAAAAAACATCTCAACAATGTGCGCGGTAAATATTCGTAACACAATTATAAGACCACATTTTGAATTTTGTGCAACAGTGTTATTCATGGGAAATAACGAAAGTATTAATAAGCTTCAAATATTACAAAATAAAGCTATGCGCACCATCCTGAAATGCAGTATATATACACCTATTGAATTGATGCTGTCGTGTTTGCAGTGGTTAAATATTAAACAGCGCATCATCTTTAATGTTATAACGTTTGTCTTCAAAATGAAGCATAATATGGTTCCTAAATATTTGTCATCAAATTTAATACGAGTATATACGCAAGATGTACAGCCCTATAGTTTAAGATCTAATTCTGACTTTAGATTACAACTGTATAGAGATGCTCGAACTCAAAGTATGTTTTTTTTTATAAAGGATTAAAACTTTTCAATGAATTGCCACTTGAAATAAAAAACCAAATTCTTTTTGTAAGATTTAAAAATTTATTGATAGTACACATAAGAGATTCAGTTTCTTAATTTGAAGCCAAATACTCGTATGAATACGTTTTTACTTTTCTTTGTCTTGTAAACATAAAAATGCAAATATGTAACTTTAATAAGTATATGAACTATTGTAATAGTAACTTTTTTACTAAATAAATACTACTACTACTACTACTACTTGGCTGGTTTGCGACGGGCGCCTCTACGGCAGCAATATTCTCCACACTTCAGGCAAAACGTAGTCTCACTGGCACGAAAACATCAAGCAGCGAATATTCTGACTCAAATTTTTTCACTAGACTATGAATTGCTTGTCTACTGGGACGAGCATCACGGCCGAAAATTGGTGTTAACGCTCCGACTCGGAATTTCGGTAGTAAATTTGAATTATTTGTAAACGTTGTTCATTCGTGACCCACCCCATGAAAATGTTGACAGTTCGGTAATCGGCTTAAGGGTGCGTTCACATTGAAAGTTTGAAGTTGTCAAGTCGCTAATGAAAGACCCTTTTAAAAAATTAACGTGATCCTAACTACCTGGACATCGAAATTTTCAAAAACATGATTGATATCATAGCACCTCCTTTGATAAAAATTATCAATCAATCGTTTCGCGACAATGTTTTCAACAACTCTTTGAAATTGTCCGAAATTTCTCTGATTCCAAAAGTACACATTTCAAATAAATGTGAAGACTTTAGGCCTATTAATGCGCTTCCTCTCTATGCGAAGGTGCTTGAAAAAGTTGTTCACTTCCAACTGGAATCATTTTATGACTTTCATAAGTTGATAATTGAAAACCAATCGATGTTTAGAAACCAGCATTCTTGTGAAGTTTAGGTATTGTAGATCGGAACCAACAATAATTAATTATTTCTTACAGTGTATTTCATACATTGACGTTCTTATATAAGAAACAAAATACATATCCATTGAAGTTCAATTAGCTTTCCAGTATTCTTCTTCTCTGGCTGAGAAAACCGTGGTTTTGCGATGCAACTTCTGAAAGTAGAATTGTGCCTGGAGTAGAATTGTTTGAAAAAATAAAGTAGGTACATGAGAAACAACAGGTGCAGATTTAAAAAGAAGCATATGATGCAGCGCAGTCATTTTTGCGTTTCAATTAAGAGTATAATAAATTTATTAAACCTAAAGCATAACAACAACAACAGAGGAAAGAAAGTTTAGACAAATAACTTGAGATGTTAATAATTTATTTGAAATTTAAAGATATAACTGCCATTTGTTAAACTCATTAGGGTCGAAGAGTGCAAATTTGGAAATTCGCTGAGAAGCATTTTGATTTCAGTTTGCGCATTTGTTTGACAGCTTGCAATTTTGTCTTTTCAAGGAAACCAATGCGAAAATTGAAGCGTTAGTGCTATCAATTCACACCTAGTGCTTTAGTTAATTTTAAAGAGAAGCCGATTTGAAGATTTTGGGAAGCCGTTTCGGTGAAAGAAGACCCATTGAAAAAGTATCAAATATAAGGTTTCGAAACAAATTCAGTTGTCATCTTACTTGAAAATGCAAAGTCCAAGTTTTATCAGCTGGATGATGATTTTTTGGTATAACTAACGTTCTACGAATAAAAAAATCATTAAGCAACTTTCTTATACATATTTAAAAAATGTCGTCGAAGCCAAACAAATTGCTCCAAGGAATACTGCAATATGCGCATTCGAAATCTAACCGTCATGAACAATGTTTGACGATAAATTAAATAGAGATCTGCAAATTATGTAGATATGCAACGAATATTCGCTATGAAGTTGTAATAGAATGTAATGTAATGTTGTTGGCATTTTCACGTATATAGACCTTTTGGAAGCAAATGCTCTTGCCACACGCTTACATATTTGACAAAGTGTGGGTTGGCTAAATCCGTGAATGTCTGCTCCGTCGTCTTGAATCTTGAAAAAAATATATACAAAAGCATAAATTGAGTTCAATGAATAATGAAGTTAGTCCTTGGTGGCAAGATCTTTCGATAAGGGGATGAGAGTAGGGTTTCATAATCCTACTTCGAAGAACCACACCAAATCAACCCCCAACTAGTAGTAGTAGTAGTAGTATTTTATTACTAGCTCCTTAGAGCTATTGAAATTCAAAGATTACATTTTACAATAATTTTTTTAGTACTTAAGTTTAACGAACTCAATACATTTTCTTTTAAAATATAACAAATTTGTTTCGTTCTTTGTGGCATTCGGAAGCTCGTTAAATAATTTGAAGCCTTTATAAATTAATGAATTTTGTGAACACACACTTAACATATTAGGTAGTCGAAAATCATTACTATTTCTTAATGCATAAGGCTGGACATCTCTTATATACTGCACATATTTCCCTAGATATTTTGGCATTAAATTATTCTTAACTTTATACAAAAATATTAATACATTCATCACAACTCTTTGCTTTACAGACAACCACTTTAACGAGTTTAACATAAAATTTATAGAAACATATCTATTGCATTTTAAGATACAACGCATAGCCTTATTTTGTAATAGCTGGAGCCTCTTAATTACGTTATCACTACATAGAAACAAAACGGTTGAACAATACTCAAAATATGGTTTTATAATTACATTATATATATATATATTGCACTTAAAGTTGAAATATTGCTTCGTATTCGTTTTAAGAAACCTACTTTCTTAGATACTTTCTTACATATGTAATCAACATGTTTTGTAAAGCCTAATGTGTTTTCAATAATTATACCTAAATACTTGATTTCTTCAACTTTTTCGATAGTTTCATCATCAATCTCCAGTCGTATGTCCTCACCTGCTCTCTCATTCATTATCATTCTTTGGGTTTTCTTCGGATTGAGTTTAAGCCTATTTTGTTTTAACCACTTATCGACAGTTCGTAAATCCTCTTCTATTTTATAGTGGCACTCAGCAAAGTCATTTCCCGTGGCGTAGATGACCGCATCATCCGCAAATAACGCAAGTTTACTATTTTTTACCGCACTTTTCATATCATTTATATATACTATGAACAACAATGTTCCTAAAACGGATCCTTGAGGGACACCGCATGGCACCTCTTTTGTTTCGGATAGCTCACCATTGATTTTAACGATCTGTGTTCGATTTGTTAGGTATGATCTAAACCACGATTGTTCCCTGTTTTTTACACCATATTTTTCTAATTTCTTAAGCATCAACTCTCTGTCTATCGTCTCAAATGCTCTTTTTAGGTCTAGAAATACACAGTACATACGTTTTTTTTGGGCAATTTGCTCTTTCCATTCAGTAATAACTAACTTTATTGCACATTTACAGGAGTGAGTCCTTCTAAAACCGGACTGATTGTCTATTATTAAGTTGTTTTTTTCGAAATACTCATTTAATTGACGAAATACAATTTTTTCAAACACTTTCTTACATAATGGTAATGAATTGACAGGACGAAACTCTTCACATTTTTTAGTATTTTTCACTTTTTTAATTGGTGTTACCATAGCTTGCTTCCATGATTCTGGAAAAATACCTGTGTCTATTGACTTATTCAGCACGGCTAACAAAGCTGGTCCAATGCAATTGAAGTTATCACAGAATATTTTGGGACACATATGTTCAAAGTCAATTTTATTTTTCATTTCTTTTAAAGTTATGTGTATATCTTGGATCGTTATATTTTTAAATTTGAAAATGGATCTGGTTTCACTAACACAATGAACAAAAGGGACATATTGGATAGAATTGTTAATTTGAACGACACTGTCAACAAAAAAATTATTAAATCCGTCTGCTATATTTTTAGTCTCCTTGTAAACAACGCCATTAAAGGCTATGTCTGTTATTTCGCAATATTTTTCATTTTTTAACACATATTGTTTTAAGTTACGCCACATATCTTTTTGATTTCTTGAGTTTTCGATTTTTAATTTAATAAATTTACTTTTGTACTTCTTTATTTCAGTTTTGTATTCATTTCTAGTGAATCTATACTCTAACCAGTCATTCACTGCATTAGTAAACAATGCCCTTTTATAAAACACGATTTTTCTTCTTTTTAGTTCTTCGAGTGATCTACCGAACCATTTATTAACAGAAAACTTCTTAAATTTCATACATGTAAACTTTTCAACCACTTCATTTATGCCTTATGCCTCTTAATCTGCTATTTATTAGAGAACTTTGGAATGAACTGTTTTTGGTGTTGACAACCTTCACCCATTTTCCCATCACTTCGCTCTTCCTTTTAGCTTTAGTATTTTTACTGACACTTATTGTTTGATGGTCACTTATCGTTAACTCGCTGTCTATTTTTGCTTCCAAGTTTCTAGCGTTTGTGATAACATAGTCAATTAAAGTTCGAGATTCCGCTGTTATTCTGGTTGGTGAATCAATTATTTGTTTACACTCGTTATCCCTAATAATTTTACACATATTTCTCCTATAAGTGTCTCTTACTTTAAGCCAGTCGATGTTAAAGTCCCCCAGAACCACAAAATCGGTCTTTAAATCTGCCAATTCCTCCATTAGGACAGAAAATTCTTCACAAAATGTTTTTTTCGATGAACTTGGGGATCTATAAACACCCACCACATTTAACGTAAAAGAACCGACGCTAACCGAGTTTACCAGCCACCATATGTCCATATTTTTTGAATAGTTTTTTAAATTCTCCGTCTGTAGTCCATATTTTGTATAAATTATAACACCACCTGTTCGACTTGATATGCTGTTACACCTCTCCATATTATAATTCGGGACCGATATTTCCTTGTCCAAAATATCTTTTGTAACATGCGTTTCTGACATCACCACTATATCACATTTTTCTCCAATTATAAGTTCTTGCACCTCATCAAGGTTGTTTATTAAGCCCTCGACATTTAAATAAATAACACGAATTATTGTTGGTTGCTAATATGCTACACGATTTTTTTGGACTTCTAGTTTTTTGACGAACACTTCACATTTATAGCTTCGACAGTCATGACTAACATCAAGACTTACACCTAAATTTGTATTCGCTATCACACAATTATTGCACTTTAAGATCGTTTTATCACAGCCTCTGGTCTCATGGTTCTCACCGCATTTTGCACACACAATCATGTTCTTGCAGTTCACAGCCTTGTGGTTGTAACCCCAACAATTATAACACCGTCTTATCGACACGTAGTCATACACAAAACATCTGTCCCATCCTATATTCAGTCTTCCTCTCTCCATAATTTTCTTATAGTCCTCTTTGCCCAACTCTAATATAGCCTTGTAACTTATAATGTTATTCTTTTTCACACTTAATATCTTTACACAATTTACATCTCTAACAATATTATTTTGATTTTTAATCGCTGCCTCCAAGGTTTCTTTTTCCCATTGATCACTCATACCGCTCACAGTCACACATGGTTTTTTTAATTCAGGTACTGATACTTCATATTCATTTCCTAGTTTTCCAAAACCTCTCTTTCCAAAACCTGTCTGGATTGATTGTCCTCACAATTTATAATGACCATTCCGTCTTTTTTATTCAATACCCCACTCACTTTCACTGCCAATGAGGCTGGATTTATTTTATTTTTAATATCCTCTTTTGTTTTTTTATTATCTTGCGATACTTTTGGCCTAACTATTACCGGCGGCTCATTTTTTACAGATTCCGCATATGATTGCTTATTATTTTTATTATTGACTTTTTTAATTTCACTGATTACCTCTTTTTTTTCATTACTTAATTTCTTCATTCCTACTAAAATTCTTTCAATATTTTGATTTTGTTTTTCCATCTCACTTTTTACCGTATTATCAATTAAATCACCATTTTTTTCACTTTGAGCATTATCCAACTTTTTTTCCATTTTGCCAACGATTTCTTTAAAGTCCACAAATATTTTAACACTTTCAGTTTTGCAATTCTCCATATATTCACACATCTTTTTAATCTGGTTCTCTTGTGCAACTTTCATACTTCGCAATCTTTCCATGTATCTTGCTTCTATGGCTTCCAATAGTTTTTTTTATTTCATCCTCATTCTCTTTCAAGGACTCTTCAAAACCGGCTTTATACTGCTTCAAATAATCGCTATTCATTTTCATATTTTGTTGCATGTCCTTGATAGCATCGTCAACGTTCTGGATATACTGCATGCAGTCATCGCAGACGAATCTGACCATGCTATTAGACTCAAGAATGCCCACCGTATATTGATCCAGCCCACAACACTTTGCTGTGAAATGATATTGTTTTCCACAAACGCCTTGGCATTTTAGGCCGGACTCCCCTCTAATTGTCGTTTTGCAATGACTACACTGTTCTGGCATTTTTGTATTAACGAGATGCAATTTGACACACCTAACACTCGCTTAAAACACAGCCCATGTAGCTTCTTGCTAAGTGTTTAGGTACTGTCAAGTGTCAACTGACAGTTCTGCCAAGTGACAGCTCCCTATAAATAAATTTTTTACTTTTTATTAATCGTTATTTATCATCAACCATGCAAGTTTCTTTAAAGAAGTTATTTTTGAAACAATTCTGATGGTCCAAATAACGAAAATAAAACTTCTCCACTTCACAAAAGTCGCTAATTTCGCTATAATTGAAATTTAATTCGCCTCGATTTTCACTGCACATTCGCGCGCGTAAAAATTTGACACGTGCAAGTCCTTATCAATAAATTAGCAATCTACCTACCTCATTTCGTCCCCAATATCGAATAGCAGCCATTACTTGCAGATCTGGAGAAATGTGACCTCCTCTGTTGTCTTCGCTAAGATCTGAACGCACAATTTCAATTAATTTCGTCATATTTGCTTTCGAAAATCTGTACTTCGCTCGGAAATTTTCATTTCTGAGTGTCATTGGATCAGATCTTGCTTTATATTGCTTTCGCGCTCTTAATCTCGTAGATCCATTAACAGCGTTAATTGCGTTTAAATCGTTGACGAAAGATGAATAATGAAACGGCATTTTAGAGAATATAATATTTGATTTTATTAAAATTAAAATGTGTCAGACTTTTCCACAAATATGATGTCAAAATGACATTTCGATACCAAACCACTCTTATACAGGCACTAATCAACCTCCAAACGCGTTTAGCTTATGCAGCCTCTATACAGCCTCTATACAGCCTGTATAAGTTTTATAAATAAGGTTTTTGCGTTTAGAGGCATTTTAAGGAGTGCATAACTTTATACACTCCTTATAATACGTTTATAAATAGGGCTGTTAATATTTTGTTCCTTGCAAATTAAACTTTTTTTTTATTGTAGACAAGTGCTCAGCAAAGGAGGTAAAATCTCCTTGAGTTGATTCCGACAATGTCAAATGAAAAGAAAAGAAAAACATCGGCTTGATTAATCGAATTTGTATTGCTGGACACGAGTTTTGCGTAAATATTTCGTAAAAAGTTTATAATAAACCGAAATATAACAAAAAAAAATCCAGTATTAACAAGGAATATCCAAACACTATTTTGAAAACTAAAAAATTAATAACATAATAGAATTTGTTGTTGTGGCAAACAAATATTTTTTTTAGAAACAATTAAATAATAACAAAACTATATAAAAAAAAGTTCAAATGTTTGTAAATTGCTGCATCAAGAGTTGCTCAAGCTCTTTGATCAACATGTTCACTGTATTTTTTTTTCTCAGGTTTTTTGTGTATAATTTGATAGTTTCTACTCGTCCATAGTTTTTGTTTTCATTTAGCTCCGCAAAGTGCCCTATTGTTTTTAATTTAGAACGCACGATTTTGTTTCAACTTATTTGCAGCGTCATTTCTTGCGAATTTTGTAGTTTTTAGCGAAAGTTTACTTCATCGTCGCCTGGATAAAATATTGTCGTAAGTGCAAAATTGAGGTTTTGAGTTTTAAATGCAGTTTTCTTATTTGAATTTTTATCTACCAAACAGTGAAATCCGTTTTTTGATATCTGTCTTAGTTTCCAAGATAATCAGCTTGTATTTTGTGGTATGTGCAGGGTTACTAAAAATTTGAGTCATTATTTGTCGTATGTTTAGCAAAAAGTTGCACATACGACAAAATAAACACATACAACACATTTTTCCATACAAAATCTGTTCTGCCTCTGTTTGGTAAATAATTGTCGTATGTGTTATTTTTACTACACATACGACAATATTTTACCGAAATTTCGGTAAACGTTTGTCGTATGTCCCATAAGAAAAAACACAGGCGGGTATAATTTTTGTATTCAGTCGCAGTCAAGATGTCACAGTTGGATGAGTCCCCTGCGCCGAGTTTATCGGAAGAACTCTATGCGTTATTATTATGATAATGCATGAAACACATAGATAATAGTATTTTAAATGTTTTTATTTAAATCTTTTAGGATGCACAACGAAATATTAGGGAATGAATTACTTGATCCTGATCCATTAGATGCGAGTCTCCAGCGCAGTGACCATGACTTTTCAGCAGATGATGAATACGATGATCCCACCTACGAATTGCCAACGGACAATAGAAACTCGGCCCTAAGAATTTATTTTGAGACTGCAAATGAAATGGTTTTGTCCACTCCATCTGCTAATCAAGACGAATACCGTAAGCTACCATCCAATTATAGCAGCTCATGTAAGTTTCTTAATGCTGATATTTAATACTGTATTAAAAGTTTAATTTCATATTAATTTGGTTTTGATAGCGCGTACAACACCGACAAGCACACGAAAAAGAAACCCTTCATTATGGAAACAAAATGTGAGAAAAAATCTTCGGGAGCAGGGTCTTCCGTATGAGGGAAGTAAAACTATTTCTGGTCTTGTTGAAGTCTGAAAACCTAGTTTTTAAACAAATCCAGTATTTTAAAAGCAAAACCCTTATTTATAATAAAAACAATACTTATAAAATGGAAACAAAGACTTCTTTCAAGGAATCATGTTACAAATACTATGACTTGTCGAAACAAATTAGAAAGCGTTTTTCCAAGCAAATAAATGTGAACATACTATGGCGGGAAAAGCTTCGCTTAGCTCCAGCTAAGAACAATGACCCCAATAAAAAAAAAGATTTAAGGAGTATGATTCCTTATATGGAAAACGCTGAGGATAAAAGTTTTTATCGTGCTGTTTTAAAACTTAATGCCGATGAAACATATTAATTAAGCTTGAAAATAATTACTGAAAATAACTTAAAGAATAAAACTTAAGTTATTACTTTCCTTTTCATTAATATAGTTTATAATGTCAACTGCGCTGTGAATTAAGTATGATTTTAATTTAAAAATAATATTTATTTTATGTCCAAACACCAAAAAAGTTGATCAAATAATTTTATATGTACATATTAGGTACTTATTTATTTTTGTGAATTGAATTCTTAAGTTTTTGTTATTCGGAGAAAAAATAAATGAATATAAAAAAATGTAAATCGAATTTTATGTTTTCTTTCAAATCGAATAGTGCTTTCATTTTGTCGTATGTAATAGACATTTATCGTTTTGAACTTGTTAATTCTTTGTCGTATGTGTTATAATTTTGTCGTATGTGTTTGGGTGACAAACAGATTTGGTGAAACCGTCACATACGACAACGGCATTTTGGGGAACATTGACTCTAATTTCTTTCTTAATTAGAATATTGATCTGATTTTAATGTTATTCTGTTAAAAACTGTTTTCAGCATAAGTCATTTAATTTTTAAGGAAATCTACGGTACGGTTTTTGAGAAAAAAAAATTTTGAACTTTGATTGCGTTTTCCCAAAAGTAGTCAAATGTAACATACGACAATATTTTATCCAGGCGACGTCATGTAACCCATTTTTCTACTTCTCTTTTGTTAGCGTTTCTGAAGCTAAAAATGAGTCTCAGAACCTTAAATTGAATATTATGTAGCCGCCGTGGCTGAGTGGGTAATGCTGCGGGCTACTTAACAATGGGTCCAATCTCGACGTCGGCCAAGTAAGAAACTCTTTTTTTTTGTTCCTCAGTTTTCATTAAATACAGAGAATCGCTATCGATTCTTCACCATTGTCTTTACTACATAATTATAATACTACATAATTCGTAAAAAAATACCAAAGAAATAGTAAAAAAAAGATAACCGTGAAGAAATAGCTGTCGCTTGTTTTGTTTTGCGTAGGCGAAAAATTCTTTTGGTTTTCAAGTTGAAGCAAAACAGGCAAAAAAGTCAAAGAAAAAGGTTACGCTTTTCTCTTTCGCACAAACAAAAAAGTTTTTGTTTTTGATGTTACGTGAGGCAAATAGTTCGTTTACACGAAAATGTTATCACGTTTTCGCCTTTATTTAGTTAAACTACCTACCTAAGTAAAATTTCCCAATGGAAAGAGTTACTACTTTAACCTGGCAACGCTATCGATAACACACTTATGAAATAAAATTATCGGAATTTCCAGTCTGTGTCGTCAAGTCTCCCACAAGCCACAAATAAATAAATATAAATAATGTACCGCTTGCTTCTATTTTTGAAAAATATGTGCACAGATAAAGAAGTGATTTCAAATGAATATTTATAGAAATATTTGTGTGAAAAAAAACAATAGACGTGTAGAAACAGGAAAAAATAACAAGAAAGCAAAGCCGCTTTACCACTGAAAATTATGGACGCCGGCTGGGTGATAAAAAGAAAAAAAAATGGCCAACTCTGCAGTACAAGTACACTCGTGAATTAAAAATTCTTTCTACGGATTTTCAATATTCTAGAAGCTTGGGACGGACCAGCAAAAGCAAAATGTAAGTGTAAAATGAGTTTCTATTCTTTTCTTTTCATTTTCTTTCATTCTTTGATTGCATCGTCTGAAAGCGGGTTAACGGCATATCCTTGCCGGCCGCACCTTGATTCTGTATGTTTTCAATTTTTCTAATATCTAAACAATTTTATTTTTATTAACAACAGTGTGTTACTCCCAGCTTCAAACATATTCTCATATTTTTCTAACAAAAAAAAACTGCAAAATGGCTTTTTTTTTGCTTTGGCGTTGTTTGTCGGTAAAGTATGTGTGCCATTTTCTTGGGTTATCGATGGAAAGAAATTTGTTCTACTTTTATGTTGAGGGTTTTTTGTGTCCTCTTTGACGGCACACTGAACTATTGTCATATAAATAAAATCGTATCGAACAAGAATTGCTTGATAGGTGTGTGAGTCGCTGCACAAAAAGTGCGATCTCTCATGTCTTCGTGTCAGTAATAGTAATGTCTCCTGGTGATTTCTGATGAGAAGAAAATTTTCCATTCGTAAATTTCTTTGTTTTTAGGCAGATTGAGGAACATTATATTGTTGCGATAATTTTGATTGAAATATCGCACTTAAATACGCGAATAAAAATATCTCCCTTAATGACGGTGAGGCTATGATCAGGATTAAAGGGATTACCCTAGCACGGAACTGCATCTTAATTGATCCGCCTGTAGAGTTCGCCTGTTCGACCTCAGAAAATAACGACAATCCTCTCGTCGTTGAGGCCAATCAAATTTGTGTGCGATCCAGGAGTTTTTAGGCCTGCCTCTCCTTAGCGTTTGTATTAGAATGTTGATTGATATTGCCTTACTGACAGGGTTTGTACGATCTCTCTCTTGAACATGACAGTACCAACCAACTAAGCCGGTCGGGCTCTATTTTCTTCGAGATGGGTTCTTAAACGTGAAGGCTTCCTCGCATCTTGGTACCTCTTATTCGATCAATTTTTGTTACTCCTGCTGTCATGCTTTTTGTACGCTGTGCAACATTGTGAACCTTATGCACGGCGCACAACTGTGGTGTAGAGCCTTCCTTTCAGCTTAGGGGGCACTGTATGCAAAACATTTTCTGTTCTACTTTTTAGTCAATTCATAGAAATGATACAAATCGTTCCTATGATGTGCTCGTTTCAATGTCTTTGATGCTCCACTAAGCCACTGTTCTGCTTATTTACAAAGATAGGAGCATATGGAGTTGGCAGGCGCTTTCTGGCACCTTTGGTTGATGTTTAGGTGCATGTGCCCTACCTTAACATCACCTCG
Source organism: Portevinia maculata (assembly GCA_949715645.1). Lineage (NCBI taxonomy): Eukaryota > Metazoa > Arthropoda > Insecta > Diptera > Syrphidae > Portevinia > Portevinia maculata. Next base: position 116,490,262 of record OX454528.1, on the reverse strand, counting down.
CAATTTAAAGAGCACCGCTGGTAAACCATCACATCTTCTATTTCGGGTGGTTGAACCTATTTATTGAATTTGAACCCATTGACTTGCAAAATCATGGCCACGATTAATCAATAAGAAAAAGTAAAATGTAACCTAGACACAATTGAAAGCGCCCTATGTTTTGAAATTCGAAGAACTATATTTTAACAGCCTGCCTTCTGACCCAAGTTTAAATAACCCCCAGTTACTTCTGGTTTTTTTTTCAGCCCCGCCTATTACAAAATCCAAACATTCAAAACGTTGTTTCCATCTGCTCACTCGTTACTCTGCCCGTGCTACTTTGGTTTTGTCCAGATGTGCACATTGTGTCACCATTTCCTATAAGCTTTTTTTCTGTGGTGGCTGGTAATCTACGGTTGTCTCGGCCACGGTCTTGAAGGGCTAATGTAAGATTTCTTAAACTTATTATAGCGCTGCTATATTGATCTTGGCTTATACTTGAGCTTATAAGTTAGCTTAGTCACATCTGTATAGACAAGACCGTGGTGGTACTGGTGGGATAGAATAAGCAGAACAGATGGTCATCGCCAGTTTAACTTCCACCGGTCAGTCCCTACCTTTTGGCCCAACAGAAAAGCTCATTGTAAACGCATGCAACATATTTTCGCCCGTAAAAATGCTGAGGTATGAATAACTTACTGAACTAGCATCCTTCGTCTGCTGCTGGTTAACGACCGGTCGCCTTAATCTGTCAAAAATAAAAAAAAGGCGTTCACTGCTTTTCATGCGCTGCTTGCACTGTTGGAGCTTTGAACGCACTGCACAATCTACAGTTCTGCATGTGTCGTTCATCCTAAGTTTGTCGAAATTATTTTTTTTTTAAATTTATATATCTATCTTTTTTCAGATTGATCTCGGTTCAAATTGGATTCACGGTTAACTTACTTAGCAAACCGATACTCGAGTTAGCCTCGTCAATATAGTTTTCTACCAAAGCGCATAAAGTGATGGCGACCACCAAAGACGGTGTTCAAGTTCCTTTCGGTATTCTACAGAAATTAAATGAAGCGTATGAGCACTTTCTCTGACAGTCTAACTCTTGACATAAACACCGTTGGGGAAATCTACTTAAATTGTGGGCAATATCCCAAGGAGAAGCCACTTAAACAACTGTTATTCAATTGTCTATTGAAACGGCACTGGCTGCCATAGCAGACGAAGTAGACCTTTTGGATTTAGGTAGTTATACGAAATTGCAAGGCAGGAACATTGTGCCGCTAGAGTTCGATACTGATTTCTTCCAAAATGTCACCATTGTGACCCGGTGTCCGGTACAAAGAATCATCTGGAAGCGAAAGAAAATCAGAAGTGGCCTTGAGACAGCTGACGAGGTTCGGAGGACGATGGCAATTAGTCAATTGAATCGGATAAGACTGTAATAGATTATCCGGCGGAAGGTGAAAGTACAACTCAAGAGGGTCTAATTGATATGCGACGATGGCTGTAGTTTTCTTTGCCGATCAACAGACAATGAAAACACTGATTGATTCTGAACTACCGCGTTTATTGAGAATCGTATGTACCGAATGTATACGAACGACCATTTTTGAGTGAAGTGACGATTAGGACGAATGTGAACCGACGGCGGAGGAGCGTTGCTCCAAGGAGTATCTGAGCAAGCACAGGTACAAGAAGATATACTTGTTTGCAAAGGTCACCGAAAACCTACTGCTTTGTTGGGTGTCCGGCAAGGAAGCAGAGCACATAGTGACCCTATCGCATGATGCCGTAGCCGAAAAGTGTACAGAAATATTGAAGGTGTGCCTCAACGATCGCTACGTACCTAAGCCGAAGACGAGTGCATGGTGAGTGTTATATTTTTTTCAAACTACATTCATGTACGTTAAATTGTTGTATTGTCTTTTCTCGTGATTGGTCTTTTAGGGATTATTCTATTGATTCTTAAAGTATTTTTTAGTGTCAGCAAGTCTCCAGTTGGTGGTTACTTACTTTACTCTACTTTTGTTGGCGCTTACAGTCTGGGGTGGACCACGGCCTCAACCAACAAGGCCCTCCAACCAGCTCGGTCCCTGCTAGCTGCCTCCAGTTACGCACACCAAGTTGGTTGAGGTTGTTCTCCACTTGTACGCGCCAGCTAAGGTGGGGTCTTCCTCTGCTGCGTTGACCCTCAGGTGTGGATTCGAAGACTCGTCGGGCTGGTGCGTTGTTGCCCATACACTCTACTTGTCCCATCCATCTCAGCCGTTGTATTTTTAGATTTTTTACCAGGTCAGCGTCGCTGTATAGTTCGTCGTTGAATCTTCTTCTTCACACTCCATCGTCACAAACTGGACCGAATATCACTCGAAGAATCTTTCTCTCAAAGCATCCCAGAAGGTTTTCATCCGCTTTTGACAGGATCCATGATTCTGCACCATACAGCAGGACCGGGATGATTAAGGTCTAATACAAGATCACCTTGGTCCTATGATAGAGGGCTTTACATCTTAGATGCCTTCTTAACCCGAGGAAACAGCGATTGGCAAGAGTGATTCTTCGCTTGATCTCTGCGCCGATGTCATTTTGCGAAGTGATAGTGGAGCTCAGGTGGACAAAGTCTTTAACTACTTCGAAGTATCTGTCCATCGTGACGTTTTGTCCGAGTCGCCGATGTTGAGAGTCCTTTCTCGTTGACAGCATATACTTCGTTTTGTCATCATTGTCCAGTTGGTGGTTAGCAAGTAGAATAATAATATCTTTCCTTGTACAGTAATACCGCAATTTACGACGTTACGATTTACGTCATTTCGACTTACGTCGCCAAAAAAAGTGAAGAAACTACATAATCTATTTTTAAATTCGCAATTCGCACGATTTACGTCATATTTTGACTTTTTTGAATTGCATTTTTTTTAACGGTTGAGACCTTTGTTGACAATTTTTAGTAATAAATTACGACAGATATTCAAAAAAAAAGAAAGTCAGTACTTTATACATTCTTTAATTGTTTTACTAATACTGATTCGATTTACGTCAGGACTGATGCAACCAATTGGCGTCGTAAATCGAGGTATTCCTGTATTTTAGCTGTAGTGCGAACGTCTTGATTACTTTGTGCTAAATCAGAATTGTCCGTTACTGGAACGACCCGCTGTATTATTCCGAAAACATTCAATAATGCATGCTTCACTGTTTTGCCAGTGGGCAAAATTGTTATTTAGTCCTGGATAGCCAAGCACAGCAGCGTCGATTTTTTAATCCGATGAGTCATCATCCTACAGTCTCTTTTTTCTGATAGTAAAGGGATAAAGGTTCAAATAGGTACATGCTAACTTATGTTTAGGCTATTTGCGATCGAAAGAACTAACCTTAGGTGAACAAGTGCATGGTTGCCACTGGACTGGAAAGTCAGGGAATTTCGAAAACAGTCAGGGAAAATTCCCTCTTTGTGTATATTTATACCCTATTCTAAGGGTATATTATTATTATTATTATTATTTTATTAAACGGTAAATAAATACAGAATAATAATATTTTACAGCGCTAGCTACCATGGCTTTTGGCTGGGTTGATTTAGGCTGCTGGTTAAATGCAGTTGTCTAAATTGACTTCCTTTAAGAGTTCAAAAACTATGTGAATATTTTGTACAGAGGGTACAGATAGAACCTCAGACAGTTCGTGTTTAGATGAGTTTTTTAATAGATTTTTTAATAGATTGTGTACCTTTTGGCATTATATTAATTTTGACGCATAGTTTGTAACATACCTTAATATTGCCCGTAGACCCCTAAAAGTTACTATCAGGCCTATTCTGCTATTCACGTGAATCGTAGATTCGATTCACCCATTCGATTCCCTTTCACTCTGGCTTTCCATCCTGCTATCCATCGGGTGAACTACATTACCCAACCCAATTTGACATTAGAGTTAACAGCTTTTCATGTGAAAATAATACGAGGTTCGTTGTTTGCAAATTGAAAATAATGTAATCGATTTGATCTCTGTTTTCGAAAATCTTTGGAAAGTTGGATATGTTGTTTTGATTAATTATTTTCAATAAAATTAAAATTATAAACAAACAGGTATGAATAGTATTGGACTTTTTTTTCACTTCCAAACAGTAGATTGTTTTGATTGTTTTAAATTGGTCTCGGGTTATTGTTCTGCTTCTAAAAATGTAAATAATCTTTTTTTAAACAAATAATCAAGCAATAAACTTACATTTTATTGACCACCAACCAGACAGACGATCCATTAAATGAAAAACCCGCAACATTTTATATGCGGATTTGAATTGTATAGAACGAATGCGTTCACGTGAATAAGAGAATACCGCGCAGTATTATTGATGTTACCGACATTAACGAGGTGAATCCAGATTAAATTCGAATGAATAGTGGAATAGTGTTCAGTGAAAATTGAAGAAAAATCCCCCCCGATGAATAGCAGAATAGGGGTGTATATTTATGATCAGCATCGATAGTAATGTCGATCTAGCCATGTCCGTCCGTCCGTCGGCAAAAATTAAGCCTTTAAACTGGGCCTAGAGAGCTGAAATTTTAACCATATACTCTCTAGGGTCCCAAAATAATCAAGTTTACGAATTTTTGAAATCCGCCCACAGACACGCCCACAAACTCAAAAAAAAAAAAAAAAAATTTGGAAAAAATCGAATTTTGAGCTAGAAAGCTGAAATTTTTTATATATGATCTATGACTCCTAAAACTGATCGGGATAAAAAAATTTTAAAATCCGCCTACTGACACGCCCACAAAAAAATAAAACAATTTTATTGAAAAACCAAAATAATATATACTCTCTATAGGTCCTCTATGCTCATGTGTTAATTTTTTTTAAATCCGCTTACTGACACGCCCACAATTAAATAAAATAATTTTATTGAAAAACCAAAGTTTGAGCTAGGGAACGTTTTTTTTACAAACACTTTGTTTTTGTTTGATATAATCTTTTAAATGTTATATAACAGAATATGTAATATATGTTTTATATGTTATATAAAACTTTATGTCGAGCTCTGAAGTCTGGAGCCTCTGGAGCAAAAATATTACTTTTCATGAATCCACCTTTTTTCTTATTTTGGGATCACATTTCGCAGATCTCGATATCTTTCAAGATATACATACGCACCATTTCACTAATCCACCATTTATATCTAATAATGTATACACCTTGGACAATTTTTTTTTAATTTGATTGATTGAGATGATTTTGGCTTCGAGAAAATATAGCGTTTGCACGCAGCTGTATTAATTGCTAAACAGCTAATGGAGATGCCAAGTAGCATTGAAAAGCATATCAAGCCTATTTTTCGATCCACGCGCTACGAAAAGTCTGAGATAATGCTTAAATGGAAAACCACATCTTCATGCTTTCCAAAAAAAAGACATGCAAACTTATATGTAGGTACATCAAAAATCAAAGTAGTCTATTTCCATTGACTTTGTTTAGCGACATTTTTTTCCTTTGCTAAGGAAGATTTTGTATAGAATAGTTTTTATTTTTAGGCAATAACGGCAAAGCAAGATGCAAATTATGCAAAAAAGAATTTGAGTTAAGGAACATGGGCCAAAGGGCTTTGGTGTCGCATCAAAATGGACTAGCGCATAAGTCAAGTTCTAAAGCTTTGAAGTCACAAAAAATTGATACTTTCTTTACTGCGACTGATTCATTGGTCGCCTCTAGTAGTCAAAAAACATCTCAAAATACACCAGAAAATATTAACGCTCAAAATACACAAACAAAATATTTTACTTTCGACAAAATCGATTCTATTGTCGCAGAGATAAGGTGGTGTCTCTATATTATTTGGACCAGATCGTCCTTGAACTCGTCTGTGGAAATTAGTGATCTTTTCCGATTGATGTTCCCAGACAGCAAAATTGCTGACAATTTTAAGTTAGGAAGAACGAAGAGTTTATACGTTATCAACCACGGTATCTCCGCATATTTCCATAACAATCTTTTGGATAAAGTAAACAAATGTGACGACTTTGTTATATGCTTTGACGAAGCACTGAACAAAATAGCTCGGAAAGGACAAATGGATTGTGTCGATTTTTTTGATGAGTCAAAAGGAATTGTTTGCAATAGGTACTTGGAAAGCGAATTCATGGGATCCGCAAAGTCAGATGACATTTTAAAACATTTTGACAATGGAATCCAATTTTTGAAAAAAAGAGAAACTTTTTCAAGTATCTATTTATGGCCCAAACGTAAATTTATCTTTTTTTAAGAAATTAAAATAACAGCGAAATGAAATTGATCCGGATGGTACGCAGCTGCTAGAATGTGGTGTGTGTGGTCTACATGTAATACATGAAGACATGAAAACCGGACTTACAAATGTTTCATGGGACCTGCATATTTTTTAAGGCTTCTTTATTACGTTTTCAAAGACAGTCCTGCAAGAAACTGATTGTACTCGATTTCCCCTGAAATATTGCGGTGTACGTTGGCTCGAAAACAAAATCTGTTTAGAGAGAGTCTGCTTAGGTTGTTAGAGTCAGAGTTTGTGTTTTTTATGTTTGTGATGTATAATGTGTAGAAATTTTGTAGTGGATGTGAGCAACATCCGTGGGTTGAGGAAACATTTTTTTTTTCATTATACGCCCATGTCTCTCTCAATAAACCAGCTGTTTTGGCACTAAGTGAAATACAGGTTAGCGTCGGCTCCGATTTAATGGAGTTTAGTCTACCTGGTTACAACTTAGTGCCATTATTCTTCCCCTATTGCGGTCTCGCCGTTTATATACGTTTTGACGTAGCCTATCAACTTCAGCCTCAATGTGGCCAATGTTCCAATCCAGAAATTAATTTCATTTGGCTAAAATTCCATGTCTGTAGGCAATTAGTCAACTACTGTTTTATTTACAGAAGCCCAAATTTGGACAGACATTCAACTTATAATGAGTTAGATACCCTGTCTGATTCCATCACAAGAATTGTGACCCTTCACCCTCGTACTGAAATCGTCATTGCGGGCGATTTCAATATACATAATTCAAGTTGGCTTCGACATTCTGGCCAGACAACACCCGAAGGAAGGTACGTCGAGATCTTTGCTCAGGTAAATAACCTGACTCAGCTTGTAAATGAGCCGACACGAATACCGTACATTAGCAGTCAAACTCTATGTTCGTCAGACCATTGTTTCATATCAGCTCAATTCTCGTACTCCAACCACATTGTTAAAGAACAAACTCCCAAAAGAACCGTATGGCAATACGAGAAAGCCAATTGGGAAAAACTTAACGGTTTCTTTAAGAGTTTTAACTGGTCGCTGTGCTTCCTCGACAGTGACGTGGATGCTGCTGCTGATATGGTATCAAACAATTTTCACTTGGTATGAAGTCTTACATCCCTAACAGGATAAAAAGTGTCAAACCCAAGGTAAACGCGTGGTATGACTCGAGCTGCAAAGAGGCTCTCAGGTTAAAAGAGGTAAGCTTTCGGTCATTCAAAGCCAACCCATCTGAGGAAAGCCGAAAAAAGTTTAAACGAGCCAGAAATGACTGCAATGCCCACATTAATCGTGTCAAATTCTCCTATGATCAAAAGTTGAGGCAAACAATACTACAAAGTCCCACGGGTAGTAAAAACTTTTGGTCATTTGTTAAAAACATCAATAATTCGGCCTCATCATCTATCCCGACACTCATTTACAATGACATTCCAGCTGTCAGTTCTATAGATAAGGCCAATCTGCTTGCTGCTCACTTTACAGTGAGCTCAACGCTCCCAGATTGTGCTTTGTCTCCTCCTGTACTCGAGCGCGTAGAATACTCCATGGGACCAATCCACTTTCGCACTCGTACAGTGGCTACAGTACTTCGAGATCTTGACATACACAAATCCGCTGGTCCAGATGGTATTTCCCCCATCGTTCTGAAGAGGTGTTCTTCCTCGCTGGCAAAACCATTGCGTAAGCTTTTCCATCTATCCTATTCTTCAGGACTCTTCCCGGGAAGATGGAAAACAGCGTTTGTCCAGCCTGTACTCCATGGGACCAATCCACTTCCGCATTCGTACAGTGGCTAGAGTACTTCGAGATCTTGACATACACAAATCCGCTGGTACAGATGGTATTTCCCCCATCGTTCTGAAGATGTGTTCTTCCTCGCTGGCAAAGCCATTGCGTAAGCTTTTCCATCTGTCCTATTCTTCAGGACTCTTCCCGGGAAGATGGAAAACAGCGTTTGTCCAGCCTGTACTCCATGGGACCAATCCACTTCCGCACTCGTACAGTTGCTAGAGTACTTCGAGATCTTGACATACACAAATCCGCTGGTACAGATGGTATTTCCCCCATCGTTCTGAAGAGGTGTTCTTCCTCGCTGGCAAAACCATTGCGTAAGCTTTTCCATCTGTCCTATTCTTCAGGACTCTTCCCGGGAAGATGGAAAACAGCGTTTGTCCAGCCTGTACCAAAAAAAGGCGAATCTTCTTCTCCCTCCTCCTACCGACCAACTGCACTTACGTCCCTTCTTTCTAAGGTCATGGAAACGCTGATAAACCGTCAGCTAATGAAATATCTTGAATCGCGAAAACTTCTTAATGACTGGCAGTATGGTTTTCGCAGCAACAGGTCCACTGGTGATTTGATGACATATCTAACCGAAAAGTGGAACCAATCTCTTCATCAAGGTGGTGAAAGTAAGATTGTTGCGCTTGATATTTCAAAGGCATTTGACAGAGGTTGGCATCAAGCTCTGTTGTCGAAAATGCGTGCATTTTGAATCGATGATACTCTTCTTCAATGGATTAGAAATTACCTTTCGGACCGTTCAATTCAAGTTGTTTTGGACGGTTTCAAGGTTTTCAAGTCTGCAACTCACCAAATAAATGCTGGTGTCCCCCAAGGCTCTGTTCAGTCCCCGACTCTCTTTCTCATTTTTATAAATGATCTCCTGTCTGTTACTTCTAATCCAATCCATTCCTTTGCTGATGACAGCACCCTTAGCTTCTCATATTCGTTTCTTGGGTCACGCCCCTCATCTTCGGGTGTGGAACTAGAACGGCAACGTATGTTAAGCTCATTAAATTCCGATCTTAACAGCATAACTCAGTGGGGTAAAACCAATAGAGTGGAATTTAATGCTTCCAAAACACAATGATGTCTCCTGTCATTAAAGCAAAACCCACACACACTGCCATTATCTATGAATGGCACTTGCATCGCTGAAACCGAAAGACTTTCCATTCTCGGTATGTGTGTTAATGACAACCTTCGTTGGAATGACCACATATTCGGTGTCGCCAATGATGCCGCGAAATGTCTAGGCTTCCTTAAGCGTTGTAAGAAATATTTCACCCCTTCTGATCTGGCTACAATTTATAAGGCGTTTATTCGCCCGAAACTCGAGTACAACGCTCATATCTGGTCCGGTGCACCAATAACTTATTTGGAGCTACTTGACAGGATCCAAAAACGCGCGATAAAACTCATTGGCGACCGAGACATTGCGAGATCGATTGACTCTCTTAGTCATCGTCGTAATGTCTCCTGCCTTTCGTTATTTTATCGTTATTTTCACCATAAGAGCTCAAACGAAATAGCCAGTTGCATTCCACCCCTAGAGCATTTCAACCGCAATACCCGCCATGCCAGGAATGCGCATCAGTTTACCCTTAAGCCTGTATTCGGACGTACAGTGAAATACAAGGAATTTTTACTTAGCCGTACAACACGAAAGTGGAATGCTCTTCCCTGCTCCATTTTTCCTGCACATTATGATTTACAAACATTTAAAACCAACGTGCATCGGCATCTCTCCCTATCTTCTAACCCTAATTTCCTTAAGGCCCGCGCTGTGAAGCTAATATATTATAAGGGTATCAAAAAAACCCTTTAGTGCGTGTCCATTATATATAACAAAAAAAAAATCAAAATTTCAAGGCGAGAAACCATTGATATGAAGATCTCCTCATAATGGTTAAAAACTTATTGCATCGCATCGTCAAAAAAAAATTATATCAGCGAATGCTCCATAGGATCTCAACTTTTGTCCATCGATCTTTCAAGTGAATCCAATCTTCTGGAAATAAAAAACGTTGACGTTGGCTTCAAAGCAACAAAAATCATCAATGCAATAAACAAAAAGACAATTTTTCGGAAAAAGGTATTTTAAAATTTTAACTGGATTGCCGCAAAATTAAAATACGATTTGATTGTAAACGTGAGCATTCTTAATCGTAGAAATATTTTGCAAAACAACGGTCTCTACAGTAAACGATTCAAAAATTTGCTTCAAATTTTATATAATGCCAACAGATTGTTTGATACATGCGCGGAAAGTTCAAAATTGCAGTACATAATGCATGTACAGATGCAAAGTTCTACTTTCAGCTTTTTGGCAAAAATGAAAATTTTAAAGATCTTTCGCATGTTATAAAAATGTGTTGCATTTTATCGCACGGAAACGCCTCAGTTGAGAGTGGCTTCTCAATTAACAAGACTCTTTTGGTCGAAAACCTCCTTGAGGAGTCAATAGTCGCTCAGAGAAGAGTCTTAGATGACGTGAAAGAGGCTGGGGGAGTATCGAAAGTGGAAATAAATTCGAAATTAATATTTAATGTTCGATCCTCTCATAGCCGCTATACACTTAAATTAAAAAAAAAAACATAGGGACGGGTTACAGTCCGCTTGGGCGAACTGTTGGATACCCTATTCTTATTCCTATCCCTCATAAGTGGGCGTGACAAAAGTCTAAGTATGGTTGAATTGTTAAGAACGCTCTACATATTTTGTTATATAACACTTAAAGGATTTTATCAAAAAAGACGCTCCCTAGCTCAAACTTGGGTATTTCAATAATATTGTTTTATTTAATTGTGGGCGTGTCAGTAGGCGGATTTAAAAAAAATTAACACATGAGCATAAAGGGCCCCTAGAGAGTATATATTATAAATTTCAGCTCCCTAGCTCACTTCGAATTTTCAAAAAAAAAAAAATAATTGTGGGCGTGCCAGTGGGCGCATTTTGAAAATATTTAGACATGAGCATAAAGAGCCCATAGAGAGTATATATTATAAATTTCAGCTCCCTAGCTCAAACTTTGGATTTTCAAAAAAAATTGTTTTATTTATTTGTGGGCGTGTCAGTGGGCGGATTTTGAAAAACGTTTATCCCGAGCAGTTTTAGGAGTCATAGATCATATATAAAAAATTTCAGCTTTCTAGCTCAAAATTCGATTTTTTCCAAAATTTTGTTTTTTTGAGTTTGTCTGGGGCGGATTTCAAAAATTCGTAAACTTGATTATTTCGGGACCCTAGAGAGTATATGGTTAAAATTTTAGCTCTCTAGGTCCAGTTTAAAGGCCTAATTTTTGCCGACGGACGGATGGACGGACGGACATGGCTAGATCGACATTACTATCGATGCTGATCATAAATATAGTAACTTTTAGGGGTCTACGGGCAATATTAAGGTATGTTACAAACTATGCGTCAAAATTAATATACCCCTAGAATAGGGTATAAAGAAGATGGAGTTTGTATTAAAAAGAAAAAGGGAGGAAGAAATAAAAAACTTCATAAGGAAAAAGCAAAAATTCGCATTCAAGCCCAGGTTGAAGAAGAGATAATAAATTATCAACTCTCCCTTTTAAAAAATAACGTCGCCTGAGAATTGTTTTGTTCCATACGCCATTGGCACTTTTTCGAGAAAAATGCATTTAAAGGTTTGCGTACTTGGTACTCCAAAACTGTGTGATACGATTTTTTTTTTATTTTTTTTAATTTGAAGTTAGTCTTATAAAGAGTTCACCTAGCAATTTCCAAAGTTTTTTGCCAAACCGTTAAGAAGCCACGTTAATTAACGTAAAAGTCTCCTTTTTTGACTTGTGTCCCACCTCCTACATTTTGAAATTGATTTTTTTTTCATACACGTGGAACACAAAAAAATGCATATGGCACAAAGCAATTCTCATCCAAAATGTATGAAACGCAAAAAAGCATGGAGTTGGATGCTAAAATTTGAAAAGAAAAATCGATTTCATCTTTTTTGTCAAAGTTTTTATTAAAAAAATACAATAAAATAAGAAAATTATTAAAAGTGTTTAGCATTAAACCAGTGAGTGAAAACACATCTATTGAAACCATATGTATTCAATGATTTCCTGCTCGTACGTCTGCAACTAGGTTTTGTGTTTGCAGCACTATGCATCACCGCACCGAATTCATATCTTCATAATATCGAATATTATCTACACAACTGTAATGGAGGTGGAACAAACCAATACTATTTTTTTTGTTTGCCAATTCCAACTTTGTTAATATTTTCTGTATCTCTTGTCGCCCACGTGGAACAAAACAATTCTCACAAAAAAATTGCGATAAATTATATGGAAAATTTGTCCCAAACGCCAAAAAATGGTTTATGGCACAAAACAATTCTACAAACTGTTGATTTTGGTGGATATGGGACAAAGTCGATGTTCGATATCTCGGGATTGGAAAGACTAAGAGCAAATCGAATCACAGATTTAAAAGGAGCATACAAATTTACCATAGAATCCGTTCCTAACTCAAAAACGACAAAAGTGGCGTATGGAACAAAACAATTCTCAGGCGACGATAAGTTATATCCTGTTCTCAACTGATTGTTTCATTGATATTTTTTTAAAATGAGTCTTTAGAAGTATACAATTTTTCTGTTCTTTTAATATTTGGGACTAGTGTTTAAATGCGTCATTTTTGTTTCCTATATTTGCAAAATTTGGTCAGGGAAAACTTGAAAACTTGGTCAGGGAAATATTTTTTTAATAATAGGGGCAACCATGAAGTGGTACAACATGTCTAACGACTGGCAATAGCTGGACCTGCGACGCTCTAAGTGTCTCATATCACTAAAGCGACTGCACATTAGATCTACTAAAGGTGTCATTACATTACAGGGCGTTTGTTCAAACGACTTCCGTAGAAGCTGCATGGACGAAGAGTTTGTCAAAGTGCTACCGTGTTTTAAGTGATAAAGAGCGAATAGCTAACACAGGGGAAACATATTTTTGTTAATAAGAAAAGTTATCATATGGACAAGTTCGCTATCTGTGTGCCGTGTTAGTGTATTGTGTACGGTTTCGGTGTTTGTAGGCAACACAAACGATTTGGTGGTGCCCCAATAATAATAGTAATAATAATATTAGTTAGGGTATATTACACTGCGACCTATTGGTCTATTGTGTCCCCTGCTTGTGATTCGGAGAGGTTCGTGCCCTCTTTCAGATATACTTCTAGATACTTCTTTTGTGAAGCGTGTCGATGTATTGCTCTGATTTATACTTGGCAGATCACACTCCCTAGAGCACAGCGTCCAGTCCAGTTTCCTTGATGAATCTGGAATGAGCTGTGGGTCCATGGTTTGTATGACCTTGTCTGTTATTTGGTGTCTGCCCAAGTATCTTATCCTTTTGTGAGCCAGTGCCCCACAGGATTCCAGTATGCGGTCTGGAGTTTCGGCGGTTTCACTGCAGAATCTGCAGAGCCCGTCCTCTGATATGCCCATTTTTTTCTCGGGTGCTCCTTGAGTCTGCAGTGCCCCGTGAGGAGGCCTGTTAGGATTCTTAGGTTGTTTTTTTTTAAGGCTGATACAAGCTTTGAATCTCTTTTGGTTATAGTTTCCTAAGAGTTTCTTTGCTTGCCTCAGACCTTGGAGGTTGAGAAAGGTTTTGGCCCTTTTTTCTTCCTCCAGTCTCCTGAACTCTTCGCGTTGAGTGTGTTCTCCTATCTCGCAGAACGGTTCAGGTCCTATGAAGGGTTACTCTGCTCCTCTTCTTGCCAGAGAGTCCGCTGCCTCATTGCCTGTAATGCCAACATGGCCAGGCACCCAGCAGATGGAAATTCGGTTGTTTTTGCCTAGTCTATTCAGTCCGTGTAGGCATTCTCACACGAGTTTTGCTTTAGGCCCCAAAGAACTATTGTTGTTCGTATTTTTTTTTTGTGTGATTATGATTACCTTCATTCATTCGAATTCTGGTTGACAAACTTGATAATGCAATCTTCTTCTATTTTTTGCAGCAGGAGCTGGAAGTCTCAACCATACATCCGGGCTCCTATACATCCACACCAGTTGTTGCTTGTCAATATCGCACAACCGCTCTTTTCAAATCTTCATCAAACTTAAGTAAGTCCTTACGTCGCCAAAAGACGCTTTAAATATTTGAACAAATTTATTGAACAAAGTTAAATATAAGAAGAAAAAATAAGTGAAAATATTAAATATTAAAACAATGCAGTGATTAGTGATTAAATTAAGTCCTAGATTAAAATTTTGAATGCGCTTCGACAAAATCATATTTATATAAAGAATATTTGTTGTAAAATTAAGAGGTAACATTTTAGTTTGTAAGATGCAATTTGCTACATGACTGGAGTTTATGAAATTCTGATTTGAAGTTTACGAAATTCTGTTGTTGTGCTAAGAGAAAAGTCTTGTAAAATTCTGAATATACCTAAACATTAGGCTAAATAAGGCGTGTATTGTCAAAACGCTGGTAGTAAATAATGCAGACAAAACTTTAATAAATACTTTAAAAATTTGCCCAAATTGTAATTTTAAAAACGCAATCCATTATCTGTTCAAAATGTCCTACATAGAAGCAAATGCGACTACACAAAAGTGAGGTGGATAGCGTTCGGGTTGGAAATACACGCCTCATATACTATGTACGTTCGCAATTTTCTTGCCATCTGAACCGTTTTAAAGCTAACTAGATATCAATAGTGCCTTCGTTTCTAAGAAAAAATGACAATTCTTAATATTCTCCCACATTTATCCTCCAATCTGTTCCTTGACCCTTTCAGTTGAGCATTTTTTTATGACAAACAAATAAATTATTTAGTGATGAGCATTAAGTAATTGGGGTGCACACAAATCTGCCAATAAAAATTACACACGAGGGCTGATTTGGGAGATATGAGGAGTCCCATTTATGATACAAGGCATCACAACGGACTATTAAATACTTTGTTGTATTACACCTAAAGAATGTACTGCTGTAATGTTTTACAGAGTAAAAACAACAAATCGAGCTTTATTTAAGTTTATATTAACACTAGTAAAAAGATCTTTGACATATTATAAACTATCTTTTATAGTGTATGGTATGTCAAAAAGCAATTTCTTTCCCGGTTAAGGCATTGTTGACGACGATGACGTCACCACATACCCGAATGATGAAACGCACCCACGCAAAAAAAAAGGGAAATTATGACACGAATTGTCAATGTCAATATTGTATATAAAGAGGGTCACTGACCAAATAAAACACAGTCTTTATAACGTTTCAAAATACAGTGATTTCATTTTATTCCGAATTGCAGTTATTCTTTCACAGTTTTTTGGCACTCGAGTTCCAGAAATTTATCTAGAATGGTTCTTTCTGCCACGTGGACTGAGAACTCAGTTTCTAAGACATGGAGTGTTGTGCCATTCTTTCATTTTTCTACATTGTAGAGTGCATGCTGCAGCTTTGTATCTTTTGGCATGGAATCTTTTGGCACTCCAATCCATGAGTTGTCATGGAATAAGAACCCGGGTATTCCACAAAAATCTAATAAACATACATTGTGGCTATTGGGAATATCCATATCAGGACTCCAATAATCAATATGGTCTGAACTTCTCTCTTTGAGGAAAAAGACAGTTTTAGCCATTAGTTCTTTTTGACATTCAGGCCGCCTGTGAGTATCAGCGAGCCACATTTGCCCCGTGTGGACCGTGGGACATTTTTTAGAATTACATGTTGCAGATAAAAAAAGTTCAGACAGCGTTTTATTCATGTAGGGGTCATATAATTGATAGTGATCCTCTATCAGTACGAACCTGCGGGTCTCTGTATTCGTTTTCATCCAGGAACATGATTCTTAAATTTCAAGGAATTTCTGTCTCAATACCTGAACGAGACCTTGTCCCACTGCTCACTATTTGTATAGGAGGAGTGAACACTATCCTTTCTGTTGATACAGGAGTAGGAACTATCTTATTCGATATTAAGTTTAATTCTAAACCTTTCTTGTGTTTATCATCTCTCTCAATAGAGGCTTCAAATCAGCATCTTCTTGTTGAGGAGTAGGAGTATTCTTGGTTAAATATTGACTTATAAACTCTCCTAAGGTTTTATAAAAGGTGTCATTTTCAGTATTTGCAGTCTTTGAGTAGTGAGCTCTTACGATATCAAATCGAGGTACAATGTATTTAGTGTCACAATAAGCCCAAGCATCTATAGGGCTTTAGGACTCTACATGGAGTTTATCTTCCCCGAAACAATCTGCTTTAATCCAGCATCTATTACCAAGGTGTCTTAGTCTTGAGGAACCTAAAGTCTTCATCGAGGGTTAAAGGAGAAGAGGCAGGAGACTCATAATTAACTTCCGTTTGATCTGAGGTACTGGCTTGAGGACTGATTTCTAGATCTCTGTTCCCTGAGGCGAGTAAGTGATTTATATTATTAATTATCCCTCTATATAGGTCAGGACTTGTGTTTGCAAACTTTAATATGTCTTTGAATGCATCTTGGATATCAATTAACATCCCACCTAGCGCTGCAACTACAATCATGTCAAACAAGTTTTCACAATCTTGATATTTAAGTGACTGAGGACGTTCTTGTCGGAAAAAGTTCTAACTGCCTAGAACGAATTTAATTTTATGAAATACTCGTATATAAGCTGATCATCTGCTTCAAATTCTAATGTTGCGGGGATTTCACCTATCGTGTGGAGGGAGTCTACCGCAATTGTGGAGATTGTAAAATGTTGGTGTTTTATATGTTTTTTAAAGGATAGCCTGTCTTCTTTTATCAGGCTTATTTCTGCACCTGTGTCAATAAGGAAAGTCATATATTTTTGAAATGTTTCGGGGTAAAATTTGATTTTGATTACTGGCTCTTTAAAATCGGGGCACAGTGAAACCGACATGGTTAGTTTTATTGGTTGGTTGGTGCTTGGTGGACAGTGGCTTGTGTATTCGCTCGGGAATAATGTCCACGGAGTCCACCCGAGCGTTCTCGTTTCCCGAATTACGAGAGGTTTCGCATTGATAGGTGTGGTGTCTGATGTTTGGGTTAGTATGTGAAGGACCTTGAGTGGGGTGATTTGGGTTCTTGTTGCGGAATGGATTCATATGTGCTATCCTAGTACGACATTCCCGTGCAGTGTGATGGGGTCTATTACAATAATCGCACCGAATCATCTGGACTTCACTTTTTATCGGCGGCACAAATGGGGGAGTATTGTTGCGATAACAAGTCGCAGAAGTGTGCCCTACCTTGTTACAAATTTGGCAAACTGGTCTTGTAAACGGTCTTATTTGTTGGTTTTTATAGCAAGTATAGGAGGTATGTCCAAATTTGTTGCACGTTTGGCAAACCGGTTTCTGTTGGAGGGAGGGGGTCATCCGCATATTTTGGTGACCTGCACGATCAAGTCGGGATGAATGTTCGCAAGCGTAAACGATAGATTTTTTTAAATCCGTTTCGCTATGTGCTTGCATGATTAACCTTAGATTTTCACTCTTTAGGCCATCCTCGAATATCTGTAGTGCTAGCTTACTATTTTCCGCTACCAGGTAGCTCCGCTCAGAGCTATCACTGGTGCTGGAATATGTAGCTGCATTGAGAGAAGTGAGTAAGTTGCTTACCCGGTCGCCGAATTCTTTGACCTCTTCCCGGGGTCGCTGTTTAGCGGCCAAAATCTCATTTTGTACAACCGAACGTGATCGAGTTTCTTTATACTCGTTCTCTAACTCGCGGACCAATTCACTCCAAGTAGCGATGGTTTTGTATTGTACAAGGTCGAACGCGGGACCTTGTAGTCGGGTCTTGATTATGTTTAAAAAAATGGAGTGGTCCTTAGTATTAATGGACCCGAAAAGGGTGTTGCCGCATGAAATGAACTTATTTAGTTCGTTGGGGTCCCCGTTAAAATTTGGGACAATATTGAAAATGTCACTGATATGGATTTTAAATTCCATGTCGAAACTCTCCTGGAAGGGTAGTAACTCAAAGAGCTCTACTATACGTTGTCTTTTACGTGTCAAAATTTTTAAATTTGGGAGAGAACAAATTGTTCTAAGGGGAAGTTCTTCTTCTTTTTTTTTTTTTGATAAGGTAAACAAAAATGGCAGGAGTGATTTAGGAGTGTGTGTTTTATATATTTCCAAGTGTGTTTACATATACTAATTTAAATACCTTAAATTATTGCTCATTTAAATACCTTAAATTATTGCTGTTCCGTTGTAGTTGCTGTTGTTGTTGAGGTATCTTCTTTGCCAGGTAAGCGGCCTGCGCCCTACAGATGGTGGATCTCCTGGTCTTTTTTTTTTCACTGTTTTTTTTTTCACTTTTTTTTTTCTCTGTTGTTAGCCCCAGAGACGCTCACTAACACTTTATCTTTGATTTGATAAAAGAATTTTTTTTTTATACTATTGTACTGGTGTGTAGCCCCAGAACGCATCGAGCAGGATACTAAGTGTATCTCTCGTGTTGGTAGGTTGGGCCCTTGTTTTGTGGGATCCCACCGCTGCCACCAATTGTTACGTCTACGTGTGCCGTGCTTTCTTCTTTCGAAGAGAAGAGTCACAAGACGGAGAGTAAAAGAATTTTGTTATTATTTTTGTTAACTGAGCCCGCTGTCTTTGCTGGGCTGCGACTCAGTGTTTTGTTTATTAGCTTATAAGTTATTCTTACGATATATATAAATTTTATCTTGATGATAAATAAATTCGTTTCAAAATTAGAGAGCAAGACCTCTTTCTTTATTGATTGTCTTCTTAAAAATCTACATTACATTATCGAAACACTACTATTTAGCGCGGTTTTCTGTTCGGTGTTCGTATCCTCTTTTGTTGGTGCATCTGTTGTTTTACTGCTTCCATGTGTTTGAAATATAAGATAAGATAATATCCATGTCCATCATCTTTCTTGGAAGGGCATCGTTATCTTTTGTTGGTGCATCGGGTGTTTTACTGCTTCCATGTGTTTGAAAGATAATACATCGTTATCTTTTGTTGTTTTAGAACAGTCGATCCCTGTTTAGGTGAGCTGCTGTCATAACCTATATATATGTATTTCTGAGTTTGGCCCGCTGTCTCAATGCTAGGCTGCGACCAAATCAGTATGTTGGTGTTACTTAGTTCTGAATTACTCTTACTCTGTTTGTTCCTTCCTCATCGATCCCTTTATATACCATTCTCTTTGAGTGTTTTATCCCTAACCCCAGCATATTTTTCCTAATCAATGAACTATTTTTGGGACGCATATGACCATTGTCCGTAAATCATGTCACCCACTTCCAAGTGTGCACGATCAGCATATGTCACCACTTAATGCTTGATTCCATATCCGCACCATGCATAAGTGCATTGACCGAATCGTCGTGTGCGATCGTTCGGTCCTACATGAGTTACGAAATATGAGGTTTTTAATTGTTCCTCGTAATTTGTTTACTCGTGCATTTATGGTCGGAGGCTATGCATATTCGGCAAGTGCATGGCGAGTGTGAGTTGATTCGTCATGCACTTGTACTGCGATCGTGTTACACATGAACATGGAAATGCGAGCATAGTGATTCGGACAGATGGTTGGTGAATTAAGTAGGTGAGTGAGGAAAAATATGCAGTGATTGGGTTTCAAAATAATGTATTTCGTTTTGTTTGTTTTGTCGTTATTTTTGGGTTGGAATGTGTGCTGCAGATGTGAGGTCACAACACCGGTATCAATAAGCAAGGTTGTGCACTTTTTATCCGAGGGACTGAATTTTAGACGTATCGTTGGCTCCTCAAATTCAGGACAAAACGATACGTAGAAAACTAGTTTCTCGTTTGGTGCACTTCGGCATTGGCCATCATTCGAGAGGGGTTGCCGTTTGTCTCCTCCCGAATAATGTCGTTTCCCGAATTCTGTACCCGTTTTGAGTACCGGACACTTTGATTATTGTTGGGCCTATTATTATTGGGAGGCCTCGAGCTGCTGCCGTAACCAGGGTTTTCAGGGTCGCTCCTAAATCTAGTGTTTGGATTTACAGGGGTATTTTGTGGATAGTGCCCCTGACTATTATTTGACATCCACAATCTACACTCGTTATATGTGTGATTCGGTTTTCTGCAGTAGCTGCAGGTAATGTAACTCACTTCCCTTTTTATATTTTGACGTTGAAAAGGAGGGAGCTGGTTTCTCTGGTAACACATTTCTTGTGTGTGACCAGGTTTGTTGCATGTCTGACACACCGGTCTAGGGGAGAAAGAGGGGTATGCTGATCTTGTGGCAGTAGCAGCCCTGTGTGTCACTACACGGCATACGCTATTATTTGCCTAATACCATGTTCCCACCAACGTGATTTAGCCAAAGTGATTTATAAATCACGAAAGGCGTCTCCACCGAACTTTAAGTGTTTTAGTATGACATTTACGTCAACTTTGACATTAGGTGTTCAACTTTCAATATCGTAACTATAAAAGTGCAAAAAGAGAATTACCTACATAAATTAAAAGTTAAAATGAGTTCAAATGCTTTGGAAATCATTTCCATCTATCAAAAAAAAGCCAAAAACGATATAAGCATTTTACTATCTGCATTTTCAACCAGAAGAAATGTTCTCCGAAAGAAGCAAAAAAGTTTCCTTGCAGCTCTTGAAGTGGATGCAACAGGCGTCTCCGGTGGTGATGATGATAGTGGTGATGATGATGGTGGTGGTATATCTGACATCGAAATTTCAGTTGAACTGTAATCTGTAATGTAATGACATAAACATAAAAAACGCAATATGCACTAATATGTGTATCTATCAAAGCACTTGTTTTTGTTTACCTATTTCAATGCTGTCTTCAACGATAGAGTCCAGGTTATTAATCCTCAGCTGCCCAAGGATAGCATGCAATCTTGGGTACAGCTTCCATTCCGACGGCGAACCTCCCGATGGACCGACTAGCTGTTTTTCCTTTCTAGAATGTAACGAATATAATAAATATGAACAACGGTTATACAACAAATTTGCTCAAAAAGGGACCTACCTGTATCTACTGGTGAGATTGTAAATTTTGATCCTAATCTCGTCGGGAGAAAACATAGAATTCCTGCGTTGGAAGGAATTCGCCATCTCCTTATAAATGTGATTATTTTTTCTATTTCCCCGCAATTCCTGAAACTTTTCTCCCAGAGCTCTAGGAGAAAAAGTTCGTCCACTTCGGACCAGGCAGTTCTTTTTTTCTGTTGATTTTGTTTTGTTCCCATAGCCATAACCTGCCAAGAATAAAACAATTACTGATTGAATGTACATACTTAATAAAAATATCAAAAACTCACCGAAACACGAAGAAAATTATTTACTTTTTATTTATTTTTTGAAGGGAAAATTGAATTTGGATTTGAAATAATTTGTTTGACAGTTTAGTTTGTTTTTGTTTGCTGAATAAAGTGCTGAAGTTAATAACATGTATGTTTGATTTTATTTGTGTATGTTCGATTTTATTTTGTCAGTATGTGCGATGTCAGATACGTAATTAAAATTTAAACACGTATAAATCATGTAAATATTAATTACGAAAATGTATGATAAATCACGTAATTTATGAGATGATTTAGCTAAATCAAGTTGATTTAGCTAAATCACGTTGGTGGGAACATGGTATAAGATCGGTTCCATTATGTGTCTGTACTATCAGACGAAGACTTTCATTTCGGAGACTATCTTGGAAAGTCCTGATGGCACTAACCTCGTTTTCTCTGATGAGAAACGTTCTTACGGCATTTTCCGTAATGGTTGCCAATGTGGCTGAATTCAGGCGGCTTAGGAGATCGGTAATTCGGTCGCCAAACTCTTTCACTGTTTCTCGGGTATTTTGTTTTGCGGCCAACAACTCGTTTTGCACCGTGGAGCGAGATTTCTGCTCTTTGTACTGAGCCTCTAGCTCTTGCACCAGGTCCGCCCATTTTGAAAATGATTTGAACTGAATAAGTTCAAAGGCAGGACCATCCAAGCGGGTTTTTATTAGCTCTAGATAAAATTTTTGCTCCTCTGGGGTTTTGGCGGAGGAGAAGAGAGTATTCCCGCAGGCTATGAACCTGTTCAGATCTTTGGGATTCCCACTAAACAGCGGGACGATCTGATAGATATCGCTTATATTAATTTTGAACTCCATATTTTCGAATGGAGTAGTCTCGCAGTCCGAGAAGGGCAGAAACTTGAAAAATTCCGCTAGGCGGCGGTTGTTTCGCGTGAGAATGTTGTAAGACGTGACGTGACAGGAGGTGTGAGAGAATATGTAGGGATATTGGTTTAGTTTAGTGGTGTGGTTTAGTGAATAATAATAACAATAATAAAATTCTAGTACAATATATATATATATTCTAGGGGTTTTAGCTTAAACAAGTAGCTTACGATAATGATGCTGTGGTCCTGGGTACTAGCGATGCAGCTGTTGTCCGGGTGTTGTTGCCTGTGTTTTCGATGGTTGCCAGGTAAGCGGCTTGCGCCCTATAGTTGTCGGATCTCCTGGTCTTTTGGTCACAATTTTGCACTTTTACACTCACTGCACTAACTGATGTATCGCTCCAGTTACGCTCACGAACTTTTTCTTTCCACTTTTTACTTTTACCGATGTTTAGCACCGGTAAACGCCTCAAATTTCAAATGAATTTGGTTGAATTAATTTTAATTTTTATGGTTATGGTAGTTGGGACCTCTTGGGGTATCCCACCGCTGCCAACAAATGTTACGTGCGCGTACCGTGCTTCCTCGGTATCGAGGGAAGAGTACCGTACGGAGAGAGAAAGGAAATAAAACAAGCTTTATTATTTGTTATTAGTAGGCCCGCCGTCTCCTGCGTCGCTGCGACCTTTACTATTTATTTAATTTATTATTTTCTTATTTTAATCAAAAAGGCCCGCCGTCAATTGCGTCGCTGCGACCTGTGTTAATTCTTAAGTTCCAAATTACTCTCTGTCCTTTCCTACCCACAATCATCCTCTTTTATACTAAACAGTGGCATGACCTTTCTCCTGTCTTCCCCTTCCAAGTACCATTAACTTCCTGTGTTTTTGCCTGTAAATTGCTTACGCGCTATTTTTAGGCAACTACTTAATTGTTTTCTCATTCTTTCCACTTAAAAAATGCCAAATGACAACTTGGGTGTCATTGTCCATGTGCCGGTATCGGATATCACCCACTCAAAAAATAATAATAATTTATTCCAGTATTTCCCAATAGCACAACGTATTACTCACCGGAATAATGCGACCAGTGCAGTTTTCGCCATATGTTGGCTTGCTGCTGGTCGACCGGGGCTGAATTACGTGTGTATTGGGTGGGTACGATACTTCGATGCTATTATGCTACGGCAGCATGTGTGAACATAGAAATGAGAACAAAGTGGATGCCTAAATATAGCCGCAGCCAGGTAATTAGGATAGAGAGATGGTGTTTTGGTTGAAGACAAGAGATGGCTGCACTGTGGGTGGTTGTGCAGATCACAACAGTTTATTTACTCTGCGTTTTAACTTGGACTCACCTTTTGGTAAACGATACTACTAAACCATATTGTATGGTGGGCGTTTATTGAGTTGTACATAATACCCCTTATGTATTTAAGCAGACAATTTCTTGGTAAACTGTGCTACTGCCCCATACTGTATGGTGTGCGTTTATTTAGTTGTATATAATACCGTTCATGTCTTTAATTTAAACAATTTCTTGATAAATTGTGCTACTGCCCCATACTGTATGGTGTGCGTTTATTTACTCTGCGTTTTAACTTGGACTCACCTTTTGGTAAACGATACTGCTACCCCATATTGTATGGTGGGCGTTTATTAAGTTGTACATAATACCCCTTATGTATTTAAGCAGACAATTCCTTGGTAAACTGTGCTACTGCCCCATACTGTATGGTGTGCGTTTATTTAGTTATATATAATACTGTTCATGTCTTTAATTTAAACAATTTCTTGATAAATTGTGCTACTGCCCCATACTGTATGGTGTGCGTTTATTTACTCTGCGTTTTAACTTGGACTCACCTTTTGGTAAACGATACTGCTACCCCATATTGTATGGTGGGCGTTTATTAAGTTGTACATAATACCCCTTATGTATTTAAGCAGACAATTTCTTGGTAAACTGTGCTACTGCCCCATACTGTTTGGTGTGCGTTTATTTACTCTGCGTTTTAACTTGGACTCACCTTTTGGTAAACGATACTGCTACCCCATATTGTATGGTGGGCGTTTATTAAGTTGTACATAGTACCCTTTATGTATTTAAATCAGACAATTTCTTGGTAAACTGTGCTACCGCCCCATATTGTATGGTGTGCGTTTATTTACTCTGCGTTTTAACTTGGACTCACCTTTTGGTAAACGATACTACTAAACCATATTGTATGGTGGGCGTTTATTGAGTTGTACATAATACCCCTTATGTATTTAAGCAGACAATTCCTTGGTAAACTGTGCTACTGCCCCATACTGTATGGTGTGCGTTTATTTAGTTATATATAATACCGTTCATGTCTTTAATTTAAACAATTTCTTGATAAATTGTGCTACTGCCCCATACTGTATGGTGTGCGTTTATTTACTCTGCGTTTTAACTTGGACTCACCTTTTGGTAAACGATACTGCTACCCCATATTGTATGGTGGGCGTTTATTAAGTTGTACATAGTACCCTTTATGTATTTAAATCAGACAATTTCTTGGTAAACTGTGCTACCGCCCCATATTGTATGGTGTGCGTTTATTTAGTTATATATAATACCGTTCATGTATTAAACAATTTCTTGATAAATTGTGCTACTGCCCCATACTGTATGGTGTGCGTTTATTTACTCTGCGTTTTAACTTGGACTCACCTTTTGGTAAACGATACTGCTACCCCATATTGTATGGTGGGCGTTTATTACGTTGTACATAATACCCTTTATGTATTTAAGCAGACAATTTCTTGGTAAACTGTGCTACTGCCCCATACTGTATGGTGTGCGTTTATTTAGTTATATATAATACCGTTCATGTCTTTAATTTAAACAATTTCTTGATAATTTGTGCTACTGCCCCATACTGTATGGTGTGCGTTTATTTACTCTGCGTTTTAACTTGAACTCACCTTTTGGTAAACGATACTGCTTCCCCATATTGTATGGTGGGCGTTTATTAAGTTGTACATAATACCCTTTATGTATTTAAGCAGACAATTTCTTGGTAAACTGTGCTACTGCCCCATTCTGTATGGTGTGCGTTTATTTAGTTACTAGCTGACCCGGCAAACTTCGTTTTGCCCAAAATATATTTTTTGACTGAATTAATTTCAAGCACTCACGATTCCACCTGAAATTTGTTTCTTTGATCGAAATTTAGCGATACTTAACAGATGACTTCGTCCCGGCCAATATTTGGCGAAAATATAATAAAATCAAGTATTAATTTCTTTAAAGTCTATTAGATTTATTGAAATCTAAAACAAAGAATATATTAATGACTCAATTTAAAGCTGCACGATACACTACATTTTTTGTTTTCTGCTCCGGAGCGTAAATGAAGAGTGAGGATGGTTTCCCTACTCGGGAACATGCCACATATAACTGGCCGTGTGAAAAACATGATTTTTCCAGATTTATGCCGCACACTTCCAGCGACTGCCCTTGTGACTTGTTTATTGTCATCGCAAATGCAAGTTTCACTGGGAACTGAATACGTTTGAATTGGAATGGCAAATCGTTTGAACTCAAGGGAATTCGCGGGATTAGGCATTCTTCTCCTTTGAACAGCCCTTTCAAAATCCTTGCCACTATCACATTGTTCATTAGCTTCATGACAATCAGTCGGGTTCCATTGCACAGTTTCGGGGCATGAAGATTTCTTAGCATAATGACGACAGATCCAACTTTAAGACGCAAATGATGAGGCGGAATGCCAGACAAATCCAAAGAGTTTAGGAATTCCACTGGATAATTGACGACATCGTCTTCGTTTTCAACGCGATCGATCGATTTGTATGAACGCAGCTCTCCCGGAATTTGATTTTGAATCGTCCAATTCAAGTCATTGACATCAATATCTTTCGCTGCTAAAATTGCGCGTGCGCTCAACCAATCGTAGTTACGATAATTTTGACCAATGTTCGGATATACATTAGTAATGAGTTCATCTTTCGTTAAGGTGAATTGACAAATGACAGGTATAATGGATATTAAACCACTTGAAGTTTCAACCGGAATTTGTCCATTTCCGATTTTTAGCAGTTCTTTAGAGAAAACTTCTACGGTTCTATCCTGTTGCAGAATCACTCGCATATTCATACTCAATGAAATGGTTTTCACGTATCGCCACAAATACGATGACTTCAGACATGCATTTAATTCATCCGCCGCTGTTGATTTCGGTATCACGGGAAGTGTTTGTCTGAAGTCGCCCGCCAACAGTATCATCACGCCACCAAACCGGTTATTATTGTTGCGCAAATCTTGCAATGTTCGATCAAGTGCTTCTAATGATCGTTTGTGCGCCATTGTGCACTCATCCCATATGATCAATTTACAATTTCTCAACACTTGTGCCATGGCTGATTGCTTTGAAATGTTGCAAACAGGATTTTTATTGATTTGCAGGTTTAACGGAAGCTTCAGTGCTGAATGTGCTGTTCTTCCACCTTCCAACAGTGTTGCAGCAATTCCGGTAGATGCGAGAGCTAACGCAATGCCACTTTGAGCACGTATTGCTGCTAATATCAATGATATCAGGAACGTTTTCCCAGTACCGCCGGGCGCATCAAGGAAAAATAGTCCACCGTTTCCTTCATCGACAGCCTTCATCAGTTGATCATACGCACTCTTTTGCTGTTCATTCAGCAGCGGAACATATGTTTGTAATTGTTGTTGCAAAGTTGTTGTGTCGTAAGCATGCTCGCGTTCCAATTCACGATTCAATACACTTACAGTTTGACGATTTGGCGCTGGCATATGAATTTCAACCAATAGTTTGCCACTCATAAGCAAACACAAATCTTCAATTAGCACCAACGCTTCATTGTAGATGTCATCGTTCATTTCCAATTCGAAATTCCCTGTCGCTAATCGAAAACGATGCAAAATGTCCTCTGCGATGTCATCTTTATACGTATCCCATAATTGACGTGGGTTTGAAGGCTGACATGTTGAAATGATCATAGCGAAAAGTGTACGAACTCCACTTGCAGGCGAAGAAGCTATTGCATCATCTAGCGTATGATTCCAGTGACTGTCGTGTTCAAGCAATTGTAACTGTTGACATGCTTCTCGAAAAGTTGCACACACCATACCATCCACAGTCCGCAATGACTCAAATGAAGTTGGACCGCGCACATTAACCAAAAGCAACCGAAGGTAGAAGCAGTCGTCGTTCTTTGGATGGATTGTGTAAATTCGTCCCAATGCATCAGTTGAAAACACACCTGCATATCCATCTACTGGTTGACCTTGCTTTCTGCGTAACCATTTCTTCGACGATGCATTCCATGTGTAATATTGAGGAATCTCCGAGTAAAGCAATGTTCTCGCAAACTGATCACTGGCGCAAGTTGAAAAGATACTGGTTAATGTTGTTGCTGGTGGTCTTTCCACTCGCTGTGCTGCATTCTCTGCGTTGAAATACACTCTTTGGCCATTCTCCAAATGAACTGCCAGATGCACAACAATCGGATGACGTTCATGAATCGCAAATGAAAATATTCTCCAGAGTGCTTCGTTGCAGTTCACATATCGGCCCATTTGAAACTTGCTGATTTCATCTCGTTCAACGCCAATAACCGCCATATCGCTTCCTTTGGTGACGTATTTGCAAACATACTTAATTGATTTTACCGAACTGCAATACTCAACATTGATATGTGTTTTAAATGCCTTAGACAATATTGGCGAATAAGGCACGATCCATGTGTTGTCAACCACGATATTAGCTCCTTTTAATTGAGTGATGAATGTTCTGCCATTATCATCTGGTGAACGACGCCGATAGAGTGGATATCCATCGTTTCCAGTTTGAGTTTCCGAAGTAAAAGCACGTGGATAACGTTTTGTGCATTTATTGTCGGACATACAAACCGAAGTAGGATTGTGTTGTCCACATGGACCGTGGAGCATATTGGTCTTCACGACTTCGTGCAACTCTGGATCTATATTAGGATCAGGAATTTCGGCAGAAATGATGTCATCAATTTGGTCCGATGTAATTTTGTCCACCATCCAAAGAAGAATGTGTGCGTGCGGCAAACCTCTTTTCTGCCACTCAACTGAATACATGCAGCATCGAACAGTACCGTATACACGTTCTTTCGCAATGAAACCCATCAAACATCTGAGTTTTTGTTTGAACACTCGTGCTGTAACATCGTGACGATCGCTTGGTGACTGACCGGGATGCAATAACTGCGTAATCTCTGGCCATTTTGGATTGCAAGTGAACGTCACAAACAAATCCGGCCGTCCATAATTGCGCACGTAAGTCATCGCGTCCTGGGAGTACTCGTGCATGTGTCTTGGACTGCCAATGTATGTCGCTGGCAAAATTGTGAGTCGACCAACATCTGTAATATCTGCGTCGCTATTGACCGCATCTCGCAAGTGTATATATTCTTCTGATCGCAGCTTAGCCTGATTAAATCGAATGTAATTGAGTCGTTCTGTCTCAACCTTAACGTACATATCAACAGCATATTGTTGAAACAATCGTCGATATCTCAGTAGGTGATTGTCAGTGTTTTGGCGAATCATCATTCTATATGCGTAAAAGTTCATTGCGCTGACTTTTTTATTTGTCTCGACCCCTAAAAATTTACAATTTATGAAGTGTTGTTTTTTGTACTAACCATTGGCCGGATTTATCATGTTGTGATATCCGTCTTCACCATGGCAGAACATAAGCGGATATTGCAGTGCATCATACGATCGATGTGTCTCACTTATTCGCTGTAGTGCGTTTCCAGTTCGGCGTTTGATGACTATATCACGCGATTCCAAATTTTCACCAATAACAACAATTGATATTTCACTAACTGTAGGTGCATTGCATTGTCGTTCATGATTTCCTGCTGGGCGTTTGTCCGCTTTTATGACAATGCTGTGATCATCAGATGGCATCTGTTCCAACGAAGTCGTAAACAGTTTGATGAGCTCATTGTGTTCGTGTGACATTTCCTGCAATTGCTGGACTATTTCTCTTTTCGTTGTATTAAAGATAGCACAACGCCGATTTACTTCATCATGTGAATCTCCAAGAAAGTATATTTGGAGATATTTGTGTTCTTGATCTGGATGCGGCAACAGTGATCCAGCAAGATGAAAAATTTGCCCATGAATCTGTATAGTTGGAGGCAAATAATTTAGTTTTTGTCTTTTGTTGGCAAGATAAGTGTTAGTTTGTGTTATGTCATGATGTATCGTGGTTTGGGTGTGGTGTGTTAGTGTATTTTGTGGTATTAATGTTGGTGTATCAGCATTCATTGCTGATGTTGGTTAAATTACCTTGAATGTTGGATTGTAATTTCGTTCATTTACAATTTCACCACTAAAAGACGTCATTTGAAAACAATCGTTGTACATCTTGATGTGTTGCAAGAAATGGTTCGAATTAGTAGATTCACCATAAAGCAGCGTGCGCAATGGCTCTGGTGGTGGAAGCAACTCTGGCAATTTCACCTTTCCGCCCGCGCAACACAATCCAGGCGGTTCTTTCTCAAATTTAACTGCATTGCAATGCTGACAAACGACAGACATTTGACCAAATTGACCAAGCTGATGCGTGCGCACTGTATTGAATGTTTGGGTCTTATCGAAAGGCTGCACGTTCAATGCTCCCCGGAATAAATTGTTGTTGCCAACGTTGTCGTTCAATAGTCGCACGTTGTGACCTTGCTTCATCACTTTGCCGAGCACGAACTTCTCTTCTTCTCAATCGTTGTTGCTCATTGTAAGCTTCGTTGATCTCTTCTGACTGTCGCGCACGATTTTGAATCATTCTGATTCGTGCTGATTCCCTTTCAATAGCACGTTCCTCTTCCGTTTGACGTGCTATGACATTTCGGTGTCGTGATGCATTCTGTGAACGCCGACCAATGTTAATATGACCTCTTTTTGGCATCGTAACAAATATCGAACTGTAAATGATCGTAACTTTTTATAAATCGCACGCAGTTTTCACAAATCACTAACTTACCTTTGAAATAGCCAAAATACAGAAAGCAAACGAACGAAAAGGGTGCAATTGAAATTTTGAATACAACTAAAAATTTTATTTAAAATTAATTTGACTTTCTTTTAAATGTTGTTTTATTTTTCTTTCTTGATTTACAAAAGGGGTACAACTTCTTTATCAGTACATTAGTTAATTCATTGCCCCCCCATGCTTGCTTTTTCCATGTTCATCCTTCCTTTTTTCTATGTTGTGCTTTCTGGAAGTAACTATTTGGGGAGACAAAAGGTTCAGTAAACCATCAGCTACATTTTCTCTAAACTTTCGGATTTGCATCGTAGTTTTTGTGGCTTTTTTGTAAACTAAATATGCATTGACCATTGCCATACCCAGCAAAAATTCAATGCCAACTTTCCTATACCACTTTAGCCCTCTTCTCAGCGTCGTAGCATAGGAAGCCAATTGATCCGATAGATCAATGCCTGACTTGCCCTTGTTGTATTCTATAATTGCAAGAGGTTTTTCTAGATTTCTTTGTCTTCGACTCGGTCTCCTGCCTCCACTGGTGGATGGAGCGTTTGGGTCAGGAATCGGTTGGTTGGACGCGGTAGTCATAACAGGAGCATGTTTTGTGGAAAGCATCCGTACATCTCTTGTGTCTCTCCACTTCAGAACAACAATGCCATTTTCTTCTTCTCGTGCAATCATTTCACCTTTCTTCAGTTTAGCATCCATCACCTCTTTTGGACAGCATTTTTTTTAGCTCGAAGTGTTCCAACTACGTGTGTCTTTTGGCCAAGCATAGAACGTGCCAGTTCGTAGCTAGTATAAAAATTATCAACATAGAGAGTGCGCCCCTCTTCTTTTAGCTGAGAACTGAGTTCTTCACACACATTTTTTGCCAAACCAACTTCTCGAATACCTGTTGCACTTTTCCCGGAGTAAATCTTAGTAGCCCAAGTGAAGCCTTCGGTGGAGCAAAGCTTGAATAACTTCACACCATATGGATGAGCTTTGTTGGGAATGTATTGTCGAAAAAGGAGTCTTCCTCTCCAAGGAATGACTGTTTCGTCTATTACAATATTTTCTGCAGGAATTAAAACCCGCTGAAATTTCGCTTGCAGCATATCCAAAAGAGGCCTAATTTTCCCAATTCTATCTCCTGCTGCTATGGTGGTATTATCCGCAAAATGAAAAAAGTTCAAAAGCAATTGAAAGCGATTACGTGACTGAAACAATTGATGCTTTGGCTATAAACTGCTTTTAAAATATTAGCAGATCTCCACTTCGAACTTGTAAAAATATGGTGTTTTATAAAATTGGATATCCGTTACATTCAACCTCGTCTTTGGGGTTGGTTGTACACTATCAGGGGTAAAAAGTAACAACAATCAGTTTTTTTTGTTTTTTATTTTGTTTATGTACTTTTTATTTAACCCTAGATTACTAATCTATTTCAGTAGGTGGTTATTACTAATCATCGTCGATTCGACTACGTATCAAAAATACTATTTTTTTTTTTAAATAATCAAAGGAAAACGATTTATTTTAACTTGATAAATATTAATTCATTTATTGCCTTTTGTTATAAGTTATAAGATATAAAATATAAGCATTCGTTGCTGACATATCGATGAAATGATAAAAAAGTCGAGTCATCGGATTGCGTGTTTTTGTTCGAATATGGTAACGGCCCATAAGTCCATCCATTAGATCAACGCCACCCATATGGCTGTTGTATTCCCGTATAATTTGTGGGCAATCGACCTCAATAAATTCTTTTGCTTTGCGATCATAACGTGATGCCTTTGCAGCAAGTCGGTATTTGTTCTTGCAAATTGTTCAATTCCAACGTAAGTTGAAGCCAATCGCACACATTTGTTGTCCTTCCACAAGACATTGCTGATATCAATACCATAAGCAGTTCCCACAAATTCTGTCGAGAATCCTCTTGGCCTTTTGATGGCATTATCCGCAGGAAGCTCACAATTTGGAATTTGATTGACTCGTACAGTTCCCAGACTGTATATTCCTCTTGCACGCAAATAAACCAACAAGGGCAGCGACGTGTAGAAATTGTCGAAATATACGATGCGGTGCATAAAGTTGTTTACCGTTTTAGTCAAACGCACAACAACATTCGCAGTTGCACCAAGATCAGGTGTACCAGATAAAACAACGTTATCGCCTGCACCATTATAAATTTCGAAGCGATACGCGAAGCCGAAAGAATCACATAAAACGAACAGTTTGATTCCCCATATGTGTGGCTTATTGGGCATGTATTGTCGAAGATGATGTTGGATTTTTGTGCTACACATCTGCTCGTCAACACACAGTCGAGCATGTTTTGGAACGGAATCAAACCGCTTGTTGAGTTCGTCTGCCAAATTTCGAATTCGAAACAATGCATCGTAACCGGGTTGCCCTTTTTTGACTCGCTCGCTTTCATCTCGGAAGGATAAATATTTTTTTATCGTCGTAAATCGTTTGCGCTTCATCGTGTTTTGAATGGGCGCGAATGCATTTCTGCCCCAGTAACTATCCAAATTTGGGTAACGATAAACCGACATGTAAAGCAGAATTCCAACATATTGATATACTTCATCAACTTCTAATTTGAACTGTGTGTTGATGTTCTCTGTAACAGCTGCTCGATTTGTTTCCGTGACAATCATTTGCATTATTTCATTTGTAAAGAAATAACAGAAAATTTCCATTGGTGTTCGCAGATCTTTTATATGGAAAGGCAGTGATGTATTTCCTCGAAAAGCTACTTCATTTACATGTAGTTTCATTGGTCGTTGCCGCCATGTGATTTTCGAGAAATCGCTTGCATCCTTCCTTATTGATTCAATGCCTGTAAAATAACAATAACAAACTATGTAGGTACCTTCTTTTTCCCTGGGTCGTCTGTGAGATTTGTTTCGTCGAAGTTCCATATGTTTTCGGGAGGTAGATCCCTTAACTCGCCTTCCAAGTTTTCGAAAAAAGTCCTAAGCATTGGCTCATCCACCGCCGCTCGTGTGCGTTTCACGTTTTCCGCAAACCGAACTGAAATCTCTGGGTGGCGAGCTATAAAGGATTTAATCCAGTCCATTCCAGGGAAATTGTTGGGAAAAATTGAGACTGTCCTTCCGCAGCGGCTCAGATAATTTTTGATGATATGTCGCAGTTCTGTTGAATTGATAGGAAACCCATACTCTGCCAATGACAGCATGGAACTTACGAATAGCGCCTCTTCCTCTACACTAAAAACAGGCTGTCTTCCAGGTTTCCGGGTATGATTTTCCTTAAGCTTGTTGAGAATGGTTCTTCTCGGGATTTTATACTTAAGCTCAGCTTTTCTGTGGGAAATATCACCTCGTCTGACTTCCTCTGACAAGCCTCCAGGGTCTCTTCGGAGTAGTCAGCATACCGCCTAGTCCCCAGTTGTCTTTTATATTTTCGGGGCATATATGCGACAAAGAAAGTACCGTTAGCTCTTTATATAAACGGCAAAAGTGACATTTCAACTGTCACTGTGAAGTGTAATTAAAGTGTAAGCTCCTAATCAGTTTTTCACATTCTGCACAGTTTTTAGTTAAATTTAAAAGAAAACTTGCTCAAGTCAAAAACAAAAAAAAAAAAAAACCTCACCTGCATTTCCAAGGTAGGAAGTATTTTAAGTCTAAAAATTTGCAAAATTCAACTTTCGCTAAAAGTAAACGGGATCCCTCTATGAACGGCAACAAAAGAACAATAACTGACACTTCACCAGAGCCTAATTAATTACACTAACAGGAAGCATAGCTCATATCCACAACACAAGATGGCAGTCGGAGATATGTCTATAGCCGAATTTAAAAATCTCCTCAGTGACTTGATCGCAGACCAAATAAAAGATTTGGCAACTAAACACGATTTTGCATCTCTAACTATCGAGTTGGATGCTTTACGTACGGCCAACTCACAACTGTGCCAAAAACTAAATGCCATGACGGAGCGGTGTGAGAGAGTCTCAAATTGAAATTATCTCGCGGAAAACAAATGAAAACTGTATGGTGGTACACCTTCCTCTAGACAGAGAAACCGACGGAGTTGAAGTAGCTAAACAAACTTGCCGTGGGCTTCTCAAGTTACAAGAAGGTGAAGATATTCACTTAATTTATTATTAACGCCCAAAATCAAACTAAACATGATATTATTTTTTTATTATTATTTATTGCGTAATACTAGCATAAATAAATGGTATTTATGAACAAATATAAAAAAAAATGTTAAAAAAAGAAGTTATGGGTGTGTACACATTTACCCACCAATGGGTACAATGGGCGGTTTAGGAGTGAAATTTCCCAAAGCATGATCTCTCAACACATAGTGTCTTCATGCAAAGTGCGCAACGCCAACGGACTCTGTTGTGGCAGATAACACATCACAGTGGATTTTCGATGCGCTCTGGATTCTGACCGTTGTTTTTAAGATCCTGTCCAAGTATTTCGGATGATGTTGGACGACTCTTCGTTTTAGTCGGTCGCAGGTACGCTCTTGCGATTGTGCGTCTGAACGTTAACTGATCCATGTAAGTGACAGCCTCATTCTTGCTAAGCAAAACATGAAGCCTCCAGGCATTTGAAACAGCCATGTCTAGAAGATAGGTAAAGATAACCCACCACCATTTTTTTCTTCTTATAGCGACCCGATGTAGACTGATGGACTGATCCATTTGATCGACACCTCCCATTCCTCTGTTATAATTTATGTAAAGTCTGGGGATGTTGAAGTCCGCCTTTTGTTTTTGAACGGTGCACCACCTTTTCACTTTTCCCAAAGGCTCAACACTGTCAAAATTTGTTCCCATTGTAACAACATTGTTATCTTTCCAGCGTACAATTGTGATTTCATTTTTTTTTGTCGAACCGGTAATCATACTCCGCTCTTTGTTGTTTTCTCATGTCTTTTACAGCTGTAACTGGACAATTCTTAGTTCTATTCTCTCGAACTGTACCTGTTGCCCTGTAGCCCAATAGGCGTAAATCGTGCAACAACTGATAGTTTGTAAAAAAATTATCAAAATATACGATATGTTCTTTTGGGACAATCGGCATTTTTGCCAACAAAGACTTCACGACTCTTGCTCCTATAGGATCATTAGAAATCTCTGTAGACTTACCGCAATATACATCAAAAGAATAACAATACCCTTCTGAACTTGTTGCAGCCCAATTCCGATAGCCAAAGCGTACAGGTTTTCCCATGATGTATTGTTTGGCGGGATGACGCCCAAAGTATTTTATCATGGATTCGTCCACCGACAGGTTTTCGTGAAAGACTCCCCATTGACATGAATTCCTCTCAATAAAATTGCACAACGGTCTGACTTTGAACATTTTGTCATTTGAACTTTCAGCTTGAGAATTGTTGGCTAAGTGTAAGTTTCTTTTTATTTCTAAAAATCGATTACGAGACATGCATTTTCCCACCAAAGGGACGCCAAGATCTTCATCTAAACTCCAGTATGCACGCTCGGTGGGAAGTTCATGGTAACCAGTTAGCAACAATATTCCCAAAAAAATTTTACAGTCTGCACGATCAAATGCAAAATTGTGTCTATTATTTTGCCCCGCATATAAAATACTATTTTCTACTATCAACTCCAAGACATCATCATCGAAAAACTTTTGAAACAATTGGACGGGATTATGGTCTCTCATAGATTCTATGATTCTCTTTTTTCTACACTGAATGGCATCGGTAACCTCATAAGTTGAGTTGTATTTGGGTAACATTTTTCTCCACACAGGTTCTTCAGAATAATTATTCCTAACTCGTTTTGCGGGTCTTGCATAATTAGAGAGTGGTTCATCATCACTATTGTCCCAATCCGAAACATCATGATGTGGGTGACGTGAAATTACCTCAACTGTTCCTGGGACATCTCTAGGAAGAGCTGAAGAAGTTAAATCATTGTCATTACCTTCTTCTTCGTCGTTTACAATAGCAGGATCTAGTGGCAACAATAGGACATCGTATTCCATATCAACATTATCATCAGCCATTATAGAGTCAATAGCTTCCTTGAGTCCTGCATAGTAATTTCTGGTTGTAAAAGTGTGACGATTCGCCATTGTATAGGATTTGCAAACACCTGTAACATATTGGTAATTATAGTACAGAAGCGCCCACTGTACCTGTTTGGGTACAGTGCAATAAAATGAAACCTAGTAGATCTCTATTGAAACAAATTGATAAACGAATAGTATCTTACGTTATAATACAGTCTTACTCTCAATTATAATACAAAATAAATTAGGTATCATTATATTATATAATAAAAAAACGATAACAATATCTTACCTCAACAATCGTATTGGTAGTCCGTATTGCAAAATAAAAATTGTGACATTTATTTTGGCGCCAAAAGCCAAAATAAATTTTCCATAGACCACTATTGACATCTAGTATTCAACTAGTAAATAACTTTTAAGATAATTATAAATAAACTACATAGAACCGAGGCTCGAAAAGTTGTACCCGTGCGAGTACAGTGGGCGTTAATGGGTTAAAAAGGCACGGATAATAAAAAACACTCACGCACAGAGGAGCACTGTCTTTTTAGAATTGCACTCGCCAGATGAGGTGGAAATAATAATGTCTGTCGCTTATCAACTCAAAGGTACAACTGCCATTAGTATTTTCCGAGAGCAGACACTATTGTACCGGCAAAAAAAGCAGACACTATTCGAAATCAAAAACAAACTCTCTGAAATTAATCCCGAAGCAAAAATCTCTCACAAAATGCAAATAAACAACAAAATTTTTGTATACAAGTTCGCGCGAATTTTAGTTTTTGGTATTTTTTATTTTAAAAAAAATACTTTATTTTTTCATATAATACAATTGATGGTTTATCTTAGACTAACTACTGAACACTCTGACTCCTAACTCTCGACTGGTCACTTGGTCTCCTGTCTTTATGTCATCCCATTTGTCTGCTTACGTTTGGGTGCGTCCTTTTCTTTATCTGCTGACCATGTGTCTCCTTGGGTAGTTTTACTGATTCAGCATGTGCGCATCCGTAGAGTACCCTGAATGCATCTTTTTATGTCAGTCTATTAATAAACAATGGTTTCGATGGGCCATGTGTTGAAC
Organism: Portevinia maculata; assembly: GCA_949715645.1. Classification (NCBI taxonomy): domain Eukaryota; kingdom Metazoa; phylum Arthropoda; class Insecta; order Diptera; family Syrphidae; genus Portevinia; species Portevinia maculata. The sequence continues at coordinate 116,452,980 of OX454528.1, read as the reverse complement.
GGTCGATCTCTTCTTCGGTGGTGGTCTCATATGTAACTCTCCCCTCCTTAAGGTTTGGCTTCTCCTGGGTCAAACTACAGGGTCTATATTTTTTATATAAGGTGTATAATATAATAGTTACAGTAATAATGGTAGTACTAATACTCGTATTAATTACAATATTTGTTTTCGAGTGACTATATGCTATTTCGTGAATTTCTTTTAAATTATCTATATTTTCGATTTCTTTATCGGATAATTCGAATGGTGCATTTATAAGAGGAATTTGGAATACATTAGTATCAATGCTGAAGGGTTGCCTTCTTAACTGTTTGTAATTTTCAAAGATTTCGTTATTTATTACAATGTTACAATTTTCGAAACTTATCAGGGTATTTCCCTGTAATTTTATTGATGTTCTTTCATCACATGTGTTATTTATTTTTTCATTACTTTTTATAATTACAATTACGCCTTTTTCTATTTGTTTTACAATATTGTTTTCAGTAAATTTGATCTTTTTACAAGTTTGTGATATGCATCCTTTATATTGTTTTAGATGTTTCAGTTCTTTGTTTTCCACATACTCATAAAATGTATTGTTTTTACTAATTAACATGGTTGCTCTTATCTGTAGTTGTTCATTTAAATTGTTTGGGATAGGTAAAATGTAGGATTTAGGAAAGAAAATGATTTCTTTAGGAATTTGAACTATAAATATAATTATGTCGTGATTATACTGGGCTGAGTTAATTTTTATATTTTTACTTTTCTCAAAGCCTATCTCGAATTCTAATATTTCCTCTATAGTCAGAATATTTTCTACCATCACTCCTAATCTACTTGATAGGATGTTGGCTTGGATTTTTTCTACTATATTTTTTAGGTTGTTTAATTTATTTTCAATTTCTAACACTGTAATTCTGTATATAATTGATAATTTATTGTTTGTTTGGTCAGAACCTAAATTTTCCTGATGTTCTCTTTCGAGTCTAGCTTTCATATTGTTTATTTGATTCTGAAGTTGGTTATTGATTTTTATTTGTTTGTTCAACTGTGTCATCCCCATGTGATTATTTTCAGTAATAACTCTGATTTGGTTCTCGATTTCGATTCGATCTTCGCTGTCCATTGTCCCAAACAGAAACTTCAGAACTCCTCCTCCGACGTCTATTAGACTTCTTTTGGGTCTGTGTTCGCTGATGGTTTGAATTTCACTTCGGATAGTTTTTATTTGGAGATAAACACTTTTTGGTATATAATTGTTTACACTTTGAATATTAGTTTCTATTGTATTTAAAATGTCTTCTATTTCTTTTATATTTATGATATGGATAATATTATTGTATTCGTTAACTATGCCTACCGGCTCCAGGTTTATCAAAGTATACCCGTTTTCACTGTCTATATTTTCTAAGTTTATTCTAGCGTACACACTAGTTGAAACAACTGATAAGAGCATTAAAAACTTCATGCTTGCTGTTGAACGTCCTTCTGTTTATTCACTAATTTTCTAGTTCTCTCTGCTCTAGTCATAGGCCTCTTCGTTTTCGGGATATTTTCTTTATTATGGAATTTACTGTTCTTGGGTCTTTGTATTTGTTCTGGGTGTTTGTTTTCAAGTGCATCGTATTTGAATCGCATTTGAGTTTTATGTCTTAAGGCTAATGGGTTTTTTACCATTCCCTCTTCTCGGGTTTCGACATAATCTTCTCTATGTTCATTTATCTTATCTATTATGTTATTTTTATTTTTAGACATACGCTCCTGGAATATGGTTTTGTCAAAAGTGGTGTATTGAGCGTCGTATGAAGTCATCTTGGTTGTGCTATGAATACTTTTGTTATAGAATAATATGGCTTTGTACATACACATGGTTATCTCGTGTATTGTAGGTTTTTTGTTGTTATCTTCTAATAATATAGTTCGAATTTTATCTCCTAAGGTTCTATGTAAAACCTCGATGTCTGCGTTTCCTGTATGCGAGCCTACTTTTGTAAAGTGGTATTCCATTCCTAATTTTTCGTATAAATTTATTATTCTAGGTATGTTAAATTCGTTGTCTGATACCATTTTCTTGACCTTGCCTTGCCTTTGGTGGATATTACGGATAGCAATGTTTCTTCTAAAGTATCGTAAGATACATTAGGTAGGTATGTACCTGTTGCTAGTTTAGAAAACTTATCCACCGAAGTCATAAATTTTGCACCCCCTATAAAGAATACATCTATATGAACTATCTCATTAACATCTTTGGGTGTCTCTGTCACTTGGTACTTGGGTTTGATAGGTTGTCTATCATATTTAGCCATCTTGCATATGTTGCAAGCATTAATTACTGAGTTAATTAATTCCCTAAGATTTGTATAATATATTTTGTTTTTAAGTCCATTGTAGTTTTCGTCTACACCTGAGTGGCAAGTTTCGTTTTTATGGTATAACTTTATTTGCTCGACAGCTTCTTCCTCTGAATTCATGTCTTTTGCGTAGAACATGCATTTAATAAATTTTATTTTATTTCCGTATAATCTGATTAGTTTTTGTTGTAGTATGTTAAAATCACTTTCACTTACTACAGGGTTTACATATATTCCCGTTACTTTGGTTTCTATTAGAGGTATTAATTTGTCTTCTAGATCTTCCTGTTTCAAAGAATCTATACCTATGAATATTCTACGTTTTTTATTTAACATCTTTAGTTTCGCTTGATTTCCTAATGTCAGTATTATTTGTTGATTATATATGTTTATACAAGTCTCCTTTATGGGAAAATGATCATTTGCTTCTTCGTGTTGAGAATGGATCGTTGCTTTTTCAGACTCCAACATATTGGTTTCTCCTATTGGGCGACTAAGAAAGTCTGCGACGGTGTTTAAAGTACCTTTTAAGTACTCAATTTTCATACTGTATTCGCCTAACTGAAGGATCCATCTTTGTAGCCTAGGGCTTATATCTTTACCTAGATGTTTTGTTTGGAGCCACTTAAGTGCTTGATGATCAGTTTTGATAATAAACTGCTTTCCATAAAGCGATGGTCTGAGATATTTACATGACCATACAATGGCGAGTAATTCCTTCTCCGTTGTTGTGTAATTTTTCTCATGTTCGTTGAGGGTTCTCGATATATATGTGACTGGATGTCCGTCTTGAGAGAGTACCGCACCTATCGCATAATTACTAGCGTCTGTTGTCAGGGTGAATGTTTTGTTGTAGTCAGGATATTGAAGAATGGGTTCGTTTTGCAGAGAATTCTTTAAATCTTCATATGCTTTGATATAATCTTGGTCGTTTATGTTGATCTTAGAATCTTTTTTTAGTCTTCTTGTTATAGGCTGTGCTATTTTTGCATAGTCTTTGATGAATTTCCTATAGTATCCGGTTATACCGAGAAATGACTTTATTTCTTTTGGAGTTTTAGGTATGGTTATTTTCTCAATAGCCTCAATTTTATTTTTGTTGGGCATAACTCCTTTGTTAGTAATAGTATGTTCTAAGAAGTCTGTAGTTTTCCTCAGAAAATTACATTTATCGATTTGAACTTTCAAATTGAATTCCTTCAGACGATCGAATACTTTCCGTAGATTGATCATATGTTCGTGTAAAGAAGTAGAAAATATTAGTATGTCGTCTAGGTATACGACACAAATAACTCCGATGAGTCCTTCTAATACCTCATTCATCATCCTTTGGAAACTAGCTGGAGCATTTTTCAATCCAAAGGGCATTCTCAAATATTCAAAATGTCCAAAAGGTGTAGAAAATGCTGTTTTCTCCACGTCATCACGATGCATGTGAATTTGGTGAAAACCTTTAGCTAAGTCCAAAGTGGTGAAGTATTGAGCCCTCCCAAGTTTGTCTAATATATCATCTATATTAGGTATGGGATGTTTATCTTCGATAGTCTTTTCATTTAATTTCCTATAATCGATCACCATTCTCCATTTCTGTTTACCTGAGTTGTCCATTTTCTTTGGAACGACCCAGACAGGGGAGTTGTAAGTTGAAACTGATTTTCTGATAATGCCTTGTTCAAGCATCTCGTTCACTTGTTTCTTTATCTCTTCCTCATGTACTTTGGGGTAACGATAAATTTTTGAAAAGGTGGGGTGATTGTTTTCTGTACGGATACGATGTACAGTTTGCGTGGTTGCGGACAATATTTGTCCTTCTTGGAAGAAAGTTCCAGAATTGGATTTAATAAATTTTTCTAATTCTTTTTTTTCTTCTAAATTTAAATCACTTGGGATGAGATTTTTGATAGTCAAATGGTTTGCATGCATTTGATGAATCTCTTCATAATGATACGGACTTTTTTCGTTTGTGTCCAAATTTGGAGAAATTTTCGCGAATGGGATTCTATTATTATTTATTTCAATAATTTCTTTTCCGTTGTCTATAACGGCTTTCATGGGTTTCAAAATATTTTGACCTAAAATTCCGTCAAACTTTTTGTTGTTTATGGGGGTCAGTTTCCAGCACATTGTGGAACCTGGTTCATTGAATTCAAGAGGTAATTCTGTAATTATCTCCTGTCTGATTTCTATTTTACTATGCAGGGTATTCATTGTTATGGGGATTTTTGTGACTTTACGTTTATAATGTATCAGTTTTCTGTCGTCTAAGATGCTGGTGGTTGATCCAGTATCTACTAGTAGCCTTAAGTCTTCGTCATTTACTTTTACTATTATTATGGGTAAAACTTCTGATTCCCTAGCATGAGAAAATTTACTTCTTCCTGATTCATATTGTTTATATCCATGGGTTCTGGGTTCTGCCTAACTTGCCTTGGATTATTATGTCTATTTTGATTAGTATTTGCGTGATTAAACCCGAACCTATAATTATTTCTTGGGTTTCCTAATATATTGTTGTTGTGCTGTCTAATTTGTGCACTATTTTCGAAACTTAAGTCCCTGAAATTTCTCCTAAAATTATGGTTTTGATTGTTACGATTAAAATGGTTATGTGGATTTGTCCTAAAAGGATTCGCTGTGGGATGAGGAATAGGATTTAAGGTTATATTCTCGACTGGTACCAAATTTAATTGTATGAGCAATTGATATGGTTCACTAAAATTATGTATGTTCCTAGCATGAAGGATACTAGATATATGTGGATCCAAACAGTTCTTAAATTTATCTAGCACTACTTTTTCATTAAATGCAGGATTATATAAAATATGTGGTTCAAAGCAACATTTCTTATTTAATAAATTTAATAATGTTTGTAGTTCGTTATAGAGGATATGAATATTTTTATTGTTTTTAATTTCTAAGATTCTATTGAATAAATAATCATACCCTTCACGTACTCCATATTCGGATTTTAATTTTTTTTTGATGTCAGTCCATGTTGGGTTTACAAGTCCTCGCATTTTTTCCAACGCCGACCCTCGTATTTTGCTGATTACTCTGCGGTATATGAAGTCTCTGGTGTCTTCTGGTATAAATGCTATCAGATACTCCACATCGTTGATGAAAGTTAATAAGTCCTGCTCATGTTCCCTCCCGGTGAAATCTCGAATGTTGTCTACCTGTCTGAGGATCTCCTTAGGTGTGGTAAAGAAATTCCTTTGAATTTCCTGTGCCCGTCTATTTTGGTCCATTTCTTGTTGTAGTCGATTTTGTTCGGCTATCATTTGAGCTTGCTGATCTTCCATTGGGATAGTCTTTGGTTCCTCCTCTAGGACAATGCCTGCTCTCAAGATGAAGTCGCTTAGTCTTTGACGTGTTCGTCGCTTCCGGTCCAGATTTGAAATGATTGCAAAACTTTTCTGCCCTTCCACTGAATATCACCGAATTTGTATTATAAAGAAAAAAAAATGTTGTTCAACTCTCTCTACGAGATTGTGTGCATTGGAAAATATAATTGATTAATTTTTCTTTGAGCACTGGTTGAACTTGTTTCACGATTTTGTCTTTTATTTACACTAAAAGTTTTAAATCACGATTCGTTTCACTGGATGTCTATAGTGGTTTTTCATTTACTTTGAAAACTTTTTAGAGCATCCTACCGACTGCGCCAATTTTAGTTTTTGGTATTTTTTATTTTAAAAAAAATACTTTATTTTTTCATATAATACAATTGATGGTTTATCTTAGACTAACTACTGAACACTCTGACTCCTAACTCTCGACTGGTCACTTGGTCTCCTGTCTTTATGTCATCCCATTTGTCTGCTTACGTTTGGGTGCGTCCTTTTCTTTATCTGCTGACCATGTGTCTCCTTGGGTGGTTTTACTGATTCAGCATGTGCGCATCCGTAGAGTACCCTGAATGCATCTTTTTATGTCAGTCTATTAATAAACAATGGTTTCGATGGGCCATGTGTTGAACGGTCGATCTCTTCTTCGGTGGTGGTCTCATATGTAACTCGCGTGGTCTGGGTGTCAACTCTCCGGCAGAGCTGCATTTTGTTTGTTTTGTCAACAACTTGTTTGGTGACATTTCACGTGATTATTTTGACTGCCGCGAGGGAGTGAAGTTAGCTGCGGCTGATAAGCAAGCACCATCGGTCTCTCAACTGACGTCACTTGCCCGCGAATCTTCGCATATTTTTAAGTCGATAACACAATAGGAAAATAATGACGTCTGCCAAAATATTATTAACACCTATAATATTTCTGGCCTAAAAAATAAACTTTTGCAACCAGACTTTTTTAAATATGTCTTAAAGTTTGATATAATAACACTTATCGAGACTTTTTTTAGCAGAAAAAATGGAAGATGATTTCCGTAAATATTTTAAAGATTTTAACTTAAAATTTGTTCCAGCAATTAGGTCAAATGTACATGGAAGAGAGAGCGGGGGTATTCTTTGTGGAGTGAAATTTAAATACAACTATTTCGTTGATGTTAAACGTATGAGAGATAGGCTTGTTGTTGAAATTTTAAACAGTCAATTTAAATTAAATATTGTACCTGTCTACCTCAATTGCAACAACTGGCAAAACGATTTCGACAATTTACGTGGCTTTCTTAACGATTCTTCCTTGGAAAATATTATGATAATCGGTGGTTTTAATGCTCGTATTGGTAATTTTCAAAACTCTCCTGCTTATAGTTTATTTACTTCATTCAGCACAAATAGAAATTCGAAAGATCAAACCTTCAATAGGGAAGGTAGGCTTCTGACGGAATTACTTATGGATTTCGGGTTGTATGTGCTGAATGGGGTAGCAAATGGTGATGTGAGCGGCGAACTGACGTTTATTAGCGGCCAAGGTCAATCGGTCATAGACCTTTGTGCGATCTCGGGAGATTGGTTGAACGTGGTTGATGATCTGCAGGTGCTCATAGCCAGTTTCTCAGCGCAAAATTCCATCTCGTTGAGAATACCCGTCAGAGAATCCCAGTAAGTCTCCCCAAACTTAAGTGGGTCGAAAGTAGAGTTTATCGGTACAAAAATCTTTTGAATCACCATTGTAATGCTCTCCCACTGCAACCTGAGAGCGACATTAATATGATTGGTGACCGTATTACAAGGGTAATCCACGCTTCGGCTCCTCCTGTGAACAGCACCCCTTCGTTCACTCCTAAAAGCAAATGGTTCGATAGAGAAAACTCTCTTTTAAGTTCTTAAAACTTTTTAGAGCTACAAACTCTGTTGCCTTCAAATCGTTGTACCTGCGCGCCAATAAGGAATTTAAACAGTTATGCTATCAGAAAAAAGCTAGTTACCTCAAAAGTCTTGCAACTAGTTTACAACAGTCCAAGAACTCAAAAGAATTCTGGAATAATGTTCAGGAATTGGGAGGGCGCATTCGAACTGTGAAGATTTCTGTCGAAGCTGATACGTTAGCTGCTCATTTTAAAACATTGCTATCAGCATAGGAGGGTCTTCACAGTTTTAGCTTTGCATTACCAAACACAATGGTATCTGAACTTGACTGCCCGATTTCCTTAGGAGAACTTAAAGCTTCCTTGCAGGCTATGAAAAACAACAAAGCTCCGGGGTGCGATGGTATTCCAATTGAATTTTTTAAAAACGGAACAGACCAACTCGAGACTTATATTGTGGATTTTTTCAATTTAATATACAACAGCGCTTGTGTACCAACGTGCTTTACCAAAGCGCTTTTTTTTCCTATTTTCAAAAAAGGTGATGTGAGTCGACCAGAAAATTACAGAGGCATCTCTATTCTCAATTCTCTAAGAAAGATTTTTGCTTCGATCTTATACACAAGACTTTCCAGGTGGATAGAGGATAATAATCGCCTCAGCATGTATCAAGCTGGTTTTCGGGCTGGTTTTTCCACCGTTGATCATATTTTCGCGCTGACTAGCATCGCTAGAAAATATATTGAAAATAATAAGAAACTTTTTGCTTGGTAGATTTTAAAGCAGCGTTTGATGCAGTTAACAGACAAGCTTTAATTTATAAACTGGCATCCCTTGGAGTGTCAAGAAAGTTCTTAATGTTGTATGCCAAATTTCTTTCGTCATCTTGCGCAGCTGTGTGGGATGGGTCGAACCTGTCCGAATGGTTTGAGACATCTGCAGGCGTCCCTCAGGGCTGCATATTAAGCCCAATTTTATTCGCGTTGTACATTGATGCAATATCTGATATTCTTCCGGGTGGGGTTAACTTTGCGGGCAATCACATAAAAGTACTTCTGTACGCTGATGACATAGTGTTACTGGCGGAAATCCTTCTTCTTTGCAACTGCAAATTAATAGATTACAAACCTACTGTAAAACTTGGGATCTCCATATCAACGTCGCAAAAACCAAGGTCATGGTATTTGAGAGCCGGCAGAGAAGACGTCCTGGGGTAGGAACTTGGCGCCTTAACAACGAACAAATTGAGGTAGTTCGTGAGTTTAAGTACCTCGGTGTTTTGTTGTCGTATAATCTAAACTTTAACAAGCATGCCAGAGAAAAAAGTATTGAAGCCAAACTGGCACTCAACATGATGTGGCCGAAGTTCTTCGCCAATCAAAACATTGACCTTTCTTCGAAGTATCAAGTGTTTAACGCCACAGTTAATACTTGTATGTGCTATGGTGTGCAGGCCTTTGGTGTGAGCCCCCTCGAAGAATTTGAGGCAGTCCAAAGATTCTTTTTCAAGCGTCTATTCCGGCTACCAAATGCGACTTCGACCTACGCTATTCATGTAGAGTCAGGTTTGCCTCCCATCTACGTGCGAAACTTAAAAGCTCATTCTGATTATTTAACCAGAGTGGTAATGAGAAGCGGGAATAATCTTTCCAAGACTATCTTAATAAGATTGCTACAAACAAATGCTTCTCCATTTAAGGATTGGAACCAGCTAGAGATATCTCTCGAACTGAATGTCTCCTTTACTTTAACTAATGTTAACGACTGGCAGATGCTTTTTGCAATGATCATTGCTAAAGTGGATGACAAATTATACGATCAGCACCTAATTAGAGCATCTTCCTCAGCTTCAAGGTTAATCTATAGGAACCTAAACCATCATTTGCTATCTCACGAAAGTTATTTCAATATAAATTTTTCATCGAAAGTTATAAGCACTGTTCGGGAAATTATACTCCGATAGGCAAAGTTCAATTTATTATTAAATAGTTTATTATCGCTTATTATTAATTCTAATACAGATTTCACCGTTAAATACAAATGTTGAATTATCAAGTAGGTTTCACCGTTTCATACAAATGTTGAATTCTTATCCAATAGGTTTCACCGTTTAATACAAATTGTCTCAAATCGTCTACCGCTCGTTCGGGTTAAAAGATTACTACAAACTACAATGTGACGATCACTGCCACCAAGTCCATCGACCAGTTAGTCCAGCCAATCCCACACATGAAAAGTGCTGAGCAATCGGTATGCTGTGTGTAGCTTGCACACAATGTGCACCACGAAGCCAGCCACACAGAAAAAAGATATGATGACAATTGTGCGCCACGGAATCATTCTGAGAATTATGCGCCGCTACCGATCGGTCGGGCTATTTCACAGAATTGGCAACGATGACCTCGTTCATCGTTGCCAATGATACCGTCCCACGGATGAGTATCAATGACAGACGATAAGCGCGTGTTATGTTAAGCAAATTTAATTATCACTGCGGAGATTGAGTGTCGCCGGTGGATGATTGGCAGTGATCGTACCAATGGATTGGAATGTGCAGCGTCGGCACAACTTACTCACAGAGGGTGGGTAACTGGGGCGACTGCAATAATTTGAATAAATGAACAATGAGATTGAAATGAAATGCATACCGTTGGCCTTAAGGGCGATGACCTATGTTGGGGCGTCAACAAGCACCATTTTTAGAGCGAGAGCAGAATTAATAAATTCGAATTCCATGCCACACAGAACAGATCTTGAGGAAACGTGTAATCTATGCAACATGAGAGTGCCTGAAAATATTCACCACTTCATTGCGGAATGCCCTATTTTACAAGAGATTCGTCGACTATACTTCCGAGTAAGCAATCTGTCCGGAAATGGTCTGTACGATATACTAAACGGAGCTAGGGGGTGGCTTGTTTTGTACAAATACTGCAATCATGCTCTGTTATCGTAATAGCTTTTAAAAGTTCAAGGTACAATCCACTTTTGCCGTTCTTCTTAAGTTATTACTTTAATAATCCAAAATTTTTCTTTTATATTTCAAATCATCTAAAATTGCTAATTATTTTTTTTTTTGGTGTTCTAAATCACTTCAAAATTATAAATCTTTATGTTGCAAATCATCAAAATTGTTTTAGACCCCCTCTCTTATCTATTCCATTCCTTTAATCTAGTTTTATACTTAGGTACTGATGTACAAATTGCATTTATTTTTTTTGTTTTATTTTATATAAATATATTTTTTTTTTCATCTTTTCTGTCGACTAATTGTTAAAGACATAACGAATTAATCTTTTATGCTTAAACCAAAAATCTTGTGTTGTAAATAAGTATTTCTTTCTTTTTCAATTTTCCTTTTCAATTTAACTTCTATGTAATAATTTCTTTAATATCTATGAAATGTCATTTGCGGCAGACCGCTATTTCTGCCATGCGGGTGGCAACATGTGCAGTAGTAGTGTATTCGCTTACTGAATGGAAGGTCGTGCGTTCGAATCCCGGCCAAGTCCATTACTTTATATCGAATATCGTAATCTCCCTAAGCATCTTAGACACCACCCGTGGAGAAAAGCCCTACAACTGCACCTAAACACTTCTTTCCTATCTCTCTATTCTTTCTAATACAGTATGATTCGGATATAAGAAAGTCCACTAATACCAAGAATTTCTTTCTTGTATCCGTTTTTGCTTTTACGCAATAAACGGATATAAGAAAAAAAATTCTTATATCCAAACAACGGATACAAGAAAAAACTTTCTTATAAAAAACGGTTAAGAAAAAAAAAAATTAAAAAAACATAAATTATTTATTTTCAAGAAACAAAAACGATACGAAAACAAAAAAAATAAGGTACATGTTCAGTTCATACAATTAATTTCATGTTATATGTATAGGTACTTATATGTTATCACATTTTACATTTATAGATAATATCTACCAGTCCTTGCTCATATAAAAAAAGAGATCCTAGTACATATGTATCTATACGTATATGCACATATCAAATATGTGCACATATTTGCACATTAAGAAATATGTGGTTAATTATTTTGAAAATAATCTTCAATTTTTTTTTGAACGAGTATTTCATCCCGTTGTCTGAAGAGAAGTTTTTCTTGATAGGCAGTCTTCATCACTTGCTAAATACTGTTTCAAAACAAAAAACGCTTTAACAGCTTCTTCTCTACTTGGCTTCATTACAGGCATATTCATAAATTCCGACTGGACCTCTCGACAGTTTCACTGCTCAACATCTCAGCTACTAATTCATTTTCGCCGATGTCCCCATAACAATCCTGAGCTTCCTCATCCGTTATGGCTCTGAAAAAGTCTTCATGTTCTTCATCCATACGAGAGTCGATAACATTTGAGTCTTGGTTGCCAGTATCGCCCTGAATTTCAATTTCCCTTGAAATTCCGGCTTTTTTGAAGCAATTAGATATGGTTTGAGGTGTGACAAGCCACCAAGATCGTTTGATGATATGTAGGGCTTTTAAAATGGTAATTTCTTTGAAGAAACTGTTCATATAATTGCCCTCAGCTGTTAAAATTTGTTTTTTGATCAAACATTTTCGGTACTGGGCCTTAAAGGAATGAATGATGCCTACACGAAAGATAAAATAACATAATGCTAACCAAAATGTGAACAATAAGTAAAAGTAGTTTTTACCTTGGTCCAATGGCTGTATGAGGCTTGTAGTGCATGGCGGTAAAAATAGAATTTCTATATTTTGGGGGGTGAAATCGAGTTTATGACAAGAAGCGTTGTCAATCAGAAGAAGAATTTTTTTATTTTTATTTTTCATGTTCTCGTCCAGCTCCTTAATCACCTCACACCATATCGTACTGGTCATCCGAGCTTTCCTATTAAATTTGTAAGGAAGGGGAAGGTTTTTTCCTCGGAAACATCTGGGTTGCTTGTATTTTCCGATTGAAAAAAACATGCTTATCAGAACCCGTTGCGTTGCATATGAAGAGCAGTGCGATTCGGTCTTTACGTAATTTGAGACCTGTAACTGCCTTATCTTTTGGAGAAAATGTTCCGCCAGGAATTGCTTTGTACATAAGGCCGGTCTCGTCAGCGTTGTAAATATTGTCCATTTCGTAATTCTGTAGAATGGTAGGAAGCACATTTTCTTTGAAGCGATCTGCTGCTTCGGAATCAGCAGAAGAGGATTCTCCGTGGAGTTTTTTAAAAAGAATATTCTCACTTTTCTTCCACCTTTGAAGCCATCCTGGGTTAGGTTTGAAGTCAGGAATATCTAATTGTGTTGCAAACATTTCAGCTTTTTCCATAAGAGCTTGACCGGTGATTATGGCATTTTTTTCCATCATTTGCTCAAACCATTTCGTCACTGTTTTATTTAGAATTTCATGTTTAGGCTTCCGATTTCTTTTAATGTTTAAATTCTTGCATGTACATTTTTTTCTTTAATCGTTTCCGTATTTTTCAATATCTTACTAAGAGTGCTTTCCGATATTTTGTAATGTTTGGATACTTCTTTCCTTGTTTTCCCACTTTTTATTTCGTCTAATATTTTTATTTTAGTTTTTATTGTTAAAGTATTTCTTTTATTTGTAGACATTTTAACAGTAACAGCGAACACCAGAATGCAAAGAAAAACCAAACACCTTCGCGGTTTTTTATTGCTGTCAATTGCAACTTCAAAATATCTGTCACTGTCATTTACATGGGGTTGTTCACGATAACTTCGTTGGCATAAGAACTTGTAGTGTATGTACAGTGTACACTGTACACTCATGTTCAAAAATTTCTTTTAAACGGTTTTTTTTTAAATACATGTAGATAATTTGTTTCTTATACGTTTTTTTCTTATAAGCATTTTTCTTATACACGTTCTTTTTTATATGAAGTTGTTATTAAGAAGTGTACGGTGTATTTGACAACGTTTCTTATAAGCGATTTATTCTTATATACAACTTTCTTATATCCGAATCATACTGTAGTAAGTAGTACCGAAAAGCATGCAATGAAATGCGATAGTGCTGCTTGCTGTTAAACACAAATGCTTACGCTGTGCTACGCACTATAAGGGTACTGTAACAACAGAAAAAATCCCTTTAGCGTAAGCAAATTATAAAAAAAAGAAAAAAAAAATGCTCGTGTTCTCAAACACAAACTAAGTACAAAAAGAGTAAACATAAAAGTATGGAACCAATCACTTTTTTTCTTTTGCGGTTACATTGCTCCAGGCGCAAAGTAACCCCTAAAGCTGAAAAAACTTCATGGTCACACAAAAAAAAACATTATAATTTTGTTTCAAGATAAGGAAGGACAATTTCATGCTTAAATTAATAGTAAAATAACACTTTAACAAGAAAAAATATACTTACTTTCTCAGTTTTCGCTGGAACCGGTGTACACACTAAATTTTGCACAAAAAAAAAAACACTCGAAAAATTTGACAAAAGTTTGGCACGTCAACCACTGTTTACTCACTGAAGGTATACTAACGAATGATCCTACCCGTGAATGTGTATGTTTTAGTTGCGGTAGTTTTGATATGCAGGTCCGAGACATGACTGGGCGCGAAAAAATAAATAAACTCTCCTGCTGGGGCAAACTAACCCCAGTTTACGGTATACCGCAAAATAGAAAAACATGACCGCATGCAGATCTCTGATGTGTATGCTTGGTTGTGATGATCTCGTATGTCAATACGATACAAAAACCGAACTGCCTCTCTCGAAACTCCAAAACCAACTGTATATTTTTCAGCATTTTATTTATTATAGTTGTAAATGTCTAGCAGGAAAAATTGTGCGGCACACGCCAGAAAAATTAAATTTTTACGGCACTCGCCAACTGTAAATAATAAAATGCTCAAAATAAAAAACACCGGAATTTATTTCATCAGTTTATTATTCCACTAAATGATTGCAGTAAAGAAAAGGGTGGACTCTACTCCGCACTGTTAAAATAGACAATGAATAATGACCAGCAACCGAAACCCCGTATATATAGGTGCCTGTGGTATGCAGCACATTGCATGGATGTCGGTCGCAGGTACCGTTGCCGTGGTTGAAGGTTGGTGGCTCGTCGCTTTTTCCGATCCTTCGTTGCGCCGCTGGAGTGGTTGTTGTTGCTACGTTGATAAACATGACTGGTTGTTTTGGTGAAGGAAATAATTGCTGCGGTTGAGTCGTTGGCCTTGGAATTATTTCGGCCATCTGGTTGCTTGGTGTGGCGCGATGGTTACCGGTGCTGCTCGCACCACTGGTCTGCACCAATGCCTCTTCGATTCCTAGACACCAACTTATTTTTACATTTTTGGCACACGTCATCTTTACTTGTATTACTACATTTTTAAATCACACTTTCCTCCAGCACTTGTAAATTCCAACCTGCTTCACGAATGTGCAAACCAAACTTAACCGACGCGCACCATTCCTATTAAGATTAACTTGCACTTTGTTCTTCTGAATCAATTACAAAAGAAATGATAGAATTCGGTACATTTTTCGACAAGATATTGCCAAAATAGTGAGAGTCTAAAAAACGATAAACTCATAATTTCTTATTTGATGGAAATGATCGAAATCAGTTTTTATTCAATTTTTTCCTTTCAAAACTATGTTTTGTGTCGTATGTGTGACCTGTGTTGTTGCCGGGATTCAGATTCTAGACCAAATGTAACTTTTTGTGACGGACGCCATTTGTAATGTGGCCCTGATCTATGCAACATTGATTCTCCAGGTGCTTCAGTCCGGGGTGGGGTTCTTTGATATGCATCTCGACACACACAAAAATTATCGTGCAGTGTTTAGAAAAGAGAGAAAAAAAACAATCTAAAAAAAAAGAAAGATACGACCGAGGAAATGAGAGAAGTCCAACTACACATACTTGCTGGAGATTCAGGTGGTAGACTATAAGTTTAAAGAATACATATATACAATGATTCTGTATAATTCTTTTTTTTACCGGTCACAAGCAACTTTAAATCAAAAAAAAATCATTGAAGCTCAATTCTTTTACAATAAAAGCATATAATTTTTTTAGCGGTTCTTATGAGGGAAATATATAGGTCGGGCGGGCACGTACATATATTGGTACCGATTTTTTTTTTTATTTTCTTAAGTGACTTTTCAATAAAGCTATGGACAGCGTCGCCTTCATTCTGTGTGTGGGCTCGAATTTACATGTTGTCGGGTAATTACTCTTCCGACGACAGGGGAGCGAATCTGAAAAGTCCGTCCAGAAAATAATTCACAACAACGAGAAATTCTTTAAACATATAAACTTTATTTTTAACTTGATTCAATTAATTAAGATTGACAATTCGTGGCGCACTGTACCGAACCGCTGCGAGTTTGAGAAATATCTGCACGAGACTGCACGAACACGACTGCACCGTTATGAGGTTGATTGAGTACTTCTACGAGAAACCAATCTGTTTCTCCCAAGTAGTCCGCAGTCGCCAACCCCTTTTGCACCGTCATCCAAAACTAGCCGATTACAGGTCCCACGGGAGCAGAGTATCAAGCACTCGATACCATGCCCATGCCTTTGCCAACCACGTACCAACGAAATAGAGTGTGGCACACACACCCGAAATACCCATAGCGATCTGTATGCGCGACATTGTACTTATTCCAAGAATAAACAATGCGCCGATGGATGACAGTATTTATGGTTCGCACCCTCGCCTGGTTATCTTATGTCAACAACCATTAGGCGACGAGGCGACGACCACAAAGTGCATACGAATGTCTGTGCATAGACTCTGGTATCGGGTGGCGGTTATACGATGCTGGACATTCGCTGTGTGGAATGCCAGCTCATCGATGTGTGGATGGATTGATAAGGTATTTGGGCTGGTGGCGACCGGGGAAAATCTACATTGTGGGAAAATGAGAAATATGAAGTGCCGTATGGCTCGGGCACTGTACAACGGAGAATTATATGCAACGTCAGCGGTTCGGTCTGCCTGTTTATAATAAATTAAGAGTGGATGGAAATCCACTCACAACAAAGCTAAATTGTAAGGGATAATTTGATATGAATTTAAAATGGAAACCAAATCTTACTCTAAACACATGTTATAAAATTTATTAGGAGGTTTTCTACAGCATACAAATACATTCCATGTTGCTGATACTCTTGTTAATATCACAAATGTTTTGTTGTACACTAGTCATAATGGAAGCAGACGTCGTCCTAATCTTATGCTCTACAAGATGGGTACATCCAATGCCCTCGGGCATGGATTGAAAAACTTGCCCTATCAGTGTTTCGAGTTGCGTATTTTGGGTTTCATCCAACTCCGATCGTTCCATGATCGTGGAAATCGAAGCCAACACGGCTTGATTTGAAAAACTCCACTCGCCTGATCTCAAATCCGGGACGATTCCCGTTCGGGTCCAAAAGTCGGCGCCCAGGATCAGTACACGTGGGAGAGTTGGAATGACCAGACAATCTAACAACACTGTTTTTCCCTGGACTATGAAAGGCAATAAAACACTACCAGCTACTTCTACCCCCGCCCCATCTGCTAAAGCTACCTTCCTAACGTTGCCTTTCCCTAAAACTAATCCTAAGTCCCTTAAAATGTTCCATCCGTCCCTACCGACGATCGTTCTCGACGCCCCGGAATCCAAAAGCCCGATAAAATCTAATCCATAAACGCTAACCCTCAAATATGGGCGCGTGTCATTCGCGTGTGCCTCAAGGATGAAACATAAGTGAACGACCTCCTCTTGTCGTCCAGCCTATCCAGATTTAACGGCGCTCCCGTCCTGCTGGCCCAGGAGTCCGTTGCCCATTTCCCGAACAGGTCCTACAGTCCCTACGCATCACCCCTGCCCTTCCGCAACCTACACAACGCCTAGGAGCGGAACAAGTATTTGAGAAGTGCCCCTCTTGGTTGCAGTTGAAACACTTCAACCGACGAGTTGGTTGAGGGCTCCGACTGACAACGGCAATTGCTGGTTCCTCGGCCGCTATATAAGCTAAGTCGGGTTCCAGCAAATTTCGCGACCGAGATGTAGGAGGTGGCGCGAATGTTTCAACATTCGCCCGGACCATCTCCAGTCTCCTACCCAATACCACCAGATCGTGAATGGACACAGAAGCGCCTTCCCATCGAAAAGTTCGACTGCTGATCTGAAAAGTTGTGACATGTGGACCCCCCCTCGCTTCCCGAAGCTCGTCAACCCTTTCTAGAAAGGCATTGACGGAAGCGCCGCATCGTTCTCCCGAAAACTTTAAACCCCACTTGGACAAGTTTTCGAGGCGTTCATTTTGAACGTGTTGTTCACTTCGTCCACCAACGTTTGAGAAAGACTCCCTGTCTCTTCCAGAGGCAGAAGTCGTTGGTGGCGAAGGGTCCCGGGTCATCCGTCTAGGTGGGGATGTTTCCACCTGTGGTTGTCGCCTCGTTTTCGGCGCGTCCTCGTCCTCTGATTCGTCCCCGCTATCCTCGGCACCGTCCTCACCCTCAGAAGTAAGCTTCCCTAGAGCAAAGACTAGCTCGTTACGCAAACTGAGCTTTTCGTCCATGTCTTTGCTTTCCGTTGCGTTCGCCCTATCTATTCTTCCCATTGCCCACTCGATCTTTGTGAGAATCTTCAAGAATTCCTTGGATTTAGGATCTCTTGGAGATTCTCTCAACAATTCGTAAATTTCGTCCAGCTTTAATTTGACAGCCTCTCTGTCCTCCTCAAACGAAAAAGGGTAGTTAGCCCGGTCGACCCCTCCCATTGAGCCTCGGCGTTCTAACATCCGAGCAGCTCTTAAGGCTTCCCTCATTGTATCGACGGTTCCGGTTGGAAGTCTCCTGGCCTCTACTTCGTTGGCCAACTCATCGGCTGAGAGTCTATTTATTTCCATTGCAGTTTCACTAAAAATCCCACCAGAATAGAAAAAGGAAACGGCGTATCAACCAATCCGAATAACTACAACTAACACAACTCCAAAATAAAGACGACTAAAGCGAATGAATTGAGATAGGTAGGATAACAATCGAAGAGCGATAAAAATCAAGACCGTTCGACAACCGAACAATTTTCACCAAGTCGATAGGCTATTTCTAGCAAATTTCCGGATATAAATTCCCCAAAACTGATAATCACTTAAACCTTAAAAGCGAAATAACGATCCCACAAAAGCCGGAACAATACTATCAACACTAATAACTAAACCAATTTCACAATCAAAAAAAATAAGGTCTTTCTGCCCAGAAGGCGATCTTCAACTTCACCTCGAGGGACTTCGCTTAATAGTAAGCGCGATAAAGAGAGAGAGCAGAATGTTCACTTTATGAAAACCCGAATAGAAAAATAAAAATCAAGTTACTAAAGAAACGGCCAATTAAAGTATGTGCGTATATCACCACGAAGGACGCTTGTTGGGTCGATGTTAAGTATATCTACTCAATTATTTCCAATCAAAATGTGTAAGTTTTATTTCTCCCCCCCCGGACGCAGTATAAAACCCCAAAAACCAAAAAATAATAAAACAAGAAAAATTTGTTCCGTTTAAACCCAAAAAAAGTTATCTTTGAACGAATGATGGTAACCGTGTTGTGATGGTAACCGTGTTGATTTCAAAACAAAAGTCCGAAAAAATATGTAGGTATGTATAAACCAATGAATGTTAAATGTAGGTAATCATGTAAGTTCAATAGTATGGAGAGAAAAAAGATGGCAGTAAGATATATATATATATATAATATGTGATGTGAATTCTTTAAAACCAAATGCCCTAGAAATGTAAAATGTATTTCACTATGGCGAATAAATATATATGCCCAAAAAGTATGAATCTGTTTTCTTTTTATTCAAAAATAAATGGAAAGCCAAAAATAAAAAAATTCCACCTACTTGGTGATAACCAGGCGAGTTACCTCTGGTTATCGGTTGTCTCCCTTGCTCCTACTGGTTTCAGCGCTGAAGAGAAACCGCACACACTGCACACCAAAACTGCAATTTTTCCTGCTAGTTAGCGGTTGATACACCGTATATTTAATATATATATTATCTCTGCCTTAGATCCCTTATCTGCAGCAGCCACTCGGAATCCTAGAAAGAGAAACTCCAAGAGTAAAAAGCACTTTAACGAACACAAAACTTCCCTAAATAAAACACCAAACTATGTATGTATGTCGGCACAAGGACCCCCCACGCTTGTGCCGACCACTTTCCAACAATATATTTTTTTAACGATTTAACCCGAAAAAACAAAAGAAAAAGCCCCACGTTGGGCGCCAATTTGTTGCACTTTTATTAAACGCGATTCTTCAAAACTAGTTTGAAGAATTGGCGGAAATACCGAAACAAATTAATTAAACGTAAAGCGAACTTGCAGCCGCCACTGCCGAAAACGAAATTTAATTTACCGATCTGTCAAATGAAGGTGCGAAGAGCGCGAGTGCAACAGTCAGCAAGTGGATATGCTGATTTTCCAGTAGCTCAGCACGGGGTGGGTTCAGGTAATAAAATGCTTATTTTTCTAAATCGCACCAAAGGAAAACCGTATGTACGATTAGGTACTTACTGCGGATTTTTACACCGATCGATTTTATGGTTCCGGGGAATCGAGTATGCCTGTAAAACAATGAAAAAAAAATGGGCGCCACACAATTTTAAGGGAAATTGTGAAACCAAAAGCAACGAGCGGACAAAAGCGAAAATCCAGAAAAAAAATTAAAGACGAAAGATTTTTTTTTCACTACGTTATAACGTCTCCGTTGGAGAACGGCAAATTTATTTTTACGTTACGGGAAACGGTGGTACAAATAGCGGAATTACCGTCGAAATGACACAAGATCGAATGTTCCCGAAAGGGGACAAAAGTCAATTAAAAAGGGGTCGCGGGTCCCTTCTTTTACCGGGATTCGTGAAAGCACTACCCTACCGAGATTTCAGATTTTTCTTTTTTCCTAAAAACTCTATGCGGACACTACCACTCTACTTAACTGTTTTTTTCTGAATTCCTGATTCCCGCCTGGAATCGTTGGATACTGGTCCCGCCTGTCTGCTGACCTTCCTCTAGGTGAAATCTTCTTTTCCGCTAAATAGACCTCACCAACCACTACTCGCGATTCTATATTACTTCACTTTCCTCGAACGTTCTGATAGTTTAAAAAAAATGACAATAAACTCCCCGATTTGAAACAACACGTCTATCACAACTGCTGGACAACCAAGAAGTGATTTGTCAGCTGGCTTTGTCCATTCGGCCGGCCGGCATCCTCACTCACACATCCATACATACACGGGGAAGCAGAGCCAACGACAGTTCCAACCGACAATTCAGCTGTGGCGCTGAAGTTGTCAACTGTTTCGTACTCCCCCATCCTCACACATACTCCGACATTTTGCGGTCCATGTCGTCTCCGGCTACACTATGTGTTCTCACATTAGTGCGCTGACATGATCCCGCTAATGCTCTCACGCCCTTCAGGCGACCTCTCACTCAGTGAATTCTCCCATTGCTCTAAGTCTTCCGCAATGAACAAACCCTCCGACCGACCCTGGATCTGCCTCGATTCAGCACGTACCCTTTTGACAGTTCTCCGATCAAAACATTCAAAAAGGTGAATTAATATAAATTGTGTTATTATTTTCAAATATTGTCCCATATTTTGGAACCCAATGCAACATCCCCAATTAAACTGTACCGCCTAAAGAAGATTGTACCTGTGAGGGATTGGATTACTGAAATCCCTAGGACCAGACACCAGCTAAACCTATTGGAAAACCCAGCAATTCAGGAATAGTGCAGTGAGTGAATAAATTGTAAATAACTTCTGAATTATCGCGCTATTATTATTTGCTTATCTCGGTGGGGTCGAAAGGGAATTCAGATCTTGTGCCCGTTCTTACAAGGTTTCTTTTTGTTTTTATTATTTATGTTGGCCTCGCAGGCATCGTTGTGTTTCGTGTTGGATGTTTTGTTTGTTGTCGCCGGTCTTTTGTGCGCATCTGGACCGGTGTCTGTGGTATAATTTGGGAGTGTATCAATACGCGGCCGTCCGCCAACACTCTCTGCTGCTCCTCCGGTGCTCCCACGACGGAGTTGAAGGATAGAGCGTCATCTTCCCCCCATCGTGCGTGACTCAGTACCGTGACCGTGGTACTTCTTTTTCAATTGTCTTCAGGAGGGGCCGTCCGCTCGCCCTCCCCAATTGCTATGCCAGACCGCCCGTCTGGTTGTGACAGCGACTCAAGTGTCGGCCGCTGTATTTTTCAGACCGCCCGTCTGTTTGGAGTGTGTCACCGGATGTATACACAACTCCGCCGTCGCAGACCGTCCGTCTGGGGTCGCTGTCGCAGTTGTGCCTACAGACCGTCCGTCTGTTCTGCGCGTGGTCTTCGTACCGCCGTTGCAGACCGTCCGTCTGGGTTCGATGTCGCAAAATGTGCTTACAGAATGGTTTTCGTAAAGCATTTGCAGACCGTCCGTCTGGGTTTGATGTCGCAGTTTGTTCGACTCGTCGACCACCTGTCGAGCTGGTTCATCGGTGTTGGACCGCCTGTCCATGCCCAAGTAACCTGTGGTGGTTTTTGCCCTGAGGGTCCAGAGAAGTGGGCTGATGGCACCATGGCTGCCCCTCCACCTCTTCAGATCCTAAGCACGCAAACCAATAAAGAGAGGGAATAAAGGTAGGGTGGATCAAGGAACGTAGAGTGGCTCTTGTTGTGGTATAATTACACCGCAACAAATTCCTTGACGGTTTCTACCGACCTTTGCTTAGCACTGAGTAGTTCGATCTGTGCCGAAGATCGAGATTTTTCTTCTCTGAACTGTTTTTCTAACTCCGACACCAGGTCACTCCATTTATTGAAGGACTTCAGTTCGACTAGCTCGAATGCTGGCCCCTGAAGTCTTGTTTTCACTACCTCCAAAAAGAGTTCATGGTCTGGTTCGGTTTTGACGGAAGTGAATAGAATATTGCCACAGGCGATGAATTTGTTTAATTCATCCGGATTTCCGCTGAATGCCGGGATGGTATTATAGATGTCGTTAAGACATGTTGATATCAGTATCTAAATAATCGTGGTTTTTGTCAAAAGGAAGGATTTGGAAAAGATGCGCTATAGCAGCTTGCTTCCGGGTAATAATGGTGGATATAAGAAAAATTTAACAGCGTTAAAGTGAAAAAGAAGGATGCAATAATAAGAAAAAAAATGGTTGAATCTGTTCTGGATGTATACTTTATGTATAATAGAAAACAATGGTTATTTGTTATTTTTGGACGGATCTGCAGCGCACACTCTAAAGCGACTGGCTTCTCACTCTCGACTCCTTCGACTGAATGTAGAAACACTCGCAGATCTGCCTGTAGCATTTGTTGAGCAAAGGATTTCCCCCTCTTCGCAGCATAAGAGGAACGATAAGACAACCCATGTTTGTGCAGAGGAAAAGGAATTCAAACATGTTTCCTATGTTGTGTTATCTTAGCAAGACCAACACAAAAAGGGAACGAAAACATTCTCCCCCCTGTTACACCGCCAGAGGAACACAGTGAGGGTATAACGCTTACCTGATCTTAAGCCTTGCACACTCACACCCTAACATGTATACTTTATGCCAATCAATCATAATTTACCCTTTTACATTGTGAACCAGTCACATTAAAAGTCTACACTACGAATGTAAATAATCCAAAAGTGTACATACAAATCAATATAAATTGCATGACTTTGTCTTTCAAAAGGTCATTATTAAATAAAGAGAGTTATAGTACGTTTACACCGCACCCAAATTCATCATTTCGGCTAAATTCAACATTTCAGGCCAAATGTCCAGCATTTCGCCATATATTTCCAACATTTCGAAATGTTGAATTTCGTCGCTGCATTTGTAAGTTTGTCAAATCGAACAAACTTCTTTACAGATTCCGCACGTCACTTAATGACTTTTCAGCCCGCTGACAAAAAAAAAGTAGCTGTCAACAAGCCAATAATTTTAAAAATAATCGTTATAAATTGTAAATTGATATTTATTATGCAAATTTTAAGATGTTATAGGTCCAAGCTGTTCGCGGAGAAATGTATCCATCTCTGAATCAGAATCATGGGGATTATCAGAAGCCTCATTCGTGTCATCACCTCCCAGTGCAATGAACCCATCGGCTGCATTTAGTTCCCGTAAACCAATGGCATCAACATCTTCGTCATTGGAATCCTCATCAACTTCTATGTCAGCGTCATCAACGTCAACGTCATCAACACCGAGGTTAAGAGCTGCAAAAAGACCAAGATCTAAGGTTGATAAATTACTCTTGCAGCTGAAGACAACTGATGAATATATTTTAAATGAATTAAAATGCATGAAGGAAAGCGAAAAGGAAGTAATTGGAATCGAGCGAGAAAGAAATAAATTACTCGAAAAACATGTAGAATGTTCAATTGAAACATTAAAAATATTAAAACGATAAAACAGAAAGCATAACAATTGTTCTTACTTATATATCTGCTTATGGCATTTCTAATACTTTCAGCTGATGTGCTGAAATCACTGATGTGGGATGTATGCCTTGGTTGTTCTCTGCCTCGAGTTTCGTCTTGACTTTGTAACCAATGGTTGTTAAATTTGTCACTGTGCACATTTAAAAAATTATGTAAAACACAGCAAGACTTGATAATGAGATTGGTATTATCTATGTGGTTATCTAGTCCTTTTCCAATTCGTCTATATCTGCCTTTTAAATGCCCAAAGGCGTTTTCAACTACCCTTCGGCATTTGGACAATGCGTAGTTGAAGTTTTTTTCTTCTTGCGTTGCAGTACTGCTGTACGGATAAGGTTTCATCATTACTCGTACATTGGAAAAGCGAAATGCAGAGTCTCCAATAAGGACAACTGGAACGTCAACACCGCATATGTTTCTAGATAGTTCCCTTAAAATTGGTTTTTGGTGTTTCAATTTTAGGCTAGAATTTTCAAATATTTGCGAATCATTGCAACGGCCCGGGCTTCCGACGTTTATGTAAAGAAATCTATAACTGAATCATGTGTATGTATAAGCAGAGATGCAGAGTATATATTACAGATAATAAACAAACTTACCGATAATCAACAACAGCCAACAATACGGAGGAATACCAACCCTTGTAATTATAATAATCAACGGCATCTTCAGCACCAGGTCTAACTTCAATGTGACAACCATCTAAAAGCAATTGTTTAATGCTTGGGAATGTTTGTACCTATAGCACCAATACACTGAGGGAATCCTAACTTTTCGAAACCGGCTACATTTTCCTTTACACATTGTTGAGTAACTGGATAAGTATTCAAGTACTTTGGACGTAAGTTGTTCCAAACTTCTTCGCAAAAGCTTTTCAATATTTGGCAAACTGTGGCCTTGCCAATGCCAAAGAGATTGGAAATACTTCGGTACTCCGCCGAAGATCCAAGTGTGTACAATGCAATAGCAATTCTTTTTTGCAATGGAATACACTTTCTAAAGTTAGTATCGTGTTTTGTCAGAGCTTGCAGTTCGTTGCACAGTATTTGAAAATTTTCACGAGACACGAAAGTTTTCTTTAAAAAACTCATCATCTTTTTCGGGAACTTCCTGTTCCCAGAAAGTACTCGTACGTTTCTGAAAATAGTTATTATTATTTTACTAAGAAAACCAAAAATATATATAATAACTCCACTTATATCTTACATGAGTTCAGACTTTTCTTGGTTGGCTATGAATAACAATTGCTCTTGCAATTATAAGTCTTTGCTTCATAAGACGTAATATATTCAATAGAAAACGCCGCCGTTTTCTCATCAGACGTAAGCTTTGTGTGGACATAAGATTCATCGCGAATTCCATACTTTTATGTTGAGTCAACAATATATTAAATAGGTCTGAATTATCACTTAAATTCATGTTTAAATTAAAATAAGTTCTTTAGGCTCGACAACTTCTGGCTTCTAAACAGAAAAAATATATAAGTAATCTATTCTGACACTAGCTGTCATTTGAAATGTTGAAGTTACAGTGGGAACGCAAAACTGGATTTCGGAATTTTTTTTCCGAAATGTTGAATTTGGGTGCGGTGTAAATGTACTATTACGAGTACATTTATAACGTGCTAAAATCTTTGCATTTTCTTTTCCTGAAAAACCGAAAGTTCCAGAGTCCACGGGAAGTTTAAGTTTGTCGTTTTTTTCTTTAAGGTCTAAGGAGAAAACATTTGTTTTTTTTAACGTCAGCTCGCTTGTGAAGTACGCCGCGAGATATTCGCGTACATATCCCGATGACAGAAGAGTGTTTGATATCGGTACGCCTATCCAGTCCTGGTCTAGGGATGAAGGGGAATAAAAATTGGGAAGGGGGTTGTCCATCTGGTCGCCGTTTATTAGTGATACAAAAGTATCAGATGGTACGGCTATTATGTTGCACTGGGGTCTCGGCAAGATTGGGGCCGTTATCGTAGTTGACTTCCATGTGACTTGTGTGTTACGCGCGAACGCGTGTGGTGTCCAATCAGTGCGTGCCACTTCCGGTGATAGTGTATAACTAACGGTGCGACATCCCTATACTGCCCGTGGTCACTAGACAATGCTCGTGTGATTGAGTACCACACCGATGAATCCCGGACTGCTGGTGTTTTAACGCTGCTGCGTATCGCTGTCTCCTGGTCATTGTCTAACGAGTTTAGGAACACGCCGTACGTGGCGGAGTACGGCGGTTTGCTCTGAGCGAGGTCTCTCACTATGTGTGTGGGTTGATAAACCCTAACAGGTACGAAGTCTGTTGTTGTCACGGTTGGTTGTATACTGCTTGTGGTGGGTCCAGACGCAGTGGCTGATTCCTGGTGGTCGCTGTTCTCCTCCTGCGCGCTTCCCGTCTGCATTTCTCACCTTATTTTGCATATGTGCGGTGGGAGCGGCGCGTCTCAGTCGGGCCACTTTTCGGCGTAGCTGTTGAGGTGTCAGAAACCCGTGGACTCTGGCGAAGATTAGTTCTCCGTCGTAAAATGCGTTTTTAGTCGCTATATCCAGGCGGGCTAGCTCCTCCTCGGTTGGGACGTCTGTCGATGGAACGTCGACGTCTGGCGTCTGGGGCATGTCGTGGGCGGTGCTCGGATGATATTGAGCACAGGTATGAGGATGAGAGACAAGAGTGTGACGAATAGAATTGTGTGTCGCCACCAAGACCCTTGGCCTTGTCCCATCCTCCCTCGTAACCAGCCAAGCATCCGGTGTTTGACGCTACGCTGGTCAGAGGCGTCGTCACCCAGGCCGAGAAGTTCTGTGCGGCCGGTGTGGCAGTATACCGTGTCGCTGTCACTGGAGTCAAGTGAGTCGACACGGGTGTAGAGGGGGCATATTGTTGATCGTTGCTGTCCATTCTGATCGTATTTTCTTCGTAGACTTACTTACGTAGATTAACTTCTGGTGTTGCATGCCTTACGTGGGTGAGTTGCCCACGGGAGTTCGTCTCTACTACAAATCTCCAAAAATTTAATAGTGTCAGAACCGTGTATATGTATATGTATATATAAAAAAAATATTTTGCTTTTGTTCTTCACAAATGTAAATCTTAATGTTTAAAGTTTATCAAAAATTTGCCTTACGGTTAGTACTTATGCTGCTATGAATGGTTGTTTTGCTGCGGCTGTCGTTTTGCTGCTGCTGTTTTGCCGCTGCTGCTGTTGTTTTGCCAGGTAAGCGGCCTGCGCCCTAAAGATGGTGGTCTCCTGGTCTTTGTCACTGCCCAAACTTAGCCTCCGCGTCCACTTTTATGAGTTCGCCAGGTCTTATGTTCTTGTTACTTCACTTGTTACACCTTTTCATCTTTTTTCTTTTCTTCCTCTGGTGTTTGCCCCCAGAGACGCTTTATTTACTTTTCATTTCACTTCTGCTTACTACTACTCTGGTGTTTGCCCCAGAGACACTTTATTAAATTTAAAAAAAGAAAAAAAAAATTGAGGTTGGTAGCCCTTTTTTCGTGGGATCCCACCGCTGCCACCAATTTGTTATCGGACTTAGTACCGTGCTTCCTCGTTTTCAGCGAGGGAGGAGTACTGAGACGGAGAGTTTAAATTTCAGAAATTTAAGCTTTTAACACAATCTTGTGCATCAGGCTTGGGGACTTAACAAAATTATTTTATAATAGTGATTGAATGTCCATTAAAGCTAATACTTATTTAAGTACCGTTCATACGATTTTTTGAGTTCTTTTGTTGGCGATTGTTGAATTAAATGTGCCTTGACTGTGACAATAACAAGCGATTGCACTTGATTGTGAAGGCAGGTTTGTGACAGCAAGCGATTGCACTTGTTGTTCTTGTTGACAATCGTGAGCCAAGCACTTTAACTTGTTCACACTGAATTGAAGTATATGAAGTAAAAGAAAGGCGACGATCAATGATTGGTGATTGATTGTATTTATTGGTGGGCTAAGTGTCTCTTTTTATACTTATAATTAATTGCTTAAAGTGCTAACATGATGACATATTTCTTAATGCTACAATTACCTAATTGCTAAAAGTGCTAAGCTAGACAACATAGTTCTTAATGCTAATTGCTTAAGCTATATGATGCGTCAGCAAAACAAGCGATGGTGTTTTGTTTATTGTTTGTGACTGAGTGGGTCACTAGGTGCGGTGTTTGTTGCACTCGATGTGTTGCTTAACAGCGATGTTTTAATCATCTTCGGTTCCAACGTTTGTAGAGCCTTTTTATGTTATGCAGTTTGGTGTAAATTTTACCTCGCTTTTCGGTGCTGTAATACTCTAATTTTTCTGTTGGAAAACGGTCCAATATCTCTCTTTCTATCCTGTAGCTGGTTTTTAATGACAAGGGAATGCTCCTTTCTTCAAAATACTCTGCCACAAGACCGATGAGTAGTTGTCGGTGCTCACTTTGAAATTTTTTGTGGGTATTATAGTACATACAGTGACCGAAATAAGTATAAAGACACACTCAACTTCAATGCTCGGTTGGATTTAAGTACAAAAATAATAGAAATTATAAGTTTATTTTATCGTAGATAGTAAGTTTATTTTATTCAGTAAATAATGAAACGAAAAAAGAAAATATTTATCACCACAAAGGCTAGTTTTTGAGGTTCACCTTTAGGGAATTCCAAAAACGTTTAATTTTCCTGCGAAATAAGTATAAAGACAGTCAATATTTAAAAGCATTTAAACACCGAATTTTTTGGTTGTACCTATCAACCTGAAAGTTAGTACTTTGTACAACCTCCTTGATTTTCAATAACTTGGAAAATTCTATTAGGCATAGAATTTATCAAGTTTTGTAGGACTTCTTCGGTGATCTCAGACCATGTCTGTGTTATTCCTCTTTTAAGCTCTTCCAGATTTCTGTACTGCTTCCCATTTGAATAAAGGTTTCTTGCCATAATACCCCACAAATTTTCGATTGGGTTAAGGTCAGGACTACACGAAGGCCATGGTAAACACTGAATTTGACTCCTTTCCATCCATTCGCGGACCGTACTGGCATTATGAATAGGAGCATTGTCCTGTTGAAAAATAAAATTTTCACCCGCTGGAATGTCTCCAAATGCATCCAAAGCATATTCCAACATCTCCCTGTATTTTTCACCATTCATTCTAGGTTGAACGAACATCAAGGGGATTTTACCATGAAAACCAAAGGCACCCCAAACCATCAAACTTCCGCCTCCAGAGTGCCGACTCATTTTTATTGCTTTTTCGTCCCTCAAATCACGCCAATAAAAGCTAAAACCGTCCGGACCATCCAAATTAAATTTCTTTTCATCACTAAAAATAACGGATTCCCACTCCCTGGTCCAAGCCATGTGACTTCTTGCAAATCTTAACCTTGCTTCTTTATGATGCTGTTGCAGGTTGGGTTTTTTCGTCATTTTCGTGTAACGAAGGTTATGATTTGCCTTCAACACTTGCTCCACTCTTCTTACCGTCACTGGGAGATCCAACTTGCGCTTTATCTGGCCAGCATTCAGCTTATTACGCCTTGCTTCGTGGTAAATCGTTTTTTTGTTGCGTGAGGTCAAGAGGCTTGGTCGACCAGATCTTCTTGCAGTGCTATAATTTTGGCCCAAATTTAAAAAATTACATACGACGGAAAGAGATCGTCCAATTTTCCTGGCAATGGATCGGTTGGATAAGCCGTGCTCCTTATGAGTCGTAATAATTGCCCTTTCTACTGTCGTCAAATGAGTTCCGCGAGGCATGGCTTAATAGTTTAATGATAACAATTTATTGATAACAATTTTTGTGCCAACAAGCGAAACAATTTACCTTTTATTGTTTTTCACTCTTTTTATTTAAAAAAATTGCTATAAAATTGGAATACTTTTGGATAACCGAAGTGTCTTTATACTTATTTCGCAACTTTTTCACAATTTTTTTATTAGAAAAGACAAATCAGTCTCTTTCTAACACGATATGACCGATAACGGTACAATTTTTTTTTGGAGTTAAGAGAAAATTAATTCTCCAAACATTTATTGAACAATTTTGTTGCATATATTTAGGCGCTAAGCCTACAAGCCAAATTGAAGAGTTTGAGAATTACTGTCTTTATACTTATTTCGGCCACTGTATTTTACAATAGCATGTCCATGTTTTTTTGCTGATAGCATTACTGGTAAGTCTATGGATTGACTGTTATCCGGTTCGGGCGATGACGTGGGTGACGCAGCTCTGGATGAAATATTTGATGTTGATGGAGAACTTGGAGTTCGATATTGGACTTCGGATGATAAACGTGGCTCATTGCGCGGTAATAGGGGCATGCCAATACAATCTCGCCACTTTTCCAAATGGTGTGTTATCAGACTTAGTACCGTGCTTCCTCGTTTTCAGCGAGGGAAGAGTACTGAGACGGAAAGTTAAAAGACTGAGTGTGTTGAATTTATATTTATTTATTTATTGAACTACGAGGCCCGCCGTCCACGTGTCGCTGCAGCCTTTAGTTGCTTCTTTAGTTTTAAGTTTATATGAGGTCCGCCGTCTTGCGTCGCTGCGACCTTTTTGCTTTGTTAATTAATTCTGTTTTAACTCTGTCTTAAGTCTGTGTCCTTCTCCTTTCCATCCTACGTCTTTTATACTATTTTTCGTGGGTTTCCGTCCCCACACCGCACATACAACTTCCTGAAAGGTTAGCATAAAAAGTGCGTCGTCATTCGATACAAAAAATATGTGCACTCTTCATATCTTGTATATTTCGCAAGACCACCAACAATATACATTGCATTGTTCTACTTTGAATGCATTTGCCTTTGACACGGGCGCGCTGGCCTTTCGTGCTGACTCAAGTTGTTCAGTTGCCTGGTCCTGGCGGCAACTTACGGGTTAGAACGTCGAACCTCTTGGTATGTCGATTATCCTCGCTTCGACTAAAAAGCCAGTCATAGCTCAAACCTCTGATGCACTTGTACTTCCTCGAGGTGGATAATCGACGAGAGGAGTTCTTCAGCTAAAAAGCTAGTCAGAACAACTGTAGGTAGGTTGGTACTCAGTTCCTCGTCTAAAGAATGAGTGCTCTTTATTTCCAAATTATGTTACTTTTATACCCTATAATTGCTAAGTAAGCTTAAATATTAATGTCTTAATTGCTAAGTCTGCTTAATATATTGTTCACCTCACAAATATCGAATCGAAATATTTGTATTTATTTTATTATTTATTTCTTATCTTTTTTTCTTTTGTTTTTGCCAGTCACAAATACCGAACCCATAATGAACAATATTATTTTATTTGCCCAATCGGCATATTCGTTAATAGCCTCATGCTCGTTTCATAGCCTCTTGTGGAAATGCGCACTCAGCATATCAACTACTTCCAAGCGCTTGACAGTATTTGGTATACGTAGTGTGTTAATAACCATGCAGTGGATATGAAACTGCAATATGAGCGCTATTTGCCGGCCACCCGTAGTGCCTCTTGGTGAACACATATTTAATTTAATTGTTCTTAAGGTGTTGTGGTACCTGATACACTACGGTAGGCTTAAAGGTAGTTGACACATGTCGTGTGCCTTTCGGGTTCCGTATTTGTAACTGGATGAACTCAATGAAGTGGACGCTAGTGTGGCCCCTTCACAAAGTGCGCGTTCCATATGCTATCTATTAAACAGTCCATTAATTGCTTGTGTATCTATGTATATTCGTCATTGTTGCGTCACAGCAACACTTCGGATCTAGATACATGCAATGATGACCAATGGCTGTGAGTATGGATGGCGCCAAGTTTTGATCAATGGTATCTATCCGTTTGTGTGGTTGTGCGAATGTAAGATACGAAGAGGCGGCGTTTGTTTGTTATGAATTCACTGCGGGGTATTCCCGGTGTTTGGTTGCAATTGAATTTATGTTATGTTTGTTTTTAGGAAGTGCATTTTTGTGGCGCTTTGGGAATGGAAATTTGTATTTGGTTTTGTACCGTTTTATGGATGGAAAAGAGAAGATATTCATATACATATTTAACCCTCCGATCAGCGACAGTGCCGATAGCGTTATACAAGCTACAAGGTCCCTAGGGACCAAGAAGCATTTGTGTAAAAATTTTCAAGAAATGCAGTGAATTATCATTATGCAGCTGTGCCGTGATGGTTTTGTTTGTTAAGTTATGGTTGTATTAAGTACGTAAATGCATATTGTAGAGAAAATAATAAAAAGTTTTATACCAGGGGTGTTCGGCTCAGAACTAATTTCCAGAAAAGAAAACTGGAATGGATTTCAGTTATATGCTTGGACAAAAAGGTGTTGTCCAAAATCACGGCAATGCTGAAAACTCAAAGGCGCGGTCAAAAGAAGCAAGTTCAAGGGCAAACTGTATAAAAATTACGCTATAAACGGCAAAGAAAATCGACTGAATTTTACCACGTTATAAAAGTAAGTAATTTTATTTATTCCACACTTTGACATTTGTTATTTCTCCAGTTTGACACTGTTATACTTTCGTAGGATGTGTCCGATGGTTAGTGCCATGGTGACGTCATAGTCTCCAACATTCTCCCCCGCCCGGGAGCGCTCCTTGTCCGGTAAACATGGAATTATTCCTTCTGGTCTGGTTTGTTTCGTGCTGTTTTCTATTTACTTGAATTCCCTTAACCCTCTGCGACTGACGTGCTTTAGTTTTCACAATCTTACTGACGTGGTAGTCTACCAGACACCATTTTGATAGCTTCTGTTTTTTAAACTTATTTTATTTTGCATCTTTAATTCGTCATATTTTAAACTTAAGGGTATATTATTAGCATTAAAAAATAAAAACACAAACAATTTGAAACACATTTTGATTTTAACAACATTTATTGATGTAACATAAATTAATACTCAAAAACAAACATAGATAAAAAGTAAAAAAAAAAAAAAAAAACCTAAATAATTTCTTCATTTACATAAACATTTATAAAACTTAACACTTATAAGAATCAATTAAAAAAAAAATTAGATCAATCCACTGGTTGGAAAAAAAAGTATAATAGTTCAAAAATCATAGTTTTTGCTGGCAGTCTGCGCAAAGTGGCTTTGAGCATTGCAAACAGATTGACTTTGAACAGTCACAACAACAATATCTTGATTGCCTTTTTAATTTTGGTGGGCAAATGGAACATAATTTTCTTGTAACTAACTGATTTTGTAGAACTTTCGGTGGTGGAGGAGGGAGATCCTTAGCCAAAATTCTACTTATTGTCATCCGCAGCTCTCTGGGCAATCGCTCGTTGTACACACGATATTTCATCTGATCCAGCACTAATTCTCTTGCCATATTCAAAATAAAAGTACCCCGTCTCATTTTACAATTGCTGTCTGCACACATTTGATATAGTACAAAGCTGTTTATTGCTGACATATCCAAAATCCTTTGGAAAATTGCCATAGGCCAACGGCGAGTTTTGCGGCTGCAGGAATAAATTGAACACTTTTTATCAACTTCATCAACTCCGCCTTTAGTATGATTGTAGTCAGTTATCATTATTGGTTTACCTGTGTCAGTATCCACATCTTCATTGTGGTGGGAAGAAGAAATTAAGAGGACAGCTTTGTTTTTTTTCGGAACATATGATAACAATGTGAAGTCTTTTGTGAACCCATACACTGAACTCTCTAAATCTCTTTTCTTGTCCGGCAAGAAGCATGGTGGTATCTCCGTTTTATTTTTTTTTTAGCGTACCTAAGTAAGTAAGTCCTCTTTTGAGCAAAGTTTCCATCAGTGGAATTGAACTAAACCAATTGTCTGCTGTAATGTTCCGATTTGATTTTTCCACAACTTTCGCTAGTCTCAAAACAGACTGACTAGGTATTGCCATTTTTCTATCTTGTTCACTCAACCCTATACCATCCGAGTCTTTACCATGGTAGATGTAGGCATTATAAATGTAGAATGTACGAGCATCTACCAATAGCATTATCTTGATGCCATATTTTGCTGGCTTCTGTGGCATGTAAATGATAAACTTACAACGACCTCTAAATGGCAGCAACATTTCATCTATACATAGGTATGGTCCAGGAGTATATTAGGTCTGGCTATTTGTGATTAATTTGTTGAACAAATCAGAGATTGGAGCAAGTTTATCATCTTTCAGACGTTCCTCTCTAGTAGTTGAGTCATCAAACCGGAGGCAGTTAATCAAGCAAGAAAAACGCCATTTTGACATAACGCACCGAAATATTTCATGGCCAGTGCCATCTGTAGCAAATATCATGCTCAGATCGGAGTGATTGCACTTAAAAACGGACGAGTAGTACATTATACCGATGAAGGCTTTTATTTCAGTTACATCGGTGTCCATTAGATCTGTCCTAGCGCTTTGTTTGAATTTTATTCTATAATTTTGTAGTTTTTGGTTTGTATGTGTCACCAAACATTCCAACATTGTATTATCAAAAATCTTAGACCAAAGTTCAAAATAGCCTTCGAAGTTAAGTGTGTGCAAACGACCAGGTAATCTTATAATATTGTGGGCTGCTGTTCTAGATGCCCTAGGGCACTCTTTTTTATTCCATTTAAAACCCTTCTTACCTATATAAAATTCTTCATGCAACTGTTTATTGGTGGTAGAATTTCTAACATCTGCACTTGGTTCTTCATGTTCTTCGATATCTGAAACTTTGTCGTGCGCTTCCCCTTCTGAAATTTCGTCA
The DNA here is from genome assembly GCA_949715645.1 of Portevinia maculata. Lineage (NCBI taxonomy): Eukaryota > Metazoa > Arthropoda > Insecta > Diptera > Syrphidae > Portevinia > Portevinia maculata. The sequence goes on along the minus strand of OX454528.1, from coordinate 116,418,359 downwards.
GCTTCAAAGACTTCATTTTCTGGCTCAAAACTCGGGTCCTCATCTTCATTGTCGCAATCACTGAACTCGTGTTCACTTTCTTCATCTAACCATTGTTCTATTTGCTCGTCGTAACTAACAAATGTTCCAGCCGACGTTCTTTTAGATCTATGATCCATCTAAGAAATAAACAAGTTGAAGTAATGAAAACAATTTCACTGACGTGTTGCTTAGGAGACACTATGAACATATAACTATTACTCTGAGGTGGTGGCCTAACAGACACCTACCTTAACACTGATGTGGTTGCCTACCAGACACTTTCCCTTGAACAACGAGGCACGCGCACACAAGGACCGCTCCCACAGGACTAACGCACGCATGAGCATAGTAGGAGAAGGTATAGAGAATGAAAGAATTGAAAAAAAATAATTAGCGGAGATACATAAGTTTTTTATTTTTTCGGTGTCTGGCAGGCGTCACGTTAGTCGCAGAAGGTTAATATATTATATTTTGGTGTTGGTGCCCACTCACTAGCGATTTCGCCACTGTCAATAGTTTCTGTTGCTTGCTGTCTAGTAATGAACATCAGGTCATACTGTTCCAATGGTTGTTGCTGCGGCTGCTCCTTCCCAGACGAAGGCTATGATATGTAAAAAATAATGAAAATATATAAAAGTTAATTATCTTGAAAAAATGCACTCACTATCAGAGCAGCTTCACCCATTATATCGTTGAATGCACGTCTCAGTTTAGACCTTGCGAACGCACCTTGTTCCGGTGTTAAACTTTGCATATAGGAGGAGGACATATAGTCGCATAAGGCAGTGGATGCATTTTTTGGTTGCGAACGAATGGACTGCAGTGCCTCTACTGCCATCTGTTTTAAAAGGCTGCTATCTGACGGAGATGCCGATGGTGATGACGTGGTAATCCTGCGATTGCGTCGTTGCCCAGATGTCACTGATGACGGTGACACAAATTCCAGCGTATTACGCTCGCTAACATCCAGCAAAAATGTTTTGTCGTTGACAGCAGAGTTCTGAAAAAGGAACACAAAGAAGGAATAATTCTGAAACATTAAACCACCAAAGGCAAAGAAATAATTACCAATTCCATAGACGAAGTCGATTGGGTGGACTGCAGAACTTTATTTGCTTCCAAGAACAGCATTGGTTTAAAATACTTCCAGGTAATAGGAACTGATTCGCTAGTACATACCTTGACCTGATTTTTTTTTTCGATACTTGTCAAGGTTGCTGTTAAAAGTGATGCGGAGATTTGACCATTTGCCCTTACAGTCGTTGAGGCTCATATGGATGCCGTCAGCGACTTCCTGCCATAAGGCTTCCTTCGGCATTTTGTATTCTGCGCATCCAGCATCCCACAAACTGCGCCGCGGCTCGATTTCTTGAATGAGTTGCAAAATTTGTTCCTGGGACCATTCACTCTCAACTTTCTTCCGATACGATTTTTGAATCTAGGGCTTTTTTTGCATTTTTAGACTTCATCGGGGACTGCGAAAGTGGTGGAACATCAATCGGCCGAAATGTTGGATCGTCTTCGACATTGACGTATTTTCAATTAATTTCACTCATCGTATAAATAAATCAAAACCGACAACGTAAAAAAATACCACCGAAACTTCGTTATGTTCGTTCAAATATGAAAAATATTTATCTGACAATATTATTTACTATCCACTCATCCGTTTTTTTTTTGTATCACTATACCGAGCTCAACTATTCTTTTGGCTGGCACGCTGGTTACTTGCAAGCACGCTTTCCACTTTACCTGGCGTCAAAACATTTTTCTCCAAATTTCATCTAATTTGAATATTCGGAATTTTCGGCTGTTATCTTTTTCCGCGGGAGAAAAATCCTCGATTCACGGAATTTTTTTATATTTCAAAATAAAACAAAAGGTATGTTTTTTTCTTTATTTGAATTTCTATTTATCCGGAATTATTTATTTCGAGAACAATTTTTTGGTAGAAGGTACGGTCGCTGTCTCTTCTTTCCTTAAGTTCACTTTATAAACTAAACTTAAAACTGGTTGTCGGGGAAGGCGAGAATTAGTTCCAAAAGAATATCGATACAACAATATTCTTTTGTTTATTTTTCCTTATCTCGGTCGGCTCAATGCCTTCACTTCCTAGTAAGCATTTATAGCATACCCAAGCAATAATGGCCATGAGTAATTATGTATGTCGTTTATTGTGAAGCAATAAAATGAGTGATTTATGCTGACAGCAATTTGAGAGTTTGTATATGGTTTAAGACCACACCAATTTGAGAGTTTGTATATGGTAATTTGAGAGTTGTATATGGTTTAAGACCAATATTTAACTCGGGCGACATGCGCTTGCGCATGTCTCATTTTCCAACTTGCCCTAGAGTTTTCTTTTTCACAGAAACAAAAAATAACAAAAAACTGCTCCAAAACAGAATAAATTTAAAACAACACAGCCACAAATACCCCTTTCTACACCACCAACATCGCGTATCAATACTCCAGGAGTAACGGCCCTAAAAGCGAATAAATTCAGCGGAGATGGTGAATCATATCTCACGCTTGCTACTCTTGAAGAGCGCTTAAATAAACATGCTGACTTGATCATTGATCGCATCACGAATGAACTCTCCAAAATACAAGATTGGTCTCAGAAGTTTAACAAAGTGAATTGTAATGTTTCTACTTATTTTTGATAGAATACTACCTCCCTAATATTTACTATGGAGATTATTGGCTATCCCAAGCCGAAATGTTGATGGCTAAAGAGCGCCGAACTGTTTTGGTGGCTAAAGAGCCGAGCTGAAATGAATAAGCGGCTAAGAAGCCAAGCACGACATTCACAAGTCAGATAATAATTGGTTCTTTATTCAAAAGATCTTAACCTATTTATACAAAAATATCTTACTTGCTACTTACATTATAATATGATAAACTAAAACAAAAAAAAGAAATGTATTTGGATTACTGAGCACAAATTGCTGCGACACGAAAAAGGTGCAATCGTCATTGGCCTTGACTCTATGGCGAGCATTAGCTGTGTATCGGGTGTCGAGTGGATTTGGTGGGAAATGTCTGTCTTATGAGAAATGTGGAATGTGCGTCTATATTGTTGTGTTGCTGGGAGAATTGCATTTGATGATAAGGCTATTTGTGAGTATTGTTCTTATGTACACTACAGAATAACACTATCACAGAAATTGTTAATCGTGTTCCATGCATTGAAACCAACTCTGTAGACGCTTCCACCTTTGACAGCAAGTTGGTCATTGCAAACACCGCGATTGCAGACGTTGTGCGGAGAGTGGATACCATCGAAGGAAACTCAGCTGATGTGCGTGAACTCAATTCTAAGGTTTTGTCATTGCAACAACATATTGATGAATCGGAAAAAAAAGATATTGCAGCGGACGCTGTCTTGTATGGAGTACACTTTCGCAATAATAACACATGTTTGCTTGCCTACCGCTATCTCTAATTAAATTGATTTTAATAATTTAATTCGATAGGGTGTTTTTTTTATAGAGGCATACAACTTTTTTTTAAAAAATAAAACAACAAATTAAATGGAATTACCAAATTGTGGCTTTATTAGCTCACAAATTTCATGGCATTTAATGTTTAAAAATAACTTCTGGCATATGGCCTCCGCGACTGCGCCTTGTTATGCTCCGTTCCGTCAATTGTTATGCTCCGTTAATAAAAACAACCGTTCCGTTAGACTGCTAAATGGGGATTGACAAAAGTTCTCAGCACGAATGGATCCTCACCGTGCACACAGTCACTCAGTGCACACTTACACACAAGAAAGGGTATGGTGGTGAAGAATAGATAGCGAATTCAACAGATTGGCAACGTATTAATCATATCTCGTATGCGACGTGATCAGTCTCTGGACTGTTTACGTTAGCACAATTATTGTTGGCGTCGTGAAACCATGGGATTGTTTATCACAGGATGTTTACAATCGATCATGGGTTAACCATGGGCATGGGATTGTTCATCGTAGGATGTTTACAATCGATGATGGTTTTAAATGTCTTGCAAGGCAGAGTAATATCTCTTATTTATATAAAGTATAAATTCCTTCGGTGAATGGAGATTGAGTTTGTGTAGCAAAAGCCATTTGACTTCACGCAATGCTTATTAAGCATTTTCTACACGTCTCCATTAGCCGTCGACACCACGATCTATTTTATAATGTGTATTAATGTACACAAATATACCATCGCATTATCTATAAGCGTATCCGCTTAACACCTCCCCCCTTAAGAAAAGTAATTAAATAAAATTACTTTCAGGTTGACCATGTACACCAGAATGAACCGTGAGCACAAGGACCATCCGAATACCAAAAACCCATGTCACACCTCTAATTTATTTATTTACGTACTTCTAAAACTAAGAATATAATGTAAAATTAAAGTATAATACAATACAAGAATATAATATGAAATAAAATTATAATGTGTTTTTTAATGATTCCTTTTATAAATCGTAATTGTATCTTAAACTTCTAGGATAAATATTTTCCTGTTTTCCAGGTTCAACATTATTTTTGTAGGTAACGGTATGCTGTACTACAGGTCTGCGTTCCTTTTTATTAAAACATTTATTAAACAATGTTAAGGTATTGTTACCTTTAATACATTTAATGGTGAGTAAACCCATTCCAATTAAGACTAACAAACTCATGAATCCATATCCAAACTCTGCTGGTCTAAGTTTAACATTCAAGAATTTTGACAAATTCGATTTTTGATTATTGATTTCAATACTTAGATCTTCAATTTCTTTTATACTATTGATCTTAATATTTTTTACAAATTCAATGGGTTCTACATCTTTAATTCTTATGTTAAAACAACAATCATCAGAATAGTTATGATATACATTATTGAGGTAAGTTTCATTACCTTTTTCTGAAACTACAATCTTAAAATCTACAGTACTAAAGCAACAGTTATTTTCATGGTGACTACAATTGTTATTAAATTGCGTATTTTCTGACACAAAAAATAAGTACTTATTTTCTAACAACTTTATATATGATTCAATATTGTGAGGGATTATTCGAATATTACATATTTTCTTACTTCTTTTCATAAAATTATTCAAAATACAATCTTCCATAGACATAGTTGACTCAAGAACTAGACTGTGCGTTATTAAATATGAATCTTCGTACATTGTGATATCATTTAAATCATCCTTATATCCAAAATATTCTTTATCATTAGATATGAAAAAGTAATTATATCTTTTTTCGAACATTACTTGTTTGTGGTCTTCAAATATTGGTATTGCAATTACTTTGTATGCATCATATGAATTTGCTTCAAGAAAGGGTACAGCCACAATTACTACAATATTTTTATTTTTCTCAAAACATTTTACTTTTACATGTTTTATTATTTTATTATACATACTTATGCTTGGAGTGTAAATCAAATTTTGTTCATTTTTACTTAGCATTAAGATTTCTATAATTTTTTCTGGAGTTATAATTGAAGGGTGTACAGTGCTCAATTGAAGAAACAAAATGGCATCTATTGTGATATCAAGTTCAGATTCTAACTCTAAACTTGCTGAAATTATTTTTAGTTGCATGTCTTGCAGGTATTCAAAAATCATTTCCTTCCTTTTTGCTTCATTGTTATCAAAAATTAGAGTATTCAGTGCTTCCATAAACTCAGAAGATTTCTTATTTATTGTTTCAATATTACTTTGCAAATTCTTATTTTGATCGTTCAACTTCTTTATTATATTAATTTCTTCTTCTAATCCTTGTTTTATTATTTCTTCGTTTTTATTAAAGGACTTTATTGCCTCATCATAATACCTTGCATCATTGTCATCCATTGTTCCAAACAATGTTTTAAGACCTGTACCTACTATGTTAATTAATCCTCTCTTGTACCTACTTTTCATTTCTTTTGTTCGAGAACTGTTAATACCTAATAAATTATAAATTGTATCCATTTTCTTTAACAATCTACTATAATGTGATTTTCCGATCATCATTAATTCTTCACACTGGTGAAAGCTAGAGACGCATTCCTTTTCGATATTGTTAACTTTTTGCGTCAACCAGTAAATATGTTCTTCATGTATGGTAAGATTTACATTGGATATTATGGTGACGTGTCCATTGATAATTTTAGTCTTCCCAATCCAATCAAAATAAAATCCTCCATTACCGTTGAGGTTTTCAATAACAAGTCCCCTCACTTGAAAGATGCTACAAAAATCATAGGAAAAATAACCAAGTTCAGTATAGATAGTAACTTTTATTTTGTTTTTTATTGTTATAATGTTCTAATAGATCCCTGAGTCCTTTAAAATCACTATCAAACCTAATTCTATATAATGTATGGTTTAACAAGGTTTTTTGAAACCTTTCTTGTCTTCCTATTAGTTCTCAAAAACACATTTGAGTCGGTTACTTTAGTAATAACATATGGTCCTATAAATGTTTTTTCCAACTTTCTATTTACGGTTAAATTTTTGACTAGCACCTGGTCTCCCACTTTATATGATGGTGCGTCTTTGGTGCTTTTATCATACGTTTCCTTGGACTTTAACTTTGACTTTAATAAATTTTCTTTTACCTTGCCTTCTATGGAACTGATTTTATCTGAAATGTTCTTAACATACTCTCCTACTGTTACCAAGTCCAACTTATCAATATTGCTTGGTCTATTTGCTTGCCGCCCGAATAATACTTCGTGTGGGCTATAACCTGTTGTTGAATGTATTGTTGAGTTGTAACAAAAACTTGCAAATTTGAGAGCTTCATCCCAATCGTCCTTTTCGAAATTTACTGTGTTCAAATATTCTTTGAGTCTACCATGTATCCTCTCTACTGCTCCATTGGATTGTGGATGAGCAACACTAGTTGTTATGTGTTTGAACTTGAATATTCTTGCCAAATTCTTCATTAATTCCTTGCAAAATTCGGTTCCGTTGTCACTTAGGATTATTTTTGGAATACCAAGATACGTAATCCAATCGTTTACAAACGCTTTTGCTATTGTCTCTGCGTTTTTGTCTTTTATTGGAACGAACCTTATGAATTTTGACAAGCTATCCTGCATACTCAACGAGTAAAAATTTCCATTCTTTGAAACTGGATATGGTCCTGTAAGATCCATATTTACTTGTTCCAAGCAGTACGTAGCATTGGACACAATTACCATTGGCATCCGTGTAGGATGTCTGTCTATTTTTCCTAGCTGACAATTCGTACAACTCTTAATAAATTCTGTTACCATATGATTCAAATTTTCCCAATCATATTTTTCTCTAATCTTTGCAATAGTCGCTCCCTGTCCTGCATGTCCCCCAACCAAACTTTCATGGTATTCCTTAATAATATCCAATTGTTTTTTCTTATCCGTTATATCTATTAAGTTATTTGTTTCAACAATTTCGTTGTTCTTTTCCAAATTTGTATGGACTAATGCTTCTGGACTTTCTTCGCTTAAATTATTTTCTAAAGAATCTCCACTACCATTTTCATTTCCTTCTATATCTACAGAATTGTCAATATTTTCACTAACTCTATCTTCGCATTCACACGAACATTTTTTTTTCCTGACTTTTCTTGTTGTTACTAAGATATTTCTGCTTAAGTGGTCTGCAACCACGTTATCGAGACCCTTTTTATATTCAACGACATATGTATACTCTTCTAACTTTAACCTCCAACGTACCAATCGTGATCCTGGATCTTTTACATTAAAAAGCCATGTCAATGGTCTATGGTCAGTTCTAATTATAAAATGCTGCCCATATAAATATGGTCTAAATACCTTTACCGCCCAAACAGTGGCTAAACACTCTTTCTCCGTGGTGCTATAGTTTCTTTCGGCTGCATTTATACTTCTGCTTATGAATTGTATTGGCAGATCCTTATTTTCGTGTTCCTGTGACAACACAGCACCTAATCCTGCATTCGAAGCGTCAGTTGTAACAATAAATGGTTTCTTGAAATCTGGGTATTGAAGTACAGTTAAACTGGATAATGCCTGCTTTAATTCAATAAAAGCTTTCTCTTCATCCCTCCCCCATTTAAATTCAACTCCCTTTCTCAGAAGCTTATTAATAGGACCAGCTATTTGGCTGAAATTTTTTATAAACTTCCTGTAATAATTCATCATTCCTAGGAATGACTGTTTTTCCTTCACATTCTGTGGAGCTTTAAGGTTCTCTATTACCTTCTCAGGGTTTGGTTTAACGCCATCTTCTCCTATCACATGGCCTAGATAACTGACTTCCTTTTTCAAAAACTCGCTCTTATCTGCTTGCAGTTTAAGATTTGCCCTTTTTAGCTGTTCAAAAACCTCCTCAAGCCTTATGTTGTGTTCTACTAAATCTTTGCCATACACTACAATATCGTCCATATACACAAAACATTTTATGCCTTTTAATCCTGTGAGGACAATGTCCATCATACGTTGAAAAATACTAGGAGCATTTTTCAATCCGAATGGCATTCTCGTAAATTCGAAATGTCCGTGTGGAGTCGAAAATGCAGTTTTTTCCATATCTACTTTCTTTACTTTAATTTGGTGAAATCCTGCTCTCAAATCGAGTATTGTAAAATACTTAGCATGACCCAAATTATCTAAAATTTCTGCAATATTCGGAATAGGATAGCTATCTGCAATTGTCAGATCGTTTAATTTCCTATAGTCCACAACCATTCGCCACTTCTTTTTCCCTGATGCATCTATTTTTTTCGGAACTATCCATACTGGTGAGTTCCAAGGCGATGTAGAATTTTTTATTATACCATCCTTCATTAATTCCTTAATATTTTTATTGACCTCTTCATCATGTACCTTAGGGTACCTATACGATTTAGTATAAACTGGTTTCGCATCTTGCCCTGTTCTTATATTACACTCAATCGAATTCGTATTAGTTAGTGATTCACCTTCTAAAAGGAATAAATCATAATACTTTGATATGAGTTTTCTGATTTCATCATCTTCTCCTTTATTGAGATGATCCAACCTTAATGAATCCTGAATCAGTTTGCCTCTATCCCTGACGTGATTAACCTTTCTTTCATTGATTCTATTTTTATTATCTTTATAATGACTCTTATCATTCTTTATCATTTCAAATTCTCTCAGATGCGGTACTTCAACTTCGATATCATTTTTAACTATCTTATCTGATATATTCAACATACTTACAAGACATTTCCCGTCTCTTACATTACTTATGCAACTCGGCACTATAATACTTTCATTTACGAATCTGTTCACTATCACCGAAGTACCATCTATCAATTCTTTATCAATTTTAACAAGTCTAAACACCTCTCTTCTAGGCATTACATTAGCTTCATCTCCTTTATATCTTAATTCATAACAATTGTCCTTTACATACAATGTGTTACTACCATAGTCTATCCTGCATTTCATTTCCCTAAGGAAATCCGCACCAATCAGACCATCGTATTCATAGATCATGTTGTTAGAAACAACATGGAATCCCCATCTATGAAATACTTTCTTGGAACTAGAATTTTCCCATATACAAAAACGAATATCACTAATTCCTAATGTTTCTTTACTTTTACTTCCCAGTCCAACTAATTCTATTATTTTTTCAACGTTAAGTTCCTTTTTAAAAATACACTTTGCTTTTATTAAGCTAACCGAAGCACCCGTATCCAACAACATTTTATACACGCAGTCCTTATAATTAATGTAAATGTAAGGGCTTTCTTCACTATTTAAAGAAAACGCTGCCTTACTGTTAGCGCTTCTTAATCGCGAAAATTTTGAGCTTGATTATTTTTGGAATTTAAATTCCGATTTTTCGAAAAACAATCCTTTGTATTATGGCCCATCTTACCACACGAATTGCATTTTACGTTTGGCCTTCTATTAGGATTCTCTTTTGAGAAACACTCATTTGCCTTGTGGCCTATTTTCCCACATTTGAAACACTTGTACTGGTTAGTGTTTATTTTGAACAAATTTTTGTTCGAATAATCACTCTTAGGAGTTTTCTTCAAATTAAGGAGACGTGCTTCTTCATGCTGAGCATGTCTGCCTGCCTCTGCTAGGGTTGTTGGTCTACAGTTATTAACGCAACTGCATATTTCTGGGTTTAACCCATTTATGAATATATTTAGAATCACCTTGTTTTCTATATATTCATGTATCACTTGCAAATCTTTGGGTGTCTTTAACACTTCCTTTGCATCGGAACCAAGCCTTCGAGACATTGTTTCCATAAATTGTTGGAACTGCCGTACGGTGTTAGTTCCTTGTTGTGCACTAATGAGCTCTCTATAGAGTCCCAATGTACTATTTGTCTCCTTGTAGAGACTTTTTAGTTGTTCCTTGAGAGTTTGCCAATTCTCAATTACTTTATTTTCAAGGATAACCCTTGCATTGCCAGATATCTGGACCTTGATATATTTAAAAAGAAAATCTGTTTGATCCTCTTTGGACAATTGAAACGCATCGTCACATGCGTTAATAAAGGACGCTAACTCTGATGCCTCACTTCGAAATTGTGGGACGAGTTTCACCAGCGTATTGATATCTAATCTTTGGTTTTCCATGTTATTTGGCATTCTGAATATCTATATGGGTACAACCAAAATTTTTCTTCCCTGAATCCTACACTGTACACTCCTCACTAGTATAATCACCACAGTTAAATTAACTACACTGGAAGTCTTAACTAGTCTTATCACTAATTTACCTGATCAGTACTAATACTGGAATCATTTTATTCATTAGGTACGTCCACTGCTTGTTGCACCGCTTGTATATTTCTACCGCTTCTTCCTTTGGAGGTTCTTTGTTGTATTTGTTATTGTACCGCTTTTTTTTTTGTATCACTTTTTATTTTTATATTTTTTTTTTTTTTTCTACCGCTTTCTGTTGTAAAACTTTTTCCAATTTTACCACTTTTTACTGTATAACTTTTCGATTCTACTGCTTTATACTTTTGTAACTTTTCGATTCTACCGCTTTATACTTTTGTAACTTTTCGATTCTACCGCTTTATACTTTTGTAACTTTTCGATTCTACCGCTTTATACTTTTGTAACTTTTTCGATTCTACCGCTTTATACTTTTGTAACTTTTTCGATTCTACCGCTGCCACCAATTTGTTATGCTCCGTTCCGTTAATTGTTATGCTCCGTTAATAAAAACAACCGTTCCGTTAGACTGCTAAATGGGGATTGACAAAAGTTCTCAGCACGAATGGATCCTCACCGTGCACACAGTCACTCAGTGCACACTTACACACAAGAAAGGGTATGGTGGTGAAGAATAGATAGCGAATTCAACAGATTGGCAACGTATTAATCATATCTCGTATGCGACGTGATCAGTCTCTGGACTGTTTACGTTAGCACAATTATTGTTGGCGTCGTGAAACCATGGGATTGTTTATCACAGGATGTTTACAATCGATCATGGGTTAACCATGGGCATGGGATTGTTCATCGTAGGATGTTTACAATCGATGATGGTTTTAAATGTCTTGCAAGGCAGAGTAATATCTCTTATTTATATAAAGTATAAATTCCTTCGGTGAATGGAGATTGAGTTTGTGTAGCAAAAGCCATTTGACTTCACGCAATGCTTATTAAGCATTTTCTACACGTCTCCATTAGCCGTCGACACCACGATCTATTTTATAATGTGTATTAATGTACACAAATATACCATCGCATTATCTATAAGCGTATCCGCTTAACAGCCTTATGAACGCTATCCTGTCGGTCCAATTTTGCTTCACTTTTTCAAGCATACCAGGTCTTATTTCGTCAATAGTGCGTCTAATGTTGGCTTCTTAGTGATCCATCGTTGCTGGTTTATCAGCATAGACGAGAAATTTGAAAAAGTAGTCGAAAGGTGCCAAATCACGCGAACGAATCTCCTCCAAATGATTTCCAATGACATGAGGAATAAAAAAATGTGATTTGCAAAAGTATACTGGAAAAAAAAAGTCAAACAGAGTAGCACTGACTAGCAAAGTATCTTAAACTAGAAATTTGGTCGCAGCCCAAGCATCGAGACAGCGGGCCAAATTCTATAATAATAAATAAATAACATATCTACTTTGGTCGCAGCCAAAACAAGTCTTTTATTCAACTACTACTTCCGGTTTTACACTCTTCCCTTGGAAACAAGGAAGCACGGTGTAAAATCGTAATACTACGGGCTTGTACGTAGATACCAATTGTAGAGTTTTTGTGCAGAAATTAATCAATTCATCAATTTAATAACTAAAAATTCATTTATTGCTTTGTCCGAAAAGTATTACAATTGAAGTTACTTATTAGAGTTTTATAATATACACTTAATCACAAAAGTAAGTATACAGCACGACGTAAGAAGTTTAATTAACGAAAAAAAACATTCGATTTAATTTAAATCAAATAAGTCGTATATTTTTTTGAGTAACTCTAATAGGCACTTTACGTAATAAGTAATAGAAACAAAGTAATAAAACAAAGTAAGAAAGATATTAAAATTAAGCAAAATTCATAAATAAATGCATTACAAAAGTAAGTATACACATTAAAGAGAAAAACAAAATAAGATAAGATAAAAAAATAAGAAATGAGATTAATACCTAGTAGGGTACCCCTTAGACTTAATCACAGCCCTTATACTGGATGACATTGAATTGACAAGATTTTGGGTCACGCTGGGGCCTATGTTGTCCCATTCTTCTTGTATAATGGCCTTAAGTTGATTTTTTGTTTGAATATCATGTTTTCTTATTTGGCGTTCGAGGTGATCCCACAAATGCTCTATAGCATTCAAATCTGGTGATTGGGGTGGTGTTTTAAGCTGGTTGCGAGCATGGTATAACAACCATTCTCTAACTATGTGAGAGCTATTCTTAGGGTCATTATCTTGTTGAAAGACGAATGACCCCTCCAATCCCAATTTCTGCGCACTTTGGTGAAGATTGTTTTTTGAGAATATTTGTTGAGTACCGTCCGTTCAACATTCACAATCGTCTGGAAAAGCGCAAACAAGAGGAACCAACACCTCGAACTGGAAAAGCGCAAACAAGAGGAACCTGTAATGTCTCGCGGAGACTAGCAACGGGGTACCTGGAAAGTAAGTCCTATTTCGCTCCAGATTCCCTTCGTAGACTCGGCTATAGAGCCAACGTCTATACTCGCCAGCAGCAGAGCTGCTAAACTAGGCAAGCGAATGTATGGGATTTGAAGAGGATTTAGACTTTATTCCATTTGCCCTTGAAGCCAAAGCTCCTTCAGTGGACTAATTGAAAAACACGTCTTTCTCCGGTAGTGGTAACAAAAGTACAACTTTATTCAGAATTTGTGTTCCCTATTTATACATAAAATTATTGTAATCGATCGCCATTCGATGAATCAATGTCCTCCCTTCGATATTGGATAACCGCAGCGTCATCATATAATGCGCACGATCTACATAACTTTATAACCCTACGATATGACCGAGGGGCAATGTACCCATATTTATTAAGTCATAATTTAGGCTTGGTCAGCGCACCAGTACTTTGTACTGTACTTTGCTCCCTTTTAGGCCTCGGCCACGCAGTAAGCGGCTGAGCGGCTAAGCGTCTGAGTGGCAGCTCTAAGCGCCGTATGGCCAGGACTTGAGCGACTGCTTTTGAGCGATTAGTAGTTAAAATGCCGTTGTCAAGAACAGTTCGCCGTATTTTACTGTCGGAAAATCGTTTGTATGTGTACAAATTACTTAAACGTATACAAAAAAGAAGACGATTTGTTGTTCATCCAATTAACCAATTAAGATCGGAGTTTGGAGAATTTAATCATTTATTTTTGAATCTACGAAAATTTCCAGATAGATTCTGGCAATATCTACGTATGTCGGTTCTCGTCAGATCACCGTAATTAAACGACGTTGGGAGCGGTTAGTACGTAGATGGGGGACCGTTTGAGAACAACCGCGTGTCGTTGGCCAGTCCCATCTACAGAGTTGAGGTATATAATATACGTGGTATCACAATGGACCTAAATTGGTCTAAGTGTGTCGGCTTCTGCCGACAGCCACATAAACCTAAACCTAACCTAAACCTCCCCTTACTTCCAGTTTGTCCAATAATGGAATTTTTTTCATAAACGGCAATAAACTTTTAAAGAATTGTAGATCGTCGCAGTCTTCCTCCTTTTCCATTTCTGATTTCAACAACTTAAGCCTTTCCCTTTCCAAATTTAAAAATTCGGAATCCACATCCATGGCTGACCTCTTCCTTTTTTTTGGCTAATGTGGCGGATGGGCGTTGGCTATCGTATGGTTTTTTTAATACTTCTTCTTCATCGCCCAGCAAATGGCCCAATATATCAGTGAGGTTTAGGTCATCAGCAGCATCCACAGGTCCCGACAAATTTCCCTCAGTTGGATCCGGCACAATGGTATCTTTAATGAATGCCATAGATTCGAAATATGGCCATTTTATTTTAATGGAAGTTGCTTCAGATCCAGATAATGGTCTTTGTATTTTTTGGTGGTTTTTGCGATACGTGTCTTTTAGGTCCTTCCACTTGTTTTTTGCGTCCACTCCTAAAAAAAAACGATATTTTTTATATTATTTTTATATTTATATATTATATAATATTTTCAGGTTTCTTGCTACTGGCCATTCTTTTAGGGATTTGGCATTTGCTTTTCGTATAGGCAGAAACACAGTCAGTGCAATCGTTTCGGAGACTTCTGTTATTATATGGAAAGAACTTGTTAATGAATATATGCCTGTTCCAACAACAGATCATCTTAAAACAGTGATCAACGATTACTATACGCGTTGGAAGTTCCCTAACTGTTTTGGCAGTATTGATGGCAAACATTGTCAAATTAAATGTCCAGCAAGCTCTGGATCACATTATTTCAATACATTATTTCTCCATTGTACTGCAAGCTGTAGCTGATGCTGACAAAAAGTTTCTCACAATAGAAGTTGGTGGGAGAGGAAAACAAAGTGATGGCGGAACTTTTGCAGGTTCCAAATTATTTACGTTGCTTGAAACTGAGAAGTTCAATGTGCCTCGTCACAAGCACTGCCGGAATCATATATTGTACTACCGAATTTTTTGATAGGTGATGAAGCTTATCCTTTGAAACTTTATTTGTTAAAACCGTACCCACGGAGGGATTTAAATGCACGAAATGAACATTTTAACGATCGACTTTCAACGGCAAGAAAATGTATAGAATGTGCATTAGGAATAATGGGATCAAAATGGCGCTTTTTGCAAAAAAACATTGAAACGAAACCGAGAACGGCGATAAATTTAATAAAATGTGCTTGCATACTGCACAATTTTGTGAGAGAGTGCGATGGAGACAGTGATTTGGACTATATAAAAGTAACATCAGCAATGCCAAACGACGCAGTACGAACTGGCAACGCAGCAGCAGCAGGTTACCGTTTTAATAGAAGTACCCATACAGCTCTGGATGTTCGAAGTAAAATAACGGAGTATTTTTTTGATTTTGCACACTAAACCACAGGTGTTAACTTGCTATGCACTAAACTATGTATCACATAAACTTTAAATAAAAACTTACCACTTAAACCGCAAATTTCACCAACTTCCATCCATAGTTTCTCAGTAATATTTTTATTTTTAAAATTGGCATTTCTATCTTGCCATAAATCTGGTCGAGATTGCACACACGAAATTAACAACTCAATGTTTACTTTGGCCATCTTTACTTCTTGCCGCTCAGAACATTACTAAAAATTAAAACAGGTTTGGTTGCTGAGCGGCGCCGCTTAGCCGCTCAGAATTTTGTTTCGCCGCTCGCTCATAGCGTGGCCGCTTCTATGTGATTTCATATGTTTTATATTTTTTGTTCCGCTCAGCCGCATACTGCGTGGCCGCGGCCTTAGGCTATACATGCATTCATGCATCTACACCATTTCGGGTCTCGGTAATACGATCTCCAACTCATTGATAAGTGCCCAGTGCACTTGAAATACACTGTGCTATGTTGCTAGCCGGCTGCACCGTGCTTGGGTGTTATATGATATATTTCCCACAGCAGTGCATGTGCGGTTTTTTTGTATAGCAAGCAGTGCATATCGTCGCTTTCACGGCAAAGTGACATAAGTCGAAAATGTATGATTTTCAGAAGAGACGTGTAAAGTTTTACGTCACACTAAAAAATTGTTTTCTTGTTAAATAAAAACAATATACAAAATTCGTTTACATGCAATTGAAGTATTTTTCTTCCTCTTCCAGGTAGCATATAAAGTTTTAAAAAAAAGACAATATTTAAAAAAAATCCTTCGGACTTACGACGTTTTGCGAAAAATCTTATATTTTTTTAAGTGTTTGTTTTCTTATTAAATGTTGCAAAAGTGTCGTTTTGCACTGAAATAAAATTATTTAAATTAAAATTCAAACAATATTACTAAACAGCATATTTATTGATTCATATTATTTACGTGGAACATAAAAATACCTCTTCTGAGAATAGGTGACAAAAAATAAATAAAAAATAATTAAAACTATTAATATAAATAAACATTGGCACTTCAGTTTGATGAAAAGTTAAAAAGGAACTTAAAAAAATCCATTGATATACATAGATAGACTAGCTAACCCGTTAATGTTAGATATTTAGAAAAAAGTGACAGCACATTTAACTTTTAGTAACTTTTAAGTCCTTCATAAAAATCTTTATAGAAATGTGGGATTTGGTATTTTTGAAAAAGCTTTAGAAGACCTTCCTTCTTCTTGGATGAAATTTCGCCAGCAGTATTCGGCAACGGTATCAATACTAGATTACAAATTGGCTCCAGTGATCTTGTATTTTTTCTGATTTGAATTTTTTGGAAAACCTCATCAGAATATGACGTTTTAACAAAAAATTCGCCAGGTGAATTTTTCTGAAATGTCATAATTTTTATATCTCCTAATTTTAATTTTTGTTTCCTATCATCAATTGAAAAGTTGGATCCCATATTTTCAGACAAGTTCTTGATGTCATAAAACGATGTATGATCCAGCTCATGAACATTGTATGGACACCCCGTCTTCTTTGCTGTTCTAATAAGGGTTACGTATTGGTCTGGAGTATATATTGGTGCTGATTTTAGTGATCTTTTTACAGTACGCTCTATAACCGAATGAGCAGCATCACCCTCATTTTGTGAGTGACCCTTAATGAGGAATTTATGAGCAACACTCCTAAGGTTAGGCAGGACTTGAACAGCATACGCATATAGGGAAATCATAAACTTATTTTTCTGCTGTCCACAACAATTATCGCTATAAAATATAACATCGAATTCCATTTTTGCCTTGTCATTCAGTTTTTGAAGGTACTTGAATACACAGGTGCAGATTTCATTGGCTCCTCTGCCTGATTCTCCCTCGTGCCAAACAAAACAATCAACCTCTTTATTTTTAAGTTCACACAAAGTGAAATTGAAAACGTTGAGTTTAGATACGTAATAAAAAGTTCCGGAATCACCTCTGGGACACTGGAGTACAGCCTGAAGATCATACACTGCAACAAATAATGAATCTCTTATAGACTGTTTGTCACGGTTTTTTTCTTGTCTCGATAATGCTTTTTCTTCCAAGTGCTTGACATATTTCTCTTGTAAACTTGTTTTGTCTTCAGCGTTCTCATATGCAACGCAATCTTCGCACTGGTCCTTCTTTGGGGTATGGAAAGATATGTTGTAATCATTCTTGAATATTCGATAGTATGACGAATAACTCGCATATGAAACGCCCATCTCTTTGCATTGATCAACATAGTTACTGTATAGTCCGGAAACTGTGTTACCTCCTTCGATATACTCTCGTGTTGAGCTCGATCTGCAAAAATGGCTTGGCATGCGTGGAATTAAGTCGATGTGCTGCTTCACTCTTTTTTCGCTCTCAATATCAAGCTTATTATATGGCGTGTGCTTGCCTCTTTTATCGATGTCAACCATGTTTGTAATATTTAAGTCTTTCTTTGCGAGTACCGTCCTAATAGGTCTTTCATTTATTCCTAGAGTTGACATGAAAAAGACTTTGCATACCCTTATGCGAGTGTTTTCGATAGTAAAATAAAATGCATTGTTATAACCTCGTGGTTTCCTCTTAGACGACTGTTCGGAATCTCGGATATACCTATATTTAGGCCTGATTTCGTTGATAGACCCAGCAAGAAAATTTCTTTGCTTATTGGTACATCCCAAAGCCCAGTATCTTTTAAAAACATTAATTCTGTTTTCTTGACTCACCTTGGAAGAACATTGCAGTTGACAATTGCAAACTGGGCCAATTTGTCGGTCAGGTATGATCTTCTTATTTTTGGAAGAAGATACGTAGGACAGTCCTAAATTTCGCAAGGTTTTAGCTTTAGTTCTTTTCCATTCAGCCCTTTTTTTCTTACGATGACCAATTTCTTCTTCATCCTTTTCAGAAGTTGGTATATCTTCGAGGTTGCAAGGTAAAAGAAAAGTCGGGTCTTTGTCGACATCATCGGAAGAAAAATCTTCACCTGAAGATGACACCTCATCTATGGAAGATTCAGGATTTTCAAAGACCTTATTGGATGGCTCAATATCCTTTGTACCACAAGGTTGAAGTCCGAGATTTGTTAAAGCACTGGATCCAGCTTCAAGAACACTTGGCCGAGTAGATGCAGGTTTCGGTAGGATATGAGTACTTGCAGAAGAATCTTTGTACGTGTTTTTCCTTTCGCCAAAGTCGTTCTCAAATCGCACTGGAGATTCTCCATGTGAAGACGATGACTCATCCGAGGAAGATTCAGAAGAATCAATAACATTTTTGGAGGGAAAACCTTCTTTTCTATCATAAGGTCGAAGCTCGTGATAAGTCAAACCACTGGGTCCAGGTTCTGTATTGATTAGCTGACTAGATGCGGATTCAACTCGGTGAATGTTATTAAAATATTCGATGTTGATGTTTTGCTTTTCGCTTTCCACAGTAGTATCATTCTATGAAAAATTATTCTCAGTAGAACTATTTTCTTAAAGCTACATGAATGTTCATTACTTACTTTTGACTTTTGAGGCAGCCTGATATTTAGAGGATCTTCTTGAAGATCATGGGAAACGTTGCCTTTGGAATTTCTTGCCAAATTGACAAGTAATTCGGATCGACTAAGAGTAGCTCTATAAAATATGAAGCGATATGAGAGATTTAGATAATATCTATAATAATAATAATCCTCATTAGTTAAGTTTGGTAGGTATGATGACTTTCAACAAACAAAACTGACGCTTTTGCGCTTTTGAGCCAATAAAAACAATAAAAAACAGAGGCATTATTTTTCAGGAAAATCGCCGCAAATGAAAAAAAGACTCCGATTTTTCCACGAAGTTGATAAAACTTCGACATAAACAAGAAATGTCAGTATGCTGGTTAAAAATTTAATAACAAGCATTGCTGGTATTGAGTGGCAAAACGACAGAACTCAAAAGTGTCGTTTTGCCATAAAAAAAAAATCCAAAATTTAGAAGCAAAATGTCATTATTCAAAAAGCGTCAGTTCTACTGATTTTTTTAATGTGAAACTTTGCATATTTTTGTGTGGATAAATAATGCATATAGAAAAATGTCGAAATGGCACAAGAATCTTACCTGTTTTTTGTTGTGTATCTTGACATTTTTGGAAATACGCCGTTTTGATAAAACAAACACAACCACTCGCGACAAAGGTAAACGCACAACTAAAAAAATAGCATTAACGCACAAAAAATTGCAGGATTGTTAGTAGGAAATCCAAACGACACTTTTCACAACGTGGAAAGTAGAAGAAGTACAATTAAGCCAATTAGGCAGAAAAAACAAATATTTTTTGCGGTCATTTCTGTATACTTAACTCAAAAATGACAAATTTCGACTTATGTCACTTTGCCGTGAAAGCGACGATATGTTGACTATTGTTTGGTCTTCAAAGAGTTGATCGTCCGAGGTTTGGTGGCTTGTGGCAGGCTACTCCAGTTACGATATTTTAATGGGTCATGCTATTTTAATTGGTTATTAAACGGTTTGAGTTATGTAGGATCGTTAATGCGGTGATCGAATATTTCGGAAGTAAACAATTAACCCATTTTCGGCCACGAAATTTCAAACTTATTCTTTTTATGTGAAATTTATAGTCTAGGGTAATATGGCACTGGAAAAAACGAATCCGTTGTCCAATTTCAGCTAGTGTAAGGCACTCCTTGGGGAAAACACCGGAATAAAACGCACAAACACTGTTAATTTAAATACTGACTTTATTACTCTAAAACCAACACGTCCGACCAGGTTTAATATTCAAGAGCAACTGAACTCGTTGCCTTGTTTTAAAATGAATACATGTATATGTGTAACAAATTATAACCCTACCACCGGCAGCTCTTACAAAATGTTTTCTCTTTTTTTCTCTTGCCTACACTAGCTAGTCTGCGAATTTCAGAAACTGGTGTTCGCAAGCGCGAACACTGGCTGCTATTTGACGTTTTTTTGTTTTCCATAAAAACTCAAATTATGAATGAAAATGGATGTTTTAAGTTAAAAAAATAATGATTTAATATATTAGTAAACAGTCAATTATATTAAGAAAATTTAAATTAAGAATGTAGGTATTATAAAAGAAATAAAAACATAGTACAAGAATCATTTTTCGTGATATTTTTTAAAGCAACTTGGATGCAAATGGACATTGCATTTTTGACACATCCATTTTATTGGCTTACCACAGCCTTTTAACTGGCAACGTCGAGGTTTTCCCTGTGGTTGTATAACAGGAATATGTTCACCCTTAACTCGTGGCATATTGCAAGGCTGATACTCTTCTGAAGATGATCCTTGTGATGATGTTTCTTCTGATGTCAGCAAAAGTTGTCCGCTTATTGTGACACGCATATTTTTTTGTGACATTTGTTTTTCATTTTTAAATTTTGCAACGAAACAATGCAACTTCCATGCGTTGACTACAGAAGAACTTAAGATGGATAAAAATAATGGCCAATACCATTTCTTTGACCGTATGTTTATGCGATAGTTTTGAACTGCATTGTCATGCAAGTCGACACCGCCCATGCCATTGTTATAGTTGGTAAAAACTAATGGTTGCTGATAATTTGTGTACATCTTTGTCTCCTTTTTCCATCGTTTAACTGTGCACATTGGCTCTATTTGGTCGAAGTTAGTGCAAATAGTCACTTCTTTGTTGTCAGCCCACCGACAGACCAACAAACTGTTTGTTTTATCAAACTGATAGTCAGTCTCACCACGCTGTAATTGTTTGCCTGTTTTTAAAGGTGCTTTTGCGATTCGATTGTTACGAACAGTTCCAGTTGCGGAGAAATGTTTTTCACTTAACAGACACATCAAATAGTAAGAAGTAAAAAAATTGTCAAAGTAAACCTTGTGTTGATTTGGGTGTTCAACTTTTTCCAGTAACCTCATAACAACGTCAGCGCCCAAACCAATTTGACGGTCATAATTATCACTGGCACCAGAATATGGTATGCAGCTAAACAAATAACCGGATGCAGAGCAGAGGCACCATATTTTATAACCAAAACGAATTGGTTTGCCTCGTATGTACATTTTGCATGAGTGGCGCCCAAAATAGGGAACCATTTGCTCGTCGATCGACAAATTCTCGCTCCAAACACCAAACTGGATGAACTTTTTGTTAGCTATTTCAAACAATGGTCGCACCTATGAAAAATATGAATGAAAAAATATGCAATTTTTTGAAAATTAAAAATCTCACCTGCTCATCTTATCGTTTTTGTCTAGATTTATATTGTTGTTAAAATGTATGCTACGTTATTAATCACAAGCCGCTCGTTGCAATAATGAAAAAAGATTTTTGTAAGATTCCATCCGCAAGGCTTCAACGAATGAAATCTTCAACACGCTGGGATTGACCGAGGAAGATAGGAAGAACTATAACAGTGTTCTAAAAGCTATTCAAGATTATTGCTCGCCGAAAAAAAATTAGGCATATGAAGCATTCAAGTTTAACTCCAGGAAACAAGAAGAAGGAGAGGCGTTCGACTCATACTTGCTGGATTTGCGCAAACTGGTAAAGAGCTGTGGATATGCGGATGCGGAACGTGACAACATTGTCATCGGTACAAATTCCAACAAACTTCGAAGAAAATTGCTTGAAACAGAAGCCTTAAATTTAAATAAAACCATTGAAATAGCTCGCGCATCAGAACTGGTAGAAAAGCATGTAAGCGACATGCAACAACACAGTAAGCATACAGCAGTTGATATAGTAAACACTAACATGGATAACGGAAGTACCACAAATAAAAATGCATACAACAATAAAACGACGAGTACAGAAACAAAAAACGATAGAAAGATTAGCTGCAAATTTTGTAAAGGCATACACGAAAATCGAAAATGCCCTGCATTTGGCAAACGTTGCAATAACTGTGGACGATTAAATCATTTCAGTGTTGCTTGTTTTGCATCAAAGATTCGCGAAATAAAAGAGTGCGACGTAGTACCAAAAGATGATGAATTTTTTTTACACAATATTGATGAGAGAGCTGTAGATCGCAAGAGATGGTATGAGAAAATTCGTGTTAACAATTGTTTAATCAATTTTAAGTTAGATACAGGCGCCGACGTAAGTGTACTACCATACCGGTTTCTTAAACACATGCACAATATTGTTATAGAAAAAGGTGGTATACCACCACAAAGCTATGGTGGAACAGATTGTTGTTGTAGTTGATTTAACTGGCCCAGAATCAAAATATCTTCAATTGCCTTTTTGGCAAATATTTTTTGCATATTTGACAGTTTTCGAAAAGATGCAGTCCAACTCTTCCCATAAATGTCTGCTTCATCCTCGGGTGCATCTTCTTTTTGCTGTTGCGTTATATTTTGTATAGCAACTCGTAGGAGCTCGTTTCTTTCTTGGAGGTGATGCGCAGCACTTTTCATTTTTTTCTTTGGTAACAAATTTTGAGCTACTGTTTCTTCCTGGATGTAAAATACATTTTTTTAGCGACAATTAAAGCAATTATTTAAAATAAATCAACCTACGATTTGATCTTCATTTTCATCAAGTAATTCAATTGTTGATAAGCCAGGTGTTTGCTTTTCATGGTCCGCCAAAAAACTCAAATAATCAAAATACCATGGACTTGGCACATGCACCTCATCCGCACCACATCCGGATTTTTCACTGTTATTAATTTTTTACGCTCTCTCCTATAACAAGATTTTATTCCAAGAATTTTTCTTTTCAGGTCATCCAAAGTTGCATCGGGATCTATCGCTTTGTAACTTTCCAAAAGTGTGTCCCACGATTTTGTTTTACCTCCTTGTCCTTAAAAACATCATCTTTGACTTTCCATAAAGATGGTAAATTTTGAAAACAATTGAAAAAATCCTTCCAAAATATGTTGTTGGGAATATTTTTTTTTTTTGGCTTCTATTGACTGTCACACTGCACAAAGGTTCAAATGCAAACTGAAAAAAAGTGTCCTAGTAAATAAAAGAGTAAACTACTCCGCATACACTCGAACTTAGTTCGACGAACACGTAGCTCCGCCCTCGAACATTGAAAAATATCAAAGTACTTTTGATTTTGGTGAGACCAAATTTTTGGTTTACTCGGACCACGAAATATGTACTCGAACAAGCCCGCAGACATGGAAAATCAACTCGAACATGGTTCGCGTACCAAGTTTACTCGCACCATGTTCGATTGTCTACGGCCCGCTTAAAATATGGAAAACAAATGAGGAAAACAAAGTGGATGCCAAAAAATATAGCCGCAGCCAGGAAATTTGGGTAGAGAAATGGTGTTTTGGTTGAAGACCGGAGAAGGTTGCACTGTGGGTGTTTTAGGTATGGTTGTGCAGATCACAACACTTACAATAAATTCTGGTAATCACCCTGAGCTTCTCTTTTTTCGTTTATTGGGTGAACCCACTATCGGCGATTTATATTTGCCCGCTCATCGACTTCCTGTACAATTTAAACGATGTTCATGACATCGTTGGCCAGTTTTTCCAATGCCTGAAGCTAAAGAAAACATTTATGGGAATTGTTGATGATAAGTTTTACCTGAGTTCATTACTTACTTGATTTGAAGTTGAATACATTTTGTTGCACTTGGACTTGATACACTTTTTGTTTACTTCCTCTTATAAATAATAAGTACCTACAATTGTTTGCTTTATTTATGTTTTTGCAGATGTCATGTGCATGTCATGTTTTTTGGATGTCAAAAATAGCTTTTAGGGTTAGTTTTGACTACCAGGAGGTAGATGCGTATTAGGGTGGCTCGATTTTTTTTTTTTTTAAATATAGTTTTTGGGCACTGGTCAAAAGTTGTCTTTATATACCATGAAGTAAGATATTTAAAAGTTTTTGAAAAAAATTAAGATCTTGTACTGCCCCAAGGTCATAGAATCTTCTCTTAAAATCAAAAAAAAAACCTGAAAAAATTTTAATTTTCTCCACAAACATACGCATTTTTTTTAATCCGATATTATTAATTTTTATTATTAATGATAATTAAGAGTATTTTAAGCACAAAAGTAATGAAAAATTAAGAAAGAGAAGTTTAAACCAAGTTTAAAAAGCTAAAAGTTAAAGGTTAAAAAAGTTACAACATTTTGAAATCTTTTTTAGTATTAAAAAACGGCATTTTTTTCGAGATTCAATTCTGGATCTTATAAATCCATCAGGCCTCATTAGACTACAAACAGCAGCTGAAGCTTCAGTAACAATTTTAACACACCGTTCCGTCGCTTGGGTGTGGCAAGGGTAAACCTTTATGTACGGTACAATAACAGTTCCAATCAATTTGGGATTTTGAATACATTCATTAATGACATCCAGACTAATATTTCTTAATATTGGTGGATCACATAAAATACCCATATTCCAGTCGATTATGTCAATGTAATCCTCAGCATTAAAGTTGAATTTCGGCAAAACAAAAGACCGCACCGAAATTGAGGTAGTGCCAAGCTGCTCTCGTGCCTTTTTAATTCGTCTCAAAGCTAGAGTTTGAATTACTTCCCTTTCGTCCGCAATCATTGAAATTAAAATATTTTCCGGGTGTCCGAAGTAGCCATTTCTTTGAATAACAGGATCAACTACTAGTTTTAAATTTTCAGACAGTTATCTTGTCAACATTATAGTTTTTTGAAGGTGCCGAGCGCCATAAATGCACTGAGGTCTAGTTTTTATTTCAAACCACATTGGCGCATAAACTTGTATTATAAAGTTGGCCAACAATAGCAAATTTTCGGATGGAGCTATAGTAGACAGGTATAACCTTAATATACGGTTGCCGGTTGTAAGCCACCTTGAATGAACGACTTTACCAGGATTTCTCTTGCTTAAACCTTCACTGCAAACCCCTGAACTGATAGCTTGACAAATTTCATACAAGTATCGTTGGTCAGTACTGAGATCATGAGTTCTTGAAATTTGTGGAAGGTTACATTGGATAGCTTGAAATGATGCTACCGGCAAATTCCCACAATTCTTCAATTTATTTCCCAAAGTACCTGTAAAGCTTCGTGGTCCGGTTGTGGTTCCATCAAGATGCTCAAATATGTGTCGAAGTATAAGTTCATTTGCATGCAACTGGCATATAAACCATTGTAATGGTTTACCTATCTCTAACTCCAAACGACGAATAGCACCCCCCTTGCATCCCGTGTTTATAACTGTGCCATCACTTCCAATAACCACAACTTTCATTTTATCAATTCCTTTTTCATCAAGGAACTCTTTCAATTTTGTACTTACGATTTCAGCTTTTCCATTTGGAAGAGAGAGATGTCCTAAGTATTCAGATCCAGGCTCCTTCACTAAACTTAAATGCTCTTCAATAATAAGCTTCCTTCTGTTATCTATCATACTCAAGGTTTTATCTTTGCGTCCATCAAAATATATTCCAAACTGGAGCTCCTGGAATGATTTCGATAATGACAATGAAGATAAGGATGCCCTCTGCTTCTCACGGGCACGTCTGATCTTGTGTCTATCTACAACATTGCTGAAATTTTCATTTGTAATCATACCAACATCTTGAAGAGTCGCTGAAATAATTGCGGCTGCTGCCCTGTCCGAGATCCCAAATCTGTCGAGAGTTTTCGCAACTGTAGATAAGTTCTCGATTTTCTGTGTGGTTAGAAGTTCTGCAACGTTTGGAGTTTCAGATATTGCAGAAGAAGTTTCTTCTGATGACAAAGTGTAATTTGTAGCTTGATGAGAAGGTGGCATCGATATTTCATCGTTTTGAATTGCAAAAATCAAAGCTCTACTAGTCGAAGGGGTTTGTTCCAAAAACGTTTGCGATGCTGATGTGGTTTTAACTTTGGTGGCATGTTTTATTAGTGATGCATCATGTTTTCTTTTTCTTTGAAGGCTTTCTGAAATCTGCTTTGTCACTCTCATGTCAACATTACTTATAACCATTTATCGTTCGGTTCGTTGATCTAACAAAAATTGTCTCTCTCACTGGAACTTTGAGTTGCTTTTCGCATTGGCATGAATTTAAATCTTTACATTTGCAAATCGCGATATCAAACAGACAGCGAGAGTTTTCTTTAAAAATTTGAATGCGATTTTTGTATGACTCTACGTCTTTTCTGGATTTGTAGGGTTTCATTAAGTTTCGGTATTTTTCATGATAACTTTTTATTTTATTTGAAATAGAACGCTGGTCTATAACAGCTGGTATGGACGCAAACTCCCATAATTTAATTAATTTCTCACTTAATATTTCACAAGCATTTGAAACCGAGTTCTTGTATTCTTTTGGTTTATTCCGACTTATCCACAAAAAACAGAGAATAACGTCGTCATATGTTGGAAGTACGTTTTTTGGTAAGTCTCGACCAAAACCGAAAACCGGACAAATCAAATCACTCCGTAAAACCGACATTTCTCTATGAGAAATCCACTACTGATAATTCAAGGCCTACTAGATTCATTTTTCGTTTAGCAGAGAGACGGGTTGCTTTGGTATATTTTTAAACATTGTATTTGGCAGTTATAAGATAACTTTAAATAAAAATTGGATTTTGAGCCGGCATGCTAGAGATTTATTTCCAGGGGTGGAGCAAACCATTGACTCTGACAGAAAAAGGCAAAAAGGAGTGGATTTTTAAAAATTTGTCGTAAAGGTCGTACAAAATATAAAATTTGTTGGAAATGGTATTTTCCTAAGACAGAAGGGCGGTGGGGGGGGGGGGGGGGGGGGGGATAAACCCCCATTGTAACCACCGCAGACGCGTAAGCTTAAGCCTGTTGATTTTCAAAAATGGTTTAACTTATGGTAAACCAGCCATTTTTTAAACGATTTTATATTTTTTTTATTTAGATTTGCCAATACTTCGAAAATTTTTAAGGTGCTTGGGGCAGTATTTGAAATTTGAATTTTTGAAAAATATTTTGGATTTCTTTTGTCGAGCTATTATGACATCTTTTATATATAGCCCAAAAACGATCAAAAAAAAAAATTTTTCATACAATTTTTTTAATAATCGAGCCACCCTAATGCGTATGTGTGTGAGCTTGCACTTTTCTATTTTCGTGCACACACTTTACTTTTTGCCGAATGTAGTTTGGGCTTTAGACGCAAAGATTTTCTTAACATCATCTAAATAATATACCCTATCATGAGGAATCATTTGGGACATGATTTCCTTGAATAGACTTCTATTAACATTCTTCTTGCAAATGAAGGGATTCACATCCCATAACATTTTACCGTAAAGCCTTCTTTTGAATAGCATTTCAAATTGAGATGTTCTAGCTGCTACGTCAATAGCCATCTCTTTCTACGTTGTCCTCCACTACGTGACTGTCTTCGTCTTGGGGATCTGCATTTGCCGCACTACCGGACTTGCTCAGCTTACGAGAAGCATTGTGGTACCTACGCGTTTTATCCAAATAGATTGCTATTTTTTTCCAATCCGCGTTAATAGCATCCAAGTTTTTGTGGGCACTGTCCTCGAGGCTCCAAATGGATGGATGCTACCGCACCAGCATCGCCAAATTCTTTTTTTCCTCGACGGTAAAATTGTTTTTTTTAGGGTTTCGTTTTCTTTTCTTTATCGTTTCAAGCAGACTTTCCTCAACATAGTAACACAACAACTCGTCGGAATCCATTTTTGCACAAAATAAAAGCAATTTGAGACGAAATGAACAACTGTCTGTCAAAATTAAGCTCGAAATAAATGTGCCGAGCAATTAATCGGTCCGCTAAATTTTGACAGTTATATAATGTACACTGTGAAACAAGAGTTTGAAATTTTAGTTGGAGCTGCATACCAATAGAGACTTTCATTTGAGTGTCAAATTTTGTTTTTTTTTTTTCGTTTTTTTTCCCCTGACAAATGTCAGAAAAAAACGGAGGGTAAACAAACAAAATCATTTAGCAGTAATAGGCGGGACATTTGCAAAATAATTGAAAAATTTTATAATTAAAAGAAAATAATGGTGTTAAATTGTTGTGTGGTGGGTTGCTATAAGCACGCTGCATGTGACTTTCATGTTCGATTTTTCCGATTACCAGCAATGAGAACAAAAAACAAACTACTTCAAGATCTTTCAGTCGAGAGAAGAACGGCATGGAAAAATGCAATTAAAAGAAAGGATTTAAAAGAAAGTTCACTGAAATATATCCGAATATGTTCAGAACATTTTGTCACTGGTGTGTATTAAATTGTGAAAAAGAAAAGAAAGTGTTACCAAATTATTAATGTGATTTGTAAATTATTGCAGGTGCTCCGGCACATCTGAAAAATCAGCTGCATCCCGACTGGGTTCCAAATTTAAACATAGGGGCGGGCTACAGTCCGCTTGGGCGAACTGTTGGATACCCTATTCTTATTCCTATATCTCATAAGTGGGCGTGACAAAAATTTAAAGGATTTTATCGAAAAAACTAAGCTTTTGTAAATAAAAACGCTCCCTAGCTCAAACTTTGGTTTTTCAATAAAATTGTTTTATTTAATTGTGGGCGTGTCAGTAGGCGGATTTAAAAAAAATTTAAGTAAGAGCATAAAGGGCACCTAGAGAGTATATACTATAAATTTCAGCTCCCTAGCTCAAACTTTGGACTTTCAAAAAGAAAAAAAAATAATTGTGGGCGTGTCAGTAGGCGGATTTTGAAAATATTTACACATGAGCATAAAGGGCCCCTAGACAGTATATATTAAAAATTTCAGCTCCCTAGCTCAAATTTTGGTTTTTCAAAAAAAATATTTTATTTAATTGTGGGCGTGTCAGTGGGCGGATTTTGAAAATTTTATGTCCCAAGCAGTTTTATGGGCCAAAGATCATATATAAAAAATTTCAGCTTTCTAGCTCAAAATTCAATTTTTCCCAAAATTTGTTTTATTTAATTGTGGGCGTGTCAGTGGGCGGATTTTGAAAATTTTATGTCCCAATCAGTTTTATGGGCCATAGATCATATATAAAAAATTTCAGCTCTCTAGCTCAAAATTCGATTTTTTCCAAAATTTTGTTTTTTTTGAGTTTGTGAGCGTGTCTGTGGGCGGATTTCAAAAATTCTTAAACTTGATTATTTCGGGACCCTAGAGAGTATATGGTTAAAATTTCAGCTCTCTAGGTCCAGTTTAAAGGCCTAATTTTTGCCGACGGACGGACGGACGGACGGACATGGCTAGATCGACATTACTATCGATTCTGATCATAAATATAGTAACTTTTAGGGGTCTCCGGGCAATATTAAGGTATGTTACAAACTATGCGTCAAAATTAATATACCCCTAGAATAGGGTATAAAAATGGGATATACCCAACCTTCAAATGCTAATGCAAGCGTTAAACGCTTTCAAAGAACCCAAAACCGACAGGAAAAAAAGCAGGTCATATTTAACAGCAACCCTCTCATTGCTAATACTCAAAATGTGTTAGGTACCTGAAACCACAGCTATAATTGAATCCCATGAAACGACAGAATTAAGTGAATTGGATGTACTTAAGCTCGAAAACAAACAAAAAGACGAACTCATTCAACAGCCTTCCATTTTTTGCCAGTTCAATTTGTTCAGTATGTAACTTAAAATTAATTTTACTTCCGAGTTTCTTCAATTGCCCATAGTCGAGGAGATCGTTTTTAGTATTATATAAATTGTAGTGGCTGGGGTTTGATACTGATTTCCCATATACTGGAGTGAGGGTGGCACGTTCCTGTCGCCTAGCTTAAACTCGCCGGTCGGGCGGGGATCTTTCACTCAGCATTCACCACACAATATAAATAAATAATTAACGTGCCTATCTGCATTCTCGTACACCCATACTCTTCTCTTTTTGGTAGGTTATGGTGAAATTCTACCCTGTGTGGTCCCTCTCGCATACAATGCACCGCTCCGTTACCATCCAGGTATCCACTTTTTGTTGAGGATGATCCCTAATACCTAAAAAAAAATCTTCCTACGCCAGCTTACCCCAAACACCACCCACTATTCGCCGTTGTCACTAATCCCTTTTTAAAGATTCATCGTATAAAAATAAAAAATTCGTTTAACTTATTATTCTTCAAACACATGATTTATTTTTATTGTATGGAAATAGGATTAATTTTTATTTGCAATCTACAGAAATTCATATCAACTCGGGTTTAAGATACTAATAAAACTAAAAGTTCTTGATTAAAAAAATACAAAGTAATTTTTACGTACCTCCTTCGGTCGGCAGCTGTTGTGCGCACAATAACTGGAACGGGCTTCTCTTAAAAAAATCACTACCAAGAACCTTTGGTTTTGACATTTTAAATTGTAAATAAAGCAGTTTTTGAAGTATGACCAAATGAAATTAAGCTACTATAATTTTTAAATGAAAAGAAAAGCAAACTAAACAAGCAGGGAAATCCTCGCTAAGAAAAGTGTACACATTGTAGTCATGAAAAATCTAATAAAAAATGAAATCCTAATTCTTTGTGAAAAAGTAAACACAACTAGTCAAACTAATGGCAACAACATCTATTGTTGAGTGATGCCTGATTCACGTAAATATCAATGATCGGGCTAAACGGTTGTTTTTTTTTTCTTTTATTTTGTTATTTCAGCAAGTGTATTTCCCGCGCACCAGTCATAGCGGTCTCCATGTATTGGTTCTTGAACACAAACAGTTACGGAGCAGCTTCCCGGGGTATATATGTACCATCGATGGCGTGATGACGCTGCTAGGTACACATACAGGAGGTCCGGATAGCCGTTATACACAATATTTTATTTTTTTGATTGCTCGATTCTACATAAGCTAACACTGTCGCACCTTTTTTTATATATAATTTTTTTTTCTTTGGACCGGTGGTATATTATATACGTCAACGGTCGTCGTGATCGTTCATGGAAGTTAAAGCTCTTGGGCCTCACCTTCCTGAATTACTGAATTATTAATATTTCAATTTTTTATTTGTTACACACGACGGTATGCACGTGGGTTTGACCAGCGATAACTCGTTTTTTTTTTCCCCGAAACTTCAGACATCCAACGTAATTTTGAGTCTTATTTCTATCCGCGAAACACTGATTTTTGTTATTTCTTTTATATATATTTTTTTTTTGTTTTTCTCAAATTAAAATCTGCTTAATAAGTTCGTTCGAAAAGCATTTTTTTTTTTCTTTGAGAGCAGTGCCACGGTTAGGCCTCTTCATCACACGGCTACCACAAAAAACTCAACTCCACCCAATCGAGAGCGAACCAAGACTGCCAATCGCCGCTTTCCCATCATGGTGGCAGAAGTCATCATGGTCCACGCTGTAAGCGAGACTCGCCGTGGGCTTCGTTCAAAGGGTTATTTTTATTTCGATGGTTAACATCGATACTGCCGTGCATTAAACATCGCAGAATCCAGAAACAAATGAAGTTAAAAATTGGTTTCTAAGGGTGACCACTACAAAATTGGCCATATATATATGCCTTAAATGGTTAATTTCGACATCTGGGGCATTGAAGGAACTCGGAACAATAAGATCATTAAAATCAGGAATACAGGCGGCCTTACACCCAGTACTTCTAAGTTTCTTTAAAAGGGTTACTACATCCGCTTTGTAGCTGGATAAGTCTCCTTCTTCGGAACTTGTCTTACCTTTTTATTCCACTTTATTTGTTCGCATGATACTTGCATTTTCGATTTACATGACGTCACTTTCCAGTATGCCCTAACGTCCGTAACCGAAACCTAAAGGAAAGCCAAATAAAAATAATTTTCAAACACATTCCAATTGTTTTAAATTTTATTTTTTATTATGTGTTTGTATTTTTTGTATTGTGTATGTAAATTGTAAATTTGGATTTTTGTAATATTTACGAGATTTTCCGCCTGGCAATTTGTCGCAATCGCGACTAATGCGAAAAGAGTTGCTGCAACGTGGCTACAGCATTCACCTAGTCCAGCAACACATGTGCAATGTCCTGTTTTAATGCACCCTGATTGATCAACGGCCACCCAAACTTGCAGAGGAGGCAGGTTTAAAGCCTGTGAGTGCAGAACCTGTGTATACAATTAGTTTATTAGTTTTACCATTTACACTTTACAAATGTTTAAATAAGTGCGCGAGTAATGTGTTCCGTCTTATATACGGATAAATGGACTACACAATTTATAGATATAGATACAAGAATAGAAGCAGTAACGAGATTTAGACTCACCTTTGACAAAACCAGAAATGTAGTGCCTTACCAACAGCCAGCCAGCGTTTGCACTCATCCAGCTGCATACATCTTATCTGCGCCCAATGCCTTCACTGCTTCCAATTTCGCATCGGTGATAGTGTTCTTGGAATGCAGTAGGTATTGAATAACTTTAATATAGTCCACATTAATTTGCCAATTCCGAATATTTTAAAATATACGGATCTGTGTTTGCAAACAAAGAAAACTTTGCGATATAGTTATTTCTGTTTACTGCATCCAATTTTTTTGCGTAAGATGATAGCTCCATTTTTGTAATTATGTTTTCTGCAAATAAATCGAGAAACTATTGATTATTAATAAAAAAAACTTACTTTTGTTTGCTGATTCCTAGTATTTTCCCGCCTATTACTGTTAAAAGATGTTGTTTGTTACCCTCCATTTTGTTGTTGTTTTTCGATTTGGCATCGATTTGACATCTGTCAAAAAAGTGTGACTATCAGCTAAAATGCTTTGCTAAATTTTAGCTTGGCTAAATTTTGGAGAGAATTTTGTATGGGAGCTAAATTTTTGCTCGAGCTGCGTACTATGCTAGTACATATATTATATAGTATTAAAACATAACAATATTCACTTTGTAGGAACTAAACTTTTTCAACTGCATCACATTAAATTCATTAAACAAAAAATAAAAAAATAAACTAAAACCAGGTACATAGGTACTTCATTTCATTTTTGGTGGGCTATTAAAAAAAAGAAAGCCTTACAATCCGCTCTCTCCTGCGTGAAATTCGTCCATCATTGCATTTACAAGAGTAAATAGACGCATATGCATTTCTCTTTGCAAATGCCTCGGTAGTTCCTCCATCTGGTCGAGAATCATTTCGCATGTTAGGGCGGCAAAACTTTTTTTGGGTGGTGGTAACTGCTCATTCTGCTTTGACTTCATGTCCTCCAACAGATGTATGGCTTTCATGTTGTATGGCAACTCACTTGAAATTGTTTGACAAGATTCTCCTAAAAAAGAAAAAAAAAATGGAGTGAAATACAAATTATAATAGTTAGCTGTATCTTATACCTGAGCTTTGGGAAGCACCTGCAAGACCAGATGACGGCAACACTCCAGGTTGCACTTTCTCGAAATATGATTTCGTTCTAAAATAAAAATTTGTGTAGATAATGTTTACGCAATAGCATTATTACCACAGCCCACGATAGATATAAGAAATGTCTTAAATTCAAAAAAAAAAAGTTTCCTATATCCGCAGAAGACTGCATTCTCAAATTACTTGCGAGGTTTGTTAGTGTCATCCAAAAATGAAAGCAGCCTTGAGTACTTGTACTGCTTAGCATAGTTTCCCGATCCACTAGGCAGTACTTTCTTTGAACGCATGTAGGAACTTTTCAGCCGATCCCATCGAGTTCGCACAACACTTACCTGTTTTATTTTGAGATCTGAAAGGTGAAAATATTTGATTGGGACAATACCCGTGGTCAAGGTAAATGAAACGCAATTAATTTACACTGATGGGATTTGACTTTATTTGAAAAGGAAATAAGTGGACTGTAAAACAATGATCCGCACTGGATGGCTGCTCAAATACTTCTGTTGATCATCGCGACTGCCTGTCAGTCGTAGACAATCGTCTCCGCTTTCGGCCCTTCTTCATTGCGCCTGGTGAAGCGGTACATCTCGACCGAATTGTCTGGATGATGTTTTTTCATAGCGGGTATTTCCTAGCGGCTTGAGATCGTCAGCTTCCCGATGATTGCTGGCTTCTGCTCCGCCTCTGCTCCTGCTCGCTGCTGTGCGCTCATGCTTGCTCGGGATTTCGGCCAGTTCTGCTCTGAACTCTTGAGCCAAGGCGGACCTTCCCACCATAGGCTTAATTCGACCATCTGCGCTGCTCCGACCCCTCTCGATCCAAGGTCGGCGGGGTTGTCGCCCGATGCGACGTGCTTCCAAGGATGATCGCCGGTTAGCTAGCTCCTGAATGGCGCTTACTCGAATGGCGACAAAGGTCTTCATCTCGAACGGTATCTTGCTGATCCAATGCAGCACTGCCGTAGAATCGCTCCAGTAAGTTCTTCGCCGGTGCTGGTAACCGCACGCCTTTACTATCTGCGCCATCAACTTGGTTAACAGCTCAGCGGCGCACAATTCCAGCCTTGGCGCCGAGACTGTTTTGAGTGGCGCTACTCTCGTTTTCGCTGCTACCAGGACGCACCCCGTTTCGCCGACGCTCGAAGTTGCACGCAAATAGACTGCTGCAGCGTATGCTCTTGTGGATGCATCAGCGAATCCGTGTAGCTCTAGCTTGCTCGATCTCGCTACCCAGCCATCTCGGTACTCGCACTGATGCTAGGATGGGTAGCTGCTCGTAAAATTGGTTCCATACAGGCACCATGCTTGGGGGTATTTGATCGTCCCACTGCACTCCGGAACGCCACAAGTCCTGTATGAAGATCTTCGCCCTTATGATCGCCGGTGCGAGGTATCCGTTCGGATCGTACAGCTTCGCTATTGCACTGATGACCGCTCGTTTGGTCAAACGTGGTTGCTCTTGGTCTAGGCGGACCTTGAACATGATGTCGTCCGTTGCTGAATCCCAGACTAAACCCAATATCGAAGTGGCATGCTCTTCTGCGAAGGACCATTCTGTCTCGCTGCTCCTCACCTCTCCCAGCTCTGCTAGCACCCGATCGCTTGATGACATGAACTTGCTCAGCTCAAATCCCCCAGCATCCAGCGACGAGATTATCTCCCTGCCCAGTGTAACCGCTTGCTCTGCAGTGTCTGCTCCGGTTAACATGTCGTCCATGTAGAAGTTACTGGTTATAGCCTCGAATGCCAGCGAATGCGTGTCAATGTTGTCGTGTGCGCATTGGTGCATAGCTCACACCGCGTTATAGCTGCTGGAGGTCATGCCGTAAGTGACCACGGTCAACCAATATTCTCGCATCTCGACGTCTGGGCTCTCTCTCCAGAAGATTGTTTATAGGTCCCATTGCTCCGGGTCGACGCACACTTGTCGAAACATCTTCTTAACGTCAGCTGTTATCGTCACCTTGAAGCACCGAAAACGAGTGATGATCGCTGACAAGTCGTCTTGAAGTCTCGGCCCTGAGAATTGGAAGTCGTTGAGCGAAATGCCGCTGTCACTCTTGCACGATGCGTCGAAGACCACGCGGAACTTCCTCGTGACGCAGTGGTGTGGGATGTGGTATGTGTGCCCTCGCGCTCGCTGGCTTCTATCTACCAGCGTCATGTGCCCAAGCTCCAGGTATTTCCGCATGAAATTGACGTACTGCACCTTCAGTTCCCCGTCCGCACATAACTTCCTCTCAAGCTGGAGTAATCGCTTCACCGCTGTTGCTCTCGTACTGCCCAGGCTCTGCACTCGCGTGCTTAGCGGAATGGTTACCACGTATCGTCCGGTGCCGAATTGAGTTCTAAGTTGAATCTGTTTTTATTCATTAAATTCCATTCCTTAAATACTATTTGCTTTGTTAATTATAACTGTTATACTTATTTCCTATCCTACTTCTACTTACATTATCGATTATGAATATCTTATTCTCTATTCTTATTGGCTGTGCACCATTCTATAAGATCTTATTTCTATTGAGTGACGTTCAGTGCAATTGAGTGCATTGAGTCACACACATGAATTAAATTGTTTTGTGTCTGATTCATTCACTCGATTGCACTTTACATGTTACGTCACTTTCATATTTGACTTTGGTCTAGGGGCAGTGGTGCCAATAAGTGGATACACTACACTTGCACTGCCCTGCACTATGTGAGATCGCGCAGAAGTAATTCAAAATTTTCTCTTATTTTATATTATTAATGCTTGCACTGCCCTGCACTGGGAGAGATCGCGCAGAAATTTTTTTTATTTTTTTTTAAATTGTTTTGCTCGCACTGAATATGGATAAGTTGAATCACTTATCAGATGAACTGATGTTCGCACTGAATAAGTTGGTTGCAAAATAATTGCAGTATCGCTCGCACTGAATTGGATTAATTATCATGAGATGCAATAATCTTGCTTTTGCTCGCACTGAGTTAAATTAATTGTCAATATTGTTTGTATTGCACTGCACCGGTTATTATCCGTCTCGATAGGACCAAATGTTTGGGACAATAGCCGTGGTCAAGGTAAATGAAACGCAATTAATTCACCCTGATGTAATTTGACTTTATTTGAAAATGAAATAAGTGGACTGTAAAACAATGATCCGCACTGGATGGCTGCTCAAATACTTCTGTTGATCATCGCGACTGCCTGTCAGTCGTAGACAATCGTCTCCGCTTTCGGCCCTTCTTCGTTGCGCCTTGTGAAGCGGTACATCTCGACCGAATTGTCTGGATGATGTTTTTTCATAGCGGGTATTTCCTAGCGGCTGCACTCTTGCTGTCGGTGGGTATTTCCTAGCGGCTGCACTCTTGCTGTCGGTGGGTATTTCCTACATTCGCACCATGTAGATAAGATTGCCGGAATTTCTGTGCAGCATAAGAAAAAATACGTATTCACTTTATTTACGACGAACCTACTGCTTCTTCGGGGAACTGCTTCTCATTCTCATCCGATGTAGTTGGTTTTGAGGGTAGATCATCTATACAAACACATAAGATAGACGTAAAAAAACACAATTTCAATTCGTTGTTTGTTAAGCCTGAACTACATCAAAACAAAAGTGAAGAAAAATACAAAAAAGTGAAAACATCGAAACTCATCGAAAACACACGCATACGACATCTATTATTAAAATCTGAACTAAAAAAGCTCCGAAGCTTTTCGTTGGATATTTTAAAATTTCAATTTGGAATCGTATTCTCCATCGTTTATTAATTGTCGCTTGCTTGTCAGAAGCGCTTTTCCTTGCGAAACTGACAGGAATTATGTGATGGAAGCGTCATCTAACGAAAAACTCGGTAAGGTATTCTTTGAGTTTGTTGTTTGTTTCTATAGCTTTGCGCAAAGTGAAAGCTGGAACATGTTCGAGCTTTGAACCACAGTAAAATTTTAAAATGAGAAGAAATATACAGAGCGCACTATGCGATGAAGCAGTATATCCGATTTTTTTCCACTTTTTTGTACTTTTTCCCACTTTTGTTTCGATGTAGTTCAGGCTTTATTAAAAACAACAGAATAATGTTAGGACTTCTCTGCAATTGAGCTGTAGTACTCATTATCTTCATCGTCTTCCAAGTACTCAACATTTGGACACCACTTTTCATCTGAAAATTTAATTTACAATATATTTTGCACCATAGTAAATAAAGAAAATGTTATTTTTTAATTAGATACCATCAATCGTGTTTTCCATCTTGAGTACAATCGGCGATGTGAAGCAGAGAAATGTCAAAAATGTATTATGGCGATTAAAACATATGATAGCAGCGCCCATTTTGTTTTGTAGGAAATAGAAATTTCGTAAGCCATCGCTATAAAAATATCAACATGCATAGCTTTCCCATAATTCCTACCACGTAAACAAGATGGCCGACCTGAATACGTGTCGCGTTTTTTTGCATGTTAGGTAATGCTGTCCCTTTCAGTCACACGGATATTTAGTATTTAGCATCCCTTTAATCTTACATGTTAGGAATGTGTGACCGTGTAAATGGCCCATTAGATATAAAAACAAGAAACTAAAATACACAAAAAGTAGTTGGCAAATAATTTGCAAGAAATTCGTATAGCCAACAGCTGCTTGAAATGACGGTTAGGAAGTAAAATTTCAGAATACAAATGCAGCAAATAATCAATACTCTTATAGTGATCGCTTTACACAGAGCAACGCATAATTCCCAATTTGTTTTCCGCTAGGATATAGGGAAAGCAACTCTTACAATTTACACTCACTCGAGTGATATCTCTTATTTGGTGAACACCTTACCCCGCTATATAAAAAAAATTGTTATTAATGGAAAACTGCATTATTAAGCTTTAAAGGTTCAGTGCAAGAAAAAGGCGGATGTAAGTTTCCTTAAGTTGATACTGCTGCTACTAAATGGCAAGTGTATTCAAATCTGATGTTACCTACCCTTAAAATAAAAAGAAAACATTTCTCAACAACAACAGAAACGCTTTTAAAAAAAATTATTAATCCTCTAGTCACGTATGTTACATATTTTTTTTTAAATAAACATTTTTATTAAATTAAGAAAAATCTCAACAAATTAGTTTTGTCTGTTTTTCTTTAATTGATTTATATACAAACAAAAATATTTCTATACTTAAAATTATTTCTTCCTCAAATGGCTTAACATTTGTTATATTGTTTACGTTCAGGTAAAATCATTTTATGAAAAAAAAAAACAACTTTAAAGTAAGCGCTATTTTTGTAAGTTTGTCCTATGAAAGATAAAATTGTAGGTATAAAATTAGATATAAAATTGAAAATTGTTTAAAAAATTTGAAAAAAAACTAAATGCATTTGTATTAAAAATTGTATTAAACTGGACGTTGCATTAGCAAGTGTAATTATAACTTTTTAAATTATTTTTATAAAAACATATTATTAATTTATAAAAAATTAAAAAAAAAACAATAAAAACAAAAGGAAAAACAAGTGTTTGGTTGTTTGATTTCAGGAAAGGTCAAATATGGTAAGTATATTATTAATTCAATTTTTTCCACGTCCAGTTAAATAACATTATGTGGCGAAATGTCACCTCGATATGAACGATTTTCTTTGCTTAAAAGTTGAATAGGCGCTCATAAAGAGCAAATCTTTTTCTGCTCTGCATGTTTCACTGAAAAAAAGGAAATTGCTCCTAGATTAGCCGCTGGCACGAATGATGCCATCGCAAATTTTGAGAGACTTACTTCCAATTAAGTAATACCTACAGAAGAAGAAAACGTGAATTTGATTTATTGTGATTTAATCAAGCCCGGTATCCTGCTCGCGCTAAAATTTATCTCCCATACAAAAATGTCTACAAAGATGAAATTTAGCGAAAGCATTTAGCAAAGCAGTTTCCTGTTCGCCTGCTAAATTCTTAACTTCATATAGATGGGCCACACAAAATGTCTACTCGGCGAATGACAGGTCTCCACTTATTTAGCTCGCGAAAGAATTGCCTGGTACATTAAAGCGGAGATAAATTTTGACAGTTCCGTAAGGTAAGATTAGACTGCATGCCGATTGTGCATTCAAATGACCACAGCCAAATGATCAGATTATCTGCCCAAAAGTTCAGCTTTGTCAGGGTAGTATATTAGACTACGTGACCACAATGACCATTTTGGTCATTTTTGTCCTGCTGGTCATTAAAGGCATTTGTTGGTCTATTTTCAGAGTGAGTTGTGGTAACGCCGTACATGTTAAAGCGAAACTTAATTTAGTAACAGTAAAGTAATACATAGGTATAACACAACAAATACTAAACCATGTACATAAAAATAACAAGAAAACCACTAATTAACACTAAACAAAAGCACAATAAAAATGTAATTATTAAAACAATTTACGGCAAATGTTATCCAAAAATATTATTATTAATGTGTAAATATCTTTTGTCTCGGTAGGGCTAGTTGGAAATATCGAGCGTCACCGTCATCGTCAGATTTTATTACCACGTGAGTTAATCGGTGCTCGATAGATCACCGCAATTAAACGACGTTGGGCGCGGTTAGAACGTAGATGGCTGACCGTTTGCGAACAACCGCGTGTCGTTGTTTTTTTTTATTTTATTTATTTCGTTATACATTTTCCAGTTTTAATTATGTTCAATTTTAGAGATTATTATGCCCTTACGAAACACCGGGAAGTTGTGAGGAAGTAGATTTGTTTTGAATAATTGAGGTTGTATAGCTTGAAGTTTGTTGTGCATCAGTAACGATTTGTACTTCGGTAACCGATGGCCGATTTAAGAATGTCACTTTTAGTTGTAATAAGGTTATTTACCAAGTGGTCCTTGGAGAACCAAATAAGGTCCTTCAGCCCGAAAAAAACATTTTTTTTCAAAAACGCCTAAAAAACCGCGCAGTATATTGTGTTCAATGTAATTTGACTAACAGAACCTTGGAACAACAAAAAGGTACTTAAAAGTTGAAAAAAGGTTATTTTTCCAAAATGCCATTAGAATCCGCACGGTATAAATAACATTATGTGGCGAAATGTCACCTCGATATGAACGATTTTCTTTGCTTAAAAGTTGAATAGGCGCTCATAAAGAGCAAATCTTTTTCTGCTCTGCATGTTTCACTGAAAAAAAGGAAATTGCTCCTAGATTAGCCGCTGGCACGAATGATGCCATCGCAAATTTTGAGAGACTTACTTCCAATTAAGTAATACCTACAAATAGCCTTGCGACAAACGTCAAAGTGAAGAAAACGTGAATTTGATTTATTGTGATTTAATCAAGCCCGGTATCCTGCTCGCGCTAAAATTTATCTCCCATACAAAAATGTCTACAAAGATGAAATTTAGCGAAAGCATTTAGCAAAGCAGTTTCCTGTTCGCCTGCTAAATTCTTAACTTCATATAGATCCACTTATTTAGCTCGCGAAAGAATTGCCTGGTACATTAAAGCGGAGATAAATTTTGACAGTTCCGTAAGGTAAGATTAGACTGCATGCCGATTGTGCATTCAAATGACCACAGCCAAATGATCAGATTATCTGCCCAAAAGTTCAGCTTTGTCAGGGTATATTAGACTACGTGACCACAATGACCATTTTGGTCATTTTTGTCCCGCTGGTCATTAAAGGCATTTGTTGGTCTATTTTCAGAGTGAGTTGTGGTAACGCCGTACATGTTAAAGCGAAACTTAATTTAGTAACAGTAAAGTAATACATAGGTATAACACAACAAATACTAAACCATGTACATAAAAATAACAAGAAAACCACTAATTAACACTAAACAAAAGCACAATAAAAATGTAATTATTAAAACAATTTACGGCAAATGTTATCCAAAAATATTATTATTAATGTGTAAATATCTTTTGTCTCGGTAGGGCTAGTTGGAAATATCGAGCGTCACCGTCATCGTCAGATTTTATTACCACGTGAGTTAATCGGTGCTCGATAGATCACCGCAATTAAACGACGTTGGGCGCGGTTA
Source organism: Portevinia maculata (assembly GCA_949715645.1). Taxonomy (NCBI): domain Eukaryota; kingdom Metazoa; phylum Arthropoda; class Insecta; order Diptera; family Syrphidae; genus Portevinia; species Portevinia maculata. The sequence goes on along the minus strand of OX454528.1, from coordinate 116,376,632 downwards.
GAACGTAGATGGCTGACCGTTTGCGAACAACCGCGTGTCGTTGTTTTTTTTTATTTTATTTATTTCGTTATACATTTTCCAGTTTTAATTATGTTCAATTTTAGAGATTATTATGCCCTTACGAAACACCGGGAAGTTGTGAGGAAGTAGATTTGTTTTGAATAATTGAGGTTGTATAGCTTGAAGTTTGTTGTGCATCAGTAACGATTTGTACTTCGGTAACCGATGGCCGATTTAAGAATGTCACTTTTAGTTGTAATAAGGTTATTTACCAAGTGGTCCTTGGAGAACCAAATAAGGTCCTTCAGCCTGAAAAAAACATTTTTTTCAAAAACTCCTAAAAAACCGCGCAGTATATTGTGTTCAATGTAATTTGACTAACAGAACCTTGGAACAACAAAAAGGTCCTTAAAAGTTGAAAAAAGGTTATTTTTCCAAAATGCCATTAGAATCCGCACGGTATATCTGTGTTCAATGTTATTTGACTAAGAGGTCCTTGCAACAACAAAAAAGGTCCTTAAAAGTCGAAGAAAGGATATTTTTCCAAAATGCCGTTAGAATCCACACGGTATATCTGTGTTCAATGTTATTTGACTAAGAGGTTCTTAAAAGTCGAAGAAAGGATATTTTTCCAAAATGCCAATAAGAGTCCACACGGTATATCTCTGCTCAATTTTATTTGAGTAAGAGGTCCTTGCAACAACAAAAAAGGTCCTTAATAGTCGAAATAGGATATTTTTCCAAAATGTCATTAGAATCCGCACGGTATATCTGCGTTCAATGTTATTTGACTAAGAGGTCTTTGGAACAACAAAAAGGTCCTTAAAAGTCGAAAAAAGGATATTTTACCAAAATGTTTGTTGTTCCTAGCACCCCTCATTCAAATAACATTGAACTCATATATACCGTGCCGTTTCTAAAGACATTTTGGGAAAATATCCTTCTTCGGGTTTAATTATTGTGGCTCCAAGGACCTCTTTGTAAAATAACCTGATGTAAAATAAAAGAGACTTTCAATCAATTTTTATTTTAAACGCATTATGCATAATAAATCCCAATAAATTATCACCATTATAGCAAAACAAAAAAAAAATGATTTAGTTATTAGTTATTATATTACCTAGACAGCTAAAAAGCTACAGCTAATAACTAACCAACTTATAGTTGTCATCTGCAACTAACTTTGGCAACCTAACGAGCTTAGTTACACAACCTGGAACTAATAGCTAATAGCAAAAATTAGTTGTCATTATGATAGCTAACCACCAAATCGATTACATTTTTAGCGCAGCTAATTTAACTACGTTAGTTACTTAGTTATGGCGTTAGCTAGATAACAAATTAGGTAGCTAACGCGCAACTGTGCCTACATGTTTACACATCAACTATACCGTGAGTGCAGCGTGGCTCACACCTTTTTTTTATCATGCAAAAATGTTATTATTGAAGTATTAAATAACTGCACGCTTGGAAAAGATGACAAAAATGACCGCAATGCCACAACCAAATTTCAATAAATTGCATAGGTCATTAGGTCATTATACTGGCATTCGTACTTATTGTCCGATTACACTGCATGCAATTTTGTCATTTTTATCTGTCAAAATCAGCATGGTCATTTGTGGTCATTTGGTCATTAGGTCATTTGAGATATGTCGATTACACTGCATGACCCTATTTTGACAGCGAGAACTGTCAAAAATGGTCATTAAATGCCAACGTGGCATACAGTCTAATCTTACCTTTACGAAGTTTGTGCTGCGAAAATGAATGAAAACGAATTATCACAACCACAAGTATTAATTAAAAGGAAAAAAAACAAAACACCTTGCTCTTGCGCAGAGAAAAAGAAGCTAGTCGGGCTTATGGATTATTATATTTTCTTCAATGTTTCGGTTATTCATTGTACTTTTTAATATTTCCTTTTCTTTCAGTCAAAAATTTTAAAATATAAATATTAACTGACATTTGTCAAGAACATATGGTTTCTCTCCCACCTATTTCCTGTGTCACAAATTTAGCAGCCATTTGTCTGCACTGTGGAGAGAATTACTGCTGCTAAATTTTAGCCCGAGCAGGATACTGGGCTAGATTAATTCCTTCGATTTTCAATGAAAAACGCTATTAGTGTATGTGAGGCAGAGAAACCGAAGTTTTCTTTTGTTTGATGTGGCCGAAAAAAGAAATAATGTGGAAAGTAGAACTGTTTTTTGGGGAAAATTGAATAATAATATGTATTGAACAAATTTAATCACTCATTCGTAAATCTTATGAACATAAAGTAGTGTCAAAATGCATGAGGTTTAAAAAAAAACAAGACAATAAGTTCACAAATATAAACTACTTTCATTTTATTAACTCATGTGCTAGGTTAGGTTAGGTTAGGTTAGGTTAAAAAGGGGTATGTAATCGCATACAGCACTAGGCAAAGAGAAAGGGCAAATCGCGATCCCTGGGGAACCGATTGAATCTAAACTTGAAAATCTCCCGGCAGAATTTTACCAGCTACATGAAGGAAGTCTGTGCGGTCAACTACCCTATTTCTTCGAAGAAGTACTTTCCCAGAAACCTACAATTCCGTGCTATTCCATCGCACTCACGCAGTATGTGCGTTATGTCTTCCTCGGCTTGCAGGTCCTCACAGAATATGCATGTATCCACGTCTGCCAGTCTAAGCCCGCTAGCATGCTTCCTTAGGAGACAGTGTCCCGACATAATCCTAACAACTGTTGTAAGCTGTTCCCTACTCAATTTGAGAATTACCTCACTATGCCCATTTAGATTTTCCCATCTAAGGTCAGCTATTTTTAAAGTTTTCTCATGAAAGCTCATCGGCTTGCTCATTTTCTTCTATACGCTGTGTCCTGGTACCCAGCACAGTCATTAACTCGTAAACGACAAAAATAAAATTAAAATTAAATTTTAACTAAAACAAAACGAACGAACCAGAGAAAACAGAGTTGGACAACATAAACGTCAAATTTATCTTGGATGTATGCACAATAGACGTTTAATTTGTCAATTGTCACTCATAATAACAAAATGTCGATCGATTTATAATGTTCGTCGGTTATCAATAATTAATCCTTTACAACCATATTAAGGGACTTTTCATATGAGCGCGGTTTTCGCGAACGAACGACAAGACAAACTTTGAATTCATTGCAGAAAATTGCAAATTTAACTATTCCAAGAGCGGAATATGTGACTACTTCATCAAATATATTTTTAAAAAACAGAATTCAGCAGGGTTTTATTAACCAAATTTCGAATTTCAAACTTTTTGCTGTGAACAACTACTCGTACATCCCTGCCGCGCCTTGTCAAAGTCTAGTCACAGTCCACAACATTTCGTTGCGTTCCACCTACCGAGGCGAGGACTTAAAAAAACGTTCAAACTTAACCTAGGATTTGCTTGAAGTTTTTCAGTTGGAATTCGCGGCCGTCCGCGATCAAAAATGCGATGGCGGGAGACGAGTTTTGCTAGAATGTTTCCTCAATATTTTTTTTAATAAAGCGAATTATAACAAAAAGTGTCAGAATAAAAAAAGAATATTCAAACACTATTTTTGAAACAATAGGCAAACAATATAGGTAATAGGATTGTTAACAAAAAATGGAAATGAAACCGTGAGAATCGCATTGTTGTGGCGAAAAGCAATTATTTTTGTTAGAAACGAAAAAAGTTGAACAATTTTCTATACATACATTTTATACTACTAAATACAAACGAACAAAAATAATTAATTAACAAAAAATTTATACTAAAAAATAAGTGAAATGCCTGCATTAAAAACTAAATAAGTAGTACACTGGACTGCTACCGAGTCTGAATGCTCTGGCGTTTGAATTTGCTTTTTACGAAAAAAAATATAAAAAAAAAGATGGATAACGAAACAAAACAAGTCAAATTAATAATTTGTTTATTTCTCTGATTAAAACAATATGTATGGAATTAAAGCATTGAAATAATCATATTTATAAAACTGATGTTTACCTCTTTGCCATCGTCCACTATATTAGGTCCGTTCGCGTACTTATATGCAAACGTAAATTTATTTAAACTTTCGTACGCAACTACACAAACGCGTTCGCGTACTGAGTAAATGGTAAAAAGATTAATGAAAGAGAAATGTACTTTCGTACACAGAATGAAGCTGGTAAAAAAATGAGAACTGTCAAATGATAAAATCCTATGAGTTTGTCACAAAAAAAAAACCAGGGGTTGCTTTTTTTCAATCCAATCATTGTTCTACACATAAAGTACCTACGCGAACGGACCTATTGTAGTAAATAATAACAATCGACGTTCCGAATAAGTTTAAGGATGATGCCGGTCGAGTTATATTAGAGTTGACAACGAGTTGAATACGATTTGAGAGACAGAAATGACAAAAAATGTGTTATACCCTTCAAGCAAGAGACTCCGTTTTACGTCCGCAAACGGAGTCAATGACATATGGGCTACTCCGCATACGGCTCCGCATACGGGTCCGAAAAACGACGTTTTTCGGATCCAATTAGTATGGAAATTGTAATAGCCGCGGACTCACATATGTATGTATTGTGACAGATTGAGCTCGCTGTGCTCAGCAAAAAACGAATCCAAAACTGATCCAAAAAAAGGTACAAATCGAGGCTAGATAAGAAGAGAAACGAGAATCGAGTATCGCTAAAATAAAAATCAGAAATGTTTGTTCATGTTTATTTTATTTCTTAAAAACAATACATTTTTCCATTTGGTATACCTGCAACCATTTCTCCTTCTCCTGCAAAATAAATGAATCAAATAAATGTGCATGTTATCTATACATATGACTGTTACTTACTTTCAGCATGAATTTGTGCCGGTAGCATTAATATCAACGAAATGCGGCCCATTGGTAGTTTCACCTTCATCGGTTGCTATTTTTTTTTGATTTTGATAAATCTAAATTCAAACAAAGTTAATTAAGCAAATAATAGTGTGCAATAATAAATTCAATTTTAGTTTACCTTTCAAAGAAAATTATATCTGCAGCTGCAGCCAGATGACATAAACGCATCGCCATTACAAATAACTGCTCTCGACTCTCGCTCTTCTTCTTATTGGCAATGTAGTTACAGTCAATTTACAAATGTGTGCGTGGAACGCCTCATATATCGCGGATCCAAAAATGACGGGAAAAGTTGGGTCAGTGTTTTTGCTTGAAGGGTAGCTCATAATAAAAAATATCAATGAACAAACCCTGAAAAATTCAATTTTACAACCCGTTTGGGTGTCTTTCCATTCCAGACGTTCCAAAACATTTATTTATTTTTATTGTTCACGCTTGTGCTGACCTATTTATCTTCTCTTGTTTGTTGTTGTTGAAGGTGTAACATGTTGCTGAGCTGGGTATACACTTCAAAATAAAACCTGTTTTTTATTTAGCATGCCTCCTCAGGTTTTTGTCTTTAAATTGATAGTTTTTACTCTTTCATAGCATTTGATCTCACTTAAGTATACACTTTATTAACAATCGCAATGATTTTTCCATTCGATATCTGCAGTTAAGTGAAATTGTATCCTTCAATTTTTTTAAGAAAGAGATTCGGCAGTTCAGAAAGAGATAGATCCGCGAAGTGCTCTGCCATAGCAATACGTAAAAAGTGGAAAAGTAAATATATTGAAACAAACATATTATAGGAACGATTTGTATCATTTCTGCGAATTGACTGAGAAGTTGAACAGAAAAAGATGTTCTTACGGAAAAATTAATGAATCCGTTTTCTACCCAATTTCATGTTCAATTCCTCTATTATTTGTTACGTTTTTGTTTAATAGCTATACATGAAACAGTAAACGCATTGAACTGAACAGATCATAGGACAAATAATATGAATTCGTTTTCTAGCCAATTTTATGTTTCATTTCTCAATTATTTATTATTTAAGATTGATAAGCAGTATTTTAAGACAAAGATTGGTTCGATCTATTTATTTTCAGTGGGCCAAAAAAGCGAATCAAAATTTTACTTTCATCAACGTATAGCTGTAATATGGGCCTTATTATGAAAAAAAATTAAGAAACATACCTAATAATCATAATCGACAAACCTACAATTTTAACATGGCAATGCTATCGATAACATACTTTCGATATAAACCTATCGAAAATTCTAGAAGTCATGTTTGACAATTCGTGCATCGCATCCCATTCGTTCGTGCGCAAAAAGCCGCCGATCAAAGAAGGCGAGCGCTTTGTTGTGTTAATAATCTGGAAATTAATGAAGAACTTGAATTTAAGTTATTTTTCTGAATATAAGTGCTGGAATGGCTTTGTTTTCTGCTGACAATCATTTTTCTTCAGAACGGATGCAATCTCAATGTTGCAGAGTTGCAGAGGCTCGAGGAGGAATCAGGAAGAAGTAAATATAAAATGAGTTCGTTTCTCCTTTTTTCTTTTCTTTTTCTTCAACGGTAGATCCTTACACAAAAAATTAAAATGCAGAGGGTGCATGCGTGTTAAATTTTTTTAATAGACATTCTTTTTTTATTAACAAGAATTTGTTGCTTCTCGTATATTCCCAGATTTTCCTTAAAAAAACAATCTGCGTAACGGCGTTTTTGCCTTGGCGTCGTCCATCCCGGCGGTGACAAGATTACCTTGGTCGAGATGGAGTACCTATGTATGTTAAAATATTTTTGTGTTGTCGACTCGCTGTGCAATCACATGGCTTCGTGTCGTGAAGTTTCCCATGGATGGAGAAACTTAAGAACTCGATTTAATTTGGTTTCTGCTGAGAGGTCCAATTTTTAATTCGTAAACCATTGATCGTATTCGTTTGTTTTTGGACATAACATTTGAGTTACATATGTACATACATGTGCTGTGCGTGCATTCTATATTTTGTAGTGAAATATTTTTAAAAACGGCAGCTTCCTTTAAATCGCAAGGGCGTGTACTTATCAAGGATTCATGTAAATCATCTTAAATTGCTATAAATAAATTGCCTGAAATAAGAGAAAAGGCAGACTTCTAACCGTTAGTCAGGATGTGAGGTAAGGTTGGTGGGTTCTGGCTTTGCCATACTCTAGTCTCATTTTCTTGTACGTTTCACAAGCGGTGGAGGGTGTTCACCTGGTTTAAACGATTTCCAGTATTTTCTGCCCAACCCGTGCTTTCAGATCACATAATGGCGGTTTGACAAACTGGTCCGCCTGTTTAGCCTTTTTGATTGGAACCTTTATTGCCAGTTCATCAGCAATTTCATTACCCTGTATACCCCCGTTTCCAGAGCTTTATGTTATGTTGACCGCAAGGAACGTACAGCTCTTTGCGACTCCGTTTCACAGCTTCGATTTTCTTTCGACAGCAGAGATTACTTTTATTGGAGCTTGGCTGTCAATGAAGTATACGATATCATCACGTGGTGTTGCCGCCATTAAGGCTGATTTGGCTGCCTCTGCCCCTGGCAATAGTCGCGATTCATTGTGAAATGCATCCACGGTTGCACGAAAGATTGATTCTAAGAATAATGGCCAGCAGGCATGCAGATTTGTTTCTAAAGCTACTGTGGATGTTATCGACAGCTATCACCCCTATTGCTGGCGATACTATTTTGTTGCGCCTAATGTCTCCGCCTGAAATGCGTTCTGAAGCTTTAAAGTTTTACAAAACACTCCAGCTTCAACGTCTCCGCTAATTTTTGAGCCGTCTGTGTAGATGGATTCGACTGCGTGTTCATTACTTTCCCATTCCTCTCTGCTAAGCGAAATGCGAGAGAGTATGATGTATATGAAAGTCAAGGTACGGCATCATTTAGTCGTGGAATACAGCTGGGCCAAAGAAACTGTTTAGAATCTGTGCATGCCCCGTTGAGGTTGAATTCACCTTCCAGCAATTTAACTGCTGATATTCGAGCGGCGCTTTTCAGTTCAGATTCTAGCAAATAGAATTCTAAAGGTAGCAAGCGGAAGGCACTGGGCATGCCCACATACGCTATGCTTTTTAGTTTTGACATGTTCTTTCGATGGGTAACCTTATTTGTGGATTGTGACTGAACCAGTCCCCAATATGTTAACCGTTTGTGAGTAGCTCGTTGCCGCGGCAGTGGCACCAGTGGCTAAAAAAGCGTCATTGCAAAGTAGGGTGCCCCAAACAAGTAACTCCTTAAAATCAAAACCTTCAAATCTCTAAAATTGAGAGAGAATCTTCTATTTCAAAGAAAAGTACAGTGATGGGGCAATGACCTTGAGTAGAGGGACCACAACCCTTCTACTTGGATCCTTCCTGGTACGCCTGTGTGACCTTACAGAAGATGGCTGAGCTTTTTCCATTCCCTTCATGCACTCTTCTCGATGGTTGATGTCGTCATTCATAACATGATTCCTTGCTATACATATCTCAGATATTAAAATTGTTTGCAAAAAAAAGACAAAGAGAATGCAAATGAACCTTTCGTACTTGCAGTTCATTTTTACAATCAATCAAATGGCTGGGATACGTCAGCGTTGATCAGAGAACGGACAACACAGGTATTCTACCTTTTCGGATTAAAACGATGCCCATTCTCTTACGAAATGGTAATTATCACAGTTGTGGGTGTCGCCGTGTCAATTGTGTGAAGCAAAAAGATAACTTTTCCTTCACTGATTGGGCATTGAAACGCCTCTAATAAGTTTCAAGATGAGAATCATGTGGACACGATTACTCTTATATATTTCAAGAACTCCGAGGATATCTCGTCCTGGCCCCATCAATCGCGTTTCATTTTTGGAGTCTGACCATCTTGCTTACTACCTCGAAGCTGCTGCTATCAACAGTGACGTTGTGTCTAAGTCGGTGGACAGCTGTTTGTTGGTTTGTTGAAAGCAAGCATGTACATCGTTTTGTCTTCTTGACGTCAAGGCCAACCAAATTTCCTTGTTCTTCAATCGCCATGAAAGCCTCGAGCATGGCACGCTAAGATCAGCCGATGATGTCGATATCGTCTGCACATCCCAGTTGTTGGACGGTTCTGTTGAACATAGTACCTTCCGTATTGGCACCTGCCCTGCGAACTATCTGCTCCAGAACAAGATCGAAGAAGTCACATGACAGATGAGTGGCGACGGTGTATAGGTTAGTGTGTTGGCGTATGACCCGTGCGGTGCAGGTTCAATCCCCATGGGAAACAACAACACACGCCACCCATTCACATGCCTCTACACCAAAAGGAGGATTTCTGCCTGGTAGTACAATGGACCGTTACAGAGTCTGAGTGCTCTGGGATTTGGATTTCCTTTTTCTAACAACACCTTTCACCGCGTGTTTTCTAACGTCACACGAGACAACTGGATCAGTTTTGCCGCGATTCCGAATTGTTGCATCGCCAAGTAGAGCTCCTGGCGATGAATGTTATCAAGTGCGGCTTTAAAGCCGATGAAAAAATTGAGAACTCCTTAGCATTTGTCCTCTTCTGAGCGGCGTTTTTAATGATGGTTGTGCCTTGTCCAAGAAAGGTTTGTCATAACGAAGAATAACTTTCTTCCAACTCTCGATACAGGTCCTCAATACACGCACTTTACAACGTCATCTCATCACTGTATTTTCATTCAAGGGGAGCTTTCCCACTTCCATTATTAGAGGGTCACTTTGACCACACCCTTGAAAGTTGCATTCGTTTCACTTATCACTTCTTCAGCTTCATCTATCTACCACAATGTTTCTTTGCCGTGGTGATAGTGTCATTCTGAAGCCCGAGCAGTGAACTGGCTTTGCCTAAGCGAGGACGCTGTACGGAATTCTACAATAAATTCGATCATCCGCGGTTTTTGGTGTCATATCCCAGTCTTCCATAGAAGTCCCCCCAACAGGTCATTCAAATCAAGTCAATAAACAAAAAGCTGTTCGAATTCGATCATATGTACTGATCCTACACCTTACCTTAAATCAATAGTTTGAGACACATCAAACAGTCGCTGGACTTTGAAATTATCAAAACGCTGCCAAGAAGGTCTGCCGCAAAGATTATACCGATTTCGTTCCTACCCTGCTCCATTCCTTTATAGAACATCTTAAAAGTTTTTCCTTGCGTGCACTAAACACATCCGACTTCCGACGCTTTTGGTATCTTGAACACACTATATCCACTCGCCTTCCAACTATCATATCTCCCACCTCATAGCTACGACAATCAACTCAGACTTTCAATGTTTAATCCCAACCCCTTTAGGTTTCGCCTCGGTTTATACATTATTTTCCTATTCCCCGGTAACCGAATAGCTCTGACTCGAGCATTTCTACCCTTCCTAGAATTAGTAACCTGTGTAGCAACAGAATTGTCTATGCACACGCGCATGTTGACCCCTCAACAAGCCACCAAAATTCGGATAATTGCTTTTCCGTGTCGAATTTAGGAGCTCATGAGCATTGGCAACGTCCCCGCCGAGGTTGAGCCGCTTATCTCTCGCGCTGCGGTAGCGGTGGTATAATACCCGACCGGGATACCATCCCTCGTCTGGACTAGCCCTTTTGCATCAATATGGATAAATGCTTCCGGGGGGATAAAACCAGACCGGAGTGTACTCTCTATGTATATAGATCAGACTATTGTCGCTGGCCATCGCCCTTGCAACGTGCCTTGCAGTCACCTTAATGAATAATTCCTATTCAACTGAGCCCCTTCGTATAGGACCTTGTTGGGATAGTATTTTATATAGTTGGATTCAGGCGTTCGAAGCAAACGGAGACATGCCCTGCCTAAGACATTGTCTCTCCAAAACCCAAATCTTTTCCGTATAACTAGGCGCTATATTAAACCACAATTGACAACCATAAGGGACGATCGCCCTTATAAGGGCGATGTAGCGAATGACCTTCACTCTGGAGTTAAGTTGGCTACTATAATACAGTTTCCTTGTCAGAGCATAAGCCTTCTTGGACCCAGCAAGACGAAACACAGATACTGGTCAAGCCAAATATCCAGATATCTACCTACGCTTCTCACCGCCAATGGCTGCCCATTTTGTCCGATAATGGGCAATTTCTTCTAGTTATTTCTGGTATCCTTAGAGGCCCCAGCCAATGTTGTTCTGAACAAGATTGTTTTCGTCTTCTGAAAGTTGATTTTCAACTTCTATTCATCGCAATATCCCTTAATTTGATCGAAGTCACGCTGCAAAAGAATGTTAATGCCCCCGATTTAAGGACCTGATGTGTATGGCCCAAATCGTCGGCATACGCTATAGCAAGTCTGGGTGAGCCCACCAGATCAATGAAGCTTAAATTCTGGATCAATATTCAACTAACTTTGTAATGAATGTTTATAATTTCATGTATCGATAATTTTTGAAGAAACAAACCCCACAGGCGGGTCCGCCCCAGGGATGCAGGGATGCAATAAAGTAAAAGAGTTATGATACATCTAATCCAGATCATAACCTCGGCTTTTTGAATGAAAAAGAAAAAGTTGAAGGGTGTTTTACTTCTCATCTGTCACAAAATGACGGCACATTTTGTGGAGAAATGTCAAATTAGCGGATTAGTAAAACCCTGTAGTTTTTTTTTTGTAAATGGAGCATATGTATTGCATGCTTTCTTCCAGTCCTACCTAAACATCACCTCCGTATTTGAAGAGTTCGCAGGTTAACCATTACAGCCGGCAGCCTTTTTCCTAAGCTTTTTTGTATAGCTAAGTTGTCCACTTTTATTAGGCAGCCTCTTGAAAACATTTTTTATTCCCTGTTCGTTGGTGTCTGTTTGCATTCGTAATTCGAAGAACCTGCTTTAATCTCAGTGGTATGTACTACCAACTGAAGTACTACATTTTTAAACACCTTAAGATTTTTTCTTATTAATAATTTTCCTATCTTCTTTCAGATTAAACTCGGTGGAAATTGGTTTCATGGTCTTCTTGAAAATTCGATATTCGATTGGCCTTCCAACACAGCCTCGTCAATATTATCAATATACTCAAGCCGCATAAACTGGTGGCGACCACCGAAGACGGTGTTCCTTTCGGTATTATACGGGAAATTAACGAAACGTATATTTGCTTCTTGCGACAATGCGATCAGTATTTGCTCGGGCAGTTACTACAGCTCCTGACATTAACAGCGTAGCAACTACGAAATGTTAATTAACTTAAATTCTGTGCAAGATCCGTAGGAGAAGCTACTCAAAAAGCTGATATTCAATTGTCTATTGAAGTCCTTCATCACTGGCTGCCAATGGACGAAGTTGACCTCTTAGAATTAGGCCGTTATACTGAATTGCAAGGCGGGAATATTGACCAGCAATCTGGCTACAGTTGTATACTAAAGCTAATGACTCGATTTCTTCCAAAGGACACATTTGTGACTCGGTGTCCGGTAAAGAAAATAGTTTGGAAGCGAAAGAAAACCAACAGTGGCCTTGATAGTTGACGAGGGATCAGAGGACGATGACAATTAGTCGATTGACTGTAATGGAATATCCGGCGGTAGGTGGATGTACAAGTCGAGAAGGTTCAATTGGAATACGAAAACCATTCTTGAGTCCCCAAATAAGTGAAGCGGCGCTGCTACGAGACAATGAATCGATAAGTACGAATGTGATGTGACGGCGTAGAAGCGTTGCTCCAAGTCGTATCTGAGCAAGCATTGGTGCAAGAACACATACTGTTTTGTAAAGGTCACCGATACCCTATTGCTCGGTTGAGTGTCCGCCAAAGAGTCAGCGTACATGGACGTACATGGATATCCTATCGCATTTGTACAGAAACATTGAAAAGGGACCTCAACGATCCCCACGTACCGAAGCCGACGAGATGTGTATGGTGAGTATTATTTTAATCAATTATCTTGACATTAAATTTGTTCGAAGAGTTTCCTTCCCAACACAGCTTTTGTGCCTTGAAAAGTAAATAAAAATATGCAGGGCTTCTCCAACCACTTATTTCATATTTCATATTTATTTAAGGAAAGGCAAATTAAGGAAGCTTCTCATGCCAATATGAGTACTCTTGGATGTTTGTCAGACTTTCCCAAGAGAGGGGCAGTGGAAACAACTAAATGTGTTACTGGCCCCGCCGTAATTAGAACCTGAAACCCCTTGAATATATTTTGAAAGGTCGTTTGTGCTATCACGTGGATCTGGGAATAGTTTTCTTACTGCTCGTTAAACCAGTACGAGCTTCTGAGGAAGAGTTAGATACTGCTCATGTCAGTGTTTGTGAAAAGTGCAGAATAGTTTCCTTCTTCTCATCCCTGCAGCTTATAGAAAAGCGGCTGAATACACGCCCTGTCCTGTGTTACAGTGAAAACTCCTTTAGACGGATAGTGACGCTGACAAATTTTGTGTCCGCCTAAGAAGTTGTTCGTCCAAGGGAACAAATTGTTTATATTTATCTTTTGTTTGATCAAAACATGTTTTTTTTTTTTGTAAAGGAAATCTAATAACAGAACAGGATTACTAATAAATTTATTTTCAAAAACGGGTTGTTCTAATGAGCGGTTCAAACCGACCGGTTGAAACGAAGGTAAAAAGAAAAGTCATTTTGCAAATACCGCCATCCCTATTAGACATCCTTAAATGCCATAACCTTCGCCTGGGATACGCTACAATGATTGAAAAGACGGAAGGGGAGACTAAGATTTAGCCTGTTTAAGAAAACGCCTCCACCTACCCCGTCATTAGTTCTTTATTCGTCGGCGTAAAAGTGGGGATGTGGACTTGTTTTCAAACTATAATTGGGGCATGGTATAGTCCATGTTTCATGAATGAATTTAGGACAGGAACCCTACACTAAATGTTTGCTTAGTGTATTCTACGGTTTCGGTGTTTGAGGGGAACACAAACGCTTTGGTGGGGCGAAGAAATTGGGCACCAAAGAACCGAACACTATTGCTGTGGGTATTATTTTGTGTATGATTGTGATTACCTTCGCTATGTAAGGAAGAAGTATTCGTGCTATGTTAAGGTTATATTCGAATTCTGGTTTACAAACTTTATATGCAATCTTCTTCTATTTTTTACAGCAGAAGCTGGAAGTCTCAACCATACATCCGGGCTCCAACACATCAATACCAGTTGGTGCTAGTCAATCTAAAATTCTCACAACCGCTCAACGCGAATCCCCATCAAGTTTAAGTAAGTTCTTACGCTTTAAATAGTTAAACAAATTTATAAAATCAAGTTAAATACAAAAAGAAGAAAACAAATGAAAATATTAAACATTAAAGCTATGCAGTGATAAGAGTGTTTATAGCTAAATTAAGTCCTAGATAAAAATTGTGAATGCGCTTCGACATAATCATATTTATATAAAGAATATTTGTTTTAAAATTAAGAGGTAACCTTTTAGTTTGTAAGATGCAATTTGCTACATGACTGGAGTTGATGAAATTCTGATTGCAATAATTATTGTTATATGTTTCTCTTGTTGTGCTAAGAGAAAAGTCTGGTAAAAATCTGAATACACCTAAACATTAGGCTCAAACTAAATGAGGCGTGTATTTTCAAAACGTTGGTATTAAATAATGCAGACAAAACTTTCATAAATACTTTTAAAATTTGCCCAAATTGTTATTTTAAAAACGCAATCCGTTATCTGTTCAAAATGCCCTACGTACAAAGAAATAGACGCCTCATATACTACGTTCGCCTTTTTCTTGCCATCTGAACCGTTCAAGCTAACTAGATATCAGTAGTGCCTGCTTTGTTTAGAAAATTGACAATTTTTAATATTCTCGCCAATAATCCCAAAACCTCTTCTTCTTCTTCCCAAATGACGCCGAGACTATGATCAGGATTAAAGGGATCATAACGCCCCTTCTTAACTGAGTGTCTTCGGGTCGGCATGTGGGGTTCCCCCAACCTGTTACGTAATAGGTTAGGTTAGGTTAACGGGCTGATGGAACAGAGCAAATCTGCTACATCACACTTAGGTCCATGTTACGTAATACATCCAGTATTTCTTGTCCACTATTTTAGTTATGAATTTGTCTGATAACACTTAACCGTTAAATGCCAAATGGAACTATATTCAAAAGTGTCCATTCAAAATGTTCCACATCCTTAAACGCTGCATCCCACTGACTTAAGTAATCAACACTGGCTTGATAATAGGAATCAACATGGGCTTTAAAATTGATTGCAATATTTCCTTCTACCTGTAGCTTTGAAAGAACAGTTTTTACCGTAAATGGTAAACAATGTTCTAATCGCCCTTCTCTTAATTTTAATTTAAAGTCTTTCAAAACAAGAGACGCTTCAGACATTGTAATGTTTTGTGACTCTAAATGAAGAATGCATTTGTGAAAAAAGAATGCTTGGCTTTTCATAAAAAGGAACCATAGTACAGCACAAGGCCATTCAAGAATTTAAGGATTATTTGAGGACACTTTTCTTGCAAAAGAAAGTATTCTTTAAGAGGTTTAAATAATTTCAATATTCGTTCCAATGCAGGAAACAATGTCAACCAGCGTGTTTTGTTTGTACTCAACATCGGCTTTGTCACATATTTCCTTCAACTTTTCGACTCTAACCGTGTAAATATAGAAAAAAGAATAAATTTTGATTATTAGAACTTCAACGTCAACGGGAAGCAACCTGAGGCAGTTTGGACGCAGTTGTTTAAAATGTGGGTGACACAGTTTACAGCAATTAACTTTTTATCAAGAAAATCCTGCATTTTGTGAAAAATGTTGTTTCTTCCTCTTCTAGCTGTACTTTTGAAATTGCAGTTCGTGTTGTCTGCACACAATGCTATCATCTTTCTTGTGATTTCATATGGATTTAAACTATCTTGAAGACTTAGAAATTATATCGGAGTTTTCACCTGGAAGTTCCTTTAAACTCAATATTTTCACCTGAACTCCTTTATTCGGTAGGAAAAAGTGAACCAATATCGGACAGAGCTTCAGGGATCCATGATTTGAACAGTCCCTGTCACCTGTCACATAGTAATGCAAGTGGCCTGAGATAAGTCGGCTTTTATAAAATCCAAGGAAAGAGGTGCGAAAATATGTTTTACAATCGCCTCACACTTCGTTCTGACACACGAATACTTGTCATCGAAGCAAGATTTAATTAACTTAGAAGTGCATTCGTTCGATCTGAATGAAAAGCTGTCTTGTAAAGAATGATAAGCCCAAGTTCCTTCAATAAAAGCTAGCTCTTTTCGCTTGCTGTCAAATTGTTTATTCCGAACAAACGTAGTTATCTGCTTGTTGGTACAACTGTCGAGAACAGCCTTCTTATGTTTATTACTTTCCGTGTGCTGCTTGATATTTGTTCTGCCGCTGTTTGCTATTGAAAAACATGCAAAACATTTTGAGCACCTCACATCACTTT
This sequence comes from Portevinia maculata, assembly GCA_949715645.1. Classification (NCBI taxonomy): domain Eukaryota; kingdom Metazoa; phylum Arthropoda; class Insecta; order Diptera; family Syrphidae; genus Portevinia; species Portevinia maculata. The sequence continues at coordinate 116,360,353 of OX454528.1, read as the reverse complement.
CGCTAAGAGATTTTCTTATGAACGGAAACTCTTTTTGCAATTTGTTATTGAAAACGCATTTTCTTTTAGGAACCATCTGAAAAAATAAAAAACAATCATTTAATCTTTCATTCAGTTTATGATCCCAAATTAATACTCACAGTTTTAAATTAATTTCATACCAATCGATTATCATTTCCAAGAAACAACCAAAAAGCGAAATGAATGTTATTAAAATATATTAAATTGAAACGAGTGTTGTTGTTTGTCTTTGCCGAAGTGAGCTCGGAGCAGCGACTGTGTTGGGTGGTAATTCCTATGGCGATGGTTCTCCGCAACGGTGACAATATGATGCTTAGGTGGGCGACGCGAGCTTGGGGATTCCTCTACCACGGTTATGCTGTCAGGCGACTGCAGTAACTGTTGGATAGGCAGAACCACCAAACTTTGACTTCTCGGAAAAAATAAAGAAACGTGCGAAAAGTTTTTTTTTAAAATGATAACAATTCGTTTGTTGTATTTACTAGAAAAATTATAATTGACAAAAGAGTTTTTCCAAGGTAAATGGATTATGAATGCCGAAATAAACAATTTGCTGCTATTCTCCGCAGTGGTTATGCTGTTCGTGGGACTACAGTAACTTTTGCAGGCAATTGGAGCAAAATGTAGAAGATAATTGAAAAGTAAGCGTAAAGCGCTAGGCCAATTTTATGTGCTTTCCAAGGAAGACGGTCTTGTACAACCTTCGTCGAGTGGCGAGCAAATAGAATCGGTAAATTGTTCTGGGCGTGCGTGCGGTTTTATACTAAATTGGGAAGAGCTTTCATAATAAATTTCCTTTGTTGACATCAGTTTCTTATTTTAAAGCTAGAAGAGCTTTTCGAAATTACATTATTCAAAAGCTTTCGAAATTACGTTAGGTTTCTTATTTAAAATTAGGGCGTTGCCGCATTGAAATTTCTTAGAAAAAAATATATAATTGTAAATTATAATACAGAAAAAGTATTAAGGAATTCATAAATGTTGGAAAACATAATAATAGTGATAATAATAGAATAATAATAATAAATATAATAAAAGTGCTGATGACAATAAGTAGGGGAGGTTATCTTTTGCAAATGTACGAGTGTACACTTTTCCGTCGTCCTTAGCTGTTCATTTTTGCAAACATTCTTTAAGGAGGTCAAATGTTTTCGGGAAGAGTATCGGCTTGTCTTGCTCAAATGAAAATTTTCTATAATTCCCAGATATCAGTTGGCCCAAGGTTAGTCCGATTTTTTGTCTGTCATGGACACTAATGTACTTATTTTAGTAAATACTGATCCTGGTACCCTTGTAGGAGACAATTGACTTGTCTATTTTTTGCTCATCTGAGGTTGTATTTTTCGATTTCTCGAAAGAATAAATCTAAGAAACTTTAAATAAAGCTCAAATTGTTTTTTATTTATTATTTCTAAAATTCGTTTCGTCAAATCAAAGTTTTCAACATCTTGTATTTACTTGTATTTTAAATTTTTTTTAATTTTGATTGCGAGTGGTATAATTTTCTTATTCTATTTCTTAGCTGTTTGGCCATTTTGCTTTCTTTCGACAACTGCATCCTTAGATCCCGAGCTTCGCTATTCAAGACATCATTTTTTTTCCAATATGTTAGCTTTGCTATTTATTTCGACGATTTGTTTTTTTTTAAACGGGTCACATCCTCCTTGTCCGCCAAGTTTGGCTGTCCTGTTCCATTGAACATTTTGTCGTGTACACGTTGTCCAACACAGAGGGCATACTCGCATTCTTTGGATCCAGTTGTTGATACAAATTTCATGAATAAAAAAAAGTTTCAGAACCTCGATCCGACTCAAAACCTGATTGACTGTTGCTTCCAGATAGCCAACGTGTTGCGGATGGATGAAGCATTTTCCTTGGCTTATACTCAAGAAGGGTTTGCAGATTGGAAAAAAGTTCTATTCTTTTTGGGGAATTTTGGATAAAATTGTAGATGCCCCTTATAGATTCTTCAACGTAGCTCGGAAGAAAACTGCAAGCGTGATTTGCACAAAGGGCAAAAGAGTGACATATGCACTTAAAAATAACTAATTGAGGGCAATCTACTTTAAGAAGTGCGGCCACTGAATGTTTTGTCCCCGTCATAACATTTGCTTCGTCAGCTGCAAAGCCAAGTAAGAAATGCTTATAATTTATATGATTACTTGTGAAAAGGTCAACAATAGCAGCATATAAGGAACTAGCATCACTAATATTTTTTTTTTTGCGAGCCCAAAAAAGAAGTCATGTACCTTTTCTTTATATACCAATCAAACAACTATGCTCAGCAATTTGGTCATAGAAACATCTGTTGCTTAGGCGACGCAAATGGAAAAAAAAGTTTGAACGCATTAATTCACACAAAAAATCAAATTGAGCCTTTCCGATTACATTTTTTACAATCGTACTTGATTTTGTCCTTGCACACGAAACCTTCTTTAAAATCTCCGAATCTGGAATTGCATTTTTTAAAAGAGGCTTTAAATTATAACGTTGGCCGGTCCTGTGGCCAACGTACCGTTTAGTCAGGATCTCCTAGGTTCTTCGATAGTAAACAGACTTGGACCGGCGAGTAGCCTTATGATCCTTCTACCCAAAAGCGAATAGCTCTGTAGGGCGTCTGAGTTACCTTGGTAAAGCTAGAGTCTTTCCAGCGTGTGCTAAATTAAATTAAAAGGTTTGTGTGACACCTAGAATAGAAGTGAAATCTTTTCATTTTATTGTGGTCTTATATACTGTTTTACATTGGAGAACCGTTCATAATATTCCATCGAAATTCCTATGATATTGCATTTCGGCACTATCAGCACATCAATCAACAATCCGATTCTTTTAAGCTGTTCTGCTTACGTTGCCTAATCTACGGTAGCACATAGCCAATAGATAAATTTCGCCCACATGCACTGAAGGTGAGAGTATTTTTTTATATATCTTACTTCCTGCCGTCTGGCTCTTGCTCTGAGTGTGCAGACGGAAATATGATATATATTTTGTTCGCATGAACTGAAGGTGCAGTACGAGTACTCCTGTGTGTATTTCTTTATGGCTTCTGGCGCTTGTATTGAGCGTGTCAACGTAAACATGAGATAAGAATGAATTGTGAGGTATTGGAACTCGAGTGTGGAATGACGTAGGTAACTATGGAAATGATTAGCCAAATGATCGCTGGCGCGAGCCCTTCACAAAATGGTCCATCGCTGATGGGTTGAAAGTCTGCAAAATGCAGATAAATTTGCACTTTTGGTAACGCTGCCCGTTCCTGATGCAAAGAGTTTTTACGAAGACATTTTTATACATACCTGCTTTTTTTTACTTAAGTTAAAAAAAAGTTCTGCTGTATTCTTTCTTCTTTACTTCAGTGTTGGTAGTTCGACGTTTTACTGCACTTTCCAATACCATATATTTATAAGGAAATATTTTTGGCGGTTATAACTTAGATTCCAGTACTTCCTACACATCTCATTCCGCATAACTTCAGTAAAACTTTCAGTACATTGAAACTTGCATTTACTGCAATTAATGGACTTTGGCATTTTCGGCGCTTTATCTTTGCCGGATGTTCTATATGGCAATCCACGACTTCTCTTTTCTTTATTTATATTTCGTTTCCATGGCCTAATTTTCCTTTCTCTCAACGGCTTTAAACAACCTCTACAACCCGGAAGCACTGAACCCCTTTTTCCATCAGATTCAGAGCTGCTACTACTATGATTGTGTTCAGGAGGTAAATAGGTCTCACTGCTGGCATCTAAAAAATCCAAGTCCTTGTCACTTTCATCTGGTAGCGTTGATGTAGATGACATTGGTTCGATTGGAATATTTTTATCTAGATGCAACAAAAAATTTAAATTTACAATAATTTCAGACCTTTTTATTTCCGACTACTAATCTTACCTTTATCTAAAGTTTTTTGTGCTTTTTTGGCTAATTCTACAAATAATTTACCTCTGTATAACATTATAGTGCAGCAAAATTGATCACAAAAAATATTTCAAAGTTATTACACCAGCAAATTCCTCAAAAATGATTGAAAGAGCTACCAAACAATTTCACACGTGTCTTAGCCTGCCCAGATTCAAAATTAAAATTAATAGACCAGTAAATAATGGTAAATTTCGAAACAAACTTCATTCCTGCATAAATATGGAACTAAGAAAAAGCGGATTTTGTTTCTGGCAAAATTAACTATCTGAAGTTGGTCAGTTCTTCTTAAATTTTTGTACACGAACGCAGATAGTCAACTAGCGATTCTAACTGGATTGCATATTTCTTGGCAAAATATCAGATAGGCAGTTTTTACAGAATTTTCTACTTGCTTTTTTATTATACTTACCATCAAAACTACGAAATACAATTTTTGGTAGTTGTTCAGTTTCGCTTGGAAGCCGACGATATGTATGCTGACGGATTGGTCAAGCACCGATGTAAAGATAATATAAAGAAAGAGTTAAAACAAACAGAAAGAGTATATATAACAGAAAGTAACATATCGACTCTTCCTACTAATTTACTGGGCTATATTCACCATAATTCTGAATATCTCGGCGAATTCTTCTGCCGAGTGTCCTCTATTTGCTCTGGTGGATTCTGGAGCCTGCCATCGTTCTATGTTCAGTCCTAAGATGTCTGCCGCTTTCATCGTCTGTGCAGTCAGTGCCTTTGGTTGACTCACAAATATGTCTCTGGTTTCTAACGTTCTGGCAGCGTCATCGAGTCCTATTTCTGTTGCTGCCCTCGGTTCTGTAACTTGTTGAAAATTTCTTACAAAATAAGACTGAAGCTCTGGCAAGATTGGGATACTTCTTAATTTAGTTATTTAAATGTAACTACGAATGTTGGATTAGGATGTGGAAAGAGACCGCGTAGTCAGGCGGATCGAACTGGGATAACTTTAGTAGGAAAGACCGCTTTGTTTGACGGCTAAATCTGAATGCCGTACAAGATCAGAGTCCCTCGTCATTGTCCAGAGACCAATATCAAAAATAGCCTCGATTGAATCATTCAATTCGATGTTCGATGAACGAAGGAAAGAAACCAAAATGAATATGGAAAAATTACACGGAAGATAATTCTCGGACAAGTTAAGTAGCTCCTGTTACTTAGTCGCGCATACCATCGATACACTTTCGCATTTTCAGACTTTCAGACAAATAAAAACACACGTCCGTTCTGTAACACGATCAGATTTCGATTGTCGTTTACTCTTCAGCTTTTATTTTGTTACTTCTTCGCTCGCTCTACTACAATATTGTTACAAAGTTGCAATATTGATCGTAGGATTAAACATCTGCATAGAAAGCAAGATGTTGTAAAGTGCTTCGTATGTGGTGCACTTTACAACAAAGGAATTAATAGAGAAAATGGACTGCAGCTGCAAAATTTTCACCGACGAACATCCAAAGACTCTAAAACTGACAAAATATATAGACCCCTAATGGATTTTGCCAAAATCATCCTTGGGACGCATATTCCAGATATTCTATTATGTTCTATATTAAGAAACCGCTTGCATAATCCGTCCAGTGTGATGTCGTTGCAAATCTTGTTTTCGTAGATTTGGCTTGGAATTTTGTTTAATACAACAACGAGGCTGCCTGTGAGATAATGCTCTCCGCTGATTTGTTCAGTGACATTTTGTAGGGGTTTTTAGAGCTTTACATAACTGATTGCACAGCAACCATGCAGCCGAATTGATGTTTTGCAGTGAAGAACTACTGGTACTGTCGATTAAAGAAATTGTGACAGTAAGAGCTTCCTTCAAGTGAACTCACTCTTTCAAGCATATTGTCGGGTAATTAGTCTTCCGACGACAGGGGAGTGAATCTGAAAAGTCGGTCCAGAAAAAGAGACAATAACACGAAATTATTCTAAGCGTATAAATCTTTATTCTATTTTTTAAGGTTAACAATGTTTACTTATATCGTGGCGCACCGTACCGAACCGCTGCGAGGTTGATAAATATTAAAGAGACTGCAAGAACAAGACTGCACCGTTACGAGGTTGAAGAAAGACTTCCACGAGTAACCAATTTGATTCTCCCAAGTAGTCCGCAGTAGCCAACCCCTTTTACACCGTCATCCAGATTAGATTATTAGAGATCCCACGGGAGCAGAGTATCAAGCACTCGATACCATGCCCATGCCTTCGTGAACCACGTACCAACGAAATAGAGTGTGGCACACACACCCGAAATACCCATAGCGATCTGCATGCGCGACATTGTGCTTATTCCAAGAATAAACAATGCGCCAATGGCTGACTGTATTTATGGTTCGCACCCTCGCCTGGTTATCTTATGTCAACAACCATTACTCATTAGGCGACGACCACAAAGTGCATACGAATGTCTGCGCATAGACTCTGGTATCGGGTGGAGGTTATATGATGCTGGACATTCGCTGTGTGGAATGCCAGCTCATCGATTGTGGATGGATTGATGAAGTATTTGGGCTGGTGGCGACCGGGGAAAATCTACAATGTGGGAAAATAATAAATGTGAAGTGCCGTATGGCTCGGGCACGGTGCCGTGAAATAACGCCGAGCGAAATAACGCCGAATTTTAATGTTCGGTCTTATTTCAATTTGCTTAGACATTCGGCTAAAGATTCCTACCTTTTTTCAGATTTCCACCACTGAAAATTAACTGTGTGAATGTGTTCACACGTACTTCAAACCCATTCAACATTCTGTTTTAATTATATTTATTTAACGAAGTTTTATTTTTTTAATAAGGCTAGAAAATAATCAACAATTTGTAGTTTTATTTAATTAAGAAAGACTACGTTTAATATACATTCGGAAACGAAAACTATTTATTTTGATTTTAAGGTACCTATCCAGTAACTTAAATGTGTCAATACTTGTAAACAAAACAAAGTCGAGGAAACAATAGCTCAGAATATCGGATTTTAACAATATATTTCGGTGGCACTTTGAACAATTTATCTGCAAATTGGACAAAGAATTGGATTATTAATCTTTAAATAATTGTCTGACAGATCTGTATAACAGTTCAAACACAGTTTGAAGTGTTTACAAGGTTGTAGAAGGGTAGTTCGAACATTTTCACAACATATAATGCTTTCATGCACTTTCAATTAATGAGTCTTCAGAAAGTAAATTATTACTTTCATTTGTCATTTGGTTAAGAAAGTCTTGGATTGAAATACGTTTTTTGTCCAGTTTAATTAAAGCCGCTTCAATTTGCTGTCCCCTGTCTTTGTATTTTTTCTTTGGTGGTTCAAAGATTTGGAATGTGCCATCAATTGACATTATAAATTCTTTAGATTTTATTACATCTTCATCCAGCAGGCAGTCTACGAACTTGAAAAAATTTCCAAATTTCTCCAACTTCCGGCTCAGTCGACTATAGTATAGTGTACAACCCGAACACGGATACAGCTGAAGGAGTTTCCTAAACATACACAGTTATATACATATATATAAGTTTGCATTCAATTAAGAAATTCATTTGATGTCACAGTTAAAGTCTGAGCAATATTTTTATTATAAAAGGTATATTTCGACCAATTGGAAAATAGTTAATAGGGTGGCCGAGAACTTTTACTATATTTTCAACTTCCAGAAATATAAATAGTATTTTAGCTATTATTAGTAAAAATTCTCGCCTATTATCTATTCGCGCGAATTTCGAACTATTATTTTCTCAAATTCTAAATGCTGTAATAAATAGAACGACCTTTACAACTGTAACGTAAGACCCCCTTTACGACAGTAGCCTACAGGTGCTGCCATCTCACGGCTGAACTTAGCCGAGCCGAGATGTCTGGGCGGAGGGTTGAACCCATCCGAAGTCGTTTGCCCCACCTTGGCAGCCACCTGCACCGTCGCTTCCCTCCTTCCAGAAAGAAAAAAAACCCAAATCTGGAGAACACATTAATTTCCCGAAGCCGGAAAACCGAGAAAAAAATTGTATCATTTTCCCACCTTAATCGAAATGTAGATCCCCTAAACCAATCAACAAGCCCCCGCTTACAGGCGGCCAGGACACTGTCGGTCGGCCTTATGGGAAAGAGGGGCGGGGGTTGTCCGACCACTCGCAGCCTAGGCATGGCAGCATCCCGCGCTAGCTCGTCGATGGGAGCGGGTACTTGCTGCGAGCTCGGACTGGGGTTACATTAAGTTTTACATGCCTAAAAAAAACGACTACTTCATCGCTTCCTCCGGAGTCAACGACCTGATGACGCGGCGCTGGTAACCTCTACTATCCTCCGAAGGAAGCCCCAGCCTACCTTGCGGTAGACCCCGGCCCGAAGAGGATATGACCTTGACTTTAGTACGTGACTCTCTGGACCACCAGAGTATCCGAAAAGGAGGAGAACCTCAAAAGAAAATAATAAAGGAAACGACCGAAGAACCTCGGATGAGAGAGAGATAGAGAGTGTGGGGGGAGGTGAAGCTGTAGTTTCTCCCCTGAGCTGGCCCACCCCGCCGCTAAAACAACAAAACGATTAGCGGACGCCATGGCCACCGCCTCGCTCCACTGGCAATGACCCCAATATTGGAAAGGGACACATGGTCCCTTTTCAAGCCTTGCGGCTATATGATCTCATCTCCCATTTCCTCCTTAATCCGACTCTTTGTCCTCCCCTACCAAAACTTTAGCGGATCATAATTTTGATTCTAAGAAAAAACTCGAAAACCAATATGGTCTGTATCCATTTCCTTAAAAATTAACAAAATTTTTTTTTTTTTTTTTTTTATTTACCTACAACCATAATCTTAACAACTAAGAAAAAGAATAAATATTTATCTCAGCCTCCGAATCTACGAGTTCTTAGCAGACTGGGAAATCCCAAGATACGAGAGAATTTATAAATTGGAAGAAAAAAAAAATACAAGAACATGTAAAAGACGGAGTTCGCCAAATTACAAAAATTTTCGCCTGGAATGCGATACATAAAGCTGATATTTGACCGTTGTCGCGTTCATAAACCGAACGAGAAAAAAAAACAACCCCTAAGACCCTCACGTCGAAAATTATGCGTCACTAAATCGCTTGCAAGTGCAATTGTCCCGGACTCGTGTGAGTATCCGAAAACTGAAATCTACTTCGACGAAGAATATTCATCATCCGAACAAAAATAAAAAAAGAAAATACATATCGTATATAAAAACCCGGTTTCCGATGGTATTTGCGAATCCTAAAGGGTCATATAGTGCATCTGGTAAATATAGTTCATATATAAAACAATATAAGGAAAGAATAATAATGACTTACTTTGACATCCATCCTGATGTGCGCACATAAAGATGACTCGTCCTGTAGGGAATTACGTTAATATAAAATATCCTTAAATGTATATGAATACGAGAAGCACCGTGGGTAACCCTGCGCCGTATACACCGACTTATTACCATGCGAAGAGGAACAAACAATTTTAATTTTCTTCGGCCTCCCTTTGTAGGGGTTAATGACCTCTGCCCCGAGTGGGTGGGTATCCAACCGAACCGTAACAAATTCCACACTCTGTCGACCGCGAGCGAGCGATTTTTACTTTCTCGAACTTGTTTGTCGACCGACTTCTGACCGCGTTTACGAGGGTTGGACTCGACTTAGGTCAACCTCGGCAATGCCTAGTCCAATTAAGTAGACGCTGAGAAAAAAAAAACAACGAATTTCACTTCGGTACTCCGTGCAACCAAGAAAAAGAAATTTTAACGATCTTATCTATTCGCGATACGAACCGTGAAAGCCGAATTAACAAAATTGTCTTGCGTGGGGTGAACACTCGCGTCCGACTAGGATAGCCGTCGATGAACCGAAAGGTGTTACGACCGTTCAATGATCTATACTTATTTGATTTCGAGATGCGAATAATTATTTAAAAAAAATTTAACGCGATGTGACGATTTGATTTACAACGAGGTGATTTATGCGATTTGGAACTCCAAAGATAAATGAGAATAACCTACACACATAAGGCTTATAATACTTTTACTATACGGGACGGCTATTCCGCGCCCGGTCTACCACTACACTAAGACTGCTACTGTTGAGGTGCGCTGGGCTGGATGAGTGTGCTGGTGACTTGGTGGAACTGTCGTTCGTACCGCCGCTGGTGCTTCTGCGACGCTGGTGATGTTGACGGCGTTTTCTTTGCTGCTGGGTACCTCTAGACACAGCCGCTTGTGGCTGAGGTACGGCTGCTGCTTCTGCTTTTCCGAGCGGTGTGAACTCTGGCTCCGCTTGCTTGCCTCGTTGACCTGTATCTGTTGTATTTGGGCACGTGGAATTCGTGCACTGCCGAATTCCCCCGCCGTGTTCGCCGGCCACTTGACTGCCGTCGCGTTTGGGAAGTCTATCTTTTCGCTGCTGCTGCCTAAAATGGGTAAACGAGGAGATAAATCACCGTCTAGTTCCACTCGGCGCGCTCGTGCTGCACTTACCTTGTCTGGAGGGCGTTGCCACGTGACTTATCCTTCGATGGGACCTCGTTCTGCTATCCTGCGCTCTGGTCTGATTTAGGTCCGTTGCCTTACTCACATGTGTTGTGTGATTTCCGGGGAATCTTGCCCCAGCGACTGGTTGCACGTCCGTGGGACGTCAGCCAAATCGCCTCCGAGGAGTCAAGTTCCTCCGCTGTGCAGAGGAACGACTCGACTCGGGAAACGTGGTCGCCTATCCTTCGGACGGTGTCCTCGGACTGGCAACCCGTTTATCGACGTTATATCTGTCGACTTCGTCGGTTTTTTCCCGAAATGGTGGCACTGCCGCTTGAAGCAGTCGTGGTGTGCCTTCTCCTGCCTGAGAGGAGGGTTACTTGGGTCGCCTGCGCCTGGATGTCCTCGGCTTTGGGTGAAGGTGATTCCTCGTGGTTACCTTTGCCTATTTCCAACTAGGGCTGGGAGGTACGTCCGTCCGCGGTCGGGTTTAAATTTAATCTGACGTTTATGGAAATTAATTTCCGATTTGTGACTCTGTCGCGAATGGATGCATTCAGCCTGACAATATGAGTTGTTCGGCTCGTTGCCGCGAGAGTGCATGGATGAGACCGAAGTTACATTGGGTATTCTGGAGTTGGCTTCCTTGATTCTGTTGGTGCGGCGAGTTCGCCCATTTGCCGAGTGCCAGGGTTCGGCACACAACTTTTACTATTACATATTTGCAGACACATAACTATCTAATATTTTTTCTATGTGGAACAACAACAACTACCCAAAACTTTTGCTTACCCTTTCTATCCACTGCTTTCTGAAGTATATTAAAAAATCTTTACATATACACCTTCCGTTTACTTTAAACTGCACACCTTTTGCTTCATTTTTCAGAAGTTCAAACGCCGATTTCATATCCTTCGGTTTTAACAGAGGAAGAACTAAAAATTTGTGATAAAGGCGCTTTGCTTCCTTCTTTTTGTTTATATTGGCAAAGAATCCTGGCAGCTTAGATGATTTTTTTCGAATAGCTTGACAGAAATGAAACCAGCAGGTTGTATATTTGGCAGACGGAACTATTTTCTGCAAAGCATTGCTTAAGCCTTTTTCAAAATCCGTGACAAAAGAGCTTGGGTAAAATTTAAACAAATTGGCTTCAATGTACTGAAATGCGTGCAGGTACATTTTTTCCGATTTATTGCTCATTAATATATAAATGAACGGGTAAACCTAACAATTAAAATTTCATTAAATGCATATAAATCTGAATATAATATTTAGTATTACATGATCGTCGTGAGCAAAATGGATTAAACAAAGTTGTTTATATCCGCAAGATGGGACAACGCTAAAAGTGCCGTCCAGAAGATAAATTTTCTGGCTCCCTTCCGGTAACTTCCGTATTTCCTCAGATTTTGTCGGAGACATAAATATAGTGTACGAAAATCCCGGTTCAATGGCAGTACTCCTGTAGAATGGCTCACTACGTTTGTACCGAGACATACCGAAATCATGCATCACACTTCAATTTTTAAAAATTGCACATATCTCTGAAGCAGATGTGGGGGCTTTAGGAAAGGAACTGTTTCGGATGCTAATAAGTTGTCGCCGAACTTTGCCAAACTGAACAGACGCACTAGTTTCATCTCTTCTACAAACTTCGTCAAAAACTTCGCGAATACCACTTCTTTTGAGCGAAACATTTGCACATTCATTTTTTATTTCGCTTAATAATTTTAATTTACCACGAAGGTCTGCGTCGAATGGTTGTGCGGTGCACTGACCTTTGGAATTCTAACTAAATTTTCATTGTTAAACTCAACAACTGCACTTGCATTACACTGATTCTTATAACACGTATATTTCTTGCACAATCTAGACTTTGATTTAATTTTATAAAGGTGCTTTGTTTCGGGTATGTTCGCTTCCCTTTCTAAAACCTTCACAGATTTCATATACAAGTACTGATTCACCCAAATTTGCCATTTTAACGATGTGTATCACTCAAAGTTCATGAACTAATGAGATGACTGCACATCGAGTTACAATCAGCAAACATTGATTACGGTAAAGTTCACTTGTTTTTCTAACAAGTACAGTTGGCTTTACAGATTCTTTTGCCTTTTCTCTGAATTCGGCATTGTTTCGCTTTAAGGAAGTGAAATAATGCCGAATTGTGGAAAATTTGCTTCGGCTTTATTTCACAAGCAATGTTCGGCGTTATTTCACTTTGTGAAAGCGAAATAATGCCGAATTCTGGAATTCGGCGTTATTTCGCTCGGCGTTATTTCACGGCACCCTCGGGCACTGTACAACGACGAATGTTATGCGACGTCAGCGGTTCGGCCTGTGTTTACAATAAGGAAGAGTGTATATAAATCCACTCACAACAAAGCAATTATAATTTAATATGAAAATCAAATCTTACTCTAAACACATATCAATTGTTGAGTTCCATCATGTGGCCACATCAATAACAATTGGTTTTGGCTTTGCTATACTTGTTTGGATTTAATATATGACGAGTTTTTCAGTTGCGGGGCACGGTAAAGATTCGAATAACTCCGCGATACGACGGTTTCGTCGGGTGGATAATAGAGAAATTATTATTATATATTTTTTTTGTGAGAGGAGGACAAAATTCTATATAAAATTCTTAAATTCTCTTAATAATAACTTACGACGTGGTTTTATTTTTTTCTGCCACTTTATATGGTTGATTCTTGTTCCAGTCGCTTCAGGGTGTCCTGTTATTGCCAGATAGGCTTCATGCCCTATACTTGAAGTCTGGTCTTTTAGCACTACTCAATATTTGCTTCCGGCGTCCGCTTGGGAGTTCGCTAGCTCTTACTCTTTTGAGACTTTTTTTCACACACACTGTCGGGGATTTAGTCTTCCGATGTCCAGGGGAGGTGAGCGTAAATCTGTAATTGGGTAAGAGTCGCGAGGGGAATTTCACCAAGAACGGGAAAGCACTAGTAGAAATAAATTCAACACAATTCAATTCTTTTCATTAACTTGCACTTTATTTACTTAAGGGGACCGCTGACGATATAAATATGACTGGAACGATTCATCCAGCAAATCCACCCATCCACTCGCCAGTTGCTCCATTCAACACCACTCATGAATTTCACAAGTGTATGGCATCAAGCACTTGATACCATGTCTATGTCCATCCATCGGCCCAAAACGATAAGGCTGCCGATCGCCGCAATCACCACCAACACTCGTGGGTCTGGCATGTCGTGAGATATTCGTAGAATCGAATATCCTCTTGCCGCCTGTGTGGTGTTTATTTATCTAAGCTGATTGCCCACTGGTAACGATCGCCAATGAGACGATGTGCAGTATCGGGTCGCAATGCTGAGTGGGAAGAACATAAACACATCGACTCCCGTGTCGATATGTGATCGTGAGGAATGTGGATTTGTTTGGAGATAGGCTGCAATGTATACATCCATTGCAAGAAATGGAATGTGCATCCATATGCCGTAGACGGAGTATGGGTTGACGGACTGGTGGTGGATTGGATGGCAATATGATGATTGCGTCAGCGGTCTATGGAGAAAAGAATGTAGTTCATATGGAGGTGAAAGACCTTACCATGTTCCAGGTTTGTGCCCGAACACACACTTTACACACACTAGATCCTTATGAAGCGAGGATCTTACCGCTAATATCTTGTTATTATATTTTTTATAATATATAATAATTGGGATATGAGTACCATCAATGCAACCAATAACTCCTAGAAATAAAAATTAAGTTTATGAGTGTCCCAGATCATATTTTAGTTTGTGATATAAACCTGGAAACTGGGTTGTTTGCTCAAAATATGACACGCAAGTTACGTACGAAGATTATGTAACTTTTTAAAAAAAAATAATTTCATCTCCCAACTTGGAGGAAACAAGAACTCAACACAATTCCTAACTTGGAGGAAATAAAAACACAACACAATTTTAAAATTAGAAGATGTTCCTTTATTGGAGGCTGAATTAATACTCTGTGCGAATACAAATCGCTTTACTATTTATATGACAAGAAAGTATAAAGAGACAAATAGGAGTCTGTCGGGGATTTATTCTTCCGAACGTCCAGAGTTGTAAGCGTGAATTCTGTATTTCACTCGAGGGAAATTGCACCAAGGAAACCAGCAAGAACCGAGGGAAAGAGCACCAAGAAAAGAGCAAGCACCAGAGAAGAAAAGACCAAGAGTTTATTTTAGTTAATTTGCTTTCATTTTATTATTGACAAGACAAGAATGGTGGAGACGGCTGCGCGTGACGATGAAAATATGACTACGAAGATTCTCCAGTAGAATATTCCCATCCAACCACCAAGTTGCTCGTCCACAAGCGCCGCGTCATCAGAACTTACATCAAGTCCCAGAGGTGTAGGGTGTCCAGCAACTGCGCCCACGTCCATGCCTTGGCTACCCATCTGCCCAATACGATAAGGGTGCCGATCGCCGCAATCACCATCAACACTCGTGGCTCTGGCATGTCGTAGATATTCTCAGAATTGAATATCTGTGTGTCTGCAGTGGTGTGGTGGTTTATGTATCCAACAGATTGCCCACTGCCACCGGTCGCCCCATCGACGAGGTGCAGTATCGGGTCCCAATGCTGTGTGGGAATAAACAGAGTAAACACATTGACTCTTGTGTCGATATGTGATCGTGTGTTGTTTTCTATATGCTCTCTCAATGGATTATTTTTGTCCAATCGAGACCCATCCACAAACCACTTGAATTTGCTCCTGAACTCCTTCCTAAGCACTTTAAAGGCTAGATCAGATGCCAATAATTCCGCGTACTCCTTATCAATAGGCATTTCAGTATATGTCACATTTTTGTACAATGCCTTGAGACCCTCTATGTAGTTGATGAAAGGATGTCCCCAATGTCGAAAGCTTCCATAGATTGTCAGGAGAATTCGTTTGTCGTCTTGTTTGTTTATTAAATCCATCACCTCTCGCGCCACAGGGTTAATTCTTGTAATCCCCGCCATCATTTCATTAATGTGTTGGCGAAAATGAGGGAATGTAGGGATCAGCGGTCGGTGATCACCAGCCAACTCCGATAAGCGCAAGGATGCAATAGGCTCTACCATGCCTATCGTCTCATAAGCAGAAATGGTGTCTTGTGACAATAACCTATCTCCAACTCTATATAAAGACTCGATAACTTGCAGATGATCTGACCGGTATTTGTCAAATGGGCGATGTTGGATGGCAAACAATGTGTGAAATCTTGCGGTCGAAGTATCTTTAAACATCAGCATCATGTTTCTATCCCAAAGCATGTTTATAGTTTTCATAAAACAAACACCATGTGTGATGAAAACCACTCCGAGTGTGTCTGACTTCATAATTAACCCATCTTTTATGTTTGTTTGATTGATCAAGGTCAGTTTCTGTTCAGTTCTCCGCCAGCTCTATTAATTCCTCTGCTGTCTCTGCATTTAGAACCCATGAAATTACTAAATTATCCAACATATGCGCCCCGTATTTCAAAGTTTCCCAAGAACATACATTTCTGGAGAAGAAGGGGATAGTTTTGTTGAGCCATGATTTGATGTAGCTCTGTACTACCGCATGGGTCTGCTTGGCATATCGATCGGTCTGCCCTATGAGCTGTCGAATCCTTGACGTTGAGAAGGTCTCTTTCATCCAGATATCTGCACAGGTGTGGTGATAAAGCTCCGTCTTCCGCAATTGAGACCACTCTCCTCCTATACTCTTCAGGACGATCAATCGTTGATCCCATCTCTTTGTGTAGTACAGCGGATTCTTGATTCCGGTGATGAGTTATTTCTTAAACTCTTCAATCTCATCCATGATGAGAGGGGTAATGTGTAATCTTGACTGTTGATAAGTTGTGGGTCCGAGTATATCTCTAATCCCGCAGGCAGCCCATCCTCTACGTCCTGCCATAAGTCGGTGTTCCATGTTTCTTCCTTCTCTCCATAGACCGCGGAAGATAAGTAGTCCAAGTCTAGATCATCTAGGTTCATATAGTCATCCATGTCAAAGTTATAACAATTTTTTTCATGTGCTAATTGTGTTTATTTGGTTAATCTCTGCATTAAACTCGTCTTGCTGTGCTGCCCTGATGACGATGGCTAGGGCATCTTCTATATCAACGACCGAGAGAAAGGCCTTGTTATGGTTGTTTGAACTACTCGGGAGCCGTGATTTTGGCCGAGCATTTCGAGTGAACCTTAACACGTAAGCTACTATCCTTAGTAGCCTGTGTAATGAGTTCCCGTGACTGATGTGGTGGATAAAGTTAACGGAGCTTTCAGATAATGCAAGCACTGTTTGTTTTTTCCGCTTTTCCAATTCCGCAGGTCCAGATAGCATCGTAGTTGGCCACATCTTTTCTTCTCCATGTAAAAACATCGGACCTGTTGCAGAATAAAATAATTTATTGAATAATTATTTACCATAAAACACTAAAATCAGCTAATTGCCTTTAAAGATCAATGTTGAGAAAACCATATTTGTTATTATATATTGCTGGTAGATATGGTCGAATCATATTGTCGGAAACATCGCAGTAAATTTTAATTTCAGGTTCCAAAGTGAGTTTCTTTAACTTGAGCGATGAATTTTGTTGCTTCAGGATTGATTGAAGTTCCACATCGAGTAGCTGAGATAAATGAAGTTCTCTCAGACCAAATTGGATTGGCATGGTTATCGAATTGAGTCGCGATAATGCATCTGCTACTGAGTTGTCGTCGCCGGGTAGGTAAACAATGTCCGTAGTATACTGCGATATGTAGTCTAATTGCCTTAGACGACGTTGCGGGGCCTTGTCCGAATTCTGCTGGAACGCATATATGAGCGGCTTGTGATCCGTTTGCACGACAAAGTGTCGACCGTCCAAGATGTGTTGGAAGAATCGGATAGCTAGGTATATTGCCAGCAACTCGCGATCATATGTGCTGTAGCGACTTTGTGCAGGTGACAGTTTGCATGAAAACAGTCCGATCGGTTGATATTGGTTATTTTGTTTTTGTTCCAATTTGGCACCAACTGCGATATCAGAAGCATCCGTTGTTAGGACAAGTGTAGACTTCGGATCGATGTGGTTGAGTAGTGTAGCATGCTTGATACTGTCCTTGCATACATCGAAAGCTTCTTCCGCCAAAGGAGTCCAGGGAACGGGTCGTTTGTCGTTTTTCTTGGAGTCCCTGATGAGTCCATTCAACGGTGCTTGAATATGGGCACAATTAGGGATGTATCGTCGGTAGTAGTTAACGACTCCAAGAAAACGACGTAGTTCCATGATGTTGGATGGCTTTGGATAGTTCGATATGGCCTCAACTCTGGCTTCAGGTGGTCTGCATCCGGCTTGGTTGATTGTATGTCCAAGGTACGTAACCTCAGACTTCCCAAAAATGCACTTCCTGATGTTGATGATAAGTCTATGTTCGTGGAGACGTTGTAGAACTATACGGACGTGTTGGCGATGTTCTTCCTCTGAGTCGGAGGCAATGAGGATGTCGTCAACGTAGCAAAAAACGAAATCTAGTCCACGTAGGACCATATCCATGTGCCTTTGGAAAGTCTGAGTTGCGTTTTTGAGTCCGAATGGCATGACTACAAACTCAAACAAACCAAAAGGCGTGGTCACCGCAGTTTTTTGGATGTCGTCAGGTGTCATCGGGATCTGGTAGTATGCCTTGTCTAGATCCAGTATCGAGAAGCAGTTTTTGTTGTTCAACTGTTCAGTAAAGTCCATGATGTGAGGAATGGGGTAGCTATCTGGTTGTGTTATGGAATTCAGACGACGGTAGTCACCGCAGCATCTCCAACCGCCAGTCTTTTTTTCAACAAGATGAATGGGGCTAGCCCATCGTTCACTGAAAGCCGCCCTGATGTGCCATGAAAAAACGAACTGGACTGATGCTCTTCCGACAGTGTTGTTGGGATTGCGAACGGCATACAAAGAGGACATCAAGGCCTCCGCAGCAGAGATGCTTTATGGAACATATCTCAGAGTTCCTGGTGAGTTCTTTACGAATAATAACTTTGTTCTAGATCCACAGATTTTCGTTGAGAAACACCGAGAAGCGATGCGCAAATTCCGTCCTACAGCAACTGCAAACCATGCAAAAGAAAAAATGTTTGTTTCACCAGATTTAAACAAATGTACACACGTGTTCCTACGCTGCGATGCTGTGAAGAAACCACTGCAACAACCATACACAGGTCCACATCCAATAATCCACCGAATCAGTAATCGACTCTTCACAATTAATGCAGATGGCAGAAAATTAAATGTTTCGGTAGACCGTTTGAAACCAGCTCACATCTATGTCGATTTTATCCCAGACGTTCATCCAGATGTCAACAAAAATCCAACTTCACTGAAGAATCTGAAAAACAAAAATCAATTGGATAAAAATAAAACAGCTGTGAAACAAAAAGTAACATTTGACAGTTCATCGTAACTTCGTCACTGGAGGGGGAGTCATGTGGCGACCTCGAAATACTGTGGCTACGCGAGGAAGCATTCCGTGGAACCACACACTAATCATAGATGTCGCAACGAACAACAACGAGAAATTCAAAACAGAACCAACGGTCGGGAGAGAAAAGAAAATTCGTGTTTGTTCTTCGAGTTAGTCGCTTTTCCAATTCCGCAGGTCCAGATAGCATCGTAGTTGGCCACATCTTTTCTTCTCCATGTAAAAACATCGGACCTGTTGCAGAATAAAATAATTTATTGAATAATTATTTACCATAAAACACTAAAATCAGCTAATTGCCTTTAAAGATCAATGTTGAGAAAACCATATTTGTTATAATTGTCAGTCTGACAGCTTGAAATATATACATAATGTCATTTTCTCTGTATATAAGAAACAATTTGAATAAACCCGCAATTACTGTGATTTATAACGTTGCAAGAAACGGTGCGTTTTTTCTACTGGCTTTTTAATCCGATTAATTTTGCAAGTTTGGTGACCAACGGGAAGTTGGTTTTTTCAAAGTTATTCGAGTGTACAGTTGCCCCTCGCGCATAATTTTTTATCAACGGATATTTTAACGTTCATTTTACAGACTCGAACATTTGTTTTCCTTTGCATTAAGAGTACAAGGCTTTCCAGCATTAGGCCATTTAGATCATCCCCTAAGATGCGATCAATTCAAAAGATTTTGCGTGACAGTGGTATAATCAAGATTAACCTCATTACATGCACTTTGTCTTGTGCGATAGTTTATACACTCGGTAATCCGTAAGTGTTTCTTCTCAACCTCACCTAACATATAGACGACTCCCATGTAGGCTTCGGGGTCGGAAATAACATCCAATACGTTGTATGTTCCCCAGAAACTGGTTCTGGTCTGGTATGATAGTTAGAGGGCCAACTTGGGCAACGCAAATCTGCTGCATTTTTGGAAACTATTTGGGAGATGGAACCAGTGCCTTTCCAATCTACTCCTCCGGTGCACACATATTTCGGGTACTTTCGTCCGATTTTCTCAACATATGAGGCGACTAATGCGACGTTTTCTCTTAGACTGTCAACACGATATTGTGGGGGCATGATGTCATCCGGATTATCCAGATTAACATGTTCAGGAACATTCTCTCCTGCTGCATTCCTCCGGGCGGTCCTCACTGTCCAAACGGCGTTAGGAAAAGGACATCGCTCCATAAACTGTCGCTTAGTCTCAATGTTCGTTGTAGTACATACTTGACAATAATTCAACGGTAGTCCGAAGAATTCCAAATCTTTGATAAAGAGAGGAAGATGGCACTCCAATCTTTGGGATCCTGGGTAAGTAACTTTTCGTTGCAGCCTTGACTAAACCAAGAGCTGAGATAAAATTTACTAATGGGCTAAAGTTTGCTCCCATTAAATCAAGTGATCTTCGTTGATGTGTAGGGTAGTGTGGTGTTAGAAAAAATAATAATATTATATAATTTTTTTTCTTTTCTTTAATAGAGTATCTATTAATAGTTTTAATTTTGTAGGGTGTTTACAATTTCTTTAGATTTGTTTGTGTAGTTGTTGCGCCACGGCAACTTGCGAATAAGAAAAAAAGTGGTCGACAAACGATGCGCCACGGCAAACTTGTATTTCAATGGCGAGAACCTTGGACCCAAAAATAAATGAACATAACACAATTTATATATTTTGGTTTACAATATATTTTGGTTTACAATTTTGATATACTTCTTTTCTTTGAGCTATTAATAGATACTACGATCGTTCGCGGTGAATTCTGCTTGTATACTGATCATTCTGACAATTATCCCCAGTCCAGCAAGTCCCAAATGTGCGCCGCCTTCAGTATTTTGAACCACGTTAACGCCTTCCATATCTCGTTCACGATGTACGCCCCACCACCAAGAATACAGATGACGGCCATAATCGTGTAAACGTTTCCCATACTGCACTTCTGGGTTTGCTACAACGCCGTTCCCTTTTATGTCCCATTGTTTCAAGTGGCGATGATTCACTTCGTAATTGCTCATTTCTTTGTGTGGCAACAGAAGTGTGCCAGATCGCCACATAACATTCAAGTTCGAATCGCTGCAACATAATATCTTATTATGACAGCTGCAGTGGCAGTGGGTCACCCGAACATAATATTTTAATGTTTATTATGTCAGCCGGCAGTGGGTCAGGCCGATCCAGAATATGAGTCTTCCGCTGGCACTGACAATGTGGTCGAATTACATGTTGTACAATGTTGGTTAATGAGCACGACGCTGTTGAAATGTGGTTAATGGGTCGCTGCTGGAACTGATGGCCTGGATGATCGTATGTCGATGATTGTTTCCCCCTACATTGTAGGCTCATGTTGCTGGTCGCAACATCCTCCCCGGCCCGGCGGCACGAAGGTGAAGATCATGAAAAGAGAAAAGAAAAGGCAAGTGCGTTGGATTGTGTTGGAACATATTTTGTAAACTTATGTATGTGTGTATGTTTATAACTAACCTAAGAACTCTAAATAGTATAGGAGTATTGTACTGCTTTACGTTTCGATTGGTGGCTTACATACCTTGGCGATTGGTCGGACATAGGTCCCCTTGGCCGTTTTCACTGTGACTACGCGTGTTAATCCGTCCGCTCCAGGTGTTGTGCTGACGATTCGTCCCAAGGGCCATAGGGTTGGAGGTGTTTGATCATCTTTCATCAATACCAACTCACCGATGTCAAGATTTGTTGAGGGATACAGCCACTTAGGTCGTTGCTGTAATCGCGCTAGATATTCTGTTTTCCATATTTTCCAGAAATCTTGCATTATCCTCTGCATTAACTGCCACCGCGTCAATGAGTTTTCCTTAAACTCAGTAACGTCCTTCTCTGGCATGGTGTTGAGCGGCGATCCAATAAGGAAATGTCCGGGGGTTAAAACGCGAAAGTCCTCACAGTCCTCTGATAATGGACATAACGGTCGTGAATTGAGACACGCTTCAATTTGTGCTAAAGTGGTGCATAGTTCTTCAAATGTTAATGTGTAGTTTCTCATGATCCTATGCAAGTGAAACTTTATTGATTTTACACCAGCTTCCCACAATCCCCCGAAGTGTGGTTCTGCCGGTGGGTTAAAATGCCAGGTGGTGCCATTCGCAATTAATTGATCTTTAATTTCGGTATTCCATTGCTTGGTCAATTGCTTTAATTCAGCGGTCATCATGTTCTTAGCTCCTACGAAGTTGGTTCCGCAGTCGCTGTACATATTTGCACAAATTCCTCCTCGTGCTGCAAATCGTTTGAATGCTGCCAGGAATGCGGCTGCGCTATAGTCACTCACCAGCTCAATGTGAATGGCCTTTGTGCACAAACAGATGAAGATTGATATGTATGATTTCAGTAATTTGTTACATCGTCCCTTCCATGCTTTGACCTGGATCGGCCCCGCGAAGTCCACACCGGTGTTGTAAAATGGCCGGGCCACTTGCACGCGTGCACTGGGTAACTGGCCCATCTGTTGCTGCTCAATAGTTGGTTTGTTTCTGAAGCACGTAATACAATGGTGAATGCATTTCTTTGCTCCACTCTTCATTCTCAGAATCCAAAATCTCGTTCGAAGATAGGCCATCATTTGCTGTTGCCCTCCGTGCATGGTTCGCATGTGTGTATCTTTGATTAGTAATACAGTAAACGAACCTGTTGCGGGTAATATAATTGGATGCCTTTGATCATAAGGTAACTCTGCATTTTCTAGTCGACCCCCGACTCGCAACACTCCATTTTTGTCGATAAAAGGACTTAATCGTTTTAGTGTGCTTTTCTTGTTGAGTGTGTTCTGGTCAGTTATCGATCTTACTTCTTCTTCAAAATGTTCCGTTTGCACGATTTTGATAATTCGAATCATTGCCTCATCACATTCTTCAACGGTTAAGTTGCCAGAGAGATTGGGGACATTTTTCTTGCAATTGCTAATAAATCGAATGCAATATGCGGTGACCCTCAGCAAACGGTGAAGCGATGAGAATCGATCCATTAGTGATGGATCCCTAGTGCTGTGAATGTGCATGCAAACTGAAAGTATACTTTGGTTGGCGTTGCATTTATTCAGATGTTTCACATACGATGTCTTGTTGCTCTGTTTTAAAATCGTTCTTTTAGTACCCAGATCAGTGTCTGTGATTTCTTGTTCGAGGTGTGTTTGAGCATTGAAGGTTTCAAGAAACTCTGGTCCATCCCACCACTGCCGACCTTCCATCAGTTGTCTTGGGTAAACTCCTCTGGATGCGATGTCAGCTGGATTTTCCTTGGATGGAACATACTTCCAATTCTGTACGTTCGTGAGACGTTGAATCTCTGCTACTCGATTTGCGACGAATGTCTCACGCTTATGAGGTGCATGTGTTATCCATGCCAACACAATCTGAGAGTCCGTCCATGTAAATACTTGAAATTCTTCCAAATGAATCATCTTCTCCACGTGATTCATCAGTTTTGCTAGTAGTAACGCGCCACATAATTCCAGGCGTGGCAAAGTTTCCCTTTTAACTGGTGCCACCCTGGTTTTTGAGATTATGAGGCTTATTGTTACTATTCCATATGTCTTTGTGCGCAGATAGATTGCTGCGGCGTAGCCCCTTTCGGAGGCATCACTGAACCCGTGGAGTTGTACCTCTGACCCCTTGGTTGTGTGGATCCATCGTGGAATCCGTAAATTTTCTAACTCCCGAAGTTCCATGTTAAACCTTTCCCATTCTGCCTTAATCTCCGAATCAACCTCCTCATCCCAATCAACTTCCCGTTTCCACAACTCTTGCATGAGCATTTTCGCCTTTATGTTGCACGGCGAGATCCAACCCATGGGATCATACACTGCCGCTCATCTGAATAGGTTCAACTTTTTTTTCACCTTACTGTTAGCCTCTCTTCATATATATTGCAATGAAACATATTTGTTATATATGTAATGAAAGAGCATCATTATACGCTTAGTTTGAGAAAAAAAAAAGTGTCTTAAAGCTTACCGTTATTCTGACACGCCAGCTTGACCGAATGCATTCATAAAAACAAACACATTTTTTGGCTCATCTGAATAGGTTCAACAACTTTAAAGCAATTAAACAATAACAAATTATGTTAATTATATCTTTATTTTATTTTAGTGTATAGTAGGAACATTTTGAGACTTATTAATAATGGGTATTCCCCCCTTTTTTCAATATGGTTTCGTAAATTCGATTTGGGATGGAATTATACAGGTTCTCAATTACTGGAAGTGTAATTTCGCTCCAAGCTTTTTTAATTGCTGCTATCAACGCCTTTTTATCCTCAAATTGCCTATCTGACTCGTATACCTTTCGTGAAAGCAGTCCCCATGCATTTTCGATTACGTTTAAGTCAGGAGAGTATGGAGGCCATTCCAGCAAGGTCACATTTTGGCTTTCAATCCATTGTTTTACCGCCCTCGCGGTATGAATAGGGGCATTATCATGCTGGTAAATCCAAGGAATTGGTCCGAATACATTCGAAAAGTGTGGAAAAGCCTTTTCCAGTACGCCTTTATAAGTGTTCGCGTTCATCCTTGATGTGAGAAATTGCAGCTCACAGGTTCCGTAGTACGAGATTGCTCCCCACACCATTACACTACCTGCACAGCTATGAAGACGACTCAAATACTTTTCCTCTTTTCGCAGGTCGTGAAAATAAAAGTTATAGCCGTCTGGCCCCTCCAAATTGAATTTTTTTTCATCAGAGAAAACGACACGATGCCATTCGGTTTTCCACGACATATTCCTACGACAGAACTCAAGGCGCATTTTTTTGCGAGTGGCATTAAGCGGTGGTTTTTTTTGTATTTTCTTTCTTTTTAAATGTTTGGCACTCTGAATAACACGTTTAACTGTAGCTAAGCTACAGTTAACACCGGTTTTTTCTCTTATCTTTGATGCAGAGTCCTGAGAATTGGATGCAGCTCTGATGATTGCTCGTCTATCCTTTCTTGTAGTAGCTTTGTAACTCCCCCCCCTTCATATTTTTGCCATAGCCCGACTTATTTCGCAAATAACTGCTGACAATATTTTGGCTTCTACCAATTTTTCTTGCGATATGCCGATGTCTTAAACCCGATTCACTAAACGCTTTAATTTTACCCTTTTCTTCTTCCGTTAAGGGTTTACCGCGACCCATTTTCAAATCCGATTGAAAAAAAACAACCACAGTTATCGTTTGGCAAACAAAACAGAACAATAAGCCAGCGCAGTTCAACGTAAACTGAGCCAATTGCCATTGAACCTATTCAGATGAGCTAGAAATTTCGCATGCTTTTATCAACAAATATGATCATAGCGAAATATCAGAATAACGGCTAATTTTCCGAGTTAATTTTCTCTCCCAAACTAAGTGTAAACAAGTGGTCTTGCAATATATTTAAAACAAAGTTGTGTATTTGTAATAAATATGAAGAGAGAAAAACAGTAATGTGCAACAAATGTTGAACCTATTCAGATGAGCGGCAGTGTATATACGTGCTATATCTGATAGGATTGTGCGTTTAGTACATGATTTGCGTTCAACCCGATTTAATTTGAACGTAAAAATATCCCGTGCTGGGTGCCATTGAATTCCTAGAGTTTTGATGCAATCATTTTCGTTGAAAGATAGTGGCAACTCTACGTCACGGAAGTCAGCGGGAATGGCTTCTAAAACTTCGTTGGAATTACTAGCCCATTTGCGGAGAGGGAAACCTCCTAACGACATCATTCTCATCAATTCCTCTCTCATGCGGTTGGCTTCAGGAATGGAATCTGCTCCGTGTATGACGTCATCCACATAGAAGTTGTTGTTGACAATGTTTGCTGCTAATGGAAAATCTTGCCCCTCATCTGCTGCCAATTGCAATAATGTTCTAATTGCTAAATATGGTGCCGCTGCAGTACCGAATGTTACCGTCTTCAGACGAAATGTTTTGACTGCCTCATTTTCTCTCCTCCTCCACAAAATTAATTGGTACATAGCGTCTTGGTCAGCTACCCAAATTTGGCGATACATTTTGGTGATATCAGCCACGAATGCAACTCGATGCTTTCGGAAGCGCAGTATATGATCGATGATGTTATCTTGTTGCTTTGGTCCAGTCAGCAAGTGATCATTGAGGGATGATCCGTCCGATGTGGGACAGGATGCATCGAAAACAATTCGAAGTTTGGTAGTTGTACTTGATTCCTTTAGTACAGCATGATGTGGTAAATAATAGTGTTGACGCGCGTTGGTCAATTGAACATTCGAAACTTCTTCAATCTGATTTAATTCAAAATATTCTTCTATTCCCTGTTTGTATTTTTGGGCAAAATCTGGATTTGTTTTGAAACGCCTTTCCAGTTGCAAGAATCTCGCTAAAGCTGAGTTGTACGACATCCCAAGTTCTGGACGACGTCCTTCCTTGAACGGCAATGAGACCTTATACCTTCCGTCTAAAAGGCGGTCATGCGTTTCGAAAAAATGTGATTCACAGTCTTCTTCCTCACGGGTAAAGACCATTGTTTGTGGTTCCTGTTCAATTTCCCAAAATTTCTGCAGGATCCCTTCCACGTTTTCGGTCTGTGTGTAAAAGGAGTTCGCCAGGCGATTGCCTCCACAAGCTGGGCCGATCAGCACCCATCCAAACACTGTTTGTTGTGCCATGGGCGTACCACCCTTTCCTTTGATAAGACCTTGGAGCGCAATGTCGGGGTAGACATCACTTCCTAATAATAAATCTATTCTACCCGGTTGATTAAACTGGGGATCAGCTAATGCAAGTCCGGAGATGTGTGGCCACTCTGACCAATCCATTTTCTTGCTTGGAAGCCATGCTGTTAATTTAGACAATATTAAAACCTGAATAGTAATGCCAACATCCTGTTCTATCAAAGAATGTACCCTGACCAAGGCGCTCGCCTTTGAACAACAACTACTTACTCCGCCAATCCCTCCAATCTCGGTAACCTGTTTTGTCTTCTTTAATTCCAACAATTGAGCTGCAGATTCTGTTATGTACGATGCTTCGGATCCAGGGTCCAACAACGCGCGCAGTGTGATTAGTTGTCCTGATCGGTCAACCGCATTCACCAGCATTGTTGCCAATAGAACTGTTGGTGGCTTCTTCTCCTGTCTTACTGCTGCTGCTTCTGGAACATCTTCCATCACGTATGCGTTGCAGTTTTGTGATGTCGACGGTTGAGGGTCTCT
Source organism: Portevinia maculata (assembly GCA_949715645.1). NCBI lineage: Eukaryota > Metazoa > Arthropoda > Insecta > Diptera > Syrphidae > Portevinia > Portevinia maculata. Next base: position 116,333,267 of record OX454528.1, on the reverse strand, counting down.
TTGTTTGTTAAATTGCTGGCCATTCCTATTGGGTACTTGGTATGATGGGTTGGCTCCTCTTGCATGGTTTGTTTGGAGATGCAATAAAGTGTGATGCTGACCTTGGCACTCAGCACACTTGTATTGACTGTTGCAATTATTTCGGTCATGCCCTCTTGCCAGGCAATTGAAACATAAATGGTGTTGACGCGTAATTTCTTGCCGTTTCTTTGGGTCGGCTGATAGAAATTTGCTGCATCGGCGAATAGAGTGGGATCCGTTGCACAGGGCACATGAATACTGTTCATTTTCCCGTGTGTGCAAGGAGATTTTCTTAGAGTTTGGTCCATGCCCATTCTTGGCGATATGACCAATGGCTTCCAGAGTTCTGTACCGATTTGTGAGAAACTCTGTGAAATCCGCGAAATCAGGCAGTGCTTTGGAAGATCCAAGATGTTCTTCCCAAAGACCCTGAGTTTGCGACGGCAATTTCTGGATCATAAGATGAATAATTATGGCATCCCATTGATGAACGGGCACCTCCAAATTTCTTAATGATTGGACGCACTCATTAGTGGTGTCCAATAACGCCTTGATGCCTCTTACATCTTCGTTGTGTAATTTCGGTTGGTTACAAAAGAGTCTCAGTTGACAATTGACTAGCAAGCGTTTGTGCTCGTATCGCGTAGTCAGAATTGTCCAAGCTGATTCATAGTTCTTTTCGTTGATCACCAAATGCTGCAGCAGACGTGCGGCTTCGTCGCTTACATTTGCCTTCAAATAATGTAGTTTCTGTACCTTAGACAGTGAATTATTGTCATGTACAATGCTTCTGAAGAGATTGCTGAATTCCGGCCAGCTTTCATAGTTGCCACCAAAACATGGTATTTTGATGGCTGGAAGTTTGAAATCACTGGAAATGGTGGGACCCAGTGTTTCCTTGGACACATTGAGGGACTCAAGGGCTTCCTTCAATGTAGCCAAATATAAGAAGTATGCTTCCTTTAGTTGTCCGAAAATTTCCCGTTCTAAATAGGAAGCCTTAATGTCAGTTGCCTCAGTAGACGAGACAATGAGCATGTGGTGCCGTTTGGCACTTGCAAAAATATCTTCCAGCTCCTCCAATCGTGCTTGAATAGCGAACCGTGATTGAGGAGTGGCCTTACTTTCGACATATTTGTCAAATTCACCTCCTTGACGAAGGATATCCGGCTCGAAGGACCAAATGTTGCGCCACGGCAACTTGCGAATAAGAAAAAAAGTGGTCGACAAACGATGCGCCACGGCAAACTTGTATTTCAATGGCGAGAACCTTGGACCAAAAAATAAATGAACATAACACAATTTATATATTTTGGTTTACAATATATTTTGGTTTACAATTTTGATATACTTCTTTTCTTTGAGCTATTAATAGATACTACGATCGTTCGCGGTGAATTCTGCTTGTATACTGATCATTCTGACAATTATCCCCAGTCCAGCAAGTCCCAAATGTGCGCCGCCTTCAGTATTTTGAACCACGTTAACGCCTTCCATATCTCGTTCACGATGTACGCCCCACCACCAAGAATACAGATGACGGCCATAATCGTGTAAACGTTTCCCATACTGCACTTCTGGGTTTGCTACAACGCCGTTCCCTTTTATGTCCCATTGTTTCAAGTGGCGATGATTCACTTCGTAATTGCTCATTTCTTTGTGTGGCAACAGAAGTGTGCCAGATCGCCACATAACATTCAAGTTCGAATCGCTGCAACATAATATCTTATTATGACAGCTGCAGTGGCAGTGGGTCACCCGAACATAATATTTTAATGTTTATTATGTCAGCCGGCAGTGGGTCAGGCCGATCCAGAATATGAGTCTTCCGCTGGCACTGACAATGTGGTCGAATTACATGTTGTACAATGTTGGTTAATGAGCACGACGCTGTTGAAATGTGGTTAATGGGTCGCTGCTGGAACTGATGGCCTGGATGATCGTATGTCGATGATTGTTTCCCCCTACATTGTAGGCTCATGTTGCTGGTCGCAACAGTAGTGATATTAATAAATTTGATTTAGGAATCTAAGTGCATATTTTTATTAATTTTTTTATCATTTTCTCTGTATGTATATAAGAAACAATTTGAATAAACCCGCAATTACTGTGATTTATAACGTTGTAAGAAACGGTGCGTTTTTTCTACTGGCTTTTTATCCGATTAATTTTGCAAGTTTGGTGACCAACGGGAAGTTGTTTTTTTTTTTAAAGTTATTCGAGTGTACAGTTGCCTTCAACGGCGTCATTGTATTGCTAATAACAAACGATGATCGTCTTTTTTCTTTTATGACCGCAGATCTAGGTCAACACATGCATCCGATTTCATTGATTGTATTCCATTCATGTTGAATCAATGGGATCGATATTACACTGTCGCAGTTTCGACTCGAAAAGAAAACCAATTAAGGGTCGACTAACGAGCGCACGATGTGTCATCACGATCATATGATTGAAATATAAACAACACGGCCGGCGGTCGACGATCTAAAAGTAAACAAATACTGACGACTATAATAAAATACAAACTGTACTCCAATTAGAACTTAATACAAACTCTAATGCAAATAGAACTTATACAAATTGTAATCGAATAATGATATATAGAATTGACAAAGATACGACCTGCTAATAGCATGCAACTTGTAGGGTATACATTCCTAATTAAATGCTCACCATTTGACTGCTTGCTGTTGCTTCCATTTTTTTTGTCAAGTGTAACTGTCAAACGAGAGAATATTCCTTTTATTTCACCTTTCTCTAGGAACTATAGATTCCTAGTATGCTAGTATGAAATCTCCATCGATATATCCCTCCACACTTTTGACTTCATTTGGGTTTTAAAATTAAATTGATGTCTCTCGTAAAGATCAATTATTAGGCATTTTATGTCCGCAGGGGACCATTTCACAAATGTGTTTGATCCTGAAATTGAAAAAGGAAATTAAAAATTAGAATAAATATTAGGTTGTCCCTTATATAAGATATAAATGCAACAAATTAAGTGAATAAGCGGTAAAATAAAATAAGATAAACATTAATGTAGGATTTCTCTCTATCCTAGTCTCGTACTTCTGTCAATAATAGATTCAACTCGAATCTATTAATAAAACATTCCGTTTCAAAACATAAAACAACTTTATTTCTATTTATTATTTCAACCTAATCTCGACCATTGACAATGACGACCGTTTACAAAGACGTTAGTTTAATGACTGTTCTGTGACTGTACATGAATTCTTATATTTTACTTGGGTAGGGAAAACCAGTTACTCTTTTCTTGTTCGTTCGTCCGTTACATTGTCTGTTGCTGTTGTCAGGGTTATGTGTGTGTATGCTTTGTGTGTTCAAGGTTAATGTAAGGTATTCCGTCGTTGGATTGGCACAATCCCACATTCGAGGATTTCTCTCTATCCTATTCACGCACTTCTTTCAACAATAAGATTCCCTTGGAATCTTAATAAAACACTCCGTTTCACAACATAAAACAACTTTATTTTCTATTCTTTATCTTTACTTATTATCGACCGTTTAATATGACTCCAGTTTGATGACCGTTTTCAGTCCCGTACTTGTCAAGTTAAGTTCTGTCAATTTTTCCCTAAGTCCATCTACCGTCAGAGCTAACACAGAATTCCTATCCATCACAATTTTTAGTAAAATTCCAACTACTTTTATTCAATCAAATAGCAATAATTTACTTCGAAAGCAATCAAAAGAATTTATAATGAAATTATTTTAATCAGAAACAATAACTTACTTTACTGCACAGTCACGTATTACCCTTTCTTATTTTATGTATTCTGCTTTTGCTGTTCTTCTCTGGACTCTATGCAGCTGTCTTCCTCTCTCCGTTGTGTTGTCTGCTTCTGGTGGTGAAATACCGCTTCGCACGTTGGAGCATGCAACCACGGTTCGACTTTTCACCTTTTTTGCACGAATATTATCTAATATTCATCTAAGATAGTTTTTTTCGCACTGAAACAATATTCACACACTGAAATATTATCTCCACTGTTATTTTGGCGTGTCGACCGCTTTGGGTTGATGCCCTTTAAATGCTTTTTTTTTCTTTTCACTCTAGTGGTTTTGCACTTAGTTTTTTTCCCCCCCGTACTGAAATAGTACCTTCACTGCTAATTAAATTTGGTGTGTCTACTGCTTTGGGTTAATGCCCGTTATTTAAATTTTTCCACTTTACACCAATAATTATTCTGCACTCAGGTTTTTCCGTTTTGGCTCACTTATTTCGGTTGAGTCCCCAAATTTGTAGGATTTCTCTCTATCCTAGTCTCGCACTTCTGTCAATAATAGATTCAACTCGAATCTATTAATAAAACATTCCGTTTCAAAACATAAAACAACTTTATTTCTATTTATTATTTCAACCTAATCTCGACCATTGACAATGACGACCGTTTACAAAGACGTTAGTTTAATGACTGTTCTGTGACTGTACATGAATTCTTATATTTTACTTGGGTATGGAAAACCAGTTACTCTTTTCTTGTTCGTTCGTCCGTTACATTGTCTGTTGCTGTTGTCAGGGTTATGTGTGTGTATGTCTTTGTGTGTTCAAGGTTAATGTAAGGTATTCTGTCGTTGGATTGGCACAATCCCACATTAATATTAAAAACATAAACAATAGATAACAATCAGCCAGGGTAATTTCTCTTGAGTGTAGTTTTTCTACAGTCTGGATACAAATTTCTATGTTCCTGGACACAGCGTAACAAGAATTGCTTTTGCTCTTCTTTAGCCGTGATAAGTCCGTTTAAATCTTGCACTAATTTGACAGCCTTCTCAGCAATGTCATTTACAACCTTCAAACGACTTGTTATTCTTTTAGCTTCCAGAAAAGCAAGAAATTACATCTTCCTGAAGAAAACTGTCATCGATCTGCAGTCGAGATAGAAATCGTTTGCTCTTTTCCGATACAAAATCATCCAACGTCTTATCTGAAAGAAATAACAAGTTCATTAACACAAAAAAAAACATAAAAAAATAATTTAGCTTACCAAACAACTTTTGTGTCAGTTCTTCCTTCTATGGGACATAACGTTTGCCAAAATCTGAGCTATTATCCCTGTTTAGGTTGGCAATCATTTTCCTCTTAGTTTGGTTATCAACTTCATCATCAAAAAGTGATAGAATGACAGTCTCTTCACATAAATACCACAAGTGATGGATAAACTTGATTTAGAAATCGCTGCGTCAACTTTTTCGTACTCTTTTGACGAAGCACAAATCTTGGTTAGGTGCTTTAGTCGCCACTGTGCATTCGAGCCAAGGCTTAACATACAATGTGACGATAAATAAGCAAACATCTTGTAGTGCCCTTTTGTCCTTTGCAATCATTCTAAATTGTGACTGAAGCAAACATATTTTTAAAGAACAGATCGCCTTTGTCATCCATCGTGCCTGATGCATACCTCCGGGGGGTCTGAGTTTTAATTTCTTCTCTGTATCTCCTCCCAAAAACACTACGCATAGTTGAACCAATTCGCGGTAATCGTCTCTTATAAAACCTTTGTCCAGTTCTGTCTTATAAAACATTAGCAAAGATGTAACGTTTGTCTCGGCAACATGTTCTTTTACGAAATCAAGAGATAGGTCAATTTTACTCGAATCGATGTTTTTCCAATTGTCTCTGAACTTTGTGTAGAGCGGAATATCTAGGCTACTAGTAATTGTAATTTCTTGGTTTCGAAGACAGTTTTTAGGACCAATTCATAAACATGATGACGACAAGCGAAAAGCAATAATTCTCTTTCTAAAATATGCTTCAAAACAGGACACGCTCCACAAGCCGAAACGGCCATTATTCGAAGCACATTATTTTTGCTTTACTATGAAGGTTCCAGACAAAGATAGCAGTTGAGACGGCTTTAGCTTAATCTTTTCCAGAAGAACTCTGTAGTTTTGGCACTGCAAGAAGCTGTTCTCTACCATCAAATGAAGCAACAATTTGCAAACGCTCTTCTTTTGAACTTCGTACATCCAATCCGGGTAAAAGTTAACCATCCCAATGGACTGTGACTACACTGTTCTTAAAGTCAGTTTTTATTGCTTCTGCGCTGAATTTTCTGGTCTGAGTAGGAATTCGCTGAATTGAGGATTTGTTAATAGGGAAGTCATCGCTGCTCAGACCAAGCGCTTCCACGACCGCATAAAGAATGTAAACGGAATCTCCTATACTTAACTTGCATCGATCTAAAGCTGCGAAGAGTTTAGGTGTAATGAGATTCTTCCTACTTCTTATTGTACTTTTTTTCAGGCCAGAGAATGCCTGGCAAGCTGAGTTGGGAGTTCATCTGTTCTTCGTCCGAATCTTCTGGACACTCCAAGTTATTTCTAGTGGAATTAGAGAATTAGAGTAATAATCAACAAAAAATTGAAAAATTATTAACAAAAACCAATACAATAACCCAAAAACTTAAAAAGAAATACCAAGAGGACATAACAAACTTAAAAACAATAAAATAAAAAAATAATAAAGCAATAATAACAAAAGCAGACAAAGGTAACATAGTAATATTTGACGAGCAAGAATACATCACAAAAACAGAAACATTCTTAAATAACAACAAAATACAAATACTAGACAAAGACCCCACCAAAGCGTATACCAAAGAAATAAATAATGCTATCAACAAATGCAACCGATTATTCCCCAACACAAACAAATATACATTGAAACAACCACACCCAAGAGCACCAACATTCACAGGATTACCAAAAATCGTGGACGATTTAATTTGTTCGGTACTCAGATGGATATGACAAAAAGAAATTATATCCCTTAGCTCCTCCTTTAAAGAAACGACTTTGTGCCGCTGATAAATCCTTATTTACTCTATACAAAAAGGTTCCGCTTAAATAAGCTGCAGATCCTAAACAAACAAGAGGAGCTTCAGAATAATAGTTAAGTGAACCTATTTCTCCTGCAGCTGCCATCTGACTTTGAGTGTCATCCGGTTCCTCAATAACAAACTGTCCTTGTGAGCCAGTCAAGTTAGTAGGTAAAGGACTTGACTCTAGGCTTACTTGAAGTAAGCACTACTTTTGGACAGCATTTAATAAAACGGTGTTTACAAGTAACACATCAGTTCCAGTAGGGAAAAAAGTGTCTGTAACACCAATTTTCAGAACGGGCATAGCCGATACAACGAGTATTCCATTCTTATCTAATATCTTAGTAGATTGCAGGGGAGTACAAACTACGAGGGCGGGTCAATAAGTCCGTGCCTCTTTGAATTTCTGAACTCTTTACTGAAACGGCAACACTGCTCCTGTCAACAGGCATCTGTCAGTTGACTCCTGTCAAAATTTAAACTTGCTGCGTCAGTTAGTTTGTGTTTGACAGCTATTTTTATCAGACTACTCACTAATTTGAGGAGAAAATGGAAAAAAAGTGAATTTCGTGTGCTTATTAAGCATTATTTCTTGCGAAAAAAACCATTACCGAGACCAAGGCTAAGCTTGAAAAATACTATGGGGACTCTGCACCATCGATTTCAATGGTAAAAAAGTGGTTTACTGAATTTCGTTGTGGCCGTACAAGCACTGAAGATGCCGAACGTCCTGGACGCCCAGTTGAGGTCTCTACACCCGAAACAATCGAAAAAATTCACGATATGGTGTTGGCCGACCGAAGATTGAAAGTGCGAGAGATTGTGGAAGCCGTAGGGATCTCGCATGGCTCAGTGGTTTCAATTTTGAATGATCACTTGGGCATGAGAAAGCTTTCCGCAAGATGGGTGCCGCGTTTGCTCACAGTCGACCACAAACGCAATCGTGTAACAACTTCACAGGAAGGTTTGGCGTTGTTTAATCGCAATATGGAGGAGTTTTTGCGCCGTTTTGTAACCGTGGACGAAACATGGATCCATCACAACACACCAGAGACCAAACAACAGTCAAAACAGTGGGTTTCTAAGGGTGAATCGGCGCCAAAGAAGGCCAAGGTGGGTTTGTCAGCCAATAAAGTTATGGCGACTGTTTTTTGGGATGCACGCGGGATAATCCACATTGACTACCTTCAAAAGGGAAGAACAATCAATGGGGAATATTATGCCAACTTATTGGACCGATTCAATGACGATTTGAAAAAAAACCGACCTCATTTGTCCAAGAAAAAAGTTCTTTTCCACCAAGACAATGCAAGGGTGCACACATGTGCAGTTGCCATGGCAAAAATCCATGAATTGGGCTATGAATTGCTCCCTCATCCACCCTATTCTCCAGATTTGGCTCCGAGCGACTACTTCTTGTTCCCAAACCTGAAGAAATGGCTTGGTGGAAAAAGATTTGACTCCAATGATGAAGTCATCTCGCAAACAAAGGCCTATTTTGAGGACCTCGACAAATCATTTTTTTTGGAAGGGATACAAAAATTGGAGAAGCGTTGGACAAAGTGTATAGAGCTCAAGGGAGACTACGTTAAAAATAAAAAAAAAATTTTATCAAAAAATCTGTGTTTTATTCCAAAAGTCACGGACTTATTGACCCGCCCTCGTAAATTGATATACTCTTAGGGAGTATATAATTTCCTTGTTGATATATCATTTCAACAAATTGAAGTTCGGCAGTATTAAGCCGATATTTATTCATTTTCTTTAAGTATAATACACGAGCCCAAGTGAGCACTGTAATATAATAATTATAAGCAGAAAGGCTTATAGAACGCTTAAAATTTAAACTATGAGCGGAAATTTTTTCGTAGCTCTCATTAATAAGTGTGGGAAGGCCATCAAACCCCGTAAAATGGTTTAACTCTTCTGTCACAGTTCTTAGCCACTCAGAAGGAGTAGGAAAGAACGCTTCCAAATACAACGGATCATTTTTGAGAGATCCGAGGTAGTTTTTGATAAATGTTGGCCAGTTGGCAAAACATCTACTGCAACTATTGGGTTTCGGACGTTATCACGAACCCTGTTTGATATGCCGCCCCTGCGTGGACGAGCAAACCGCTGAGGTGGTACATTTTTGGTAATTTTGGTATTGCTGTGGGGGGTAAAACTGCTGTTGTTGCTGCTGTTGTTGGGGCATCTGCGCTTGTTGGCGCCAATCCGCATTGCGGTTGTTTCTATTATACCTAGACATTCTAGCTCCTGGTCTTCAACTATTCCAATTGACACAAATTGGTTAAAGAATACCTTCTTATTAGTTGGATCGCTGTGAATATTGCCTCTCCGAAGTCTTTACTCTTTTAAAACCTGTAAAGTTTATTTTGTGGGGATCCGGCTCGAAGTACCATGTTCTAAGCTGCTGATGCACCTCAGAATATTTTGCCTCAACAAGTCGTCTTGAAGCAAGTGAGATGATTTTCAAGAAAGATGTCTTCAAACAATTGAAAGAATATTCAAGAAAGATGTCTTGAAACAATGGAAAGGGAAAAACTGATCTTTATACGTTATAACTTCTTCGTTTATTTTACTAATTCGTTTGAGTGCTAATGGCCAAGTGTTTGCAATTGTTCACTGTAGTCTCCATGAGACCTCGCCTTTCATCTCTACTGTACATTTACATAGGTCTAACAGAAATAATTATTGCAGCAGTTGTTAACATAGGTGGTCAATGAACCATGAACTTGAACTTGGAATGTTTATTTACCTTCCAACATTTGCAGCTTGTATCGTGTAGACTGTGTGTGTGATTACATATATGGATTGGTTTTTTACATTCTGGTATAACACTTTGATATTAATAGCCCCTATTGGACTTGAGGGTTTGAAGAGATGTTCATAAAATGCACTGTCTATCTATTGTTTTAGTGATCTTGGCATGTGTTAGTATTATGGCAGATAGACACTATACTCCTTTATATGATTAGCCTATGCTAGAGAGAGACAATGCATTGTATGTATGCATCATACTTGCATATTTGACACTTAGTTTTAGTTCCGTGTTTTGCTCGTCGCGTGCATTCGGTTTGTTTTTTCGTCCGCATTTTAACTAAATAAAATGCGTGAAAGTTTTAACGCGAGTGATAAATTAAATCGTGCATATTTAAAGAAATATGTATCCAAATGATGAGTGTCGAATGTGCAAGTGAGATCTGTCACATGTTTTCCTTAACCCTCTCCGGGTCAAAACTATTTTAGATCGAGCTAAAAATCTGAAAATTTTTATGTAGGCTAATATAATAGTGCTGAAGCAGAGAAAAATAATATTTTGTGTCTAAGATGTTTCACCTGGCCTGTAGAGAATGTCGAATATATTCGACATTGCCACTCAAAGATACCAAAAATTATTCACCAAATCTGTTTCTTTTATATGAAGTGATGGGAGAAAATTACGAGTTTTAACGAAATCTTTTTATGTTTATTTTAGAATACAATTAAGTACATGCATGTTTTTATGTTAACAATTAGTAAAAAAAATAAATAAATATACTCAGGGGATATAAATACATTAAACATTTGCTTCCTAATTATTTCGATGAAAATTTTCGAAGCAGTTAGAATTTCGCTTCACGCCGAGGTACACGTTGCACTTCTTGCAAATAATGAATGAACTTTTATCGCAGCCTTGCGCTTTGCACCGACCAGGGCTCTTGACTTCTAAGAAGATTGGAATGTGAAGCTTTTGGTCTTATCGAACCTCTGGTGGCGGCGCGTTTTGAAATTTTTTCTTTCGTTTTGCTGGTGGTGGCGGCATTGATTCAGCACTGTCAGAGTCGTCACTAATAGCCCCTTCCGAAGATGTAGATGGTGAAAATACCGATTTGTTCCCTCTAGCACTTGCTTTGGATGGTCTTCCTCGTTGGCGTGGCGTATTTGGCTGTGGCACGTTATCCTGTTGCACAGCGAGTAGTTCATTACCAATCTTAACAAATTCGGCGAATAATTCCAAATTGACTTTAACCGAATTATTCTCAACGATTTTCTCTTGTAAAAGATTGTGCACAATAGCTCGCTTCCGAACAAAAAATGAATTCACATCCAAATCTTCTTCTTTTCCATTCATCACAGAATAGGAGACAATTCGTTCTTTGAACGATGACATTATTTTAAACACATTATCCCCGTAGGCCACTTTCACTTTTGATTTGTGTGTATTGCTTCACTGATGCTGTTTCCATTTCCTTTTATTGACTTCAATGTTACACAAATTGCATACAATATTCGATAATGATGATGACGCTGGCAACGCTGATGATGATGACGCTGGCAACGCTGATGATATCGGTGGTGATGATGTCGATGCTGATACTACACACTTACAAGTGCGCCTTCAATTTGAATTTTGTGGTAAACGTTTTACCACAAAGCATACAATGATTCAATATCTTGTTATGAACCATTTCCGTATGACGCATCAAAACATCTTTACGTGAAAATATCTTATCGCAAATACTGCACTTCATCTTTGTTTTTTTCTTCGTACACGGTTTATTGAAAATGAAAATTCAACAATGACTTTGCAATCGTACAATGAAATCTATTTATAGAAAGAAAAAATACATAGATACATCAGCACTTAGTTAATAGAATACAAATTAAGTTATGACAACACAACTGGTTAGTAGTGTACGTGCAACTTCAATCCGAAAATTCATAGTCTTTTATTTTTTTTTCGGAATTCCCTTTGCGATACATTCAGCACGATACTCCATCCATGCTGCAGTTAGAGCCAAATCAAAGAAGTGCATGATAACCCGCAGTGTCCACTTTACGGTGCGAATATTGATTCTGTAATATTGGATCATTTGGTCCAATAAATCTACACCTCCCATGCTTTCGTTGTACATTCGTACAACTTCGGGCCTATCGATGAGCACAAAATCTTTTTTTTCTTTATCCCAACGTTTGGCTTTACCTTCTTCACCAATTCCTACAAAATTTGAACCCAGATTGACTGTTTTATTGTCGTACCAGCGAGTAACAAATACATTCTTATCAAGGCTTGCACATTCGGCGGATGATCCTCGGCCTCATGTCTTCGGTTGTTTTTCGGTTGGCAGGGGAGGATTGGCGAATCTGTTAATTCGTATTGTGCCCGCAGCATTGATTTTGTTTTGCTTTAGTACTTCAAACAATTGGTATGACGGAAAGTAGTTATCGAAAAAGAGGTTATGACCAATTTCATTCCTCGGAATACGCTGTGTTAAATGAAGTACAACAGCCGAGCCGAAACCAATGGTTTTGACCCATAGCTGGCTTATAAGTGTTGTCGAACCTTGGTAGACAATAAAGTCGTACGGCATTCCACTTTTGCCGCATAGGAAGAACACTTTTATCCCCCATGGACAGGGTTTTCCCTTTATGTACTGCTTTGCAGTGAATTTTCCTTTATATGGAATAATTTGCTCGTCAATGCACAGATTTTCTTCTAGTGGTAGCTGTAGAAGGCGACTTCGAACGAGCTCAATTATGGTCTCACTTTGAAAAGACGATCTGTGCATCCAGATTCCCGAGCACGTAAATCAACCAGATGCAAATTATTTCGAATACCAAAAAATCGTTTGCGCGTCATGTTCCCAATGAAGAATGTTATGCCTAATCATGAATCGTAAAACATCTCAACTCGGGGTAATTTCAAAACCCCCATCATAATATGGTGAGCAAAAACAACACGTACTTCGTCTACCGTGCATTCTTTGAATGACAACTGGCCTTTGCTTTGTGCATAGAGATTCGTGTTATCTCGATTGGGTCCGGTGATCTTCCTCTGCTTGGCCCACGTTCTTGTACATCAATTGTGGCAGGATTGTCCTCAGTATGAATGACAAGTGTGTCTGAAACAGATACGTTCATGTCAAGATCGAGGGGGGCAATGACCGATAGCTCATTGTATTCCGTTTCTTCAACATTTTCCGCTAATGCAGCTTCATGTTCGGCTAGCTCTATATCTTTTGATTGCACTTGCGGCACATCAAATAGAACTTCATTCTCATCAACAGTTACTTCCTCAATGTCTGAAAGAGCTTCGAGCTCAGCAAAAATCTCATCATCATTCAACGTTTTTAATCTTGACATTTTCTGCGAAAATCGAGAATAAAATGGTTGTCATTCCCGCAATATAGAAATGTTTAATTGTACAGCAATAAAAAAAAAATTCTCTTTGTGGGTCAATGTCGAATATATTCGATGCCAATAAAGAAGTCCCCGCATCTAGCCACACATTTTTTTATAAAAATAATTTTCATAAAGCTTTTATTTAGATTTGTATCAATACTCACAATTTTTTTCAAAAGAATTCAATCACTATTTTTAAATACTATTCCACTTCAACGTTTGCTATTTTCTTAGACTTAATGGCACGTTTTTCTAATTCGTAAATAACTGACTAAACCATTCAAACAATCTATGCGATGCCAATTATGAAACGAAAATGTCTCTTTCTGAACAAAACAAATGAGACATTTAAACAAAAATTCAAATTTGCCAATCTAGTGGCCTCTGAAAAGTGCGTTCATGTAATGTCGAATATATTCGACAAAAACACGGAGAGGGTTAATTCATTTCACTTTACAATATTTTGATTTACAATTTTGGATTTATGTTGTTTTGTGTGATGTTCTTCTGTTGCATTGTGATTTGGTGTTGGAATTTTACCAACTCCATTTGATAATCACTTGTCACACCTCACCATCGCCAAAACTATTTATCTAGCCTATCATGGCTATTATAGCCCAGTCAAATTAGGATTCAACCTGTAAATGAGAGACAACAAGCTGGAAATTTGCATACACCTTCATATTGGCGTTCTAAAAGTTGTTGGGAAAGTCACATAAAATCACGTGTCTGTAACGCGAGTAATTCAAGGTCAAAGGTAAAAAAATCGTTTATCTCGGTTTCTATAGCTCCAATGATGTTAACATCTAAGTAAAAATGGTAGAGTATAACATTTCCGACGTATTTTGTCTTAAACATTTTTTCATGCGTTCATAGGCCAAGAAATCTTTGAAGTGACTTCTTGTCCCTCGGTAACGGGTAGTTTTTTACAGCATTCGTCTTCTCTTCAGATGGTCGAATCGTTCCATTCCCAATTACATATCCCAAGAAAGTGATTTTCCGCTTCAGGAATTGACACTTTTGCCAATTTATGTCCAGTCCATTTTTGCTTGCTACTTCAAGCACCTTCTCCAATCGCGACATAGCTTCCTCGTTATCTCTCGCCGGCATTAACACATCGTCCATATATACTTGGACCACGCCTTCACTGATCAATGGTCTCAGAATCGTCATGATAAATCTTGTGAAAACAGCTGGCGAGTTGCATATTCCAAAAGGAACCTTCCTAAACTCAAACGGACCGTTATGAACTATGAATGAAGTGTATTTCCTTGAATCCGGGTCAACTGGAACATGAAAAAACCCATTCACTAGATCAAGAGTCGTAAAAACCAAACCTTGTTGTAATTGCTCAATTACGTCGTCCATCATAGGCATAGGGAAATGATCCTTTACCATCCTCGCATTTATCCGTCGATAATCACAACACATCCTCTTCTCTCAATTCTTCTTGGAGATTAACACTACAGGCGAAGCGAATTCAGACTTGCTTTCCTGAATTATGCCCTTTCTCATCCACTCGGTAACCTGCCTCTCTATTTCATCTTTCAAAATAATTTTCATGGTGATCGGTGATGGTTCATCTGCCCTCGGATTATACGTCTCCATTATCTTTAAAATCCGGATCCTCAGATTCTCCGGTAAGTGGTTTAAATCGACTGCAGACATGGATTCATCTTCATTCCACTGCCATAGCACACATAGCTCCAAATTCGCTTCGCTCTTCTATCGAATTTGTACTCAACCTTGCTGTTAATCTTCGGACTGACTTTCGCGTTGGGACGTCTTTCCGCTGCCTTCTTAGAATCCTCGATACAACCTCCTCGATTTCTACCGCTTCGTCTCCTTGTTCCGGATCATCTTCATGAACATCTACGTCTAATGTCACCTTACAGACATCCGTCTTAACTGATGTCCCTGCTCCTACCACTTGTTCCTCAATTCGTCTAAATTGGACATCGTTGTCCTTAATGGTGACCGATGCTTGACAGTAGGCTGTTGAATTAAATTTACGTCTGGAAACCGTAATAATAGATCATGCCTTAAAAGTGACAAGTCGCATCCTGTGTCTACTAACGCCGTCATCTCCATTCCGTTCACCGTGATGTCTTTCATGAGGTGAACCGTCCTACTGCCAAATTGCGCTTTGGCCTTCGTCTCATCTTCGGATTGTTTTCCACACTCAAACGACCTATGTCCCATCTGCCCACATCTGAAACATTTATAACCCTTGGGACATGACTTAGAAAAGTGATTGGGGTCCCCGCATTTAAAACATTTCCTCAGCCATTCCTTTTTTACTACAGCTGGTTCATGTTTAATCGAAGAAGTTGTCGGTAAAAACTTTGTAGAATTATCTGTCGATTGCTGCTTCACACGCTCGTATATTTTAATCTTCCCCTTCAGTTCCTCTATTGTCGTTGCTTCGTACAGTATTATTTTGTTTACTTTTTCGTCCTTCAGGCCAGCTATGGCGTATTCCATTAAGGAAGACTCGTCTATTACTATTGGTTTGGCAATCTGTATCATTTTATACAAGTATTCCCGCGTTGTCTCACCCGGCTGCTTTCGGCGACTTCTCAGCTGCCTATGGACTTCCGCGGAATTTACCTCAACCCTAAATTCATTTCTTAGCGCTTCCTTTAAGGTTTCCCAACATGATATGCCCGTCTCTCCCTGCGCGAATAATTTTGCCGCGCCAACTATCATCCTTCGACCGTAAACAAATCTCTGCAAGCTGTTGAAACGCAAGATCAAACATGGACTTTCAAATTCTTTAATCCAGCCGTCTACATTTTGCGATGATTCACCAGAAAATGGCGATATGCTCTCCTCGATGTCTTTGAATGAAAATGTGCTTGGTGGCTCATCCCTCGACATCGGATTTGAACTTTCCTGCCGTTGCGAACCCCCGCCACTACCTGGTTGTTCTATTTCTACCTCGCGAATCGTGTGTATCGAATTATAGTCGCCCTCGTCGTCATAGAAAAACATCACTCGCTGTTGCAGTTCATGTTTGTTGCCCGTCACTGTCAACCCTACTTCCCTAAGCTGAATTTTCAACTCTTCTACCCTCATCCCCAATATGCGATTTGCATCCATTCTAAACGATCTACCTAATACTAACAATATTTGATATTTTGATGAATATTAAAATTATTTGGAATTTTATAAAAGACAAAAATACTAAAATAATTGAATTACATGTAGTTACTGATACAACTATTTCAACAACCAGCTACAGATGTCGTCTTCTTCTTTCGTCTTTCTCGTTCGTCTTCCTCGTTGGAGCAAACAACGGCGACACAATTATTTTTCACTTTTGCACATACGTACACTACTTAACTGCAACGGATTTTATGATGCCGTTGCTGATATGTTGTTCTCGTCTGTGCGTTTTCGCGTTGTTGCTCTTTCAATGTTTTTTTTTTTTTTTTTTTTCACTGCACTTTTCAATTAATTTTTTGTTTTTCACTTGAGTTGTTAGTTGAACACAGGAATAACACAAATTTTAGTTAATTATTTTTTTTGATTCTGGCTGAGCCCCCAAAAATCTGTGGGATTCTCCACAGATTTGTTAATTCCTTCGCCTTCTCTTCAAAATTAAACACAATGATCTCGTTACAAATCTTAATTCACTCTTTATTTTTTTACTTTGTAATTAATTCTTTAATGAGTTTAATTTGCTCTAGGGAAAAGGAAACAAATCGCGACTGCCCTCTCGAATTGATTGACTTCAACTAACTATCGTTTTCTTTTTCTTGTCCTCTTTTTTAGGTCTACTCAGTGTGACCAATTCAATATTTGAAATCATGCTAAGTTCAGCAGTACAGCATGTTTTTTTTTGTATAAAAAAGTGCTAAAAATCATGCTAAATATTTTGTTGAAATCAAAACCTGCAAAAAACCCAAAAAATTCACAAAAAAGCAGTTTTTCAGAAAAAATAAGATATATTTCACAAAAATATCATTAAATAAATATCACTTCGTGACGCTAACTATGTAATAGTTATTTTAATTCAATTAAGTTCAGTCGTTAAATAAATAAAAATAAATATTATTATTAGTTTTGAAATAAATTAATATTGTTGGGCTTCGTTTAAAGCCTCTTCAAAAACATCGCATATACCTTTTTCTTCTTCAGGTGGATAGTAATATTTTGTTACTCCGACTTCTTTTATTATTTGGTCAGGAATGGTAAAACTGTGACAACACACTTCTGACAAACTATCTCTCGTAAGAAGAATACTGTTGAGCATGTCTATTTTCATTCTATTCCTCCGTTGATCTTTCACCAAATTCATAAAGCTAAAAACTCTTTCAACAGCAGCATTAGATATGGGCAAAACCAAAAACGAAATAGCAAAATTTGATAGCTCTTTATACGGATTTTCATTAGAGGCATCTGTAAATCTGTTCACCTCACACCAAAATTCAACTGTACTTTCCACATTTTCCCAGACATTTAAGTGTAAATTATTCCATTGTGTTTCTATTTTAGATACGAGCTCTGAATTCATTTTTCGATCTTTGAAAAAATCTGTTAACGGTTGTTTATGCAGTCTCAAACATTTTTTTACCGAAAAGAAGTTGATTTGTTTCAAAATTCTTAGATTTTTTGGTGTCCTTGCCTGTAGCTCTTTAATAAGCCTTAAAATGAAATTTTGACAGTTTTTTCTAAATATGGTTTCGTCTTCTAATGTTATTAAATGTTGTGATTTGTAGTCTTGTAATTTCTCCTCACATTCAAAGCCAAAGTAAGGATTTGGTAATAGTTTCTCAATAGCCATATCTGCTTTCAGTTCACCTTCAGGAATCATAGCTATATTTTTAATCAAGGATAAAATAAGGCAAGATAAATCATTGAAAACTTTCACAAAATCAGCGTTATTACTTTCAAAAACTTTGTTGACTATTTGAATTTCTTTTAAAATAGGTCTTAGGAACAGAAGGTATAGAAAGTTTACTTTATTTTCATACAAGTCACGAAGTATCTGTGCTTTGTAACATTTTTTTCCATTTCCAGCAAGTTTAAAGTGAGTTTCCAATTCTACGTACTGTCTACAAATTCTTGATACTGCAACTTCCATTGAAAGCCAGCGAGTTTCGCTTTTTTGAACTATTTTTAGTGGATTTTGGTCATCATTGATAAGACTATATAACTTTCGATATTCAGATTGTCTGTGTGAGGATAAAGCGAACCAATTGTATATTTCGTTGACAAGAAACTCGATGTTTTCTGGAATACTTGCTGTAGTAGCTGCAGACACTGCCAATTGCAATGAATGACAGACACAGGGAATCAAAACCATTTTAGGATTGATTTCCTGTAGCCTCTTAAACACGCCACTACGAGCACCTGTCATCACGTTGGCATTATCGGTTCCAATACCACACAGATTTTCAATCTCTAACTTAAATTCGTCTAAAACACATTTAATTCCTGATACAATACCAGCAGCATCAGATTGCTCAATAGGTTGTAGCTTCAAAAATTTGGTTTCACACTTTGACTTGCGCTTATTGAAATATCTTATTACAAGACCTATGTATTTAAGGACACTTCGGTCTGTGGATTCGTCGATTAATAAACTATATGGTCCATTACCAATATCCTCCCTCAATTCTTTCTTAAAATATGGACTCCAAATATTTTCAATTATTTTCGAGCACTTCGTCCTCGAAAGATTTATGTTAGTGCAAATCGAACTGTCAGGAAAATTGATTTTATTGACTTTTGTTAAATGATCGACGGATCTTATGCTTGTATGTTTTGCAATGTATAACGCAAAACGAGCTTCTGCTTCATGTATATCACTTTTTAATTTGGTTTTCACTAACACAATTCTTTTTTGCCGTGCAGTGGAAAAAGGTTCGGCTGCTTTCTTGTGTTTTTGGGTTAGACTGTGTTCTCTTATCACAGAAAGTTTTGGCTTTAAAATACAATTGCAATATTTACATTTCACAGATGACTCGTCTTTGTTATCAATCACAATCAGCAACCAACTTTTATAGGCAGGATTTGTAGTCCACACTACCCTTGCTTTTTGACAATATTTGCGTTTAATTTTTTCCGATTCAGATGTACTCGTAGTAGTAGGCCACATCGGATTGGTGGCATTTTGGTTAATTATGGAAATGGTGGCATTTTGGTTAATGGTGGAATTATTGTCGCCCTTTCCGCGATTTTTCCACTGATTTCGATGAAAGTACAGGGAAATACCTTGAGTAAATTAAAAATAGATATATCATTAGGAACTTGAAATTATTTGAACTAACAAAATAATAATTACTTCTCCATTTTTATAATATTCTCGTAACAGCAGCCCCAGCCCCAGCCGCCTTTCGCATTCGCGAAACATGAAATAATATATAAATATAATTCGTATGCGATGCGTGCGAGTACGAAAGGGAAAGAAAAAGCGTGTGTTTGGAAAGTTGATTGCAATTGCAAGCTTGCTGAATTCGTTGAATGGCTGTGTTCAGTGTTCACAGTCAAATGAGAATTGTAATGGCTTGTTCACACTAAGGTTCGTCTGCTTTGATTTTATTTTATTACTTTAATGCATAGTTTGGCTAAACCAAAATCCTGCTAATTTTTCGTGCTACAGCATGAATTTATGCTAAAAAAAATGCTGGCATGATTTGAAAAAATAAAAGGCTAAAAATAGAATAATCCTGCTAAATTTAGCAGGAAATATGCTAAATTGGTCACACTGGGTCTACTTGTGTACGTCGTATATGTCTCTTTTGTTTTTTATGGTCTACTGCACAACATATAGTGATGAATGTGCAGCTGCTCGTTTTGTGTTTGTTTCGTCCTTTTTAGCGTTAACGTTCTGGTAGGTGCGTACGTTCTCTAGTCGTCTTGTTGTTTATGGTCTGCTGCACAACATATAGCGATGGATGTGCAGCTGTTCGGTTCGTCTTTTGTCGTCATATCTCAATCCTACATACATGTGCCGTAAACGGAGTATTGGATGACGGACTGGTGGTGGGTTGGATGGCACGATGATGAGCGTCAGCGGTCCGTGGAAGAAAGAATGTAGGTCATATTCAGGGCAAAGACCTTACCATGGTCGTGGTTCGTGCCCGAACATATACTGTGCAAAATCGTAAGGGACGTGTCTTTACTTAGCATTAGTGGAACCTAACCTTGGAAGCTCCTACACCATGGGTGTGCGTAGTCGCAACTTTCGCCACGGCCTCGGTGGATGATGGCACCGAAGGCGCACGATGTGGAGCGTGTTCCCTGGTTCGAGCATATAATGCAGATGTCGGTGTGTAAGCTCCTGAATAAAGTCCCAATCGGATTATGTAAATTCGATTTGTTTTAATTTACGAGTTTATTTTCTTTTGCACTGTTACACATTTCACTATGCCTAACTATTTTAGTTCTTAGAGAGTTCGAGCTCTAAGAATCAAAACACTGTATAATCACAGACTCCAAAAATAAAATTTACTCTACCACTGTCTGAATTACCGGGAGCTTGTAACGTTAAGCCCCTGTGCTTCCTCCTTTTTACCTTAGCATATCTTCTTATCCTTTAGAAAAAAACTGGACCACTGCTACCCCGTTGTCCCCTGCAGCTTCGCTGTACAGGAGAGCTGGGATGCTACCTTTCGGTCGACTGGCCCCCGCTTACAGGCGGCTAGGACTCAGCCGGCCCTGATGACTGGGAAGAGGGGTGTTCGGCCACTCATAGCCAGGCATGGGTACCGTGAATTCTTGCACTGAACCAAAAACCTACGTAGATACAACGAATAAATTCATTGGCTCAACGTATTTTTCATTAATATTCAACCGATGAAACCTTTCATTGGACCAACGAATATCAATTTATACGTTAACGAAGCTGTTAATAAACTAACGTATTTTTCATAAAATTAACGAAATCTGTTCGTAAATTAATAATTTTTCGTTAAGCACACTATTCGTTGATTAACGATTTATTCGTTGAATTAACGATTTTCCTTCATTGATGAACGTTAAACTTTCACTGAATCAACAATATTAGTTTACGTACGATTTTCATTGAATCATCGAATATAATTCGTTAGTCTATGTAGGACTTTCATTGGATCAACGAATTTTTTCATTCGATTACGTAATTTTTATGTAATTTTTTTCATAAATTTATGTAGGATTTTCATTAAAACAAACATAAATAAACGAAAATATTCATAAGATTACATTGGATCAATGAATACAATTTGTTAATTAATGTACGTAATTGCTTACCTGAACGAATGATCCACTGCTAAATTAAATATTCGGACCTTATATTCCCACAGGTGTCACCTGAAAAATTGAAATAACCTATTCCGGAAAAGAAATTTGTTAATGAAAACGAATGTCATTTAATATTCGGTATAAAAAAATTTATTCGAGCAATAGTATAATACATTTTTTACATGACATTCCAAGAGGGTTGATATTTTAATTCAAAATAAATTAACAATTAAAATTCGAATTAATGACACTTCATAAGATACTGATCTTAGGTTTTTTTTTTTTGAATAAGGTATTTTGTATAAATGTTGTTGGACAAACCCCCAAAAGTTGGAACAAGCAATGGGGTAATCTAGATTGAACAAATGAAAAATTTTGAACAGAATGTCTACTGCCCTAAAACATTTAAATTTAAATTTCACTCCGTCAAAATAAACAATGAAATCATTAACAGACGTAAGGTCATCCCCAATACCTATCAGAAAAGGCTGAATCGATTCAGACCTTTGCTTCAAATGGTGAAGGTGGTCCTCCACCTGTTGCGCTGTTTTAGCAATGAAAAACATGCTTCCTGCTAATCCTTTATTGTAAACTTCAATCATGTTTTTTCTGCCGATTTGTAAAGATTTTTTGCGTAGGTACCAAAAAACTGTGCATCGCGTAGAAGAGAACAGCATCCTTAGCACCTGAAAATACAAATAAAAACCATTAAATATAAACTTAAAGGTTAATAAATAAAATATAAAATTTTAAATGAAAAGTTAATTGAAAAGCATTTTGAAATTGCATAAGGATATATATACATAGATAATCATTAACCCTACTTTCAGTTATTTTGCCATTATTAAGGAGCCCATTTAACCCATATATGCCCAGATTATATTTTTTTCTTATTTTGTGCAACGTTTTTGCAGATTCCACATAGTAGCGAATGAACTTAAACGATTGCGAAGAAAAATAATTTTTTATTTAAGTAGTTTTGGAGATATCGCTGTCTTAAGAATGGTGCGTTAACGCACCAGTGGGCATACAGCGGCATAAAAAAAAATATACATATATATTTTTCATATTTCATTTTATTTCTGAGCACGAAACGATAGTATTTAAATTTCTTATAGCGCAAGTCTTTTCTTAATTGTGGTGGTGGTATTCCGCAAAACATTTGTCATGGAGTGCTATTTTGCAGTGACCACATATTTTGTTTGTGTGTGATTTGCATAGTCGGCAACGTTTTCGTTTCAGACCTATTAGGAAAAGATATTTTTGAATATTTATTTGCTTCACTACCTATTCATATTTACCTCCGGTTACAATGATATGCTGCCCACGATGAATTTCGTTGATGTCCTGAATTTTCGGCCTCCCACTTCGTGTTGGTGAAGAACCATATTTTTTTAGTAAACCGATTGTCAGTTGCCTTCTGAACTCTAATTGATCTACGGATTTCCCACAGCTCTTACTCAACGACCATGAGTTAACAACGGCTACATCGAACATCCACATAACGATGGAGGTATACCACTTTTTTCCTCGAAACCCAATCCGGTAATTAGAAATATGCTTATCAAGCAAATCTACCCCTCCCATATGAGAGTTATATTGGTAGTTGACATTTGGCTGAGGTATATCTATTTTTCTTCTATCTGCAAATGAAAATCTCTTAACATTTCTAATGGGATTGGTGCCATAGACATTGGAAATCATGGTGACAATTTTCTTATCTCGCCATCGAGTCAAAATTTCGCAGTTTCTTTTGTCGTAATAGGTATCAAAATAGCCTCTTTCCCTTTTTAAAAACTGTTTTTTTTCTTCAAAAGATATATTTTTGACCCGGTTTTCACGTAGAGTCCCTGTTCCACCGAAGTCCATGGAAGATAATTTAGCAAGCAAGTCGGGGCTTGAAAAAAAGGTGTCGAAGAAAAATGCAAACTTAGATGAAGGAAATTCCTTTGCCATTGTTTTGCTAAAATCAAGAACCACCGATTCGCCCAAACCCAAAGAAAGATCTCGATCTTGGCTTTTTCCTTGATATACTTGGAACTGTAGACAGTATCCATATTTCAATGCAGCAACTCAAGAGTTATAACCGAATCGGTTCTATCGGATGACTCTCCGAAGATAACGTAAGTGGCTTAGGATAACTGTTTTCAGAAAAAAAATTGGTATTTATCAGACTGTTGAGTGGGAGACTATCTTCGTTTCCACTTTTCCATTCCTGAATCACTTTTTTGGCTTTTGTTGATCCACAAGGTACTTCCGGAATAGCTTCTACATAGTCATTTTCCGTCAAAAACTCCATTTCTCCACAAGCTCTAAGCTGCTTACAGCCCAGTCGGTTGGCATCCAAATTTTCCTCCTCTCCTGATTCCTCATCGGTAAGGTAATCATCTTCTGGCGGAGTTATTACCACTTGGTTCGGAATGTTATTATCGTCGGTTAAGTTTTTGAGAATTTCGAAAATTTCTCCCACCGTAAGACTTTTTTGCCTACATTGAATAAAACAGCGATTATTATAGCCGCATATCCCATTGGTGCGTTAACGCACCATGCTAATTTCATTTGTTGTAACATGTTCCACAATTACATTTATTGTCTTATTATTGTTTTGATATATTTGGGTACATTTTATCTTAACAAATAATTTTAAATTATATACTTTTCACTGTTGATTTTTACATACTCTGCCATTTTGCTATGTAGATTGAGATTTTTTTTTTCCAAATATATATTTTTTTATTTTAAGACAAAACTCCAACTTTTCAGCACTTTTATGAACTTGTAATGACGCAAATGATAAAGCCTACTATTTGCAAAACTAAATTAGCCATTAACAGCCTACTTAGGTGTAATAAAAAAAAATTAAAATTCAAAATGAAAACTATGTATTTTGGTGCGTTAACGCACCAATGGGCATAAATGGGTTAATCTCGGATCTTTAATTTTTCGGTCGTCTGAAAGAAAATTGAGCATTTTTTGCAATACTTCGTCCCAGTTGTCCAGGAGGGATTTAGCACCGCTGTGCATTACTTTAAAATCCATGTCGATCTGTATTAAAAAGAAAAAAGAAAATTTATTGTAATAGTACGTGGGAAAAAAACAGAATTTTCAGATCAAACTAGCAGAACGATGAATGCATTTAAATGCATTTCACAGCAAGCACGAGAAAGCTTGCGTAAATATTCTATAATTATTTTGATATAAATTATTTAAAATATAAATTACCAATCGAAAACCAAGTGGCTGCTTATAGTTAGGCCATTTTTCCAAGGCCTCAACGGTTGAAACGTTGAGTCTATATTTAGTGCAAGAAAAAAGATAAGAAAACGAAAGAAAATAAAAGGTATAAAGTATTACGAAAAGAAATGAAATTGTTATGCCTCCGGGCTATACACTTTGTATTAGATGAAGGACGTTGTCGTCAGGCCAGTTGATTATCTTGGGTAGGGGAATCTGGTGTTTTCTTCGGACATCTACTAGGTGAATTTTTTGATGAATCCTGAGAGATTTATGTTAGCAAATCGATGAATCCAGAGAAATTGATTTTAGCCAGCATTTGAATCCGACTAAAGCGAAGATTCACAACACAATAGAAATCGACAATACTTGAAAGACCAAAGTTTAATATGTAGTGAAAGAAAAGATATTCAGCCCAATCATGAATAAAAATTCCGCGAGAATTTTTTCACTTTTCTCTACTCTCCTATTCTGAATGATTTGAAACCGGGAAACTTTTCCCTTTTCACTTTCCTCCTATCCTAAGCAAACTTCGAAAAAGAGGAAAAATTCTCTAAGAGAAAAGTAGGTATCACAAACGTCAAAAGAATAGCGGAATGCGATCGCATTTCTCAAAAGTGTTTCTCCAACAATCCAACCGAGAAATTAGATGGAAATGTGAGTTTTATATTTGTTAATGAACATTTGAGCTGTAAAATATTATTAATTTTAATTTTGAATGTCGAAAACTGTTAACAAGGAACAAGCTAAGATTTTGATCAAATCTAATCTAATTTTTTTATTAATAAAAACTATTTTTTTATAGATTTTATAAATATATTGTAAAATTTACAAGCTGCTGGGAATACCATCTCTTATATTTTGTGCTATAGCAAATACTCGGACCTGGTTGAGGAAATTACGTCTTCGTTGTTCAGACTCAGAGGTGCATCATTGACAGGGACCTCTAATTTAGGTTCTGTAGATTCTACCTTGAACCTAATGCATATATTATGTAGGGCGCAACATACATTAATAATTTTAGCTACTTTTTCTGGGGTATAGTGCAGGTCCCTAGCACCAAGAATACATCTCCATCTATTCTTTAAGACGCCATTAGTGCGTTCAATAACGTTCCGATATTGTGAGTGAACATCGTTGAACTTCATTTGTGTCGAACCTTTATTTGGTAGCCTGTAGGGTGTCATAAGCACCGGTTCCAATGGATATCCCGCATCTCCTTTTAACAAAATGAAAAATTAAAGAAAAAAATTTTAAAAATGCAATAAAAATTCTTAAATAAGCGCTTGTACCCAGAAGCCAAGAGTTTCTTACTTCACGTAAATATTCCTCTTCAAAGTATGACCGAAGATCGCTAACATTCCATATTAAAGCATCATCGCATTCACCAGTATGAGAAGCATATACGTACTGTATAGTTAATTTATCATCGCATACCTGAAATTTGTTAATGTTATTATTCAACTTGAAACCAATGCATTTTAAACCTTTGTACTAGCATAAGGTTTAAACTATAGTATCCCTTTCTGTTGTAATACAGATGTTTATTTTCTGAGGGCGCTATTATTCTAATATGCGTGCCGTCAATACATCCCACAACACCAGGAATATAATGTTTTATATAGAATGCCAGGCTATTGCTTCTTTTTTCCTGATCATTTTTGCATATGCGATTCCATCGTGAATATAGCTCTCTTTCAAATATGTCCAACACGTTTGCAAGAACTTTGCAAAAGCTGGATTGGGCAAGACCAACATCATGATCCTTCCCAACACCAGTTCTTTCTTGCTTCCTGGGAAGATTCCGTGAGCACGTTGAGTAAATATTTAAACGCGCACTTATTGACGCGAAAATATTTTTGAAATCTGTAAAAGTAGGTAAAGATTTGCGTGTGAAACCAAACTACAAATGCATCAGTCTTTGCACTTACATGTTTTGAGGTAATTCCAATGGATTGGAGCTGTCTCTCAAGTTCCTTCTTATTTTACGACGGTTTTGGTGTTCAATAGCTGCTAATTCCTCCGCCACCATTCTGAATGCGACACTTATCATTTTAACACGAATTTTTCATGAACAACAATCACAAATCACCTATATTATATTTATTTTAGCAAATTTATAAAAACTATTAAATTTTTATTCTTCTGACAGAATTCGCAAAATGACAATTAAATCCCCTAAATAGCTGATTTCGAAACTTCAGAAATTCCTTCTCCCGGATTCGAAGTGAAAAATGTTTCCCCGTTGATTCAGAATAGGAGGATTTAATTCTCGAGAAAAATAAAATTCTCGAGGAAAAATTCCCCGGGAATATTCATGATTGGGCTGATTCAATTTTTGTTGAAAAATGCTTTATTATTTTGTTCTTTTTTGATTTTCACAACTTTTTATTTGTTTAATTTTTGTTGTCGCGACGCGTTTCGGAGATTTTTCTCCATCATCGGGCGGCTTGAATTTCGTGACTTTCAGCGTATTGAACGCCAGCTCTCTCATCGAATTAATGCTAGGTGTCGTCGACGGCGTTGGCGAAGGTCCTCGATTTGCACGACGTTTGCGTTTTCCGACTACGACGCCAGACGGCGGCGGAGGTACCACAGAAAAATTGTCCAATACCGATGCATCGGTATTTGCGGAAGCCTTAAAATTAAACAATCAATAATTCATAAAACAAAAATACAATTCAAAAACCAAATAGTTTACATACCAGCGGCAATGATGACGTCGATTCAGTTGATTGCTGAATGTCGTTCGACTCCAAGAACATCATCGATTTAAAATAGCGCCAATGTATGACGACCGCTTCATCTGTGCCTTGCCCCGACCTCTTTAAACGATACTTGGCCAAGTTATTTTTAAATGAAATTCGCAGATTCGTCCACTTGGCTTTGACGTCATCCACTTTGATGTTATCCTTAGTAACCGCATTTGTCACCTCCTGCCAGGCGTCTGTTTTCGGCAATCTATATTCGGGCATGCCCATGTCCCACAACACTCGCCGCTCCTCGACCGCCACAATCAATTCCATAATTTCGTCATGAGACCATTCATGCTCCACTTTTTTCACATAATTCCGTCTCTTCGTTTTTGGCTTCTCGATCGGGACGAAATGTGAATCGACATTGTCGAGCGAAGCTGCGTCCAACAATTCCTTCTTGAGGTCACTCATTTTGCCATAAAAAACAATAAATAAACTATGCGGCAAACAAAAATGAGTAAATTTAATTCAATTTATAAATACTCACCAAAATAGCGGAATCACAGAACAAATTTAATTATTTTATTTAAAATGCGTGCGAGCATAGATATGCGAAATACCAGATAATGAATATTCCACTGAACTGTCAAAACCATTTGTGTATGCGCACGAAATTTGTGTATGCATCAATTCTCAGAATACAAAAATGATGTGTCATACATAAATGGTACACAAATATACACAAATTTATTATGTTATTTATGTTTGTTTCTTTTTGGCTTGTGCTATTTATTGCGGTATCGAATAATTGGTTTGTTTTTATTGTTAGTTTGTCGTTGAGTAGGTTGTCTCGTTCCATCTTGTAGGCTTTGTGTATTTCGAATTCTTCTGTGGCGTCAAGTTCTTTACCTTTTTGTTTTATATGTAATGGTATTAGATTGGTTTCAAAATTATTGTAATTGTGGTTATTGTCAATTAGGTGTTGTGCGTATGCTGATTTTGTGTTATTTTTGGGGATGTGTTCTTTAAATCTGTCTTTGAAGGTTCTTCCTGTTTGACCTATATAGTATTTTTCACAGTCATTGCATTTTATTTTGTATACCCCTGTTAAATTTGCTTAAAATAAAAATGGATTAATATTTAGAATATATTCGTTTTATTCAGTAACTCTTCAATACTAGTTCACACAATTGTCTCTTGCAACTTACTTTATTTTCATTTATTACCTCTACTTATAGCCTTATTTTGCTTACTTATGGTATTCAATAATAAATTTTAATTTCGCTGACGGAATGTCTGCTTCGACGATGTTTGCTGAAGTTGTTGTTATCGTTTCCGCTGTATTTCTGCATAATCGACATGTCAGCATTTCCGTTTAACGCTGGCATACATAACAAAATATTTCAAAGATACACATAAGTGCATTCCTTTTTAATTATTAACTTAGTTCTTCACTGCAACCCAAATTACTAGCTGCATGAAGACATGCACGTGCGGTCTCGTAAAGTGAATATTCAGTGATACACAGTGCGGTTCGTGCAACCATCAACCCAGCCGTGCATAGCAAGGATTATATGCTCACTCTCCGGGGACAGCGCTTCCAAATCCGCATCCAACAACACAGCCGTGCATAGCAAGGATTGTATACTCACTCTCCCCGGGGGCATAGCTTCCAAATCTGCATCTAGCCGTGGCCAGGTAAATTCGCCATATTTGACAAAAACGAGGTCTTTAACTTCTTCTGGTACATCTATCAATGTGCTCTCCAACCCTCTGGTGACTGCAGTCAAGTCTTTTCCAGTCTCCACAGTCACCAGCTTACTGGTTAGAGCTAAAGACTTGCTTATTGCATGCAATGATTCGTCACTCAAGGAATCAGCTCTATCTCCGAGAACCTCTAGTTCAGTCTTGGTGTCTTTTTCAATCGTCTTCTTCCTGCGATACACCTTTCTTCAAATTTTTAGACATGATATCTTGATAATAGAAATTAGAATTAATATATGTTATAAGTATCTCCTCTTATTGTTAGATCTTTGAGCTTCTCTATCCGGTTCTCTAAATTCTGCGTACTCACTATTGAGATGACCTACCTGGGGACTGTTTCACAGATCATACAACACATACATTTCATACAACATACATTTTCATCATACATCATACAACACATATAACTTTCTGTTTCATAGATTTTTTTTTGTTGTATGAAATGTATGATTTTGACATTTTCTTTGTTAGGTTACGATTACTCTCAGTATCAATAATAAAACATAAAAAAAATAAAACAAAGTAGAATAAAGTAATTTCTGATAAATATTTTTAAAAGTAAATATAGAATAGACAATGGAGTTACTTTATGATGGTGAAGATGTGCTGGACTTACTTGAAATTAATATAATCGTCAGAAGACGGCCTAGAATTTTAACGCGAGTGAATTTTAATATGGAAGATCCATATTTTGTGGAAAAATTTAGAATGCCCAGAATGTGTGTTGAATTTTTATTAGGGCGTATAGGCGCATCAATTGTACATTCGACAAATTGCAATGACGCTTTATCACCATTACAACAAATATTAGTAACGCTTCATTGGCTTGGCAATGGAAGTCAGTACCATGGTATCGGGACAATGCATGGAGTATCAAAGGCAACAATATGTCGTTGTGTTACTAAAATTTGTAAACTTATTTCAGAAAGTCTATTATGTAAGTTCCAGCTTTTTTGGAAACTTGCTTTTTATTATAATTTTGTTTAGACGAAGAAGTAAAATGGCCTGAAAATGCAGTCACTGTAGCCGAGGAGTTTTTTTGCAAAGCTGAAATGCCATGTATTGCTGGGGCTATTGATGGTACACTTATTAAAATTGATGCGCAATCAATTAATGAGCAAGCATTTGTCGACCGCAAAGGGCATCACATTAAACGTTATGCTAGTGGCTGGTGCAGATTATCGCTTCTATGCTATTAATAGCAACTTCCCAGGATCTGTACATGACAGTCGTGTAATGCAGTGCAGTCGATTTTATAACAAATGGAATAATGAAGGGTGGCGTCCTTTCCCAAGAGCTCTTGTTATTGGTGACTCCGCCTTTCCATTAAGAACGTGGTTATTGACTTGTAATGTTCCTAATAGTGTTGTATCGCCTGCGTACCGTGCTTCCTTGTCTCCAAGGGAAGAGTACGAAGCGGAGAGTAAAAGATTTGTTTTGATTTTATTAATTTTTATTTAACTGAGCCCGCTGTCTTCGCTGGGCTGCGACTCAGTGTTTAATATATTAGTATATTTTAAGTTATTTTCTAATTTTATGGTATCTGAGTTTGGCCCGCTGTCTAGGCTGGGCTGCGACCAAATCAGTGTTACTTGCTCTTACTGTTAATCTGACTGTTACTCTTACTCTGACTTTCCTAGCTTCATCGATCCCTTTATATACGATTTTGTGTTGGCTTTACTTAACACATTGCCCTAGTGCGATCGATATTGCGCGATAAGCACTGGCCCTATTCATCGATCTAGTCCAGATGTACCAATACCCAATAAATGCATTTTCAGCATATGAATCGCTCACCTATATCCATCGTCACCTCATAATTCGTTTCCATACAAAAATGCATTGACAGCAATTCTACCCTTAGTAATAACAACAATCGCATTACTCATGTGTGGTCGGTGTTCGCCGCAGCGGGTGACGACACAGAGCCAAGTCGATTGTTTATGTTTATTAGGTTTGTTTTGCCATTGCCATGCGTAGTGGAGAATCGGGGTTGACGTAATATTTAGTTATTTATGAGTGCAGCGAACATAATTGTGTGCATGGGTGTTTGGTGTCATTATACATCGATGGTAAGGTGCCAGTGAATATGCCGTATCTCGTATCGGGTTGTGAGATATTATAATTGAATGAATGTTGTGGGTAGATAGGTCTGGATATAACAATAGTATTCCAGAAAGCCGAACTAAAAATCGTTTTCTATCTAAATTGAAGAAAACACGACAAGTTGTTGAATGGAGCATTGGACAGTTGAAGGAAATTTTTCCTTGCTTAAATGGGCTTCGTTTAAAGACGACTGCTAGTTGTGCAAATGTTGTTAATGCTTGTGTCACACTATATAACATTCGGAGAAGGATGGTAAAAGAAAACGAAATAGTTTTATTGGATGAGGATTTTAATGTGGAAGATGATGATGTTGGAGATATTGCAGACGAAAATGAAAATGACAGCAGAGATACCGTGGAGGCGCTAAGAACTTATTTAAACCATTTCAACTAATTGACAATTCAATAAAAAATATACTCAAATATAGTTTTAGATCTATTTTATTTTTTACTAATCATCTTCTTCATCCGATGATTGCGACGAAACGAAAAGAGATGCTGTGTATTTAGAAAATTGGAATTCCTAAACGCACTTCCCTTTCACGGCACTCCAGCTGCTTACAATAATAATTTATTGCAAGCAGTTTTTTTCGAAGCACTTGTTCTTCGTTTTCCGTCTTACGTTTCTTGACAGGTGTCTTATCAGGTGCGAGTTTTTCGCTCTGAGCATGAGCACTCGTCGATGGCTGACATGAAACTGGTTCTGGGAGCTCATTGTTTCTCCCATCGCTTTCGGGAACATTCAGACCATATACAACCTATAAAACGAAAGAAACTCAATTAATCCGAATTATTTATAATTGGTGTTTTGCATCAAACCAGAATTTAAAGTTTCGGATTGCAAAGAAACGCCAACGTGTAAGAACAGGTATGAATTTAATTTTATTTTGTAAACTAAGATACTTGTTCCTTGACCAAAGGTGTGGTGTTCTCTGCCAAATGACCGAGAGCTTTTTCAATCGCCAAAGTCAGCGCTAAGAATTGATCTCTTTCCCCAAATCACACTCTCACAGCTAATGCTTGTTGTTGGAGAAGTTATGCAAATGTGTTTGGCGAAAGAGACATTAGAACTGATGTACACACAACACCTCGGGTCATTACAACGGCGACCAAATACGAGACACTATTATTTTCAATCCAGGGATGACCAACTCGTACATATTAGAGGAAGAATCCAGAACTGCCCATCCAGTGGACAAGGCCTTCTTGTGTTTTTCGATGTCTTCAAGATCATTCACAAGGCCAGTTAGAACTACTGCACTATAGAGAGTAAAATACCAATAATATAGATGCTGAGTGGAAAAGGGAAGAGAACGACCAAACATTGCCTTCCTTTGCAACAACTTCATTAAGTTTTCATGCATTGGGGGAATTTGAACCGACATTTCGGTGGAAGGAACAACCATTCTTAATAAGGGTGTGTCAATTGTAGCACCAAATTCCTAATGGCACAATAAGAGTCCAACTGGGAGTACGCTGCACTTTAAAGAATGGGAGTCAACAATGTTGAGTAAAATTTATTAAATGCGGAAGCATCAATGATGTCAAAATTGAAAAAGGTAACGTGCTCGCGGAGGGTGTCCAAATTGTTTAATACAAAGCGATAAGAAGAGGGGTATTTTACCAATCTTTTGGGACCAAACAACCAATTTTTGTTTTCATGTATGAACCCCAGAATATGGGTTCTAATAGGGGAATCCAAATGGGAGCTCAGTTGGCTTGGAATCTTCCGAGTGATATCAGACTCGTCCATTAACCATTGAAGATCTATGTTCTTTCCGGTATTTGATTGGGGTAATACTTGTCAATGGAAAAAGTTGAAATAATCAATATAAACAATCAGGAGCTCAACTTTATGTAAGTTTATGATGGGTAATTTTTTTATATTCGTCAATTGAATTGATTTGGGTTTTTGAGCTGTTGTTATAACGTTGTCTGTTCTTTTCCGCTTTTTTAACTCTTTCTAAAAGATCATCTCCATTCTTTGCGGCTATTTTAATTAAGGTTCGTGTTTCATTGAGTTGGCCAATGACCCGTTTTGCTCCACCAACTATTGTTGCCTCCAATATAGAATGTGCCATCAGAGGGTTCAACGGTTTCATTGTAGAGAGGGTATCAACCAATTCGAGCTGCTTGATGGTATTGAATGAAAGGAACTCATTCACATAGTCATTCTCAATCCACGTAACATTATTTTTTTTACCTCATCGCCCACAATCGCTAACACAAGTTTGTCGCTTTCGTCCGAAAGATCCTTACTGGAAGCACCACCGACTCCTGTCCGTTTCATACTGTCAATTTTACTCTGTAGATATTCTTTAGTAAAATTAACTAAGGTAACGAAACAACTTATCCCACCATAACATTTTGGCGCCAATTTTGCCAAGTTACTCTCCTGAACTTTTCCTCATCGCTATCGTTGACAAGCCCATAAGCCAATGCCAGTGAAACTACCTTCTTCCACGCATCGGAAATCTCGGATTTTGTAGCGGTACAACCGGCGAATTTCCCAAAAAGTACATTTTTTTTTTCGTGCATTTCTTGTAGCACAATTATTTGTTGTTCCTTTGTTGTCTTTAAAAAAACACAAAAACGTATTAAGACTTATAAATAGTTACCTTAATAGTAAAAAAGTACTTACTTTTGTGTATTTTCTTTTTTTTTTAAATTCATTGCTAACTTGCAAACTATCTACAACAAATTATTCTGCTGTATGAATTGTATGATAAATTTGACGTTCAACTGCTGTATGAAGTGTATGATAAATTTCTGTGAAACAGAATCATACAACATTCCAATATTTCCAGTCAATTCTCATTTCATAAATTGTTGTATGATACATCAATTCTGTGAAACAGAAATCATACAGCAGAACTGAGAATATCATACAATGTATGTGTTGTATGATCTGTGAAACAGACCCCTGGTTTTACTGCTGTAAACTTGCACGGATCCTCTTATGTCTCACAAATTAGATTACCTAAGTTTTCAAAGAGATATTTCTTCCTCTTATCTTGATATATATCTTAATTGTCGTCTATGACTTGACTTTTTCTTAATTTGAGTATGAATGTGTTTGGAATTAGTGAATATACATATATATATGAGATGATGTTCAATTGTTAAGTTCTAGTCATAGATTGTCCTGCCATCATCTCGGCAGAACATAGTATCTTCTCTAGAACAACCCTCTTATCGCTATCAGAGAAGGCGGCATGCTTGCTATGTATGATAGCTGATGTCCCTCTATGTTCCAGTCTAGAGTTCAAATATGTGCGAATAGAACCCTTGATCTTTGATTCTATATGCTCATCTGCCCCTGATAGTTGATATATGATTTGTTTGAGAATGAGGCAATCACGGTTGCCAGCTCAAATTTTTTTCTGTGTAGAGAATTAGTCTCTTCCTAAGAGAATAATAGCTTTTTTCCATTTTTTTTTTAAATACACTATCAGCTCTGTGTCGTGGAGTGCTTAAAGCAAGCAACTATCACGAGCAGAAATTGCCGGCACTAAAAGTGCTCTCACAGGCTCATCATTTAGTGCAGGTGTTAGTAAGGACAAAACAATTAAAAATACAATAGTTATGTACCTATAAAATACTAACAAGGACACAAAATAATGCAAACAATTTAAGACATTAAAGCATTATTACGCAAAATATTTTGTAACGAAATTTATTTTGTTATTCCTTCCCAATTAGTCGTAATTGGGTTTGAATAAGGGATGCATGTGAGAGCTGTGATAAAGAAACTCCGCCCGCCATTCTGTAACGACTTATACTCGTCACCGAATTCAAAATGTCGAAAGGAAGGTCGGGAAGACGGTTATGCGAGAGAGAGATGCGTAGCTATGCTTTATACCCGATCACCACTGCGTCTCACTGGTCGGACCATAACCGGATATACGCAGCGAAATGCGTAGCTGTAAATGCGACCGAGTTCCACAAAAATTACCTATCGCCCCGTATACTACCCTTATGACGTTAGGTACAGAATTCGGAGCCAGTCCGGGCAGATGGGAACGGTAGGGTGTCCAGGCCGTTGAAGCGTAGGCATGCTAGTCGTTGCTCATCCTAGCTCGTCGGATGGGGGGGATCTTGCGACTTCAGCTCTGAACGGTGTTACGTTTTTTTTATACATGCCTCAGAACAGGTGTGGTTATCTGTGAATTGAATAAATGCGGCACGAATATACTTTGCTAAGACTTGCTCTTACGATGTTCTTTCCTCGATGTTATCCCAGTGGTGGTGCTTAAGGTGTAGTGTAGTCACCTGAGTGGGCGTGTGTGTGCCCTCCCTCATCATGAGACTTTACAGCCACCATGAAAATTAAAGCCAATAGACTGTTGCGTACTTTTTGTCGTTTATACTGAGAGGTACGGCTCTCAGTTGGGTTTACCTGTATGTGTGTATTTTTGTTTTTAGTCCAAATAATTGAAAACAACTTTTGTTATAGTTTTGTTCGTTTTTATTAACACTATTTATTAACTTACTTTACACTACTTAATTCTCATTTTACTTATTTAAAAGTGGCAAGTATCGAAATAGGATGTGGAAATTATGAGGAAATTTTGGCTGATTCAACTAGGAAAACTTTAATTAGCTAAGACCGCTTATTCTGACGGATGAAAACTGAATCTGGTGTAAAGTTGCCTGCAAATAGGTGGAACCCTAAATCCCTCGCTTGGCTGTTCCGCCTATAGCTCGGACTCTATCGCACTTGTGCTCACAGAGTGGGATTTGGTTGCAGAGAATGTTTGCGACGAACTGAAACAACCTTGTTGACTCTCGTGTGGAAAGTGTTTCTTTA
Source organism: Portevinia maculata (assembly GCA_949715645.1). NCBI lineage: Eukaryota > Metazoa > Arthropoda > Insecta > Diptera > Syrphidae > Portevinia > Portevinia maculata. The sequence goes on along the minus strand of OX454528.1, from coordinate 116,297,383 downwards.
TTTAAAAATGTATCTTATTTATACTAAAATTCTTCTTACTTCTATACCTATTTCGATTCTTGAACCCACTTGAACACTTAAGTATTTATTTTGTCTAATCAGCATTTTGCTGTGACATGCATGTCGGCTACGGCCGGCGTACCCAGTGTATGTAATTCGAGTATGCTCTGCATGTCTTTTGTGTGGATTATTATTGTACATTATGATTCAATGGTTTATGGCTTGTGCCGAAGTAGTATTCTTGAATTACTACGGTGAATGATTTATGGCTTGTGCCGGGTTCAAGTATCGAAATAGTATTCTTACATTATTACTTGGGTGGTCACTGGTGCGATCCTCTCACACACACACACGGATACTTTTTCAAAGTATAATTAATAACTTTATTGATTCATAAATTACGAGTTGAAATGTTACACGTCCGGACTCTTCCGAGGATTACAATAGACTGAAACGTATATATTCTTAACTTAAATGTATGACATGGGTACATAATAAATACCAGACACTCATACTTTCTCATACACAATGTACACCGGCAGCCCATATATATATATACATATTACTTTACACACTACTTAGGAGTGTGTCTCTCTTTTTTTCCGCTTACACAACTGAACATCGATTGCTTGAAGACTTTGCTATTTATAGCCCACTTGATGCGTGGGTCTGCTCCAGAAATATCATCATCTTTTCGGGGATGAATGGTGACACGATCGTACGTGCTCAATGTGTTTATTCCATAGAGATTGCCATCTGCACTTCTTGTGCGTAACATTGTTGCTAATGGTCAATCTAATGGCACTGCTTGTGACGACCGACTTTGTTGTTGATGTTATCTGGTGGATGGGAATGGCTGCTTCTTTGTTGCGGAGTGGATCGATTATTTAATGTGATTGTTTATTGCATCTGGTGGATGGGGATGGCTGGGCCGTTACTTTGTTCTGGAGTGGATTGTGCCTCGCCTCGTCAATAAACTCTTCTTTGTTTCGTCGTCAATAAACTCTTCATTGTTTCGTTTATTAACTTACATAATGATTAGTTTTCATTACATTACTATGAACACGGTGCATTATGCATAAATGTGATCAGATTACAATATGTATTATGAACATAACTCCTCCATCCTCAAAAAGGACTTTATTGCCAAAGAAAGTTCTAAAATTTAATAGGAGTTTTCGTTATTATATGAGTGAAAAACAAATTTTTTTAATTAATACATGTTCATTTTACGTACATGAGTATTTGAATGTGCACTGTGTACCAATATAAAATTATTACTATTTTTACATATATTTTTTCGTTTTAACATTTCTACTAAGATTTTTTTTTTTATTTTATGTTTTTACATTTTTAAACATGTTTTATTGCATAGTTGTATTTGTATTTATTTTTAATTTCAAAATGTTGTAATAATAATGAAGTAAATTTAACAATTGGTAAGTTATTTAACTGCTAAAATCTAGTGGATCTTGCCGGGCGTTGTTTTCAGGTTGTGTTGATGTGACAATTTGTTGAGGTTCTCTTGTTGTACCGGATGCACGTTGACCTCTCCAAACCAGGGAGCTGTGTGTTGTTTCCATGGTGTGGTGGTCTGAATTTTTTCGATGTTTTGTTGGTGCCGGAGAAGACGATGGATTTTATCCAAGGGTAGATCATTAATCCATATTTCTTGCGTGTCTTTTTGATTTAGTGGAATAGAAACATGTGGCAAAAGAATGGGATGTTCCGTTAGTGTCTCCTGATTCATTTTTGTTGCTTTTTGTCTCCAGTTGCGTTTATTCTAGTAAAGTTTAAATAAAAGAGAGATTTAATATTTTTCTTTTTTATTCTTTAATTTTTTCAAATTTTATCACAACTCGTTATTATTTTGTTTTTATATTAGAATTTATTTTTCGCTACGCGTTTCGGGAAGCTTGTTCCCATCATCAGGCGCTTTGTACTAGTCTTTTGTTGTTTTTTTTATATACACGATTACCTAATAACGTTGTCTCGCTTCTTTTGTCAATATGTTTCGGGTTTGCTGGTGTCTATTGTTGTTTGCTTCTTTCCTGTTGTTGTTTAAGTGCTGTGCTTTATTGCTGTGTCATATAGTTCGTTTGTTTTGAATAGTAATTTGTCGTTCAATATTATGTCCTCTTCTGTTTTGTTGGCTTTGTATATTTCGTATTCTTCAAGGGCGTCAAGTAGTCGGCTCTTCTTGCATATGTGGATGGGTGTCAGGTTTGTTTCAAAGTCCGATAGGTTATGATTGTTGTTGATTAAATGTAGAGCGTAGTTAGATTTTGTGTTTATTTTTGGTTTGTGTTCTACGAATCTTTCGTAGAAGCTTCTTCCTGTTTGTCCAATATAGTATTTGTTACAGTCATCACATGTAATTTTATATACTCGTGATTTTCTTTTGTTGTCGGTTTTCTGTTTCTCCTGATTGTTTGAAAATAAATTCCTCGAAGTGCGAAAAGAAAAATGTACTGGCAATTCTATTAGGAAAGTTCCTTGTAGTGAAAGTATGTCTGTTTGGCAGCAAGCTGTTTGTAATTTAACCTTTTCAGGAAAAATGGCTATATAGAATTTAGCACTGATTTGTTCGATGAGTTCGTGCGAAACGGTTATAGTTACTAAGTCGCAATAACTGTTGCTGTTGCTTTTGACATCAAGAAGGTTTGCGATGCATTCTCCATTCTGGTGCCTTTGTGGTAATTTGAGTTCTTGGCAATAATATGTTGAGTGGATCATTTTACATTCTGTGTCCTCGTATTGGTAGCGTCCAGTTGTCATGACCAAAAAGGGTTTGGGTGGTAGAATGGCTGTGTTATTTTTGTTGGGTAAAGGGTATAGATGGAAAAGGGTATATGGGTTCGGATATACATACAATAGGGAAATGTAGAATAAAAACTATTCTCTCATTAATCTGATAGGATTCGACTTCAATCAATTCATAATATTCATGTATATCAGAACCATCGTTTCCGAAAAACATTTGTTTGTCAGTATAGTGCTTTTTAAGTTGATTCCAGATGTATTCCAGATCTTCAAACTTTAAAACGCTGTAATGCAATATTTTCTGTCTTGCGAAAACGAACGCGCTTTCCAAATTGTCGAGGACGTGAAAGATAATATTATCAGCGTTTGTAATGTATGGTTTGCTTTAAATTATTAAGATCGAACGATAAACAAAACTCGTCACGATGGTCGCTAAAATTCGATATTAGTTCTTTTTTTTATTTCTTCTATTGTGGTTGCTCCACTGATGTTTACAACTTCCCTTGCTGAACCTTGCAGTTTGCTTAGGATTGTTCTAAATATCATTACATTTTGGTAATTATTTGCGTTAGTAGCATCGTGAAAGTGTGTTACTATTGAATTTATTCTCTCAAGGAATAAATTAAGTTCATTCACGTCTCCGCCAAATTCGGGTATAGTGTCAGCGTGAACTCTTAACAATTGTTGCACTGACATGTTTAAATCTGAATCAAGAGTACTTATTGAAAGGTTATTAAAAATAGCAAGAATTGAATTGCTTTCTGCCGAATTATCAGAATGGTGATTGGTGAGGGAAGGATTGAGGGACTTAGCCATAGAAACAACTACTTACACGGACACAATATGTATCAGCTTTATCATCTTCGTGCTGGATAGAAATGTTTCTTTTTTCTAATTTGTCACTTCACTCTTTTTATTATTATTATTTTTTTTCCGTTCAGTTTTTTTTTTTTTTTGTTTCTTTTTTTCTAATTTGTCACTTCACTCTTTTTGGTAGGTTTTTTCTTTTTTCGTAGCGAAAATGTTCCTCGATGGAATTTTTCAGATAGGAACGTCGACTGCGCCAATTATATAATTAAAAAGTCTGACCTCTCCGAGTTCCAAATATCAACTGACTTTATTGTTTATCTTTACAAAAACAGAATAGGTACATGCAGTTGGGAACGAATTTATACATTCGGTCCCACGGCGGGTTTTATATTTCATATTTATAGAAACAGCAGACGTAGTGTCTGCTCCGAGACGTAAGCGAACTTGAGTTTTTCCATTATACATAATGATTAGTTTTCATTACATTACTATGAACACGGTGCATTATGCATAAATGTGATTAGATTACAATATGTATTATGAACATAACTGGTGGTGCCTACGATGGTATTAGGTCACCGGAGTGGGTATGCCCTCCCACATCGTGAGACAAATTGCATCACGACATCCATGGCTTAATATGTCACTCCATTATATATTTATGATAAGCCCCTATATTACAATTGCCTTCCCTTACCGTCGTTCACCCGAGTTCTCTGGTATCAGTGTCTGTCTACTCCACATTGATGTACCTAAATATCTAAACCATAGTTATCGGGGGAATCTCGTGTCGAGTCATAACAAAAGATATATGGTTAAGATTATAATATACTTTATTCAAAATATAGAATTTAAAATATACATATATATAATACTAATATTATTAATAATATGGTTGGGGTCTAAAAATAATATTAAAGTTGTGGTCTTAAAATCTACTTAATATTACGTCTACCTCAATGCAGGATTTCAATCAGGGCAAGTTCAAAATTAATTAGAAATTCATTCGCTATAAATAGTTCCTGTTAGAACAGATACTTCTTTGCTCAGATATAGCAAGTACAACTGAAATGTTATGGGGGCCGTGTCTTTTCTTATTACTATGGGAGCTCCTATACCATGGGTGTGCGTATCGCAACTTTCGCCACGATCTCGGTGGATGATGGCACCGAAGGCGCACGATGTGGATCGTATTCCCTGGTTCGAGTTTAAAAGTCACACCGATTGTAAATTCAGTTTCCCTGACAGCCCGTAGATGCCGGGGGTGTCGCTTCAGAAGGAAGTCCTTATTGGAATATGCAAATTTAAATCGATTTTTACGATTTGTTATTCCCCTGCAATGTTACACAAAACACTATGTCACTACGATTAGAATTTAGAGAGTTCGAGCTCTAAAGAATCACTATTCTGTTTATGTACAGACGATGTTTTGTCTGGTATGATCACGCGAGTTTATGCCCACGCCGGAGACCGAAGGAGTGCACTGCTTCTGGAGTCGGCGGCTGCTGCTAGATGTTAGATAAGAATATATGAATATGAACACTGTGACGTATGAATGCGCGAAGATGGGGGGTAGCGCTCGAACGATCTGTACACCAAAAATTTCGTTATCTCTAAGACACTGCACTTGACTTGACCAAAAGAAATAAGATTGTTCTACCACGAATACTGAAACAAATGCTTGCTTTACGACTACGGTTGTTTATATAACGAGATATAACTAGATATATATGTCGGAGTGTGCAGTAGCTTTGTTCAGTGATATGCACGAAAACGCAGACATACTCTTAAGTTGGTATGTCTTAGCGAAATCAGAGAACAGATCGCCTGAACGTCAATTAGACAGCCTTATTGCGAAGATCAATAGACAGTTGATAATTGACTATTTTCAATGTGTGCTATTGTGAACGAACGATTCTAAAGGATTTTGTCAATCGCAGTCAATTAAAAAAAATGCGATTGACAAAAATACCAAATAAATCGTTCGTTCACAATAGCACACATTGAAAATAGTCAATTATCAACTGTCTATTGATCTTCGCAATAAGGCTAAGAGTATCGAAGGGGTAGGGACTTTTGGTGTGGGGACGTGGCGAAAGGTGGACGAGAAGAAAAAGGATTATTAACCTCTGGGATCGCTGCGTTACAAAATGGAGGAAATCCAACAAGCCCAAAATCCAACATCGGAAGTGGGATCCTGTTCCCAAAAATCTCAAGGAAGCAGTGATGAAAACTGGAAAAGGATCTTGGAGCAGCAGAATCAGAACTTGTTGGCATTATTACAAGCTGTGAGGACGCCTACAGTCCAGTTCCCAGATTTTGATCCAGACAAAACCGCTGTAGATGCTCGTGCATGGATATCAACATCTGACATGTGCATGGCTGATCAGCCCTTGCAGGGTGCTCCTTTAGTGGTTGCGTTAAGTCGTTCCTTAAAAGGGCACGCCTCGGCGTGGCTGTCTACGGTGTCGTTTTCTGGTATGACATGGGTTGAATTCAAAGACTTGTTTGCTGCAAGAATTGTTTGTCCTGAAACTGTTCCTGCGTTCTTAATAAATATGAACAGTAGTAAGCCAAAGGAGGGGGAATGTCTTGCGGCTTATGCTGCAAGTGTTATGACGTCACTTATATCACGATGGAAAAATTTGTCGCCGGAACAAATTGCGGTTGCAACAGTAATGACGCATATTTCTCAATTTGAACCGCGTGTACAACGTTTGGCTTTCACAACTGAAATCAACACTAAGAACCAAATGCAACAGGAGTTACGTGCGATGACATTTTTAAAAAGACGAATAGCAGTACCGCAGAATGATGAAGAAAGCCCTGGCCCAAGACGATTCAAAACGATCCCGGTTAGTTCAGCTGTGAAGTGTTTCAATTGTGGCAGAATCGGCCATAAGGCAGCAGCATGTCGTTTGGGTAAAGAAAATCAGAAAAGAGAACACCGACCGAGCTCATCATTTGCTGACCTCCAACAAAAGAGTACAACAACCGGTCAGCCTACAAATAATATCGTTTGCTTCAAGTGCCATGGGACGGGCCACTTTGCATCCCGCTGTCCCCATAAAATTGTTAAGGATGGTGGAACTTCTAATGCGCCTTCGGATGAGCGACGTGTGGATGTATGCGAAGTCAGCGAGCCGCTAGGTAGTTTAAGTCATTTCGAGTGCTGAGCGCAATCAAACTAAATTAGAACCAAAATAAAAAGGCCCCTTTAAAGTTATTGAAGTCCTGGATGGCGATAGATATGTTCTACAGGCTCTCAATTCTAATCGGACCTATAAATATGCACATGATAGGATCAGGAAAATGCCTTCGATAAGTGATCCATTTACAGACGGTACAAATGTTGACATAAATTTAAGCGAAGAAAATGTAAACGAAGAGTATTTAAATGCAGAATATTTAGACGCAGATAACGCAGAAAACTCAACTGAAGAATATTTAAATGAAGAATGTTTAATTGAAGAATGTTTAATGGAAGAAATTTAAAATACAAAACACATGAATTCTGTTACAATTAATTTTTGTTTATTATTATTATTATTAATTGATGAAATGGCTTCTTTCCACGGCACTCACAGTCGAAGATCTAAGGGAGAGAAAAAAAAAGACAAATGAATGAAGGGGAAAGATCCTTGTCTTGTTTCAATATTTCAGCTTCTCGCGAATACTGTACGACATCTGTTCGCGGGATCCTGAAACATATAATGGTGCTGTTGCATTGTTTGCAGCCATTTTCTTTTCTTTAAAGTAAATTACATACCTACTACATGTTTGAATAACTATTTTTTTAAGTTTAAATGACATAATTATTAATCTAAGCTAAGTAGGGTCAATGCGGGTAAATGTAAACAAATTTGTAATTTTTGAAAAATAGACACTCAACTTAGGGGAAGTGGGGGCAAAATCGCATATTTAGTGCCAGTTAGCCTTAAAAGTCATAAAAAAAATTATTTTAACGAAAATAAAATCTTTATTCAGAAAGTATAGTATTTCATTTAGGAACTTTAATTAATAAAAAAATAAATAAACAATGAGAAAAAAATTAATCGATTTTGAAAAAAACCTTGAAAAAAAAACGGTTTTGCCCCTATGTCGGGGCAATACCGCACCAGAGAATTCTCCTGGGGGCAAAACCAATTTTGCGTTAAAAATGCAATCTAAGTGCAGAAGTCACATACATATTCAATATCCTCATCGGCTCCAACTCCTGCACAAGCTTCGTGACCCCACCCAGCACATTTAGTGCATCTTATCCAGCCATCAGTTTTTTTGGATTTTGAGTAAAGTTCTTTACAGAAGATGCACTTGCAATCCTCACTGGTTTCATCCTCACTATCGGTATCGGTTTCGGTTCTTCTGGACTGCTTGGAGCTTTTCCCGATTTTTAAGCTACCTTGTTTTGGTCGTTTATTCGATGCTTTTTGATTTAGTGCTTCCAGCTCAGCTTTATAAGGAGAACTCGTTAATATTGCAGCTTTTCCCCGTCTAGTCTTCCTCTGGGAAACTAACCTCTTTCCAACAGGTATTTTGAGAAGCTCTTTTGGAGAGGATAATATGAAAGCGGTTGACGTTGATGGAGTTGGTGGAACTATATTGGCGGCGATTGCCTCAACAAAGCCAGTGTTTGGTCTGCTTTCTTCATGATTGCAAGTTAAGACTGCAGTTGATGTGGGCTCAGAAGAAAATGCACTTTCAGAAGATGATGGAATTGGTTCTGTTGGTTTCAAGTTAGCTGATGGTTCCACAATTGCTTCTTCAGCAGCTTGCACTTCCGACAATGGCCTGTTGGTGGTTTCAGATGGCTCAAACATCCAGTCTTCGTAAACGTCAGGGTTTAAGGGAGAAATTCCAGTTTTTTTAAAACCATTGACTGCGGTTTGAATAACAGCTGATTTCATATATGCAATCCCAAACAGTTCTGGAATTTGATATTCTGTAACCATTAACGGTGAGTTTGTACGCAACCATTTTTTTACTTCAGTTGAATAATATTGACTCAAAGGAGCCATAAATGCAACATCGAGCGGTTGCATTCGATGCGAACAATGAGGTGGGAAGCACAAAACAGTCACATTGTTTTCTCGGGCTCTGGAAATAAATTCCAAGTTTTTGGTGTGCGTTGAGTGTCCGTCAAGTAGCAGTAATACCGGACTATCTCTTGTTGGATTTGCATGACGCAGGAAATGATCAAACCAAGTCAAAAATAAATCTGTCTGCATCCAACCGCTGGGATGATAGGTAGCAACTGAAGATGGAGGAGCCCTTTCAAGTATGTTTACATGTCTATGAGCTCTTACTCGAGGAAAAACAAACATAGGTGGTATGAACTGTCCGGAAGCACTCATATAGATCTCAATAGTGATAGTCTTACCACGTTCCGCAGATGTTAAAGATCCAACCTGAGCTTTTCCCTTCCTTGCTAATACTCTAGACACCTTTTTGGGCACTGTTGATATGCCTGTTTCATCTACGTTGTAAATGCGGTCAGGTGGAAATTGATGCTTGTCCATTATTTCGGTCAACAGTTGAAAATATTTTGAAACTGAAACACGGTTGAAACCCATTGCTCTGGCGCCGGAAGTTCCTTCTGGCTTTCGAAGGCTAATGCTAGGATTTCGTGTTAAAAAGTTTTCCACCCATGTGTATCCAGCCATCCCTGTTTTTTTGTCAAAATCGTGCCTTATCTTATTTTTTTCAGCAAGCTGAAATGCGATTTCGCGCAAGTCTTTGATTGTAATGGGGAACAAGCGAGCTTCCAACAAAACGATATGTTCTGCCAATTCTTTCTCTTGCTCTTTAGTAAAAATGGTCTTGAACCGTCCAAGCGTCTTGTCTGCACAATTACCGAGGGTTTTAGATTTGTTGAGTACTTTGGCATATCTGTCTCTCAGGGTGCTCTTTGGGACATTAAAAGTACGACAGGCTTTCTGATATCCCATCTCCTTTTTCAGAAGAGCGTCAATAGCATTTTTCATTGCTGATTCTTCCCACGATTGTCGTGTTGTCTTGCGAACATAGTTGCGTACCATTTTTGGCCTAAATTTAAAAATAAAAAAAATTAAAATAAGGAAATTCATTAAATAAAAAAATATCTAGCAAAATATAACACTGGGGGCAAAACCGCACACTGGACGGTTTTGCCTCTATGCTATTTTGCCCCATGCAACCTTAGCTAAATAAAACAAGATTGTTCGAAAATACGAATGTTTTTCACTGTTTTTTAACTATCACTACTTTTATTCGCACCACACTTTTTCAGAATAAAAACGAATGTATTTACTTTTCCAACGATTTTATACAGAAAAATACAACTTACTTCGGACAAGAACGATAGCGTTATGAGCAAAAACCGCGAAAACAACCGTAACTTTTTGACGTCTTCGACGAATAACTGAACACTCACATACATGATGTATCATGTCTTTGGCCAAGTGTCTACATCAAAAGTATTGCCATTGAGTTTTTTTTTTTCATACAGCCTAGTACGGAAACGGTTCTGCCCCCGTGTGCGGTTTTGCCCCCACTTCCCCTAATTATTTTTAATTTTTTTTTTAAAGACACTTATTGGAATCTTATTAATAGCAAACAAAATGTTTGCATTTGTTTGTTATAAACTAAAATTCTCGTTTTGAAAATTAAAGAACAAAGGTAAGTAATAGTATGTTTACATTTACCCCCTTCTTTAATTATTTTTTACCATTTTCCGAGGTAAATGTAAACAAAGATTTTGCGAACAGTAGATGATACTTAAAGTTTTGTGAGTGTAAATGGGAACAAATTGGAGTTCTTTCATCCTCTGCACTAAAACATAAGAGAAAGTCCATGTTTACAATTACCCCAAGTTTCCTTATACCCACAGATAATTATGCAGAAAACACTCGAAACACATGATTTTTATTAAACTTATATTTTTATTAAAAAGAAAGTAAGGTTATTAAAAAGAAAGTAAGGAAGGTGAGGTTGACCTTTTCAGTTAAGGCTGAAGTTATTTCATTTCCTCGACTGGAACATTTTTCTCAAATTCATAGTTTATTCATGTTTTTGGTTTTTTCGTCTCCGGTTGTGTTTAAATGTTTATTTAATAAAAGATATTTAATAAATTTTGTTTCTTTATTTATTTTCTTTTTGTACTTTTTGATTTTCACAACTTTAATTTTATTCTAATTCTCGCGCTCTCTCATAGTTTATGTTTCCGTCATCATCTAGCGTCTTCTTTGGTGATGGAAGCATAGCAATAACTTGTTTAAGTTTTATAAAGCTCACATCGTTCGGCAAAAATTTAAATATAGTTTTTGAGGAGTCAACTGAAGTAAAGCCGTGAACCTTTATCTCTCCTAGTCCAATTTCGATCATTTCAATGCGGCATACGTATTTGAATGACGTGCAATTCCTCTTCCCTCCTTTGAATGCTGCTAAAATAAATCCTCCCACATCAAAATCTTGAATTTGCTTGACTTCCATCATATCGACTTCATCTGCCACATATTGTAAGTCGTCTTCCTCCCAGTGAAGGTCCGCTAAATCATTATCAGCAGGTGTGAAGGCAAAGCCTTCTTCATCCTCAGGAGATGATGATAAGAGGACATTTTGTTTGGAAAACGTTTTTTTTGGAATTGTAGGCTTCTTCTTTTTTTGAGCTTCTTTTAACGGTTTTTTCTTCGGGTCATGCTTTGACAATTTTTTCTCTTCAGCTTCTTTTAAGCGCTGCAGGACCTCATCAGTTGTTAATTTTTTTTACAATTGGTCACAGTTGCAATAAGAATAGAAAAAAATGTATTTATCACCTTTTGATGTCGAAGGTATTAGTGAAAACTCAGTAGAACCCATTAAATTGTCAGATTGGGAAAGAGCACGAAGACCATTATTTAGCGGAGACACTGGAGACTCCAGTCCAAAAACTCTGCTTGAGCATGCTAACGAGAATAATATTAAAAGAATGAGGCAAAAAAGCCACAATTTTAAACATAACATTACTTATTGCAGTGGTTGGAGTATTTGGCGTCGATGCACATTGGCTTACAAAAACATTGCGTGAATTGGAATGAATGTAAGGTGACCCAGAAGATGAGGATGGCGAATTACTTTCTTCCGTGATAGTGGGATGTATGGGAATCAAAGCATTCCTCTGTTCCGCCAATGGTGTTTTAACTGAGATCGGTGATGTCATTTCAGCTATACAGAATTGAAATTAGTGATAAGATTTTAAAAAGTTTAGAGTTATGTGTATTTTACCACTAGGTGTTGGTTGCGGAAGAGCTTGTGGAAATAATTCATTATTTTGTTTGTACTTCCGCAGCTCTAGCTGGTTAAAATCGGCATCTGGGAATTTGCCTGCATTGACTGGAAACTCTCCAGTCGAGTTAAAGCCAGCAATTACATTTTTGGCAACCAGGGCAATTGTCCAAACTTGTCCAAGGAGTTTGACAAAGTTTGTTTTAGATAGTTGAAACAAGCCATTGCCTATCATGTCTTTTCCATGTCGCACAAGTATTTTTTCCCAAGCCTTCTTAACAGGGCCGAAAACAGATTTATCTAACGGCTGAAGTTTGTCCGTTAAAGTGGCTAGGAAATCGAAGCAAATGGATGTTGTTTCTTATAGCACTTTCGACTATGCGGACACTTATATGGCTAGAGTGACCATCATAGAGCAACAGAGCAGCTTGACCAGGAAGCTTTTCTCAGATGTTTAATGTGAGGCAAGAACCCGTTTATGAACCAATGATAGAACTGTGGTTCCTCCATCCAGCCGTTCTTCGAAGCTCCATACAAGGTTCCTGGATATGCTTCATTGCTAGTCCATCGGGCTTGTACTGCTGCTCCCTTAAAAACAATTAAAGGAGGCAGAGCAAAGCCATCTGCTGAAACGCATGCCAAAACTGTGGTCGATTCACGCCCAGATCCACCAGTAAGCCTACTCAGCGAAACTCCCTTCTGCCCTATAGCCCTTAGTTTACTTGGGTCGCTACAAAATCCGCTTTCATCAGCGTTAAACACGAAATTGGACATTTTTTCGTCGAGACCGCACTCCTTTACAACTTTATCTAGCTTTTCGTAAAAATCGTATATAATTTCAGGCTTTCTTGCACCCTTTCTGCATTTTTGTAAAAGCTCTGGCTTTTTAAGGGATAGCGAGGGATGTCTTTTCATGAAGTTTCGATACCATTCTTCCCCTGGCCTGGAGTTATGGAATGGAGTTTTTAACTTGTTATCAATGAAATATTGGGCTATCAAATCCCGTAACTCTTCTTTGTCGCATGGATAACCACTCGAAGAACGTTTTATTAGGCATTTAACGACTTCGTTTTCAATTTCTAATGGCAGTGCATTGCCGCGCCCTTGGCCAAGTTTTTCTAAAGACGTTTTACGGCCATTTATCCTGTTATATATAAAAGCCACAGGTACACCGTAAGCCTCCTGGGCCGCCCTAGAAGTCAAATTCTTATTTTTAACATCTAAAACTGCTCTGGCCACGTCATCCAAGGTGTATGAAGGCATAGATTTTTTTACGTAATTGCGAGGCATATTGGCAACTGAAAATTAGTAAAAACCCCTTGATTTCAGAAACATGTAGGCAGAATTTATTAAAAGTATATGTTTACATTTACCCCCAAAGCTCTGTTTCCATTTACCCACATGGGATTATTTCCTGGGGTAAATGTAAACACGCAAAAATGTATATATGTATCTTTAGCAAATAATGTAGGCGTTTTATTTTTAACATTGCTAGGACTAATAATGAAAGCTAAGAAAAGGACATCGTTAAATTTGACTTACCTGGTAAAACTTCTGGAAAAAATCACTTTTGTTGTAGGCGTAAAGCTTGTTTAACACTAAAAAAACGAACCACTCACGAAAAATCAGCGCATTAACTGAAACTGACACACACGAATGCATCGAACGTGTTTGAAAAAAAGCATGCTTGGACTCTTGAATAGGTATGAATTTTAAGAACCTTTCGATGGGAACACAATTTTTAACATACCGAATTACAAAAGTCAACTGGTCGATATGAGAAAGGTCGGGTGTACTATCAACGCTTATGGAAAAATATTTTGCCGATCTAATTTCACCTAAAATTTTCATTAGGACTTGTTTTCCCATTATATCAATGAACTCGTTGCAAATATTTGCTGATAAATAGGAAGTGTATCCCTTTCCTGAGTTTCCACATTTTTTTAAATGATCTGCGAGGAATGAATCAAATTCACCTAGAAGTTCCAGGCATCCCAAATAATTTCCATTGTTGGGTGACCCAATGGTTTCGTTCTTACCACGAAATGGAAGCCCTCTTGATGCCAAAAATTTAATAACTGCAACAATTCTTTTGAGAACATTTTTCCAGTAGTCTACTTCTATTTTGTTTTGATTTAATAAATCTGTATCTACCCTACCAGTATTTAAACTCCGTTGGAGATAAGTCATCATAGCTTGTCTATGTGATGAACTATTTTCGTGCTCCAAAATTATGTGATTTATGTGTTTCCAATCGTTACACCCATGGGGAGAACAAAAGGCTGTATTTGAAATGTTGAATAAACAACATGAAAAACAATATAGAGATTTTTTGGAAGGCGAATATAAAAGCCACTTTCTTTCAACATCTTCATTATTCCTTAATTTACGATAAAAGAGTGTTTTATTGAAATTTCTTGTTTTTGATTTACCATCTGATTCGATGTATACTCTTGATGATTTTGAGAAATCAGAATCATTATTTTGAAAATAAGTCGGACCCTTACGGATCCAAAATTCACGTATCTTTTCGGTAATTTTTTCTTGAAAGTAATCACCAGGGTCAGTTGAATTTCTTTCTATTGCTGACATTTTTTGATTTTCGGCATGAGAACTTTTCGATAAAGTTAAAGTTTCTTGAATGTTGTCATTATCAAACTCACAACTTGAATTAATTTTATCAGTTGTCAGTGAATTAAAAGTGTCAATATTTTTTCAGGTATTAAAGTATTAACTTGACTTACAGATGGTTCCGATGTAAAGTATGTTGTTAATTTAGGTAAATTTTGAATAAATTGCTTTTTATGTTCTGCTTTTTTCCTTTTTTCGGTACCACTAGGATATGATCTTTTCGACATAATTATTTTGTTATTGAATTTTATGACAATAAAAACAAACACAATCACAACACAGGACTAACACTGATTGAATTTAAAAAATACTAAAAATATTATTGTTTGACTTCTTGGTTTTAAAATAATTTCAATAAAAACGAGAACGGACATGTAAAACCTACGATCTATAGCTTCAGTATCTCAGAAACACTGAGAAATACAAATTCATGAAATAAGTCGGAGAGCAGCTTGTTATTTTCTTGTAGTATACTTACATATATATTTTTTTTTCTTTGAATAAACTGATTTCTTCAAGTAGAAAGCGGAAACCTACCTCAATCTGCAATATACATTTTGGTTCATAAGCGCAGCCGCAGTGGTTGCTATGAAAGCCACCTCAAGTCCTCAAGCAAACACCGAAGTTTGCAGAAGCAAATCTGCTGATGAGCACTGCGCTACTGCACCTGCGCCAGAGCCAGTGCGCTGCGCAATACATACGTACGGTGCGGTGGAACGATTCATCCGCTCAGAGCGAAAAGAATAAGAGAAAGAGATACAAACAAATTCACCAAAAAATATGACGCAACAACATCGTCATATTTTCTTCCATAAGAAAGCGTGTATTGAACAGAGAGGTGTCAAGCGCAGTGAATAGTACAAGAAAAAAGAGGCAAGAAAACAAATTTGTTCTATCCGACGAGAAGACGACATATTTAGGTTTCGGGGATCGGGGTACCTTGTTGTTGCTATAGTTTTGTGTTGGTTTATGGAGTGAGTTGAAAAGCCAACATGTGTGTAGAACTGTAGAGTAGAACGAAAGCAGAGTTGTTAAAATAATGTTGACAGCGTGTGCAAGTGATGAAATTAGATCCATATTGCCAGAAGTTTAAGATGTTGAGCAAAAGAATTTCAAAAGATAAGACGGTTATAAAATCGACTTATATGGACCCTTCGCCACTTGTAGGTACTCACGTTGAATTTTGGTATTGGAACGGAGAGTACAATGAAACTTGTTTTTCTGTTATTGTCTATTAACCTTATTTCGTTTTGTTATATAATTCTTGTATAGATTCATTCATTTTGAGTTGGTGGAACTGGGGGCCAAATAATTGCGGGGCCCTGGGCCCTGGCCCACCGGGCCCATGCCTAAAGACGCCACTGCTAAACACCCATAGTGTCTATTTCGCTGCACTACAATAGTAAGAAGTAAATATAACTAAAAAATGAGTTTTAAAATTTACTTCGAGAGCAAGAGCTCTTCCTATATTGGCGTCTTCTAAAAATCTAAAATTACAAACACGAAACACTATGTACTACTATTTATACGGTTATCTATATCTAAGGCGCGGTTTCCTGTTTGGTGCTCGTATCATACTCTTTTGTTCGTGCATTTGCTGGTTTATTGCTAATAAATATCAATTATATAAATCCCTTTCTCTACCACTTCAAGAAGTCGTATACCGCTCTTTCAGTCGCTCTTTCAATCGCAGTCAGATGGCGTTGTTTTGACTTTCTCAACTCTAACCCCACTTTATTATGCAAATTAGATGCTTAGATGGTCTTTCTTTAATTTGATTTTACATATCAAACAAAAAGATACTTTCATAAAATCTGATGTTAAACAAAAGGTGTTTAAATTTTAAATCACCAAATTATCCTTTTACGGTTCACGTCGATCCTTCCACGATGTTGTGTGCAGCATTGCGGTTTTTCGGCGGAGATTTCTCTATTTTCAAAAATGTTATGGGATGAGAGATTATTACATCAGGGTCTATGAACGATCTTTACACTTGGATTGGATTACTTTGCCAGATTGGGATAAACTCCTACTTAATATAAGAAAGCACTTTTGAAATAATAAGAATTAAAAGTAAACTTGCAAATCTTTTTACTCTTACTTTACTTGGGGGTTGGTTCGTGGAAAAAATTTCTCTTGTAGGGTACTTTACGTATGTGAGGAGGATGTAATTTGGATGGCGTTGTGCTTCACATGGTGCTGATCCCGTTGGACCTCTTGTTCTGGCCTTTGTAAAGGTGAAGTTGGGCTTACTTGATCTACTCTTTGTGAAGTTGGGCTTACTTGCTCTAGCCTTTAGTACAGTTGGACCTAGTTGCTCCGACCTTTGTTAAAGATGGGCCTCCATGCACTGGCCGTGGTGAAATGTCGTATGCACTTTACAACTTTAGACACTTGATTTACGTTTGTCGAGCCATACGTTTGTGCGATGTCTGGCTGCTTCTGAAGACAAACGGGCGTTTTGTTTGTCCCGTTATTATGCACGTCGATTAGGGTAACAGCGTGGCGTCGTGGACGACCCGGTACCGATGTCGCTGGTGGTCCGCTGCCTTTAAATTTTGATTAAATAGTCGGCGGTCTCATTCGTCTGTGCTCGCACGAGTTGATCTTAGTGAATCCGTCGCTTTGCAACGTGGATTGCTGGTCGATGCGAGTAGTGCGCTCTGGATATATGCAGTGCGTAATTGCGCAGATGATGCGGCGCTTTTCTTATGGTGATGAATGATGTTTCCGCTGGATGCTATTGGGCGGCGAAGTTTCACACCGTGTTTCACTTCCACTGATGGATTGGCGCGGCAGATCACAAGTAACTGTCGTCTGATTATTCAGCTTTATTGGCCATCATCTACGATGAACTTTTTGGCATGTTTATTTGTTGCCGGTAAGAAGTGGGCTGATAGGAGCGTTGAAGACTGGCATTGGAGATTGACACTAATTTGTTGAAGGACCAAAACAATGTAATTGCGCATAAATTGGAAATTCCGGAGGAGAAAACTATGCTGTCTTCTTCTTTTCATTTATGTCTCCTATAACATTTAAAACTCCCCTTTGGAACCGAAGAAATTCCTCGTCGTTGAATTTTTGAAGATGAGGTGATGACTTTGGAGGAAAGCCATTTTACTGCAAGCTTTGTCTTCGTCTTACGCTTCAAAATTCTAAGTTCGATCTCATCAGGTTTTTACGTTTTCTGGCTTTGGTGAACTTGTGGATTTTTCAGCCAGTGGAGTAGGAACATCCAGAACATCAGCGGAAGCTTGCAGTTCCACGCTTTCTTCAACTTCCTTATCCTGTTCCCACCTCTGCTCCATGCTGTCCACAGTCTTTCGTTCTTCATAGAGTTTACTTAAGAACTGCAACTGATCAAAATACACATACACTTCTTCATATTCATTGCTTTTGAGCCACTTTTCTTGTTTGCTCTGACCTTCTTCTTGTATTTTGAAAATGAGTCGAAGTCCATCTCCTAATTACTTCTTTACCTAAAATAACAAATTTAACAGACCTACATATGTATCTTACTGAATTTCAAGGTTTTGTGTTGTGATGTATGTCATGCGTGACTTGTGACGCCTTTGCGATGAGGATGTTGTTTACTAGTTTCCATGACCTACGGTCGCCTTTTGACGGGCGTCATAGGTTATGGTCGAGTCCCATAGATGTTGTCGCTATCGGTCAGGTGCGAACGATGTAAATTCACCAGCTGCTTCAGTCTCGATGCACCTTGACACACACACAAAACTTTATCGTGCATTGTGAGAAAAAAAGTTAGAATTAGATGCACCTTGACACACACACAAAAAAAAGTTAGAATCAGATGAAAAGAAGAGCGACAGAAGAAAATAAGAGGAAAACCACACCACAACTTTGCCGGGGATTCAGCTGTTAGAATCCCTAGCCGTCCCATCCTTTGACGACCACATTATCCTTTAATATGGGTCGTCCCACGACTTACGCTTTCAAAAACCAAAACTGAACTCTAATTAATTTTAATTAATGCGGCACTCGCCAATTTAATTTTATTTTTAAACAATTAATTTAGGGCACATGCCAACTGTTCGGGAAATAATACTCCGATAGTCAACGTTAAATAGTTATTTATTATATTATCTGAGGGGTTACTTAATACAAGGGTTACGATTCTAATACAGTAATAAAAATGTTTATTGTTAATTCTAATACAATAGTTTCACCGCTCGGAGGGTATACAAAAGCACAAAATAGTTTGTCAGAGAATGACTGTTTATCGCACGGGATATAAGAATACTATAAAAAGATACAAGTTGTCATCGATTGACCACCGCTCGTTCGGGTTGAAAGATTACTGTAACCAGCAATGTGACGATCACGTCCACCAAGTCCATCGCCCAGTTAGTCCAGCCAATCCCACACACCAAAAGTGCTGAGCAAGCGATAGGCTAGGTGTATAGCTTGCACACAATGTGCACCACGAAGCCAGCCACACAGAAAAAAGATATGATCACAATTATTCGCCACGGAATCATTCTGCGAATTATGCGCCGCCAACGATCGGTCGGGCTATTTCATAGAATAAAACGAGGTCATCGTTGCCACTGATACCGTCCCACGGATGGGTTTCAATGACGCGATAAGCGCGTGTTATGTTAAGCAAAATTAATTAGCACCGCGGGGATTAAGTGTCGCCGGTGGATGGGTGGCAGTGATCGTACAAGTGGATTGGAATGTGCAGCGTCGGCACAACCACAGAGGGTGGGTAAACTGTGGCGACTGCAATTTGAATAAATGAACAATTGAATCAGAAATAAATGCATACCGTTGGCCTTAAGGGCGATGGCCCATGTTGGGGCGTCAACACCAACTTATATGTAAATGTCTTTTGGCACACGCCATCTTAAAATTTAATTATTTTTATTTTGGCCCGCGCCATGACTTTCACTGCTCCCACGCCTTACGCTTTCAAATACCAAAACTGAACTGAACTGACAACTGACTACTATGAATCGAAAAAAATACTTATCGTCCTCCATTCTACCACCACTCTCGCATTTGTACCAGCACCTTGTTGACGAACTAACAAATTGTTTTCGAGCAAAACAATTTGTTATCGAACTAAAATGGTTTATTATGCACTCCACCGTGCATGTCTACTACGGTACCGATACACTTCACTGCCCACCCTACCTTTTCTTTGCTTTCATCACCAACACCAAACCCAAGATCATCAGTGGTAACCACAACTAAATTAATCCCACGTACCACAATATGCAGGCTACTGGAAATTTCCATCCGCGGCTTAGTGAGTGTGCATAATCTTTCGTCTGCAGTCTGCGTGGTACACACACTTATTCAACCCACATTCCGTAAATCACCTCATGCGATAAGTTTCGCCCAATCCCATGATGGCATTTGTAAAAACAAGCCATTTGGCCTGATCATCATCATGGTCATGCAGAAAACCGGAATTTTTGTTGTTGCATTTAGCATGCCGCTCGGCAATGGGGATTTTAGCTGGTGAATGCATGTTGTGTGTACAGTTCAGTTTTAAATTTGTTTGAATTCAATTCTGTTGCGCAGACTACAGTGTGGGGAAAAAACATTTTGCCACTTGGTGTAATAGTGACGATACTCTAGGTGAACAGAAATTTCGTGCACTTTACAAAAAAAAAAAAATAGTTTCTTGGATGAGACAATCTGTGTACCATTAAAGTCTATTACTTTCCTTTCTAGGTACCTTGCAAGGGGTTGTAAAGGGTTTTTCATTAAGGGCGCTCGGACTTCAAGTACATTTAGTGGCAATTATGTATGAAATTCAATTTCCTTCGCATGACCACCACGGGCACGTTTGCAAAAGTCCAATCGTTGAATCCAATTTTCCACGACTTTTTCACATAAATTGACCGGAATCGCAGCAATTTCACGTTCAATATTTGCTCTTAGCTCTTACAACCTCGCCGGTTTATTGGTATAGACTAATGACTTCACATAGCCCCAAAGAAAATAGTCTAAAGGCGTTAAATCGCACGATCGAGGCGGCCGATCGACTGGTCCATTTCTTGAAATAACACGTTCACCGAATTTGCTTTTCAATAAATCGATTGTGACGTATGCTGTGTGGCTAGTGGAACCGTCTTGTTGAAACCACATATCGTCCAGGTCTATTCCGTCCAATTCGTGCCAAAAATTATCAGTTAGCATGGTGCGATAGCGATTTCCATTCACAGGAACGTGGCGATTTGCATCATCAACGAAAAAATATGGCCCAATGACACCACCGCACCAAATAGTGATTTTTGCGGGATGTAATGTTGCCTCGTGAATCACTTGTGGATTGCTGCCTGACCAATAACGCATATTTTGCTTGTTGACAAATCCATTGAGCCAAAAATGAGCCTCATTGCTAAAGATGATTTTTCGATGAAAATCCGGATCATTTTCAAGTTGTTCTTCAGCCCAATCCACGAATCGGCGACGCTTCAGATGGTCAAGTGGCTTTATTTCTTGTGCCAATTTGATCTTATATGGATGTAGGCCAAGATCTTTTCCCAAAATTCGCCACAATGACGTCACAGAGATGCCCAATTGTTGAGAACGTCGTGTGAGTGACTGATTTGGGATGCTTGAGCGGCGGCAATATTTTCTCCACTTCGTGCATTTCTTTGTCTTACTGGCACTGGAACATTGTGTAGCGAAAATGTGGATTCAAATTTTTGCACTAGACGTCGAATTGTTGATTCGGCAGGCAAACGATGGCGTCGATAAAATGGTCGTAATGCTCTTAAAGTTGCGGTGATCGAACTCGAATTTTGGTAATAAATTTAATTAACTTGCAAACGTTGTTCAAGTGTGTACTTCTCCATGATGATTTGCCAACTAAATACGAGTATAAATGTCAGAAAAACATGAAAAAATATGGCGTGGTTTGCCGTTCCTATCGAAAACAAGTCCTCGGTCCCTATTGAAAAACCCTAAAAAACAGGTTATTAACCCTTTCGGTACAATTTTTGAATATATAGCACAAAAATATATTGCATCATATTTCTGGCTTATTTCGGGATTAGAAACCAATTAAAAAAAAATAGTTGCAGAATGCTCAAGGACACTTCAAGGAGGTGTTACCAAACGGCAACAATTTTGAGTTTGAGTAGTAAAAAAAACCCATGAAAACCGTAGGGTATTTTTTTTTTTAATTTTATTTCAGTTTTAACATTACATTTTATAAAAAAAAAACAAAATAAATAAATAAATAATAGCAAGCGATAAATAATTCAAGTAATTAAAAAGTTAAATTAATATAAAATTATAATTTTTAATTCATTTTGTACTGAGCAGTAAAGCAGGTGTAAAAATTAAATACAATTTTACATTCAATTTAAAACTTAGCATTAGCAAAGAAATTCCTGCTATAAAAACTAATTAATAATAATTAAAAATAAGGTTTCGAAATTACGTATCACATATATAATATCAGGAATATAAGGTATTGCCTTCAAAATAACCTATCAATGCTTCGAATGAAACTGTTCAAAACAGTTTTTAGTTTCACTTGGAGTACAGAGATGAACATCACATTTTTTACATCTCAGTCTTGACATACCAGTGCAATTCAGTTCTTTGCACCTTCCTCTTATCGCAGTATAAACTGGCCAGTGCTCAAATCCATCGTATCGTACCAAAATGCCTGGTCGAATTTCAAACGACTTCCTTTTTGAACTCGGAATCATTTCTTCATCGCTTGCTATGTTGCGTGGGCGTCCTCGTTTGCGTAAGGGTATAGTTTCTGCTGAGTATAGCAGGCCCTCAACAACTTCTCCTCTGAAGTCCAATAGATCCATATATATTCGCTCCCCTTTCGCTAACATATCTCTGCGGTATTCGAGCCATGAATTGCATATCGCCAAATCGATCGTGTGGTCAAAAAGTTTCAAGTTTCAGAGTCCACTTTTTAGATCTTATTTGAATTCTATAGAGTGATATCAGGAAATCCATTTTATCGATACCACCCATATGCTTATTGTATTGATGAACAATCTCCGGCCGCTGAATGTCTAAAAAATTTTTTTTGCTCAGCACTGAAACGCTTCACCTGTGAAAGCGGAAAGGAGCCATATATAGTTGAAGCCAGAAGAACTGCACCACTATCCATCCAACGCAAAACAAAAATATTAGAATTGGCCTCAGTCCTATGGTCGTAGCTTCCTCTCCCACGTTTCATCAATTCTTTCTCACCTTGCATAGTTTTGGATGCACCACATGTTCTATTCGCACGTAACGTTCCTGTAGCATATATTCCCTGAGACTTTAACTGCTCCAACAAAGGAATATTTGTGAAGAAGTTATCAAACATAATCTTATGTCCGTTATCCTTGGGAATGGATTCGCTAAGTCGTAACACTATGTTTGATGAGAGACCCATGCTGTAGTTCCCCACAATTGTACCCTTTCCCTGGTACACTTCAAAATCATGAACGGTGCCATCCGTACTGCAGAGCACGAAGATTTTCATTCCCCACTTGTTTGGCTTCTTGGGCATATATTGCTTCAGGGAAGTTTTTCCTTTGAATGGAACCATCATTTCGTCAATGCATACGAATTCCTGTTTAGGAATGACTGAACATTTTTGGCGAATAGTGTTCAATAGAGGACGAACTTTCCACAACTTGTCTGTGGGGCTACTGACATTTGAAAAGTGCAGATTATTCCTTATCAAATGAAATCGATGCCTTGACATTTTTTCGGAAATTACGGGGACCATGGTTGACTTTTTCCAATACATTTTAATGCGTGGAAAACCCAAGGTTCCAATTGTGATTGCCATTGCGATCATTTGATATAGTTCATTAGTGGTTACCTTAATGATTTTGCCGGTGCTGGACAGTGCGTACTGGTTTGTACATTCTGCCAATTCTTTACAAAATTCGTTTGGAAAATAGCTTAAGAAGTACTGTGTTGGGGTCTTACTATATTCATTCTCGTTATTATAATTCCTTTGGTTCGATTCAGCAAATTGAACGCGTGGAACATGAAACTCTACTTTTCGCCAAGTATACTCACGCTTAGAGGATTTAGGTGGACTGGCATCTTCTATTTCTGGCTCTGGAATGGGCAAGTTTTGAACTTCACTTTCTTGCCTTACTTCAGTTTGAGTAAACCGATCTAATCGGCTTTCTCGTTCTTCATTCAAAGGTAGCTGAGAGACTCCGTCAAGGTGATCATCAATATCATCCCCATCTTCACAGTCGCTGATGTCTGAATTGTCGAAATTGTCGAACACTTCCAGAATTTCGTCTTGGGTTCTAAGAACCTTGCGTCTTATTGGTGCTGAAAAATTATGTTTGCCCACATTAGGAAGTCTCAAAATCATATGATTACCGAATGTTGCTATACGGCAAGAATTATTTTCCTAAAGAAAAGGCTGAACTACATCAAAACAAAAGTGAAGAAAAGTACAAAAAAGTGAAAACATCGAAATTCATCGAAATCACACGCATATTTATACGACATCTATCATTAAAATCTGAACTAAAAAAGCTCTGAAGCTTTTCGTTTGACACTTTAAAATTTCCGGGAATTTCGAAAACAAATTTAAAAACAAAAAATTGTGAAATTTATGTGAAATTTGGAAATATATAAAAGATTTGATAACTTCATCATTAAAAATGTGTTCTAATAGCCGTGACGCGAAAATGGTAAAAGAACTTTTTGAAATAAATATTGTGCAAATTTATGTTAAAATACAAAATTTCCAGATTACAGCTTTAAATAGTTTGCAAGATGCGGCAAACCGAATTACAAATATATTGCAAGTTTTGGATTTCTTTGATGTTGCGACAAGTACTAATCGAAGGTGGTGGGTACATCCCATAAATCAAAATCGCAGTAATTAAGGCGACTTCGACAATTTGGTTCAAGAGATAATGGAATACGACGAAGACAAATTTTTCCATTACACAAGAATGGAAGTTCCGCAATTCACATATTTACTAAATTTAGTCAAACCGTATTTGAGGAAATTAAGTAATAGGATAGGACTGCCAGAGGCATTGCGGCTATTTGTCACACTGAGGTAAATTGAAAACCATTTCTGAAACTCATATTGTATAATTATTACTTACGTTATAATATTCCTTATGTTTAGGTATCTTGCAACAGGAGACAGCTATAGCTCATTGGCATTTGCGTATCGCATAGGCAAATCAACAATTCAGAGAATTGTCCCGGAAGTTTGTAACATTCTATGGAATGTTTTGCAGCCGATATATTTGCCATCAAAAACGCCCAGCCATTGGCTACAGGATGCACATGATTTTTACCAAAACTGGAATTTACCGCATTGTTTGGGAGCAATTGATGGAAAACATATAACGATTCAAGCGCCAAGAAAAAGCGGATCGTTATATTTTAATTATAAGAAGAATTATAGCATCGTACTACTGGGAGTTGCAGATGCCAATTACAAGTTTACGTACGTAGACATTGGAGCGTTTGGTTCACAGAGTGATGCTGGAATTTTCACCAATAGCACACTGGGATTGCTTTTGGAAACAGCGCAAATGAATTTCCCAAGTCCAGCTCCCTTACATGGAGGTATAGTATAACACATTCCATAACTGAAGCACCCAGTGCAACAACCAGATAACTCCACTTTTTGAAATGTTGAGCAAATTAAAAAAAACTATCTCAAAAATAAGAAATCAAACTTATTGCTAATGGAAGCTGAAACGCTTGCCATATTTTCTGCTTTTCTGTAGCAAAATCTTCGATATTTCGAGATGGTCCACTTAATACGATCTTTGTTGGTCACAGTTTTCTTGTAAAACGGAGCCAGGCTCGTTTTAAAATCAAATATGTCCTTATTGCTCACTGATATCACGCTAAACTTTTTCGAACACTTTTCCACTAAATTCTGCCAGTCTTTTGGTAGATAAAGACGTTCTACTCGTCGTTTTTGTTTTTATATAACGCCAAAAGAGCGATCGCAGGGCAAAAAACTGTGTCCCGGTTCTGGTAAGTGATGTTCAATAAGGCTTTTATTTTTGTGTTTTACGAGAGCATATAAATATTGGACAAGAGTGTTGTTTTTATTTTGAGCACCGCAGTTATCGGAAATAAATATAATTTCGTCACAGTTTCACTTAAAATGTGTTCAATAAAATGATGCAAAAAGCTTATGACTTCATTTGGACCTTTTTTCCCGATGGTCTCATCATACATGTACATGTAGCTTTTCTTGGTAGTGCATTGAAAGATACAAAAATTAAAGACCCATAACTGCCCTTTATAAAAGACATCACCCGATGGTATAAGTGGAAGTGGCAAATTTTGTTGGAAATCAAAAGTAATGCACTCAACTGTCGAGTCTTGAAGGCACTCGGAGCTTCTTTCGCGTAGAGAATCATAAAACGCTTTAGCCTTCTTTTCGTGAAGATCTTTTGCATTCTTGAGTGCACGTTTTTCTTCCTCGGAATCAGTTGCAGCTATTTTCTTTTCATGACTATCACACGTCTGACAAGTGTCTGATCTAGGTGATCCAAAAGAAAGCTTGAAATTTTTTGCAAAGTATTCCCTATAAAAATCGTATGTAACTTTTCGCTTTGGGTTACCATTTTGTTCAGTCATCAATGCAAAAACGCTTGGCTCAAACTTTTCTAAATAAAGATTATACATTTTCCTTACATTTAAGTCGGAAGGTAAGTACTTCAATTCCTTATTTTGGCTGTAGTGAGAAGATCGTTTTGGGAAACTTTTAATACGGCTGTCAATATTTTGGACAACATCTTCTGGAATCTTGTTCACTCTGTTGGTGTGACGACCTCTCATGTCAGAGGGCACAGTTACTTTTTTAACCAAAAAGCTTGAGAGTCTTTCGATTCGACTTTTATGGACTCCATGAACAGAACAAAATGCTTTTTTACATACCTCTATTTCATGTTTAATGCCCCGTATAAAATATTTATTTTGGAATTTCCTCACCTCATTTCCACTCACAGATCGACGCCTCTTAACTGCATTTTGCCTTATCAATCCACACAAATATGCGTCTTGTTTTTCTTTATTTCCCAGCTTATTAAATTCATGAAAAACTTTCGCATACAGATTCTGACGTCCAGCGTCAAAGCATTTTTTCTTGCAACTGCATGGCTGGCCCATTGTTTTTGCTGCTACGGTATTTCCCTTACGGTTTGTGTACTTCTTGCCTTCTGCTCTCTTCGTTTTAGCTACGTTTCTTTTCCACGCGTTCTGATTGCGCACACGCTTTTTTCCTGAAGGCATACAAATCAATAATATTACACTGAAAACTCAAAAATTTGAATGAATTTATTACCTTTTTGAACAGGTAAAGTATCAACACTACTCGATGTCTCCTCATCATCAGATTCATTTTCGTATACGGAGCCCGATATGGAAAAATCTGATTCACTTTCACTAATTTTTTTTAAGTACGTAACCTCGCACCAAGAATTAACTGAACCAAATGATACATTTCAAAACAATACAGTAGATTCAAGCAAAAACTTTGTTATACACTCATACCTGTAAAGCTCGTTTACTGTTTGAAAAGCGGTGCAAAAACAAGACAACTCCAGGAGATGTCTTATTCTTGCTCCGTTTTGAAAAGAGTGATAACTCCAAACCCGAGTTTCCTTATCCACCTTATCCAAGAGTCAATGGAGATGTACACCGAACGATGCAGGATTTTTTTTTCGTATTTCTGCATTAAAAAACATATTTCGCAAGAAAGTGGAGTTATCTGGTTGTTGCACTGGGTGCTTTACTGGTAATTTACACAATAACATAGATATATATATAGGTACTCGTATCCATAGTACAATAATCACGAACAAATAAAAAAAACAACTGTTTACATATATACTGCCATATTCATTAACCAAAATTCACATAATATATCTTGTTATTTGTATTCACAGAAACTTTGGATTTGCCTTATTTTATGGTAGGTGACGAAGCATTTCCCCTTAAACCGTATTTGCTTACGCCATTTAGTGGCAGGTACTTAGAAGACAGCAAATTTTATTTCAATAAAAGGCTATCCAGAGCACGTCGGTTTAAACGATTTCCAGTATTTTCTGCCCAACCCGTGCTTTCAGATCACATAATGGCGGTTTGACAAACTGGTCCGCCTGTTTAGCCTTTTTGATTGGAACCTTTATTGCCAGTTCATCAGCAATTTCATTACCCTGTATACCCCCGTTTCCAGAGCTTTATGTTATGTTGACCGCAAGGAACGTACAGCTCTTTGCGACTCCGTTTCACAGCTTCGATTTTCTTTCGACAGCAGAGATTACTTTTATTGGAGCTTGGCTGTCAATGAAGTATACGATATCATCACGTGGTGTTGCCGCCATTAAGGCTGATTTGGCTGCCTCTGCCCCTGGCAATAGTCGCGATTCATTGTGAAATGCATCCACGGTTGCACGAAAGATTGATTCTAAGAATAATGGCCAGCAGGCATGCAGATTTGTTTCTAAAGCTACTGTGGATGTTATCGACAGCTATCACCCCTATTGCTGGCGATACTATTTTGTTGCGCCTAATGTCTCCGCCTGAAATGCGTTCTGAAGCTTTAAAGTTTTACAAAACACTCCAGCTTCAACGTCTCCGCTAATTTTTGAGCCGTCTGTGTAGATGGATTCGACTGCGTGTTCATTACTTTCCCATTCCTCTCTGCTAAGCGAAATGCGAGAGAGTATGATGTATATGAAAGTCAAGGTACGGCATCATTTAGTCGTGGAATACAGCTGGGCCAAAGAAACTGTTTAGAATCTGTGCATGCCCCGTTGAGGTTGAATTCACCTTCCAGCAATTTAACTGCTGATATTCGAGCGGCGCTTTTCAGTTCAGATTCTAGCAAATAGAATTCTAAAGGTAGCAAGCGGAAGGCACTGGGCATGCCCACATACGCTATGCTTTTTAGTTTTGACATGTTCTTTCGATGGGTAACCTTATTTGTGGATTGTGACTGAACCAGTCCCCAATATGTTAACCGTTTGTGAGTAGCTCGTTGCCGCGGCAGTGGCACCAGTGGCTAAAAAAGCGTCATTGCAAAGTAGGGTGCCCCAAACAAGTAACTCCTTAAAATCAAAACCTTCAAATCTCTAAAATTGAGAGAGAATCTTCTATTTCAAAGAAAAGTACAGTGATGGGGCAATGACCTTGAGTAGAGGGACCACAACCCTTCTACTTGGATCCTTCCTGGTACGCCTGTGTGACCTTACAGAAGATGGCTGAGCTTTTTCCATTCCCTTCATGCACTCTTCTCGATGGTTGATGTCGTCATTCATAACATGATTCCTTGCTATACATATCTCAGATATTAAAATTGTTTGCAAAAAAAAGACAAAGAGAATGCAAATGAACCTTTCGTACTTGCAGTTCATTTTTACAATCAATCAAATGGCTGGGATACGTCAGCGTTGATCAGAGAACGGACAACACAGGTATTCTACCTTTTCGGATTAAAACGATGCCCATTCTCTTACGAAATGGTAATTATCACAGTTGTGGGTGTCGCCGTGTCAATTGTGTGAAGCAAAAAGATAACTTTTCCTTCACTGATTGGGCATTGAAACGCCTCTAATAAGTTTCAAGATGAGAATCATGTGGACACGATTACTCTTATATATTTCAAGAACTCCGAGGATATCTCGTCCTGGCCCCATCAATCGCGTTTCATTTTTGGAGTCTGACCATCTTGCTTACTACCTCGAAGCTGCTGCTATCAACAGTGACGTTGTGTCTAAGTCGGTGGACAGCTGTTTGTTGGTTTGTTGAAAGCAAGCATGTACATCGTTTTGTCTTCTTGACGTCAAGGCCAACCAAATTTCCTTGTTCTTCAATCGCCATGAAAGCCTCGAGCATGGCACGCTAAGATCAGCCGATGATGTCGATATCGTCTGCACATCCCAGTTGTTGGACGGTTCTGTTGAACATAGTACCTTCCGTATTGGCACCTGCCCTGCGAACTATCTGCTCCAGAACAAGATCGAAGAAGTCACATGACAGATGAGTGGCGACGGTGTATAGGTTAGTGTGTTGGCGTATGACCCGTGCGGTGCAGGTTCAATCCCCATGGGAAACAACAACACACGCCACCCATTCACATGCCTCTACACCAAAAGGAGGATTTCTGCCTGGTAGTACAATGGACCGTTACAGAGTCTGAGTGCTCTGGGATTTGGATTTCCTTTTTCTAACAACACCTTTCACCGCGTGTTTTCTAACGTCACACGAGACAACTGGATCAGTTTTGCCGCGATTCCGAATTGTTGCATCGCCAAGTAGAGCTCCTGGCGATGAATGTTATCAAGTGCGGCTTTAAAGCCGATGAAAAAATTGAGAACTCCTTAGCATTTGTCCTCTTCTGAGCGGCGTTTTTAATGATGGTTGTGCCTTGTCCAAGAAAGGTTTGTCATAACGAAGAATAACTTTCTTCCAACTCTCGATACAGGTCCTCAATACACGCACTTTACAACGTCATCTCATCACTGTATTTTCATTCAAGGGGAGCTTTCCCACTTCCATTATTAGAGGGTCACTTTGACCACACCCTTGAAAGTTGCATTCGTTTCACTTATCACTTCTTCAGCTTCATCTATCTACCACAATGTTTCTTTGCCGTGTTGATAGTGTCATTCTGAAGCCCGAGCAGTGAACTGGCTTTGCCTAAGCGAGGACGCTGTACGGAATTCTACAATAAATTCGATCATCCGCGGTTTTTGGTGTCATATCCCAGTCTTCCATAGAAGTCCCCCCAACAGGTCATTCAAATCAAGTCAATAAACAAAAAGCTGTTCGAATTCGATCATATGTACTGATCCTACACCTTACCTTAAATCAATAGTTTGAGACACATCAAACAGTCGCTGGACTTTGAAATTATCAAAACGCTGCCAAGAAGGTCTGCCGCAAAGATTATACCGATTTCGTTCCTACCCTGCTCCATTCCTTTATAGAACATCTTAAAAGTTTTTCCTTGCGTGCACTAAACACATCCGACTTCCGACGCTTTTGGTATCTTGAACACACTATATCCACTCGCCTTCCAACTATCATATCTCCCACCTCATAGCTACGACAATCAACTCAGACTTTCAATGTTTAATCCCAACCCCTTTAGGTTTCGCCTCGGTTTATACATTATTTTCCTATTCCCCGGTAACCGAATAGCTCTGACTCGAGCATTTCTACCCTTCCTAGAATTAGTAACCTGTGTAGCAACAGAATTGTCTATGCACACGCGCATGTTGACCCCTCAACAAGCCACCAAAATTCGGATAATTGCTTTTCCGTGTCGAATTTAGGAGCTCATGAGCATTGGCAACGTCCCCGCCGAGGTTGAGCCGCTTATCTCTCGCGCTGCGGTAGCGGTGGTATAATACCCGACCGGGATACCATCCCTCGTCTGGACTAGCCCTTTTGCATCAATATGGATAAATGCTTCCGGGGGGATAAAACCAGACCGGAGTGTACTCTCTATGTATATAGATCAGACTATTGTCGCTGGCCATCGCCCTTGCAACGTGCCTTGCAGTCACCTTAATGAATAATTCCTATTCAACTGAGCCCCTTCGTATAGGACCTTGTTGGGATAGTATTTTATATAGTTGGATTCAGGCGTTCGAAGCAAACGGAGACATGCCCTGCCTAAGACATTGTCTCTCCAAAACCCAAATCTTTTCCGTATAACTAGGCGCTATATTAAACCACAATTGACAACCATAAGGGACGATCGCCCTTATAAGGGCGATGTAGCGAATGACCTTCACTCTGGAGTTAAGTTGGCTACTATAATACAGTTTCCTTGTCAGAGCATAAGCCTTCTTGGACCCAGCAAGACGAAACACAGATACTGGTCAAGCCAAATATCCAGATATCTACCTACGCTTCTCACCGCCAATGGCTGCCCATTTTGTCCGATAATGGGCAATTTCTTCTAGTTATTTCTGGTATCCTTAGAGGCCCCAGCCAATGTTGTTCTGAACAAGATTGTTTTCGTCTTCTGAAAGTTGATTTTCAACTTCTATTCATCGCAATATCCCTTAATTTGATCGAAGTCACGCTGCAAAAGAATGTTAATGCCCCCGATTTAAGGACCTGATGTGTATGGCCCAAATCGTCGGCATACGCTATAGCAAGTCTGGGTGAGCCCACCAGATCAATGAAGCTTAAATTCTGGATCAATATTCAACTAACTTTGTAATGAATGTTTATAATTTCATGTATCGATAATTTTTGAAGAAACAAACCCCACAGGCGGGTCCGCCCCAGGGATGCAGGGATGCAATAAAGTAAAAGAGTTATGATACATCTAATCCAGATCATAACCTCGGCTTTTTGAATGAAAAAGAAAAAGTTGAAGGGTGTTTTACTTCTCATCTGTCACAAAATGACGGCACATTTTGTGGAGAAATGTCAAATTAGCGGATTAGTAAAACCCTGTAGTTTTTTTTTTGTAAATGGAGCATATGTATTGCATGCTTTCTTCCAGTCCTACCTAAACATCACCTCCGTATTTGAAGAGTTCGCAGGTTAACCATTACAGCCGGCAGCCTTTTTCCTAAGCTTTTTTGTATAGCTAAGTTGTCCACTTTTATTAGGCAGCCTCTTGAAAACATTTTTTATTCCCTGTTCGTTGGTGTCTGTTTGCATTCGTAATTCGAAGAACCTGCTTTAATCTCAGTGGTATGTACTACCAACTGAAGTACTACATTTTTAAACACCTTAAGATTTTTTCTTATTAATAATTTTCCTATCTTCTTTCAGATTAAACTCGGTGGAAATTGGTTTCATGGTCTTCTTGAAAATTCGATATTCGATTGGCCTTCCAACACAGCCTCGTCAATATTATCAATATACTCAAGCCGCATAAACTGGTGGCGACCACCGAAGACGGTGTTCCTTTCGGTATTATACGGGAAATTAACGAAACGTATATTTGCTTCTTGCGACAATGCGATCAGTATTTGCTCGGGCAGTTACTACAGCTCCTGACATTAACAGCGTAGCAACTACGAAATGTTAATTAACTTAAATTCTGTGCAAGATCCGTAGGAGAAGCTACTCAAAAAGCTGATATTCAATTGTCTATTGAAGTCCTTCATCACTGGCTGCCAATGGACGAAGTTGACCTCTTAGAATTAGGCCGTTATACTGAATTGCAAGGCGGGAATATTGACCAGCAATCTGGCTACAGTTGTATACTAAAGCTAATGACTCGATTTCTTCCAAAGGACACATTTGTGACTCGGTGTCCGGTAAAGAAAATAGTTTGGAAGCGAAAGAAAACCAACAGTGGCCTTGATAGTTGACGAGGGATCAGAGGACGATGACAATTAGTCGATTGACTGTAATGGAATATCCGGCGGTAGGTGGATGTACAAGTCGAGAAGGTTCAATTGGAATACGAAAACCATTCTTGAGTCCCCAAATAAGTGAAGCGGCGCTGCTACGAGACAATGAATCGATAAGTACGAATGTGATGTGACGGCGTAGAAGCGTTGCTCCAAGTCGTATCTGAGCAAGCATTGGTGCAAGAACACATACTGTTTTGTAAAGGTCACCGATACCCTATTGCTCGGTTGAGTGTCCGCCAAAGAGTCAGCGTACATGGACGTACATGGATATCCTATCGCATTTGTACAGAAACATTGAAAAGGGACCTCAACGATCCCCACGTACCGAAGCCGACGAGATGTGTATGATGAGTATTATTTTAATCAATTATCTTGACATTAAATTTGTTCGAAGAGTTTCCTTCCCAACACAGCTTTTGTGCCTTGAAAAGTAAATAAAAATATGCAGGGCTTCTCCAACCACTTATTTCATATTTCATATTTATTTAAGGAAAGGCAAATTAAGGAAGCTTCTCATGCCAATATGAGTACTCTTGGATGTTTGTCAGACTTTCCCAAGAGAGGGGCAGTGGAAACAACTAAATGTGTTACTGGCCCCGCCGTAATTAGAACCTGAAACCCCTTGAATATATTTTGAAAGGTCGTTTGTGCTATCACGTGGATCTGGGAATAGTTTTCTTACTGCTCGTTAAACCAGTACGAGCTTCTGAGGAAGAGTTAGATACTGCTCATGTCAGTGTTTGTGAAAAGTGCAGAATAGTTTCCTTCTTCTCATCCCTGCAGCTTATAGAAAAGCGGCTGAATACACGCCCTGTCCTGTGTTACAGTGAAAACTCCTTTAGACGGATAGTGACGCTGACAAATTTTGTGTCCGCCTAAGAAGTTGTTCGTCCAAGGGAACAAATTGTTTATATTTATCTTTTGTTTGATCAAAACATGTTTTTTTTTTTTGTAAAGGAAATCTAATAACAGAACAGGATTACTAATAAATTTATTTTCAAAAACGGGTTGTTCTAATGAGCGGTTCAAACCGACCGGTTGAAACGAAGGTAAAAAGAAAAGTCATTTTGCAAATACCGCCATCCCTATTAGACATCCTTAAATGCCATAACCTTCGCCTGGGATACGCTACAATGATTGAAAAGACGGAAGGGGAGACTAAGATTTAGCCTGTTTAAGAAAACGCCTCCACCTACCCCGTCATTAGTTCTTTATTCGTCGGCGTAAAAGTGGGGATGTGGACTTGTTTTCAAACTATAATTGGGGCATGGTATAGTCCATGTTTCATGAATGAATTTAGGACAGGAACCCTACACTAAATGTTTGCTTAGTGTATTCTACGGTTTCGGTGTTTGAGGGGAACACAAACGCTTTGGTGGGGCGAAGAAATTGGGCACCAAAGAACCGAACACTATTGCTGTGGGTATTATTTTGTGTATGATTGTGATTACCTTCGCTATGTAAGGAAGAAGTATTCGTGCTATGTTAAGGTTATATTCGAATTCTGGTTTACAAACT
Source organism: Portevinia maculata (assembly GCA_949715645.1). Taxonomy (NCBI): domain Eukaryota; kingdom Metazoa; phylum Arthropoda; class Insecta; order Diptera; family Syrphidae; genus Portevinia; species Portevinia maculata. Next base: position 116,263,070 of record OX454528.1, on the reverse strand, counting down.
TTATATGCAATCTTCTTCTATTTTTTACAGCAGAAGCTGGAAGTCTCGACCATACATCCGGGCTCCAACACATCAATACCAGTTGGTGCTAGTCAATCTAAAATTCTCACAACCGCTCAACGCGAATCCCCATCAAGTTTAAGTAAGTTCTTACGCTTTAAATAGTTAAACAAATTTATAAAATCAAGTTAAATACAAAAAGAAGAAAACAAATGAAAATATTAAACATTAAAGCTATGCAGTGATAAGAGTGTTTATAGCTAAATTAAGTCCTAGATAAAAATTGTGAATGCGCTTCGACATAATCATATTTATATAAAGAATATTTGTTTTAAAATTAAGAGGTAACCTTTTAGTTTGTAAGATGCAATTTGCTACATGACTGGAGTTGATGAAATTCTGATTGCAATAATTATTGTTATATGTTTCTCTTGTTGTGCTAAGAGAAAAGTCTGGTAAAAATCTGAATACACCTAAACATTAGGCTCAAACTAAATGAGGCGTGTATTTTCAAAACGTTGGTATTAAATAATGCAGACAAAACTTTCATAAATACTTTTAAAATTTGCCCAAATTGTTATTTTAAAAACGCAATCCGTTATCTGTTCAAAATGCCCTACGTACAAAGAAATAGACGCCTCATATACTACGTTCGCCTTTTTCTTGCCATCTGAACCGTTCAAGCTAACTAGATATCAGTAGTGCCTGCTTTGTTTAGAAAATTGACAATTTTTAATATTCTCGCCAATAATCCCAAAACCTCTTCTTCTTCTTCCCAAATGACGCCGAGACTATGATCAGGATTAAAGGGATCATAACGCCCCTTCTTAACTGAGTGTCTTCGGGTCGGCATGTGGGGTTCCCCCAACCTGTTACGTAATAGGTTAGGTTAGGTTAACGGGCTGATGGAACAGAGCAAATCTGCTACATCACACTTAGGTCCATGTTACGTAATACATCCAGTATTTCTTGTCCACTATTTTAGTTATGAATTTGTCTGATAACACTTAACCGTTAAATGCCAAATGGAACTATATTCAAAAGTGTCCATTCAAAATGTTCCACATCCTTAAACGCTGCATCCCACTGACTTAAGTAATCAACACTGGCTTGATAATAGGAATCAACATGGGCTTTAAAATTGATTGCAATATTTCCTTCTACCTGTAGCTTTGAAAGAACAGTTTTTACCGTAAATGGTAAACAATGTTCTAATCGCCCTTCTCTTAATTTTAATTTAAAGTCTTTCAAAACAAGAGACGCTTCAGACATTGTAATGTTTTGTGACTCTAAATGAAGAATGCATTTGTGAAAAAAGAATGCTTGGCTTTTCATAAAAAGGAACCATAGTACAGCATAAGGCCATTCAAGAATTTAAGGATTATTTGAGGACACTTTTCTTGCAAAAGAAAGTATTCTTTAAGAGGTTTAAATAATTTCAATATTCGTTCCAATGCAGGAAACAATGTCAACCAGCGTGTTTTGTTTGTACTCAACATCGGCTTTGTCACATATTTCCTTCAACTTTTCGACTCTAACCGTGTAAATATAGAAAAAAGAATAAATTTTGATTATTAGAACTTCAACGTCAACGGGAAGCAACCTGAGGCAGTTTGGACGCAGTTGTTTAAAATGTGGGTGACACAGTTTACAGCAATTAACTTTTTATCAAGAAAATCCTGCATTTTGTGAAAAATGTTGTTTCTTCCTCTTCTAGCTGTACTTTTGAAATTGCAGTTCGTGTTGTCTGCACACAATGCTATCATCTTTCTTGTGATTTCATATGGATTTAAACTATCTTGAAGACTTAGAAATTATATCGGAGTTTTCACCTGGAAGTTCCTTTAAACTCAATATTTTCACCTGAACTCCTTTATTCGGTAGGAAAAAGTGAACCAATATCGGACAGAGCTTCAGGGATCCATGATTTCAACAGTCCCTGTCACCTGTCACATAGTAATGCAAGTGGCCTGAGATAAGTCGGCTTTTATAAAATCCAAGGAAAGAGGTGCGAAAATATGTTTTACAATCGCCTCACACTTCGTTCTGACACACGAATACTTGTCATCGAAGCAAGATTTAATTAACTTAGAAGTGCATTCGTTCGATCTGAATGAAAAGCTGTCTTGTAAAGAATGATAAGCCCAAGTTCCTTCAATAAAAGCTAGCTCTTTTCGCTTGCTGTCAAATTGTTTATTCCGAACAAACGTAGTTATCTGCTTGTTGGTACAACTGTCGAGAACAGCCTTCTTATGTTTATTACTTTCCGTGTGCTGCTTGATATTTGTTCTGCCGCTGTTTGCTATTGAAAAACATGCAAAACATTTTGAGCACCTCACATCACTTTCGCTAAGAGATTTTCTTATGAACGGAAACTCTTTTTGCAATTTGTTATTGAAAACGCATTTTCTTTTAGGAACCATCTGAAAAAATAAAAAACAATCATTTAATCTTTCATTCAGTTTATGATCCCAAATTAATACTCACAGTTTTAAATTAATTTCATACCAATCGATTATCATTTCCAAGAAACAACCAAAAAGCGAAATGAATGTTATTAAAATATATTAAATTGAAACGAGTGTTGTTGTTTGTCTTTGCCGAAGTGAGCTCGGAGCAGCGACTGTGTTGGGTGGTAATTCCTATGGCGATGGTTCTCCGCAACGGTGACAATATGATGCTTAGGTGGGCGACGCGAGCTTGGGGATTCCTCTACCACGGTTATGCTGTCAGGCGACTGCAGTAACTGTTGGATAGGCAGAACCACCAAACTTTGACTTCTCGGAAAAAATAAAGAAACGTGCGAAAAGTTTTTTTTTAAAATGATAACAATTCGTTTGTTGTATTTACTAGAAAAATTATAATTGACAAAAGAGTTTTTCCAAGGTAAATGGATTATGAATGCCGAAATAAACAATTTGCTGCTATTCTCCGCAGTGGTTATGCTGTTCGTGGGACTACAGTAACTTTTGCAGGCAATTGGAGCAAAATGTAGAAGATAATTGAAAAGTAAGCGTAAAGCGCTAGGCCAATTTTATGTGCTTTCCAAGGAAGACGGTCTTGTACAACCTTCGTCGAGTGGCGAGCAAATAGAATCGGTAAATTGTTCTGGGCGTGCGTGCGGTTTTATACTAAATTGGGAAGAGCTTTCATAATAAATTTCCTTTGTTGACATCAGTTTCTTATTTTAAAGCTAGAAGAGCTTTTCGAAATTACATTATTCAAAAGCTTTCGAAATTACGTTAGGTTTCTTATTTAAAATTAGGGCGTTGCCGCATTGAAATTTCTTAGAAAAAAATATATAATTGTAAATTATAATACAGAAAAAGTATTAAGGAATTCATAAATGTTGGAAAACATAATAATAGTGATAATAATAGAATAATAATAATAAATATAATAAAAGTGCTGATGACAATAAGTAGGGGAGGTTATCTTTTGCAAATGTACGAGTGTACACTTTTCCGTCGTCCTTAGCTGTTCATTTTTGCAAACATTCTTTAAGGAGGTCAAATGTTTTCGGGAAGAGTATCGGCTTGTCTTGCTCAAATGAAAATTTTCTATAATTCCCAGATATCAGTTGGCCCAAGGTTAGTCCGATTTTTTGTCTGTCATGGACACTAATGTACTTATTTTAGTAAATACTGATCCTGGTACCCTTGTAGGAGACAATTGACTTGTCTATTTTTTGCTCATCTGAGGTTGTATTTTTCGATTTCTCGAAAGAATAAATCTAAGAAACTTTAAATAAAGCTCAAATTGTTTTTTATTTATTATTTCTAAAATTCGTTTCGTCAAATCAAAGTTTTCAACATCTTGTATTTACTTGTATTTTAAATTTTTTTTAATTTTGATTGCGAGTGGTATAATTTTCTTATTCTATTTCTTAGCTGTTTGGCCATTTTGCTTTCTTTCGACAACTGCATCCTTAGATCCCGAGCTTCGCTATTCAAGACATCATTTTTTTTCCAATATGTTAGCTTTGCTATTTATTTCGACGATTTGTTTTTTTTTAAACGGGTCACATCCTCCTTGTCCGCCAAGTTTGGCTGTCCTGTTCCATTGAACATTTTGTCGTGTACACGTTGTCCAACACAGAGGGCATACTCGCATTCTTTGGATCCAGTTGTTGATACAAATTTCATGAATAAAAAAAAGTTTCAGAACCTCGATCCGACTCAAAACCTGATTGACTGTTGCTTCCAGATAGCCAACGTGTTGCGGATGGATGAAGCATTTTCCTTGGCTTATACTCAAGAAGGGTTTGCAGATTGGAAAAAAGTTCTATTCTTTTTGGGGAATTTTGGATAAAATTGTAGATGCCCCTTATAGATTCTTCAACGTAGCTCGGAAGAAAACTGCAAGCGTGATTTGCACAAAGGGCAAAAGAGTGACATATGCACTTAAAAATAACTAATTGAGGGCAATCTACTTTAAGAAGTGCGGCCACTGAATGTTTTGTCCCCGTCATAACATTTGCTTCGTCAGCTGCAAAGCCAAGTAAGAAATGCTTATAATTTATATGATTACTTGTGAAAAGGTCAACAATAGCAGCATATAAGGAACTAGCATCACTAATATTTTTTTTTTTGCGAGCCCAAAAAAGAAGTCATGTACCTTTTCTTTATATACCAATCAAACAACTATGCTCAGCAATTTGGTCATAGAAACATCTGTTGCTTAGGCGACGCAAATGGAAAAAAAAGTTTGAACGCATTAATTCACACAAAAAATCAAATTGAGCCTTTCCGATTACATTTTTTACAATCGTACTTGATTTTGTCCTTGCACACGAAACCTTCTTTAAAATCTCCGAATCTGGAATTGCATTTTTTAAAAGAGGCTTTAAATTATAACGTTGGCCGGTCCTGTGGCCAACGTACCGTTTAGTCAGGATCTCCTAGGTTCTTCGATAGTAAACAGACTTGGACCGGCGAGTAGCCTTATGATCCTTCTACCCAAAAGCGAATAGCTCTGTAGGGCGTCTGAGTTACCTTGGTAAAGCTAGAGTCTTTCCAGCGTGTGCTAAATTAAATTAAAAGGTTTGTGTGACACCTAGAATAGAAGTGAAATCTTTTCATTTTATTGTGGTCTTATATACTGTTTTACATTGGAGAACCGTTCATAATATTCCATCGAAATTCCTATGATATTGCATTTCGGCACTATCAGCACATCAATCAACAATCCGATTCTTTTAAGCTGTTCTGCTTACGTTGCCTAATCTACGGTAGCACATAGCCAATAGATAAATTTCGCCCACATGCACTGAAGGTGAGAGTATTTTTTTATATATCTTACTTCCTGCCGTCTGGCTCTTGCTCTGAGTGTGCAGACGGAAATATGATATATATTTTGTTCGCATGAACTGAAGGTGCAGTACGAGTACTCCTGTGTGTATTTCTTTATGGCTTCTGGCGCTTGTATTGAGCGTGTCAACGTAAACATGAGATAAGAATGAATTGTGAGGTATTGGAACTCGAGTGTGGAATGACGTAGGTAACTATGGAAATGATTAGCCAAATGATCGCTGGCGCGAGCCCTTCACAAAATGGTCCATCGCTGATGGGTTGAAAGTCTGCAAAATGCAGATAAATTTGCACTTTTGGTAACGCTGCCCGTTCCTGATGCAAAGAGTTTTTACGAAGACATTTTTACATACCTGCTTTTTTTTACTTAAGTTAAAAAAAAGTTCTGCTGTATTCTTTCTTCTTTACTTCAGTGTTGGTAGTTCGACGTTTTACTGCACTTTCCAATACCATATATTTATAAGGAAATATTTTTGGCGGTTATAACTTAGATTCCAGTACTTCCTACACATCTCATTCCGCATAACTTCAGTAAAACTTTCAGTACATTGAAACTTGCATTTACTGCAATTAATGGACTTTGGCATTTTCGGCGCTTTATCTTTGCCGGATGTTCTATATGGCAATCCACGACTTCTCTTTTCTTTATTTATATTTCGTTTCCATGGCCTAATTTTCCTTTCTCTCAACGGCTTTAAACAACCTCTACAACCCGGAAGCACTGAACCCCTTTTTCCATCAGATTCAGAGCTGCTACTACTATGATTGTGTTCAGGAGGTAAATAGGTCTCACTGCTGGCATCTAAAAAATCCAAGTCCTTGTCACTTTCATCTGGTAGCGTTGATGTAGATGACATTGGTTCGATTGGAATATTTTTATCTAGATGCAACAAAAAATTTAAATTTACAATAATTTCAGACCTTTTTATTTCCGACTACTAATCTTACCTTTATCTAAAGTTTTTTGTGCTTTTTTGGCTAATTCTACAAATAATTTACCTCTGTATAACATTATAGTGCAGCAAAATTGATCACAAAAAATATTTCAAAGTTATTACACCAGCAAATTCCTCAAAAATGATTGAAAGAGCTACCAAACAATTTCACACGTGTCTTAGCCTGCCCAGATTCAAAATTAAAATTAATAGACCAGTAAATAATGGTAAATTTCGAAACAAACTTCATTCCTGCATAAATATGGAACTAAGAAAAAGCGGATTTTGTTTCTGGCAAAATTAACTATCTGAAGTTGGTCAGTTCTTCTTAAATTTTTGTACACGAACGCAGATAGTCAACTAGCGATTCTAACTGGATTGCATATTTCTTGGCAAAATATCAGATAGGCAGTTTTTACAGAATTTTCTACTTGCTTTTTTATTATACTTACCATCAAAACTACGAAATACAATTTTTGGTAGTTGTTCAGTTTCGCTTGGAAGCCGACGATATGTATGCTGACGGATTGGTCAAGCACCGATGTAAAGAAAATATAAAGAAAGAGTTAAAACAAACAGAAAGAGTATATATAACAGAAAGTAACATATCGACTCTTCCTACTAATTTACTGGGCTATATTCACCATAATTCTGAATATCTCGGCGAATTCTTCTGCCGAGTGTCCTCTATTTGCTCTGGTGGATTCTGGAGCCTGCCATCGTTCTATGTTCAGTCCTAAGATGTCTGCCGCTTTCATCGTCTGTGCAGTCAGTGCCTTTGGTTGACTCACAAATATGTCTCTGGTTTCTAACGTTCTGGCAGCGTCATCGAGTCCTATTTCTGTTGCTGCCCTCGGTTCTGTAACTTGTTGAAAATTTCTTACAAAATAAGACTGAAGCTCTGGCAAGATTGGGATACTTCTTAATTTAGTTATTTAAATGTAACTACGAATGTTGGATTAGGATGTGGAAAGAGACCGCGTAGTCAGGCGGATCGAACTGGGATAACTTTAGTAGGAAAGACCGCTTTGTTTGACGGCTAAATCTGAATGCCGTACAAGATCAGAGTCCCTCGTCATTGTCCAGAGACCAATATCAAAAATAGCCTCGATTGAATCATTCAATTCGATGTTCGATGAACGAAGGAAAGAAACCAAAATGAATATGGAAAAATTACACGGAAGATAATTCTCGGACAAGTTAAGTAGCTCCTGTTACTTAGTCGCGCATACCATCGATACACTTTCGCATTTTCAGACTTTCAGACAAATAAAAACACACGTCCGTTCTGTAACACGATCAGATTTCGATTGTCGTTTACTCTTCAGCTTTTATTTTGTTACTTCTTCGCTCGCTCTACTACAATATTGTTACAAAGTTGCAATATTGATCGTAGGATTAAACATCTGCATAGAAAGCAAGATGTTGTAAAGTGCTTCGTATGTGGTGCACTTTACAACAAAGGAATTAATAGAGAAAATGGACTGCAGCTGCAAAATTTTCACCGACGAACATCCAAAGACTCTAAAACTGACAAAATATATAGACCCCTAATGGATTTTGCCAAAATCATCCTTGGGACGCATATTCCAGATATTCTATTATGTTCTATATTAAGAAACCGCTTGCATAATCCGTCCAGTGTGATGTCGTTGCAAATCTTGTTTTCGTAGATTTGGCTTGGAATTTTGTTTAATACAACAACGAGGCTGCCTGTGAGATAATGCTCTCCGCTGATTTGTTCAGTGACATTTTGTAGGGGTTTTTAGAGCTTTACATAACTGATTGCACAGCAACCATGCAGCCGAATTGATGTTTTGCAGTGAAGAACTACTGGTACTGTCGATTAAAGAAATTGTGACAGTAAGAGCTTCCTTCAAGTGAACTCACTCTTTCAAGCATATTGTCGGGTAATTAGTCTTCCGACGACAGGGGAGTGAATCTGAAAAGTCGGTCCAGAAAAAGAGACAATAACACGAAATTATTCTAAGCGTATAAATCTTTATTCTATTTTTTAAGGTTAACAATGTTTACTTATATCGTGGCGCACCGTACCGAACCGCTGCGAGGTTGATAAATATTAAAGAGACTGCAAGAACAAGACTGCACCGTTACGAGGTTGAAGAAAGACTTCCACGAGTAACCAATTTGATTCTCCCAAGTAGTCCGCAGTAGCCAACCCCTTTTACACCGTCATCCAGATTAGATTATTAGAGATCCCACGGGAGCAGAGTATCAAGCACTCGATACCATGCCCATGCCTTCGTGAACCACGTACCAACGAAATAGAGTGTGGCACACACACCCGAAATACCCATAGCGATCTGCATGCGCGACATTGTGCTTATTCCAAGAATAAACAATGCGCCAATGGCTGACTGTATTTATGGTTCGCACCCTCGCCTGGTTATCTTATGTCAACAACCATTACTCATTAGGCGACGACCACAAAGTGCATACGAATGTCTGCGCATAGACTCTGGTATCGGGTGGAGGTTATATGATGCTGGACATTCGCTGTGTGGAATGCCAGCTCATCGATTGTGGATGGATTGATGAAGTATTTGGGCTGGTGGCGACCGGGGAAAATCTACAATGTGGGAAAATAATAAATGTGAAGTGCCGTATGGCTCGGGCACGGTGCCGTGAAATAACGCCGAGCGAAATAACGCCGAATTTTAATGTTCGGTCTTATTTCAATTTGCTTAGACATTCGGCTAAAGATTCCTACCTTTTTTCAGATTTCCACCACTGAAAATTAACTGTGTGAATGTGTTCACACGTACTTCAAACCCATTCAACATTCTGTTTTAATTATATTTATTTAACGAAGTTTTATTTTTTTAATAAGGCTAGAAAATAATCAACAATTTGTAGTTTTATTTAATTAAGAAAGACTACGTTTAATATACATTCGGAAACGAAAACTATTTATTTTGATTTTAAGGTACCTATCCAGTAACTTAAATGTGTCAATACTTGTAAACAAAACAAAGTCGAGGAAACAATAGCTCAGAATATCGGATTTTAACAATATATTTCGGTGGCACTTTGAACAATTTATCTGCAAATTGGACAAAGAATTGGATTATTAATCTTTAAATAATTGTCTGACAGATCTGTATAACAGTTCAAACACAGTTTGAAGTGTTTACAAGGTTGTAGAAGGGTAGTTCGAGCATTTTCACAACATATAATGCTTTCATGCACTTTCAATTAATGAGTCTTCAGAAAGTAAATTATTACTTTCATTTGTCATTTGGTTAAGAAAGTCTTGGATTGAAATACGTTTTTTGTCCAGTTTAATTAAAGCCGCTTCAATTTGCTGTCCCCTGTCTTTGTATTTTTTCTTTGGTGGTTCAAAGATTTGGAATGTGCCATCAATTGACATTATAAATTCTTTAGATTTTATTACATCTTCATCCAGCAGGCAGTCTACGAACTTGAAAAAATTTCCAAATTTCTCCAACTTCCGGCTCAGTCGACTATAGTATAGTGTACAACCCGAACACGGATACAGCTGAAGGAGTTTCCTAAACATACACAGTTATATACATATATATAAGTTTGCATTCAATTAAGAAATTCATTTGATGTCACAGTTAAAGTCTGAGCAATATTTTTATTATAAAAGGTATATTTCGACCAATTGGAAAATAGTTAATAGGGTGGCCGAGAACTTTTACTATATTTTCAACTTCCAGAAATATAAATAGTATTTTAGCTATTATTAGTAAAAATTCTCGCCTATTATCTATTCGCGCGAATTTCGAACTATTATTTTCTCAAATTCTAAATGCTGTAATAAATAGAACGACCTTTACAACTGTAACGTAAGACCCCCTTTACGACAGTAGCCTACAGGTGCTGCCATCTCACGGCTGAACTTAGCCGAGCCGAGATGTCTGGGCGGAGGGTTGAACCCATCCGAAGTCGTTTGCCCCACCTTGGCAGCCACCTGCACCGTCGCTTCCCTCCTTCCAGAAAGAAAAAAAACCCAAATCTGGAGAACACATTAATTTCCCGAAGCCGGAAAACCGAGAAAAAAATTGTATCATTTTCCCACCTTAATCGAAATGTAGATCCCCTAAACCAATCAACAAGCCCCCGCTTACAGGCGGCCAGGACACTGTCGGTCGGCCTTATGGGAAAGAGGGGCGGGGGTTGTCCGACCACTCGCAGCCTAGGCATGGCAGCATCCCGCGCTAGCTCGTCGATGGGAGCGGGTACTTGCTGCGAGCTCGGACTGGGGTTACATTAAGTTTTACATGCCTAAAAAAAACGACTACTTCATCGCTTCCTCCGGAGTCAACGACCTGATGACGCGGCGCTGGTAACCTCTACTATCCTCCGAAGGAAGCCCCAGCCTACCTTGCGGTAGACCCCGGCCCGAAGAGGATATGACCTTGACTTTAGTACGTGACTCTCTGGACCACCAGAGTATCCGAAAAGGAGGAGAACCTCAAAAGAAAATAATAAAGGAAACGACCGAAGAACCTCGGATGAGAGAGAGATAGAGAGTGTGGGGGGAGGTGAAGCTGTAGTTTCTCCCCTGAGCTGGCCCACCCCGCCGCTAAAACAACAAAACGATTAGCGGACGCCATGGCCACCGCCTCGCTCCACTGGCAATGACCCCAATATTGGAAAGGGACACATGGTCCCTTTTCAAGCCTTGCGGCTATATGATCTCATCTCCCATTTCCTCCTTAATCCGACTCTTTGTCCTCCCCTACCAAAACTTTAGCGGATCATAATTTTGATTCTAAGAAAAAACTCGAAAACCAATATGGTCTGTATCCATTTCCTTAAAAATTAACAAAATTTTATTTTTTTTTTTTTTTATTTACCTACAACCATAATCTTAACAACTAAGAAAAAGAATAAATATTTATCTCAGCCTCCGAATCTACGAGTTCTTAGCAGACTGGGAAATCCCAAGATACGAGAGAATTTATAAATTGGAAGAAAAAAAAAATACAAGAACATGTAAAAGACGGAGTTCGCCAAATTACAAAAATTTTCGCCTGGAATGCGATACATAAAGCTGATATTTGACCGTTGTCGCGTTCATAAACCGAACGAGAAAAAAAAACAACCCCTAAGACCCTCACGTCGAAAATTATGCGTCACTAAATCGCTTGCAAGTGCAATTGTCCCGGACTCGTGTGAGTATCCGAAAACTGAAATCTACTTCGACGAAGAATATTCATCATCCGAACAAAAATAAAAAAAGAAAATACATATCGTATATAAAAACCCGGTTTCCGATGGTATTTGCGAATCCTAAAGGGTCATATAGTGCATCTGGTAAATATAGTTCATATATAAAACAATATAAGGAAAGAATAATAATGACTTACTTTGACATCCATCCTGATGTGCGCACATAAAGATGACTCGTCCTGTAGGGAATTACGTTAATATAAAATATCCTTAAATGTATATGAATACGAGAAGCACCGTGGGTAACCCTGCGCCGTATACACCGACTTATTACCATGCGAAGAGGAACAAACAATTTTAATTTTCTTCGGCCTCCCTTTGTAGGGGTTAATGACCTCTGCCCCGAGTGGGTGGGTATCCAACCGAACCGTAACAAATTCCACACTCTGTCGACCGCGAGCGAGCGATTTTTACTTTCTCGAACTTGTTTGTCGACCGACTTCTGACCGCGTTTACGAGGGTTGGACTCGACTTAGGTCAACCTCGGCAATGCCTAGTCCAATTAAGTAGACGCTGAGAAAAAAAAAACAACGAATTTCACTTCGGTACTCCGTGCAACCAAGAAAAAGAAATTTTAACGATCTTATCTATTCGCGATACGAACCGTGAAAGCCGAATTAACAAAATTGTCTTGCGTGGGGTGAACACTCGCGTCCGACTAGGATAGCCGTCGATGAACCGAAAGGTGTTACGACCGTTCAATGATCTATACTTATTTGATTTCGAGATGCGAATAATTATTTAAAAAAAATTTAACGCGATGTGACGATTTGATTTACAACGAGGTGATTTATGCGATTTGGAACTCCAAAGATAAATGAGAATAACCTACACACATAAGGCTTATAATACTTTTACTATACGGGACGGCTATTCCGCGCCCGGTCTACCACTACACTAAGACTGCTACTGTTGAGGTGCGCTGGGCTGGATGAGTGTGCTGGTGACTTGGTGGAACTGTCGTTCGTACCGCCGCTGGTGCTTCTGCGACGCTGGTGATGTTGACGGCGTTTTCTTTGCTGCTGGGTACCTCTAGACACAGCCGCTTGTGGCTGAGGTACGGCTGCTGCTTCTGCTTTTCCGAGCGGTGTGAACTCTGGCTCCGCTTGCTTGCCTCGTTGACCTGTATCTGTTGTATTTGGGCACGTGGAATTCGTGCACTGCCGAATTCCCCCGCCGTGTTCGCCGGCCACTTGACTGCCGTCGCGTTTGGGAAGTCTATCTTTTCGCTGCTGCTGCCTAAAATGGGTAAACGAGGAGATAAATCACCGTCTAGTTCCACTCGGCGCGCTCGTGCTGCACTTACCTTGTCTGGAGGGCGTTGCCACGTGACTTATCCTTCGATGGGACCTCGTTCTGCTATCCTGCGCTCTGGTCTGATTTAGGTCCGTTGCCTTACTCACATGTGTTGTGTGATTTCCGGGGAATCTTGCCCCAGCGACTGGTTGCACGTCCGTGGGACGTCAGCCAAATCGCCTCCGAGGAGTCAAGTTCCTCCGCTGTGCAGAGGAACGACTCGACTCGGGAAACGTGGTCGCCTATCCTTCGGACGGTGTCCTCGGACTGGCAACCCGTTTATCGACGTTATATCTGTCGACTTCGTCGGTTTTTTCCCGAAATGGTGGCACTGCCGCTTGAAGCAGTCGTGGTGTGCCTTCTCCTGCCTGAGAGGAGGGTTACTTGGGTCGCCTGCGCCTGGATGTCCTCGGCTTTGGGTGAAGGTGATTCCTCGTGGTTACCTTTGCCTATTTCCAACTAGGGCTGGGAGGTACGTCCGTCCGCGGTCGGGTTTAAATTTAATCTGACGTTTATGGAAATTAATTTCCGATTTGTGACTCTGTCGCGAATGGATGCATTCAGCCTGACAATATGAGTTGTTCGGCTCGTTGCCGCGAGAGTGCATGGATGAGACCGAAGTTACATTGGGTATTCTGGAGTTGGCTTCCTTGATTCTGTTGGTGCGGCGAGTTCGCCCATTTGCCGAGTGCCAGGGTTCGGCACACAACTTTTACTATTACATATTTGCAGACACATAACTATCTAATATTTTTTCTATGTGGAACAACAACAACTACCCAAAACTTTTGCTTACCCTTTCTATCCACTGCTTTCTGAAGTATATTAAAAAATCTTTACATATACACCTTCCGTTTACTTTAAACTGCACACCTTTTGCTTCATTTTTCAGAAGTTCAAACGCCGATTTCATATCCTTCGGTTTTAACAGAGGAAGAACTAAAAATTTGTGATAAAGGCGCTTTGCTTCCTTCTTTTTGTTTATATTGGCAAAGAATCCTGGCAGCTTAGATGATTTTTTTCGAATAGCTTGACAGAAATGAAACCAGCAGGTTGTATATTTGGCAGACGGAACTATTTTCTGCAAAGCATTGCTTAAGCCTTTTTCAAAATCCGTGACAAAAGAGCTTGGGTAAAATTTAAACAAATTGGCTTCAATGTACTGAAATGCGTGCAGGTACATTTTTTCAGATTTATTGCTCATTAATATATAAATGAACGGGTAAACCTAACAATTAAAATTTCATTAAATGCATATAAATCTGAATATAATATTTAGTATTACATGATCGTCGTGAGCAAAATGGATTAAACAAAGTTGTTTATATCCGCAAGATGGGACAACGCTAAAAGTGCCGTCCAGAAGATAAATTTTCTGGCTCCCTTCCGGTAACTTCCGTATTTCCTCAGATTTTGTCGGAGACATAAATATAGTGTACGAAAATCCCGGTTCAATGGCAGTACTCCTGTAGAATGGCTCACTACGTTTGTACCGAGACATACCGAAATCATGCATCACACTTCAATTTTTAAAAATTGCACATATCTCTGAAGCAGATGTGGGGGCTTTAGGAAAGGAACTGTTTCGGATGCTAATAAGTTGTCGCCGAACTTTGCCAAACTGAACAGACGCACTAGTTTCATCTCTTCTACAAACTTCGTCAAAAACTTCGCGAATACCACTTCTTTTGAGCGAAACATTTGCACATTCATTTTTTATTTCGCTTAATAATTTTAATTTACCACGAAGGTCTGCGTCGAATGGTTGTGCGGTGCACTGACCTTTGGAATTCTAACTAAATTTTCATTGTTAAACTCAACAACTGCACTTGCATTACACTGATTCTTATAACACGTATATTTCTTGCACAATCTAGACTTTGATTTAATTTTATAAAGGTGCTTTGTTTCGGGTATGTTCGCTTCCCTTTCTAAAACCTTCACAGATTTCATATACAAGTACTGATTCACCCAAATTTGCCATTTTAACGATGTGTATCACTCAAAGTTCATGAACTAATGAGATGACTGCACATCGAGTTACAATCAGCAAACATTGATTACGGTAAAGTTCACTTGTTTTTCTAACAAGTACAGTTGGCTTTACAGATTCTTTTGCCTTTTCTCTGAATTCGGCATTGTTTCGCTTTAAGGAAGTGAAATAATGCCGAATTGTGGAAAATTTGCTTCGGCTTTATTTCACAAGCAATGTTCGGCGTTATTTCACTTTGTGAAAGCGAAATAATGCCGAATTCTGGAATTCGGCGTTATTTCGCTCGGCGTTATTTCACGGCACCCTCGGGCACTGTACAACGACGAATGTTATGCGACGTCAGCGGTTCGGCCTGTGTTTACAATAAGGAAGAGTGTATATAAATCCACTCACAACAAAGCAATTATAATTTAATATGAAAATCAAATCTTACTCTAAACACATATCAATTGTTGAGTTCCATCATGTGGCCACATCAATAACAATTGGTTTTGGCTTTGCTATACTTGTTTGGATTTAATATATGACGAGTTTTTCAGTTGCGGGGCACGGTAAAGATTCGAATAACTCCGCGATACGACGGTTTCGTCGGGTGGATAATAGAGAAATTATTATTATATATTTTTTTTGTGAGAGGAGGACAAAATTCTATATAAAATTCTTAAATTCTCTTAATAATAACTTACGACGTGGTTTTATTTTTTTCTGCCACTTTATATGGTTGATTCTTGTTCCAGTCGCTTCAGGGTGTCCTGTTATTGCCAGATAGGCTTCATGCCCTATACTTGAAGTCTGGTCTTTTAGCACTACTCAATATTTGCTTCCGGCGTCCGCTTGGGAGTTCGCTAGCTCTTACTCTTTTGAGACTTTTTTTCACACACACTGTCGGGGATTTAGTCTTCCGATGTCCAGGGGAGGTGAGCGTAAATCTGTAATTGGGTAAGAGTCGCGAGGGGAATTTCACCAAGAACGGGAAAGCACTAGTAGAAATAAATTCAACACAATTCAATTCTTTTCATTAACTTGCACTTTATTTACTTAAGGGGACCGCTGACGATATAAATATGACTGGAACGATTCATCCAGCAAATCCACCCATCCACTCGCCAGTTGCTCCATTCAACACCACTCATGAATTTCACAAGTGTATGGCATCAAGCACTTGATACCATGTCTATGTCCATCCATCGGCCCAAAACGATAAGGCTGCCGATCGCCGCAATCACCACCAACACTCGTGGGTCTGGCATGTCGTGAGATATTCGTAGAATCGAATATCCTCTTGCCGCCTGTGTGGTGTTTATTTATCTAAGCTGATTGCCCACTGGTAACGATCGCCAATGAGACGATGTGCAGTATCGGGTCGCAATGCTGAGTGGGAAGAACATAAACACATCGACTCCCGTGTCGATATGTGATCGTGAGGAATGTGGATTTGTTTGGAGATAGGCTGCAATGTATACATCCATTGCAAGAAATGGAATGTGCATCCATATGCCGTAGACGGAGTATGGGTTGACGGACTGGTGGTGGATTGGATGGCAATATGATGATTGCGTCAGCGGTCTATGGAGAAAAGAATGTAGTTCATATGGAGGTGAAAGACCTTACCATGTTCCAGGTTTGTGCCCGAACACACACTTTACACACACTAGATCCTTATGAAGCGAGGATCTTACCGCTAATATCTTGTTATTATATTTTTTATAATATATAATAATTGGGATATGAGTACCATCAATGCAACCAATAACTCCTAGAAATAAAAATTAAGTTTATGAGTGTCCCAGATAATATTTTAGTTTGTGATATAAACCTGGAAACTGGGTTGTTTGCTCAAAATATGACACGCAAGTTACGTACGAAGATTATGTAACTTTTTAAAAAAAAATAATTTCATCTCCCAACTTGGAGGAAACAAGAACTCAACACAATTCCTAACTTGGAGGAAATAAAAACACAACACAATTTTAAAATTAGAAGATGTTCCTTTATTGGAGGCTGAATTAATACTCTGTGCGAATACAAATCGCTTTACTATTTATATGACAAGAAAGTATAAAGAGACAAATAGGAGTCTGTCGGGGATTTATTCTTCCGAACGTCCAGAGTTGTAAGCGTGAATTCTGTATTTCACTCGAGGGAAATTGCACCAAGGAAACCAGCAAGAACCGAGGGAAAGAGCACCAAGAAAAGAGCAAGCACCAGAGAAGAAAAGACCAAGAGTTTATTTTAGTTAATTTGCTTTCATTTTATTATTGACAAGACAAGAATGGTGGAGACGGCTGCGCGTGACGATGAAAATATGACTACGAAGATTCTCCAGTAGAATATTCCCATCCAACCACCAAGTTGCTCGTCCACAAGCGCCGCGTCATCAGAACTTACATCAAGTCCCAGAGGTGTAGGGTGTCCAGCAACTGCGCCCACGTCCATGCCTTGGCTACCCATCTGCCCAATACGATAAGGGTGCCGATCGCCGCAATCACCATCAACACTCGTGGCTCTGGCATGTCGTAGATATTCTCAGAATTGAATATCTGTGTGTCTGCAGTGGTGTGGTGGTTTATGTATCCAACAGATTGCCCACTGCCACCGGTCGCCCCATCGACGAGGTGCAGTATCGGGTCGCAATGCTGTGTGGGAATAAACAGAGTAAACACATTGACTCTTGTGTCGATATGTGATCGTGTGTTGTTTTCTATATGCTCTCTCAATGGATTATTTTTGTCCAATCGAGACCCATCCACAAACCACTTGAATTTGCTCCTGAACTCCTTCCTAAGCACTTTAAAGGCTAGATCAGATGCCAATAATTCCGCGTACTCCTTATCAATAGGCATTTCAGTATATGTCACATTTTTGTACAATGCCTTGAGACCCTCTATGTAGTTGATGAAAGGATGTCCCCAATGTCGAAAGCTTCCATAGATTGTCAGGAGAATTCGTTTGTCGTCTTGTTTGTTTATTAAATCCATCACCTCTCGCGCCACAGGGTTAATTCTTGTAATCCCCGCCATCATTTCATTAATGTGTTGGCGAAAATGAGGGAATGTAGGGATCAGCGGTCGGTGATCACCAGCCAACTCCGATAAGCGCAAGGATGCAATAGGCTCTACCATGCCTATCGTCTCATAAGCAGAAATGGTGTCTTGTGACAATAACCTATCTCCAACTCTATATAAAGACTCGATAACTTGCAGATGATCTGACCGGTATTTGTCAAATGGGCGATGTTGGATGGCAAACAATGTGTGAAATCTTGCGGTCGAAGTATCTTTAAACATCAGCATCATGTTTCTATCCCAAAGCATGTTTATAGTTTTCATAAAACAAACACCATGTGTGATGAAAACCACTCCGAGTGTGTCTGACTTCATAATTAACCCATCTTTTATGTTTGTTTGATTGATCAAGGTCAGTTTCTGTTCAGTTCTCCGCCAGCTCTATTAATTCCTCTGCTGTCTCTGCATTTAGAACCCATGAAATTACTAAATTATCCAACATATGCGCCCCGTATTTCAAAGTTTCCCAAGAACATACATTTCTGGAGAAGAAGGGGATAGTTTTGTTGAGCCATGATTTGATGTAGCTCTGTACTACCGCATGGGTCTGCTTGGCATATCGATCGGTCTGCCCTATGAGCTGTCGAATCCTTGACGTTGAGAAGGTCTCTTTCATCCAGATATCTGCACAGGTGTGGTGATAAAGCTCCGTCTTCCGCAATTGAGACCACTCTCCTCCTATACTCTTCAGGACGATCAATCGTTGATCCCATCTCTTTGTGTAGTACAGCGGATTCTTGATTCCGGTGATGAGTTATTTCTTAAACTCTTCAATCTCATCCATGATGAGAGGGGTAATGTGTAATCTTGACTGTTGATAAGTTGTGGGTCCGAGTATATCTCTAATCCCGCAGGCAGCCCATCCTCTACGTCCTGCCATAAGTCGGTGTTCCATGTTTCTTCCTTCTCTCCATAGACCGCGGAAGATAAGTAGTCCAAGTCTAGATCATCTAGGTTCATATAGTCATCCATGTCAAAGTTATAACAATTTTTTTCATGTGCTAATTGTGTTTATTTGGTTAATCTCTGCATTAAACTCGTCTTGCTGTGCTGCCCTGATGACGATGGCTAGGGCATCTTCTATATCAACGACCGAGAGAAAGGCCTTGTTATGGTTGTTTGAACTACTCGGGAGCCGTGATTTTGGCCGAGCATTTCGAGTGAACCTTAACACGTAAGCTACTATCCTTAGTAGCCTGTGTAATGAGTTCCCGTGACTGATGTGGTGGATAAAGTTAACGGAGCTTTCAGATAATGCAAGCACTGTTTGTTTTTTCCGCTTTTCCAATTCCGCAGGTCCAGATAGCATCGTAGTTGGCCACATCTTTTCTTCTCCATGTAAAAACATCGGACCTGTTGCAGAATAAAATAATTTATTGAATAATTATTTACCATAAAACACTAAAATCAGCTAATTGCCTTTAAAGATCAATGTTGAGAAAACCATATTTGTTATTATATATTGCTGGTAGATATGGTCGAATCATATTGTCGGAAACATCGCAGTAAATTTTAATTTCAGGTTCCAAAGTGAGTTTCTTTAACTTGAGCGATGAATTTTGTTGCTTCAGGATTGATTGAAGTTCCACATCGAGTAGCTGAGATAAATGAAGTTCTCTCAGACCAAATTGGATTGGCATGGTTATCGAATTGAGTCGCGATAATGCATCTGCTACTGAGTTGTCGTCGCCGGGTAGGTAAACAATGTCCGTAGTATACTGCGATATGTAGTCTAATTGCCTTAGACGACGTTGCGGGGCCTTGTCCGAATTCTGCTGGAACGCATATATGAGCGGCTTGTGATCCGTTTGCACGACAAAGTGTCGACCGTCCAAGATGTGTTGGAAGAATCGGATAGCTAGGTATATTGCCAGCAACTCGCGATCATATGTGCTGTAGCGACTTTGTGCAGGTGACAGTTTGCATGAAAACAGTCCGATCGGTTGATATTGGTTATTTTGTTTTTGTTCCAATTTGGCACCAACTGCGATATCAGAAGCATCCGTTGTTAGGACAAGTGTAGACTTCGGATCGATGTGGTTGAGTAGTGTAGCATGCTTGATACTGTCCTTGCATACATCGAAAGCTTCTTCCGCCAAAGGAGTCCAGGGAACGGGTCGTTTGTCGTTTTTCTTGGAGTCCCTGATGAGTCCATTCAACGGTGCTTGAATATGGGCACAATTAGGGATGTATCGTCGGTAGTAGTTAACGACTCCAAGAAAACGACGTAGTTCCATGATGTTGGATGGCTTTGGATAGTTCGATATGGCCTCAACTCTGGCTTCAGGTGGTCTGCATCCGGCTTGGTTGATTGTATGTCCAAGGTACGTAACCTCAGACTTCCCAAAAATGCACTTCCTGATGTTGATGATAAGTCTATGTTCGTGGAGACGTTGTAGAACTATACGGACGTGTTGGCGATGTTCTTCCTCTGAGTCGGAGGCAATGAGGATGTCGTCAACGTAGCAAAAAACGAAATCTAGTCCACGTAGGACCATATCCATGTGCCTTTGGAAAGTCTGAGTTGCGTTTTTGAGTCCGAATGGCATGACTACAAACTCAAACAAACCAAAAGGCGTGGTCACCGCAGTTTTTTGGATGTCGTCAGGTGTCATCGGGATCTGGTAGTATGCCTTGTCTAGATCCAGTATCGAGAAGCAGTTTTTGTTGTTCAACTGTTCAGTAAAGTCCATGATGTGAGGAATGGGGTAGCTATCTGGTTGTGTTATGGAATTCAGACGACGGTAGTCACCGCAGCATCTCCAACCGCCAGTCTTTTTTTCAACAAGATGAATGGGGCTAGCCCATCGTTCACTGAAAGCCGCCCTGATGTGCCATGAAAAAACGAACTGGACTGATGCTCTTCCGACAGTGTTGTTGGGATTGCGAACGGCATACAAAGAGGACATCAAGGCCTCCGCAGCAGAGATGCTTTATGGAACATATCTCAGAGTTCCTGGTGAGTTCTTTACGAATAATAACTTTGTTCTAGATCCACAGATTTTCGTTGAGAAACACCGAGAAGCGATGCGCAAATTCCGTCCTACAGCAACTGCAAACCATGCAAAAGAAAAAATGTTTGTTTCACCAGATTTAAACAAATGTACACACGTGTTCCTACGCTGCGATGCTGTGAAGAAACCACTGCAACAACCATACACAGGTCCACATCCAATAATCCACCGAATCAGTAATCGACTCTTCACAATTAATGCAGATGGCAGAAAATTAAATGTTTCGGTAGACCGTTTGAAACCAGCTCACATCTATGTCGATTTTATCCCAGACGTTCATCCAGATGTCAACAAAAATCCAACTTCACTGAAGAATCTGAAAAACAAAAATCAATTGGATAAAAATAAAACAGCTGTGAAACAAAAAGTAACATTTGACAGTTCATCGTAACTTCGTCACTGGAGGGGGAGTCATGTGGCGACCTCGAAATACTGTGGCTACGCGAGGAAGCATTCCGTGGAACCACACACTAATCATAGATGTCGCAACGAACAACAACGAGAAATTCAAAACAGAACCAACGGTCGGGAGAGAAAAGAAAATTCGTGTTTGTTCTTCGAGTTAGTCGCTTTTCCAATTCCGCAGGTCCAGATAGCATCGTAGTTGGCCACATCTTTTCTTCTCCATGTAAAAACATCGGACCTGTTGCAGAATAAAATAATTTATTGAATAATTATTTACCATAAAACACTAAAATCAGCTAATTGCCTTTAAAGATCAATGTTGAGAAAACCATATTTGTTATAATTTATTGTCAGTCTGACAGCTTGAAATATATACATAATGTCATTTTCTCTGTATATAAGAAACAATTTGAATAAACCCGCAATTACTGTGATTTATAACGTTGCAAGAAACGGTGCGTTTTTTCTACTGGCTTTTTAATCCGATTAATTTTGCAAGTTTGGTGACCAACGGGAAGTTGGTTTTTTCAAAGTTATTCGAGTGTACAGTTGCCCCTCGCGCATAATTTTTTATCAACGGATATTTTAACGTTCATTTTACAGACTCGAACATTTGTTTTCCTTTGCATTAAGAGTACAAGGCTTTCCAGCATTAGGCCATTTAGATCATCCCCTAAGATGCGATCAATTCAAAAGATTTTGCGTGACAGTGGTATAATCAAGATTAACCTCATTACATGCACTTTGTCTTGTGCGATAGTTTATACACTCGGTAATCCGTAAGTGTTTCTTCTCAACCTCACCTAACATATAGACGACTCCCATGTAGGCTTCGGGGTCGGAAATAACATCCAATACGTTGTATGTTCCCCAGAAACTGGTTCTGGTCTGGTATGATAGTTAGAGGGCCAACTTGGGCAACGCAAATCTGCTGCATTTTTGGAAACTATTTGGGAGATGGAACCAGTGCCTTTCCAATCTACTCCTCCGGTGCACACATATTTCGGGTACTTTCGTCCGATTTTCTCAACATATGAGGCGACTAATGCGACGTTTTCTCTTAGACTGTCAACACGATATTGTGGGGGCATGATGTCATCCGGATTATCCAGATTAACATGTTCAGGAACATTCTCTCCTGCTGCATTCCTCCGGGCGGTCCTCACTGTCCAAACGGCGTTAGGAAAAGGACATCGCTCCATAAACTGTCGCTTAGTCTCAATGTTCGTTGTAGTACATACTTGACAATAATTCAACGGTAGTCCGAAGAATTCCAAATCTTTGATAAAGAGAGGAAGATGGCACTCCAATCTTTGGGATCCTGGGTAAGTAACTTTTCGTTGCAGCCTTGACTAAACCAAGAGCTGAGATAAAATTTACTAATGGGCTAAAGTTTGCTCCCATTAAATCAAGTGATCTTCGTTGATGTGTAGGGTAGTGTGGTGTTAGAAAAAATAATAATATTATATAATTTTTTTTCTTTTCTTTAATAGAGTATCTATTAATAGTTTTAATTTTGTAGGGTGTTTACAATTTCTTTAGATTTGTTTGTGTAGTTGTTGCGCCACGGCAACTTGCGAATAAGAAAAAAAGTGGTCGACAAACGATGCGCCACGGCAAACTTGTATTTCAATGGCGAGAACCTTGGACCCAAAAATAAATGAACATAACACAATTTATATATTTTGGTTTACAATATATTTTGGTTTACAATTTTGATATACTTCTTTTCTTTGAGCTATTAATAGATACTACGATCGTTCGCGGTGAATTCTGCTTGTATACTGATCATTCTGACAATTATCCCCAGTCCAGCAAGTCCCAAATGTGCGCCGCCTTCAGTATTTTGAACCACGTTAACGCCTTCCATATCTCGTTCACGATGTACGCCCCACCACCAAGAATACAGATGACGGCCATAATCGTGTAAACGTTTCCCATACTGCACTTCTGGGTTTGCTACAACGCCGTTCCCTTTTATGTCCCATTGTTTCAAGTGGCGATGATTCACTTCGTAATTGCTCATTTCTTTGTGTGGCAACAGAAGTGTGCCAGATCGCCACATAACATTCAAGTTCGAATCGCTGCAACATAATATCTTATTATGACAGCTGCAGTGGCAGTGGGTCACCCGAACATAATATTTTAATGTTTATTATGTCAGCCGGCAGTGGGTCAGGCCGATCCAGAATATGAGTCTTCCGCTGGCACTGACAATGTGGTCGAATTACATGTTGTACAATGTTGGTTAATGAGCACGACGCTGTTGAAATGTGGTTAATGGGTCGCTGCTGGAACTGATGGCCTGGATGATCGTATGTCGATGATTGTTTCCCCCTACATTGTAGGCTCATGTTGCTGGTCGCAACATCCTCCCCGGCCCGGCGGCACGAAGGTGAAGATCATGAAAAGAGAAAAGAAAAGGCAAGTGCGTTGGATTGTGTTGGAACATATTTTGTAAACTTATGTATGTGTGTATGTTTATAACTAACCTAAGAACTCTAAATAGTATAGGAGTATTGTACTGCTTTACGTTTCGATTGGTGGCTTACATACCTTGGCGATTGGTCGGACATAGGTCCCCTTGGCCGTTTTCACTGTGACTACGCGTGTTAATCCGTCCGCTCCAGGTGTTGTGCTGACGATTCGTCCCAAGGGCCATAGGGTTGGAGGTGTTTGATCATCTTTCATCAATACCAACTCACCGATGTCAAGATTTGTTGAGGGATACAGCCACTTAGGTCGTTGCTGTAATCGCGCTAGATATTCTGTTTTCCATATTTTCCAGAAATCTTGCATTATCCTCTGCATTAACTGCCACCGCGTCAATGAGTTTTCCTTAAACTCAGTAACGTCCTTCTCTGGCATGGTGTTGAGCGGCGATCCAATAAGGAAATGTCCGGGGGTTAAAACGCGAAAGTCCTCACAGTCCTCTGATAATGGACATAACGGTCGTGAATTGAGACACGCTTCAATTTGTGCTAAAGTGGTGCATAGTTCTTCAAATGTTAATGTGTAGTTTCTCATGATCCTATGCAAGTGAAACTTTATTGATTTTACACCAGCTTCCCACAATCCCCCGAAGTGTGGTTCTGCCGGTGGGTTAAAATGCCAGGTGGTGCCATTCGCAATTAATTGATCTTTAATTTCGGTATTCCATTGCTTGGTCAATTGCTTTAATTCAGCGGTCATCATGTTCTTAGCTCCTACGAAGTTGGTTCCGCAGTCGCTGTACATATTTGCACAAATTCCTCCTCGTGCTGCAAATCGTTTGAATGCTGCCAGGAATGCGACTGCGCTATAGTCACTCACCAGCTCAATGTGAATGGCCTTTGTGCACAAACAGATGAAGATTGATATGTATGATTTCAGTAATTTGTTACATCGTCCCTTCCATGCTTTGACCTGGATCGGCCCCG
This sequence comes from Portevinia maculata, assembly GCA_949715645.1. Taxonomy (NCBI): domain Eukaryota; kingdom Metazoa; phylum Arthropoda; class Insecta; order Diptera; family Syrphidae; genus Portevinia; species Portevinia maculata. Next base: position 116,238,411 of record OX454528.1, on the reverse strand, counting down.
CGAAGTCCACACCGGTGTTGTAAAATGGCCGGGCCACTTGCACGCGTGCACTGGGTAACTGGCCCATCTGTTGCTGCTCAATAGTTGGTTTGTTTCTGAAGCACGTAATACAATGGTGAATGCATTTCTTTGCTCCACTCTTCATTCTCAGAATCCAAAATCTCGTTCGAAGATAGGCCATCATTTGCTGTTGCCCTCCGTGCATGGTTCGCATGTGTGTATCTTTGATTAGTAATACAGTAAACGAACCTGTTGCGGGTAATATAATTGGATGCCTTTGATCATAAGGTAACTCTGCATTTTCTAGTCGACCCCCGACTCGCAACACTCCATTTTTGTCGATAAAAGGACTTAATCGTTTTAGTGTGCTTTTCTTGTTGAGTGTGTTCTGGTCAGTTATCGATCTTACTTCTTCTTCAAAATGTTCCGTTTGCACGATTTTGATAATTCGAATCATTGCCTCATCACATTCTTCAACGGTTAAGTTGCCAGAGAGATTGGGGACATTTTTCTTGCAATTGCTAATAAATCGAATGCAATATGCGGTGACCCTCAGCAAACGGTGAAGCGATGAGAATCGATCCATTAGTGATGGATCCCTAGTGCTGTGAATGTGCATGCAAACTGAAAGTATACTTTGGTTGGCGTTGCATTTATTCAGATGTTTCACATACGATGTCTTGTTGCTCTGTTTTAAAATCGTTCTTTTAGTACCCAGATCAGTGTCTGTGATTTCTTGTTCGAGGTGTGTTTGAGCATTGAAGGTTTCAAGAAACTCTGGTCCATCCCACCACTGCCGACCTTCCATCAGTTGTCTTGGGTAAACTCCTCTGGATGCGATGTCAGCTGGATTTTCCTTGGATGGAACATACTTCCAATTCTGTACGTTCGTGAGACGTTGAATCTCTGCTACTCGATTTGCGACGAATGTCTCACGCTTATGAGGTGCATGTGTTATCCATGCCAACACAATCTGAGAGTCCGTCCATGTAAATACTTGAAATTCTTCCAAATGAATCATCTTCTCCACGTGATTCATCAGTTTTGCTAGTAGTAACGCGCCACATAATTCCAGGCGTGGCAAAGTTTCCCTTTTAACTGGTGCCACCCTGGTTTTTGAGATTATGAGGCTTATTGTTACTATTCCATATGTCTTTGTGCGCAGATAGATTGCTGCGGCGTAGCCCCTTTCGGAGGCATCACTGAACCCGTGGAGTTGTACCTCTGACCCCTTGGTTGTGTGGATCCATCGTGGAATCCGTAAATTTTCTAACTCCCGAAGTTCCATGTTAAACCTTTCCCATTCTGCCTTAATCTCCGAATCAACCTCCTCATCCCAATCAACTTCCCGTTTCCACAACTCTTGCATGAGCATTTTCGCCTTTATGTTGCACGGCGAGATCCAACCCATGGGATCATACACTGCCGCTCATCTGAATAGGTTCAACTTTTTTTTCACCTTACTGTTAGCCTCTCTTCATATATATTGCAATGAAACATATTTGTTATATATGTAATGAAAGAGCATCATTATACGCTTAGTTTGAGAAAAAAAAAAGTGTCTTAAAGCTTACCGTTATTCTGACACGCCAGCTTGACCGAATGCATTCATAAAAACAAACACATTTTTTGGCTCATCTGAATAGGTTCAACAACTTTAAAGCAATTAAACAATAACAAATTATGTTAATTATATCTTTATTTTATTTTAGTGTATAGTAGGAACATTTTGAGACTTATTAATAATGGGTATTCCCCCCTTTTTTCAATATGGTTTCGTAAATTCGATTTGGGATGGAATTATACAGGTTCTCAATTACTGGAAGTGTAATTTCGCTCCAAGCTTTTTTAATTGCTGCTATCAACGCCTTTTTATCCTCAAATTGCCTATCTGACTCGTATACCTTTCGTGAAAGCAGTCCCCATGCATTTTCGATTACGTTTAAGTCAGGAGAGTATGGAGGCCATTCCAGCAAGGTCACATTTTGGCTTTCAATCCATTGTTTTACCGCCCTCGCGGTATGAATAGGGGCATTATCATGCTGGTAAATCCAAGGAATTGGTCCGAATACATTCGAAAAGTGTGGAAAAGCCTTTTCCAGTACGCCTTTATAAGTGTTCGCGTTCATCCTTGATGTGAGAAATTGCAGCTCACAGGTTCCGTAGTACGAGATTGCTCCCCACACCATTACACTACCTGCACAGCTATGAAGACGACTCAAATACTTTTCCTCTTTTCGCAGGTCGTGAAAATAAAAGTTATAGCCGTCTGGCCCCTCCAAATTGAATTTTTTTTCATCAGAGAAAACGACACGATGCCATTCGGTTTTCCACGACATATTCCTACGACAGAACTCAAGGCGCATTTTTTTGCGAGTGGCATTAAGCGGTGGTTTTTTTTGTATTTTCTTTCTTTTTAAATGTTTGGCACTCTGAATAACACGTTTAACTGTAGCTAAGCTACAGTTAACACCGGTTTTTTCTCTTATCTTTGATGCAGAGTCCTGAGAATTGGATGCAGCTCTGATGATTGCTCGTCTATCCTTTCTTGTAGTAGCTTTGTAACTCCCCCCCCTTCATATTTTTGCCATAGCCCGACTTATTTCGCAAATAACTGCTGACAATATTTTGGCTTCTACCAATTTTTCTTGCGATATGCCGATGTCTTAAACCCGATTCACTAAACGCTTTAATTTTACCCTTTTCTTCTTCCGTTAAGGGTTTACCGCGACCCATTTTCAAATCCGATTGAAAAAAAACAACCACAGTTATCGTTTGGCAAACAAAACAGAACAATAAGCCAGCGCAGTTCAACGTAAACTGAGCCAATTGCCATTGAACCTATTCAGATGAGCTAGAAATTTCGCATGCTTTTATCAACAAATATGATCATAGCGAAATATCAGAATAACGGCTAATTTTCCGAGTTAATTTTCTCTCCCAAACTAAGTGTAAACAAGTGGTCTTGCAATATATTTAAAACAAAGTTGTGTATTTGTAATAAATATGAAGAGAGAAAAACAGTAATGTGCAACAAATGTTGAACCTATTCAGATGAGCGGCAGTGTATATACGTGCTATATCTGATAGGATTGTGCGTTTAGTACATGATTTGCGTTCAACCCGATTTAATTTGAACGTAAAAATATCCCGTGCTGGGTGCCATTGAATTCCTAGAGTTTTGATGCAATCATTTTCGTTGAAAGATAGTGGCAACTCTACGTCACGGAAGTCAGCGGGAATGGCTTCTAAAACTTCGTTGGAATTACTAGCCCATTTGCGGAGAGGGAAACCTCCTAACGACATCATTCTCATCAATTCCTCTCTCATGCGGTTGGCTTCAGGAATGGAATCTGCTCCGTGTATGACGTCATCCACATAGAAGTTGTTGTTGACAATGTTTGCTGCTAATGGAAAATCTTGCCCCTCATCTGCTGCCAATTGCAATAATGTTCTAATTGCTAAATATGGTGCCGCTGCAGTACCGAATGTTACCGTCTTCAGACGAAATGTTTTGACTGCCTCATTTTCTCTCCTCCTCCACAAAATTAATTGGTACATAGCGTCTTGGTCAGCTACCCAAATTTGGCGATACATTTTGGTGATATCAGCCACGAATGCAACTCGATGCTTTCGGAAGCGCAGTATATGATCGATGATGTTATCTTGTTGCTTTGGTCCAGTCAGCAAGTGATCATTGAGGGATGATCCGTCCGATGTGGGACAGGATGCATCGAAAACAATTCGAAGTTTGGTAGTTGTACTTGATTCCTTTAGTACAGCATGATGTGGTAAATAATAGTGTTGACGCGCGTTGGTCAATTGAACATTCGAAACTTCTTCAATCTGATTTAATTCAAAATATTCTTCTATTCCCTGTTTGTATTTTTGGGCAAAATCTGGATTTGTTTTGAAACGCCTTTCCAGTTGCAAGAATCTCGCTAAAGCTGAGTTGTACGACATCCCAAGTTCTGGACGACGTCCTTCCTTGAACGGCAATGAGACCTTATACCTTCCGTCTAAAAGGCGGTCATGCGTTTCGAAAAAATGTGATTCACAGTCTTCTTCCTCACGGGTAAAGACCATTGTTTGTGGTTCCTGTTCAATTTCCCAAAATTTCTGCAGGATCCCTTCCACGTTTTCGGTCTGTGTGTAAAAGGAGTTCGCCAGGCGATTGCCTCCACAAGCTGGGCCGATCAGCACCCATCCAAACACTGTTTGTTGTGCCATGGGCGTACCACCCTTTCCTTTGATAAGACCTTGGAGCGCAATGTCGGGGTAGACATCACTTCCTAATAATAAATCTATTCTACCCGGTTGATTAAACTGGGGATCAGCTAATGCAAGTCCGGAGATGTGTGGCCACTCTGACCAATCCATTTTCTTGCTTGGAAGCCATGCTGTTAATTTAGACAATATTAAAACCTGAATAGTAATGCCAACATCCTGTTCTATCAAAGAATGTACCCTGACCAAGGCGCTCGCCTTTGAACAACAACTACTTACTCCGCCAATCCCTCCAATCTCGGTAACCTGTTTTGTCTTCTTTAATTCCAACAATTGAGCTGCAGATTCTGTTATGTACGATGCTTCGGATCCAGGGTCCAACAACGCGCGCAGTGTGATTAGTTGTCCTGATCGGTCAACCGCATTCACCAGCATTGTTGCCAATAGAACTGTTGGTGGCTTCTTCTCCTGTCTTACTGCTGCTGCTTCTGGAACATCTTCCATCACGTATGCGTTGCAGTTTTGTGATGTCGACGGTTGAGGGTCTCTTTGTTTGTTAAATTGCTGGCCATTCCTATTGGGTACTTGGTATGATGGGTTGGCTCCTCTTGCATGGTTTGTTTGGAGATGCAATAAAGTGTGATGCTGACCTTGGCACTCAGCACACTTGTATTGACTGTTGCAATTATTTCGGTCATGCCCTCTTGCCAGGCAATTGAAACATAAATGGTGTTGACGCGTAATTTCTTGCCGTTTCTTTGGGTCGGCTGATAGAAATTTGCTGCATCGGCGAATAGAGTGGGATCCGTTGCACAGGGCACATGAATACTGTTCATTTTCCCGTGTGTGCAAGGAGATTTTCTTAGAGTTTGGTCCATGCCCATTCTTGGCGATATGACCAATGGCTTCCAGAGTTCTGTACCGATTTGTGAGAAACTCTGTGAAATCCGCGAAATCAGGCAGTGCTTTGGAAGATCCAAGATGTTCTTCCCAAAGACCCTGAGTTTGCGACGGCAATTTCTGGATCATAAGATGAATAATTATGGCATCCCATTGATGAACGGGCACCTCCAAATTTCTTAATGATTGGACGCACTCATTAGTGGTGTCCAATAACGCCTTGATGCCTCTTACATCTTCGTTGTGTAATTTCGGTTGGTTACAAAAGAGTCTCAGTTGACAATTGACTAGCAAGCGTTTGTGCTCGTATCGCGTAGTCAGAATTGTCCAAGCTGATTCATAGTTCTTTTCGTTGATCACCAAATGCTGCAGCAGACGTGCGGCTTCGTCGCTTACATTTGCCTTCAAATAATGTAGTTTCTGTACCTTAGACAGTGAATTATTGTCATGTACAATGCTTCTGAAGAGATTGCTGAATTCCGGCCAGCTTTCATAGTTGCCACCAAAACATGGTATTTTGATGGCTGGAAGTTTGAAATCACTGGAAATGGTGGGACCCAGTGTTTCCTTGGACACATTGAGGGACTCAAGGGCTTCCTTCAATGTAGCCAAATATAAGAAGTATGCTTCCTTTAGTTGTCCGAAAATTTCCCGTTCTAAATAGGAAGCCTTAATGTCAGTTGCCTCAGTAGACGAGACAATGAGCATGTGGTGCCGTTTGGCACTTGCAAAAATATCTTCCAGCTCCTCCAATCGTGCTTGAATAGCGAACCGTGATTGAGGAGTGGCCTTACTTTCGACATATTTGTCAAATTCACCTCCTTGACGAAGGATATCCGGCTCGAAGGACCAAATGTTGCGCCACGGCAACTTGCGAATAAGAAAAAAAGTGGTCGACAAACGATGCGCCACGGCAAACTTGTATTTCAATGGCGAGAACCTTGGACCAAAAAATAAATGAACATAACACAATTTATATATTTTGGTTTACAATATATTTTGGTTTACAATTTTGATATACTTCTTTTCTTTGAGCTATTAATAGATACTACGATCGTTCGCGGTGAATTCTGCTTGTATACTGATCATTCTGACAATTATCCCCAGTCCAGCAAGTCCCAAATGTGCGCCGCCTTCAGTATTTTGAACCACGTTAACGCCTTCCATATCTCGTTCACGATGTACGCCCCACCACCAAGAATACAGATGACGGCCATAATCGTGTAAACGTTTCCCATACTGCACTTCTGGGTTTGCTACAACGCCGTTCCCTTTTATGTCCCATTGTTTCAAGTGGCGATGATTCACTTCGTAATTGCTCATTTCTTTGTGTGGCAACAGAAGTGTGCCAGATCGCCACATAACATTCAAGTTCGAATCGCTGCAACATAATATCTTATTATGACAGCTGCAGTGGCAGTGGGTCACCCGAACATAATATTTTAATGTTTATTATGTCAGCCGGCAGTGGGTCAGGCCGATCCAGAATATGAGTCTTCCGCTGGCACTGACAATGTGGTCGAATTACATGTTGTACAATGTTGGTTAATGAGCACGACGCTGTTGAAATGTGGTTAATGGGTCGCTGCTGGAACTGATGGCCTGGATGATCGTATGTCGATGATTGTTTCCCCCTACATTGTAGGCTCATGTTGCTGGTCGCAACAGTAGTGATATTAATAAATTTGATTTAGGAATCTAAGTGCATATTTTTATTAATTTTTTTATCATTTTCTCTGTATGTATATAAGAAACAATTTGAATAAACCCGCAATTACTGTGATTTATAACGTTGTAAGAAACGGTGCGTTTTTTCTACTGGCTTTTTATCCGATTAATTTTGCAAGTTTGGTGACCAACGGGAAGTTGTTTTTTTTTTTAAAGTTATTCGAGTGTACAGTTGCCTTCAACGGCGTCATTGTATTGCTAATAACAAACGATGATCGTCTTTTTTCTTTTATGACCGCAGATCTAGGTCAACACATGCATCCGATTTCATTGATTGTATTCCATTCATGTTGAATCAATGGGATCGATATTACACTGTCGCAGTTTCGACTCGAAAAGAAAACCAATTAAGGGTCGACTAACGAGCGCACGATGTGTCATCACGATCATATGATTGAAATATAAACAACACGGCCGGCGGTCGACGATCTAAAAGTAAACAAATACTGACGACTATAATAAAATACAAACTGTACTCCAATTAGAACTTAATACAAACTCTAATGCAAATAGAACTTATACAAATTGTAATCGAATAATGATATATAGAATTGACAAAGATACGACCTGCTAATAGCATGCAACTTGTAGGGTATACATTCCTAATTAAATGCTCACCATTTGACTGCTTGCTGTTGCTTCCATTTTTTTTGTCAAGTGTAACTGTCAAACGAGAGAATATTCCTTTTATTTCACCTTTCTCTAGGAACTATAGATTCCTAGTATGCTAGTATGAAATCTCCATCGATATATCCCTCCACACTTTTGACTTCATTTGGGTTTTAAAATTAAATTGATGTCTCTCGTAAAGATCAATTATTAGGCATTTTATGTCCGCAGGGGACCATTTCACAAATGTGTTTGATCCTGAAATTGAAAAAGGAAATTAAAAATTAGAATAAATATTAGGTTGTCCCTTATATAAGATATAAATGCAACAAATTAAGTGAATAAGCGGTAAAATAAAATAAGATAAACATTAATGTAGGATTTCTCTCTATCCTAGTCTCGTACTTCTGTCAATAATAGATTCAACTCGAATCTATTAATAAAACATTCCGTTTCAAAACATAAAACAACTTTATTTCTATTTATTATTTCAACCTAATCTCGACCATTGACAATGACGACCGTTTACAAAGACGTTAGTTTAATGACTGTTCTGTGACTGTACATGAATTCTTATATTTTACTTGGGTAGGGAAAACCAGTTACTCTTTTCTTGTTCGTTCGTCCGTTACATTGTCTGTTGCTGTTGTCAGGGTTATGTGTGTGTATGCTTTGTGTGTTCAAGGTTAATGTAAGGTATTCCGTCGTTGGATTGGCACAATCCCACATTCGAGGATTTCTCTCTATCCTATTCACGCACTTCTTTCAACAATAAGATTCCCTTGGAATCTTAATAAAACACTCCGTTTCACAACATAAAACAACTTTATTTTCTATTCTTTATCTTTACTTATTATCGACCGTTTAATATGACTCCAGTTTGATGACCGTTTTCAGTCCCGTACTTGTCAAGTTAAGTTCTGTCAATTTTTCCCTAAGTCCATCTACCGTCAGAGCTAACACAGAATTCCTATCCATCACAATTTTTAGTAAAATTCCAACTACTTTTATTCAATCAAATAGCAATAATTTACTTCGAAAGCAATCAAAAGAATTTATAATGAAATTATTTTAATCAGAAACAATAACTTACTTTACTGCACAGTCACGTATTACCCTTTCTTATTTTATGTATTCTGCTTTTGCTGTTCTTCTCTGGACTCTATGCAGCTGTCTTCCTCTCTCCGTTGTGTTGTCTGCTTCTGGTGGTGAAATACCGCTTCGCACGTTGGAGCATGCAACCACGGTTCGACTTTTCACCTTTTTTGCACGAATATTATCTAATATTCATCTAAGATAGTTTTTTTCGCACTGAAACAATATTCACACACTGAAATATTATCTCCACTGTTATTTTGGCGTGTCGACCGCTTTGGGTTGATGCCCTTTAAATGCTTTTTTTTTCTTTTCACTCTAGTGGTTTTGCACTTAGTTTTTTTCCCCCCCGTACTGAAATAGTACCTTCACTGCTAATTAAATTTGGTGTGTCTACTGCTTTGGGTTAATGCCCGTTATTTAAATTTTTCCACTTTACACCAATAATTATTCTGCACTCAGGTTTTTCCGTTTTGGCTCACTTATTTCGGTTGAGTCCCCAAATTTGTAGGATTTCTCTCTATCCTAGTCTCGCACTTCTGTCAATAATAGATTCAACTCGAATCTATTAATAAAACATTCCGTTTCAAAACATAAAACAACTTTATTTCTATTTATTATTTCAACCTAATCTCGACCATTGACAATGACGACCGTTTACAAAGACGTTAGTTTAATGACTGTTCTGTGACTGTACATGAATTCTTATATTTTACTTGGGTATGGAAAACCAGTTACTCTTTTCTTGTTCGTTCGTCCGTTACATTGTCTGTTGCTGTTGTCAGGGTTATGTGTGTGTATGTCTTTGTGTGTTCAAGGTTAATGTAAGGTATTCTGTCGTTGGATTGGCACAATCCCACATTAATATTAAAAACATAAACAATAGATAACAATCAGCCAGGGTAATTTCTCTTGAGTGTAGTTTTTCTACAGTCTGGATACAAATTTCTATGTTCCTGGACACAGCGTAACAAGAATTGCTTTTGCTCTTCTTTAGCCGTGATAAGTCCGTTTAAATCTTGCACTAATTTGACAGCCTTCTCAGCAATGTCATTTACAACCTTCAAACGACTTGTTATTCTTTTAGCTTCCAGAAAAGCAAGAAATTACATCTTCCTGAAGAAAACTGTCATCGATCTGCAGTCGAGATAGAAATCGTTTGCTCTTTTCCGATACAAAATCATCCAACGTCTTATCTGAAAGAAATAACAAGTTCATTAACACAAAAAAAAACATAAAAAAATAATTTAGCTTACCAAACAACTTTTGTGTCAGTTCTTCCTTCTATGGGACATAACGTTTGCCAAAATCTGAGCTATTATCCCTGTTTAGGTTGGCAATCATTTTCCTCTTAGTTTGGTTATCAACTTCATCATCAAAAAGTGATAGAATGACAGTCTCTTCACATAAATACCACAAGTGATGGATAAACTTGATTTAGAAATCGCTGCGTCAACTTTTTCGTACTCTTTTGACGAAGCACAAATCTTGGTTAGGTGCTTTAGTCGCCACTGTGCATTCGAGCCAAGGCTTAACATACAATGTGACGATAAATAAGCAAACATCTTGTAGTGCCCTTTTGTCCTTTGCAATCATTCTAAATTGTGACTGAAGCAAACATATTTTTAAAGAACAGATCGCCTTTGTCATCCATCGTGCCTGATGCATACCTCCGGGGGGTCTGAGTTTTAATTTCTTCTCTGTATCTCCTCCCAAAAACACTACGCATAGTTGAACCAATTCGCGGTAATCGTCTCTTATAAAACCTTTGTCCAGTTCTGTCTTATAAAACATTAGCAAAGATGTAACGTTTGTCTCGGCAACATGTTCTTTTACGAAATCAAGAGATAGGTCAATTTTACTCGAATCGATGTTTTTCCAATTGTCTCTGAACTTTGTGTAGAGCGGAATATCTAGGCTACTAGTAATTGTAATTTCTTGGTTTCGAAGACAGTTTTTAGGACCAATTCATAAACATGATGACGACAAGCGAAAAGCAATAATTCTCTTTCTAAAATATGCTTCAAAACAGGACACGCTCCACAAGCCGAAACGGCCATTATTCGAAGCACATTATTTTTGCTTTACTATGAAGGTTCCAGACAAAGATAGCAGTTGAGACGGCTTTAGCTTAATCTTTTCCAGAAGAACTCTGTAGTTTTGGCACTGCAAGAAGCTGTTCTCTACCATCAAATGAAGCAACAATTTGCAAACGCTCTTCTTTTGAACTTCGTACATCCAATCCGGGTAAAAGTTAACCATCCCAATGGACTGTGACTACACTGTTCTTAAAGTCAGTTTTTATTGCTTCTGCGCTGAATTTTCTGGTCTGAGTAGGAATTCGCTGAATTGAGGATTTGTTAATAGGGAAGTCATCGCTGCTCAGACCAAGCGCTTCCACGACCGCATAAAGAATGTAAACGGAATCTCCTATACTTAACTTGCATCGATCTAAAGCTGCGAAGAGTTTAGGTGTAATGAGATTCTTCCTACTTCTTATTGTACTTTTTTTCAGGCCAGAGAATGCCTGGCAAGCTGAGTTGGGAGTTCATCTGTTCTTCGTCCGAATCTTCTGGACACTCCAAGTTATTTCTAGTGGAATTAGAGAATTAGAGTAATAATCAACAAAAAATTGAAAAATTATTAACAAAAACCAATACAATAACCCAAAAACTTAAAAAGAAATACCAAGAGGACATAACAAACTTAAAAACAATAAAATAAAAAAATAATAAAGCAATAATAACAAAAGCAGACAAAGGTAACATAGTAATATTTGACGAGCAAGAATACATCACAAAAACAGAAACATTCTTAAATAACAACAAAATACAAATACTAGACAAAGACCCCACCAAAGCGTATACCAAAGAAATAAATAATGCTATCAACAAATGCAACCGATTATTCCCCAACACAAACAAATATACATTGAAACAACCACACCCAAGAGCACCAACATTCACAGGATTACCAAAAATCGTGGACGATTTAATTTGTTCGGTACTCAGATGGATATGACAAAAAGAAATTATATCCCTTAGCTCCTCCTTTAAAGAAACGACTTTGTGCCGCTGATAAATCCTTATTTACTCTATACAAAAAGGTTCCGCTTAAATAAGCTGCAGATCCTAAACAAACAAGAGGAGCTTCAGAATAATAGTTAAGTGAACCTATTTCTCCTGCAGCTGCCATCTGACTTTGAGTGTCATCCGGTTCCTCAATAACAAACTGTCCTTGTGAGCCAGTCAAGTTAGTAGGTAAAGGACTTGACTCTAGGCTTACTTGAAGTAAGCACTACTTTTGGACAGCATTTAATAAAACGGTGTTTACAAGTAACACATCAGTTCCAGTAGGGAAAAAAGTGTCTGTAACACCAATTTTCAGAACGGGCATAGCCGATACAACGAGTATTCCATTCTTATCTAATATCTTAGTAGATTGCAGGGGAGTACAAACTACGAGGGCGGGTCAATAAGTCCGTGCCTCTTTGAATTTCTGAACTCTTTACTGAAACGGCAACACTGCTCCTGTCAACAGGCATCTGTCAGTTGACTCCTGTCAAAATTTAAACTTGCTGCGTCAGTTAGTTTGTGTTTGACAGCTATTTTTATCAGACTACTCACTAATTTGAGGAGAAAATGGAAAAAAAGTGAATTTCGTGTGCTTATTAAGCATTATTTCTTGCGAAAAAAACCATTACCGAGACCAAGGCTAAGCTTGAAAAATACTATGGGGACTCTGCACCATCGATTTCAATGGTAAAAAAGTGGTTTACTGAATTTCGTTGTGGCCGTACAAGCACTGAAGATGCCGAACGTCCTGGACGCCCAGTTGAGGTCTCTACACCCGAAACAATCGAAAAAATTCACGATATGGTGTTGGCCGACCGAAGATTGAAAGTGCGAGAGATTGTGGAAGCCGTAGGGATCTCGCATGGCTCAGTGGTTTCAATTTTGAATGATCACTTGGGCATGAGAAAGCTTTCCGCAAGATGGGTGCCGCGTTTGCTCACAGTCGACCACAAACGCAATCGTGTAACAACTTCACAGGAAGGTTTGGCGTTGTTTAATCGCAATATGGAGGAGTTTTTGCGCCGTTTTGTAACCGTGGACGAAACATGGATCCATCACAACACACCAGAGACCAAACAACAGTCAAAACAGTGGGTTTCTAAGGGTGAATCGGCGCCAAAGAAGGCCAAGGTGGGTTTGTCAGCCAATAAAGTTATGGCGACTGTTTTTTGGGATGCACGCGGGATAATCCACATTGACTACCTTCAAAAGGGAAGAACAATCAATGGGGAATATTATGCCAACTTATTGGACCGATTCAATGACGATTTGAAAAAAAACCGACCTCATTTGTCCAAGAAAAAAGTTCTTTTCCACCAAGACAATGCAAGGGTGCACACATGTGCAGTTGCCATGGCAAAAATCCATGAATTGGGCTATGAATTGCTCCCTCATCCACCCTATTCTCCAGATTTGGCTCCGAGCGACTACTTCTTGTTCCCAAACCTGAAGAAATGGCTTGGTGGAAAAAGATTTGACTCCAATGATGAAGTCATCTCGCAAACAAAGGCCTATTTTGAGGACCTCGACAAATCATTTTTTTTGGAAGGGATACAAAAATTGGAGAAGCGTTGGACAAAGTGTATAGAGCTCAAGGGAGACTACGTTAAAAATAAAAAAAAAATTTTATCAAAAAATCTGTGTTTTATTCCAAAAGTCACGGACTTATTGACCCGCCCTCGTAAATTGATATACTCTTAGGGAGTATATAATTTCCTTGTTGATATATCATTTCAACAAATTGAAGTTCGGCAGTATTAAGCCGATATTTATTCATTTTCTTTAAGTATAATACACGAGCCCAAGTGAGCACTGTAATATAATAATTATAAGCAGAAAGGCTTATAGAACGCTTAAAATTTAAACTATGAGCGGAAATTTTTTCGTAGCTCTCATTAATAAGTGTGGGAAGGCCATCAAACCCCGTAAAATGGTTTAACTCTTCTGTCACAGTTCTTAGCCACTCAGAAGGAGTAGGAAAGAACGCTTCCAAATACAACGGATCATTTTTGAGAGATCCGAGGTAGTTTTTGATAAATGTTGGCCAGTTGGCAAAACATCTACTGCAACTATTGGGTTTCGGACGTTATCACGAACCCTGTTTGATATGCCGCCCCTGCGTGGACGAGCAAACCGCTGAGGTGGTACATTTTTGGTAATTTTGGTATTGCTGTGGGGGGTAAAACTGCTGTTGTTGCTGCTGTTGTTGGGGCATCTGCGCTTGTTGGCGCCAATCCGCATTGCGGTTGTTTCTATTATACCTAGACATTCTAGCTCCTGGTCTTCAACTATTCCAATTGACACAAATTGGTTAAAGAATACCTTCTTATTAGTTGGATCGCTGTGAATATTGCCTCTCCGAAGTCTTTACTCTTTTAAAACCTGTAAAGTTTATTTTGTGGGGATCCGGCTCGAAGTACCATGTTCTAAGCTGCTGATGCACCTCAGAATATTTTGCCTCAACAAGTCGTCTTGAAGCAAGTGAGATGATTTTCAAGAAAGATGTCTTCAAACAATTGAAAGAATATTCAAGAAAGATGTCTTGAAACAATGGAAAGGGAAAAACTGATCTTTATACGTTATAACTTCTTCGTTTATTTTACTAATTCGTTTGAGTGCTAATGGCCAAGTGTTTGCAATTGTTCACTGTAGTCTCCATGAGACCTCGCCTTTCATCTCTACTGTACATTTACATAGGTCTAACAGAAATAATTATTGCAGCAGTTGTTAACATAGGTGGTCAATGAACCATGAACTTGAACTTGGAATGTTTATTTACCTTCCAACATTTGCAGCTTGTATCGTGTAGACTGTGTGTGTGATTACATATATGGATTGGTTTTTTACATTCTGGTATAACACTTTGATATTAATAGCCCCTATTGGACTTGAGGGTTTGAAGAGATGTTCATAAAATGCACTGTCTATCTATTGTTTTAGTGATCTTGGCATGTGTTAGTATTATGGCAGATAGACACTATACTCCTTTATATGATTAGCCTATGCTAGAGAGAGACAATGCATTGTATGTATGCATCATACTTGCATATTTGACACTTAGTTTTAGTTCCGTGTTTTGCTCGTCGCGTGCATTCGGTTTGTTTTTTCGTCCGCATTTTAACTAAATAAAATGCGTGAAAGTTTTAACGCGAGTGATAAATTAAATCGTGCATATTTAAAGAAATATGTATCCAAATGATGAGTGTCGAATGTGCAAGTGAGATCTGTCACATGTTTTCCTTAACCCTCTCCGGGTCAAAACTATTTTAGATCGAGCTAAAAATCTGAAAATTTTTATGTAGGCTAATATAATAGTGCTGAAGCAGAGAAAAATAATATTTTGTGTCTAAGATGTTTCACCTGGCCTGTAGAGAATGTCGAATATATTCGACATTGCCACTCAAAGATACCAAAAATTATTCACCAAATCTGTTTCTTTTATATGAAGTGATGGGAGAAAATTACGAGTTTTAACGAAATCTTTTTATGTTTATTTTAGAATACAATTAAGTACATGCATGTTTTTATGTTAACAATTAGTAAAAAAAATAAATAAATATACTCAGGGGATATAAATACATTAAACATTTGCTTCCTAATTATTTCGATGAAAATTTTCGAAGCAGTTAGAATTTCGCTTCACGCCGAGGTACACGTTGCACTTCTTGCAAATAATGAATGAACTTTTATCGCAGCCTTGCGCTTTGCACCGACCAGGGCTCTTGACTTCTAAGAAGATTGGAATGTGAAGCTTTTGGTCTTATCGAACCTCTGGTGGCGGCGCGTTTTGAAATTTTTTCTTTCGTTTTGCTGGTGGTGGCGGCATAGATTCAGCACTGTCAGAGTCGTCACTAATAGCCCCTTCCGAAGATGTAGATGGTGAAAATACCGATTTGTTCCCTCTAGCACTTGCTTTGGATGGTCTTCCTCGTTGGCGTGGCGTATTTGGCTGTGGCACGTTATCCTGTTGCACAGCGAGTAGTTCATTACCAATCTTAACAAATTCGGCGAATAATTCCAAATTGACTTTAACCGAATTATTCTCAACGATTTTCTCTTGTAAAAGATTGTGCACAATAGCTCGCTTCCGAACAAAAAATGAATTCACATCCAAATCTTCTTCTTTTCCATTCATCACAGAATAGGAGACAATTCGTTCTTTGAACGATGACATTATTTTAAACACATTATCCCCGTAGGCCACTTTCACTTTTGATTTGTGTGTATTGCTTCACTGATGCTGTTTCCATTTCCTTTTATTGACTTCAATGTTACACAAATTGCATACAATATTCGATAATGATGATGACGCTGGCAACGCTGATGATGATGACGCTGGCAACGCTGATGATATCGGTGGTGATGATGTCGATGCTGATACTACACACTTACAAGTGCGCCTTCAATTTGAATTTTGTGGTAAACGTTTTACCACAAAGCATACAATGATTCAATATCTTGTTATGAACCATTTCCGTATGACGCATCAAAACATCTTTACGTGAAAATATCTTATCGCAAATACTGCACTTCATCTTTGTTTTTTTCTTCGTACACGGTTTATTGAAAATGAAAATTCAACAATGACTTTGCAATCGTACAATGAAATCTATTTATAGAAAGAAAAAATACATAGATACATCAGCACTTAGTTAATAGAATACAAATTAAGTTATGACAACACAACTGGTTAGTAGTGTACGTGCAACTTCAATCCGAAAATTCATAGTCTTTTATTTTTTTTTCGGAATTCCCTTTGCGATACATTCAGCACGATACTCCATCCATGCTGCAGTTAGAGCCAAATCAAAGAAGTGCATGATAACCCGCAGTGTCCACTTTACGGTGCGAATATTGATTCTGTAATATTGGATCATTTGGTCCAATAAATCTACACCTCCCATGCTTTCGTTGTACATTCGTACAACTTCGGGCCTATCGATGAGCACAAAATCTTTTTTTTCTTTATCCCAACGTTTGGCTTTACCTTCTTCACCAATTCCTACAAAATTTGAACCCAGATTGACTGTTTTATTGTCGTACCAGCGAGTAACAAATACATTCTTATCAAGGCTTGCACATTCGGCGGATGATCCTCGGCCTCATGTCTTCGGTTGTTTTTCGGTTGGCAGGGGAGGATTGGCGAATCTGTTAATTCGTATTGTGCCCGCAGCATTGATTTTGTTTTGCTTTAGTACTTCAAACAATTGGTATGACGGAAAGTAGTTATCGAAAAAGAGGTTATGACCAATTTCATTCCTCGGAATACGCTGTGTTAAATGAAGTACAACAGCCGAGCCGAAACCAATGGTTTTGACCCATAGCTGGCTTATAAGTGTTGTCGAACCTTGGTAGACAATAAAGTCGTACGGCATTCCACTTTTGCCGCATAGGAAGAACACTTTTATCCCCCATGGACAGGGTTTTCCCTTTATGTACTGCTTTGCAGTGAATTTTCCTTTATATGGAATAATTTGCTCGTCAATGCACAGATTTTCTTCTAGTGGTAGCTGTAGAAGGCGACTTCGAACGAGCTCAATTATGGTCTCACTTTGAAAAGACGATCTGTGCATCCAGATTCCCGAGCACGTAAATCAACCAGATGCAAATTATTTCGAATACCAAAAAATCGTTTGCGCGTCATGTTCCCAATGAAGAATGTTATGCCTAATCATGAATCGTAAAACATCTCAACTCGGGGTAATTTCAAAACCCCCATCATAATATGGTGAGCAAAAACAACACGTACTTCGTCTACCGTGCATTCTTTGAATGACAACTGGCCTTTGCTTTGTGCATAGAGATTCGTGTTATCTCGATTGGGTCCGGTGATCTTCCTCTGCTTGGCCCACGTTCTTGTACATCAATTGTGGCAGGATTGTCCTCAGTATGAATGACAAGTGTGTCTGAAACAGATACGTTCATGTCAAGATCGAGGGGGGCAATGACCGATAGCTCATTGTATTCCGTTTCTTCAACATTTTCCGCTAATGCAGCTTCATGTTCGGCTAGCTCTATATCTTTTGATTGCACTTGCGGCACATCAAATAGAACTTCATTCTCATCAACAGTTACTTCCTCAATGTCTGAAAGAGCTTCGAGCTCAGCAAAAATCTCATCATCATTCAACGTTTTTAATCTTGACATTTTCTGCGAAAATCGAGAATAAAATGGTTGTCATTCCCGCAATATAGAAATGTTTAATTGTACAGCAATAAAAAAAAAATTCTCTTTGTGGGTCAATGTCGAATATATTCGATGCCAATAAAGAAGTCCCCGCATCTAGCCACACATTTTTTTATAAAAATAATTTTCATAAAGCTTTTATTTAGATTTGTATCAATACTCACAATTTTTTTCAAAAGAATTCAATCACTATTTTTAAATACTATTCCACTTCAACGTTTGCTATTTTCTTAGACTTAATGGCACGTTTTTCTAATTCGTAAATAACTGACTAAACCATTCAAACAATCTATGCGATGCCAATTATGAAACGAAAATGTCTCTTTCTGAACAAAACAAATGAGACATTTAAACAAAAATTCAAATTTGCCAATCTAGTGGCCTCTGAAAAGTGCGTTCATGTAATGTCGAATATATTCGACAAAAACACGGAGAGGGTTAATTCATTTCACTTTACAATATTTTGATTTACAATTTTGGATTTATGTTGTTTTGTGTGATGTTCTTCTGTTGCATTGTGATTTGGTGTTGGAATTTTACCAACTCCATTTGATAATCACTTGTCACACCTCACCATCGCCAAAACTATTTATCTAGCCTATCATGGCTATTATAGCCCAGTCAAATTAGGATTCAACCTGTAAATGAGAGACAACAAGCTGGAAATTTGCATACACCTTCATATTGGCGTTCTAAAAGTTGTTGGGAAAGTCACATAAAATCACGTGTCTGTAACGCGAGTAATTCAAGGTCAAAGGTAAAAAAATCGTTTATCTCGGTTTCTATAGCTCCAATGATGTTAACATCTAAGTAAAAATGGTAGAGTATAACATTTCCGACGTATTTTGTCTTAAACATTTTTTCATGCGTTCATAGGCCAAGAAATCTTTGAAGTGACTTCTTGTCCCTCGGTAACGGGTAGTTTTTTACAGCATTCGTCTTCTCTTCAGATGGTCGAATCGTTCCATTCCCAATTACATATCCCAAGAAAGTGATTTTCCGCTTCAGGAATTGACACTTTTGCCAATTTATGTCCAGTCCATTTTTGCTTGCTACTTCAAGCACCTTCTCCAATCGCGACATAGCTTCCTCGTTATCTCTCGCCGGCATTAACACATCGTCCATATATACTTGGACCACGCCTTCACTGATCAATGGTCTCAGAATCGTCATGATAAATCTTGTGAAAACAGCTGGCGAGTTGCATATTCCAAAAGGAACCTTCCTAAACTCAAACGGACCGTTATGAACTATGAATGAAGTGTATTTCCTTGAATCCGGGTCAACTGGAACATGAAAAAACCCATTCACTAGATCAAGAGTCGTAAAAACCAAACCTTGTTGTAATTGCTCAATTACGTCGTCCATCATAGGCATAGGGAAATGATCCTTTACCATCCTCGCATTTATCCGTCGATAATCACAACACATCCTCTTCTCTCAATTCTTCTTGGAGATTAACACTACAGGCGAAGCGAATTCAGACTTGCTTTCCTGAATTATGCCCTTTCTCATCCACTCGGTAACCTGCCTCTCTATTTCATCTTTCAAAATAATTTTCATGGTGATCGGTGATGGTTCATCTGCCCTCGGATTATACGTCTCCATTATCTTTAAAATCCGGATCCTCAGATTCTCCGGTAAGTG
The DNA here is from genome assembly GCA_949715645.1 of Portevinia maculata. Lineage (NCBI taxonomy): Eukaryota > Metazoa > Arthropoda > Insecta > Diptera > Syrphidae > Portevinia > Portevinia maculata. The sequence goes on along the minus strand of OX454528.1, from coordinate 116,218,945 downwards.
GTTTAAATCGACTGCAGACATGGATTCATCTTCATTCCACTGCCATAGCACACATAGCTCCAAATTCGCTTCGCTCTTCTATCGAATTTGTACTCAACCTTGCTGTTAATCTTCGGACTGACTTTCGCGTTGGGACGTCTTTCCGCTGCCTTCTTAGAATCCTCGATACAACCTCCTCGATTTCTACCGCTTCGTCTCCTTGTTCCGGATCATCTTCATGAACATCTACGTCTAATGTCACCTTACAGACATCCGTCTTAACTGATGTCCCTGCTCCTACCACTTGTTCCTCAATTCGTCTAAATTGGACATCGTTGTCCTTAATGGTGACCGATGCTTGACAGTAGGCTGTTGAATTAAATTTACGTCTGGAAACCGTAATAATAGATCATGCCTTAAAAGTGACAAGTCGCATCCTGTGTCTACTAACGCCGTCATCTCCATTCCGTTCACCGTGATGTCTTTCATGAGGTGAACCGTCCTACTGCCAAATTGCGCTTTGGCCTTCGTCTCATCTTCGGATTGTTTTCCACACTCAAACGACCTATGTCCCATCTGCCCACATCTGAAACATTTATAACCCTTGGGACATGACTTAGAAAAGTGATTGGGGTCCCCGCATTTAAAACATTTCCTCAGCCATTCCTTTTTTACTACAGCTGGTTCATGTTTAATCGAAGAAGTTGTCGGTAAAAACTTTGTAGAATTATCTGTCGATTGCTGCTTCACACGCTCGTATATTTTAATCTTCCCCTTCAGTTCCTCTATTGTCGTTGCTTCGTACAGTATTATTTTGTTTACTTTTTCGTCCTTCAGGCCAGCTATGGCGTATTCCATTAAGGAAGACTCGTCTATTACTATTGGTTTGGCAATCTGTATCATTTTATACAAGTATTCCCGCGTTGTCTCACCCGGCTGCTTTCGGCGACTTCTCAGCTGCCTATGGACTTCCGCGGAATTTACCTCAACCCTAAATTCATTTCTTAGCGCTTCCTTTAAGGTTTCCCAACATGATATGCCCGTCTCTCCCTGCGCGAATAATTTTGCCGCGCCAACTATCATCCTTCGACCGTAAACAAATCTCTGCAAGCTGTTGAAACGCAAGATCAAACATGGACTTTCAAATTCTTTAATCCAGCCGTCTACATTTTGCGATGATTCACCAGAAAATGGCGATATGCTCTCCTCGATGTCTTTGAATGAAAATGTGCTTGGTGGCTCATCCCTCGACATCGGATTTGAACTTTCCTGCCGTTGCGAACCCCCGCCACTACCTGGTTGTTCTATTTCTACCTCGCGAATCGTGTGTATCGAATTATAGTCGCCCTCGTCGTCATAGAAAAACATCACTCGCTGTTGCAGTTCATGTTTGTTGCCCGTCACTGTCAACCCTACTTCCCTAAGCTGAATTTTCAACTCTTCTACCCTCATCCCCAATATGCGATTTGCATCCATTCTAAACGATCTACCTAATACTAACAATATTTGATATTTTGATGAATATTAAAATTATTTGGAATTTTATAAAAGACAAAAATACTAAAATAATTGAATTACATGTAGTTACTGATACAACTATTTCAACAACCAGCTACAGATGTCGTCTTCTTCTTTCGTCTTTCTCGTTCGTCTTCCTCGTTGGAGCAAACAACGGCGACACAATTATTTTTCACTTTTGCACATACGTACACTACTTAACTGCAACGGATTTTATGATGCCGTTGCTGATATGTTGTTCTCGTCTGTGCGTTTTCGCGTTGTTGCTCTTTCAATGTTTTTTTTTTTTTTTTTTTTCACTGCACTTTTCAATTAATTTTTTGTTTTTCACTTGAGTTGTTAGTTGAACACAGGAATAACACAAATTTTAGTTAATTATTTTTTTTGATTCTGGCTGAGCCCCCAAAAATCTGTGGGATTCTCCACAGATTTGTTAATTCCTTCGCCTTCTCTTCAAAATTAAACACAATGATCTCGTTACAAATCTTAATTCACTCTTTATTTTTTTACTTTGTAATTAATTCTTTAATGAGTTTAATTTGCTCTAGGGAAAAGGAAACAAATCGCGACTGCCCTCTCGAATTGATTGACTTCAACTAACTATCGTTTTCTTTTTCTTGTCCTCTTTTTTAGGTCTACTCAGTGTGACCAATTCAATATTTGAAATCATGCTAAGTTCAGCAGTACAGCATGTTTTTTTTTGTATAAAAAAGTGCTAAAAATCATGCTAAATATTTTGTTGAAATCAAAACCTGCAAAAAACCCAAAAAATTCACAAAAAAGCAGTTTTTCAGAAAAAATAAGATATATTTCACAAAAATATCATTAAATAAATATCACTTCGTGACGCTAACTATGTAATAGTTATTTTAATTCAATTAAGTTCAGTCGTTAAATAAATAAAAATAAATATTATTATTAGTTTTGAAATAAATTAATATTGTTGGGCTTCGTTTAAAGCCTCTTCAAAAACATCGCATATACCTTTTTCTTCTTCAGGTGGATAGTAATATTTTGTTACTCCGACTTCTTTTATTATTTGGTCAGGAATGGTAAAACTGTGACAACACACTTCTGACAAACTATCTCTCGTAAGAAGAATACTGTTGAGCATGTCTATTTTCATTCTATTCCTCCGTTGATCTTTCACCAAATTCATAAAGCTAAAAACTCTTTCAACAGCAGCATTAGATATGGGCAAAACCAAAAACGAAATAGCAAAATTTGATAGCTCTTTATACGGATTTTCATTAGAGGCATCTGTAAATCTGTTCACCTCACACCAAAATTCAACTGTACTTTCCACATTTTCCCAGACATTTAAGTGTAAATTATTCCATTGTGTTTCTATTTTAGATACGAGCTCTGAATTCATTTTTCGATCTTTGAAAAAATCTGTTAACGGTTGTTTATGCAGTCTCAAACATTTTTTTACCGAAAAGAAGTTGATTTGTTTCAAAATTCTTAGATTTTTTGGTGTCCTTGCCTGTAGCTCTTTAATAAGCCTTAAAATGAAATTTTGACAGTTTTTTCTAAATATGGTTTCGTCTTCTAATGTTATTAAATGTTGTGATTTGTAGTCTTGTAATTTCTCCTCACATTCAAAGCCAAAGTAAGGATTTGGTAATAGTTTCTCAATAGCCATATCTGCTTTCAGTTCACCTTCAGGAATCATAGCTATATTTTTAATCAAGGATAAAATAAGGCAAGATAAATCATTGAAAACTTTCACAAAATCAGCGTTATTACTTTCAAAAACTTTGTTGACTATTTGAACTTCTTTTAAAATAGGTCTTAGGAACAGAAGGTATAGAAAGTTTACTTTATTTTCATACAAGTCACGAAGTATCTGTGCTTTGTAACATTTTTTTCCATTTCCAGCAAGTTTAAAGTGAGTTTCCAATTCTACGTACTGTCTACAAATTCTTGATACTGCAACTTCCATTGAAAGCCAGCGAGTTTCGCTTTTTTGAACTATTTTTAGTGGATTTTGGTCATCATTGATAAGACTATATAACTTTCGATATTCAGATTGTCTGTGTGAGGATAAAGCGAACCAATTGTATATTTCGTTGACAAGAAACTCGATGTTTTCTGGAATACTTGCTGTAGTAGCTGCAGACACTGCCAATTGCAATGAATGACAGACACAGGGAATCAAAACCATTTTAGGATTGATTTCCTGTAGCCTCTTAAACACGCCACTACGAGCACCTGTCATCACGTTGGCATTATCGGTTCCAATACCACACAGATTTTCAATCTCTAACTTAAATTCGTCTAAAACACATTTAATTCCTGATACAATACCAGCAGCATCAGATTGCTCAATAGGTTGTAGCTTCAAAAATTTGGTTTCACACTTTGACTTGCGCTTATTGAAATATCTTATTACAAGACCTATGTATTTAAGGACACTTCGGTCTGTGGATTCGTCGATTAATAAACTATATGGTCCATTACCAATATCCTCCCTCAATTCTTTCTTAAAATATGGACTCCAAATATTTTCAATTATTTTCGAGCACTTCGTCCTCGAAAGATTTATGTTAGTGCAAATCGAACTGTCAGGAAAATTGATTTTATTGACTTTTGTTAAATGATCGACGGATCTTATGCTTGTATGTTTTGCAATGTATAACGCAAAACGAGCTTCTGCTTCATGTATATCACTTTTTAATTTGGTTTTCACTAACACAATTCTTTTTTGCCGTGCAGTGGAAAAAGGTTCGGCTGCTTTCTTGTGTTTTTGGGTTAGACTGTGTTCTCTTATCACAGAAAGTTTTGGCTTTAAAATACAATTGCAATATTTACATTTCACAGATGACTCGTCTTTGTTATCAATCACAATCAGCAACCAACTTTTATAGGCAGGATTTGTAGTCCACACTACCCTTGCTTTTTGACAATATTTGCGTTTAATTTTTTCCGATTCAGATGTACTCGTAGTAGTAGGCCACATCGGATTGGTGGCATTTTGGTTAATTATGGAAATGGTGGCATTTTGGTTAATGGTGGAATTATTGTCGCCCTTTCCGCGATTTTTCCACTGATTTCGATGAAAGTACAGGGAAATACCTTGAGTAAATTAAAAATAGATATATCATTAGGAACTTGAAATTATTTGAACTAACAAAATAATAATTACTTCTCCATTTTTATAATATTCTCGTAACAGCAGCCCCAGCCCCAGCCGCCTTTCGCATTCGCGAAACATGAAATAATATATAAATATAATTCGTATGCGATGCGTGCGAGTACGAAAGGGAAAGAAAAAGCGTGTGTTTGGAAAGTTGATTGCAATTGCAAGCTTGCTGAATTCGTTGAATGGCTGTGTTCAGTGTTCACAGTCAAATGAGAATTGTAATGGCTTGTTCACACTAAGGTTCGTCTGCTTTGATTTTATTTTATTACTTTAATGCATAGTTTGGCTAAACCAAAATCCTGCTAATTTTTCGTGCTACAGCATGAATTTATGCTAAAAAAAATGCTGGCATGATTTGAAAAAATAAAAGGCTAAAAATAGAATAATCCTGCTAAATTTAGCAGGAAATATGCTAAATTGGTCACACTGGGTCTACTTGTGTACGTCGTATATGTCTCTTTTGTTTTTTATGGTCTACTGCACAACATATAGTGATGAATGTGCAGCTGCTCGTTTTGTGTTTGTTTCGTCCTTTTTAGCGTTAACGTTCTGGTAGGTGCGTACGTTCTCTAGTCGTCTTGTTGTTTATGGTCTGCTGCACAACATATAGCGATGGATGTGCAGCTGTTCGGTTCGTCTTTTGTCGTCATATCTCAATCCTACATACATGTGCCGTAAACGGAGTATTGGATGACGGACTGGTGGTGGGTTGGATGGCACGATGATGAGCGTCAGCGGTCCGTGGAAGAAAGAATGTAGGTCATATTCAGGGCAAAGACCTTACCATGGTCGTGGTTCGTGCCCGAACATATACTGTGCAAAATCGTAAGGGACGTGTCTTTACTTAGCATTAGTGGAACCTAACCTTGGAAGCTCCTACACCATGGGTGTGCGTAGTCGCAACTTTCGCCACGGCCTCGGTGGATGATGGCACCGAAGGCGCACGATGTGGAGCGTGTTCCCTGGTTCGAGCATATAATGCAGATGTCGGTGTGTAAGCTCCTGAATAAAGTCCCAATCGGATTATGTAAATTCGATTTGTTTTAATTTACGAGTTTATTTTCTTTTGCACTGTTACACATTTCACTATGCCTAACTATTTTAGTTCTTAGAGAGTTCGAGCTCTAAGAATCAAAACACTGTATAATCACAGACTCCAAAAATAAAATTTACTCTACCACTGTCTGAATTACCGGGAGCTTGTAACGTTAAGCCCCTGTGCTTCCTCCTTTTTACCTTAGCATATCTTCTTATCCTTTAGAAAAAAACTGGACCACTGCTACCCCGTTGTCCCCTGCAGCTTCGCTGTACAGGAGAGCTGGGATGCTACCTTTCGGTCGACTGGCCCCCGCTTACAGGCGGCTAGGACTCAGCCGGCCCTGATGACTGGGAAGAGGGGTGTTCGGCCACTCATAGCCAGGCATGGGTACCGTGAATTCTTGCACTGAACCAAAAACCTACGTAGATACAACGAATAAATTCATTGGCTCAACGTATTTTTCATTAATATTCAACCGATGAAACCTTTCATTGGACCAACGAATATCAATTTATACGTTAACGAAGCTGTTAATAAACTAACGTATTTTTCATAAAATTAACGAAATCTGTTCGTAAATTAATAATTTTTCGTTAAGCACACTATTCGTTGATTAACGATTTATTCGTTGAATTAACGATTTTCCTTCATTGATGAACGTTAAACTTTCACTGAATCAACAATATTAGTTTACGTACGATTTTCATTGAATCATCGAATATAATTCGTTAGTCTATGTAGGACTTTCATTGGATCAACGAATTTTTTCATTCGATTACGTAATTTTTATGTAATTTTTTTCATAAATTTATGTAGGATTTTCATTAAAACAAACATAAATAAACGAAAATATTCATAAGATTACATTGGATCAATGAATACAATTTGTTAATTAATGTACGTAATTGCTTACCTGAACGAATGATCCACTGCTAAATTAAATATTCGGACCTTATATTCCCACAGGTGTCACCTGAAAAATTGAAATAACCTATTCCGGAAAAGAAATTTGTTAATGAAAACGAATGTCATTTAATATTCGGTATAAAAAAATTTATTCGAGCAATAGTATAATACATTTTTTACATGACATTCCAAGAGGGTTGATATTTTAATTCAAAATAAATTAACAATTAAAATTCGAATTAATGACACTTCATAAGATACTGATCTTAGGTTTTTTTTTTTTGAATAAGGTATTTTGTATAAATGTTGTTGGACAAACCCCCAAAAGTTGGAACAAGCAATGGGGTAATCTAGATTGAACAAATGAAAAATTTTGAACAGAATGTCTACTGCCCTAAAACATGATTTAAATTTAAATTTCACTCCGTCAAAATAAACAATGAAATCATTAACAGACGTAAGGTCATCCCCAATACCTATCAGAAAAGGCTGAATCGATTCAGACCTTTGCTTCAAATGGTGAAGGTGGTCCTCCACCTGTTGCGCTGTTTTAGCAATGAAAAACATGCTTCCTGCTAATCCTTTATTGTAAACTTCAATCATGTTTTTTCTGCCGATTTGTAAAGATTTTTTGCGTAGGTACCAAAAAACTGTGCATCGCGTAGAAGAGAACAGCATCCTTAGCACCTGAAAATACAAATAAAAACCATTAAATATAAACTTAAAGGTTAATAAATAAAATATAAAATTTTAAATGAAAAGTTAATTGAAAAGCATTTTGAAATTGCATAAGGATATATATACATAGATAATCATTAACCCTACTTTCAGTTATTTTGCCATTATTAAGGAGCCCATTTAACCCATATATGCCCAGATTATATTTTTTTCTTATTTTGTGCAACGTTTTTGCAGATTCCACATAGTAGCGAATGAACTTAAACGATTGCGAAGAAAAATAATTTTTTATTTAAGTAGTTTTGGAGATATCGCTGTCTTAAGAATGGTGCGTTAACGCACCAGTGGGCATACAGCGGCATAAAAAAAAATATACATATATATTTTTCATATTTCATTTTATTTCTGAGCACGAAACGATAGTATTTAAATTTCTTATAGCGCAAGTCTTTTCTTAATTGTGGTGGTGGTATTCCGCAAAACATTTGTCATGGAGTGCTATTTTGCAGTGACCACATATTTTGTTTGTGTGTGATTTGCATAGTCGGCAACGTTTTCGTTTCAGACCTATTAGGAAAAGATATTTTTGAATATTTATTTGCTTCACTACCTATTCATATTTACCTCCGGTTACAATGATATGCTGCCCACGATGAATTTCGTTGATGTCCTGAATTTTCGGCCTCCCACTTCGTGTTGGTGAAGAACCATATTTTTTTAGTAAACCGATTGTCAGTTGCCTTCTGAACTCTAATTGATCTACGGATTTCCCACAGCTCTTACTCAACGACCATGAGTTAACAACGGCTACATCGAACATCCACATAACGATGGAGGTATACCACTTTTTTCCTCGAAACCCAATCCGGTAATTAGAAATATGCTTATCAAGCAAATCTACCCCTCCCATATGAGAGTTATATTGGTAGTTGACATTTGGCTGAGGTATATCTATTTTTCTTCTATCTGCAAATGAAAATCTCTTAACATTTCTAATGGGATTGGTGCCATAGACATTGGAAATCATGGTGACAATTTTCTTATCTCGCCATCGAGTCAAAATTTCGCAGTTTCTTTTGTCGTAATAGGTATCAAAATAGCCTCTTTCCCTTTTTAAAAACTGTTTTTTTTCTTCAAAAGATATATTTTTGACCCGGTTTTCACGTAGAGTCCCTGTTCCACCGAAGTCCATGGAAGATAATTTAGCAAGCAAGTCGGGGCTTGAAAAAAAGGTGTCGAAGAAAAATGCAAACTTAGATGAAGGAAATTCCTTTGCCATTGTTTTGCTAAAATCAAGAACCACCGATTCGCCCAAACCCAAAGAAAGATCTCGATCTTGGCTTTTTCCTTGATATACTTGGAACTGTAGACAGTATCCATATTTCAATGCAGCAACTCAAGAGTTATAACCGAATCGGTTCTATCGGATGACTCTCCGAAGATAACGTAAGTGGCTTAGGATAACTGTTTTCAGAAAAAAAATTGGTATTTATCAGACTGTTGAGTGGGAGACTATCTTCGTTTCCACTTTTCCATTCCTGAATCACTTTTTTGGCTTTTGTTGATCCACAAGGTACTTCCGGAATAGCTTCTACATAGTCATTTTCCGTCAAAAACTCCATTTCTCCACAAGCTCTAAGCTGCTTACAGCCCAGTCGGTTGGCATCCAAATTTTCCTCCTCTCCTGATTCCTCATCGGTAAGGTAATCATCTTCTGGCGGAGTTATTACCACTTGGTTCGGAATGTTATTATCGTCGGTTAAGTTTTTGAGAATTTCGAAAATTTCTCCCACCGTAAGACTTTTTTGCCTACATTGAATAAAACAGCGATTATTATAGCCGCATATCCCATTGGTGCGTTAACGCACCATGCTAATTTCATTTGTTGTAACATGTTCCACAATTACATTTATTGTCTTATTATTGTTTTGATATATTTGGGTACATTTTATCTTAACAAATAATTTTAAATTATATACTTTTCACTGTTGATTTTTACATACTCTGCCATTTTGCTATGTAGATTGAGATTTTTTTTTTCCAAATATATATTTTTTTATTTTAAGACAAAACTCCAACTTTTCAGCACTTTTATGAACTTGTAATGACGCAAATGATAAAGCCTACTATTTGCAAAACTAAATTAGCCATTAACAGCCTACTTAGGTGTAATAAAAAAAAATTAAAATTCAAAATGAAAACTATGTATTTTGGTGCGTTAACGCACCAATGGGCATAAATGGGTTAATCTCGGATCTTTAATTTTTCGGTCGTCTGAAAGAAAATTGAGCATTTTTTGCAATACTTCGTCCCAGTTGTCCAGGAGGGATTTAGCACCGCTGTGCATTACTTTAAAATCCATGTCGATCTGTATTAAAAAGAAAAAAGAAAATTTATTGTAATAGTACGTGGGAAAAAAACAGAATTTTCAGATCAAACTAGCAGAACGATGAATGCATTTAAATGCATTTCACAGCAAGCACGAGAAAGCTTGCGTAAATATTCTATAATTATTTTGATATAAATTATTTAAAATATAAATTACCAATCGAAAACCAAGTGGCTGCTTATAGTTAGGCCATTTTTCCAAGGCCTCAACGGTTGAAACGTTGAGTCTATATTTAGTGCAAGAAAAAAGATAAGAAAACGAAAGAAAATAAAAGGTATAAAGTATTACGAAAAGAAATGAAATTGTTATGCCTCCGGGCTATACACTTTGTATTAGATGAAGGACGTTGTCGTCAGGCCAGTTGATTATCTTGGGTAGGGGAATCTGGTGTTTTCTTCGGACATCTACTAGGTGAATTTTTTGATGAATCCTGAGAGATTTATGTTAGCAAATCGATGAATCCAGAGAAATTGATTTTAGCCAGCATTTGAATCCGACTAAAGCGAAGATTCACAACACAATAGAAATCGACAATACTTGAAAGACCAAAGTTTAATATGTAGTGAAAGAAAAGATATTCAGCCCAATCATGAATAAAAATTCCGCGAGAATTTTTTCACTTTTCTCTACTCTCCTATTCTGAATGATTTGAAACCGGGAAACTTTTCCCTTTTCACTTTCCTCCTATCCTAAGCAAACTTCGAAAAAGAGGAAAAATTCTCTAAGAGAAAAGTAGGTATCACAAACGTCAAAAGAATAGCGGAATGCGATCGCATTTCTCAAAAGTGTTTCTCCAACAATCCAACCGAGAAATTAGATGGAAATGTGAGTTTTATATTTGTTAATGAACATTTGAGCTGTAAAATATTATTAATTTTAATTTTGAATGTCGAAAACTGTTAACAAGGAACAAGCTAAGATTTTGATCAAATCTAATCTAATTTTTTTATTAATAAAAACTATTTTTTTATAGATTTTATAAATATATTGTAAAATTTACAAGCTGCTGGGAATACCATCTCTTATATTTTGTGCTATAGCAAATACTCGGACCTGGTTGAGGAAATTACGTCTTCGTTGTTCAGACTCAGAGGTGCATCATTGACAGGGACCTCTAATTTAGGTTCTGTAGATTCTACCTTGAACCTAATGCATATATTATGTAGGGCGCAACATACATTAATAATTTTAGCTACTTTTTCTGGGGTATAGTGCAGGTCCCTAGCACCAAGAATACATCTCCATCTATTCTTTAAGACGCCATTAGTGCGTTCAATAACGTTCCGATATTGTGAGTGAACATCGTTGAACTTCATTTGTGTCGAACCTTTATTTGGTAGCCTGTAGGGTGTCATAAGCACCGGTTCCAATGGATATCCCGCATCTCCTTTTAACAAAATGAAAAATTAAAGAAAAAAATTTTAAAAATGCAATAAAAATTCTTAAATAAGCGCTTGTACCCAGAAGCCAAGAGTTTCTTACTTCACGTAAATATTCCTCTTCAAAGTATGACCGAAGATCGCTAACATTCCATATTAAAGCATCATCGCATTCACCAGTATGAGAAGCATATACGTACTGTATAGTTAATTTATCATCGCATACCTGAAATTTGTTAATGTTATTATTCAACTTGAAACCAATGCATTTTAAACCTTTGTACTAGCATAAGGTTTAAACTATAGTATCCCTTTCTGTTGTAATACAGATGTTTATTTTCTGAGGGCGCTATTATTCTAATATGCGTGCCGTCAATACATCCCACAACACCAGGAATATAATGTTTTATATAGAATGCCAGGCTATTGCTTCTTTTTTCCTGATCATTTTTGCATATGCGATTCCATCGTGAATATAGCTCTCTTTCAAATATGTCCAACACGTTTGCAAGAACTTTGCAAAAGCTGGATTGGGCAAGACCAACATCATGATCCTTCCCAACACCAGTTCTTTCTTGCTTCCTGGGAAGATTCCGTGAGCACGTTGAGTAAATATTTAAACGCGCACTTATTGACGCGAAAATATTTTTGAAATCTGTAAAAGTAGGTAAAGATTTGCGTGTGAAACCAAACTACAAATGCATCAGTCTTTGCACTTACATGTTTTGAGGTAATTCCAATGGATTGGAGCTGTCTCTCAAGTTCCTTCTTATTTTACGACGGTTTTGGTGTTCAATAGCTGCTAATTCCTCCGCCACCATTCTGAATGCGACACTTATCATTTTAACACGAATTTTTCATGAACAACAATCACAAATCACCTATATTATATTTATTTTAGCAAATTTATAAAAACTATTAAATTTTTATTCTTCTGACAGAATTCGCAAAATGACAATTAAATCCCCTAAATAGCTGATTTCGAAACTTCAGAAATTCCTTCTCCCGGATTCGAAGTGAAAAATGTTTCCCCGTTGATTCAGAATAGGAGGATTTAATTCTCGAGAAAAATAAAATTCTCGAGGAAAAATTCCCCGGGAATATTCATGATTGGGCTGATTCAATTTTTGTTGAAAAATGCTTTATTATTTTGTTCTTTTTTGATTTTCACAACTTTTTATTTGTTTAATTTTTGTTGTCGCGACGCGTTTCGGAGATTTTTCTCCATCATCGGGCGGCTTGAATTTCGTGACTTTCAGCGTATTGAACGCCAGCTCTCTCATCGAATTAATGCTAGGTGTCGTCGACGGCGTTGGCGAAGGTCCTCGATTTGCACGACGTTTGCGTTTTCCGACTACGACGCCAGACGGCGGCGGAGGTACCACAGAAAAATTGTCCAATACCGATGCATCGGTATTTGCGGAAGCCTTAAAATTAAACAATCAATAATTCATAAAACAAAAATACAATTCAAAAACCAAATAGTTTACATACCAGCGGCAATGATGACGTCGATTCAGTTGATTGCTGAATGTCGTTCGACTCCAAGAACATCATCGATTTAAAATAGCGCCAATGTATGACGACCGCTTCATCTGTGCCTTGCCCCGACCTCTTTAAACGATACTTGGCCAAGTTATTTTTAAATGAAATTCGCAGATTCGTCCACTTGGCTTTGACGTCATCCACTTTGATGTTATCCTTAGTAACCGCATTTGTCACCTCCTGCCAGGCGTCTGTTTTCGGCAATCTATATTCGGGCATGCCCATGTCCCACAACACTCGCCGCTCCTCGACCGCCACAATCAATTCCATAATTTCGTCATGAGACCATTCATGCTCCACTTTTTTCACATAATTCCGTCTCTTCGTTTTTGGCTTCTCGATCGGGACGAAATGTGAATCGACATTGTCGAGCGAAGCTGCGTCCAACAATTCCTTCTTGAGGTCACTCATTTTGCCATAAAAAACAATAAATAAACTATGCGGCAAACAAAAATGAGTAAATTTAATTCAATTTATAAATACTCACCAAAATAGCGGAATCACAGAACAAATTTAATTATTTTATTTAAAATGCGTGCGAGCATAGATATGCGAAATACCAGATAATGAATATTCCACTGAACTGTCAAAACCATTTGTGTATGCGCACGAAATTTGTGTATGCATCAATTCTCAGAATACAAAAATGATGTGTCATACATAAATGGTACACAAATATACACAAATTTATTATGTTATTTATGTTTGTTTCTTTTTGGCTTGTGCTATTTATTGCGGTATCGAATAATTGGTTTGTTTTTATTGTTAGTTTGTCGTTGAGTAGGTTGTCTCGTTCCATCTTGTAGGCTTTGTGTATTTCGAATTCTTCTGTGGCGTCAAGTTCTTTACCTTTTTGTTTTATATGTAATGGTATTAGATTGGTTTCAAAATTATTGTAATTGTGGTTATTGTCAATTAGGTGTTGTGCGTATGCTGATTTTGTGTTATTTTTGGGGATGTGTTCTTTAAATCTGTCTTTGAAGGTTCTTCCTGTTTGACCTATATAGTATTTTTCACAGTCATTGCATTTTATTTTGTATACCCCTGTTAAATTTGCTTAAAATAAAAATGGATTAATATTTAGAATATATTCGTTTTATTCAGTAACTCTTCAATACTAGTTCACACAATTGTCTCTTGCAACTTACTTTATTTTCATTTATTACCTCTACTTATAGCCTTATTTTGCTTACTTATGGTATTCAATAATAAATTTTAATTTCGCTGACGGAATGTCTGCTTCGACGATGTTTGCTGAAGTTGTTGTTATCGTTTCCGCTGTATTTCTGCATAATCGACATGTCAGCATTTCCGTTTAACGCTGGCATACATAACAAAATATTTCAAAGATACACATAAGTGCATTCCTTTTTAATTATTAACTTAGTTCTTCACTGCAACCCAAATTACTAGCTGCATGAAGACATGCACGTGCGGTCTCGTAAAGTGAATATTCAGTGATACACAGTGCGGTTTGTGCAACCATCAACCCAGCCGTGCATAGCAAGGATTATATGCTCACTCTCCGGGGACAGCGCTTCCAAATCCGCATCCAACAACACAGCCGTGCATAGCAAGGATTGTATACTCACTCTCCCCGGGGGCATAGCTTCCAAATCTGCATCTAGCCGTGGCCAGGTAAATTCGCCATATTTGACAAAAACGAGGTCTTTAACTTCTTCTGGTACATCTATCAATGTGCTCTCCAACCCTCTGGTGACTGCAGTCAAGTCTTTTCCAGTCTCCACAGTCACCAGCTTACTGGTTAGAGCTAAAGACTTGCTTATTGCATGCAATGATTCGTCACTCAAGGAATCAGCTCTATCTCCGAGAACCTCTAGTTCAGTCTTGGTGTCTTTTTCAATCGTCTTCTTCCTGCGATACACCTTTCTTCAAATTTTTAGACATGATATCTTGATAATAGAAATTAGAATTAATATATGTTATAAGTATCTCCTCTTATTGTTAGATCTTTGAGCTTCTCTATCCGGTTCTCTAAATTCTGCGTACTCACTATTGAGATGACCTACCTGGGGACTGTTTCACAGATCATACAACACATACATTTCATACAACATACATTTTCATCATACATCATACAACACATATAACTTTCTGTTTCATAGATTTTTTTTTGTTGTATGAAATGTATGATTTTGACATTTTCGTTGTTAGGTTACGATTACTCTCAGTATCAATAATAAAACATAAAAAAAATAAAACAAAGTAGAATAAAGTAATTTCTGATAAATATTTTTAAAAGTAAATATAGAATAGACAATGGAGTTACTTTATGATGGTGAAGATGTGCTGGACTTACTTGAAATTAATGTAATCGTCAGAAGACGGCCTAGAATTTTAACGCGAGTGAATTTTAATATGGAAGATCCATATTTTGTGGAAAAATTTAGAATGCCCAGAATGTGTGTTGAATTTTTATTAGGGCGTATAGGCGCATCAATTGTACATTCGACAAATTGCAATGACGCTTTATCACCATTACAACAAATATTAGTAACGCTTCATTGGCTTGGCAATGGAAGTCAGTACCATGGTATCGGGACAATGCATGGAGTATCAAAGGCAACAATATGTCGTTGTGTTACTAAAATTTGTAAACTTATTTCAGAAAGTCTATTATGTAAGTTCCAGCTTTTTTGGAAACTTGCTTTTTATTATAATTTTGTTTAGACGAAGAAGTAAAATGGCCTGAAAATGCAGTCACTGTAGCCGAGGAGTTTTTTTGCAAAGCTGAAATGCCATGTATTGCTGGGGCTATTGATGGTACACTTATTAAAATTGATGCGCAATCAATTAATGAGCAAGCATTTGTCGACCGCAAAGGGCATCACATTAAACGTTATGCTAGTGGCTGGTGCAGATTATCGCTTCTATGCTATTAATAGCAACTTCCCAGGATCTGTACATGACAGTCGTGTAATGCAGTGCAGTCGATTTTATAACAAATGGAATAATGAAGGGTGGCGTCCTTTCCCAAGAGCTCTTGTTATTGGTGACTCCGCCTTTCCATTAAGAACGTGGTTATTGACTTGTAATGTTCCTAATAGTGTTGTATCGCCTGCGTACCGTGCTTCCTTGTCTCCAAGGGAAGAGTACGAAGCGGAGAGTAAAAGATTTGTTTTGATTTTATTAATTTTTATTTAACTGAGCCCGCTGTCTTCGCTGGGCTGCGACTCAGTGTTTAATATATTAGTATATTTTAAGTTATTTTCTAATTTTATGGTATCTGAGTTTGGCCCGCTGTCTAGGCTGGGCTGCGACCAAATCAGTGTTACTTGCTCTTACTGTTAATCTGACTGTTACTCTTACTCTGACTTTCCTAGCTTCATCGATCCCTTTATATACGATTTTGTGTTGGCTTTACTTAACACATTGCCCTAGTGCGATCGATATTGCGCGATAAGCACTGGCCCTATTCATCGATCTAGTCCAGATGTACCAATACCCAATAAATGCATTTTCAGCATATGAATCGCTCACCTATATCCATCGTCACCTCATAATTCGTTTCCATACAAAAATGCATTGACAGCAATTCTACCCTTAGTAATAACAACAATCGCATTACTCATGTGTGGTCGGTGTTCGCCGCAGCGGGTGACGACACAGAGCCAAGTCGATTGTTTATGTTTATTAGGTTTGTTTTGCCATTGCCATGCGTAGTGGAGAATCGGGGTTGACGTAATATTTAGTTATTTATGAGTGCAGCGAACATAATTGTGTGCATGGGTTTGGTGTCATTATACATCGATGGTAAGGTGCCAGTGAATATGCCGTATCTCGTATCGGGTTGTGAGATATTATAATTGAATGAATGTTGTGGGTAGATAGGTCTGGATATAACAATAGTATTCCAGAAAGCCGAACTAAAAATCGTTTTCTATCTAAATTGAAGAAAACACGACAAGTTGTTGAATGGAGCATTGGACAGTTGAAGGAAATTTTTCCTTGCTTAAATGGGCTTCGTTTAAAGACGACTGCTAGTTGTGCAAATGTTGTTAATGCTTGTGTCACACTATATAACATTCGGAGAAGGATGGTAAAAGAAAACGAAATAGTTTTATTGGATGAGGATTTTAATGTGGAAGATGATGATGTTGGAGATATTGCAGACGAAAATGAAAATGACAGCAGAGATACCGTGGAGGCGCTAAGAACTTATTTAAACCATTTCAACTAATTGACAATTCAATAAAAAATATACTCAAATATAGTTTTAGATCTATTTTATTTTTTACTAATCATCTTCTTCATTCGATGATTGCGACGAAACGAAAAGAGATGCTGTGTATTTAGAAAATTGGAATTCCTAAACGCACTTCCCTTTCACGGCACTCCAGCTGCTTACAATAATAATTTATTGCAAGCAGTTTTTTTCGAAGCACTTGTTCTTCGTTTTCCGTCTTACGTTTCTTGACAGGTGTCTTATCAGGTGCGAGTTTTTCGCTCTGAGCATGAGCACTCGTCGATGGCTGACATGAAACTGGTTCTGGGAGCTCATTGTTTCTCCCATCGCTTTCGGGAACATTCAGACCATATACAACCTATAAAACGAAAGAAACTCAATTAATCCGAATTATTTATAATTGGTGTTTTGCATCAAACCAGAATTTAAAGTTTCGGATTGCAAAGAAACGCCAACGTGTAAGAACAGGTATGAATTTAATTTTATTTTGTAAACTAAGATACTTGTTCCTTGACCAAAGGTGTGGTGTTCTCTGCCAAATGACCGAGAGCTTTTTCAATCGCCAAAGTCAGCGCTAAGAATTGATCTCTTTCCCCAAATCACACTCTCACAGCTAATGCTTGTTGTTGGAGAAGTTATGCAAATGTGTTTGGCGAAAGAGACATTAGAACTGATGTACACACAACACCTCGGGTCATTACAACGGCGACCAAATACGAGACACTATTATTTTCAATCCAGGGATGACCAACTCGTACATATTAGAGGAAAAATCCAGAACTGCCCATCCAGTGGACAGGGCCTTCTTGTGTTTTTCGATGTCTTCAAGATCATTCACAAGGCCAGTTAGAACTACTGCATTATAGAGAGTAAAATACCAATAATATAGATGCTGGGTGGAAAAGGGAAGAGAACGACCAAACATTGCCTTCCTTTGCAACAACTTCATCAAGTTTTCATGCATGGGGGGATCTTGAACCGACATTTCGGTGGAAGGAACAATCATTCTTAATAAGGGTGTGTCAATTGTAGCTCCAAATTCCTAATGGCACAATAAGAGTCCAACTGAGAGTACGCTGCACTTTGAAGAATGGGAGTCAACAATGTTGAGTAAAATTTATTAAATGCGGAAGCATCAATGATGTCAAAATTGAAAAAGGTAACGTGCTCGCGGAGGGTGTCCAAATTGTTTAATACAAAGCGATAAGAAGAGGGGTATTTTACCAATCTTTTGGGACCAAACAACCAATTTTTGTTTTCATGTATGAACCCCAGAATATGGGTTCTAATAGGGGAATCCAAATGGGAGCTCAGTTGGCTTGGAATCTTCCGAGTGATATCAGACTCGTCCATTAACCATTGAAGATCCATGTTCTTTCCGGTATTTGATTGGGGTAATACTTGTCAATGGAAAAAGTTGAAATAATCAATATAAACAATCAGCAGCTCAACTTTATGTAAGTTTATGATGGGTGATTTTTTTATATTCGTCAATTGAATTGATTTGGGTTTTTGAGCTGTTGTTATAACGTTGTCTGTTCTTTTCCGCTTTTTTAACTCTTTCTAAAAGATCATCTCCATTCTTTGCGGCTATTTTAATTAAGGTTCCTGTTTCATTGAGTTGGCCAATGACCCGTTTTGCTCCACCAACTATTGTTGCCTCCAATATAGAATGTACCACCAGAGGGTTCAACGGTTTCATTGTAGAGAGGGTATCAACCAATTCGAGCTGCTTGATGGTATTGAATGAAAGGAACTCATTCACATAGTCATTCTCAATCCACGTAACATTATTTTTTTTACCTCATCGCCCACAATCGCTAACACAATTTTGTCGCTTTCGTCCGAAAGATCCTTACTGGAAGCACCACCGACTCCTGTCCGTTTCATACTGTCAATTTTACTCTGTAGATATTCTTTAGTAAAATTAACTAAGGTAACGAAACAACTTATCCCACCATAACATTTTGGCGCCAATTTTGCCAAGTTACTCTCCTGAACTTTTCCTCATCGCTATCGTTGACAAGCCCATAAGCCAATGCCAGTGAAACTACCTTCTTCCACGCATCGGAAATCTCGGATTTTGTAGCGGTACAACCGGCGAATTTCCCAAAAAGTACATTTTTTTTTTCGTGCATTTCTTGTAGCACAATTATTTGTTGTTCCTTTGTTGTCTTTAAAAAAACACAAAAACGTATTAAGACTTATAAATAGTTACCTTAATAGTAAAAAAGTACTTACTTTTGTGTATTTTCTTTTTTTTTTTTAAATTCATTGCTAACTTGCAAACTATCTACAACAAATTATTCTGCTGTATGAATTGTATGATAAATTTGACGTTCAACTGCTGTATGAAGTGTATGATAAATTTCTGTGAAACAGAATCATACAACATTCCAATATTTCCAGTCAATTCTCATTTCATAAATTGTTGTATGATACATCAATTCTGTGAAACAGAAATCATACAGCAGAACTGAGAATATCATACAATGTATGTGTTGTATGATCTGTGAAACAGACCCCTGGTTTTACTGCTGTAAACTTGCACGGATCCTCTTATGTCTCACAAATTAGATTACCTAAGTTTTCAAAGAGATATTTCTTCCTCTTATCTTGATATATATCTTAATTGTCGTCTATGACTTGACTTTTTCTTAATTTGAGTATGAATGTGTTTGGAATTAGTGAATATACATATATATATGAGATGATGTTCAATTGTTAAGTTCTAGTCATAGATTGTCCTGCCATCATCTCGGCAGAACATAGTATCTTCTCTAGAACAACCCTCTTATCGCTATCAGAGAAGGCGGCATGCTTGCTATGTATGATAGCTGATGTCCCTCCATGTTCCAGTCTAGAGTTCAAATATGTGCGAATAGAACCCTTGATCTTTGATTCTATATGCTCATCTGCCCCTGATAGTTGATATATGATTTGTTTGAGAATGAGGCAATCACGGTTGCCAGCTCAAATTTTTTTCTGTGTAGAGAATTAGTCTCTTCCTAAGAGAATAATAGCTTTTTTCCATTTTTTTTTTAAATACACTATCAGCTCTGTGTCGTGGAGTGCTTAAAGCAAGCAACTATCACGAGCAGAAATTGCCGGCACTAAAAGTGCTCTCACAGGCTCATCATTTAGTGCAGGTGTTAGTAAGGACAAAACAATTAAAAATACAATAGTTATGTACCTATAAAATACTAACAAGGACACAAAATAATGCAAACAATTTAAGACATTAAAGCATTATTACGCAAAATATTTTGTAACGAAATTTATTTTGTTATTCCTTCCCAATTAGTCGTAATTGGGTTTGAATAAGGGATGCATGTGAGAGCTGTGATAAAGAAACTCCGCCCGCCATTCTGTAACGACTTATACTCGTCACCGAATTCAAAATGTCGAAAGGAAGGTCGGGAAGACGGTTATGCGAGAGAGAGATGCGTAGCTATGCTTTATACCCGATCACCACTGCGTCTCACTGGTCGGACCATAACCGGATATACGCAGCGAAATGCGTAGCTGTAAATGCGACCGAGTTCCACAAAAATTACCTATCGCCCCGTATACTACCCTTATGACGTTAGGTACAGAATTCGGAGCCAGTCCGGGCAGATGGGAACGGTAGGGTGTCCAGGCCGTTGAAGCGTAGGCATGCTAGTCGTTGCTCATCCTAGCTCGTCGGATGGGGGGGATCTTGCGACTTCAGCTCTGAACGGTGTTACGTTTTTTTTATACATGCCTCAGAACAGGTGTGGTTATCTGTGAATTGAATAAATGCGGCACGAATATACTTTGCTAAGACTTGCTCTTACGATGTTCTTTCCTCGATGTTATCCCAGTGGTGGTGCTTAAGGTGTAGTGTAGTCACCTGAGTGGGCGTGTGTGTGCCCTCCCTCATCATGAGACTTTACAGCCACCATGAAAATTAAAGCCAATAGACTGTTGCGTACTTTTTGTCGTTTATACTGAGAGGTACGGCTCTCAGTTGGGTTTACCTGTATGTGTGTATTTTTGTTTTTAGTCCAAATAATTGAAAACAACTTTTGTTATAGTTTTGTTCGTTTTTATTAACACTATTTATTAACTTACTTTACACTACTTAATTCTCATTTTACTTATTTAAAAGTGGCAAGTATCGAAATAGGATGTGGAAATTATGAGGAAATTTTGGCTGATTCAACTAGGAAAACTTTAATTAGCTAAGACCGCTTATTCTGACGGATGAAAACTGAATCTGGTGTAAAGTTGCCTGCAAATAGGTGGAACCCTAAATCCCTCGCTTGGCTGTTCCGCCTATAGCTCGGACTCTATCGCACTTGTGCTCACAGAGTGGGATTTGGTTGCAGAGAATGTTTGCGACGAACTGAAACAACCTTGTTGACTCTCGTGTGGAAAGTGTTTCTTTATTTAAAAATGTATCTTATTTATACTAAAATTCTTCTTACTTCTATACCTATTTCGATTCTTGAACCCACTTGAACACTTAAGTATTTATTTTGTCTAATCAGCATTTTGCTGTGACATGCATGTCGGCTACGGCCGGCGTACCCAGTGTATGTAATTCGAGTATGCTCTGCATGTCTTTTGTGTGGATTATTATTGTACATTATGATTCAATGGTTTATGGCTTGTGCCGAAGTAGTATTCTTGAATTACTACGGTGAATGATTTATGGCTTGTGCCGGGTTCAAGTATCGAAATAGTATTCTTACATTATTACTTGGGTGGTCACTGGTGCGATCCTCTCACACACACACACGGATACTTTTTCAAAGTATAATTAATAACTTTATTGATTCATAAATTACGAGTTGAAATGTTACACGTCCGGACTCTTCCGAGGATTACAATAGACTGAAACGTATATATTCTTAACTTAAATGTATGACATGGGTACATAATAAATACCAGACACTCATACTTTCTCATACACAATGTACACCGGCAGCCCATATATATATATACATATTACTTTACACACTACTTAGGAGTGTGTCTCTCTTTTTTTCCGCTTACACAACTGAACATCGATTGCTTGAAGACTTTGCTATTTATAGCCCACTTGATGCGTGGGTCTGCTCCAGAAATATCATCATCTTTTCGGGGATGAATGGTGACACGATCGTACGTGCTCAATGTGTTTATTCCATAGAGATTGCCATCTGCACTTCTTGTGCGTAACATTGTTGCTAATGGTCAATCTAATGGCACTGCTTGTGACGACCGACTTTGTTGTTGATGTTATCTGGTGGATGGGAATGGCTGCTTCTTTGTTGCGGAGTGGATCGATTATTTAATGTGATTGTTTATTGCATCTGGTGGATGGGGATGGCTGGGCCGTTACTTTGTTCTGGAGTGGATTGTGCCTCGCCTCGTCAATAAACTCTTCTTTGTTTCGTCGTCAATAAACTCTTCATTGTTTCGTTTATTAACTTACATAATGATTAGTTTTCATTACATTACTATGAACACGGTGCATTATGCATAAATGTGATCAGATTACAATATGTATTATGAACATAACTCCTCCATCCTCAAAAAGGACTTTATTGCCAAAGAAAGTTCTAAAATTTAATAGGAGTTTTCGTTATTATATGAGTGAAAAACAAATTTTTTTAATTAATACATGTTCATTTTACGTACATGAGTATTTGAATGTGCACTGTGTACCAATATAAAATTATTACTATTTTTACATATATTTTTTCGTTTTAACATTTCTACTAAGATTTTTTTTTTTATTTTATGTTTTTACATTTTTAAACATGTTTTATTGCATAGTTGTATTTGTATTTATTTTTAATTTCAAAATGTTGTAATAATAATGAAGTAAATTTAACAATTGGTAAGTTATTTAACTGCTAAAATCTAGTGGATCTTGCCGGGCGTTGTTTTCAGGTTGTGTTGATGTGACAATTTGTTGAGGTTCTCTTGTTGTACCGGATGCACGTTGACCTCTCCAAACCAGGGAGCTGTGTGTTGTTTCCATGGTGTGGTGGTCTGAATTTTTTCGATGTTTTGTTGGTGCCGGAGAAGACGATGGATTTTATCCAAGGGTAGATCATTAATCCATATTTCTGGCGTGTCTTTTTGATTTAGTGGAATAGAAACATGTGGCAAAAGAAGGGGATGTTCCGTTAGTGTCTCCTGATTCATTTTTGTTGCTTTTTGTCTCCAGTTGCGATTATTCTAGTAAAGTTTAAATAAAAGAGAGATTTAATATTTTTCTTTTTTATTCTTTAATTTTTTCAAATTTTATCACAACTTGTTATTATTTTGTTTTTATATTAGAATTTATTTTTCGCTACGCGTTTCGGGAAGCTTGTTCCCATCATCAGGCGCTTTGTACTAGTCTTTTGTTGTTTTTTTTATATACACGATTACCTAATTACGTTGTCTCGCTTCTTTTGTCAATATGTTTCGGGTTTGCTGGTGTCTATTGTTGTTTGCTTCTTTCCTGTTGTTGTTTAAGTGCTGTGCTTTATTGCTGTGTCATATAGTTCGTTTGTTTTGAATAGTAATTTGTCGTTCAATATTATGTCCTCTTCTGTTTTGTTGGCTTTGTATATTTCGTATTCTTCAAGGGCGTCAAGTAGTCGGCTCTTCTTGCAAATGTGGATGGGTGTCAGGTTTGTTTCAAAGTCCGATAGGTTGTGATTGTTGTTGATTAAATGTAGAGCGTAGTTAGATTTTGTGTTTATTTCTGGTTTGTGTTCTACGAATCTTTCGTAGAAGCTTCTTCCTGTTTGTCCAATATAGTATTTGTTACAGTCATCACATGTAATTTTATATACTCCTGATTTTCTTTTGTTGTCGGTTTTCTGTTTCTCCTGATTGTTTGAAAATAAATTCCTCGAAGTGCGAAAAGAAAAATGTACTGGCAATTCTATTAGGAAAGTTCCTTGTAGTGAAAGTATGTCTGTTTGGCGGCAAGCTGTTTATAATTTAACCTTTTCAGGAAAAATGGCTATATAGAATTTAGTACTGATTTGTTCGATGAGTTCGTGCGAAACGGTTATAGTTACTAAATCGCAATAACTGCTGCTGTTGCTTTTGACATCAAGAAGGTTTGCGATGCATTCTCCATTCTGGTGCCTTTGTGGTAATTTGAGTTCTTGGCAATAATATGTTGAGTGGATCATTTTACATTCTGTGTCCTCGTATTGGTAGCGTCCAGTTGTCATGACCAAAAAGGGTTTGGGTGGTAGAATGGCTGTGTTATTTTTGTTGGGTAAAGGGTATAGATGGAAAAGGGTATATGGTTTCGGATATACATACAATAGGGAAATGTAGAATAAAAACTATTCTCTCATTAATCTGATAGGATTCGACTTCAATCAATTCATAATATTCATGTATAGCAGAACCATCGTTTCCGAAAAACATTTGTTTGTCAGTATAGTGCTTTTTAAGTTGATTCCAGATGTATTCCAGATCTTCAAACTTTAAAACGCTGTAATGCAATATTTTCTGTCTTGCGAAAACGAACGCGCTTTCCAAATTGTCGAGGACGTGAAAGATAATATTAGCAGCGTTTGTAATGTATGGTTTGCTTTAAATTATTAAGATCGAACGATAAACAAAACTCGTCACGATGGTCGCTAAAATTCGATATTATAGGGTGATTTTTTTAAGGTTAGGATTTTCATGCATTAGTATTTGACAGATCACGCGGGATTTCAGACATGGTGTCAAAGAGAAAGATGCTCAGTATGCTTTGACATTTCATCATAAATAGACTTACTAACGAGCAACGCTTGAATTTTCAGTGAATGGGCCCTAGAAAAGTTGGCAGAAAATCCGCTTTTTTATCGACAAATTTTGTTCAGCGATGAGGCTCATTTCTGGTTGAATGGCTACGTAAATAAGCACAATTGCCGCATTTGGAGTGAAGAGCAACCAGAAGCCGTTCAAGAACTGCCCATGCATCCCAAAAAATGCACTGTTTGGTGTGGTTTGTACGCTGGTGGAATCATTGGACCGTATTTTTTCAAAGATGCTGTTGGACGCAACGTTACGGTGAATGGCGATCGCTATCGTTCAATGCTAACAAACTTTTTGTTGCCAAAAATGGAAGAACTGAACTTGGTTGACATGTGGTTTCAACAAGATGGCGCTACATGCCACACAGCTCGCGATTCTATGGCCATTTTGAGGGAAAACTTCGGAGAACAATTCATCTCAAGGAATGGACCGGTAAGTTGGCCACCAAGATCATGCGATTTGACGCCTTTAGACTATTTTTTGTGGGGCTACGTCAAGTCTAAAGTCTACACAAATAAGCCAGCAACTATTCCAGCTTTGGAAGACAACATTTCCGAAGAAATTCGGGCTATTCCGGCCGAAATGCTCGAAAAAGTTACCCAAAATTGGACTTTCCGAATGGACCACCTAAGACGCAGCCGCGGTCAACATTTAAATGAAATTATCTTCAAAAAGTAAATGTCATGGACCAATCTAACGTTTCAAATAAAGAATCGATGAGATTTTGCAAATTTTATGCGTTTTTTTTTAAAAAAAAGTTCTTAAGCTTTTAAAAAATCACCCTTTAGTTCTTTTTTTTATTTCTTCTATTGTGGTTGCTCCACTGATGTTTACAACTTCCCTTGCTGAACCTTGCAGTTTGCTTAGGATTGTTCTAAATATCATTACATTTTGGTAATTATTTGCGTTAGTAGCATCGTGAAAGTGTGTTACTATTGAATTTATTCTCTCAAGGAATAAATTAAGTTCATTCACGTCTCCGCCAAATTCGGGTATAGTGTCAGCGTGAACTCTTAACAATTGTTGCACTGACATGTTTAAATCTGAATCAAGAGTACTTATTGAAAGGTTATTAAAAATAGCAAGAATTGAATTGCTTTCTGCCGAATTATCAGAATGGTGATTGGTGAGGGAAGGATTGAGGGACTTAGCCATAGAAACAACTACTTACACGGACACAATATGTATCAGCTTTATCATCTTCGTGCTGGATAGAAATGTTTCTTTTTTCTAATTTGTCACTTCACTCTTTTTATTATTATTATTTTTTTTCCGTTCAGTTTTTTTTTTTTTTTGTTTCTTTTTTTCTAATTTGTCACTTCACTCTTTTTGGTAGGTTTTTTCTTTTTTCGTAGCGAAAATGTTCCTCGATGGAATTTTTCAGATAGGAACGTCGACTGCGCCAATTATATAATTAAAAAGTCTGACCTCTCCGAGTTCCAAATATCAACTGACTTTATTGTTTATCTTTACAAAAACAGAATAGGTACATGCAGTTGGGAACGAATTTATACATTCGGTCCCACGGCGGGTTTTATATTTCATATTTATAGAAACAGCAGACGTAGTGTCTGCTCCGAGACGTAAGCGAACTTGAGTTTTTCCATTATACATAATGATTAGTTTTCATTACATTACTATGAACACGGTGCATTATGCATAAATGTGATTAGATTACAATATGTATTATGAACATAACTGGTGGTGCCTACGATGGTATTAGGTCACCGGAGTGGGTATGCCCTCCCACATCGTGAGACAAATTGCATCACGACATCCATGGCTTAATATGTCACTCCATTATATATTTATGATAAGCCCCTATATTACAATTGCCTTCCCTTACCGTCGTTCACCCGAGTTCTCTGGTATCAGTGTCTGTCTACTCCACATTGATGTACCTAAATATCTAAACCATAGTTATCGGGGGAATCTCGTGTCGAGTCATAACAAAAGATATATGGTTAAGATTATAATATACTTTATTCAAAATATAGAATTTAAAATATACATATATATAATACTAATATTATTAATAATATGGTTGGGGTCTAAAAATAATATTAAAGTTGTGGTCTTAAAATCTACTTAATATTACGTCTACCTCAATGCAGGATTTCAATCAGGGCAAGTTCAAAATTAATTAGAAATTCATTCGCTATAAATAGTTCCTGTTAGAACAGATACTTCTTTGCTCAGATATAGCAAGTACAACTGAAATGTTATGGGGGCCGTGTCTTTTCTTATTACTATGGGAGCTCCTATACCATGGGTGTGCGTATCGCAACTTTCGCCACGATCTCGGTGGATGATGGCACCGAAGGCGCACGATGTGGATCGTATTCCCTGGTTCGAGTATAAAAGTCACACCGATTGTAAATTCAGTTTCCCTGACAGCCCGTAGATGCCGGGGGTGTCGCTTCAGAAGGAAGTCCTTATTGGAATATGCAAATTTAAATCGATTTTTACGATTTGTTATTCCCCTGCAATGTTACACAAAACACTATGTCACTACGATTAGAATTTAGAGAGTTCGAGCTCTAAAGAATCACTATTCTGTTTATGTACAGACGATGTTTTGTCTGGTATGATCACGCGAGTTTATGCCCACGCCGGAGACCGAAGGAGTGCACTGCTTCTGGAGTCGGCGGCTGCTGCTAGATGTTAGATAAGAATATATGAATATGAACACTGTGACGTATGAATGCGCGAAGATGGGGGGTAGCGCTCGAACGATCTGTACACCAAAAATTTCGTTATCTCTAAGACACTGCACTTGACTTGACCAAAAGAAATAAGATTGTTCTACCACGAATACTGAAACAAATGCTTGCTTTACGACTACGGTTGTTTATATAACGAGATATAACTAGATATATATGTCGGAGTGTGCAGTAGCTTTGTTCAGTGATATGCACGAAAACGCAGACATACTCTTAAGTTGGTATGTCTTAGCGAAATCAGAGAACAGATCGCCTGAACGTCAATTAGACAGCCTTATTGCGAAGATCAATAGACAGTTGATAATTGACTATTTTCAATGTGTGCTATTGTGAACGAACGATTCTAAAGGATTTTGTCAATCGCAGTCAATTAAAAAAAATGCGATTGACAAAAATACCAAATAAATCGTTCGTTCACAATAGCACACATTGAAAATAGTCAATTATCAACTGTCTATTGATCTTCGCAATAAGGCTAAGAGTATCGAAGGGGTAGGGACTTTTGGTGTGGGGACGTGGCGAAAGGTGGACGAGAAGAAAAAGGATTATTAACCTCTGGGATCGCTGCGTTACAAAATGGAGGAAATCCAACAAGCCCAAAATCCAACATCGGAAGTGGGATCCTGTTCCCAAAAATCTCAAGGAAGCAGTGATGAAAACTGGAAAAGGATCTTGGAGCAGCAGAATCAGAACTTGTTGGCATTATTACAAGCTGTGAGGACGCCTACAGTCCAGTTCCCAGATTTTGATCCAGACAAAACCGCTGTAGATGCTCGTGCATGGATATCAACATCTGACATGTGCATGGCTGATCAGCCCTTGCAGGGTGCTCCTTTAGTGGTTGCGTTAAGTCGTTCCTTAAAAGGGCACGCCTCGGCGTGGCTGTCTACGGTGTCGTTTTCTGGTATGACATGGGTTGAATTCAAAGACTTGTTTGCTGCAAGAATTGTTTGTCCTGAAACTGTTCCTGCGTTCTTAATAAATATGAACAGTAGTAAGCCAAAGGAGGGGGAATGTCTTGCGGCTTATGCTGCAAGTGTTATGACGTCACTTATATCACGATGGAAAAATTTGTCGCCGGAACAAATTGCGGTTGCAACAGTAATGACGCATATTTCTCAATTTGAGCCGCGTGTACAACGTTTGGCTTTCACAACTGAAATCAACACTAAGAACCAAATGCAACAGGAGTTACGTGCGATGACATTTTTAAAAAGACGAATAGCAGTACCGCAGAATGATGAAGAAAGCCCTGGCCCAAGACGATTCAAAACGATCCCGGTTAGTTCAGCTGTGAAGTGTTTCAATTGTGGCAGAATCGGCCATAAGGCAGCAGCATGTCGTTTGGGTAAAGAAAATCAGAAAAGAGAACACCGACCGAGCTCATCATTTGCTGACCTCCAACAAAAGAGTACAACAACCGGTCAGCCTACAAATAATATCGTTTGCTTCAAGTGCCATGGGACGGGCCACTTTGCATCCCGCTGTCCCCATAAAATTGTTAAGGATGGTGGAACTTCTAATGCGCCTTCGGATGAGCGACGTGTGGATGTATGCGAAGTCAGCGAGCCGCTAGGTAGTTTAAGTCATTTCGAGTGCTGAGCGCAATCAAACTAAATTAGAACCAAAATAAAAAGGCCCCTTTAAAGTTATTGAAGTCCTGGATGGCGATAGATATGTTCTACAGGCTCTCAATTCTAATCGGACCTATAAATATGCACATGATAGGATCAGGAAAATGCCTTCGATAAGTGATCCATTTACAGACGGTACAAATGTTGACATAAATTTAAGCGAAGAAAATGTAAACGAAGAGTATTTAAATGCAGAATATTTAGACGCAGATAACGCAGAAAACTCAACTGAAGAATATTTAAATGAAGAATGTTTAATTGAAGAATGTTTAATGGAAGAAATTTAAAATACAAAACACATGAATTCTGTTACAATTAATTTTTGTTTATTATTATTATTATTAATTGATGAAATGGCTTCTTTCCACGGCACTCACAGTCGAAGATCTAAGGGAGAGAAAAAAAAGACAAATGAATGAAGGGGAAAGATCCTTGTCTTGTTTCAATATTTCAGCTTCTCGCGAATACTGTACGACATCTGTTCGCGGGATCCTGAAACATATAATGGTGCTGTTGCATTGTTTGCAGCCATTTTCTTTTCTTTAAAGTAAATTACATACCTACTACATGTTTGAATAACTATTTTTTTAAGTTTAAATGACATAATTATTAATCTAAGCTAAGTAGGGTCAATGCGGGTAAATGTAAACAAATTTGTAATTTTTGAAAAATAGACACTCAACTTATAATTATTTTTAATTTTTTTTTTAAAGACACTTATTGGAATCTTATTAATAGCAAACAAAATGTTTGCATTTGTTTGTTATAAACTAAAATTCTCGTTTTGAAAATTAAAGAACAAAGGTAAGTAATAGTATGTTTACATTTACCCCCTTCTTTAATTATTTTTTACCATTTTCCGAGGTAAATGTAAACAAAGATTTTGCGAACAGTAGATGATACTTAAAGTTTTGTGAGTGTAAATGGGAACAAATTGGAGTTCTTTCATCCTCTGCACTAAAACATAAGAGAAAGTCCATGTTTACAATTACCCCAAGTTTCCTTATACCCACAGATAATTATGCAGAAAACACTCGAAACACATGATTTTTATTAAACTTATATTTTTATTAAAAAGAAAGTAAGGTTATTAAAAAGAAAGTAAGGAAGGTGAGGTTGACCTTTTCAGTTAAGGCTGAAGTTATTTCATTTCCTCGACTGGAACATTTTTCTCAAATTCATAGTTTATTCATGTTTTTGGTTTTTTCGTCTCCGGTTTAAATGTTTATTTAATAAAAGATATTTAATAAATTTTGTTTCTTTATTTATTTTCTTTTTGTACTTTTTGATTTTCACAACTTTAATTTTATTCTAATTCTCGCGCTCTCTCATAGTTTATGTTTCCGTCATCATCTAGCGTCTTCTTTGGTGATGGAAGCATAGCAATAACTTGTTTAAGTTTTATAAAGCTCACATCGTTCGGCAAAAATTTAAATATAGTTTTTGAGGAGTCAACTGAAGTAAAGCCGTGAACCTTTATCTCTCCTAGTCCAATTTCGATCATTTCAATGCGGCATACGTATTTGAATGACGTGCAATTCCTCTTCCCTCCTTTGAATGCTGCTAAAATAAATCCTCCCACATCAAAATCTTGAATTTGCTTGACTTCCATCATATCGACTTCATCTGCCACATATTGTAAGTCGTCTTCCTCCCAGTGAAGGTCCGCTAAATCATTATCAGCAGGTGTGAAGGCAAAGCCTTCTTCATCCTCAGGAGATGATGATAAGAGGACATTTTGTTTGGAAAACGTTTTTTTTGGAATTGTAGGCTTCTTCTTTTTTTGAGCTTCTTTTAACGGTTTTTTCTTCGGGTCATGCTTTGACAATTTTTTCTCTTCAGCTTCTTTTAAGCGCTGCAGGACCTCATCAGTTGTTAATTTTTTTTACAATTGGTCACAGTTGCAATAAGAATAGAAAAAAATGTATTTATCACCTTTTGATGTCGAAGGTATTAGTGAAAACTCAGTAGAACCCATTAAATTGTCAGATTGGGAAAGAGCACGAAGACCATTATTTAGCGGAGACACTGGAGACTCCAGTCCAAAAACTCTGCTTGAGCATGCTAACGAGAATAATATTAAAAGAATGAGGCAAAAAAGCCACAATTTTAAACATAACATTACTTATTGCAGTGGTTGGAGTATTTGGCGTCGATGCACATTGGCTTACAAAAACATTGCGTGAATTGGAATGAATGTAAGGTGACCCAGAAGATGAGGATGGCGAATTACTTTCTTCCGTGATAGTGGGATGTATGGGAATCAAAGCATTCCTCTGTTCCGCCAATGGTGTTTTAACTGAGATCGGTGATGTCATTTCAGCTATACAGAATTGAAATTAGTGATAAGATTTTAAAAAGTTTAGAGTTATGTGTATTTTACCACTAGGTGTTGGTTGCGGAAGAGCTTGTGGAAATAATTCATTATTTTGTTTGTACTTCCGCAGCTCTAGCTGGTTAAAATCGGCATCTGGGAATTTGCCTGCATTGACTGGAAACTCTCCAGTCGAGTTAAAGCCAGCAATTACATTTTTGGCAACCAGGGCAATTGTCCAAACTTGTCCAAGGAGTTTGACAAAGTTTGTTTTAGATAGTTGAAACAAGCCATTGCCTATCATGTCTTTTCCATGTCGCACAAGTATTTTTTCCCAAGCCTTCTTAACAGGGCCGAAAACAGATTTATCTAACGGCTGAAGTTTGTCCGTTAAAGTGGCTAGGAAATCGAAGCAAATGGATGTTGTTTCTTATAGCACTTTCGACTATGCGGACACTTATATGGCTAGAGTGACCATCATAGAGCAACAGAGCAGCTTGACCAGGAAGCTTTTCTCAGATGTTTAATGTGAGGCAAGAACCCGTTTATGAACCAATGATAGAACTGTGGTTCCTCCATCCAGCCGTTCTTCGAAGCTCCATACAAGGTTCCTGGATATGCTTCATTGCTAGTCCATCGGGCTTGTACTGCTGCTCCCTTAAAAACAATTAAAGGAGGCAGAGCAAAGCCATCTGCTGAAACGCATGCCAAAACTGTGGTCGATTCACGCCCAGATCCACCAGTAAGCCTACTCAGCGAAACTCCCTTCTGCCCTATAGCCCTTAGTTTACTTGGGTCGCTACAAAATCCGCTTTCATCAGCGTTAAACACGAAATTGGACATTTTTTCGTCGAGACCGCACTCCTTTACAACTTTATCTAGCTTTTCGTAAAAATCGTATATAATTTCAGGCTTTCTTGCACCCTTTCTGCATTTTTGTAAAAGCTCTGGCTTTTTAAGGGATAGCGAGGGATGTCTTTTCATGAAGTTTCGATACCATTCTTCCCCTGGCCTGGAGTTATGGAATGGAGTTTTTAACTTGTTATCAATGACATATTGGGCTATCAAATCCCGTAACTCTTCTTTGTCGCATGGATAACCACTCGAAGAACGTTTTATTAGGCATTTAACGACTTCGTTTTCAATTTCTAATGGCAGTGCATTGCCGCGCCCTTGGCCAAGTTTTTCTAAAGACGTTTTACGGCCATTTATCCTGTTATATATAAAAGCCACAGGTACACCGTAAGCCTCCTTGGCCGCCCTAGAAGTCAAATTCTTATTTTTAACATCTAAAACTGCTCTGGCCACGTCATCCAAGGTGTATGAAGGCATAGATTTTTTTACGTAATTGCGAGGCATATTGGCAACTGAAAATTAGTAAAAACCCCTTGATTTCAGAAACATGTAGGCAGAATTTATTAAAAGTATATGTTTACATTTACCCCCAAAGCTCTGTTTCCATTTACCCACATGGGATTATTTCCTGGGGTAAATGTAAACACGCAAAAATGTATATATGTATCTTTAGCAAATAATGTAGGCGTTTTATTTTTAACATTGCTAGGACTAATAATGAAAGCTAAGAAAAGGACATCGTTAAATTTGACTTACCTGGTAAAACTTCTGGAAAAAATCACTTTTGTTGTAGGCGTAAAGCTTGTTTAACACTAAAAAAACGAACCACTCACGAAAAATCAGCGCATTAACTGAAACTGACACACACGAATGCATCGAACGTGTTTGAAAAAAAGCATGCTTGGACTCTTGAATAGGTATGAATTTTAAGAACCTTTCGATGGGAACACAATTTTTAACATACCGAATTACAAAAGTCAACTGGTCGATATGAGAAAGGTCGGGTGTACTATCAACGCTTATGGAAAAATATTTTGCCGATCTAATTTCACCTAAAATTTTCATTAGGACTTGTTTTCCCATTATATCAATGAACTCGTTGCAAATATTTGCTGATAAATAGGAAGTGTATCCCTTTCCTGAGTTTCCACATTTTTTTAAATGATCTGCGAGGAATGAATCAAATTCACCTAGAAGTTCCAGGCATCCCAAATAATTTCCATTGTTGGGTGACCCAATGGTTTCGTTCTTACCACGAAATGGAAGCCCTCTTGATGCCAAAAATTTAATAACTGCAACAATTCTTTTGAGAACATTTTTCCAGTAGTCTACTTCTATTTTGTTTTGATTTAATAAATCTGTATCTACCCTACCAGTATTTAAACTCCGTTGGAGATAAGTCATCATAGCTTGTCTATGTGATGAACTATTTTCGTGCTCCAAAATGATGTGATTTATGTGTTTCCAATCGTTACACCCATGGGGAGAACAAAAGGCTGTATTTGAAATGTTGAATAAACAACATGAAAAACAATGTAGAGATTTTTTGGAAGGCGAATATAAAAGCCACTTTCTTTCAACATCTTCATTATTCCTTAATTTACGATAAAAGAGTGTTTTATTGAAATTTCTTGTTTTTGATTTACCATCTGATTCGATGTATACTCTTGATGATTTTGAGAAATCAGAATCATTATTTTGAAAATAAGTCGGACCCTTACGGATCCAAAATTCACGTATCTTTTCGGTAATTTTTTCTTGAAAGTAATCACCAGGGTCAGTTGAATTTCTTTCTATTGCTGACATTTTTTGATTTTCGGCATGAGAACTTTTCGATAAAGTTAAAGTTTCTTGAATGTTGTCATTATCAAACTCACAACTTGAATTAATTTTATCAGTTGTCAGTGAATTAAAAGTGTCAATATTTTTTCAGGTATTAAAGTATTAACTTGACTTACAGATGGTTCCGATGTAAAGTATGTTGTTAATTTAGGTAAATTTTGAATAAATTGCTTTTTATGTTCTGCTTTTTTCCTTTTTTCGGTACCACTAGGATATGATCTTTTCGACATAATTATTTTGTTATTGAATTTTATGACAATAAAAACAAACACAATCACAACACAGGACTAACACTGATTGAATTTAAAAAATACTAAAAATATTATTGTTTGACTTCTTGGTTTTAAAATAATTTCAATAAAAACGAGAACGGACATGTAAAACCTACGATCTATAGCTTCAGTATCTCAGAAACACTGAGAAATACAAATTCATGAAATAAGTCGGAGAGCAGCTTGTTATTTTCTTGTAGTATACTTACATATATATTTTTTTTTCTTTGAATAAACTGATTTCTTCAAGTAGAAAGCGGAAACCTACCTCAATCTGCAATATACATTTTGGTTCATAAGCGCAGCCGCAGTGGTTGCTATGAAAGCCACCTCAAGTCCTCAAGCAAACACCGAAGTTTGCAGAAGCAAATCTGCTGATGAGCACTGCGCTACTGCACCTGCGCCAGAGCCAGTGCGCTGCGCAATACATACGTACGGTGCGGTGGAACGATTCATCCGCTCAGAGCGAAAAGAATAAGAGAAAGAGATACAAACAAATTCACCAAAAAATATGACGCAACAACATCGTCATATTTTCTTCCATAAGAAAGCGTGTATTGAACAGAGAGGTGTCAAGCGCAGTGAATAGTACAAGAAAAAAGAGGCAAGAAAACAAATTTGTTCTATCCGACGAGAAGACGACATATTTAGGTTTCGGGGATCGGGGTACCTTGTTGTTGCTATAGTTTTGTGTTGGTTTATGGAGTGAGTTGAAAAGCCAACATGTGTGTAGAACTGTAGAGTAGAACGAAAGCAGAGTTGTTAAAATAATGTTGACAGCGTGTGCAAGTGATGAAATTAGATCCATATTGCCAGAAGTTTAAGATGTTGAGCAAAAGAATTTCAAAAGATAAGACGGTTATAAAATCGACTTATATGGACCCTTCGCCACTTGTAGGTACTCATGTTGAATTTTGGTATTGGAACGGAGAGTACAATGAAACTTGTTTTTCTGTTATTGTCTATTAACCTTATTTCGTTTTGTTATATAATTCTTGTATAGATTCATTCATTTTGAGTTGGTGGAACTGGGGGCCAAATAATTGCGGGGCCCTGGGCCCTGGCCCACCGGGCCCATGCCTAAAGACGCCACTGCTAAACACCCATAGTGTCTATTTCGCTGCACTACAATAGTAAGAAGTAAATATAACTAAAAAATGAGTTTTAAAATTTACTTCGAGAGCAAGAGCTCTTCCTATATTGGCGTCTTCTAAAAATCTAAAATTACAAACACGAAACACTATGTACTACTATTTATACGGTTATCTATATCTAAGGCGCGGTTTCCTGTTTGGTGCTCGTATCATACTCTTTTGTTCGTGCATTTGCTGGTTTATTGCTAATAAATATCAATTATATAAATCCCTTTCTCTACCACTTCAAGAAGTCGTATACCGCTCTTTCAGTCGCTCTTTCAATCGCAGTCAGATGGCGTTGTTTTGACTTTCTCAACTCTAACCCCACTTTATTATGCAAATTAGATGCTTAGATGGTCTTTCTTTAATTTGATTTTACATATCAAACAAAAAGATACTTTCATAAAATCTGATGTTAAACAAAAGGTGTTTAAATTTTAAATCACCAAATTATCCTTTTACGGTTCACGTCGATCCTTCCACGATGTTGTGTGCAGCATTGCGGTTTTTCGGCGGAGATTTCTCTATTTTCAAAAATGTTATGGGATGAGAGATTATTACATCAGGGTCTATGAACGATCTTTACACTTGGATTGGATTACTTTGCCAGATTGGGATAAACTCCTACTTAATATAAGAAAGCACTTTTGAAATAATAAGAATTAAAAGTAAACTTGCAAATCTTTTTACTCTTACTTTACTTGGGGGTTGGTTCGTGGAAAAAATTTCTCTTGTAGGGTACTTTACGTATGTGAGGAGGATGTAATTTGGATGGCGTTGTGCTTCACATGGTGCTGATCCCGTTGGACCTCTTGTTCTGGCCTTTGTAAAGGTGAAGTTGGGCTTACTTGATCTACTCTTTGTGAAGTTGGGCTTACTTGCTCTAGCCTTTAGTACAGTTGGACCTAGTTGCTCCGACCTTTGTTAAAGATGGGCCTCCATGCACTGGCCGTGGTGAAATGTCGTATGCACTTTACAACTTTAGACACTTGATTTACGTTTGTCGAGCCATACGTTTGTGCGATGTCTGGCTGCTTCTGAAGACAAACGGGCGTTTTGTTTGTCCCGTTATTATGCACGTCGATTAGGGTAACAGCGTGGCGTCGTGGACGACCCGGTACCGATGTCGCTGGTGGTCCGCTGCCTTTAAATTTTGATTAAATAGTCGGCGGTCTCATTCGTCTGTGCTCGCACGAGTTGATCTTAGTGAATCCGTCGCTTTGCAACGTGGATTGCTGGTCGATGCGAGTAGTGCGCTCTGGATATATGCAGTGCGTAATTGCGCAGATGATGCGGCGCTTTTCTTATGGTGATGAATGATGTTTCCGCTGGATGCTATTGGGCGGCGAAGTTTCACACCGTGTTTCACTTCCACTGATGGATTGGCGCGGCAGATCACAAGTAACTGTCGTCTGATTATTCAGCTTTATTGGCCATCATCTACGATGAACTTTTTGGCATGTTTATTTGTTGCCGGTAAGAAGTGGGCTGATAGGAGCGTTGAAGACTGGCATTGGAGATTGACACTAATTTGTTGAAGGACCAAAACAATGTAATTGCGCATAAATTGGAAATTCCGGAGGAGAAAACTATGCTGTCTTCTTCTTTTCATTTATGTCTCCTATAACATTTAAAACTCCCCTTTGGAACCGAAGAAATTCCTCGTCGTTGAATTTTTGAAGATGAGGTGATGACTTTGGAGGAAAGCCATTTTACTGCAAGCTTTGTCTTCGTCTTACGCTTCAAAATTCTAAGTTCGATCTCATCAGGTTTTTACGTTTTCTGGCTTTGGTGAACTTGTGGATTTTTCAGCCAGTGGAGTAGGAACATCCAGAACATCAGCGGAAGCTTGCAGTTCCACGCTTTCTTCAACTTCCTTATCCTGTTCCCACCTCTGCTCCATGCTGTCCACAGTCTTTCGTTCTTCATAGAGTTTACTTAAGAACTGCAACTGATCAAAATACACATACACTTCTTCATATTCATTGCTTTTGAGCCACTTTTCTTGTTTGCTCTGACCTTCTTCTTGTATTTTGAAAATGAGTCGAAGTCCATCTCCTAATTACTTCTTTACCTAAAATAACAAATTTAACAGACCTACATATGTATCTTACTGAATTTCAAGGTTTTGTGTTGTGATGTATGTCATGCGTGACTTGTGACGCCTTTGCGATGAGGATGTTGTTTACTAGTTTCCATGACCTACGGTCGCCTTTTGACGGGCGTCATAGGTTATGGTCGAGTCCCATAGATGTTGTCGCTATCGGTCAGGTGCGAACGATGTAAATTCACCAGCTGCTTCAGTCTCGATGCACCTTGACACACACACAAAACTTTATCGTGCATTGTGAGAAAAAAAGTTAGAATTAGATGCACCTTGACACACACACAAAAAAAAGTTAGAATCAGATGAAAAGAAGAGCGACAGAAGAAAATAAGAGGAAAACCACACCACAACTTTGCCGGGGATTCAGCTGTTAGAATCCCTAGCCGTCCCATCCTTTGACGACCACATTATCCTTTAATATGGGTCGTCCCACGACTTACGCTTTCAAAAACCAAAACTGAACTCTAATTAATTTTAATTAATGCGGCACTCGCCAATTTAATTTTATTTTTAAACAATTAATTTAGGGCACATGCCAACTGTTCGGGAAATAATACTCCGATAGTCAACGTTAAATAGTTATTTATTATATTATCTGAGGGGTTACTTAATACAAGGGTTACGATTCTAATACAGTAATAAAAATGTTTATTGTTAATTCTAATACAATAGTTTCACCGCTCGGAGGGTATACAAAAGCACAAAATAGTTTGTCAGAGAATGACTGTTTATCGCACGGGATATAAGAATACTATAAAAAGATACAAGTTGTCATCGATTGACCACCGCTCGTTCGGGTTGAAAGATTACTGTAACCAGCAATGTGAGATCACGTCCACCAAGTCCATCGCCCAGTTAGTCCAGCCAATCCCACACACCAAAAGTGCTGAGCAAGCGATAGGCTAGGTGTATAGCTTGCACACAATGTGCACCACGAAGCCAGCCACACAGAAAAAAGATATGATCACAATTATTCGCCACGGAATCATTCTGCGAATTATGCGCCGCCAACGATCGGTCGGGCTATTTCATAGAATAAAACGAGGTCATCGTTGCCACTGATACCGTCCCACGGATGGGTTTCAATGACGCGATAAGCGCGTGTTATGTTAAGCAAAATTAATTAGCACCGCGGGGATTAAGTGTCGCCGGTGGATGGGTGGCAGTGATCGTACAAGTGGATTGGAATGTGCAGCGTCGGCACAACCACAGAGGGTGGGTAAACTGTGGCGACTGCAATTTGAATAAATGAACAATTGAATCAGAAATAAATGCATACCGTTGGCCTTAAGGGCGATGGCCCATGTTGGGGCGTCAACACCAACTTATATGTAAATGTCTTTTGGCACACGCCATCTTAAAATTTAATTATTTTTATTTTGGCCCGCGCCATGACTTTCACTGCTCCCACGCCTTACGCTTTCAAATACCAAAACTGAACTGAACTGACAACTGACTACTATGAATCGAAAAAAATACTTATCGTCCTCCATTCTACCACCACTCTCGCATTTGTACCAGCACCTTGTTGACGAACTAACAAATTGTTTTCGAGCAAAACAATTTGTTATCGAACTAAAATGGTTTATTATGCACTCCACCGTGCATGTCTACTACGGTACCGATACACTTCACTGCCCACCCTACCTTTTCTTTGCTTTCATCACCAACACCAAACCCAAGATCATCAGTGGTAACCACAACTAAATTAATCCCACGTACCACAATATGCAGGCTACTGGAAATTTCCATCCGCGGCTTAGTGAGTGTGCATAATCTTTCGTCTGCAGTCTGCGTGGTACACACACTTATTCAACCCACATTCCGTAAATCACCTCATGCGATAAGTTTCGCCCAATCCCATGATGGCATTTGTAAAAACAAGCCATTTGGCCTGATCATCATCATGGTCATGCAGAAAACCGGAATTTTTGTTGTTGCATTTAGCATGCCGCTCGGCAATGGGGATTTTAGCTGGTGAATGCATGTTGTGTGTACAGTTCAGTTTTAAATTTGTTTGAATTTAATTCTGTTGCGCAGACTACAGTGTGGGGAAAAAACATTTTGCCACTTGGTGTAATAGTGACGATACTCTAGGTGAACAGAAATTTCGTGCACTTTACAAAAAAAAAAAATAGTTTCTTGGATGAGACAATCTGTGTACCATTAAAGTCTATTACTTTCCTTTCTAGGTACCTTGCAAGGGGTTGTAAAGGGTTTTTCATTAAGGGCGCTCGGACTTCAAGTACATTTAGTGACAATTATGTATGAAATTCAATTTCCTTCGCATGACCACCACGGGCACGTTTGCAAAAGTCCAATCGTTGAATCCAATTTTCCACGACTTTTTCACATAAATTGACCGGAATCGCAGCAATTTCACGTTCAATATTTGCTCTTAGCTCTTACAACCTCGCCGGTTTATTGGTATAGACTAATGACTTCACATAGCCCCAAAGAAAATAGTCTAAAGGCGTTAAATCGCACGATCGAGGCGGCCGATCGACTGGTCCATTTCTTGAAATAACACGTTCACCGAATTTGCTTTTCAATAAATCGATTGTGACGTATGCTGTGTGGCTAGTGGAACCGTCTTGTTGAAACCACATATCGTCCAGGTCTATTCCGTCCAATTCGTGCCAAAAATTATCAGTTAGCATGGTGCGATAGCGATTTCCATTCACAGGAACGTGGCGATTTGCATCATCAACGAAAAAATATGGCCCAATGACACCACCGCACCAAATAGTGATTTTTGCGGGATGTAATGTTGCCTCGTGAATCACTTGTGGATTGCTGCCTGACCAATAACGCATATTTTGCTTGTTGACAAATCCATTGAGCCAAAAATGAGCCTCATTGCTAAAGATGATTTTTCGATGAAAATCCGGATCATTTTCAAGTTGTTCTTCAGCCCAATCCACGAATCGGCGACGCTTCAGATGGTCAAGTGGCTTTATTTCTTGTGCCAATTTGATCTTATATGGATGTAGGCCAAGATCTTTTCCCAAAATTCGCCACAATGACGTCACAGAGATGCCCAATTGTTGAGAACGTCGTGTGAGTGACTGATTTGGGATGCTTGAGCGGCGGCAATATTTTCTCCACTTCGTGCATTTCTTTGTCTTACTGGCACTGGAACATTGTGTAGCGAAAATGTGGATTCAAATTTTTGCACTAGACGTCGAATTGTTGATTCGGCAGGCAAACGATGGCGTCGATAAAATGGTCGTAATGCTCTTAAAGTTGCGGTGATCGAACTCGAATTTTGGTAATAAATTTAATTAACTTGCAAACGTTGTTCAAGTGTGTACTTCTCCATGATGATTTGCCAACTAAATACGAGTATAAATGTCAAAAAAACATGAAAAAATATGGCGTGGTTTGCCGTTCCTATCGAAAACAAGTCCTCGGTCCCTATTGAAAAACCCTAAAAAACAGGTTATTAACCCTTTCGGTACAATTTTTGAATATATAGCACAAAAATATATTGCATCATATTTCTGGCTTATTTCGGGATTAGAAACCAATTAAAAAAAAATAGTTGCAGAATGCTCAAGGACACTTCAAGGAGGTGTTACCAAACGGCAACAATTTTGAGTTTGAGTAGTAAAAAAAACCCATGAAAACCGTAGGGTATTTTTTTTTTAAATTTTATTTCAGTTTTAACATTACATTTTATAAAAAAAAACAAAATAAATAAATAAATAATAGCAAGCGATAAATAATTCAAGTAATTAAAAAGTTAAATTAATATAAAATTATAATTTTTAATTCATTTTGTACTGAGCAGTAAAGCAGGTGTAAAAATTAAATACAATTTTACATTCAATTTAAAACTTAGCATTAGCAAAGAAATTCCTGCTATAAAAACTAATTAATAATAATTAAAAATAAGGTTTCGAAATTACGTATCACATATATAATATCAGGAATATAAGGTATTGCCTTCAAAATAACCTATCAATGCTTCGAATGAAACTGTTCAAAACAGTTTTTAGTTTCACTTGGAGTACAGAGATGAACATCACATTTTTTACATCTCAGTCTTGACATACCAGTGCAATTCAGTTCTTTGCACCTTCCTCTTATCGCAGTATAAACTGGCCAGTGCTCAAATCCATCGTATCGTACCGATATGCCTGGTCGAATTTCAAACGACTTCCTTTTTGAACTCGGAATCATTTCTTCATCGCTTGCTATGTTGCGTGGGCGTCCTCGTTTGCGTAAGGGTATAGTTTCTGCTGAGTATAGCAGGCCCTCAACAACTTCTCCTCTGAAGTCCAATAGATCCATATATATTCGCTCCCCTTTCGCTAAAATATCTCTGCGGTATTCGAGCCATGAATTGCATATCGCCAAATCGATCGTGTGGTCAAAAAGTTTCAAGTTTCAGAGTCCACTTTTTAGATCTTATTTGAATTCTATAGAGTGATATCAGGAAATCCATTTTATCGATACCACCCATATGCTTATTGTATTGATGAACAATCTCCGGCCGCTGAATGTCTAAAAAAATTTTTTTGCTCAGCACTGAAACGCTTCACCTGTGAAAGCGGAAAGGAGCCATATATAGTTGAAGCCAGAAGAACTGCACCACTATCCATCCAACGCAAAACAAAAATATTAGAATTGGCCTCAGTCCTATGGTCGTAGCTTCCTCTCCCACGTTTCATCAATTCTTTCTCACCTTGCATAGTTTTGGATGCACCACATGTTCTATTCGCACGTAACGTTCCTGTAGCATATATTCCCTGAGACTTTAACTGCTCCAACAAAGGAATATTTGTGAAGAAGTTATCAAACATAATCTTATGTCCGTTATCCTTGGGAATGGATTCGCTAAGTCGTAACACTATGTTTGATGAGAGACCCATGCTGTAGTTCCCCACAATTGTACCCTTTCCCTGGTACACTTCAAAATCATGAACGGTGCCATCCGTACTGCAGAGCACGAAGATTTTCATTCCCCACTTGTTTGGCTTCTTGGGCATATATTGCTTCAGGGAAGTTTTTCCTTTGAATGGAACCATCATTTCGTCAATGCATACGAATTCCTGTTTAGGAATGACTGAACATTTTTGGCGAATAGTGTTCAATAGAGGACGAACTTTCCACAACTTGTCTGTGGGGCTACTGACATTTGAAAAGTGCAGATTATTCCTTATCAAATGAAATCGATGCCTTGACATTTTTTCGGAAATTACGGGGACCATGGTTGACTTTTTCCAATACATTTTAATGCGTGGAAAACCCAAGGTTCCAATTGTGATTGCCATTGCGATCATTTGATATAGTTCATTAGTGGTTACCTTAATGATTTTGCCGGTGCTGGACAGTGCGTACTGGTTTGTACATTCTGCCAATTCTTTACAAAATTCGTTTGGAAAATAGCTTAAGAAGTACTGTGTTGGGGTCTTACTATATTCATTCTCGTTATTATAATTCCTTTGGTTCGATTCAGCAAATTGAACGCGTGGAACATGAAACTCTACTTTTCGCCAAGTATACTCACGCTTAGAGGATTTAGGTGGACTGGCATCTTCTATTTCTGGCTCTGGAATGGGCAAGTTTTGAA
Organism: Portevinia maculata; assembly: GCA_949715645.1. Lineage (NCBI taxonomy): Eukaryota > Metazoa > Arthropoda > Insecta > Diptera > Syrphidae > Portevinia > Portevinia maculata. Next base: position 116,175,929 of record OX454528.1, on the reverse strand, counting down.
CTTCACTTTCTTGCCTTACTTCAGTTTGAGTAAACCGATCTAATCGGCTTTCTCGTTCTTCATTCAAAGGTAGCTGAGAGACTCCGTCAAGGTGATCATCAATATCATCCCCATCTTCACAGTCGCTGATGTCTGAATTGTCGAAATTGTCGAACACTTCCAGAATTTCGTCTTGGGTTCTAAGAACCTTGCGTCTTATTGGTGCTGAAAAATTATGTTTGCCCACATTAGGAAGTCTCAAAATCATATGATTACCGAATGTTGCTATACGGCAAGAATTATTTTCCTAAAGAAAAGGCTGAACTACATCAAAACAAAAGTGAAGAAAAGTACAAAAAAGTGAAAACATCGAAATTCATCGAAATCACACGCATATTTATACGACATCTATCATTAAAATCTGAACTAAAAAAGCTCTGAAGCTTTTCGTTTGACACTTTAAAATTTCCGGGAATTTCGAAAACAAATTTAAAAACAAAAAATTGTGAAATTTATGTGAAATTTGGAAATATATAAAAGATTTGATAACTTCATCATTAAAAATGTGTTCTAATAGCCGTGACGCGAAAATGGTAAAAGAACTTTTTGAAATAAATATTGTGCAAATTTATGTTAAAATACAAAATTTCCAGATTACAGCTTTAAATAGTTTGCAAGATGCGGCAAACCGAATTACAAATATATTGCAAGTTTTGGATTTCTTTGATGTTGCGACAAGTACTAATCGAAGGTGGTGGGTACATCCCATAAATCAAAATCGCAGTAATTAAGGCGACTTCGACAATTTGGTTCAAGAGATAATGGAATACGACGAAGACAAATTTTTCCATTACACAAGAATGGAAGTTCCGCAATTCACATATTTACTAAATTTAGTCAAACCGTATTTGAGGAAATTAAGTAATAGGATAGGACTGCCAGAGGCATTGCGGCTATTTGTCACACTGAGGTAAATTGAAAACCATTTCTGAAACTCATATTGTATAATTATTACTTACGTTATAATATTCCTTATGTTTAGGTATCTTGCAACAGGAGACAGCTATAGCTCATTGGCATTTGCGTATCGCATAGGCAAATCAACAATTCAGAGAATTGTCCCGGAAGTTTGTAACATTCTATGGAATGTTTTGCAGCCGATATATTTGCCATCAAAAACGCCCAGCCATTGGCTACAGGATGCACATGATTTTTACCAAAACTGGAATTTACCGCATTGTTTGGGAGCAATTGATGGAAAACATATAACGATTCAAGCGCCAAGAAAAAGCGGATCGTTATATTTTAATTATAAGAAGAATTATAGCATCGTACTACTGGGAGTTGCAGATGCCAATTACAAGTTTACGTACGTAGACATTGGAGCGTTTGGTTCACAGAGTGATGCTGGAATTTTCACCAATAGCACACTGGGATTGCTTTTGGAAACAGCGCAAATGAATTTCCCAAGTCCAGCTCCCTTACATGGAGGTATAGTATAACACATTCCATAACTGAAGCACCCAGTGCAACAACCAGATAACTCCACTTTTTGAAATGTTGAGCAAATTAAAAAAAACTATCTCAAAAATAAGAAATCAAACTTATTGCTAATGGAAGCTGAAACGCTTGCCATATTTTCTGCTTTTCTGTAGCAAAATCTTCGATATTTCGAGATGGTCCACTTAATACGATCTTTGTTGGTCACAGTTTTCTTGTAAAACGGAGCCAGGCTCGTTTTAAAATCAAATATGTCCTTATTGCTCACTGATATCACGCTAAACTTTTTCGAACACTTTTCCACTAAATTCTGCCAGTCTTTTGGTAGATAAAGACGTTCTACTCGTCGTTTTTGTTTTTATATAACGCCAAAAGAGCGATCGCAGGGCAAAAAACTGTGTCCCGGTTCTGGTAAGTGATGTTCAATAAGGCTTTTATTTTTGTGTTTTACGAGAGCATATAAATATTGGACAAGAGTGTTGTTTTTATTTTGAGCACCGCAGTTATCGGAAATAAATATAATTTCGTCACAGTTTCACTTAAAATGTGTTCAATAAAATGATGCAAAAAGCTTATGACTTCATTTGGACCTTTTTTCCCGATGGTCTCATCATACATGTACATGTAGCTTTTCTTGGTAGTGCATTGAAAGATACAAAAATTAAAGACCCATAACTGCCCTTTATAAAAGACATCACCCGATGGTATAAGTGGAAGTGGCAATTTTGTTGGAAATCAAAAGTAATGCACTCAACTGTCGAGTCTTGAAGGCACTCGGAGCTTCTTTCGCGTAGAGAATCATAAAACGCTTTAGCCTTCTTTTCGTGAAGATCTTTTGCATTCTTGAGTGCACGTTTTTCTTCCTCGGAATCAGTTGCAGCTATTTTCTTTTCATGACTATCACACGTCTGACAAGTGTCTGATCTAGGTGATTCAAAAGAAAGCTTGAAATTTTTTGCAAAGTATTCCCTATAAAAATCGTATGTAACTTTTGGCTTTGGGTTACCATTTTGTTCAGTCATCAATGCAAAAACGCTTGGCTCAAACTTTTCTAAATAAAGATTATACATTTTCCTTACATTTAAGTCGGAAGGTAAGTACTTCAATTCCTTATTTTGGCTGTAGTGAGAAGATCGTTTTGGGAAACTTTTAATACGGCTGTCAATATTTTGGACAACATCTTCTGGAATCTTGTTCACTCTGTTGGTGTGACGACCTCTCATGTCAGAGGGCACAGTTACTTTTTTAACCAAAAAGCTTGAGAGTCTTTCGATTCGACTTTTATGGACTCCATGAACAGAACAAAATGCTTTTTTACATACCTCTATTTCATGTTTAATGCCCCGTATAAAATATTTATTTTGGAATTTCCTCACCTCATTTCCACTCACAGATCGACGCCTCTTAACTGCATTTTGCCTTATCAATCCACACAAATATGCGTCTTGTTTTTCTTTATTTCCCAGCTTATTAAATTCATGAAAAACTTTCGCATACAGATTCTGACGTCCAGCGTCAAAGCATTTTTTCTTGCAACTGCATGGCTGGCCCATTGTTTTTGCTGCTACGGTATTTCCCTTACGGTTTGTGTACTTCTTGCCTTCTGCTCTCTTCGTTTTAGCTACGTTTCTTTTCCACGCGTTCTGATTGCGCACACGCTTTTTTCCTGAAGGCATACAAATCAATAATATTCCACTGAAAACTCAAAAATTTGAATGAATTTATTACCTTTTTGAACAGGTAAAGTATCAACACTACTCGATGTCTCCTCATCATCAGATTCATTTTCGTATACGGAGCCCGATATGGAAAAATCTGATTCACTTTCACTAATTTTTTTTAAGTACGTAACCTCGCACCAAGAATTAACTGAACCAAATGATACATTTCAAAACAATACAGTAGATTCAAGCAAAAACTTTGTTATACACTCATACCTGTAAAGCTCGTTTACTGTTTGAAAAGCGGTGCAAAAACAAGACAACTCCAGGAGATGTCTTATTCTTGCTCCGTTTTGAAAAGAGTGATAACTCCAAACCCGAGTTTCCTTATCCACCTTATCCAAGAGTCAATGGAGATGTACACCGAACGATGCAGGATTTTTTTTTCGTATTTCTGCATTAAAAAACATATTTCGCAAGAAAGTGGAGTTATCTGGTTGTTGCACTGGGTGCTTTACTGGTAATTTACACAATAACATAGATATATATATAGGTACTCGTATCCATAGTACAATAATCACGAACAAATAAAAAAAACAACTGTTTACATATATACTGCCATATTCATTAACCAAAATTCACATAATATATCTTGTTATTTGTATTCACAGAAACTTTGGATTTGCCTTATTTTATGGTAGGTGACGAAGCATTTCCCCTTAAACCGTATTTGCTTACGCCATTTAGTGGCAGGTACTTAGAAGACAGCAAATTTTATTTCAATAAAAGGCTATCCAGAGCACGTCGTGTGGTCGAAAATGCGTTTGGCATATTGGCATATAGATGGAGGATATACCATCGTACATTAATAGCTGAGCCAAATACAGTAGACAGCATTATAAAGGCAACTGTTGTTTTGCATAATATGCTATGCGACAGCAGCAGACAGAAATATGCTCCGAGTACCTTTGTTGATAGACAGAGTGAAAATAACGAAATTTGGGTCAATGGGACTTGGAGGACTGTTGTAGCTACCTCACAGCTGACTCCGATTCCGGCAACATTACGTTTAGGACCCAGAAATGCGAGAGCAACAGCTCTACAGTATAGAGAATACCTGAGGGAATGGATTTACAATAATTAAAAGATCTAATTTAAATTATCGTTTTTTATTAAAGCAAAAAGCAAAGTTGAATTCATACTAATTAGATAGAAGAAGAAGAAAATAAAACCAATAAAAACAAACAAAATTAACTAAAAATAAATATCACAATTCATAACACAGTCAAATACTTAAAATTGATTCATTTTGAATTTCCAAAACAGGTCCAACACTTTTTTGATGAACTGGGATTTTGCATCAGGATCCACGTCGACTAGTTCTTCCGAAATATACCAGATTTTAAAATGGTTCCTTTTTTGGCATCCATCTCCGGCAGTTGTGTTTGTTCAAAATTTTGTGTGGCATCCTTACCAATTTGCCTTATTGCGTTCAGACTTTCTTCATATAGTGCCTCACGTATTTGCTTGGTCGACTTTGGCGTTTTCATTGAGGTAGGACATCTAACAAATTCAGTTTCGAGGAGATTTGTTGCTGATGTTGTTGTTGTTGGAAGAAAACGTGTTGGTGTTGGCGTTGGCGAAGTGGAGTTCGGCGACGAAGTGTCGTCGATATAATTTTCTGCCAAGAAGGGTGATGAGTTCATACTGCCTGGGTCCTCCGATTTTCTCTGGCGAGGGTCAAGACTCGTTGCTTGACGAGTATCATCGTACGCCTCAAAAAAATCCAATTTTGGCAGCAGGTACCAGGATCTCGAACTACTTGCTCCAGCTCCAGATCTTGTGCGAGCGTCCTCCTTCATTTTTTCCCTCCTCAACTTTTCCTTCAGGGCAACAAACCTCTTTTCAATCTGCATTGCATTTATCCCGGGAAAATGCAGTGCGATTTGAATGAATATTCGTTGCTTTTTTTGCAATCGCGGAAGTCGTAGCGGCTGGTATCCCATATAGTGGGATTTTCTTGGATAATGTTGACCAGGCTTTCATCGTCAGCTTCTGCAATTCTAATTTTGTAAGGCAAACTTAATGCTATTTAATAAAACATACCGTTCCAATTATTTCCATTTATCGTCTTCTCCATCGTTTATTTATTTACACTTGCTTGTCAAAAGCGCTTTTCCTTGCGAAACTGACAGGAATTATGTGATTAGAGCGTCATCTAGTAACAAATTCGGTAAGGTATTCATTGATTGTGTTTGTTTCTAGAGCTTTGCACAAAGTGAAAGCTGGAACATGTTCGAGCTTTGAACCACAGTAAAATTTTAAAATGAGAAGAAATATACAGAGCGCACTATGTGATGAAGCAGTATATCCGATTTTTTCCACTTTTTTGTACTTTTTTCCACTTTTGTTTCGATGTAGTTCAGGCTAAACATAGCCCTTTTCACGAATTGTTGCCGTAAGGCAACACACTATTTTAACATTTTTTTTATCGTGTTCAAAGTAAGTAAAGATACTTTATTTGATTATTTTGTATAATTATAACACGTTAGAAAATATAATTAGCCTTTTTATTTCAAATTGATAACATAAGAACCAAGTAGATCTTAATTTAAAATGTGCACTTACCTGCAATTTGTTGCTTTCCGGCGACCTGGTCAACTGTCTAAATAATAATATGAAATTGGCGGGATGTTTGACAGATAGGTTTAAATTCTCTGAGAATAAAGGGTTGCTACTGCGTTTTTCTTACTTTTTGTAAGGAAATCAGTTTGTAGTTCCTTAAAAAAGAGTATTTTGTTGATGTTGTCATATGGCAACAAATACACCGAAAGGGTTAATATTGAATAAATTAGGATCATCTGTCTGATTTACACTACAATTAAAGTGTTTTGTGTTGATGGTAGTACCAGTATCATTACCAATAAAAAAGATAACTTTTATCTGCAAAATTGCAATACTAAAATAAAAGGCATCTTTCCTTTGTGCTTTTATCAACGTTATAAAACTTTATTCTTTGTTCTTCGATATATATGTTGCGTTAGAAGAATACATTATATTATGCTGAAATACCTATTTACTTTGTTCTTATTTGACATTTTTCAGTGCTAACCACAAAGTGTCGGTGTATAGTCGAGGAATCTCCAACACCACACGATGTTCAAAAGAGAATTTCAAATAAGAAAAAAACCAACACTTTTAACTTGATTGCAATTAATCTTAATTTACTTTATTGAAGAGAAAAACTATTTATATATATAACACACTGCAATATTACTGTCCGCTTGCAATGCGGCAACTTTACAAAATTTTTTACTGGAATGTTTCTTTTTTCGTGTAAACAGTCGGACTTATAAAACCCAGTGTTGCCGTTCGCAATAGAAAACGTAATATTATTTATGGCATAGTTTAAAACAAATATTTATTCGATTTCACTCGAGTTGACATCATTGGTATCTGTTGCCAACATATAGAATCGGAGTCTCAATAGTGTGACCGTACGGTCACGCTGTCACAGTTCGGGCTAAGATCAAATCGCTTCTCCTTTTTCAAAATTTAAATCTTCATATATCAACTGGATAAAAGCCGTTGAAAAACATGCCAATTTCATCGTATTGGTTTGGGCTTCGCCCATATTCGTCTGAATTCGAGTAGTTTTCATTACATTTTTCTATTATTGATTTCTACGAATCCATTCATTGGTTTGAGAATGTTTTGACCTATAATTCCTATGGATTTATTCCATTGTTGATTTATTTTCATTGAATTCAACAGGTAATGATTTCATCTTGAATGGTTGTACATTCATTGTTAGTGGTGTCAGAGACCGTTTATTCTGGCTTATCGAGAACGTTTCTTCGCCCACAATAAATGAACCACACGATTAAGTTTATATTTATACACTTTATTATAATTAGATCAAATAACGACCACACTCGTCAAAAAGGTTACGAAAAACTGTCCCTACCTACTGCACTGGTAACCGGTAGTCCGTTTTAATTTCGCTCTTCTTGTTATATATATATTTCCTTTATGCGTGTTTTGGGCGGTCAAAGTAGTTATTGTTTGTATAGGTATATCTAAGATTTTGCTTTCATATTCTTGTAGCTGGGACTGCTGGGAGTCATCTGTTGTACTTGTACTGGCTCCTGTATCTACCTACTTTAAATTTATAATTTTTTTTTGCTGCAAATACTTCGCCAAATAAAGTTGTTAAGTTAATTTATTTAAAATTTGTGTTTTACACAATCTGTATATAGATGAACAGGATACTGGGCGTGAGCCACCCAGGAATGGAATCTAGTGCGATGGCTGCTTTTAGTAACGTATCGTATCGACCAAAGCAGTATTTTCTTGAGACAAAACCTGTCTTCTTTTCTTCAAACTAACAGCATTTAGCGACTTGTTATGTGTCGTGTGCGACCTGTGTCCTGACGAGGTTTTTGTCGTACAGAATGTTGCCTTTAAACGGGCGCCATTTTGTACGTGTCGCTGCCCTGGTTTATGGCAGGATGTTAGAGACCATGGTCGAGATGCGCACGATATTTATAGCATCTTGACACACACAAACTTTATCGTGCAAAAAAAAAGAAAGAAGAGAGATCTGTAAGAAAAGGGAAAGAAAAAGAGAGAAAGCGGAAAGGAAAACCAACCACACACACTTGCTGGGGATTCAGATGGTGGAATCCCTTGCGCTCCCAACCTTTGACGACCACATTCCATACTTATATGGGTCGTCCCACCAACCAATGAGAAGACTACACCAGTATTTGTTTAAGTTACCATTACTATCGATTTTATTTGATCATATTCTTTAGTTAGACAAAAATACTAGGTATATATAAAAATACTCCACATGTTTGCGTCATGGAAACTCCAATTAAGTTAACCTATGTGCTCCCTTTTGATTCATTTTACTTTTAATGGATTTATATATATATATATATATGTATACCCTAGTTATAGTAATTTACCCGTTAGTTAAAATCGGCTACTGCCGTTACCAACTCCAACGATGATAGATCTATCTTCGGGTGGGGTGGATCTGAAACGAGAACTTATGCGAAATTTGTCCCTAAATCACCAATGAACAAATTATTCTAATATTTATTACTTAGATTTAATTTGTTTATGGCACTAGTTTTAGCTAATTTTTAATTATTTGTATTTATTTTTGTAGTCACTATTTATTTTAAGTATTTTATTTTATTTCTAGTCACTATTTAAATCTTAAACTCTATACGGCACTTGCCGTTGTAAAACTATTTCACCAACTTCCTTTCAGCACTGGTAAAATTGTCCCTAACCGACGCGCAACACCCTTTTTATACTCCTAGCCTCGCCGGATCTTTCGGTAACTTGTTTATGAACTAAAGTTATTTTCGAGCAAACTTTGTTTACGAACAAAATCAGTTCATAAACAAGGTACCAATTTAATCCCGCATGCCCTGTGTTTTGCACTCGCTAATCCCTAAATCTACCGACCATCCAAAATTCATTTGTCCCCTCAGCCCTCCATACCATCAAATTAAGCTCATACACCAGATGGCGAGTGCACTCAAGCTGTGCTTGGTACATGCGCACTTCACTATCATGGTAAATATGGAGATACACTTTCCTTGTGTGGAGGCGTGACTTCGCTGCTCTTGCTATCAATTTTTCTTACTCGCTCTCTGGAGTGGTGAGTTCAGATCTCTCTACCATGAATTGTTTTGGCTAATTAGATTGGGTCTGGTCTCTCCACCATTAAGCGGCCAATGAAATTCGGCTTTAAAAAAAAATAAATTAGTTTCCAGGTACTTGGGTTGGTGGATAGGTGACTCTTACTAACTTTGCTAGTGTGAGTGCCATTATCACTCTGGGTACTTACATAGAGTTGCAAAATTGAATTCATTATGACCACAGAAGCAGCGTTGGTAAACAAATTTATTTATGTTACTATTTATTGGCCCGAAGGTATGCAGTATGTTAGTTGCAAGTTAAGACATAGCTCCGTACTGGTCGAAATAGTGGGAATGAATTTCTGCTCATTACAGCCTATGATGTTGCAGTTAACGTTGTTGGGTTCCTCTTTATAATAACCGCTCCTACGCTTACTACAATATCTGGGAGAATGGAATCATCCATCCCGACGATTCGTTCTATTTCGCGATCATACGCTGTCGTGGCCCTTGTAACACCGCTCACTTTGTTCGAAGCCAGGTTTGCCTACGTCCGCCGCAGTGTTGTCTTGAAGCGTCCTTCGACTTGTACCGGCGTAAGCGAAGTGCCAAATTCCTTATTATTCCTTATAACAAATTGCATTTATAGATTTTGTATCTAGATACAAACAAAAAAGTTCAACTTTTTGAATTTTAGCTCGCAGATTCTGCACGTTTTCTTTGATATCTCCCAAACCAGTTGACCTACAGCGATAAACTTAATTTGCCTGAATTCTAGATTCAATTATCTAACAAATTGCATTTATAGATTTTGTATCTAGATACAAACAAAAAAGTTCAACTTTTTGAATGTTAGCTCCCAGATTCTGCACGGTTTCTTTGATATCTCCCAAACCAGCTGACCTACAGCGATAAACTTAATTTTCCTGAATTCTAGATTCAATTATCTAACAAATTGCATTTATAGATTTTGTATCTAGATACAAACAAAAAAGTTCAACTTTTTGAATTTTAGCTCCCAGATTCTGCACGGTTTCTTTGAAATCTCCCAAACCAGTTGACCTACAGCGATAAACTTAATTTTCCTGAATTCTAGATTCAATTATCTAACAAATTGCATTTATAGATTTTGTATCTAGATACAAACACAAAAGTTCAACTTTTTGAATTTTAGCTCCCAGATTCTGCACGGTTTCTTTGATATCTCCCAAACCAGCTGACCTACAGCGATAAACTTAATTTTCCTGAATTCTAGATTCAATTATCTAACAAATTGCATTTATAGATTTTGTATCTAGATACAAACAAAAAAGTTCAACTTTTTGAATGTTAGCTCCCAGATTCTGCACGGTTTCTTTGATATCTCCCAAACCAGCTGACCTACAGCGATAAACTTAATTTTCCTGAATTCTAGATTCAATTATCTAACAAATTGCATTTATAGATTTTGTATCTAGATACAAACAAAAAAGTTCAACTTTTTGAATTTTAGCTCCCAGATTCTGCACGGTTTCTTTGAAATCTCCCAAACCAGTTGACCTACAGCGATAAACTTAATTTTCCTGAATTCTAGATTCAATTATCTAACAAATTGCATTTATAGATTTTGTATCTACACTCAGAAAAAAATACCATAATATCAATAGGAAAAGTAATTCATTCAATGCTTTTTTACTATTAAAATTGGTCAATGGTGTTCATCCGATTGATATAATAATTTCAAAACTATAATAGTAATGGTACGATTTTCCTTATATATTAATGTTCTCACCCTTTTGATTCAATACTTCGTCTTATTAATTAATAATAGTATGCACTTTTGTTTCCGAAAGTTTTTAAGAGGATAAGACAATTAGCTATCAAAAGTAAATACCATTAAAAGTAATAGAAAATATGATAAAAATAATTACAACACACTATAATGTCAATAGTACTTTTTAAATTATAAGTATTTACTATTACCATAATAGGACTGTACTGTTAAAATAATAACCCAATACTACTGCTTCAATGGGGCCCCTATAGATGAACTTATGGTATTTACTGTAAAAGTAATAGGACTGTACTGTTAAAATTATAACCTTATACTTCTGTTTCAATGGGGCCCCCATAGATGTAAAGTTGCGTATCCTTTTGGATCTAATAGTATTTACTGTAACAGTAATAGGACTGTACTGTTAAAATTATAACGCAATACTACTGTTTCAATGGGACCCCTATTGATGTAAAGTTGCGTATCCTTTTGGAACTAATGGTATTTACTGTAACAGTAATAGGACTGTACTGTTACTATTAATAGTATTTACTATTACCATAATAGGACTGTACTGTTAAAACTATAACCCAATACTACTGCTTCAATGGTGCCCCTATAGATGAACTTATGGTATTTACTGTAACAGTAATAGGACTGTACTGTTAAAATTATAACCTTATACTTCTGTTTCAATGGGGCCCCCATAGATGTAAAGTTGGGTATCCTTTTGGATCTAATAGTATTTACTGTAACAGTAATAGGACTGTACTGTTAAAATTTTAACTCAATACTACTGTTTCAATGGAACCCCTATTGATGTAAAGTTGCGTATCCTTTTGGAACTAATGGTATTTACTGTAACAGTAATAGGACTGTACTGTTACTATTAATAGTATTTACTATTACCATAATAGGACTGTACTGTTAAAACTATAACCCAATACTACTGCTTCAATGGTGCCCCTATAGATGAACTTATGGTATTTACTGTAACAGTAATAGGACTGTACTGTTAAAATTATAACCTTATACTTCTGTTTCAATGGGGCCCCCATAGATGTAAAGTTGGGTATCCTTTTGGATCTAATAGTATTTACTGTAACAGTAATAGGACTGTACTGTTAAAATTTTAACTCAATACTACTGTTTCAATGGAACCCCTATTGATGTAAAGTTGCGTATCCTTTTAGAACTAATGGTATTTACTGTTACAGTAATAGGACTGTACTGTTAATACGATAACCCAATACCATCGCTTTCATCAGGCTCCTATAAATTATAAATGGTGTATCATTTGGTAATTAATACTATTTACTATTGTTGTCTTAGGACCGTATTGATGAAACAATAACCCAACACCGTTGTTGCAATGGGACTCCGGCAAGGCTAAAATGACACATCCTCTTGAAATCATCAGTACAATACAATAACACATTGCATTTATATTTATTAATAAATAATCGTTTGTAGCTTCAATATTTAAATCTTGTAGGTTCTCTTTCTGTAAATTAAATGAATAAATGATTAAAACAAGAAATTTTATATAGGTATCACATTTTATTAATTTATTTCTATTAGCAACTTATTTAAATATACTTATTTTATTTTAAAATTAATTCTTATAAACAAAAAAAAAACGATCTTTTATTCTTTTCTATGAGTATTGTTTTGAATAGTATAACGATAGCAATTTACAGTTAAAAACTAAAATCTTAGATTATGTTCAGAAAATATTCGTGTCTCAAAAAATGGGTTTTACATTTTTTTTGGGCGAAAAACTATCAAGCTATTGGGTAAATAATGAATGTGAATTGGCGGGCTGTCAAAATCATGAATACTGTGCAAAGAAAAAGTTGTTTGGTGGTTGTCTATAACAAAAGCTTGTAGATGTTCATTGAAATACCTTATGGTCCACTCTTTACAAAGTAAATAAACTTTAGAGTCATGTCTGAGTATTTTTTGAATTTCAAAAAGTAACATAGCTTCTTTAGATTTAGTTAAAAAGAAATGTTCTTTGTATAGTTTCCCCCTAAATGTCAGTTTTAAAATACAATTCACATCTGAAAGATTTATGTTAGTTTTGTTATAATTAATTTCTTTATAGAGCAGGTTTAAATTACATGTTGGAACAAACTTCTCTTCGAAAATAAAGTCGGTTTCAAAAAAATTTTGTTTTATAAGCCTATCGGCAAATTTAAGTCCAGCTTTAAAAGCAAGGGTGTATGAAATATTAGTCCTACAATTCGTAGCTTTTGCAGCCTGCTTGTTTTGTCTATGCAAAGCCTCAAAACGCATGCACCACAAGATTCTAAGTGGCCCACACTTACGAATTGCAGATGGATAATGCACCAAGAAGTGAAACTTTGGTTTTAGTGGTTCTTTAAATAGCTTTTTAAATAAAGAGTTATGTTTGGTTATTAAATGTTCCAAGGAATTTAGTTTATTGTTTCGCGAGCTGTCATTTTTAAATTATTTACTTTTAATAACGATAATACAAACGGGGGAGAAATATTTCCTATCTCTGTTTCCCCATAATTAAACATCTGTTTACGGTTGTTAAGAACTTCAAGAGAAAAAAATTTCGAGATTTCAATAAAATTTACCAAAATTTTTGATATATCATACCTGCAAATACCTTCGAAAATATCGTGCATTATATCAAAATAAAAATTTTGCGAAACATGAAACGATTCGATATCGTTAAAAACGCAATTTTCTTTTATACCAGTAAGTTTTTCATTGCTTATCTCAAGATCAGCTTGATAATTCTCAAAACTACGTAAGGAGGCATGCTCATTTACATCAGATTGCATTTCACTTCTGCTTCTTTTGCACACTCTACAATAAAAATTCGAATTAAAGCTGCTAGAAAATCCCAAATAAGTGTTGAGCCCCAGGTTATCCCCGACTACAAATGCTAAGATGAAATATATGTGGTAACTGTTTTCATTAACATTTATTTCCAAGCCATTGCTTTCAAGACTTTTTATACGATCAACAAATGGTTTCATTGAAAAGGAATTACCGTATGTTGATCTATATTTAGTTTTAAAAAAACCAGCAGTAAAAATGTTTCTCAATTTCGAAAGATGGTGCTTAGGAATAGTTGGAAAAGTATAATATACACCACATACCGATTGATCTTTTGCATGTGAGCCCAGAGGGTTATCTATACAAAAGTCATCAAAAACTAATACAAAAGGTATTGTTAATTTGTTTTCGAGGCTCTGTGTCTTCTGTTTCCAAACTTTTCCATTTATAAGACTGTGGTATGTACCTGGTACACAACTGTTTAACATGTTTGTATTTTCCAATGTGTCATGTAAAACATTTTTAGATTGAAAAAATTGTTGTATTTGAAATTGCAAAGGCATAATTACTCCTGTTACCTTATTAGACTCTAATGTGGGAGCGTTATTAACAATTATTTCGCATACTTCTTCATTTATTGTATAGTACAGAGGTTTCCTAAACAAATGCTTTCTTTCTAGATCTTGAATTAATTTATATTCAGTATTGATAGACCTAAAAGGAAGCAAAAATGTATCTAGACAACGAAGAGCAGCAGTTTTGTTTGTTTCGGATTCAATTAAAGGAACGATTTTTGCAGCAACAGCCTTCAAAAGGGGATCAATAACAACCGTTTGTACTTTTTCAATTATATCTGAAACATTTTTTCTATTAAAATTGTCGTTTCTGTGTAGAGATAGAGCGAAGGTCACACCAGATAAATCGACTGAAACACTATCACATTCTGGTGTTATATTCTGTATAAAGTTTTTTGGAAGAGATTCCGAATTCGTTAAAGGAGTACAACAATTTGCTATAGTCGAATCGTTTTCCTGAGGATATAAAATACTTTGAATTGTTTCTTTGGAACTATGATTTGTTTTTGAATTATAAATTTTATTTTCGTGAACTCTTTTAATATGTCTTTTAAATGCGTATATATTTTGAAATTTTTGAAAGCAATTTTCTTCTGAGCATAGAAAAAAATCTAAGCCTTTTAAAATGTGATCGGATTTGAAATGCTTAATTAAACTTATTGACGAAAAATTTGACTCTGATGTAACACCACACAAAAAACATTTCATTTTGACTGCAAATACTAACTAGCTACTATGTCGAAATACCTATTAACGCAAATAACTTAGAAGGGTGTTAATGTTTGGATTTGAATCCGTACAAAAGTTATAAAAAAAACTTTCCACAAATAAATAAAAATGTTTACCCTCTTTGGGATAGTTGAAATTCATAACGTGGAAGAGTTTGAATGTAACATCCAAACATTTTAAAAATGAATTGAATTTGTAGAGTATACCATCATAATACGTATAAAAATGTTCAATATCTTTCTTGCTTTGCCCTATAGCAATTATAATGGGTTGCAATGTAAGCCCCTTACTCAAGTATTTTTGCCGTAATGATTCTACTTTTTCTCCATACTCTGATACTGAGGAACAATAAATGAAGCACGACTCTTGGGCGTCTTTAATTGAAGGTTTCCATTTCGACTTTTTTAGACCCTTTTTTCCAACGGATAGTAAAGGTGGCTTCAATAAAGCATGGATGCAATTTGAAATACAAAAATCCCGTGAATCTAAAAAAAAACAACGAAATTTTACAAACTATTTTCTCAAATTATGTACCTGTCTTTATAAAAAAATTGTTTGTGAGAAAGAAATTCGTGTTAAGAAAACGTATTCGCAGTGGCATGTTGGATTTAGTAGAAGTTTAATATGAATGCGATTCAAACGTAAAACGTACTGTGTAGACCACTGCGAATAGTTTTGCCCAAAAAACAAATTAAATTTTTTCTGCTAGTATATAAAGAATAAAAGAATCAAAACATTTATCTTACTTGCGTTAATATCCTCTTCAAGTTCCTTAAGCAGGACTAATGTTGGCTTGTCTTTCACCTTCTGTTGTAAGATTTGTTCGATTTTAGGAACAAATGATGGCCAGAGTTGTAAAAGTTGAGATTTATTGTTTGGCTTGATAATATCGTAGTCAATTTCAACCTAAAAATATAAGTATTACAAAAAACTGGAAATAAGCTTCTAAGAAAAGTGATTGAAAATGCTCTGGAAATGGCATGTCTGGTCAAAGCAATCATATATTGCAAACAATAATTTGAATTATAATAAAAATGTCAAAGTTTAATAAACACAGAAAGAAAAAAATTATTCATCAATTAAATAAATTAATCAGATATATGTAACATTACACCACCCTATACAATCCATTACATATAGACATAATCGAAAGCATAATGTGTCGACCTACCAGCGTATGTCCAAGCGAATGTTTAAAGAGTGGCCATTTTGTTAGGATATTTAAACCTCCAGTTTTAATATAAAAATGGCGTTGTTTTCCGACTTCAGTCCATTTTGCCTGAACTTCGCTCCATGGCTCAATGTTATGTGCTAGCCATATAATAGTTTGCTCGGCTCCTATATTATCTATAGGGCTTGCTTCATACGGCAAAGAATCAGAGATGGTAGTTTCTAGGACAATACACAATTACTCAACAAAACGTTAAAACTGATTTGATTTATTACCTTCGTCCTTATTACCACTAATTAGTGGCCTTTTCAAACATCTTAGTTTTAATCTGGCATTAACAGCCTTATCGTGCAGCTTTCCAGTTGGGTTGAGACCACGTCCTCTTTTATGCAAATAGTATTCCTAAAAATATTAAATAAAATGGAGTAGAAACAGCTATTTCCCTAGGCATAAAACCGAACGCTGTATTTTTAAGTTTGCGTTATGTTTCAATTACAGATCTAATTTAATAAATTCCATAATTTTGATCGATAATGGATTTACAATTACAAACAGGAATTATCGAACTACCGCATTCGTAAGCGAGCAATACGTCAATAAATTATATGGATGTTGCAAGACAATAACAATATCAAAAAATCTTACTTTGGTCTCAGATGGAAATATACTTTGAATAGCATTTGTGGCTGTTTCAATGTCTCTCATTGTCATCCTCTTATTGCTTAATGCATAACTGTCAACAATTATTGAGATCAAAATTTGTTTGTTCGATTCATCTAATGTTTGTTTTCTTTCGTAGTGCTCTAATACTCCCAGCCCCTTCTCTGTTTTTCTTAAGAGATCTTGCAGTGAAACATTGTTAAGGGCTGTGACCTCATTTCGAAAAGAAGCGTGTGAAGATGAGGGTGAGACTAAGGCACTGTATTCTTTATTCCAATTTGGACTGCTTGTTGCACAATTCGACTCAATCCATTCCCTGCAGGCATCTGAAACTTTCTTCGACGACTTATAATTAAAAAACAATAAAAAAAACCAAACTTTCGAAATTAGGACTGGAATGCAATAACGAATAAACTTTAAATAACCTACATCTTTTCTCCACACGTTTAATTGAAATTTGAATTTTGCCCTAGTACCCAAAAGGGGGGCCGGAAAGAGTTCATTTAATTCTGAGTCAGTAGCAACGAGAAGGCTTTCAATATCAAATCCGTTATCTATAATATATTACAGAACAACATAGTAGCTCCACATTCTTTATACATGCTATATAAATAATTTCTTACCAATAACACGCTTATAGACCATTTCATCAAACCCGAACCTCTTACAAATTAGTTCTTTTATTTCAGTTTGGACTTCGAAGTTCTCAACTAACACAGCATTTGGCTCACCTATTGTTCGATTTTCCGGTAAACCATCATTTTTTTTGTTAATGTTAATACCATTATCTACGACCACTGAATCCTCTGTTTCGACCAAAAATATTTCTTCGATTTCACAATTCATAACTGTTTGGGGCAAAAAATATTTCATTTACATCAGTTCGCAAAAAAAAAAAAAAAACACTATTATGATCAAATAAAATGAATTTGCATTGCCTAAGTTGCACGTGAGAATAAAATATTAAATGTATGTGTACAGACGGTATGTTTCCGAACGTCGACCAAGAGTTCTTGTAATTCCAAACGATATATTGGACAGAGGAACTCTGGTTGAAGCGATGACCGAATGCCAAAGTAGCAATTTGAACGACGAAAAGTTCTTAGCTTTAACCGCAAGGGGTTAATGACCGCGCTGCACTTGCAGTTCGACGACGAAAGAAGTTGAATTGGTTGACACTGCAACCGAGTGAAATTACAAGCTGCAAGGGACGAGAAAAACGATCGTATTACCACTGACGGCTTTAATGTACAAATGAGTTAACGTTTATTGTTTGGCAAAGTATTTATACACAATTCTTAAACTGTTAAACAAATAATTCGTTATTTAAACAGCTTTTTTAACAAAATAATTTAACAATATGGGCGCATGCAATTTTTAGGCGCCAGATTTGAATTCTGCTCCAACAGTATATGCATAACATAAAAAATTGTAGGACGCACTATGTCAACAAAAATTAATTTCTTTATTATTCACAACAACGATAGCAATCTCAAAATTGGATCAGAAAAACTTTGTAATATACTATGACTACCGTCTTTTACCAATGGGATATACCTACTATTAATATAATTGAAGTTACGAGATGTACCATAAGAATTTTGGAAAACATATGTTTTATAATGGGATATACCATTAATTTGAATATGACTCCGTTTAAAGTAATGGGTTTTATACTATTAAAATCATTTTAACAGGATTGTGTACAGTTACTCTAACGGAACTTTTACTGAACGACGCGTATATTAATGTGATATAATATTCATTTTAAGGACGTATCCCATTGAATTAAAGCAATCTTTTTTGAAACGGCAAACTAGCTAAATTTGCTTTCCACAATTAATGCACTTCAAAAATTATTAAAAAAAAGTTTTATTTAGTCCCAGAACACTATTATTATTATTAGAAATTCACTAAACCATACCTGAGTTGACCTCGTTTTTAATTACACAAAGTTGATTAAATATTGGGAGAATCTTTCTCACTATGACCTGCACTTATTCACGACAACAATAGTAATGGCGAAATTGGACCAGAAAAACTTTTTAATATACATTGTCCCTTACCAATGGGATATACTATTAATATAATTGAAGTTATAAGATGTACCATAAGAATTTTGGAAAACCTGTGCTTTATAATGGGATATACCATTACTTTGAATATGAATTCCTCTAAAATAATGGGTTTTATACTGTTAAAATCATTTTTACAGGATTGTGTACAGTTACTCTAACGGAACTATATTAATGTGAAATACTATTAAACTGAAGAATGTATCCCATTAAAATAAACCAAATATTTTTAGCGGCAAAAAGTACATTGTTTTTTGTTTATATTATGGATATATCAAAAGTGTTTTTAAACTATTTCCCTTAAACTAAATAAAAAATTATGTATTACATATATTTTTTTCATTTAATGATATCCAATCCAATTAATAATTTAATGAAACAAATGGGGAATATTAAATATTTCCGCGAAATAAACGCTTTAATTCCCAACTCAATTCTTTTCTTATGATAACAGAAATAATATTTCAAAATTTCAATTCCAAAATTGTTTTCCTCGCTGAAAAAAACATGCACAAAAATACTACAACATATTATTTTGCCAACACAACAACAGAAGTTCAAAAATACTTACCTATTCTCACAATGTTTGTTTCTTTTATCACTAGTTTTACTTTTTGCACAATCACAGAACGCTAACGAATTGCTCCCATCGAATTCACATTCGTAAGGACTAAAAAATGTTACCTTCCACTTTAATTTCTTATAGAGTAGAAAAACAAAAAAACTCTCTTTTTTAGGTTTATAATTTGGGATCATAATATTTTTATATATTTATGACATAAAGTTTCATTTCAGGTAGTTGTACAGTATTAAAGTTACTGAAACTTATAAATCCATTTTCTTTTTTTCCCTAACAAAATTTAAACAAAACAAAACCAAAACAAATATTTTTTTTTTTTTGGATGTACTTTGGATATGTACTTAGAAAATTGTACTTTAAAATATTTGCATAAAATCATTGTAACTAAACAACCTGCTTATCTGTATGAAAAATTTAATTCATCACGATCTCTGAGCTTAATTACTCCGCGCACTACCTGTGTAACTACTGATAGGCAATTTTTTATTCATGCTATTCGCTTATGGAATTTACTTCCTCTCTGTATTAGACGACTTTGTTTTGTGGGTGGTTTTTCTGATTCTCTCTTCACATATTTGGCTGGCAATAATAGGATAAATGGATCGTAGCGTTTAGGATAGGTTTATTTTCATAAATTTATAATATTCAATTGCACATTAAATTTAAACACCTTATAATCTTTATTTTTGTTCTTTGTTTTTATAATCAATTTATTTAAAATAATTTCATTTTGATCACATCTACACTTTACAGATACTTAATTGTAAACTTTTGTATATGGTTGTTTAATTAAATAAATAAAATATCTAAAATATCTAAATGTCAAAGTTACTCGAGCATCAATATTACTCCTTAGCATTTCAAAATTTTTGATGAACGCTGTGAAAACTCTGAAAGTTATGTCGTTTTGGATTTGGCACTTCAGATTTCTTTTGCTCAATCGAACATAAAATCCATATTTCCATATTGTCTTTTTAGATATATACAATATACATACCTATATATATCTGCCAAAAACGTTTTTTTTCGCTTCGACTCGTAGTCGAGATAGGGGATAGCGAGAATAAAAATTAAAGATAATGCTTTTGTAATTATCTCATTATGAATCAAATAAGGTAAAAGCGTAAACTTAATATCACACTTAGTTTTTATTTTTTGCACTATGTTCTTAAAACGAAATATTTTGGGTTACCCTGTTATTAAACTGCCAAATATAGAAAAACAATAGTGGGTACTATTATTGTACAAGGTAAAATATTATTGAATCGATATTACTATAGTATGGATACTATTAAATTAATATCTAGTATTACGTTACAGGTTTTCTTGTTGCAGGGTGTATCGCATTAAATTGGGCAATATGCTTGTTGAGTCAAAAACGAGATGCACGACTGGGTCACTGGGCTTTAAGTTTCAAGATCAATTAAAATAAAAATATTAAGATTAAATATAAAGAAGAATCATTACTACAAATGCCAATTTTCTCATTCAGAGAGGAAACTGAAATCAATGTTTGTTATAATAGCAAGTTATTTTATAAAAATCGTATTACAGTGTGTCTATCTACTCTTATCTTATGAAAAAAAATTATTTTGAAAAAATAACAAATCTTAAACTTTTTAAAATTAAATATGCACTACACTTTCGAGTAAGTGCTTTAATTTACACTATGGGCGGGGTTTACTGATATAATTGTATATGTAATAATAGTATTTATATTATTAAAATAAAATCCCGTGTTATTAATATTGAAGGTACAATAGCGTTGTAAAATTAATGGTATTTTTAACAAAATTTATGGGGTGTTCCATTATTGAAAAAATGGAACCAAGTATTCTAGACTAGTCACATTAAATGAATGGGATACGCTATTAATTATATATTGTTTTCTATTTATATTTATTTAACTACATGGAACTATTAAAATAAAAGTCCATGTGATTGATATTCGAGAAGTCATATCCTGTTAAATCAATAGTTTTATCTGGTTAAACTAGTGCTGGGTGCCTTTTTTTGAGCAATGGTGTCAATGTTATTAAAATAAAAACAAAAACTATTAAATTAATGGTCTGCCTATTGAAATAATAAGACGGCACAATTATTACGAAGATTTTTCAATGGTATTCCATCTATTAACAAATAATAGTATTTTTTAATGGGACTATAGTATGCGTTTAAAATATTTATGGTGAAAGACTATTATTTCAATGGTTTTTCCCATTCTATTAATAGCTTATACCCTATTAATAATAATATTTTCAATACCATTGTATTAATAACCCGAAAACCTTTAATTTCATTAGAAAACTATTGTTTTAATAGGCAAATCTTATTAAAACACGTCTTATAAAACCAATGGTCGTACCATTGATGATTTAATGGGACATTTTTCTCTGAGTGTAGATACAAACACAAAAGTTCAACTTTTTGAATTTTAGCTCCCAGATTCTGCACGGTTTCTTTGATATCTCCCAAACCAGCTGACCTACAGCGATAAACTTAATTTTCCTGAATTCTAGATTCAATTATCTAACAAATTGCATTTATAGATTTTGTATCTAGATACAAACAAAAAAGTTCAACTTTTTGAATTTTAGCTCCCAGATTCTGCACGGTTTCTTTGAAATCTCCCAAACCAGTTGACCTACAGCGATAAACTTAATTTTCCTGAATTCTAGATTCAATTATCTAACAAATTGCATTTATAGATTTTGTATCTAGATACAAACACAAAAGTTCAACTTTTTGAATTTTAGCTCCCAGATTCTGCACGGTTTCTTTGATATCTCCCAAACCAGCTGACCTACAGCGATAAACTTAATTTTCCTGAATTCTAGATTCAATTATCTAACAAATTGCATTTATAGATTTTGTATCTAGATACAAACAAAAAAGTTCAACTTTTTGAATTTTAGCTCCCAGATTCTGCACGGTTTCTTTGAAATCTCCCAAACCAGTTGACCTACAGCGATAAACTTAATTTTCCTGAATTCTAGATTCAATTATCTAACAAATTGCATTTATAGATTTTGTATCTAGATACAAACACAAAAGTTCAACTTTTTGAATTTTAGCTCCCAGATTCTGCACGGTTTCTTTGATATCTCCCAAACCAGTTGACCTACAGCGATAAACTTAATTTGCCTGAATTCTAGATTCAATTATCTAACAAATTGCATTTATAGATTTTGTATCTAGATACAAACAAAAAGTTCAACTTTTTGAATTTTAGCTCCCAGATTCTGCACGGTTTCTTTGATATCTCCCAAACCAGTTGACCTACAGCGATAAACTTAATTTGCCTGAATTCTTCATTCAATTATCTAACAAATTGCATTTATAGATTTTGTATCTAGATACAAACAAAAAAGTTCAACTTTTTGAATTTTAGCTCCCAGATTCAGCACGGTTTCTTTGATATCTCCCAAACCAGTTGACCTACAGCGATAAACTTAATTTGCCTGAATTCTAGATTCAATTATCTAACAAATTGCATTTATAGATTTTGTATCTAGATACAAACAAAAAAGTTCAACTTTTTGAATTTTAGCTCCCAGATTCAGCACGGTTTCTTTGATATCTCCCAAACCAGTTGACCTACAGCGATAAACTTAATTTGCCTGAATTCTAGATTCAATTATCTAACAAATTGCATTTATAGATTTTGTATCTAGATACAAACAAAAAAGTTCAACTTTTTGAATTTTAGCTCCCAGATTCTGCACGGTTTCTTTGATATCTCCCAAACCAGTTGACCTACAGCGATAAACTTAATTTGCATGAATTCTAGATTCAATTATCTAACAAATTGCATTTATAGATTTTGTATCTAGATACAAACAAAAAAGTTGAACTTTGCTACTCGCACAGACAATAAAGGGTTTCGCCTCATGAACATTTGGAACCATTCTTCGCCAGCCATCTCTGTTTCATCCCAGGTCCGTGGTCGAGTTAAATTATATTTTACAGTTAGCTCAAACGCTAATTTCCTTACCTCCTTCTTGCTTAGTCTAAAATAAATATCCGCACATCTTATTAAATATTTTGAAAGCTCCATTTCTTGCTCTTGGGAAAATATTCTATTGTGTGCTTTATATCCCATGGTGCACTGGTGTTCTCCTTCGGACGCATCTCGCTTTCGAATGAATCTTAACAGAGAGCTGTAATTTATTCCGTGGTTCGCTGCTGCATTGCGCAATGAACTGATGCCTGCCTTCACCTCGTCATAAGCCGCATTGTAGGCTGACAAGTCCACATTTCCCCTTGTTGTCTTCCTTACACGCACTCGGGGCATCTACAAAACAATAAAAGAAAATATAAGCACATTGTTTCAACCGTCCCAGAAAAAATGTTTCAACTGTCCCCAGTCACTTTTGTAACAAAAAAAAATAAAAAAAGCATAATAAGCAATACGGAAACATTCCTGCATAAGACTTTATTATATTCTACACTCTTTTCTGCACACACGAAAATAACACTCAACACTGTCACTTGATAATTACTCACACAACAAAGAAAAATAAAAAAACAAAAAAACTTCTTAAAAAAATGAAGAGCTCCCTGTCCCAGTGGTGGTACATACCAAAAAAAGAAAAATCTACCACGGGTCCAAAAATTCCCTACCGACGTAAGATTTCCCCTACAATGCAGGTGGCAATGGTGCGATGGTATTCACTAAGTGATTGGCAGGTCGTGCGTTCGAATCCCGACCAGGGCCATGATTTTTATAAATTGAATACACACAACAAAAACTGATCTCCCTAAAGCAATTTAGGCGCCACTTGTTGAGAAAAAAATATCCCATCGCACCAAACTTCTTTCCTAAATCCTTATATTCTTTCAGTAAGTAGCACCCAAAAATAGGCAATGAATTGCTGGGAGCTACTTGCGCAATAAACTAAAAATGCCTTCGCTGTGGTTTTACCATTATAAGGGTACTGTGTCAATACAGAAAAAAAGAAATCCCTTTAGCGCACGCAAATTATATAAAAAAAAAAAAATCTGCTTGCCTACATAATATTTGAACAAATTAAGAGAAAAGTGTTCAACTGCTGTATTTAGGTATTTTATTTAATTTTTATTTTTTATTTAAAAAAAATTCGTTGCATATATAAAATTAGTATGAAACAATAAGTTACTGTTAATATTATGAAAAAAGGATGTTATATTTATAAATAAATATAAATTAGTAGGTTATTTATAGAAAGTAATAAAAAAAAGAAATTGTTAGGTATACATTTATTAAATTAAATTAGTTTATTTAAATAATTCAAATTGCTCGGCCCATAGTCTTTAAGTGTTTATGCGAGTAAATACATAAATAGAAAATATAGGTATTGAAAAAAAACATAAATTACGTTGTAATATGATGATCATATAGAGCTTTTGAACTCATTTTGCTAAAATGTTTGTCTTTGCACTTAAAAGAAACGCATTTAAATTTAAATCAGATCTTTTCCCATCTAATCCCATTACAATTTTGGGGTTAAGGAAACTGATTTCTTTAAAAACATTCTCATTTTTAATGGGTAGCCTTTGTTGAATCTCTTCTAAAGAAGTTATGTAAAATTGCAAGCAGTCAAGAATTATTCGATCTCCAGCGGCTTTCGGAATATTTTTTAGAATCTCCCCACACTCTGGTCCAAGGTATATTTCGTTTACTTGCAATGATACATGTGGTGACCTTACATTGCAATTTATATTAAGCTCAGACGCTTTAATGAAATTTTGTCCTAATATAAAAAATATTTTGACTGACTCACGATGCAGCTCATGTATTAAGGCTTTTTTTGATTGAAAAAGACTATTTAACGTATTGAAATACCCAAGGACATATTTCAGAAATAATAAATATGCTTTGTTGCATTCATTATTTAACTCATCTAAAGCAACTCTTCTGGCGCTCTTGGTAAAGTAAGGCAAGCTTTGTTTGCAATAATTGCAGCTGAATGACAAATGCATTTAATGACTATTGCTTTGGGATTGTCTGCAATTAATCTTGAAGCAAATGAGTTGTTTTGTTCAACCATAACACTGGCTCCGTCACTACACATGCCTAAAGATTAAGTTGAATAAATGTTTGGTAGGACTTTATTGGCAATAAATAAAAAGTTAAGACTTGGATAGCTGGCAAGAATTTAAAGTAACTTTCTAGTACCTAATAAAAAAGGTTAGGTAGGCAAATAATATTTATTAAAAGACGCTAAGTTATCCAAGTGTATTATATCTGACAAAAAATATTACCGATGATATTTTCGAACGGAATTCCATTTTTCAATATAAATTCTTTAAAACCTTTGTATAGTGCTTCAGCAGAACAGTCAGATCCAACGGGAAGCAGATCTAGCAACCTAACTATATTTTTTCCATTTTCATCGTCGAAGAGTCGAACAAGAACACACATTGATTTATTTAGGCCAATGTCTGTGCTCTCATCAATCATCACAGAAAAATTATTACTTTTTAACTTTTCAACTAGATCTTCTGTTTCCTGTTTGGCCAAAACATTTTTAATTATACTCGTACATTTTTTCCTTCCAAGCTGCGATTTTTGAATAATTTTTGAATCAGGAGCTATGTCTTTTAGATGTGGGAGCAAGTGTTCGACTATTTGGAACGCGACATTATGCTCAGCGAAGAACATACTCAATTTAACTTCGAAGTTAGTTACTTCTTGGTCAAAACTTTGAGTTGTTTGTTTTGGTTTGAAAAAATCGTTAACTGCTTTCGAATTTTTAATAGAAGAAACGTTCTTTTTGTGCAATTTGTTCTCCGCATGTTTCAATAGTTCAGATTTTCCACAGTTTAAAAGTTTGTCACACGCTTTGCACTTGCACTTAAATAAATCATCCTTACACTTTGCCAACCAACCTTTGAAACAGTCCAAATCCAACCACGCATCGTTGAATTTTTGCTTGCGATATTTTTTTCCTCCCGCGTTTTTAGAAGTTTCCCCTTTCTTGCTATCAACCGCACCCGATTCCGATGTATATGACTCTGATTCTGATGTGGAGTTCATTTCGTTCATGTCTGAAAACCAAATACCATTTATAAATATAGAAACGCAATTTGAAAGCGTCTAATTTACATAATTTTTGTCAGCAAAATAACCACAAGAAATTTCCGGATTCGCCAAAAAAAGAACAATCTAAAACCAAATAGTTAACACAATCCACAACTTCTGAAGAGACAAAAAGGCGCAAACGAATGCCTTTTGGCAATGACATTTAAAGAAGAGTATACTTGTTCGAAAAACGTAAAGCTGGAAATAAAATTGTGAATTCAGGGTAAGAGGTATGTAGCAAGATCTCAAATCTAGTTTCTTTATAGAAATACGAAAACATTGGGAAATTAAAAAAACATACACTGTTGAAGTGAATTTATTAATGATATAAGTACATAATGTTAAATCTAAACTGTTCAGTTACTTTAATTATTGCCGATGTAAATGTGCATTAACCCTACAATAATATTATGACAGTTTTGGTTTTGTGAATTTATGACATTTCTACCCTTTGAATGACACAATACATTTGTTCATAAGTACGAAAGGAAGTGTTTTAATTTGATTGAGTTTTTAGAAGAGATTTTAGATTGAAAATAAAGTGAGTAATTAAATTAAAAGAATCAGCGAAGGATTATACAAAAACATTTGGTCCTTCGAGCCGGACTTCCATCTTCACTCGTCGGAAACAAATTTTGGTGGAACGGGCCAGAGTTTCTTCACCATTCTTGGGAAATTCCTTTTCCCGCTCAACCCGCTTCATTGGAGACCAACGAAGGGATGCGTTCTACGAGGGTACACTGCATTACACAGGATGAAAATCAGCTTAGCTCTTTAATACATAGGAAGTCGGGTTTGTCTTCAATTGTAAGAACAATTGCACGCAGTAATCGATTTGTTTTTAATGCAAAAAGACCCACAAATGAGAGAAATTTCGGCACACTATTGTTCAAGGAACTTCATTCAGCATTATTGACAGCAGTCTATGTCGTGCAACAGGAAATGTTTTCACAGAAGTTAGCAGATGTTCGACAAAAATTAAGGGGTTCAAATCCTTAAAACCGTTTTTGGACAAACACAACATTTTACGAGTAGGTGGTAGGCTACAAAACTCTGCACTCAATTACGAGCAACAACACCCAATCATTCTTAGGCCCAATCATCATCGCGCATTGTGATAAAAGAGGCACATGTAAGGACCCTACACGGTTGCGTTCAGTTGATGATGTCGTACTTGCGAAGCAAATATTGGATTTTCAGCATGAAGAATGCAGTAAAGAGGTGCATCCATAGCTGCAACACGTGCTTCCGGTACAAGGCTCGACCGATGACGCAACTGATGGGAAACCTACCCGCCCCTAGAGTACGGGTTTCGAGACCGTTTAGTCACGCAGGTGTGGACTATGCAGGCCCCATCGACGTCAAGACCTGGAGAGGACGAAACGCCAAGAGCTTTAAAGGCTACTTTGCAATTTTTATTTGCATGGCGACTAAGGCGATTCACATCGAGGTCGTCAGCGACATGACGACTCAGTCATTTTTAGCTGCATTTAGGCGCTTCACTTCACGAAGGGGACTCTGTAGTCAAATGTACAGCGACTGCGGTACGAACTTCATCGGCGCGAATAAGGAGTGACAGAAACTTTTAGAAGCAGCGAAATTCGACTGGGATCATGTAGTGAGTCACTTGGCAAGGACGGAACGCAATGGCATTTTATTCCACCAGCTTCCCCCAACTTTGGAGGATTATGGGAAGCAGGGGTAAAATCCATTAAGTTCCATCTCAAACGAATTGCTGGAAACCAAACGCTGACGTACGAGGAGCTGGCAACTCTACTTACGCAGATCGAGGCATGCCTCAATTCGAGGCCATTATGCCCTTTATCGGAAGACGTCGAGGACCTTAACGCGATTACACCAGGACATTTTCTCATAGGAGAAGCTATCATCACCGCACCACAACCGGAGTATGCAATCGACAAGGTTGCCCATTTGGATCGATGGAAGAGGGTACAGGCAATTATGCAGTCCTTTTGGAAGCGTTGGAGCAGCGAGTATCTCACACGTTTACAACACAGACCGAAATGGCTAAATGAGGAGTCGGATGCTATTGCCAATGGGGACCTGGTTTTAATGAAGGACGAAAGGTTGCCGCCTTCGAAATGGAGTTTGGCACGAGTCATAGCATTACACCCAGGAGCTGATAATTTGGTACGTATCGTAACACTGAAGACTCCTAATGGCGAGTTAAAACGACCAATCAACAAATTATGCCGCTTACCTTCAAATTCATGCAACGTAGAAAACACAATAATTTAAACAAACACACATAAATATAACATGAATAACATGAATTAATCAAATACACATCACATAATACACCATTTTAAAACAAAATGAAATATATTAATATTAAAACGAAATAATACTAAATAGTACTATTTTTCAACGAATACAACACGAAAGCACTAAAGTCACATCACTAGTACAATTTCTACTCAACACTGGCACTCAATCTACAAATTTCATTCATGTCCTATACCACACATATCCACACACTCATAGTAACATGTTTACATTGAAACACAATGGAAAATGAAACATTCAACACAAAATGAAAACATTATCAATATAAATAAGGTACTCACCTGAAATTACATAACACAACACAACACAATATAATAATATAATTTAATTTCAACCCGACTGAGCAAACGCAAATTAAATAAAAACAAACTTTTTATTCAACAAAAAAAACAACCGAGCGACGCGACGCCGACGCCGATGCCAACAACTGATAACGATTACAAGCCGAGAAATATTATCTACGTTAGGGCAAAACAGATAGCTATCATGTTTTTTTTTGTACCTATGCTTGTTATTGTTTATGTTTGTCTCCTTTATTAATCAATACAATTATATATTCGCAGAGAAGAAGATAATGATAACAATTTCAAGCAAAACGAGGGAAATAGTAAATTGGCGATTATGTTGGAGCTTTGAAGTCAGGGACGTCCATCTTATTACCTCAATAAGATCTGTTCGATGATGATAATGGTGCTCGTTGCGAACAGAGTTCACGGGGGGGGGGGGGGGGGGAATGTTGAAGTGAATTTATTAATGATATAAGTACATAATGTTAAATCTAAACTGTTCAGTTACTTTAATTATTGCCGATGTAAATGTGCATTAACCCTACAATAATATTATGACAGTTTTGGTTTTGTGAATTTATGACATTTCTACCCTTTGAATGACACAATACATTTGTTCATAAGTACGAAAGGAAGTGTTTTAATTTGATTGAGTTTTTAGAAGAGATTTTAGATTGAAAATAAAGTGAGTAATTAAATTAAAAGAATCAGCGAAGGATTATACAAAAACATACACGTTCTCGTTTATCAGACATTTTTTTTATAGAATATAAAAAAATACCTACGTTTACAGCAAACGGTTTTAAATATTAAAAATCTGTCCTGTTCCCCTACGGAGCAATTTTTTAGTCAAAAATACCTACATGTAGGGATTTTTCCCTACGTGTACCACCACTGCCCTGTCCACAACCAAGCAACACGACGATCTAAGCAAGACTGAATATCGTTAATACATTGGTTTCTGCTTAATTCTCTCTCAATACTCATACACATTGCGCGAAGGGCTTCTGAGATATTTGTGTTGTGTCAACCGTCCTTTGTTTCAACCGTACCCAGTCTCCCCTACTCAAGAGGCGATTTCGCTGTTTGGCAAAAGAGAGGGTGCTTTTTTATTGTCCGGCTAAAGCGGGAATTATAATTAATGCCTGTGTTGTACTGCACAATGCATTGGTTAGAGCCAGAGTTCCATTTTTGGAAGATATAGAGTTGGAAGATGACCACGAAGTAGATTTGAACGGCGAAAATAAAATACAATCCAATCAATTTTTGCAAGAAGGCAGACGCATTAGAAACAGAATAGTTAGCCAGGCATTTGTTATTTAAATAAAGCTTAAGTAAAAATTGTAAAAATAAAAGAACAATAGGGTAGGGCGGGGCTAGTTGGACCACTTTTTTTTTTGGCGCTTCATAACTTCCAAACGTTTTATAATTAAGCTATGAAACTAAAGTCAGTAGAAATATTGAAACTTCGATTTTTTAATGAAATTAAAAAAAAAACAATTTATCTAATAGTTAAATAATTATTTGGTCTCAAATACACCAAGTCCAAGTGGTCCAACTTACCTCACCAGCGGGGCAAGTTGGACCAGTGAGTGGGGTTAGTTGGACCAAAACCTGCAAATCTGAAAAGTAATTTTTACATAATACAAAAATGCCATAATTTCTTTCAAATATTTATTCAAAATATAAACTTAATAAAAAAACACAACAAAGACTTCAATAAACGAAAATAAAAAAAACCTCTTCATGGCGTTCTATAAAAGAATTTTAAAGGCGAATAATACATTATGAATCGTAATCACTATTGCAATTCATGCAAATAAAGATTCCTTGTCCTATTTTGGCACATTTTGAATGGGTCCACTTTCGGCAAGTGTGACACTGCACCCACTCCTCCACCCACTCCTAGCCAATCCTTACCAGCCATTTTGTTTTCGTTCCAGCTTTCGGGAAAACGTAGTTGGAATTTGATCGCACATTTGTACGCAAGTGTACGAACATTTTTTGGCGTTAAGCCATAAAAAAATTGAAGCTGCTTTAAGCAAATAATCTTTTAATAAAGCTTCTTTTTCATCGTCGAAAACTTGCCTCGAGCCTACGTAGCCCATGCTAGGAATTTCTCGCGACTCTGTTTTTTTGGTTATAAACCTTTTTAGTGTTGTTCTTGAAACTCCAAATGTTGCCGCTGCTTGCCTGAAAGATTTCTCTTTAAACAATACCGAAGTTGCTACCTGGTTTAACAATGCCTGAGAGGCAGAAGCTCGCTGAGTTTTTCGAGTGTAAGTCCGCATTCTAAAATCACACAACAATACAGGTAGGTAAAATACAATGAAACATCATCTTGAATTTAGCGGGGTAAGTTGGACCACTGGCGGTCCGACTTACCCCGCACTGACTTTGTTGAACATTTTGTGTCACAAAGAAACAACCACACAAAACACTTTAATTTCACACTCGAAAAAATAAAATACAATAACGGGACACATGAAAAATTTTTACCTTATTTTGATATTCGCACCGCTTCACAAAAAAAATAGAAAAGGAATATTTTTTTTTTTACTTTTTACCCTCTAAAATTCAAATATGAACGGCTCCTCTGAAGGTAAAAATGCAACTGAAACTGGTTTGGTAGGTGGTCGTTAGTCAGCATGCTTCGAATGTGTATCATCGCGTTCATATAGGACTTTTAGTTTCTAAGTTATTCGAGTGGCCCTACTTGCCCCGTGGCCCAACTAGCCCCGCCCTACCCATTAATGCATTTCATTTAGTCAAAATTATTTTTTATTTAACAGTGCTTGGAGCCATTCATCCAGTTTTTTATTAATATTATTTTGGATTTGGTTGTTTTCCTCCATTAACTTAATTTTCTTTTCCTCCAGCTTCATTTTCTTTTCCTCTATTTCTCTATATGCGGCCAAGGTGTCGTCAGTGGCGTTATTTAATATACGCCTTGACCGTTTTCGACGGTTGCCTGTAGAAGTGTACGTTGATGGAATTTCTTCTCTTTCATTTTCAGCCTTCGTCTTGAAGTAAAATATCTTCTTCACGTTGAATCTGAAAAAAAAGAGTATTATATTGAAGTTTTAAGTGCACCTCTAAGCTTACGCTTATTGGCTCAAATCCGATCTCGCTCACAATGGCTGAGACCCCCTCCACGGCTTCCTTGGTAATAATATTTATTATTCTTCTGTCGAGATCCGTAAGGTCTTTTATGGGAATGGGTCCATTAACGCCGCTTTTCTAGCGCTGTCACGGCTTCGAACACTTATACTGTGTAAACATGAAAATATTATGAATTTATTATTGTTTCATTGATATAATTTTTTTAAGTTTAAATATTTTCAACGTAGAACATAATATTTATGTTAATTAAAGGTTACTTTTACTGTTAGAGACACAACGCGGAAAAATCGAGGAAAAATAATAACAACACTATTTCTTGTGGCAACTTGCCTACTTTACTGTAATTCATCGACTGACTTCTCATCGTCGCCAATGCTTTCTTCATGCCTAAGGTTATTTGTTTCCTCTTTGTGCGCTTTAGAGCGTATTCTTGCACTGGTTTGTTTATACAAGTGGTCGCAAGAATACGTAACACTTGCTATCGGATACCTTCTGACCTTTTTGTTTGGTGATTGTTTATGATTGCTTAGGTGGCATAACCGTATGTGGCACAACAGGTGGCGTAACCGTGTGTGTGGCACAACATTACATACTTGCCATTGGCCAAATCGGGCCTGTTGTCAAGATAGTCTACTAAATATTTTTTGTTGGGTTTCTGAAGCACACTTCTTCACAAATGAAATTGCTGTGATAAAAAACTTATCATATGAAAAAAATTCTGGCATTTGTTTTAATTTTTTCATAGATCGAGAATCGAATTCAGAGTGAACTTGTGAAAACTCTTTTCATTTCACAGTATCACGGAACGGGAATCGACCCCCAGGACATTTATATTTCTAATCGTGAACTTCGCTAACGAAACAAGTTTTGTTGTTCTTATGTAAGCGCAGAAAAATGTGGTCGATGCAGCTATTCGTAGAGTCAGTTATGCGAGTTGGTACATTCAAAACACTTTCAAGGCCGTAAGAAGCCAAGAGTAGCACATAATTTTCACCGTCCGGATCAGAAACGTTTAGAAGGATTGCCAACAAGATAGCCGCCAAGATCGCCGCCAAGATCGCCACCAGGATCGCCGCCAAAGTCACTGCCAGAACCGCCTCCAACATTACTTTTGTCGCCGCTTCTTTGGTTTTCCCTTTCCAAAGCATTTTGGACATACTTTGTGTAGTCAATAGCATCAGGACTAAAAGGGTAAAGCCCACATTTTCGGAAAGAGTTTTGAATGATGCCTGTTCTGTCTTTGCACTCTAGGACCTCACTCAGAACATCGCAGAATGTCTCTTTATTGATAGTGTTTCCCTCATTCCGTTTCTGCCATTTCCTTAAAACAGTTTTGTAGTCGGACTTCAGTCCTTTGAAAGCACCTACGTCCGCTGGCTGCATTATGTGGGTTGTGTTTGGTGGGAGAGCATACAGAATAATTTCGTTTAAGCTGCAAAACACACTCAGTTCCATAGATATATGCGATGCATGTCCATCGACGAAAAACAAAACTGGCCTTTTGATTTTGTTTTTTATAAGCCACGTGTGAAAACCTTCCTCAACATATTGTAGAAACGTCTCGCTCCTCATCCAGCCTTTCTCAGTCTTTCCAAAGACCCAGTCAGGCTTACTTTTTTCAACATTTTTAAGCCAGCCAGGGGATCGCTTATATGGAAAGACGACCATAGGGGGAAGCAATTTTCCACTCGCTGAGAACGTTAATAAAACAGTTAGGGAATCCTTTTCACTCGCAGTTTTAATTACATATACGTTCTTATATCCTTTTGGAGAAATCACGTTGCCAGTTTTTGGAGACATACTGAATCCCGTCTCATCTGCATTGAAGATCCTTGAAGGATCTTCCAGAATATCTTCAGCAGATTCTTCTTTGAGAAAATTTTGCAGCTCGCCGAACCACTTCCTTATACCCTGTTCTGTGATTACAGCTCTTGATCTTGTTAGAGATTCAGGGGTTCGAAGACTTAGATTTGGATGGCGACTTAAAAAGCTATAGTACCATTTTCTCCCTGGTCTATGGTCTTTAAATGGTGTCTTTCGATTTTCATCCCTTAAAATATTTTGAACAGTTTGGATTAGGTCCTCCTGTTTCTGTGGAAAGCCGCACTTTGCCAAGGTAATGAGCCAGTTGACCAGCTTAGCTTCCTCTTCTGAGGTAAGAACGGTACAGGGTCCCTTCTTTCCAGCCTCGTCTGATGCTCTTCCATGGACTCGGTCCTGAAGAGTGGCCCTAGGAATGGAAAATTTCCGAGACGCTTCCCTTATAGCCATCTTATTTTCCCTTATTTCAAATAAGGCTGATGCTAAATCAGCATCAGTGTACGCAGTGACACGCTTTTCTTTTGACTGCTGGGAGTCCATATTGCTTAAAACTATTTTTTAGGTAATAAAAGGTTAAGACTATAATGTTAAGAAGGTAGATAGGCATAAATAGTTATTTTATTTTTTAAAATATCAGAAGAGGCCGAAATTAGGAAACTTGTTTCCTATTTTCGGCCGCCTGGTTTCGGTTACAAAAAGAGCGGCCGAATACTGGGCACATTTATTTAAAATCACTTATTCTTACTGAGAGATATTTCTTGAAGTCGGAACATTAATTTTTTCCATTTTTTCAAAAAAAAAAAAAAAAAAGTGTTTCCTATCTCCGGCCACCCCGGCCGAAAATAGGCAACACCAATGAAAAGTGTGTCCTATATCCGGCCCCCTCAATAAAAGCAAAATTTATCACTTTTTTCACTTTTGAGGGTTGTTTTTGCTTAAATGTTATGTATTTTATGTATAAACCGCATATAAAAGTACTTACCCCAAAAGTTTTCACACCAAACCTTAACTCCCAAACAATTTCCACTAACAATTTTAACACTAAAACTGCGTAGATACCAACCTCGACTAAGTCGCGCCACAACTGATTCAATAACTTGAAAGTATGTGGCAGATGCGCACACAATCTTTTGTAGATGTAAAGAAAAGGACGGCAAATCGTTTGAAAACAATTCAAAGAGCGGTTAAGGGTGTGGTTACCTTAATAACGGCGATTTCATTTCAAGTGGCCGGCTACTGGCGCAGGCCGGAATTAGGCAACACTACCCTATGTGTTGTCACCACTCACGCATGAGTGTGAACTTATTTCCAAATCAAAAGTTCCTTCAGATTTGAAGAATAACAAAAGAAATGTTTGTTCAGCCTATTGTATGGCTATGACTGAAAGTCAAAAATTAATATATATATAGTCAACTATTACTAGTATGACTATATATAAATATTTTGTGGAGTTTCACCCAATTAAAAAAGGCAATTTTTCAAGGGACTGAATGTGAACCAAAAAATTATCAAAATTCATTCTTAAACTTCGAATATTTTGATGGATGCATAAAGATTCTTCTGTAAAAGAATCATACATTTCGTTATTAGATTTACAATTGTTTACATTGGAGTGGGGGGGGGGGATTCTTTACATGCAAGTTAACTCTGTTCATTATTTTAGTTTCTTCAAATCAGAAGCACAAGTAATTTTAAAAGAAATATCACCCTCTTTCTTCCTCATGTAAACAATCCCATTTTTTGTCCACAAAAACTTGTAGTTCATAGTATGTTTAACTGCTGCTGCTGCTTTGTAAAGAAGACGTGAGTTGTATGTCAAACTTTCGTTGATATACATGTTCTCTATTGCCGTTTGAGCGCTGATAACACTAGTTTTCAATTTAGCTTTAGCTGCATTCTTCGCTCTCATTATCTTGTCCTTCATGTTCCGCGAGACAAATTTGACGTGCAAAATGTTTTTTTGTGTTGTGTACCGCTGCCGCTGCCGTTGATTGAGAAGAAGATGAACCATCAGCTGGAGGTGGGCGAAGTTTGATTTGCCGCATTTAACAAAAATCAATGGACAAATTTAGTGTTGAACTTAAATTATTGGTCCCGTTCATTTAAATGTCCTTTTGCATATGAGTGAAAGGGACTACAAATTTAAGCCTTACACTAATTTTGTTATTGGAAAAGGGCTGTGTTACTAACATCAATGTTCAGACCGTTGCGAAAAACTTTAAGATCGAGTTCCGTATTTGTTGTTGGTGTTGTGTTTACATTTTCGATAGGAACATTAAAAAATTTCTATACTGCTTCCAAGCAATTGCTGTTCCAGGTTATTGACCTTCTGCTCCAGAGTATTAATTTTGTTCTTCGTATTACTTGTTTGTTAGCAGTTACCAGTGACTCAATTTGTTTACTTTGAATGGTTTTCAGAGATATAATTTCTTTATAAACCATTTCGAGAGTTATTGCTGGATTGATTGCATGAACTGTATTCAATGATTTTTCTCGTGTCGGTGAAGCTGCTGCAGTAGGCTGATTAACGTGATGAAGTAGATTGGAGTTGCGTGATGATTGTTTTATATGTGGTGATTGGTTTTGCTGGTTGATTACAGCGACAGCGTCGGAGATAGAAGCTCGTCGCCTCTTGGTGCAAGTTGTGCACCGCTACATAGATTTATTCTTTTTCATGAAATCCAATTCAGTGGCCTTTAAATTAGCGCAATTTCCATGAAAAAGATTTTTGCAATCGCTGCACTCCACTTTCAAATCTGCTCTATCAACTTTTAGATTACAAGTGTCGCACGACATTTTCGGAGTTATAAGTAACTTTGAAAGAATAATAAATTGAGAGAGAAAGATCTCGGCACGTTCGTGCCCCACGACGTCACACTGAGAAATGATTATCTCCCCAATCACTCTACTAACAGTGGGTCTTGCTAAACCAATGTCTAAATCCTTTCCAACGGACCTTTGGTAACTTTCCTCACCCAAGAAGCGAAGTGTTGCTGCACGTTTATGTACGGTAGAAATTGATGACGGTTTTATATATTGTTCTATTTCGCTTAGTACATATAAAAAAGCTTCTTTGCCTAATCTGAAACTGCTTTTAAAACTGCAAACAAATAAAAATATTTTTTTTACACATGCGAGCAATGAAAAACATCTGGAGTTAAATTTTTTTCAATAGTTCTGCGACAAATCCTCTCACATAAGTTATATAAAGTTGTCAAATTTTTATTCTTAAAAGGAGCTTTTGACGCATTTACACCAGTCAAAACGAATGAGGGAATGAATGTTCATGAATGGTAAATGATCATGTTTACCATGCTCAAAAGTGGGTAACTGTGCACAGTTTTTATTGGGTGCACACACAACACTATTCTCCGCCTTCTCTGCACTCTAAGAGTGTATTTTCTACTATATTTTTTAATCACCTTTATCTTTTTATTTCTAGGTTCAATTCTTCTCTGGTGGGGTAATTTTGGCAAAATCGGGATCCATTTCTTTATCTTATTGATATTCGTTGTGTGTAAAGTTATTATTATTTTTTTTTCGATTCTATCAACAATTACTTAATTGTCTTTTTTTCCAAAATGGATATTAATTGCTTTTTCGCGTGTTGTTAAATGTATAGTGTTGCCTCCTTGTCAGCTGGAAGTAGCAATGGTGGCAGATGCTTTGCGAGAACGAGAGTCTGGCTTCAAAACTCATGGACAGAAGGATATGACCCAATTGAAAATGTGTGTTTAACCCATTCCTCCCTTTTATTATAGGGTAGCTTAGATACCAGTTCATCGAGAACTGATCGGTCATATAAGTGAGGCACTGCATCAGAGCTCTCAAGAAATACCGTGAGAACAGTAGTGCTGAAGTTAACGATTTCCGTCATTTTACTATCGGAAATGTTTGGAAAGGATTTGGCTTTGGCAATTTGGCTCCCAAAATGTCTGGTCGCCGAAACTGTTCTCCAACTCGGCTACGATGGCGTTGACGCTACTCGAGTGTTTGAGCAGACTTTCCACTTTTTGTTTGGCCGCGTCTTTTATAGCTTTTTGGAGACGTGTGAGGTTTTCCAAGTCTGTATACCCGTAAGCGAGTGTTGTTTCTCTATACGAAACCGAGAACATTGGCCATTGTTGACCAAAAAATTCAGGAAGGTCTTGTAGTTTACGAATCGGACAAAACATTTGAGTCGTTGACATTCTTTCACCCGACGCTAAGTGGCTCTATGGCATGGAGTACAAAGGCATTTGTGTTGTATACGACGGGACGGAATATGTTGGGGGCATAGAGTCGCAGGCATTGGTTGCGATGTGGCGAAGTTCGATGGCATTGCGTAGAGGTCGTTTTGACAGTTCGGCATTGAAGACGACGGCGTAGGGAACGTATGCATTGAGTGTGTAGCATGTGTTCACGATGACACTGGAAATGAGGTTTGAGTTGGTAGCATATAATTTGAACCAGGTGGTAGTGGCACAGATTGACAAACAGGTATAAATATATTTTGTGACATGATATGACGGTACGTACCTGACTTATTATCAGCGGCGTTTATGGCTGATATAGATGTTGATGGGTGTGGGACATTGATGCTGCAATGCGATGACGAGATGGTTTTTAAGGCTGTGGTGGCAACGGTGTTTCCAGGGTCTGGTAATCCCAGTTGTTGCTGAAGAACAATCTTGTCTTCTTCGGCTTTGGCAAGACATAGTGTCAGGTCGTTGATTTTCTTTTTGAGGTCGGCTATCCAGGGTTTCATCCTTTCAGTCGACCATACCGAAGAGTAGGGTTTTTGGTTCCTCTGGCTGAATGGCACGTCAGCTATTTGATATCTGTCATAAGGCCCTTTATATTTTGTTTCAAGCGAGAAGAACCGGTTGAATTAACAGCATCATTTTTAGACATCACTCGGTCTCCGACGTTATACTGCTTAGCTTTGGCATATTTTCTGTCATGCCGGGATTTTTGTTTGGATTGGATTTTCGTTATATGGTCCAAGCCATCTGAGGGAATGCTTTCGAGATTTGTATGTTTCTGATTTACATCTTTTTGTTGGGCGAGAACCTCCGGCCATTAATCGCGAGGAATATATCCCATCATCATCTGTTGAGCGGTTTTTCCAATAGAGTCGTTGCCCATTAAACCGGTTTTGACTTTCTGGTCCCAACGATCTCCATCTTCTACACTTGCAAGTATGTTATGTAATCTATTTTTTTGACCTGTGCCGTTGTGGGATGAAGATGTTAAGTCAAAACAAAATTAAGGTCGCCTTTTGACGGACGCCAATTTTGAAATGTATCCCTGGGGTTGTTGACACACAATGGTCCGGTGCGCACGATATTATTCACCAGCTGCTTCAGTCTGGGGTGGGGTTCTTTCAGTTGCACCTAGACACATACAAAAACTTTATCGTGCATTTGTTGAGATAGAGAAGAAAAAAAAATCTGAAAAAGTAAGAAACAACGGAGAAAAGGAAGAAGAAGAAGTCCATCACACACCAGTGCTGGGATTCAGGTGACATGAATCCCTTGCCCGCTCATCCTTTGACGACTACATTCCGAATAAAAATATGGGTCGTCCCACCAACCAATTAAGAACACACTTCAACCACAAAATATCTTCAAGTCATCATATATTTTTTTATTTTTCCATCTCGGAAATCTTAATCTTCATACATATAATCACTTAAGCAAAATAAAAAAAACTTTCATATATATATTTATTCATCGATACCGTTTACCAAGGCCAAACCCGCATATACGAATTACTCGCCCAGCTTGGTTTCTCGAAGATAGATCTATCGACGTTGGACCTGTGGAATAAAGTAGAAAAACCCCGTAACTCAAAAAAAAAATTATTGAATCTAACTATACATCTATAGATGTATAGCGATGTATATATATAGCGTCATTTAAATAGCAATGGTAATGGCGGTATTTTACTGTTAGGTTGCTATGAACTAAATCGCTACTTGTTTAGTTGCAATTGTCTTTTCGCTTCCAGAATCTAGAAGAGCTGCATACTTTTTGCCGTGTATGAGAACATCTTTATGGTAACAATCTGCATGTTCTTTGTTATGAATCACATCAGGGATGAAAAATGAACATTTTGAATTGTACTTTTGACTGAGTCCAAATTGTAATTTTTTGAACTCAATTGTAATTTTTTTTTGGAAAGAACGTATTATGCCCCCGTGAAGCAAAATGTTGGATTATGGTTTTTATTTTGTAAAATAAAATAAATAACGTTTTTTTTTTTTTAAATTTATTTTTTCATAAAGACTTCATAAGAAAACATAAAATTAACAAAGAACAAGTAATCATATTACGTATCTAGTAATTCACAAAAACTTAAAAATAATGTTTAAAAGAACAAAAATATTGCCATGGTTAAAATACATAAGTTATATATTATGTTAATTAATTGTATGTTCCATTAGGCCTCTCAGTCTTATCTTCAACGAGATCAGTACAGTATATGCTTTACATTAAGCAAGATTATAGTTTCATTTTGAAAAAAATTAAAACTTATGAGCGTTAGGAAGTTATCACATTGAAGTTTTCATAAGTTGTTGCACGCAAAGATAAAAGAAATGAAATATTTCATTTGATAATAACGTAATAAAATCGGCTTTCCAATAAGGAGTTGACACCTTGAACATTTAAGAGGTATCTCAAAAAAATTTTCTTTATTTGAAATAAAGGGCTTTGCAGTGACGTCACTTTGTATACAATAAAACTTTTTCTTTTCCTTTTTTTTCAATTTCTATACATAATGGGCCCGGCCCAACGAATCCGTTGTCTCCGTTACGTCGAATTACACAAGTGACAACTCAGTTAAATACACAGGCTCTTATGGGAAGTGACGTACGTCACGCACTTCTTCTATGGGTCGCTTTCCATAAGAACGTGTGTATTTAACTAAGTTGTCAGTTGTGTACTTCGGCGTAACGGAGGCAACGGATTCATTGGGT
Source organism: Portevinia maculata (assembly GCA_949715645.1). Lineage (NCBI taxonomy): Eukaryota > Metazoa > Arthropoda > Insecta > Diptera > Syrphidae > Portevinia > Portevinia maculata. The sequence goes on along the minus strand of OX454528.1, from coordinate 116,135,210 downwards.
CCGAGGCATAACTCTTGCCAAGAAATGGTTGTCAAGTCCTTATTGGAAAGCCCGTTAGCTGTTAAGATATCTATATTTGTTTTGCTTTAATCCAAAAGTTCATCTTCAATGAGATCAGCATTTTGCAATTTACTTTGAATTCAATCCTTACTTACAATAAAACTGTGGCAGGATTGTTTTCTAACAAGGTCCTTAGCTTGTATTAAAGCCGAACAAGTTGATATTTGTAATCGGTTCCGGCACTGAGTTTTAATGATATTTTGGTATGAGAAAATACGTTCAACACAAGCCGACGAATGTGGGATTGATAGTAATCCTTCAACAATACGGTATATGTTTTTGAACATAAACTCATTATTTTCGTTTTTTATTAAACTAATCTCAGTCCAAAACGTTGCTATAGATTTGTTTTTAAAAACTTTTATTTCTTGAAGATCTGCCAAGGCACGAAATTCATTATTTATAAGATCAATATGAGATTTTTCTTCCTCAGGAAAAATTTTTAAAACCAAACTCGTGATTGAATTCGTCTCAACCGAAATTACAGCGTTTGGAGAAATTTTTGTAAGCAAATTCAAACTTTCATCACGAAAATCTATCTATGAGGTCCTCACAAAAAGCTACATAAAAATTTGTTGCTTTAAATTTAAACTCTGATATTATGTTTTCATTAACATCTTGCGAATCACAAAAGATTTCGCTTGCTGTGCCACAATAAATTTCCTGTAAAGGAAGGTGATTTCTTTTAAAATCAATATCTAAAAAATCAGTTTCGTCTAGAACACTCTTTTTTATAAAATTTCGACAAAGTTGTTTAATCAGGTATCTCATACGCGGTAGCAAAATATGAATTCGTGCGTCTTCTGATTGCATTTCTAAATTGATGTCGTTTATAATTTTTAAAACATAAGACAAAAATAGAAAATACAATTTGATAAGCTCACTGTTAAAGGAAGTTGCTATAAAACTTATATTTTCGTTACCGAAGTCCGCATCAAAGTCGTCTAGTCCAAAATAGAAGACCAAGGTATCCCACTGCTCGATAATACGGTCAACCGCAGCCTGAAATTGGAAACCAATGATTTTTTATTTAAAAAAAAGTAAGCATTTAAATGATGTGAAATATATGAGTTACCTGACGCGAGAGCCACCTTGTCGCATTATATTTCAGGATTGTGTGATCCGAAATATTTTTGAAACTTTAAAAATTCCTCCTTCCGAGCCGAGCTATTGCAAAAATTTTGGTTTATTTCCCTGATGAGTTTGTCAATTAAGTCTGGTAATTGGGCCGCTGCCACCTTGGAAGCCAAGTTCAACTTATGACAAACACACCCCGTAACTATGAGCTTTGGAGCTATTTCCCTTAACTGCGCTTGAACTCCTTTTTTTTGCCCCATCATAACGGAGCAGTTGTCCGCAGCAAACCCAATTAGATTTTTTAAGGGTATACTATTTTTCTCGAGAGTATCAATTAACACCTTAAAAATTCCGGAAGCAGAACAGTCTGTTATTTGTTCTAAACCTAAGAACATTCTTCCCTGCATTCTTTGTCGAAAACTCTAACAATTATAACCAAATTTTTTTTTGTCGTGCTGTCTGTGCTTTCGTCGATTAAAATGGAATAGTACTGCCGATTTGTTATTTCAGATATGTTGGTACAGTGTTTAGGTCGTAATGCGCTTTTTATAATTTTCTGCCCTTTTTGGCGATTTATTACCATTTTGTTTATCACATTGGAGTCCTTGACGTTTTTCTTCAGTAGAATATTTAGGTGGTCAAGGCAAGCAAACGGCAAATTGTGCTCGGCCACAAAACAGCAAAGCGAAATTTCCAGCTTTTTGCCTTTTCCATCAACCTAAAGCTTTCCGTTTGTGACTGCACCAAAGTATCTACTTTTAACGATTTATTCGCTGAATCTAACGTTTTTTTATGAAATTCACTCTTTGAATGCCTAACAATATGCGTTTTTCCACCAACTATAGCCATGTTACAAACAACACAAATTTTTCCTTGTTTGGTTTCCTTGGGTTTCAGCCACGGATATTCTTTTTTCCATTCTTCCCGAAATGGATATGTGTTGTTGCATTTCCTTTTTTTTCGGGCAAGAGGAAGAGCTTGAAGAACTGGGTAATCTAGAAAAAATACCATCGTTTTGTGTAAAGAAAAAATAGAAGGACAACTTGCAATAAAAAAACTCACTCTGTAGATTCCATTTCCTTTTCGACATCAATTGTTTGGCTCAGCTGTTCTTCTCCTAGACTTTGTCTTTCTTGCACCGACTTAATTAACCACCTTAATAAAAAAAACATTCTCTTTATTGCAATCTAATAAACCACAATAGATAACTTACTTTTCCATTTAAAAATCAAAATATGTAGGAAAGAAAAATATACACAGAACTCAAAACAGCAAAACAACACAAACCGCCAGCTTCCACTCACACAGTTACACACAATAACAATCGCTTTCTTGCGATATGCAAGTCATAAGCCACAAGCCGAACTGTGCTCGTGACTGGAGAAAGGGTACGTTGGTAAATTCAATTTGGAAATAGTAATAGATGAATGGGGAGTGTAATTTTGGAGTGTACCTACTTTTTTTTAATGAATTGTAATTCCGTAATTTTGAAAACGAATTGTAATGCAAAAGTTAGAATTGTAATGTCATTTTCATCACTGATTCACATTGATGCGACAATTCTTCTCTGTATTCGTAGCCGGATGTTGGTTGATGCCTTTACTTATGTTTCAATGCCTTTTTCTCGATTGCATGCAGTTCTTCGCATAATGTTCCGGCTGATTACAATTGTAACAGTAGATGGTGTTCTTCGGAATTGGTTGCCGTTTGGCAGGTTCACTGAATTGAAGCCTAGTAGATGTTACGAATCTATTCCCAGCAGCAGGAGTGGTACTCGTTTAAGTGTCGTTTAAGCCAGTAAGAATATACTGTGACCCCATGATGTTGAGACTTCTTGACATGAGTGTCTTGCTAGTCCATGCATTCTTGACGAGGCTGCCAAAAGTAGTGCCACCTCATCCCAACCAAAGATATTTTTCAATTTCTCTACCCGGTTTATCCAACATTCAGCTAACATGTCTCCAGGTGAGAGCACAGGCAGTGATTTGGGGATTTCAGTTGCCGTACCCGAGTCTGAAATTGTTGATAATGGTATGTTTCGGTTGTCTTCTTCAATCCTTTTAATTAGGATTCTCTTGGACCCGCCTATCCGAAGGCCTCTTTTCCTCAGCTCTTCTTGGAGCTGTTTCACGTTCAAATTATAAATTTCGCTTTATCTAGAATCAAATGAACATCTTTTGATTATTTTATACTTTATTTAATTTCCAGTTGCATGCATATTTTTTTTCGCGCAGTAAAAACAATACCTTTTTTACAAAACCAACAGCCAATTTGAAACACTACAAGGGGGTATCTCGTCATCCTCCATATCAACCTGGATGGTCTCTGTTAACTTTACTCTTTTTAAAGATCCCTGTTCCTCTGAAATCCCCCTCTTTGCACTAGTGAATCTCTTCAAATTCTTCATAAGGTCCAGAGTGATTGTGCTAGGCAGTAGACATGTGTCTCTGTATGGTTTTTACCGCATTGGCTCAAATGTATCTGTCCCTAGCCAGATCGAATGTTTTACCCTACAAAGATAAGTTAAATTTTGCTCCTTCTTTAATCTTTCGTATTTTAGAAAGGAATCCCACAGTCCTAAACTAACACTCAGGCTCTATCTTGGTAAGGATTCTCCACATTGGTAGGAAACAGGGTATGATTGATAGTTGTGTGTCTGGGGCCACCTTCTTCTATGGATTCCCGCAGAAATAGAATTGATCATCTAGTATCCTGAAAACCCCTGATCCACAGGTGAAATCCACTTGAAAGTCCACAAACCAGTTGAATTAAGAAATTGTCCCAGTGTTGATGTGGTCCACCTTGCTCCAACCAAAGCAATAGAGAAAACAGATGATAGGGGGCACATTTGGGTCTTCGGTGTTCATAATCCCATGTATTGTTCCCCTGGCCATCATCGCAACTACTGTTTGGATATACATTGGTGTCCCCATCGCGATGGCCCCATTGTGCCAACGGAACATCCCTTGGTGTATCAACTCTCGAACTCTTGTGTAGTTGTGCAAGTAAAATTCAATTCTAGACATCAACCTCTTGTTAGGGCTCTGAAAATCAATGAACATGGATCCAGTAATGTGATATCCAGGGGGGTAAGTGGGCCTTTCCAGGTCTGTGTTTAGAATTTGCACATCAGTGAACAATATCCTTGTGCCTTCAAGTTTGCCTTTCTTGGGGATCACATCACCTATTTCTACTTCCTCGAAAAATTTTAGCATTCTTATACCTCTATAATTAGCATTCCCAGCTCTCCAAACAGCAGGAGTCACTTCAAGGAAATCCCATGGATTGTTGAAAACCCTTCTTCTGATTGACTCTGAAATTTTTCCTAGCCTGTTCTCCTCACTAGAGATAAATCTCTACTTGCAAAATTCGGCTATGGCGGCAAGACAGGACCTTTATAGTATCACTATCAATTTTTGTCATTTGGATTGACAGTATAAAATCACTGTTGTGGACAAAAACCACACTAATGCCACTCCCTGTTACTTGGACAGTCTCCTACCATGGTTAACATAAAAAGCAACACCTGCTGTGAAAATCATCCTAGAGCTGGAAATACCATAAGAGCTGTTTGGGTAAAAGTGGAATCCATTGATCTCCTTGCTTATAAAGGGTTTTTCAACAGGGACGCTACAAAAGTAGAGCGACAGGGACAGCAAACGACGCCGAATTTCTTGCCGCTCTTTTGACATTTCTCTTCAGTAAGGTTTGCCATTTCATGTGGGAAAGATATACGAGCCAACAACGAGTCGAAATTATTAAAATTTACTACCGAATTTCGGAGTCAGTGGCCTCAACGTTAAGAGCGCTACGTCCAATTTATGGTCGTCATAATCGTGTCCAGTCGCTTGGCCGCCTCGGTCGTGCGATTTGACGCCGTTAGACTATTTCCTGAGGGGCTACGTCAAGTCTATGGTCTATGCCAACAAGCCAGCGACGATTGATGAACCGCTCCATTGGCGATGGCGCCTAGCCTGAATAGGGTAAATGCCCTTAAATGCAGCACGAATTTACAAGTGGGTGGTGGAGATCTAACTCTGTCCGACGATCGCGGTTCAATGAGAAAAAAAAGAAAATCGGATTATTATTCCTCGAGCAGGCGCATGTTTATATATACATATATCGATGGAGTGTCACGTGCGCCTATATATATATATATCGTGAGAGGTAAAAGTATATCCCCCTTTAATTTAATATTTTTCTTTTTGTATGTATGGTAATCAAAACAAATATAAGTATGTAAAAGTAACTACTGCCTCCGGCTAAGGCCTTCGGACATGTGAACTAAGAAAAAAAAACGATGACCTACCGAGCTTCCTCGACGATGTGCACACCTCAAGTTGACTCGCTGCATCTGCTGAAACCTGTAAAATGCCGACGAGATTCTCGCCTAAGGGTTAAACACTGATATTTGGTTTGAAAACCGACCGTGATACCAATATACATATATATTTAGATTCATGCGGTGGACATGGGGATGCGCCCTCTTTTCGCGTGTCCGAAATCACTTTCTAACAAGACGACTGACGCCCTTTTCTGAACGTTATGCCAAACAGCGCGTATACCGACGCGTACACCATACTTCTGGATGACACTACTGGCACAAACAAAAATTTCCCGAGCCCTACTCCGATGCGTGGGAGGCGTTGTGTCTCCGTCCGAGTCCATGTCTCCAAGTTCATCATACGGGAATACGTATATAGCAACAGAATGTACATCTGGTGCTGCCTCTGTGACGGCTTGAGGTCGAAACATGTGAACACTGTAACAGATGCTAAAATTAACCAACGACCATACCACGTCGAGTTAATCGGTTCTCGTCAGATCACCGTAATTAAACGACGTTGGGCGCGGTTAGTACGTAGATGGGGGACCGTTTGAGAACAACCGCGTGTCGTTGGCCAGTCCCATCTACAGAGTTGAGGTAGATAATATACGTGGTATCACAATGGACCTAAATTGGTCTAAGTGTGTCGGCTTCTGCCGACAGCCACATAAACCTAACCTAACCTAACAGATGCTAAATTGTGGTGAAGCATTTAGTTTTCGAACTCATGCATATACAGATACACACGGTTATATTTCTTCATTTCAATGTTTTGATGCCATTAGCGAAGTTCATTCATACAGGTTCGAATGCATATGATGTGGGGTTGAAACCTGGCTCAAGATCGTCAATGAATAAAAGAGATACAAGTTTTAAGATTCGTTTGCATTTACATGTACGGGATATTTTCTATTTTCTTGATAAATTTTTGGACAATATGCACTAAAAATATGCATTTATTTTAAAAATATGCAAACATTTATGCGAAATATGCATTTATCGCAAAATATGCAACTACGATTAAATGCCATTTTAAAGAAAATTTCCTGATTCGCAAATATAATTAGTTCCCTTGCTTCTACGGTTTTCCCAAAAAAACATGCATTTGCATTGAAATCCGAACCCTGATGATTAGCATAGGTATCGAAAGTTATCTTACTTTCGACGGTGACACGCTGAACTATATTTGACTTCTTGTAATACCAAGCCAATGCATGCATTTTACTAGCTAAAGGTACAGGCCACATATCCGGTTATATCACTTCTTCTCTTTTCATGAATAATTTTCCGAAAAAGCTTGCCGAAACTAAGTCTCTATGATATTTTATGTCATTGAGTAATTGTTGGGTAACCTTACCAACATCGTGTTTGGTTTGATATACATGGACATAAATAGCATTCGCTGCCATGAACAAATCAATCGGATCTATGTCAGAACCTCGCCTAAGTACATCTTTACCGAAGAAAATCCTACTAGAATAAGCTCTCAAGAAATTGAAAAGTTCGACGGGTTTAAATTTAGATTCAGTAGCGCCTAGAGCTGTCTCGATACCTTTATTAATAACATCGGTTTCCAAAAACATGACAACCTGTTTAAAGCACGACATGTCCACTTTACTAAACAATGACATACCAAACATTGAATTACCCTTACCGACGGCTAGCGCGTCTTGATGCAATGTAAAAATTTTTTTTATCTTGGTCAAACCCTTATAACAAGTATGCCACATCTTATGTGATAGTATCGAATCTATAGAATAATTAAACAATGAACCATATTCATTGTTATTCTATATTGTACAAATTAATTAATAAAATAACAAGTCAATTAGTTAGCTTAGTTGAGATACATAGATAATGCAAAAAGAAATTCTGAACTTAGTTATATTATAACATATAGCGTTGTTGTTTCTGGAGTTTGGTGTTGTTGTGTATTGTTGCAAGCTTCTTTTCGTCGGTTGATACTGCTGTCTGGATACTGCTTCACTCTATTTTTTTTTGATGATTTGGTTTAATGTTCTGTCGAATGCTTTTTGTAATACAAATTTAGAAATGTTTAAAGTGAAATATTGTTTGTATTTATGTTTGCTTTGTTGGCCTAAATTAATTTTAAATTAGCTGTTAGTTCAGCGTCGTGAAAAGAAGTTTTTCATATTTATATCACTTTCTTATCTTTAAGGAAACGATTTTGATTTGTTGAAAATCTCCTGTCTATAGGAGCACAAGTAAATACTATTATTCTTAGATCGCGAGTTAAGCGTAAAAACGCACTGTTTTTTTCTTAAAAAAAAATTATCTTTTATTTTTCGAATTTAACACACGCGATCCTACCACCTGCGCCAATTTTACGGTTCGATTGTCTTCTTATCAAATCAAACAGATTTTCCTTTTTCAATTTAAAAAACGATCACAACAATTCACAAATAATATTCGCTTTTTAGCACAATGTAATGGTGAGCCAGAGATTCCACGAATTGTCGCGCGTGTGCTGGATATTCAGCCAGACGCTGATAGTGCACAATTTACTCCGTGGAATTGTTGCGACACCAATGCTAATGAACTCATGAACTTATTTTAGATTATGTTAAGGTTGGATACTGTAACAATTAGAATCGTATCCTTGTTGACGTCTGGTGATATCGTGCTCCCACCAATTGTGTACAATAAGAAATTCAAATAACTTTTTTTAATCAATGTCTCCTGTCAGGTAATTAGTCTCCGACGACAGGGGAGCGAATCTGAAAAGAGCGGTTCCAGAAAAAGAAAGGGGCACTGACACAAAAGCTTTGTTAAGCGTATAAACTTTATTTCTAATATCGTGCACTTAATGCTAATTTACAGTATGGGGATTACAATAGTCTTATAAAGTATAAGTCGCGCAATTGTACCGAACCGCTGCGAGGTTAAAGAATATCCAAACAAAAACCGTACTAGGTTCACCGGAAACAGCACTGCACCGAGTCGAGGTTGAGAAATATCTGATAAACTAGTCCACACCGTTCCGAGGTTTTAGAACGACTTCCCCGAGAAACCCAATTGTTTCTCCCAAGTAGTCCGCAGTCGCCAACCCCTTTTGCACCGTCATCCAAATTACAGGTCCCACGGGAGCAGAGTATCAAGCACTCGATACCATGCACATGCCTTTGTCCACCACGTACCAACGAAATAGAGTGTGGCACACACACCCGAAATACCCATAGCGATCTGTATGCGCGACATTGTACTTATTCCAAGAATAAACAATGCGCCGATGGATGACAGTATTTATGGTTCGCACCCTCGCCTGGTTATCTTATGTCAACAACTATTAGGCGACGAGGCGACGACCACAAAGTGCATACGAATGTCTGCGGTCTGCGCATAGACTCTGGTATCGGGTGGCGGTTATACGATGCTGGACATTCGCTGTGTGGAATGCCAGTTCATCGATGTGTGGATGGATTGATGAGGTATTTGGGCTGGTGGCGACCGGGGAAAATCTACACTGTATGAAAATGAGAGATATGAAGTGCCGTATGGCTCGGGCACTGTACAATTAAGAATTATATGCGACGTCAGCGGTTCGGTCTGTCTGTTTATAATAAATTAAGAGTGGATGGAAATCCACTCGCAACAAAGAAACAAATCTTATCTAAACATCAAGACTTACTCTAAACATCTCCTTTTTTTTATTGTATAGAAAATTCAATTTTATTTTATATAACTAATTGTTTTTGAAGATGATAAACCGTAAATGAGCTCCATGCTTATTATTTATTATTATTATTATTCATTGCGGCCTGAAGGGTTGAAGTCGGGATCGCCTCAATTATTGTTTTAATTGACTCCTTCAATTCAGTCAAATTCCTTGGTTTCGTTTTGTACACCTCTTCCTTGAAATAAACCCCTAAAAAAAGTCAGGTCAGATGACCTTGGGGGTTAGCGGAAAGTGGAGTTGCTGGATATTAATTTCTTTGGGAATTTTCGTTGGAGCTCTGCTATAACCGGTCTGGCTATGTGTGTAGTTGCTCCATCTTGCTGGAACCAAATGCTGGTTAAACGGATACTTCTTCGGCGCAGTTCTGGGTAAAAAAATCCTTCAACATCTTTAAATAACGGTCCCCATTGACGGTTACTGTTACACTGTCTTTTTGAAAAAAAAAAAAAAAAAAACAAACAGATTACTAGGCTTAAGGTTATGACCACAGAGCGATCGACACATATAGATTGCTGCATGGTTGTAATTCTATTTATTCAATTTTAAGATTTGTGTTCTTTGTTCATTTTAAAGAATACAACTTATGGTTGTGATGATATCATCGAATGTGGGTAGTTATTGCAGATGAAATCATTTGCTTTTGGTGCGTGGGGTTTTTCTAATATAACATATATATTTCGACGTTCTGGTTGACGTTGGTTATCTCTAACATAAGTCGTGCGTGTAATGGCTAATTGCGTGGCACGTCGTCTGGTCGATGTCGACGGAGCCTCCACAGCATATTCAGCTGCGGCAGCGATATTCTCGGCCGACTGCGATGTGCAGGGCCTTACAGGATTTGCTTGGTCCCCTGTTGTTCCAGTCTTAAAGCGTATGGGGCTAGACACCGCATTTAACGACCTATGGGGCCCGGCCAGGCAAACGGGCACGAAATGCAAGTTGTGCCAAAATCATAAACGAATGTTCATGAAAATCATGGTGACGATTATTCCGCGTTCTTCAGGCTTATAGCGTTCCTTTGCTTATTCAAACCAATTCGAATTCTGTTTGCTTCACAAAAGTCAAATTCGAAATTCCACGCCATGAGGAAAATCTATTGCACTTTCCGATAGGGTCCACCTTATAGATAAGATATTACTTTTTGAAGTTTGATATAGTGGGGCAAATTCTGTTGTTCTAATCGCTGTTTTCCATTTTACACTCACTCGCAGTGTTATCCCGTATTTGATTAAAAAAAATTCTAACCCCGTTAAATGAAAAAATCTTGTTATTATTCAAAAAACTGCAATATTAAGATTTATAGGTTCAGTGTAAGAAAAAGACGGTTTTAGTTTACCTAAGATTTCCCTTAAAACTAAACACTAAAGTTAAATTGATTGATTCCTACGTTGATTTGGCTGATGTTAAATAGCAAGTGTATTCAGATCATATGTAAGTTACCCCTAAAATAAAATAAAATATTTCTCAACAACAAAAGAAACGCCTTTAGACAAATTATTTATCAACTCTAACGTATGTTAAATATTTTTTTAAAATTTCAATTAAGATCAAACTAAAATTGTATACGGTAAATATTTTATTTTTGCTCTTAACTGTTTTTATTAGTTTAAATATAATTTAGTGAACTGAATATTTGCTGTTAAATCTAATTTTATTTCAATTACAAAGAAATCAATGAAATATTTCTGTATCTACTAAAAAACGTAAAATTGTTTTTCCCAATTGGCTTAAAAATTTCATTGTAATTAAAATGTTTTAATATAAAAAATTTTTAAAGTAAGCATAATAGTAATAATAATAATAATAATTTAAGAAGATATGCGCTATTTTTGTAAATTTGTTATATGAAAAATAAAATTGTTTTTAAGATAAAAAGTTAAAAACTTTTATAAAAAATTACAAAACTAAATGCATTTGTATTGAACTGGAAGTTGCATTTGCGAATGTAATAACAATGTAATAGTTAATTTTATAAAAAATACAAAAAACAAATTGTTACAAACATATTGAAATTATTGGAATAGAGAAAAATGTAAAAAAGTAAACAATAAACACAAATAAAAGAAACAATATTAATTTGAGTGTGTGTATTAATTTTGGTTCCAGGAAAGGTCAAGTTTCGTAAGTATTTTAGTTATTCAATTTGTCCCAAGTCCAGTGAATGATATTTTGTGGCCTTAATAAGAATGGTCTTAGGTAACGATAAAGTAAGTACCTCTACTTATGTATGTACCTACATATATAAAGGGGCTTTTACTACCGACTTGACAACTTCAAACTTTCAGTATTTGTTAATCCGATTACCGAACTGTCAATGTCAAAATATTCAGTAAAATCAACATTTTCATCATAGTGAAGTACACGAAGGAACAACGATTACAAATAATTAAAATTTACTACCGAAATTCCGAGTCGGTGGATGCGACTTACAAGTTGTTAGTCTAGTGAAAAAATTCGAGTCAGAATATTCGCTACTTGATGTTGCCGTGCCAGTGAGACTACGCTTTGTCCGAAGTGTGTAGAATATTGCTGCCGTAGAGGCGTCCTTCGCAAACCATTTTTCTGGTTGTCTGGGTCAATTTCACGGCGTTCTCAAAAATTGGGCCACTCCCAGACCACAACCTTAAGATCAAGCTGACTCAAGAGCTAAAGCCACTTGATCATATGAAGCGACGTACGTTCTCGAATTGGGCTCTGGACATGATGGAAGAAAATGAAGAATTTCATCGCAAAATCATTTTCAGCGAAAAAGCGCTTTTTTGGTTAAACGCCTTCGTCAATAAGCAAAATATGAATGCGTTACTGGACAGGTGAGAACCCTCATGTGCTTCATGAAAAAGCACTTCATCGGCAAAAAGTCACTGTTTGGGAACCGTTCATGCCGGTGCGTCATTGGGCCATTTTTTTCGACGATGAAAATGACCGTCACGTTACGGTAAATGGTATTAGCTACAGAGACATGTCGGAACGTTATTTCTTTGAGCAATTGCATGAATTGGACATCAGTGATATGTGGTTCCAACAAGACGGTGCCACAGCGGGTGCACAACGATCGAGTTAAGTTACAGTTCGGTGAGGGTGTTATCTCGAGAAAACGAAAACTTTAATGGCCACCGAGATCGTGTGATTTAACTAGACTAGACTTTTTTTTATCATTGGTCAATGCCAACGAGCCGGCGACATAAGAGGAGCTCGAGCCAATATTGAACGAGAAAAAGCGGCCGTATCGGTCGAAATGTGCGGCCGAGCCATAGGAAATTGGGTTCAACGTATCGACCGCTGCATACGTTCACGTGGTGGACATAATGAACGAAGTCAAATTCCATTCATAAATGTTTTGATAGTAATTGAAGCCAATACATTTTTTTGAGATATCTCTAGTTTGCAAATGCAAATTAAAAAAATAAGTTGTCAAGTCCTTAATGAAAGGCCCTTTATTTAAAAATCTCTTTTTTTATTGTTGCTGTGACGCACAGAGTATTTTGCTTTTATTTTATTTTCACGAAATTTTTGTTGCATACTTTTCGGCAAAAAATATATGCTACAGTAGTGGTGGTACAAAACTTTACTTACTCAGAAAATCCGACAGTGAGTTGATATTTCCAAATATTTAAGATAAATCAAGTCGGTCGTAATATGCCACTGCATCGAGCACCCAGTAAAAGCTATAGAGCGCAAGACAACGACACGTCACAAAGCGCTACTACTTCATTTGATAGCAAGAGAATGATTGTAGAAACATTCTGCACACAGTGGGGTTTGGAGGTTAATGTCGAAAAATCAAAATTTATGATATTTCACAAAGGATCTTGCAGAATAGTAAATAGAATTACGGGGAACAAAATTTATAAGTAGTAAAGATATAAACTTACCTAGAAATGGAGCTGGCGTTCACCTTATAAATGGGAAAACACATAAAAGATAAAGTAGTAAGGCCACACCAATTTATTCTATTTGTACAAGGGTTTTCAGCAACAATATAATACAACAATACAGTGTATGATGTTACAGCGGGGTTAATTCTTTTCTATGGAGCATTTGTTTGGCGTTTGCCATCGGTATGATATATGTAGTCGAATATCTGCTTCGTTTCTTTATGCGAACAATCTTTTACTGGCCAATTAACCCTTCAGTGTATACCTGAAAAAAAATCACACAAACGTATACGTGGGGCCTGACAGGCCCGGAAACAAAATTCTATGAAAACAAAGCTTAAATTTATTCAAAACAAATCAATTCATAAAAATTAAGAATAAAACATACAAATTATGTATATTTGACTTAATTTGAACAAGTGGGGCAAGAATAATGCGCATGTTGAAGGCAAATACATTTGTCGCATTTGCCGCAGAAGTATCGACTCTTCCTTCTCTTGGAGCAGAATGCACAGTCCCTCCTTGTACCTGAATTTGAATTATTGGCGACCGCTATTTCTTCATCAGGCAACAATCCAGCGAATTTTCTTGCATTTGCACGAGTTTCTTGTGGCAAGTGATTGTTGGAAACACGATCCTTCAAATGGTCTTTTAAAAGTTGCATCCCGAGCTCCTTCAAAAATAACCTTCTTTTTAGCAAGTTAGGATGTTGAGATTTATAAATAATCGATGCATTTATTCCAGCAACATTTAAAATTCCATAGAAAACTACCATGGGCCATCGTCTAGTATTCCTTGCAACACTATATTCTCCACATAGCTGATCTACTGTGTCCACACCACCCTTTGAAGCATTGTAAAATGTTATCATTTCGGGTTTTCTTTGTTCACATGTAGATTCATCCAATTTGTCATCATGATCCATTGTGGACGTAAGGAGGACACATTTATTCATCTTTGGGATATAAGACAGTATGGTAATTTCCTCTTGAAAACCAAATATAGTGGAACAAAGTTGTCTATTTTTCGGATTTGTGAAAATCACAGGAAGTACCCGTTTATTCTTTCTCATTGTACCAACTATAGTGAGTTTATAATTTGCCAGCATCTTTTTCATGATTTCATATCCAGTGAACCAGTTGTCCATAGTCACGTTTCTTCCCGTGTTATAGATGGGAACACACATTTTCTCCACAACAGCATCTGTCGTATTGCTAAGTTTGTATGGCCCTTCAGGCTGGGAACCAGCGTAAATCTCCATGTTGGTGGTGTAGAAATTCCTGGCGTCAACTAAGGCAAAAACTTTCAAACCGTATTTTGCCGGTTTGTTAGCTATGTACTGAAAGATACTGAATGCAATCCACGAAATTAATGCGCAAATAAAATAAGAATATACAGTTGCCTATCTGAGAATGAAAACATAACTGTAACGTAAACGTATACCTTGGGCCTATTAGGCCCGAAGCTCGATTTAGCGAAAATGTACTGAGCTTATTACAGTTATTTTTATGTTCGAAGATACATTTCGACGTTGTAGGAAGGTAGATAAAAGATTATTTTATTTCAAAGATTGGTTTTAATTTTATACCTACTTTAGTTTTCACTTGGGCCTGTCAGGCCCCACGTATGCATTGCAGGGTTAATTTTCACATGGAATCGAGCCTTCAAACAATGTTAATTTTATCTCTTAAACTAAACGCAGATTAGTTGGGTTACAATAAACTTGACTTGAATTATCATTGCAACAATTTTCAAAATAAGAGGAGAGATGGTAAAACTCAATAAAAAAGAAGGAACCGGTGGCATTACTCTACGCAACTTACAAGAGAGGGAAGACATACTGCACTTCATTGGAGATAATGCGTTGCTATTTGGGGAAGAATGCACTCCAGGTCGTGGAACAACAAATTCACCCTAACGGCTTAAATTGGATACAACATTTTAAGTTCTATGTCGAAGCGATTGCATACAGAACAGATAGAAATACATTTTTGTTTTAGCTAAACAAAAAGCCCAGTACAACGACATTCCAGCTGTTAGCTCTCTGGATAAAGCGCGTAGAATACTAAATGGAACCAATCCACTTTCGCACTCGTACAGTGGCTAGAGTACTTCGAGATCTTTACATACACGAATCCGCTGGTCCAGATGGTATTTCCCCTATCGTTCTGAAGAAGTGTTCTTCTGGCAAAACCACTGAGTAAGCTTTTCAATGATGGAAAACAGCATTTGTCCAGCCTGTACCAAAAAAGGCGAATCTTCTTCTCCCTCCTCCCACCGACCACTTACGACCCTTCTTTCCAAGGTCATGGAAACGCTGATCAACCGTCAGCTCATGAAATATCTTGAATCGCGAAAACTCCTTAACGACCGGCAGTATGGTTTTCGCAGCAACAGGTCCACCGGTGATTTGATGACATAAAATTATTGCGCTTGATATTTCGGATTCATTTGACGGAGTTTGGCATCAAGCTCTGTTGTCGAAAATGCGTGCATTTGGAATCGGTGATAATCTTCTTCAATGGATTAGAAATTACCTTTTGAACGGTCCTTCAATTCAAGATGTTTTGGACGGTTTTAAGTCTCCAACTCACCAAATAAATGCTGGTGTTCCCCAAGTCTCTGTTCTGTCCCCGACTCTCTTTCTCATTTTTATAAATGATCTCCTGTTTCTTACTTCTAATCCAATCCATTTTTTTGCTGATGACAGTACCCTCAGCTTCTCATATTCGTTTCTTGGGTCAAATCCCTCTTCTTCGGTTGTGGAACACGAACGGCAACGTATGCTTAGGTCATTAAATTCCGATCTTAACAGCATAACTCAGTGGGGTACAACCAATAGAGCGGAATTTAATGCTTCTAAACCGCAATGCGGTCTTCTGTCATTAAAGGAAAACCCACACACGCTGCCATTATCCATAAATGGCACCTTCATCGCTGAAACCGAAAGACTTTCCATTCTCGGTATGTGTGGACAACCTCCGTTGGAATGACCACATATTTGATGTCGCCAAGAACGCTGCGAAATGTCTATGCTTCCCTAGGCGATGTAAGAAATACTGGTTTTCCTTTTGCAGTGTATAAGTTCTTGTTTTCTATGCTCCAGTAAGTATTTTCTTTCAGAATGAGAAGATGAAGTAACAATATTATTGGTCCAATAAGAAGTTGAACTATTATATTTGTTTATTTGTTTAGAATGGTGTCAACATCAAGTGCAAACAAAAAGGCGAAAAGAGAGTGCAAACTCACTGCAGAGATGCAAAAAGAATACCCTTTCATTAAGCCGACCAACAGAGATTCGTTTGTTAGATGTAATATTTGTGGCAGCGAATTTTCAATTGCTTCTGGAGGAAAAAATGATATAACCCGACATATTAAATCCGATAAACACAAAGTAAAAGTCGAAGGAACGATAGATACGACAAAGCTAGAGACATTTTTTCGGAAGGCTGATTTTGGTGAAGGTGGAAAAAAATTGGCAACATCTCAAGCCGTAATGGCTTTTCATACAATTTGTCACAATCAGAGCTTCCGGTCGATGGATTGCACTTCCAAGCTTCTGCAAAAACTCTTCGATTCCAAGTTTGCTTGTGCTCGAACCAAATGCGAGTCCATCGTCACTAATGTGTTGGCCCCCTTTGCCACAAACGAGCAACAAGAAGAGTTAAAGAAAATCAGTTTTGTGTCAATTTTTTCGGATGCATCAAACAAAAAAGACATAAAGCTTTTTCCCACATTGGTGAGATATTTTGATCGCAAAGAGGGCCTTAAACTGCGGCTATTAGAATTGGTGTCATTACCTGGTGAAACGTCCGAAATTATAAGTGAGTCCATTTTACAAATTTTAAGAAAAGCAGATTTGTTGGATAAGGTGGTAGGATTTTGTGCAGATAATGCAAACACTAACTTTGGCGGCTTATCACGAAGGGGAAGCAACAATGTTTTTAGTCGTCTAAATGGAGAACTTAGGCAATCCATAATTGGTGTAGGATGCTCGGCACATATTATTCACAATGCGGTTCAAACCGCTACTGATTTGCTTCCGGTGGATATAGAAAACATTATTGTAAAAATATACTCTCATTTTTATATATACACTGTTAGAGTAGAAAAATTAAAAGAATTTTGCTGTGATGCGCAGGTCGAATATAATAGATTGCTTGGCTTCTGCAAGGCAAGATGGCTAGCCCTGCTGCCAGCCATCGAACGTGTGTTAAAATTATTTGAGCCATTAAAGTCCTATTTCTTATCTCTCGAAAAATTTCCATATACGTTACAAATATTTTTTGAAGATCCGAAATCTGAGTTGTGGTTAATGTTTTTACGTAACCAGTTATCTTTGTTTCATAATTCTATTTTGCAAGTCGAGGGGGATAAGAAAACTATAATGGAAATTCACAACCAAATTTCTAGTCTAAAGTTTAAATTAAAAGAACGAATAGAAACTCAATTCATTTCCATCTCTATAAGACTAACCTTAAATAATTTAGAAGAATGCGGTACCATAAATAAGACATGGTTTATTTCTCATACTCAATGCTTTTATAAAAACTGCTTGCAGTACCTTGAGAAGTGGACTTCACAATTTATATACGCTGAGGATTTTCAGTGGGCATGTCTAAAAGAAAGCATTGAGTGGCAAAAAGTGCAAGGCAGTTCTGCCCTTGTATTGGAAAATACAAAAGTTGATATAGCTGAAAGTGATTTTTTTGATATTTCTTATTTAAAAAAATTTGTAAGCCCTCAGAAAGTGGGTTGAAATATTTAAATACTTTTCTTCAAATTAAATACTCCACAAAAGTCTTCTGCTGATTGTGGAATATATACTGAGTCTTCCAGGAACAAATGCATCAACAGAACGAATATTTTCAATGATAAATCATTTATGGACTCAAGAAAAAACTCAGATGCAAGTACAAACGGTGAAGTTAAAAATATTTTTCGCTAATTCCTGCAACTTTTTTTATGAATACATAAAAAACAATGATAGAGTTTTGCAGAAAATAAATAAAAAAATAAACTCTAAATTTACTAAGCGGGTCGATTAATTATATTTTACAGACGTGTGTAGAGTTTATTTTTTTATTTATTTTTTTATATGTGTTCATAGAATGAACTTTGCTTTATTTATTGAATTATATCTATTTATTTACTTTTACTATTTATTTTTAGACTGATTAAAATGTTCCTATGTTTTAAAATTACATAAACTAATTATAACCAAATATGAAGTATTTTTATTTTAATTTTTAATAAAATAATAAAAAATGTTTTTAGAAAAAAATGAAAAAAAAGGTTTCTTGAAATGTGTCCCGCATTGTCTTTAAAAAAATATGGTCACTATAGTTATAGAGGGATATATATAGACCTCGGATTTTGCATATTTACTTATTTTTAGTCAGATTGTTACCAAGCTTTGTATTTAGACGTTCCAATATAACAAATTTTAATGCATATCGAAAATATGCAAAATATATGCAAAAAATATGCAAAAAAAATATGCCAAAAATATGGTAAATATATGCAACATATGCAAAATATATGCAAAATATGCAAAAGCATTTCTTCGAAAAATTTAATTCAACTCAATAAATATCAATTGGTTTCCATTCATTTTACAATATTGATGGGAAACTGTAAAATTAACCAAAATAATAAAATATACACAATGCCGAATTCGTGGAAATACCATAATGCAATTTTCATATGCCGAACTTGATACCAGGTAAGCGCAATGAACTGCTGCTGTATCAGCAGAGAAATCAATCCCGGGATCCCGAATCCCGAGGTCCCGGGATCCCGGACGATTTTTGCTCTTAAACGATCCCGGGATTACTAGTCACCAATCCCGGGATTTTCGGGATTGAAGACACTAAACTTTTAAAATACAAATTACACGTCATTTAGTTACATACATTGCAGTTTGGCATCATTTTTACACATCAAAAGATGGAAAAAGTGCAGAGTGTAAAAAATGTAAGGCTGTGCTGCAGACTTTGGGAAGTTCAACTAAATCCAAAGTCGGAGGTGAACTAAGTATTGCTTCGACTAGTCGACAATCAAGAGAGAAGCAAACGGCAGGACCACCGGTTAAACGCAAAATGGATGACTACTTTTTAAAAACTGATACTGACACCCTGGACAAAGTTTTGTCACGTATGACGGCTTTGGACGGACTGGCGTTTGCCACTTTTATTAAATCAGCAGATTTGAGAAAACTGCTGATTTCCAAAGGTTATAGAGATTTACCTAAATCGGCAGCGACAATTCGGAAACGTGTGGTTGAATATAGCCTTCTAATAAGGCACCAGATTACCACCGAAATTAATAAATTAAAGCAGATGGATGAAAGATTTAGCTTGACATTCGATGAGGGGACCTCCCATGCTAATAAGAGATACATGACTATTAATGTGCACTCGCGTAATAAAATCTGGAGTCTGGGAATAACTCGTGTTTCTTTATCACTAAACGCTAAAATGTGTATAAAGCTGCTTAGGGATCGTCTCGACCTTCATAACCTTGCTCTTGAAAAAGATATAGTCGCAATTGTCATTGATGGACCAAATGCTATGATAAGTGTGGGAAACCAGCTTGACACTGAGCGTCAAATTAGCTTTGCGCACGGTATACATTTGGTTGTTTGTGACGTCCTTTACAACAAAAAAGGATTAGTTGAAAACGAACTAGAATCAATTTTGGATGGATCAACAAACTATACAATGGATAATGAAGATGAAGACAATAACGGCCATAATATCGAGGATTTAGTTTTGATTTCTCCACATAATGCAATCGAACATGTTCGAGATTTCACAAACGAGCAAAATATAAATGCAGTCATTAAAAAAATTCGCCGAGTTGTTGTGTACTACAAAAGGTCGCCGACAAAAAACGATGAGATTCTCCAAAAATATGTTAAGGCTGAACATGGAAAAGAGCTGTCATTACTTTTAGATTGCAAGACTAGGTCTTTTCATTGTGCTAGAACGATTCGTCCTTCTGAAAACTAGCATTCAAAAGGCCTTAATTGATTTCAACTATTTTTTTCAGCTAAAAGATGCTGATTTTGATTTAGCAGGTGAAATCGTCGATGTTCTTACTCCATTAAAACTTCAGCTTCAACAGCTGAAGCAATCTGCCGCCAAGAATCAAATCTGTATATAGCTGATGCAGCATTAAGATTTTGTTTCGTTCAGTAAAAATATAATTTTGGCCAAAAAAATGACAAAATCATTGTCAGAAAGAATCAAACAAAGACGTCGCACGGAATTAACGGGTTTGCTAAACTACTTCCAAAATCCATCAACACAATATTCTGGTGAAGTATTCTTGTCACCTAGTCAAGCTACGATAAAAAAACAGATAAAATCACGTTACGCTGTTTTTTATTTAAAAAGATAGGATACTCATAATAAATTTCTCAATTTTTGTGAGCAATTATCGGAAGTTGATTTTTTTGTTAAAAAGATGACATCAGTTTTTGGTTTGATTTCTTTAAAAAAAAATATTCGGTTCAATCCCGGGATCCCGGGATTCATTTTTCTCAATCCCGGAATCCCGGGATTAAAAATTAGCTTCGGGATTGAAATCCCTAATCAGCATATATAAGTAAGTAAGAAACAATATTGTCAATTTAGTTTTCAATCGAACATCCACGGGCGTAGTATAGTGAAATGTCAAAAATCAACAAACATAAAGAAAATTTGATAGGAAAATGGTTCAACAGCCTTTCCGAAAAGTGCTTTTAATTTGATGGTGTTATGTATTAAATAGTTTAAAGTTATGATGCGAAGTAAAGTTCCGCGTAACATCATTATTACTAAAGTATAAACCGTTGATACTAGCACTAGCACGGTACCTTAGCAAGAGAAAAGAGCTTTTTGGGTTCGATATTGTTACGTTGCACTCGACCACTTCTTAGTCTTTGAAAATCATACGATCTGTTAAAATTAAGTCACTGTACTGTAACTGAAATAAACAACTGAAATAAATAACTGGAATAATTAGAAGTTGAATTAAGACAAAGGCACGAGTTTTATTTTATGAAGACATAACAGATGGCAATAAAATAATATGTACAATTTGTGACAAAAAGGTAAAATTTAAATATTCAGGCTTATGTAAACCACTTTTCAAACTTTTTATGAATTTCTAAATTTGTTCATCGAAATATTTGTTTGCATTAAGCCTGATTGTTAAATTAAAAGTACGTTCTAATGTTTTTAATATTTTAGATTCTTTGAGAAAAAAAATTTCAATTGCAGCAGCATATTGCTACTTCACTTCACAGAAGGTTAAAAGCATTCAATAGCAACCACGACGAAAATTCGCATACTTCTAGCAACACGTCTAGCAACTTTTCCGACAATAAATTTATTTAAGGAAGCTGAAAATATTGTTCATAACATAACTGGTGATTTTGGAATGGATTTGAAAGAGAAATTTAAAGCCATTTTGAAAAGAAATCCAGATTTTAATATCATCTCAAAAATATATGATATTTTAAATCTCAATGCTGAAGATTTGTGTGGACTTGAACCCGTCACAAAAATGAAAACATCATGACATATAAATTTGCTCCAATTACTTCCTGTGACGCTGAAAGCAGCTTTTCCGCTTACAAAATGGTTTTTAGAGAGAAACGTCAAAGCCTCTCAATTGATAATTTAGAGAAAATTATGGTTGTATATTGTATCTAATACCAATTATCTTGAATAATTGTTAAATCTATTAAATATCTTATATATTAAGTGTTATTTGCTCTACTTTTATATCTGACAATAATTAATATAATTTCAATATGTATACTACCCTCTGAATCGCTTTTATTTTATTTTTTGATTTGTTTAACATAGGACATTTTTGCATTTTTTGCATATTTTTTGCATAGTTTGCTAATTTTTTGCATAGTTTGCATATATTTTGCATATGCATTTCATGCAAATATGCAAACAAATTTAAAATATGCATATCGTTTTCAACTCTATTTTCAATGAAACGAACTTTGGTGTCATCAGAATTTACCTATCTAAATCCTTCGAAAATATGCAAATATGCAAAATCCGAGGTCTAGTTATATATTATATTAACGAGCAGTTGCCTTAGAAATTGAGCGTACCTGCTTAGTGGGGATAATGCAGACAGATTGGGCGCGTTCAATTTACAAGTCAACTACTAGTGACTACTATTTTACCTTTTCTCATTGATCAAATAACTCACGTGACCATCGTTTGGCAAGTGGTAGAAATTTAATTAGTAGCGAACTTGCAGTTAACTTCCAAATTGAACGCGCCAATCTATAGGGCAAGAAGAGAACCAACATAAAGTCAATGAATAGGCGGTTCTACTACCTACCCGAAATAAAAATGGTACCCTTAGCTATAAAAACAAGCTTACGAACAACAAAGCCACCGGCTGGGATGGTTTATACACTTCGCTTCAACTGAATAAGCACAAACATTTTTTAAGCTACGTTGTCAATTTTTTCAAAACCTTGTGCCGTAATATATGATTTGATGATTTAACTGTTTGCTTATGATGTTGAGAAAATAAATCGGAAAGAATAATTCAAAAAGTGCCGCTATTATTTCCCTGGTTCCCTTGCAAAGCGTTCAATATGGAAAAATGCAGTTTTATTTTGCGCCAACTGAATAGACACAAATATTGAAATTGGAAATAAAAGTTATTGGGATTAAATGAAACAAGTTTTTCTTAAAGTAGTTTTTTATTGGTTAATTTTAGTAGTGGGTACTGCCGCCTTTATTCGTAATAGTTTAGTAAATTCGATCCGGCATGGAATCTTACAGCCTCTTTATGTAGTCCAGCGAAATTTGCCTCCAGGCCAATTTAATGGCTGCAATAAGGGATTCTCTGTCCTCAAACTGAGGCCGACTCATGAACGTTTAGTACTAACCATCCCCAAACATTTTCTATAAGGTTCAGGTCCGGTGAGAACGGCGGCCATTGAAGCAATTCCACATTCTGCTCCTCTTTCCAATTTTTTACTATGCGCGCCGTGCGTTGTCCAGCTGAAAAGTCCAGTTTATGGGTCCAAAAATGCCTGAAAATTTAGGGAAATTTGTTTCCAAAATTCCTTTATAACTTAATGCAGTCATTTTTGAGGTTTGGAACTCCAGCTCAACAGTGCCATAGTAGCCTGCTCCCCATACCAAAACACCACCTTCTCGATGCCGCGCTAAAAATCGTTGTTCTTTCCTCACATCGTGAAAGTAATAATTAAACCCATCAGGCCATCAAAATTAAACTTCTTCTCATCCGAAAAAACTACGTGACGCAATTCATTTTTCCAAGTCATATGGAGGCTAGAGAATTCTAAGCGTATACACTTCCGTTTCTCGTTAAGTGGTGGTTTCTTTTGAATTTTCATCCGTTTTAGATTTTGGCAATATTGATAATCCTTTGCACTGTTGAAACGCTTGCAGTAACACCGGTTTTCTACTTTATTTTTGCTCTGCAGTCGCAGGAATTGAAAGCACATCTTTAAATTGCTCTTCGATCAACTGATGTTGTTGCCGTTTTTTTTTACCTCCTTTCATGTTTTTTCCGTACGAATCATTGCTTCTTAAATAAGAATAGACCACACTGAAATTTCGTCTAATTTTGTCAGCTATAGAACGCCCGGTTAGTCCTTGTTCTCTAAATAAATCGACTTTAGCTCTTTCAACACTATTTAGCGATTTTGATCTACCCATTTTTCTTTGAAATACAATTAATCAAATAAAATGCACTTAAAGCACTTCAACTATTGATCTAATGTGTCAATCTCCACAGAATACTCATAAGCAGTGAAAATAATGACCTTGTGTATATTCAGTTGACGCAAAATAAAACTGCATTTTTCCATATTGAAAGCTTTGCCAGGGAAAAAATAGCGGTACTTTTTGAGTTATTCTTTCTGATTTATTTTCGCAACATCGTAAGCAAACAGTTAGCATCATCAAATGATATATTACGGCACAAGGTTTTGAAAAAATGGACAACGTAGCTTAGAAAATGTTTGTGCTTATTCAGTTGAAGCGAAATGTATAACCCAATCATTAGCCGTGTTTCTTTGCACGCGGATATAGGGATGGCATCAGAAAACGACCATCGCCGCTTAAGAATTCATCAAAAAAAACTCGGCAACACACATGCACTTATGACATGCACCGTGACACAGCTGTAAGTTGTAGTTAAAAAATTTGTATTGAAAATCCAGAAATTGAAAAATATTCACTTCCGCCATTTGAAATTGATGCCAAGCATATTCTAAAATTATGAAAAACAATTTCACATTAACAGATTTGCTAAATTCAATTACTCTTAAAATGAGATTTGAAAAAAAAATAATAATAAAATCACTAACAAAATATTCGGCGGGATGTGTTAGTGGTCGGAGGGATGTCAAACTTTGACATTTCCTGAAAAATTCATCGCATCGGTTCATCAGAAATGAAGAAAATGGGTTTTGGAAGCACTGTTTATCCCCGCTAACTGACTTAGCGGCGATAGCTATCCCCGCTAAAGTTAGTGTATATAGGATAAGTTGTTGTTGTATTTTACATGCAAATTTCAAATTATCCCTTCATCCGCGTGCAAAGAAACACGGCTATTAACCAAGAAAAGGTAAAAGAAAGCATGCAGCGATGACCGGACTATCAAGTATCAATATGCTGCATCTACAAGAAAGAGGATACGATGTCTTGCACGAACTGCAGTGTTTTCCAATTTAATTTTGAATAACCCGCGATTTGGCCATCTCTCCACAAAATGTGGTAATTTTTTGACACATGATAAGTAAAAAACTACGCCATCAAATAAAGTTGAACCATACACATTTTGACTTCTTGTTTTACTTTAAAGACGAGGTTATGATCTAGATCATAATCCTTTCACTTTTCTGCATCCTTGCTGGTGCGCTTGTGATGTCCATTTATTCAAAAATTATCGAAACATGAAATTATTAACATTTACTCCAAAGTTAGTCGAATATTGATCCAGAATTTCGAGGAAATCATTTCGAGCGATGATGCACATTTAGGCAGAATTGCCGCATTTATGGACCAGAAAATTAAAAAATGCGTGTAGAGGATCCTTGCAATCCACCACGAGTTACTCTTTGGTGAGTGGCATCATTCTAAGGTCAGAACTTGAAGGTGGTGATGTTAAAATCCAACAAGAAGGCGGTACACGCCGCATAAGTCGCAAAACCCTTACTCTTTTGCGAGATAGGTTATAGAACATACACTATCCCGCCAGGCAATACTATTGCTACGCTTGATACTAATCCTGTGACAAAGGTGATCGGGTCAGAGCTACTCGGTATATGGGGAATACCAAAATAATGCATAAACTAAGGCGAGACCTAAGGGTTTTGACTTTTAACGTTGGAAGTGTGAGTTGTGTCAGTTGGCTGTCGTAGCTACAAGCTGTAAGATATGATGTTTGAAAGGAGAGTGGACCGCTTGTGTGGCCAAGAAACCAAACACACTTATTATAAAAAAGCTTACACGATGCTCTACCAAGGAACGGAACATGTTAAGAGCAGCGTCAGACGGACTCTCAGGCATTGCGATTGTCGATTACCAATCGAAGCGACATTTATCGATTGTGTCGATTGGTATTGAGCCTTAGTGTAAATTCAGTAACGCATCACTGGCATCATGATGCTCATGATGCTTTGCAAAATATTCATTAACGCAACTATTGGCATCACTTTCAACGTCAAGTGTTCATTATTGCAAAGTTGATCAAACTGATGCGCAAACATAACGAAAAAAAGCATCACAGAAATACCTGATGCGCTGTTGATTCGCCGGAAAAAAAGCAAGAAAAATGTCGGAAGAGAAAGAAAAGTAAGTAAACAAATATTTTAATTTATAGATACTATAAGAGTATGTATAAGAAGGTGTCCAAAAAGGATTTAATGATTTTCGCAAATCCTAGAAACATGGTTTGGTTTTCATTTAGAAAAGTTAAATCATTAGTGGACTTACATCGAAGGTGGAGCGGCACAGTCTAAAATGATTTTGAAATACATCGTCTGGATATATTTCTAGAACTTTGAAATAGTCCCTAATCTTAGGAATTTTCCTTCTTTTAAATCTGCTAATTAAAGTCCGTATGCGTTTGGACCTCTTTCTTCTTGCTTCATGCATGTTAAAACTAAATTTATCGTCTTTACGATCAAAGTTATCGATCAAAACTTTTATTAGCAAAACTTCCATTTTAAATGTTTGATTTAAACATTGCGTTCTAAAACTCAAACGCCATATTCAATCAGCAACGCATCAGCTTAAACTGTGCATCGCAGCAGCATCGCAAATAAGCAGTGATGCCGCATCACTGCGCAAATGTTTGACGTTTCTGAATTTACACTTATTGCGAAGATCAATCGACAATTGATAATTGACTATTTTCAATGTGTGCTATTGTGAACGAACTATTCATTTGGTATTTTTGTCAATCGCATTTTTTTAATTGACTGCGATTGACAAAATCTTTTAGTATCGTTCGTTCACAATAGCACACATTGAAAATAGTCAATTATCAACTGTCGATTGATCTTAGCAATAAGGCTCATTGTCTAAGCAATCGATTGTGCAATGCTCTATTGTGAAAGGCTCGCAAAAACATTAACATCTAAAAGTAAGCAACACTTTTGAGTTTTCTCACAAGCTAAGAAAATGTATGCACTTGTGTTCAAAAAGTGTTGCCTACTTTTAAATGGCAAGCATGTTAAATAGCCAGAATTTTCTGAATATTTATATGCGTAACGCGTCGATCAGAAAATACAAATCGACAGCAATCGTTTGTGAAATGGAAAAATGTCGACCACAATCGACAATCGTTGATCGAAAAAAGTCGTTCATCGATCCAGAAATCGACAACCGCAATCGGGGCCTCAGTCTTACTGCATCTTTTTCCTCTCGTTCTCCGCGCGATCAGACTCAGAGAGTCCGGATGCTGGACTGCGAAACCCTACGGCCACAGTAGTATTCTAGATTCTCTACTGAGAAAACTAGTTCCGCCTTCAACAGACTATATCATTCCCAGAATGTCTTCCATAAAACATTTCATCGTTCAAATCTCCACTAGATCAGAATGGCCAAATAGACAAGTGACAAAGGATTTCGATCAAACAATCTACACCGACGGTTCAAAAATGGACTGCGGCGTGGGTGCGCGAGTTTTTTCGGAATCCTTAAACATCACGAAATCGTACAGACTTCCGGATACTGCAAGCGTCTTCCAGGCGAAGCTACTGGCTATCCGTCACTCAAACATAATACCGAGGCAAAGGATCGCTATACTTATTGACAGCCAGGCTGCCATTAAAGTGATCGCTTCAGTCACTATATCCTCTAAGTTAGTACTAGAATGCCGTAATGAGCTGGCCCTTGGTTCCAGGGCACAGTAACTTTTATGGAAACGAACATGCCGACGAACTGGCCAGGCAAGGCTAAGCTCTCCACTGCTCATTAACGGAACTAGAACACAGGCGGACGAACGTGCGAAAATGTTTTTTTTTTTATTTAATTTTTATGATACTTTCGTATTTTTTTATTTAATAGTTTTTAGTTTTGTGTTGTTGTAGTATTTTTTACATTAACATTATTTTTAGCTATATCATCCATTTACAATAGAAGTTTAGGTTAGTTTCTTTTATTTTCGTACAGTTTGGTGCGAAAAACATCCAACATAATTTAACCTAACGAAAGAAACGAAAACGCTTTCTTGCATTCATGTTGGCAGTTTAAAATTGGGTTTTAGAAAAACAAGAAGATAACTTCCGTTAAGTTTTCATGCGGCCCAACATGTATTCATTTAAATTTTCATATTTATATCAATGGAGCAATGGAACGATATGGGTTGAATTTTAAATCTTTTAGGTGTGGAGAACAAGACAAGGGAAAGGTCTTAGTTAAAATTAAAAAAAATACAAAATGGAAGATGTTATCAAAATCCGCAGAAAAAGATGTATCAAGACTTATGACTACTTAATGTCGCATACAAGATCCTTTCTAAAGTACTGTGTGAATGTCTCCGGATATTAAAAAAAGATTAATGAATTTCAAGTGGAGACAACACTTTTTCATCGACCTTAAAGCCGCGGATTTATTATTGATTTTCAGTTGCTACATGGCTATGGCCAAGTTCTGTATTCAGACGAAATTTATGCAGCAGTTGCAAGTCCAAACTGTTCCAAACATGCACCATATTCTGGCAAGAAGATGTGGGATCCTACGATTTATTCAATTCTGTTCTTGAGCAGATAGTCCGCATAGGCAGGTGTTAAAACTGCGAAGGTTAAGCTTTTGGTAGTTGCTTACGACATCGACATCGTAAAGTAAGAGCTAAGTAAGTTTCTCAATTCTTAGGCTGTGGTTACACTGCAACGATTGTAAGCGAATTTTTTTCGCGCGAATTCACAAAGTTCGCTAAACTCATTCAAAACTATGCATTTCCTATGTTGTGGTTCCAGTGCATACAATTTACTCGCCCGAACTAAGCGAATCTAAGCGAGTCAAACTTCCGATTATTTCATAGAAGCGAATTCAACATATTTTGTTTGAGTTTTAAAGGATTTGGTAGAAGAGTCTACACATGGTAGATAGATTTTGCCTGGGGGCTGGGAGTCGAAGATCATTCCCTGGAGCATTTTTTTTTCTTTTTTTTTTAAAAAGAAAATCCAAATCTCAGAGCACTCAGACTCGGTAACGGTCCATTGTACTACCAGGCAGAAATCCTTCTTTTGGTGTAGAGGCATGGGAATGGGAGGCGTATGTTGTTGTTCCCCATGGGGATTGAACCTGCACCGCACGGGTCACAAGCCAACACACTAACCTCTACACCGTCGCCACCCCTATCCCTGGAGCATTACTGTTCATTCGCTTAATGTTGTCTTCGTGTTTTTGCTTTTTGGACTACATCCACATCTTGGTAGCTCATAGAGTTCGCGGTTATATCTTCTTCGTCAAATATTTGTTCCTGTGTGTGAATGGAGGACTATCTTTCTTTCGAAAGAGCCAAAAATTATCTCTCCTTTCCGGCTTATTGTCCAGCACTCGGCGCCGTACAGCAGAACTGGTAGTATTACTGTTTGGTAGAGCTTACACTTGGCCTTCCGAGTTAGAAGTTTTGAGCCCATTTGTTTCGCCAAAGTAGCAACGGTTTCCTAGGGTGTGTCTTCGTCGGATGTCCACTAAATTGTCATTTGTGGAGTTGATGTTTACTCTGAGTTAGGTGAACTACCTTACTACCTCGGAATTTCTGTTATCAATGAATAGTGACAGTTTGTAATAGTCGTTGGACAGTTGTTTGTTTGTTTATTTGCTGAAACCATGTATGTAATTCGTTTTGCCCTCGTTGACTTCAAGACCAACCAATTTTGCCTGTTCTTCAATCGCCATGAAAGCGCCAACAAGGCACGCTGAGGTCGATATCGTCCGCGTTTCCCAGTAGTTGGACGGATCTATTGAAGATAGTGCCTTCCGTATTGACACCTGCCCTACGCACTATCTACTCTAGAACAAGATTGAGGAAGTCACATAGAAGCGCATCTACTTGCGTGTTTTCCATCGTCACGCGACACAACTGGATCAGTTTTGTCGGGATCCCGAATCCGGCCATCGCCAAGTAGAGCTCCTGGCGATGAATGCTATCACATGCGACTTTAAAGTCGATGAAAAGATGGTGAGTCTCGACTTGAGATTCGTTGGTCTTCTCCAGGATTTGCCTCAGTTTGAAAAATTGGTGTATTGTCGATCTGCCGGGCCGGAAGCCACACTGGTACGTGCTGATTAGTGTAACACTCCCCACGGCTTCACGCAGTACATTGGATAGGATCTTATTGCGACATCTAGATGGGATATGCCTCGATAGTTCTTGCAAGACATAGGATCGCCTTTTTTGAAGTGGGCATATGGAGCTGATAGTAAAGTCATCGGGCATGCTTTCTTCCATCCTTATTTGGTTGATGATTTGGTGCATGCGCCCTACCAAAATACCACCTACGTATTTGAATAGTTTTGCCAACCTCTTCTATAATGGGTGGTGAAATCTCTTCTTTGTTGGCAGGACGTGGGTTTTTGTCCCGTATTGCCGAACATTTAATCAAATTTTTACTTTCCAAATCCGTTTTCCCTTCTATTATTTATCCACTGTAAGCGAATGAGTGTGGATGGTTGCGGGGTATTAAATTCATTTAATTTCTGCAACTTAGCCTAGACATTAAAAATCTTAGTTAAGGTTTGGACACCCGCTTATGTGTCATACAATTCCAGACGTTTCAAACGTTTTCAGACGTTCATATGTCCACTCTTGTGTTGACAAATTTATCTTCACTTTTAGTTTGTTGTTGTTTAAGATGTAGATTAGATTAGATTGTTTAAGATGTCAAATTTTGCTGAGCTGGGTATACACTAGGGTGGAGCACGGATGTATGAAATTTTTTTTTTTGTGATTCGGAATTCTAATAGGGGGGGATTGGTGCGTTATGCTAAAAGAAAAATAAATGTTGTTTTTTGATTAGATTGGGAAAGATCTTCTGCCTCCGCACTGACTTGAAAAATCAAAATTTGGTACAACATTTTAGTAAACAGATGTGACTGAAAACAATATAAAAGTAAATAGATAGATAAAAGTGCGTAAAATATACTATTGATAATTAGAATTTTAATTCAATATAAACAAAAAATAAATTCATTCGTAACAATAAACATTATTTTTTTTATAATTAAGATGCTTTAAAATCTTGTTTTGTCTCAAATTTAGGCATTGTCTTCCGTGATTCTATTTTGGCCTTTATTGCGCCTAGTCGGCCCTTTTTGGTGTACTGAGAAGTGGCAGCTTCCGTTGTTATCTTTACAGCTCGTTCAACAGCTTTGGTATAGCACGGGAGCCTTAAAAAGAAAACTTCACCTTCACCACCAGATTCCACGATGCTCCGAATGTCTTGGTCACACAAATTTTGCATAATCGGTGGGTCAGAAACCTTTTCTTGCCAATTTATTAAATCGATATACGTTGATGCATTGAAGTTAATAAGCGGCACTTCAAACAGCCTGGGTGTTGAAGACCGAGGCATATTACGTGCTTTTAATATGCGCCGAGCTGCCACTTCTCTTATATGTTTATTGTTATCTGTTACCATAGCAAGAAGAATGTTTTCAGGATGCGCAAAATAACCATTCCGCTGAATGACAGGATCGATTACGTTCTTAAGTTATCTGGAAGATATCTGGAGGCCATAACTTTGTTAAAAAGATGGTGTGTACCATCCTTGCACGATGGTTTATTTTTGATGGAGAACCAAGATGGCCCGTGTGAGCCAACGCACATGAGACATTTTGCCTTGAGATTTATTTGACAGATCTTGTAGGAACTCACCTGATAAAACCGCTGACATAATCTTGTGCAAGTACTGTTGATCTGTACTTAAATCTTTAGCCATTTCTGGTAGAACATTCCCTTCAATACTTCGAAATGTTTTAACAGGTAATTGTTCACAGGTTTCAAGTGCTTTTCCCAAAGGTCCAGTGTAAGAGTTAGGTACATCCCTCAAGATGTCCAAATAAGTGTCTTAAGGGTAGTTCATTCATGTGTAGTAAGCATATTATAAATTGAAGTGGTTTTTGAAGTTCTGTCTCAAGTAGTCTTATAATACCGCCGTACTTTCCTGTATTCACATTCGTACCGTCACAACCGATAGCCATAAGATGATGTTGAGGAATTTCTTCATCTGATAGAAAACTTCGTATTGAAATTTGTACTCCTTTGGCCGAACCAGTCTTAGGAACTACATATCCCATGTATATACGAGTAGACCCTGACTCTTGCAGTAAAGAGATGTGCTCTTCAACAATTTTAGTTTTGTAAATTTTTTATGGTTTTGTCTTTCCTTCCATCAAAGTATAATGCAAATAATTCTGCAGAAGTCTTTTCGTTCAATAACTTCTCTCTGGTTTTAGTTGTCTCTCTTCGTATTTTATGTCTGTCCATGACCCCGACTTCAGACCCAATATCAAACGAAACAGACGACGCTATCGCTGCTGCTGCCCTATCTGATACTCCATACCTATGTATCACATGTCTTCGATAATGTAGGAAAATCAAGGCTTGAGGAAATTATTCTTTTCTTCTCAGGAATGTGTTTTTGTTTGGGCTGAATGAAGTTATCCGTACTTTTGGAACTTTCATGCGCTGACGATGAGGATGTCAAAGAAGAACTAATCTCCAAAACAGCAGGGGTAGCAGTATTTATAGCAGTTTGGTATTTTTCTCGAGTCTGTTTTCTTCCCAAACTCTTTCGCAGCCTTTTAGTGACAGTAACATCAATTCCACCGATTGCCATACTTGGAACATTTCTTTGGTCAACTAAAAAAGCTT
Organism: Portevinia maculata; assembly: GCA_949715645.1. Taxonomy (NCBI): domain Eukaryota; kingdom Metazoa; phylum Arthropoda; class Insecta; order Diptera; family Syrphidae; genus Portevinia; species Portevinia maculata. The sequence goes on along the minus strand of OX454528.1, from coordinate 116,102,782 downwards.
GTTCTTGTTTCGGAACCTTTTTATCTTTGGTTCAGGAAGGTGCAGTGATTGAATTCATTGCATTTGCATGCCGTTCATCGTATAATGATACGTTGCCGTATGAAAAAGGAACTTACCACTTCGCTAAAAACTTTCTAATTTTTCTGGGGAGAGTCTCTTGACGGTTTTTAGTAAATTCTTGTATTTTAAATGATATGCTTTCAACATCTGTATGATACTGATTTTTGTAACAGTCGGTATAGATGCAGATCGCCATATATTTTCTATTTTGTATGAATTTTATAGCATACCTACTCACTTGATTACGAACAGGTAGATTTTTGGTTTAATTTGTTTTTTAGAAGAGTTTCAATGTGTTTGCGGAGGCAGTTATCGTTACCTAAATCGAATAATATTTTGCATTTATATATTTAAGCCTATAAGGCACCTTTTTTTACTATTAGATACCAATTAACAAAAAAAAAATTCGCTCCACCCTAGTATACACTTACCAATAGAACGCGCCAATAATTAGATTATTTATCTGAGTAGTATTTTGGAATTGAACTTCCAGGTTCAGTGTACACTTGTGGAATATAGGTATGGCATCAAGTAGTTGTCCTAAGTGGACTATATAACATTAAAAAAAAATTATATTTTTCGTTTTATGTAGAAATTTGCAAGTTAAAAATATGAAAGTATATCATGAATGTGCAATGTACTAAATAGGTACATACATTAGAAGAGGTACTTACTTTCACCTGCCCTAGGTCAACTTTTCAGCTTATCGTTACCTAAGAAGACCATTCTTATCGAGGTTACATTCCGCTACAAAATAGCATTCACTGGACTTGGAACAAATTGAATAACTAAAATACTTACGAAATTTGATATTTCCTGGAACCAAAATTAATACACACAGCCAAATTAATATTTTTTCTTTCTTTGTTTTTATTATTTATTTTTTCATTTTTCTCTATTCCAATAATTTCAATATTTGTGTAACAATTTGTTTTCTTGTATATTTTATAAAATTAACTACTACATTGTTATTACACTTCTAGTTCAATACAAATGCATTAAGTTTTGTAATTTTTTAAGTAAGTTTTTTTTTATCTTAAAAACAATTTTATTTTTCATAGAATAAATTAACAAAAATAGCGCATATCTTCTTAAATTATTTGCTTACTTTAAAAGTTGATTGTGTAAAACATTTTAACTAATCATAATGCAACAACAATGAAATTTTTAAACCAATTGGGAAAAACAATTTTAAGTTTTGAAGTACAGAAATATATCATTAATTTCTTTGTAATTGAAATAAAATCAAATTTAAAGAATCAGACCTAACAAAATATTCAGTTTACGAAATTATATTTAAACTTATAAAAATAGTTAAGAGCAAAAATAAAATATTTACTGTATACACTTATGAGTTATTTTTTTAAATTGATGATAATTGAAATTTAAAAAAAATATTTAACAGACCTATGTGACTAGAGTTGATTAATAATTTTTTCAAAGGGCGTTTCTTTTGTTGTTGAGAAATATTTTCATTTTATTTTAGGGGTTGGTTACATATGATCTGAATACACTTACTATTTAACATCAGCAAAATCAATGTAGAATTCCTACAACATTCAACATTATTGTTTAGTTTTAAAGAAAAATTTAGGTTAACTAATATAACAAAACGACAACAGTGAACAACGAATACTCACGAATAAGATGATGAAGAGTAAAGGAGAGACAGAAGATGGCATTCAAGGAAGAGGCTCCAATTCGATCGGACGTGTTTAATTAACGATAGATTTAAAGGGTTATTTCGAGAGTAAATAAGGATATTCCAATTAAGTAGAAATCGTTTATTTTAGAATCAGAAGTGGGATTTACCTCAAGCGAAATGAGAGTGGATAAATTTGAAATATTAAAAAATTAAAAAATAAATAATTAAAGTACCTAAATATTTAGAAAGAAATTAGATTCAATATAGGTTATGGAGTTGGATTGCAGTGATAGTTAAGAACTGTGTTTATTGAATGTATATTTAATACAATCGTCCTGGCAATGGAAAATATAAGCGTTAAACAGCTCCCAATGGAACTAAAGGAGAGGAAACGTCCAATACTCACGCGGGTGTTATAGGTACACCCAAGTTATTTTTTTTTGGTTATTGATACTTCTTCTAAGTTTATTGATACTTCTTTGGTGGCTCTTATTTTGCTGACTACCAACCAAATAAGATACGAAAGTTGACCACTAACCAATTGAATATTTAGTCAGTCAGTATTAGGAACGTACTCAACAGAGGAGGACATACCAGGAGTATTAAGAACTTAGTCAACAGAGGAGGACATATAGGAGTATTAAGAAGCTAATAAAGAAGGACATATCTCAGTCCAATATAAAAATCTGGTGTTTGAATTAATTTATTCCCCTTTATTAGTGGTAGTTTTTAAATAACAAACGCTCATCATCTCATTTGAAGGGATGAATGCCCAATAGAGTAATTACTGTAATCGAAATCCAAATAAAGTTGAATACTGCAACCAATTGCGATCTCAAATTTGCTCCAAGAATAATTTAGTTACCCTGTGTTCATTGAAACTATTAAACTATTGAGTGGTGAAATGCAAGCAAGTCCTCAGATACAAGATGAGATTTCATTCGAAATTTTGTAAAGAAATCTGAAAACTTTGTTGCCATCAATATCTTGAAAATAAACTGTAATCGAAATCCAAACAAAGACGGATATTGCAATCAATATTGTGATCTCAAATTTACTAAAAGAATAATTACCCTGTGTTCATTGAAGCGAGTTCAACATCATCACAAAACATCAACTTCAATCAAGGTCAGGATATCATCACATTATTTAAGAGTTTTTGTAAATCTATATTTTTTTTACGTAAGTTACATACAATTTTATGAATTGATAAAATTATTTTTTTTTAAATAGCGCAAAATAAAGAAAATTAAATTTTGAAATCGAAGGTTTAAAAAACTAGCAAGTTCAGTGGAAAAAAAAGATAAGAAAACATTTAACTCCGGAAAAATTATTTCAATATGGCAGAGTTAAACCTTAATAGCCTTATTAAATTCGTGCCGGAATTCTCGGGACAAGCTGATGAAGTTTTTAGGATTCTTGAGGTTCACTTTGTAGTGATACCCTTAAACCAGTCCTTTTCAAATATATAAAGTCAAAAATTAGGGGTAATGCAACAATTGCATTGATGAATAATGAATTTACCACATGCGAACAGTTGAGAGAAAAACTGATTTCTATTTATTCGGATAAGAAAAGCCTTAAAAAATTAATGCAGGAATTGCATCAATTGAAACAATATCCAAATAAAACGGTCATCTGTTTTGGCCAAAGGACTGAAACGGCTATTAGAAAAAATTTAGAGCAGATAAGACGGTTAAATACAAGAGAAACACCAGTTAGATTGCGGAACTCAGGAATAGGACCAAAGTTTAAAGAACTGGAAAGTAAGGAAAGTAAAAATATTTTCAAGTTTACTATTGGAACAAGACAAGAAACTAGGAGATATTTTATATTTAAGGAAAGCTTGAGATTAGAACATCTGAACGAGGACGAGAAGGAAAATATTTTAAAAATTATTCATGATTTCAGTTATGTTTTCAGTATAGAAGATATTCAATTTACCCTAATATTTATTTAAAAAAGCCCTTTTGGTAAATAAAGTTAATTAGTTTTTGTACTCCCAAGGAGCATATACATCATAAAATCTCATCCTCTTTTAATACTGAAGTGCTTGAGAGCTAATTTTCAAAAATGTCATCAGAATCTGTGTAAATCATCCCGAGCACGACAAATGCACGACAAATCAGAACAGAAAATCCATTACTGAATTTGTAAAGAAAGCATACAATGCTTATTTTGGTATTAAACTTGGTGATCAAGATAAATCTTGGGCACCACATGTAGCTTGCAAAACATGTACTGAACATCTGCGTCAGTAGACTAATGGGAAAAGGAGGAGTCTGAATTTTGGTGTGCCAATGGTTTGGAGAAAACCAAAAAATCACTATAAAGACTGTTATTTTTGTCTAGTGAACATCAGAGGCATCAATAGTAAAAACCGAAGCAAGTGGACGTATCCTGATTTAGACTCTGCTCGACGGCCCATCCCTCGTTCCGATGAAGTTCCCATACCAACATTTCATCAGCTACCAGATCTTTCGGAGGATGTAATACCCCACTGCGACACATATGAAGACAGTCAATATAAGGAAAATGCATCAAGTCCCCAACGATTTAACCAAAGTGAGTTAAGTGATTTCATCAGGGATCTTAACCTGTGTTTAAAGTAGAATTCACTAAACACCCTAATTATAAGAGATGTTTAACGTTAACGTAACGTAAACCTTAGTATAGTGTGATCCGCTCCTTAAATTGTAAATATCCACTAGAGGGCGATCATACACTGTATGTAGTTGGCAGCATTTGTCTTTTTTTCGATAAAAAACCGATGCCGGCACAACCAGTTAAGTTGAGTTTTATCATTGTTCTTATACCTATCTAACGCTGTGTAATAAAGAAAATGAAAATTGTTTAAAAAAGAGTTTTTTTATTCTTGAAATCACCATCTCAGAGATGGTTAACTTCCTCCTTGGACAGCAAGGCAAAATATCCTTGCTTCTTGTGCCTTTGGGACAGAGCTAAACAAGATCACTGGGTAAAAAAGGCTGGCCTGAAAAAGAGAACATGGTTTTTGGAGGAAAAAATATTATTAATGAGCCTTTGGTTGATCGGAATAAAATAATCCTGCCTCCACTTCATATAAAATTTGGCTTAATGAAGCAATTTGTTAAGGCTCTAGATAAGGATTCATCATGTTTTAAATTCATATCTACAAAGCATTGAAAAAATAAAAGCTGGCATATTCGATGGCCCTCAAATCAGACACCAAAGAACACCAATTTAGTTGAATCTATGAATGAAAAAGAGCGAAAAGCGTGGACATCATTTGTGTCAGTTGTCGAAAACTTTCTAGTCAACAAGAAGGCTTCAAACTATAAGGATTTAGTTCAGAACATGCTGATTGCTTTTCGTGAGCTTGGATGGTCGAATTTACTAAAGAACAGTTAAAAAAGTATCGGCATCAAAATGTGTGATACCTGTGTAATCACTTAGACTTTATTTCTTTTTTTTTAATTTTCTTTTTCTGTATTTATAGAGATTTCGCTTAAACAGAAGAACAGAATGGCAAGTTTTTTGGCTAGAAATTCGAGTACTGAAAAAAATTCGAACGCTGTGACGATAGCCGAAATAAAACTTTGTGGTCTCTTTCAAGGTGATGGACCATTTGATTGATGTTGTCAAAAGTTGTTTTCCGGAAAAGGAAGTTATTTTAATTGATTTTAAATTTACTTCTTGGCTTGTTTACCGCGAACTCGGTTCTTGTGTTAGTAAACAAATTGGAATACACTCATATTTTCCACTCAAACATACAAACTTTGCAAGTTGCCAGCAAGACGGTTTTGCTGCAGGTAGGCGGGCGAGTTGAATGCATATGTTGTATGATACTTTCCATTGATACCGATTAATATTGTTCTCTGGTTTCACTTTTAAAACAGATTCTATTTTCTTCTGTTTTTGTATGTGTGCTAATTTACTTTGTACTTGTTTATGTACATTGAAATTTTCAATGATTTTTTTTTCAAAATTCAGGCAATTGAAATTAAGATTATTTCAGGATTTTGATTAAAATAAAAAAAAAACACAGATTGCTTTTTCAGCAATGAAAATACATACAAACTCTTCAGATTAAAAATAAATTATATAATATAGTAATGAAATACTATTATATTATAACCAACATCTTGAAAAAAATGGCCCTGCTTGTGCAGCCTACGTCACAGGATAGGATATATAAATAGAAATTGATTGATAGTTGCTTGATAGTAGCTTACACTTGTGGCCGCAGAATCAATGCCAGAAAAGCTAAATTTGCATTGCAATTTTTTTAATGCATAATGCAATGCAAGCAATAATCCAATTTCGCATCTTTGGAACCGATGCAATCTGAGCTTGTAGAGTGAGTCACCTTGTTCTTTTCAAAATGCTGGAAAATGGATTTTTAAAGTTCTGGCTAATCTGAGCTAATCCCAAAAAAATCAACACCGAGAAATGATGGGATTGAGCAGAAACCTAATTACTCGGACGAAATATAATCGCGAGTAATTAGGTTTATTGCACACCACACAAATCAACGGTCGCGAGGGTAATTATTACAAAATTTACAAACATTAAATCTAATATCACTACACAACACAACGAAGAAAACCCGAGAACTGTCAAAATCAAAATGCATAACCAGCGAAGAAGATAGTTCGTTCTCCCTTTCACCAATGGCAACGCCGTTTGACAAATGTGGTCATCATCTCTGCGCAACGGGCAACCATTGTCATGATGGCTGAAGAAAATGTGTGAGAGTCACGTAGAATGAAGTGCACTCTAACACCCACTCCGAAGATGTGGGGCATTGTCGAGGACTGAATCAGCTCACCTCCATGAGATGCTATACGCTGCCATTAGAGATTCAACAAGATCAATCGAGAAAGAGACAACATGATCAACCATATGAATTCAATTCCTTTATTTTTATGTATGTAAAACCTAATTCAACTGTTCTTATCGGCTTAGAAGCCATTTTGTCAGTCCAGAATCTACACAGCAGCAAAAAAGAGTGAGCGATCAAATTTATATTCAATTTCAATTGTCAAAAAACATATCCTTATTTTAGAGAATAATCAATACACCCCATCACAATAAAGATTTATATATACAAATAAAAAGGGCCACTTTGTTAATGGTTGTGAGTCGTCGTTTGTTCCAAGCTGTGCCGGACCTGGAATTCTGGCTTGCCTGTGTCTAGCCAGTCGTTGCCCTCGAATCAGCAACATATTTATTCTTTTTTTTTTCGCTGCCGCGATTAAGAATATAACTTTGTCTACGCCTTGGTAACCGTGATAACATCACAACTTTATCGAACGTCTTTACTTCAGCCGTATGCCGGGTTCAACCATCGAATGCCAATGACCCAGGACCAGGAATCATTGAGGAGAACAAGCCATCGAAAGAATAAGGGAGTTCCACCAGCCAGACTAAACGTCTACGAAACCGAAATCGACATACCCGTAGAAAGATCGCCACGGGCCAACATTTCAGAGCCGAATTCGTCAGCGCCAGCAACGCCAACAGTAAACCTCATTGCCGAGGAAGAAATGTCTAAAAATGTAAGTAATTTTGTAAGTTGTAATGCCCCCAGCGATCCAGAAACGGAGTCGCCTGATTTTAATACAAAAAATTATGGAAATGCGTTTTTAGTTTAGTCAACAGATTCAAGCCAGCAGGCTCTTATAATTTCAACAAACGAAACCGTTCGGAATAGCGTAGCCGATTTGAGAAACGAAATCAGAAAGCCGCACTATACTGCACAGATTTCGACCTCAAATCCCACGCAATCGTTCTCGCAGATACCACTGCGACAGTTCCAAAAGCAAACACTTCAGTCGACCCAACAGCCTTCACTTCAGCCTAGCCAACAGTCCAAACAACTAGCATCATCACAAAGTCAGTCGAATCAGTCAAAATTACTTGCAACAGGGTCAAAAACCCAATCAAAGTTCAATGTAATCATTACCGTCACAGCTGCCGCCACAGCAGACGGTTCCAAACCAATGGTTGCAACAAACAATAACAACGGAACCTTTTCAATTCACACCGCCCTTTGTTAGTCACGATTCGTTCCCGTCCTCAAATGTATTTAGCCATAGAACCATCTCGCAGCATCAGAAAAAGATATATCCACTTCAAATATTCACGGGAGCCCCAGAGGAATGGCAGACATTCTCCGAAGCATTCCATAGTACCACCGTGGAGTTCGACACTGAACGCTGCCAATAGAGATTCAACAACATCGACCGAGAAAGAGACAACATGATCAACCATATGTATTCAATTCCTTTATTTCTATGTATGTAAAAACTAAACAAAAGAACAGTTGTCTTATCAGCTTGTAATGGGCAGAAATTCGTTTCCCAGTATTTCGACCAGTACGGAGTTATGTCTTAACTTGCTAGAAACGTACTGCATACTTTCGGGCCAATTAATATTAATATTCATAAAATTGGTTACCTCCTCTGCCTCTGTGGTCACAATAAATTCAATTTTGCCACTCTATGTAAGTACCCAGAGTGACAATGACACTCACACTAGCAAAGTTAGTAAGAGTCACCTATCCACCAACCCAAGTGCCTGGAAAATAATTTATTTTCTTTAAAGCCGAATTTCATTGGCCGCTCAATGGTGGAAAAACAAGACCCAATCTAATTAGCCAAAATAACTCATGGCAGAGACCTCTGAACTCACCACTCCAGAGAGCGAGTAAGAAAAATTAATAGCAAGAGAGACGAAGTTACGCCTCCACACCAGGAAAATTGTCTCTCCATGTTCACCATGCGAATGAAGTGCGCATGTACCAAGCACAGCTTGAGTGCACTCGACATCTGGTGTATGAGCTGATTTGATGGTTTGGAGGGGGAGGGGACAAATGAATTTTGGATGGTCGGTAGATTTAGGGATTAGCGAGTGCAAAGCATAGGGCATGCGGGATTAAATCGGTACTTTGTTTATGAACTAATTTTGTTCGTAAACAAAGTTTGCTCGAAAATAACTTTAGTTCGTAAACAGGGTACCGAAAGATCCGGCGAGGCTAGGTGTATAAAAAGGGTGTTGCGCGTCGGTTGAAGAGAAGTGTGAAGGGATCGCACCAGCGACCATTTAACTAATTGCAGCAAAGCAATTAATAAATCATTATACCTACTTCGATACTTGATACCCATAACTCAAACCCATTGCGACATGTGCCGTTGGTTCAGAATAATATACATTGCATACCAGCACTCGGTGAATAAACGAAAATAGAAGAGTCATATTACTCTGACGGCACACTCGGCACCAATGGACGTAAACATATTGTTAATTTATGCTTCGCACAAGCGATACTGGATCAAGGGCACGGCCAGGGTACAATTGTGTATGACAATAAATATGTCAACTAAAGCTTAGTACGCTGCTCGAGCTAAATTTTCGCTGCCATACAAAATTCTCTCCAAAATTTAGCTCAGCTAAATTTTAGCGAACCCATTTAGCTGAGTGGTACGCTGCTCGAGCTAAATAATCAAACTTTTGTTTCAGAATGTACTTCATGTATCTGTCAAAATTTAGCGCGCCTATTTAATGGGTCGGGACATTTTTTTGAGCTAAATTTTGACAGATCTCTGTGCTCTCCCTTCAAGCAAAAACACTGACCCAACTTTTCCCGTCATTTTTGGATCCGCGATATATGAGGCGTTCCACACACACATTTGTAAATTGAATGTAACTACATTGCCAATAAGAAGAAGAGCGAGAGTCGAGAGTAGTTATTTGTAATGGCGATTCGTTCATCTGTCATCTGGCTGCAGCTGCAGATATAATTTTCTTTGAAAGGTAAACTAAAATTGAATTTATTATTGCACACTATTATTTGCTTAATTAACTTTGTTTGAATTTAGATTTATCAAAATCAAAAAAAAATAGCAACCGATGAAGGCGAAACTACCAATGGGCCGCATTTCGTTGATATTAATGCTACCGGCACAAATTCATGCTGAAAGTAAGTAACAGTCATATGTATAGATAACAAGCACATTTATTTGATTCATTTATTTTGCAGGAGAAGGAGAAATGGTTGCAGGTATACCAAATGGAAAAATGTATTGTTTTTAAGAAATAAAATAAACATGAACAAACATTTCTGATTTTTATTTTAGCGATACTCGATTCTCGTTTCTCTTCTTATCTAGCCTCGATTTGTACCTTTTTTTTGGATCAGTTTTGGATTCGTTTTTTGCTGAGCACAGCGAGCTCAATCTGTCACAATACATACACATGTGAGTCCGCGGCTATTACAATTTCCATACTAATTGGATCCGAAAAACGTTGTTTTTCGGACCCGTATGCGGAGCCGTATGCGGAGTAGCCCATATGTCATTGACTCCGTTTGCGGACGTAAAACGGAGTCTCTTGCTTGAAGGGCTGTTGTTTGTTGTGTTCAAATTGTGTTAAAAAAAATGTACGATTACGAATATATGGACGAGGAGTATCTGCAGCTGGAGTCATTTATCGAATTGGAAGAGAAATCCACTAAGAAAAAAAGAAAACGAACAAATAAAACAATTTTTAGTGTGGAGGAGAAAAACAAATTGGTGATGCTGGTGGAGCAACATCCATCAATTTGGTGCCTGGCAGATAGGTACCACAGCAACTTAGACGCAGTTATTGCTGATTGGAGAGCTATATCTGAAGCAATAGGAAAATCAGGTAAGTTCCGTTTACTTCTCAAAAAGCACATAACTCAAATGTATTTTTTTATAGTTGATGACTGCAAAGCAAAATGGAAATCTTTACGGGATAGCCATCGCTATCACAAAACAGCCAGAAAGATGGAGAAGTCAGGGAGTGGCGCAAAAGAATTCTCCGAAGACAATGACGAACATCTTTCTGAGGATACAGTTGATTGGGAATTCTCTGCGTGTCTATCATTCCTCACGCCGGCATCTAGCAAAAGAAGGTATATCTAACTATGCAATATAGATATGGATCATTTATCTCACTTTTCCATCTGTTTCCAGAACATTTACTAACGTTTCAGCTGATAAGAATTTACTTGAAGATGCTACTTCAAGTACTCCATGCTCCAGCTACACATATGTATGTTTACTTTATCTAAACTTTGTATTATAATTACCTACTTATAAGTATTTTTTTTGTTTTAGAATACACCAAAACCACCAAAAAAAAGACGGTATTGCGGAAAATGTGGCTTCTCTAACGCAGACGGTAACGGACCTTATCCAAATGAGGAGGGAAGCTACGAACGGGCCCCCACAACCACCCTTAGTACACTACTCATTGCTGGCCAACCTAGATCGAGTTCTTCAAAAGCTATCCGACGACACGGTTGAAGAGCTCGGTTTAAGGTTTCAACAACAGGCGGTGATTGCTCTTCGGGAAACAAAACAAAGAAGTCCTGGAACCTGAAAACTTGTACTTACCTAATCATTTAAAAAAATAAAAAAGAAATACGTATAAAATATTTTTAGATTGCATTTTATTTTAGGAATGCTGCTTTTGTTTGCCAAGGAATAGCTCCCACAGCTGAATTAACGAAATCTTTTATTTTCTTCCTCAATTTCATTTATGCCCATACTTGTTATTGAAATTTAAATTTTAGTTCAATTGAATTGAATTGTTGAAGAAACTTATTTTCAAAGAACAGCTGTTTTTTGTGACATCTATCCACAGCTCTCTCTATGTCAAAATTTAGCTACGACTTTAGCTGATGTTTGGAGAGAAAAGTTGGAGACCAGATAAAATTTAGTTTAGCTCGAGCAGCGTACTAAGCTTAAGCATCGTACGCAAATGAACCCAAAACACTTAAAGTGTTTGGTCGTTTACCCTCGCTGTGTAATAATGATGATAGGACAAAGTATGGGATATCGGTATTTTGGTAAATCGAAGTAGGTATATTGCTAGCATTTATATTTTGTATAAAAAGAGAAACATTTTTATTAAAGAACCACTTCTACTCCGAAGTCCTCTCCCTAAACAACACACTTTGTTTTATTTTGGCTTGCGAGCCGCAAAACCTGTTGGCACGTTTAGGTAGTTGGGACCCCGCCTTTGAGTGCATACTCTGCCATAAGGTTTTAGCTGAAGGCGCAATAGCCAGAGCTAGTGGGCACCAACTAGAGGTACGTTGGCCATAGGACCAGCCGACGTCACAGAAGTTTTGAATTAAAAGTTTTGTTTGGAAAAATGTAGTAATTAAAGTTAAGATGGCGTGTAACAAAAACAGCGTACCTAGAAATAATCTGGTCAGCATTGATTTAAAATAACGGAAAATAATTTTTCGATTTTCCCCTATCTTTTTTTAAAGTTGCGTATTTATTTGGCAATCGTACTTACTTACCTACCCCCATGAATTAAAAAATAGATGCTCCTACCTTAAATCTAAATCAAAATTAATTACCCAACAATCCGCATTGAAAAAGTATATGTCCTTACATACCTACCTACCTACTTACTTTTAAACTACAAAAAAATGCCTCTTCATAAGACATTATTTTATGTACCTACCTACTCAAAAATATATACAAAAAAAAAAATTTTATTTAACACCGCACAACAACGTTTGTAATCATAATCATATGCTCAAAATCCCATCCTTCCCCTCTTCCTTCGACAAATATTGTTCCATGCGAATAACTACGAATGAGTGGAAACAAAGCATAGGGATACAAAACTTATTTTCACTCATAAAATTGAAAGTGAACACACTAACGCCACCTTGTAGGATGACTTTTAGACGTCTTGATTCCTCTATGTATATAAACTCAATGGTATCATTTACTTTCAGCTTGACTCAAACTCTGCGTGTTACATTTCACCACACCCTCACTCCTCTCATTCTCTACAAAAGTAAATTTACTGGTGAAGCTAGAGGGGCTATGAAAATTCATACCATCTTAACAGCTGATAAAGCAGTTGAATTTTTGACAACTAGGTTCCGATATCCTCCGACAGAAATTGGTTTCGGAATTCTTTTACGATTTGGAGTGTTGAAAAAATGTAATAAAATAAATCTATTTATTTAAACATTTCGTACTTATCTATTTCTTGAATTTGTTTTTCCAGGGCAAGGTCAAATGAAAAAACCAATCCAATCAATAATATGAGCGTATGGTCAGTTTGATGCAGGATAAACCAGACATTGCGCAAAACTATACCAAAAGGCCGGCAGAAGTTGTCGCTGAGTTTTGGGAGGACCTGACGGACTAACTGAACCAACTAGGACCATGACAAAGAGATGTTGCTGATTGGAAAAAGGTATGCACATGATCTTAATATTGCTTTAAACAAATATATAGGTTTGGAGTGACTTCAAAACCTATATTAAAAAAAAACTTAACGTAAATAAAAAGGAAAACACGGGTACAGGTGGAGGTCCATTCCGACAAAAATCATTTACGCCTTTGGAGGAAGCTGTAATCGCTTTGGTTAGCTTTAACGAGTCAGTTGATGGCATTGGGGCGATGGTCTTTGGAACGAAACAAGAAGCAGAAATGCAACCCTCAACGTCAACAGCAATAGGAACAAAAGCAAGCCGACCACACTCGCCAAACGCAGCAGACGAGAATAAAGAAAACTCAGAAGTGATAGCAAAAAATTCCACGAAACGCTCGGACCGAGGAGCTCTTTCTTCTATTCAGCTTCTAAGAGCAATTTTTATTTTAAACAATGTTGAAGATAACAAGAAGGTTTCTTATCTTATCAGTATCGCAGAGAAGGATTTTTATGAAAAAAACAAAGAAAATCCTAACGCCATTGCAGGCTACAGATTACTCATATAAGGAGCTTACGAGACATTTCAAACCTGTTCGGAACGTAAGAGCTGAGAGGTATAAATTTATGTGTCGCACTATGATGGAAGGGGAGTCACTCAGAGATTTTTTTATTGAGCTGGAAATGTTAGCGGAAACGTGCGAGCTGGATAGTTTTTTTTGGACCAAGCTCTGTGTGACAAACTCATTTGGTCAATTAAAGATGAGCATATTCAAAAGAAGTTAATCGACGAGCCGCTTACAAAGAAATTTACTGACATTTGTGAAACGGCACGTATGTTGGAGATGACAACAAAAGATGTAAAGGCCAAGCATTCAAGTTCGATTTCCTCATTAAACCAACACTGGATTGGCAGAGAGCGAAATGTCCGTCGCGAGCAGCCAACTGCCATAGGTCCAAGTTCGAGCACGACAAATAGCAACAAAAACCATCATAATTATAGCGCCCAACAAGTTGATCGCCGGGCGCGCCGGAATGTACAGTGATATAGATGTTAGAGCGTTCTGCGTAAAAAAAACACCGCTGTGCTCTGCACTGTGGTGGGCGTGGGTGATGCAGTGTATTTTTTGACTACATGTAAGGGAGAGATGTTCTCTTCCTTTTCTCTTAAATAAGTGGCGTACGTGACCATATACAAAAAGGACGAATTGAGTGGCTTTAAGGCGAATTGACAATAAGCGAGATCTGTGACTGCTGGGCTGGCAGTGGCTATTAGCCAGCCAACGCGACGCGAAGAGTACTGCGCCACAGAATCGTGTTGATCGTGATAGTTAAAGTTACTTTTCTGTTTTTTTTATCGTCTCTGTTATAGATGTCAGCAATGGGGCCATTTTGCAAACGAGTGCAATAACCTGTTACGAATGTCAGAACAGGAAAGTGAGAAGAAATATCCACACACTCGCCTTAACCGGAATTCCTACTCCAGAATACAAAAATAAAACTAACTACAAATTGTATGGAAGCCAGGCATAGCGCCATCTAACTATTTACATTAGCACCACTCTGAATGGAAAAGGAAATACCAAATACGCCCCAGAAGTCCAAGTCTGAGCGTGTCCCACGGCCATTGTACGACTGTCAAATGAACAATAAAATACGCATCCTATTTCCATCTTCACGATCGCCATGACAGTACAAAAGAAAAAGTAGAAGCCGACGTGTTCAGTCCTGTCGGACATAGAAGAGGAAAAAATCGGAAAAAAACCAGAGGAAAACAAGGAAAAACGATAAGCCCTCATAAGAACCTAAACAGAAATCACGAACAACGAGGCATCACATCCTTATAGCGAACGGCGGCATTTTAGATTCGGACCACAACGTAATTACGGTGAGTAAAATGAAATTAAAGTGAATTTTACTGTGTTCGCAATACTCACGCGAGTGAACCATTGTCTCGCCAGGTCGGCACATTGTCGGTTGGGACAAGCATCCCCATCCTCTCCACAAACACGGAGAAAAGGCTCGCCAAGAGCAGCACCACCAGTTGCATAGTCACCGCTAATAATCCGGAACAACGCATAACAGTGAAACGCAGTGTGAACACGTCCCCAACAACAACGGACCAGGCACTTATCGTCCTGCTTCCACGCTCGATTTTTCTTCAGCTAGGTCAAGCTAGAAGTTACCAAAGAGGGTATTCGTGCAGAAAGAGTATAGAACCTAATTGTGTGTATGTTTGATAGGAGCGACGATCAATACGATCCGACGGAGTCGGCATGCACGTGGGCGAGGCCAGGCCATTTAACGCTGCCTAGTTCCATGATTCACCGCTTTGCTGTATCAAGGAGAAGGGCACGGCTCACCGTATGCGATCCGAACCATCAAGCCCCCGAGTCACGCTTCTGACTCGTGACTCGCGATCCGAACCATCAGCAGCGGACGCACAATCATCAGCAGCAGACACACATACATAGCGTAGCTCTAATTCGGTATAGGTTATAAAGTGTGAATATAAAAACGGCGAAGTAAAGCCTAGCGCTCGGTTGAAATCTCTTTACGTAAAATTCCATCTTCTGTGGAGCTCTGATCCACTAGGCTTCCAGTCCCATTGGGGTTGCGTCGTCTTCCGCCAAGCTTCTTCGTTATCCTCGGTGGGAAGCAAGCCCGGTGTAAAAATGTTCAGCTTTCGCACTCTGGTTTAGCCTCAGCACAAGGGTACGTCACCCATACACTTGCATAAGGCCTCGGCTCGGGAGGAGTTTAGTGCCTATCTAATTATTATGCCAAAACCGCCTCAAAGCGAGATTAAAATAAAGGATTAAGTTAAGCCTAATATCCGTAAAGTGTTTGTTTGGAAATAAGGAATGTAAAAGGAACAGGAAATAGAGTGTAAAACCATAACCTACATACACATCATCTGAAATCCAGACAATTCCATTCAATTTTGGTGGTTTAGTATCTGTTCTGTATAACATATCCTTGCACGCTTTTGCTTTTATCGAGTCGGTATCAGTTCGCCAATTAAGAGGCTTCCTTATAATTTTTTCGGTTCACTCACGAATATAATATATGGTGTCCTCAACTAAAAATATAGCAATTCTTAAGTCAACACGGAACATCAGTTCATCGTCACATCGAGGCGGATCGTATTTTCCGGTAAGTCATACAGATTGATATAACATCTCTAAATTTACAATATTTTGTTCGATTCATGCCATATTTATATAGATTATGACAGCAGCTCAACTAAAAGCGGATCGACTCTTTTGAATAATAACGATCTAACATTCCAAAAAAGATGTTTATTATCTTTCAAACACATGAAAGCCATAAACCAACAGATGCTAAAACGAAAGAGAGTGATACGAGCACTGATTAGGAAACCGCTCATTTCGGTTTCTAAATCTTTTTCTTTGAAACTCCATTCGCCTCTTTTTTCGAATCGTAGTATTAGACATAAGATTGTAAGCATTAAGGACGACGTACAAGGAAACAGTCGTCTTTAAGAGTCGAGATAACGCAGACTCCCATTTAGTATTTAGTAAAGTTCAGTTTTCATGTTATGTAGTTAGTTTACTAAGTAAAGTTAAGTACGTCAACATAAGGCTATTCATGAAGTAAAAGGAATTATCTTGGCCGATGGCATTGAGTAATAAAATATTATTGCAATAGTTACAACCTATAATGATATTGTGAGTTTTAATTCATGAGGGTGGATAACAGGAGCTTCTCTTCACACATGTACTAAATCACGATCAGTGGTCAAAGAAGGGACATCTTGAAAAAAATTAAATGGTATCTCAGTTGTCAAGGTGACTCATATTTAGTATGAGATGGGTGGGCAAAATCTACCATGGTGACCTTACATCTGTCACCCGTTCCCAATTCCACAGTGTGTCAACGTATGACACAATAGCAATACAACTCTGGGCATTAGAGGAAAAGGCAAGAATCTTGGCATGATTAAAATTTTTTGTAGACACTGGGTGTGTAGAATACTACGTGAACAAGAACCCGCCCACATCCGGCGAGCTCAGCTGTGCTTTAACCGCAAGCACGCCAAGTATGGTACATTTAGTAGTCAATAAACTGAAGCAACTGTTCAGTTGCTTATATATATAAATAACCCAGCAATAACAAACCAGAAAAGTAGATATAATAATGATGGTTTTAAGAAAAGTCGAAAAATTAGTTCTAAGCCTAGGAACAATATGAACTGTATGGCTAACGTTCCCATCTATCCTGTATCTCGCAGGATTATCCTGTTTCTCTATGCAAAATCCTGCCAAAAAATCAATCCTGTATTAATCCTGTAAAGCGCACGCAAAATTAATTAATCAAAATTGAAAACCTTTCCTCTCTCTATTCAAGATACCTATTGAAAATTGAGAATTGCTTGCAATGTCCGATTGGCAAATTCCAATAACTTCGCTGCTGAGCATGAAAATATTCAAATCACCATGCCAACATAATACATACTTACTTTTTCTTTGTGGCTGTCTCAACTGTGTCATTCAGCGGGCGCAGCTTTTTGCATTTTTCCCCTTCCTCTCGTTCGCAACAATGGTAAAACGGTGAAAACAGTTCATTTGTTAAGAAAACAATGAAATGGGGGTGCAAAGAGTTGCCGTCTGTGTGAATGAGATTGACAAGTTTGTTTTCATATCAAGTAAGTGACGAAAAGTTTCATTTTGGGGAACAGCTCTATGCGCACGTAGATAACGTTGAAAATCTCCATTGTTTATTAATTCCTAGAAATGCCAAAAACTACAAAGGGCAAGTGTATTTTAAGTGAAAAACTAAAAGAAAAATATCCATTTTTCGAAACAACCAGATCAGATAGTGATATAATGTGTAGAAAGTGTAAAAGTGTTTTTTCGATAGCCTCTGGTGGAAATGCAGACATTGTGCGACATTTAAAAACAAGCAAACACTTGATAGCGCTATCTGCAGCATCTACGAGCACAACAATTAATTCATTCTTCTCATCCTCATTCGATTATGATATTGCTGCAATGGAAGGTACCTGGGCATATCACACGATTAAGGAAAACCACAGCTTCAAGTCTTCTGATTGTGCGACAAAAATATTTCGCACGTGCTTTAAAATTAAAAAATTTACGTGTTCCCAAACTATATGTCAAGCCATCGCCGTTAATGTTTTTGCTCCGCAAATTCGAAAAATTCTTAGAGAAGTATTAAAACAGTGTCATTTTGTTTCGATATCTGTGGACGCTTCAAATCACGGTTCAATAAAGTTATTTCCCATTCTTGTCAGATATTTTCTTCCAAATGTCGGTGTTTGTGTGAAAGTTTTGGAAGTGTCATCTGAAGCCGGCGAAACATCAACAATTATCAACGACCTTGTACAAAGAACAGCTGAAGCATACGATCTGAAAGGAAAAATTATTGGATTTTGCGCAGATAATGCTAAAGCGAACTTCGGCGGCCAGAACTTAGAATGAAGCAATGGTTACCACATTTGATTGGAATCGGGTGCGTGGCTCACATAGTTCACAATGCTCTTAAATATGCTTGTGATGTATTTCCGTTTGACGTCGAATGCATTGTCGTCAAAATATATTCGTACTTATATATTTACACTACTCATGAAACAGCAGTGAAAAACTTTTGTGAAACGGCCGGTGTTGAATATTTAAAATTGCTGGGATATGCAAAGACCCGGTTCTTAGCTCTCGGTCCTACCATCAAACGCATTTTACATCTTTTTGAACCTTTGAAAGCGCTATTTATAGATTTGCCGAAAGGAGAAAGAATGTTGAAAGATTTTTTCAATGCTCCTATGTCGAAATTTTGGCTGCTTTTTATTCAAGAACAAGTATGTACATGAAATAATGCACTAAATATATTGAATTTAATACGACCCTTTTCATTATCTAGGCTGAGCTGTTTGCAGAACACGTTCTCAAAATCGAAGGAGATGAAACGTCAGCTATTGAAGTTGCTCATTATTTGGATGCCCTGATTATGACTTTGAAAATGCGTTCTGCGGATGACTTTTTATCTGATGTCTTGTTTACAAAGTGCACGAATTTTTTTGGTAGGTAATTAATTTGTTTTAAATCTTTTGCATATTTTATTACTGTTAATTTTCTTTTCTTTAAGCTGATGCTTGTGAATACATCGAACTATGGGGAGGTCCAGTGATGGAATTAGAGAAGTATTCATGGGCAGCTTTAAATAAAACACTGGATTGGAAAGACGTGGAAGCTACAATGGGGCAGTAGAACGAACAAAAGCTCTACAATGCAAACGAAAAATCGTCTCAGGTCCACAAAGAATTTTGCTACGGGAGAAATTATAGCTCAAAAGCAAAAATTACCGGGTGGAAAGGAAATAAAACGCCAATCCCAGAGCGATGGAATGAAATTTTTAGTCATTTGGGCACCGAAAGCTGTGAATTCAAGGAGATAGCAACTATTGTCGAATTTATTTTATGTCTCCCGGGCTCGACTGCTCCTGTTGAAAGAGTTTTTTCAGCGATGAACAAAACCTGGACGGAGGAGAAAACGCAACTTAAAGTTGAAACGTTAAAAGCTATTTTAACTACAAAAATCAATTTAAAAATGACATGCCTCGAATTTTTTAATTGGTTGAAAACGCAACCAGAAGTTCTCAAAAAAATTCAATCGAGTACAAAGTACTCTGATAACATTGAAAATGAATTGTAAACATTATACTTAAAAATAAAAAATAAAAATTAAAAATGCATAGCAATATCATGCAAAAATTTCTTTTTTATCCTGTATCTCAGCAAAATAAATATGGGAACGTTATGTATGGCTTATGAGAAGGAGGAAGAGGTACATGATTTTTTACTTTCAAATTTAAGCTTAGATAATACAGGAAGATTAAATGGAGATCAAAATAAATTAGTTATAGATCCAAGATCGTCATAAATAAGACGTACCAGTCAAAATGAACCAATAACGAATTATAACGAAAACAATGCTAATTTTCGTTCATGTGCTTTGGAGCCTCAAAACAACGAATAGTAAGACATTAAGACTTAGTAGATACCGGTGCCACAAATAGCCTTTTAAGAGAAAAAGACGCAGCAAGAAGAGTATATAAAAATTAGAGAACAACCACTAAAAATCAATACTGTAGGGAATCCAATTATAATAGGAAACCAAAGATTTAATAATTCTAAAAGAAACATTTATATTTCCAGTAGTAGAAGATTATGAATTTCAATTACATGATTTCCATATAAACTACAATGGAATACTTGGGAAAAAATCTCAGCCTAAGCCAATCATCTGTGTTAAATTCTCCAACCTTACAACGAAGCAACGCATAATGTGCGCAAAGAGGACTAACAAAAACAAACTCATCTCTCAAGTGGTTGATCTCTCCGGCGGGGACGTAAGCAGAAGCAAAAGCAAGAACAACAAAGGAAGCAGCATATTTGTCAACGACTCCCTAACTCGTTACACACAAGCTCTTTTAATGAAGACGAAAGAGATAGCGAAGGAAAAAGGTGCAAAATACGTATGGTTTAGTAAAAATCAAATATTATTAAGAAAGGAAGAGGGTGGAAGAGTTATCTCGATTAAATCATTTAGTGATATCTCACTCATTTGAGTTTGTCTTCTTGTCCTTTTCTTTTTGTATTTGTATTACTATTATGAATTCCAAAAATGATTTAATTGATAACTCTTCTATCCTTGTCCAATGCAAACCTCACTGTGATGCTGTTCTAACTAATAGTTGTTATTGCAATGCAAGATTATTTATTGTTCATCAAAATATTAGAAGTCTGAGAGAAAACTTTTCTGCGCTCGTCGCACATATTAACTCGTTTGCGTGTGTCCCGGATATTGTGTTCGTGTCTGAGATCTGGATCTATGAGGTTGAAGAAAATGATTACTTCCTGCCTGGTTTCAGTTTCTATGCTAAGACAAACGAAAATTACGCAGCAGGTGGCGTTGGCTGCTTTATAAAGAACACTTATAAAATCATTGATGTTTCCAAAGTTGTTTGTCCTAGTGCAGACGTCTTAAAGGTGTCCATCGAAATAAATAATGAAATGTTTGTTTTTTTATGTGTTTATAGATTGCAGATGTTTAATGTGACGATGTTTATTAATGATTTTTCTATTGTGTTAGATAGGGAGAAATCCAAAAACTTAATGGTTGTAGGTGATTTTAATGTTGATTGTCTAGATGAAAGTCCTACGGTATCAAATTATCTTTCTGTGTTAGCTTTAAATGGCTTGACAAATTTCATCAATGTGCCTACTAGGCCTGCATCAGGTACTTGTTTAGACCATATATATGGACGTTTTCGAAATGTTGCTTCCATAGAGTGTGAATATTGTGTTTTTGATTTTTTGATTACTGACCATTCCATGACCGGCGTTCTATTTAACGTAGAATCTAAAAACAATAGCCCAACTCAGAAAAGTGTACAAAGCAAGCCAAAAATAAACTTTACTAAGCTTCGAAATAAGTTGTGTTTTGAGTCCTGGAACAATGTTTATAACTGTAGTGACGTATCGTATGCATATTTTAATTTCTTAACCACTCTTAAAAGCCATATTGCTAGTTGCAGTTCTCTGACCACAAGAAAATCCATAGTTAAACTTAAACCTTGGTTATCTAATTATTTATTAAATAAAGTAACAACTAAAAATAAACTTAGAGTAAAGTGCAAGAAGAACCCAAGCAATGTGTTTCTCAAAATGAAATATAAGAAGATATGTGCTGATTTGAAAAAGGAAATACCAATTTGCCGTGACTCTTATTACCGTGCTCAATTTTATTCAGCTAGAGGTAATCTTAAGAAAGAGTGGAAAGTTGTAAATACCATTCTCAAAAAAAAATCGTCCAATCAAAAAACTATTGTTCTACGTACTAACAATATGGAAATAACAAATACACATGAAATCGCTGACGCTTTTAATAGACATTTTTCAACTATCGGACTTAAACTACATACTGGACTTATTCAAAATTTATGTTATCAATGTTCTGCTATTGGTGATGTAAACTGTAGAAGTTTTGTTTTTGACCCTATAACTCCCTTAGAGATTTTAAGGACGATTGGCAGTTTGAATAACTCAAATTCATGTGGTGTCGATGGTATTTCTAATGTTGTCCTAAAAAATATTGCATGTTTCATTGTGGATGTATTAGCTGATGTTTTTAATCGTAGTGTTTTTTCTGGTATTTTTCCTGAAGGACTAAAGTGTGCAGATGTTATTCCTTTGTTTAAAAAAGGCTCTCCAACTGAGATAGGAAATTATAGGCCGATTTCTCTTCTGTCCAGCATAAGTAAAGTGTTCGAAAAACTTATAAAAACTAGGTTAGTAAACTTTTTAGACAAGACTATGTTCTTTCACCCTACCCAATTCGGTTTTCAAAAGGGTAAATCAACCGAGGACGCACTTTTAAATTTTTGCTCTCAGATAATGTGCAACCTTGACAGTAGAAAATGTACAGCTGCGTTATTCATTGATATAACCAAAGCCTTCGACATGGTTGACCATAAAATTCTTTTAAGTAAACTGGAAAATGCAGGTGTGCGTGGTTTCATGCTTGAATGGCTTGATTCATATCTGAATTATAGATCACAGAGAGTAAAGTTGAATGAGACGAGAAGTGAGGTGCAATTAATCAGGCTTGGGGTACCACAAGGTTCAGTCTTGGGTCCCATTCTATTTTTAGTCTATATCAACTCACTCTTCCACCTCAATCTAAAAGGCTTACCTACTGCTTTTGCTGACGATGTTGGGTTATCGTATGGCGTGAACAGTCCCTTAGATCTTATCGCTGACATAAATAGTGATGTACATATTCTTAGACAATGGTTCGCTGAACACAAACTTGTAATAAGTCCTAAGACTAAATTAATGTTCTTTAATCTATCTGCGTCCATTAATCCAAAACCGGATATATACTTTCATGCACCGAATTGCAAAAAATTTAAATTATATCAATGTAAATGTGCAACCAGTGTGTTTGGTCAATTATTTTGTAATAGTGAAAATTGTAGTGATGGTTGTTTTTTGATAGAGAATGTAGACGATTTTATGTACTTAGGACTCTTAATTGACTCTAATATGAAATTTTCATCTCACACTACTGCATTGAAAAAGTACTTTATTTCCACACTTAGGCATTTCTATTACCTTCGTAACATATGTTCAACTAAGCTCCTAACCACAATTTATTATGGGCTTTTTAATTCTAAGCTTCAATACGGTATAAATTGCTGGGGAGGTGGCTATCAAAACAAAATTCAGCCATTGCTAGTCTTGCAAAAGAATGTTGTCCGGAAAATTTGTCGTAAACCTGCTAGGCATCCTAGTTTTCCTTTGTTTTGTCAATTAGGGATTCTTCCTGTTCGTCACTTATACTGTTTTAAGGTTCTAAAAGCGTTCTTTATGAAGTCTGGTAACCGAAACTTCCGTATAATCCCAAACTATAACCTACGAAATAACTCACTTAATATGTTACAAGTGCCAAACTATCGAACCACCGCATATAGAAATTCTTATTTAGTTATATGTAATCGTTTATTTAATGTCCTCCCGGAAGAAATCAGATGTGTTCACAAGTCCGAATATTTTCTTAAGCGCGTAAAGAATTGGCTGTTTTCTCATCATTATTATAGTCTAGACTCTCTTACTTCTAATATTTTGATTTAACTGTTGTCTCAACTTTTGATGTTAGTATATAGATTACAAAAATTGTGCATCCTTTATGAAGTGATAACAAATTGTTACCATGTTAAATGAATTAAATCTGCTGAAAATTGCTTTTTCTATATTTTTTTTGTTCAATACCCCACCCCATATGATTGTATTTTTCCTTTTGAAGTGGCATTCAACACTATTTGAACTCACTCTGAATAAAATATCGAATGCCACCAAATTTCTTTTACCTTACTTTGTAATTCCTTACATATTGAATTTTTATATGGATTTGTATTATATTATATTTATAAGTAATTTAAGAGAAATAAATATCAAAATCAAACAACAAAAATAACATTCTAACTCCAAATAATAGTGAAATTCGGTATAAGGAGAAAATATTTAAAATTAATGATCAGATTATACCCATATTCTTCAGTGCAGATGAGGAACGGGAATATACTGAAACCATTAATCATTTCAATACAATACCAATAACCGAAACATTTATAAATTCAATTCAGGAAAAACTTTGATTAGATCACTTAAACAATGAAGCTCTTTTACAACTTACAAATAAACATAAAAGTACCTGTTTATTCGCAATAGTTTTCGCGAATCTCAACTATGAACAATAGGTGTTTCAACTATTCACCGTGTGTTCTTGTTTTGCGTAGAAAAGATTGAAACACCTTTATTCCACGTTTTAAATTTAATTTTATTAGGTACAAACTCGTTCAACTATCAACCTTTGAATGCCCTTTCATTTTACTTTATTATAATTTCAATAGCTATTCGCCGGAATCCACAATTGTCTAGTACTAGAAACGGTTACAAATTCAAATAGTTCACAATCAACTTACAAAATAAAATGAAACTATGACTAAAACGATACAATTTAAATTCATTATAGGCGTTTTTCTTTTTTAGCTCCGAGCGGGGCACTGAGCTGTCAAAAAAAAGAACTATGTTAGTTTTTTTTTTAGCTCGGACCGCTCTGAGCACAAAATTTGCATTTCTTTTTAACTCTGAGCTAGCTCAGGGCTCGGTCGATGAGCTCGTTTAAAAATGACCGAGCACATCGAGCGAAAAGCTGAGCGCGGCTGACTTCATTCAGTTTTTGTGAATGACAGCAAAAAAAAAAAAAAAAAAAAATCAAAAATCAAAACAACGGAAATGGCGGCCGAACCTGGTTGCTCTCCCAGTGAAGGTAAAGAAAAAAATAAGTTTTGAGCAGAATAATATAATTATTTTTGATATTTTTTATTGCAGGGGTGAAGTGAACAAAAGAAATGACGTTATTTGTGATTGAATCCATAAAAAGGAATAAGGTGCGGATTGATACCGGTGTCAAGAAAATAGCGTTCAAAGAAATTGCCCTGGAGGTAAATTTGACATTTGGCGTCAACTTCTCCCACGACCAAATCGAAAATAAATACAAAGGACTTAAGAAAACATACAAAAAATAAAGGACGACAATGCTACCACCGGTATGTTTCGGAGATCTTGGGAGTATTTTGACGCCATGGACGAGTTACTCTGCCGGGCACCTGACGTATCTCCGCCGGCTGTTATGTCCTCCGAAGATGCAGAAATTACAATTAATCCCAACATTTGCGAAGTTTCTTTCGATGCAGATAAAGAAGAAGAGCCTAGCTTCAGAGGAGCTCAAAGAAAAAGAATACGGCAGGATTCTTCTGTTGAAAGGCGTCATCAAGAAAAAATGGCAAAAACGGACAGATTCCTGGATCTCTTCCAGAAAATGGTCGAAAAAATGTGTTATTTTGTGAAAATAGTTCTGTTTTTTTTTTTATAAATAAGTGTTCCTATGAAGTGTGACTAGTTTTTTTGTTTTTGTTTATGTAAATATGTTAATGATAAGAATGAAGTTTTTATTTTTCAGATTGTAAGTTGTTTTATTGAAAAAAATATATATGAAATTAAAAAAAGGAATATTTAGTACATATTTTTTTATTTGGAGAACAAATTTTTATTCGTAAAACAAAGCGTTCATTAAAGAAATTCTGTTTGTTTGAGCATTTTGGACATCAACATCACCTTGAACGATATGGTCATCCAAAACGATAAAACCTTCTTCAGTATCATTATGCAAAATACATGAAGCTATAATATATTTCACAATAGAAGTTTGGTTTCAAAGAGTGTATTTTAAACAGCCTTCGAAACCTGCCTTTAAGTAAACCAAATGCACGCTCTATGGTTACTCGACATTTGGAATGAACCGTGTTGAAGATATTCTCTTCTGCCCTTAATCGGCCGTTGTCTTAAAATGGGTGTATAAGCCATTGATTTAAGCTTAGATTATAAGTAATATTGAGATTAGAAGTAACTAATACTGTTGTGAGAATTGTATCCATGTGTAACAAGCTTGAATGAAGGTATGAATGTTTTAAGAAAATAAAATTATTTGCATACTCTATATAACTTTACAAAAGCAAGAAGATAGAATATAAGAAAAACAGAGCAAAGAGAAAAAAAAAATGTAAATTAAAATCCGAACAAGAGATCCCTTATTGTAACAACGACGCGTTGTGAGGAATGCCAGTGTTCGTTTTACTCCCCATTCCCATTTTTATTCTTAATTGTTTAATTTCTAAATATTCGATCACCGCATTAACGATCCTACATAACTCAAACCGTTTACCGACCCATTAAAACAACATGACCCATTAAAATATCGTAGCCTGGCATAAGCCACCACGCTTCGGACGATCAACTCTTTGAAAACCAAACAATAGCCAACACATGCACTGCTTGCTATGCAAACAAATCCCACATGCACTACTATGGGAAATATATCATATAGCACCCAAGCACGGTGTATTTCAAGTGCACTGGGCATTCATCAATGAGTTGGAGATCGGATTACCGAGACCCGAAATGTTGTGGATGCATGAATGCATGTACATCACAAAGGGGAGCGAAGTACAGTTCAAAGTACTGGTGCGCTGACCAAGCTTAATTCTGAATTATGAATTAATGAATATGGGAACATTGCCCCTCGGTGATATACTAGGGTTATAAAGTTATGTAGATCGTGCGTAGCATACGATGACGCTGCGGTTATCCAATATTTAAGGGAGGGAACTGAATTATCGAATAGGGATCGATACAAATATTTCATGTATAAATAGGGAACCCAAATTCTAAATAAAGTGGTACTTTTGTTACCACTACTGGAGAAAGACGTGTCTTTTCGATTAGTCCACTGAAGGAGCTTTGGCTTCAAGGGCAACTGAAATAAAGTCCAATCCTTTCAACTCCCATAAATTCGCTTGCCTAGTTTAGCAGCTCTGCTGCTGGCGAGTATAGACGTTGGCTCTATAGCCGAGTCTACGAAGGGAATCTGCAGCTTCGACGTAGGGAAATAGGACTTACTTTCCAGGTACCCCGTTGCTAGTCTCCGCGAGACATTACAGCGTAAAAGAAAAAATCAAGACATATCACGATTTCTCCTATTTTCCCCAGGAAGGGTGGTGTGAAGGGATCGCACCAGCGACCAATTAATTAATTGCTCTAAAACAATTAATTCTGTTCAAGCCGGTCTCGACGGAGTGACACAATGCATTCACCGGCACTCTGTGAGTGAACAAATAAAATAAAAAAAAGAATCGTATTACTCTGACGGCACGAGCAATGCATTTTAAAGAAAATACAAAAAAATACACACTGGCGATGGCGAGTCAAGGGCACGTCTGGGGTTTACTTGTGTATGACAACATTACCTAACAAATACAGTCGAAACTCGATTATCCGTGATGGTCGGGACCAAGCTTATCACGGAAAATCGAAAATCCCGGTTAATAGAATTTCGGGTCTTTTCATATTTATCTCATAAAGAGCAAAAAATCATTTTATTATTCAAGTAATTAAACATTCACCAATCAAAAAATATTCTTTAATATTAAAAAAAAATCCTGCAGAGTTGTCTGCCGTTGAGATTTCACTTTTCGTTTTTCTTTAAGTAAATTTTTGTTAACACGTTAAATTTGCATTATATCCTGCGGTGTTATTCCAGAACAGTTAGAATCTTCTAAAAAACTCAAAAGTGTAGAACTTGATTTAATTGGCTTATTTATTGGAATTTTCGTAATTTCCACATCTTGTCACTCATTGGAAAGAGCTTGCATATAATGGTCAGATTCAATAGGATTACTTATCATCTCAAGTATGTAGTACCACACTTCGTACTAAGCTACATTAGTACTAAGTAGTACTACTACCCATCACTGACAGACAGAAATTCCTTAAAATACAAATTCGAACATGATACATACACGACTTCACAGATTACTATTCCATATGCCAATCATGGCAACGAGAACAACAACTCAAAGTCCACACAAGGGCTTTCCCCATGACCAGACGATAGTTTTGTAATCACTATCCACCTGCACTAAATTCCCACAAAGGTACAAGCGATGAGATAAGAATTCCGCTTCACCTTGAGCCGCCTTGTGCAAAGTGTCAAATTGTACAGCCGGATGGTGAATTTGTAAACAGATTTATATGCTACATAAGCACTTTTATATAATAGTGTTAGTGAATAGATGTAAGTAATTAGAATAAGATTTCTGTATAAATAGGTTAAGCAAATCATAATAAAATTAATCTTAAACTGAACGCAGTACATGCTTCTCTTTTAATTTCAGATTGGCTCTTTAGCCGAAAAAACACTTGGGCTTTTCAGCCATCAATTTCTACTCGGCTTGGGCTAGCCTTACAATAAGCCCCATAGCTTTGTAGTCGAGGCAGGCTTATACACATAAAAGTATATTGCATACAGTACAAACACACTTATTACAAGTATTTCGTCTTCCGATAAAACAGCAAATGTTGGAGCATTTGCATCTGAGTCGACACAATTTCTAATTTCGTGAACATCAAAATTCTTTGCATAGTCCATAATTTCTGAAACTTCGTCAAGGGCAACTTGTTCTAAAGTAAATAAGAAATGTAAAACATAAAAACTTTGGATTGTGGTGAAAAGTAAATTGTGCCAAAAAAAGACATTTTTTATGTTGAATAACTGGAAAAATCATGTCGATTTTCTGAAGCTACTAGCTTTCGAATATTATCTTTGCGGTGATGACATTTGAGACTACGAATCACGCCCGGTCCATTGGCTGAATCAAAGGTATGCAATTTGGTGTAAGGTATCTCACTATTACGTTTGTGACTTTGACTCACATCTGGGTGAGCTGGACAGTTATCCAAGAGCAATAATACTTTAGAATCTTTGCCAAAGTGTTATGCCCAAAATACATGTGCTGAATTTTTCATGCAGTGGAAATAGAACACACACGTTTAAATGGGAGAGAACACATGTAAATTCAGCATGCCTTGCAGTACTGCAAGTTGTCTCTATTTCTAAATCCACTGCAAAAGATAATGCCACCACAACACAAAAAAAAAAAAAACTAAATTTGAACGTGTTTGGCATCATTGTGTTTTGACGTTGATTTCAAATCTTCAAATCAAATAAAACCGCTGAGTGACGAAATGGAGGAAAAACTAATCGAATTTGTCAAGGAAAATGATTTATTTTATAATAAGCGCAATAAATATTATAAAAACATTTATGTGAAGGACAAAAAAATGGAGGAACTTTCAAAGAAAATAAATGTTCCAGGTAAATATGAATGTTTTTACGAATTGTACGTTTACCACATTTACCTATTTTATTATGCTTTAAATCAAGCCAAGAAATTAAAAGACCGGTGGAGAAGCCTTAAGGATAAATTCTACAGGGACATAAAGGCAATGAAGCTTCCATCTGGAAGTGGGGCACTTACTCCCAAGAAAAAATGGAAATGGATGGACAGTCTGATGTTCCTCAATGATGCCGACTATATGAACGAAAAGTGAGTTTATTCCTATGAGAAATGCATGCATATATCTTTATTTATAAACTAGAATTAGTACCTATATTAAAGAGTGCTATAAGTGTTTTTTTTTCTTTCAGTACTTCAGGAAACTTTCCACAGTTAGAGCCATCGTACGAAGAAGACCATTTTCATCCGGAATTCGAGGAAGATAACGTACAATCCGAAGTCCTTTTTTGTCCGCCAGGTATAGACGAGGAAACGGCAGCATCATCCACATCCATACCAAAAACCAAGAAAAAAGAAAGTTCCATTGAAAGGATGATGTATGAAGCCCAAAAAGAAATGTCCGATTTGGTAAATTTGGCGAAAGAATCTTTGGTTGACTCAGCAGTCGACCCGCCAAAGACGTTGGCTGATCTATTCTTTGAGGGCCTTGCAAGACAAACGAACGAGGCAAACCTGTCGGCAGAACAAATTTCTGAGCTGCAGCTGGAAATTCTCCAATGTTTTCATACATTTATGTATAAAAAATAAGTACCTGTTCCTTTTTATAATAATAAAAGCTTTATTAATTCAGGTAATCTTTTAAAAAATCTCTCATGTTAAATGCGTTTCGCGAGGCATTAAATCTTGTAAAGAGCCTGCTCTGATCTAATGGGTTAACTTCCAGCCGCCAGTTTCCTCTAATTATTTCACCTGCTTCCGTTATTTGGTCAACGTAATTTTCAGGGCAATAAATAGAACCGTCATGGAATTTGACAAAATTGTGAAGAACAAGTGTAGCTTTTACGATTTTTTTAGCGTTTTCTGGAACCATGTTTAGTGAATTAGTCAAAATTCTCCATCTGGCCGCAAGAATTCCAAAGGTGTTCTCAATTCTTACACGGGCTTTAGACAACGTTTTGTTGAAATTCTCTTTATCGGGAGAAAGATTTCTTCCCGGATATGGCCTCATTATGTTGCATTTCAATGGAAAGGCTGCATCCCCAACAAAATAAAACGGAAATTCATGATTTGAATTCGGCAACAGTTTTGGTTTGGGAATGTTAATCGTTTCAGCTAAAATGCGGCTTCCAAATCCACTTGCCCTTAGAATACCTCCATCGCTTTGGCTACCGTAGGCTCCAATGTCGACTGCGGTAAAGGCATAGAGTAAAGTGATCCGGAATTTGGTGGACACTTTATTTGAAGATGTTTCCCATCGATTGCTCCTACAACGTGGGGCATTCCCGATTTAATAAAAAATGCATCTCCTATTTTTTCCCATTCAGCTTCATTAGGTGGAGCCAAGTAAATGCCATTTAGTTCATCCCAAATCGCTTCACAGGTTTCCAGAACTATCTTACGGATTGTTGAAACTCCAACTCGAAATGACCACGCCAACATTTGTCGACAAACACCATGTGCCAAATATCTGAAAGAACGAATCAATTACCTATTTTGTTTTCAATAAACTAAAGATGTAGGTATTCTACACCAAAGTAATTGCTAGTCGGCATTCTGAGCTAATGGATTCGCGTATGAAATCTTTTTTCTGTATGCGTTTCTCTATTAACTGCTTGAGTAACATGAAAGTTTTAACATCCATTCGCGTTGCTTTTTTAAATTCTTCAGTGTCTTGATTTTTTATCACAGTGAATAATTTAGTGAAGAATCCATGGAGTTTCCTTTCGTGCTCCGAATATATGAACCTAGTCCATATGCGCTTTCTTTTTTTCCTTTGCGCTAGGCTGCACAAATACAAAAACTTCCAATACGATTGGAAAGCAGGTAGCAGCGAAATAATTTTTCGAACTTTATTGTATTTCACAATATTCATTGAAAAATGTAATAAGTATTTAAATCAAAATTTCACAAAACACAACACAGCTGTCAGCAAAAGAATGACGTTTAGGTATTGAATGACAGAACTCACTGCAATTACGTCAAATAAAACTTCTGTTCGTGTATCTTGCTTGCTGTACTGCGCGCGTCACTGCGTCCAGAAATTCAGCACATGTATTTCAGGCATTACATATGTGGTAAACGCCTCCAAAAAATACTGGTTTCATCGGCGTTGTATTCAGTTGTATAAAAAGCGTGGCACCTTCGTAGTCAGCAGATTCTTTCTTACATGTTGATTTTATTCCATGGATTCCATGCCGGTTTTTGAATTTTCCCTCCCAACCTTGAGAGTATACACATTCGGAGGCTATGTTAAGTTTGGCATGGACAAATTTAGCCTTTTCTACTTTGCTGACGAAACCGTGCTCGATTTTAGTATTTTCAGCTTGTTTGACGGTTTTTCGTTGTACTGTATTATTTTATCAATTGCAATTTTTCTTTTATTCACCCCAATTACCGATGTCGTCTCTCTTTTTCGGCATCTCTGGTTTTCTCTGTCGTGTCGTTTTTTAAATGGCATTCCATAACTTCTTCGACGCGACGATTTTGTACCAGATTTTTAAACGACGAAAAAGTAACAAACATCTGTCAAAATCAAATGAAACTCAAAATTTCACATACAAAATTATTGCTCGATACTCAATTAAAGAACAAATTTTAAATTATTAGTAAATAAACCAGTAATTAACCCTGTAACTCCCCATACCGCCTCTAGGCGGGCATTTCTTAAAGCCCTATTAATGATTCAGGTATTTGATATTCGACAAGTGATGAGCCCAAGCTAAAGTCCACAGATGGCTCTGTTGGTTGTTGTGCTCCATATTTCCGTAGCATGCTTCGTTTCGCAGTTATATGAGTTTGAAGTTCAAATTTGCAGAAATTGGTCGAAGATAATTATTTTGTTCAGGTCTAGTTTATAAATTTTCGATATATTACAATAATAATAATAAATTGAATAAATAATCGGTAAGTTGGAAAAGTGTGGCGCATCGAATGGTGTATTGCATTTTGATTATGGTGTCCATTTATTTAGGTTATATTGACCATTTAGTGAGCCTGCCTATAGACGGGCAGGGCCAGTGGGGCGAACTTTTTTCGCCATACAAAATCATATTGCAATACCTTTTCGCTTGTTTTTTTCGGTATAGTTTCTTCGAAATTTGCATTATTTTTATATGTATTGTTAGCAATGTCGCACCGTAAGATGTACAACCTGTCGAAAATGTCGGACGCCGAAATCGAAGAGCTGATGAATTCAGTGCAGAGCGACAATGAGACTGGCAGCGAAGGTGAAGATTTGGATAGTGATGACAATTTGGCCGTTCCTGATTATATCTGTGAAGAGAATGAAGCATTCATTGACCAGTGTTTGGATTCGACTGAAATAGGTGAAGCTATCGCTGCTAGCATGAACATGAGCAGTCTCAATGCCGGTGGAAAAGAACCAATATCGTCTACATCGAATACTGTTGTGTTTGATTCTACTGCTACTGTTATGCCCGATTCTGTTGCGACTGATATCTCTACACGCTTCATGAAGAAACGTTCACGTCCAACTGAACTAGAAGAAGAACCGGATGGGCCAACTACAACTACCTGTGGACAATTCAGTGGTGATTTGAATAATATGACGAACGATTCACAAGAATTCAAATCAGTGCTTTGGAGGAAGCAACATTTACAGCTGCATGTGAACGAAGTTGTTTTCCATGGCCAGAAGGAAATGCCAGCTGAAATCGCAACTTTGAAAACTCCATACGATTGCTTCCATTATTTCGTTACCGACGAGTTCCTTGATTTTCTGGCCGAACAAATGAATTTGTATGCACGCCAACAAAATATTGCAACTCGATTCATCACCGATGGTCCAGAGATGCGTAAGTGCATTGGCATTATGTTTTTCATGTCTGTTTACCGCTATCCGAACATTCGTGAATACTGGGGACGTCTTTCGTTGGAAGCAGTTAAAAGGACAATGACACGCAGACGGTTCGATGAACTGCGGAAAATGTTACATTTTAATGACAACTCAGGTGCGCATGGTGACGATAAGTTTTACAAAGTGCGACCGTTGGTTCAGCACTTCAATGATCGGTTTGCATCGGTTCCAATGCTGCAACGTCTCTGTGTCGATGAACAGATGTGTGCAACAAAAATGCGAGGCAATCCAACTCGGCAGTACATGCCAGCCAAGCCGCATAAATGGGGTACAAAAATCGTTGCGCTCTGCGATTACACTGGCTTCTCGTATTCGTTTGAGATCTATTCCGGTGCTGGGGATAATATCACTCCAGTGAATGCACTAAATCTTGGAGCCTCTTCGAATGTTGTCATTCGTTTGTCGACCAAAGTCCCGAGCGACGTCAACCACATCATCTACTTTGACAACTTTTATACATCGCTGGGTTTGGTGACATATCTCCGGAGTCGCGGAATATATAGTTTGGGAACGGTGCGTGCAAATCGTGTGCCGAATATAAAACTGTCGAGCGAGAGAGAACTGGAAGCAAAGAAAGTTGAACGCGGTTATTCCGAGGAATACGTTGCCAATGCATACGGAATTGACATCAGCAGCGTTTTGTGGCGCGACTGTAACGAAGTAATCTTCGCCACATGTGCTGTGGCACAAAAACAACTCCCCACCACCACCAATACATCAGCAAGCCGAATGCAGCGCCAAACACAGCGACAAAACTCACCACACCACCCCCAACCCACCACGGCACACACACTCGCACACTCCTACCAATACCAACACGCGTGCCCACACTTACCCCATTCGCAATTTCACCACTGATTGGATGCGCATGACTCCCACAAAATAGAAAGTCAGTCGAGTGGTGGCCGCCGGACCAGACACATGACAGCTGGATCCAGCCAACATGTGTGGAGCAGAAGCGCTCTGGTGGACACTACGGGCTCACGTAGCAAGAGCGGGCAGCGAGGACACAGGGCTCGCAGCTTATTGCGGCCCAGGTACTCGCCCCTCTTAGAAGTAGTTGGTAGAAGGGAGTTAAATAGATAGTAGTTGGTAGTGTAGTGTAGTTATGTAGAAGGCCACAACAACAACAACAGAACAACATCAACAGCACTAGGGACCACAACAGCAGCAGAGACCACAACAACAACAACCACAACAACAACAACGAGAACATCAACAGCAGCAGAGACAACACCAGCAACAGAAGCAGCACCACCACAGAGACACCAGCAACAGAAGCAGCACCACCACAGAGACGCCACAGAAGCAGCACCACCACCGAGACACCATACAGGAAAACTCACCCCAATAGGCGCCTATATAAGAGGATAGCGCCTAGGAGTCGAGGAGTTCACCGCCGGAGCTTAGCCACGCCGCATCGACGCCAGGAAGCATAGAAAGTTATTTTTATTAAGTTAAATAAAGTTTAAATTCGAAGTTAAAGTTAAAATTTTGCAAGTGTTTAATTTTTCGCACATTTCCTGGGTGCTCATTCGCGGGTCGACTCTTTCCCCCTCCCCCTTTTTCTATTTCTAGGACCCAGGCATTCCCGCTTAGCCTACCCCGGCTGGGAAACCACGTTATAAATGGCGCCCGAGCAGGGACAACAACAAAGTTAAAGTAAAATACGACCACATCGAGCTCACGAGAACACTGCACATGGGGAAATCGGGGATCTACGAGCTATGGAAAAGACTTGCAATACACATCGACAGGGCAGACGGAAATAAAACACACTTGAAGAACTAGAGGCCCGTTACAGCAAACCAACGCCGCAGACATCGATCGACAGGCGAATACAACACAGCAGAGAAAACCACCGTTCCTTCTTTCAAGCCACCACAGCTAATGGAGCAGCCACGCAGCACCAATACTGTTACTTGGAAGACCATCGCAGCAGGGGAAAGGACGACCAAGCACGCAGAAACACAACCGTTCAGAGAAGCGGTACTAAAATCAGGCGACGACATAGCGGGACAACGAAGCAAAACAAAAGTAACAGAAAGACAAGCAATTCTAGGGTCAGAAGAGGAAGACCGCTACGAAAATCAAACGAGACCAACGAAAGATAAGATCACAGATCCGAAGATGTCAGAACACGAGATCAGCGACGCAGAAGTCTGCGATAAGGTCCGCAAATGGGGGATCCGCTATGATGGAGGAAGAGACCCACTCGGATTCATAGAACGAGTAGAGGAACTGGCTAGGTGCTACTGCCTCCCCATCGACCGAATTACCAGAACTTTGCCGGAGCTTTTAAACGACAAAGCTCTTTCCTGGTATCGCAATAACCACAGCGACTGGACAAGTTGGAACAACTTTAAACAGGACTTTCAACTCTATTTCTTGCCACCACGATACTTCGAGCGACTTGAGGACGACATCCGGCGACGAATCCAGGGCCCGAGGGAAAGATTCACGGAGTACGTCACGGCAATCCAATCTCTTATGCGGTGGACCAAAGACATGAACAAAAAGCAACAACTGGAGAGGATATACAATAACTGCCGACCAGAATATAAGCTGTATATTCGGCGAGGAGACTTTGTAACATTACGGGATCTTATCCTCCTCGCCCAAGAATACGAATGCATCCGTGCTGAAGAATGCCCAGACCGGGTCAACAGTATGGAGGTACCCAGGGGACAATGCCATCATGTGCACACGACGGAGAAGTGGTCGAATCCAAGAGGTCACAGTCAGGAGCCTGTGAAACAAAGACCACCAAGGTTACGAAATGGTTGCTGGCGATGCGGTCAAGAAGGACACGTGCGACGGAACTGCCAAAATCCACAAGTACTGTTCTGTTGGGATTGTGGCAGACCAGATGTCCGAACGAAAGATTGTTGTGGCCGTAATCGCATAAGGCATGCCTTCACCAATCGATCCTCGCTGTTTATAAATGACGACACACGTATTTACACACGTATCACCATTAAGGACGACGAATACGAAGCTCTCATCGATACCGGAGCAACACGATCGTTTATCGACTCCGAAACAGCCAGAAAAATCACCAGCGACATAACACAAAGCCCATATGATAATCTATACACACGCCTCGCAGACGGCAGCAACGTGCTTATTGAGGGTAAAACGATCGTCGACATCAGTTTTAATACCTGTACCTATAAACAGGAGTTATTAGTCATGCCCCGTATGACCAACGCCATCATACTGGGAATGGATTTCCTTACACGAGTGGGGGTATTCCTACGTCTCGGCTCCAACTCAATTGAGATTCCGCAGCGCAGAACGTCAGCAACAATCGACCGAGATACGCCAGCCATAGTCGACACTTTAAGTGAGCCCAGGCAGCCAGTAGAAGATACAGGCGGAAGCAGCACGAACGAGTTCTCGAGTAATCTTGCAAAGCAAACGAGGGGAGCCGAAAGGAAATTATGTAGTGCTAAGACAAAAAAGAAGACCACGAGGCCGAAAAGGAAGTCTTACAAGGATCCGATGCCACTCCAAGTATCAGATGAACAGCCGTCGCAAAAAGGGGACTGGAGCGCCAAGAAGATAACTGCCGTAATAAAAGAGCCGTCAAACTTACCGGATTACCGCATTGAAGAAGGAAACCTATACCGGCACATCCAGGAGAACACCGCCTACCTCAAAGACGACTACATCCCGTGGAAGCTCTGCATCGCCAGAGACCAACGACAACGTGTGTTGGAGGAGTGCCACGACGACGAGCCAACCACTGTTAATTATAGAACTAAGAAGACCATCGCCAGAATAGCCAAGTATTACTATTGGCCTGGAATATTAAGGGATGTCGCGAAATACGTTCGCCGCTGCCAACCGTGCTCACGGCTTAAAACGCAACCACGGGCAGAAACCATTCCAGCCATCGAAGAGCCCATACGCAGCAAGCAAAGCCCTGTCATAAGGATCCCAGCACCCATAGGATTGAGGAGAGTTGTCATCACGCCCTCACCTCAAACACCGGATGTTGATTGCTGAAGTAGGAGGGGGATGTAACGAAGTAATCTTCGCCACATGTGCTGTGGCACAAAAACAACTCCCCACCACCACCAATACATCAGCAAGCCGAATGCAGCGCCAAACACAGCGACAAAACTCACCACACCACCACCAACCCACCACGGCACACACACTCGCACACTCCTACCAATACCAACACGCGTGCCCACACTTACCCCATTCGCAATTTCACCACTGATTGGATGCGCATG
This sequence comes from Portevinia maculata, assembly GCA_949715645.1. Taxonomy (NCBI): domain Eukaryota; kingdom Metazoa; phylum Arthropoda; class Insecta; order Diptera; family Syrphidae; genus Portevinia; species Portevinia maculata. Next base: position 116,065,305 of record OX454528.1, on the reverse strand, counting down.
ACTCCCACAAAATAGAAAGTCAGTCGAGTGGTGGCCGCCGGACCAGACACATGACAGCTGGATCCAGCCAACATGTGTGGAGCAGAAGCGCTCTGGTGGACACTACGGGCTCACGTAGCAAGAGCGGGCAGCGAGGACACAGGGCTCGCAGCTTATTGCGGCCCAGGTACTCGCCCCTCTTAGAAGTAGTTGGTAGAAGGGAGTTAAATAGATAGTAGTTGGTAGTGTAGTGTAGTTATGTAGAAGGCCACAACAACAACAACAGAACAACATCAACAGCACTAGGGACCACAACAGCAGCAGAGACCACAACAACAACAACCACAACAACAACAACGAGAACATCAACAGCAGCAGAGACAACACCAGCAACAGAAGCAGCACCACCACAGAGACACCAGCAACAGAAGCAGCACCACCACAGAGACGCCACAGAAGCAGCACCACCACCGAGACACCATACAGGAAAACTCACCCCAATAGGCGCCTATATAAGAGGATAGCGCCTAGGAGTCGAGGAGTTCACCGCCGGAGCTTAGCCACGCCGCATCGACGCCAGGAAGCATAGAAAGTTATTTTTATTAAGTTAAATAAAGTTTAAATTCGAAGTTAAAGTTAAAATTTTGCAAGTGTTTAATTTGTCGCACATTTCCTGGGTGCTCATTCGCGGGTCGACTCTTTCCCCCTCCCCCTTTTTCTATTTCTAGGACCCAGGCATTCCCGCTTAGCCTACCCCGGCTGGGAAATCACGTTATACGACAACAAATCAGTCCGGTTAATATCGACTTATGTTGGTATTAAACCCTTTTTGTCACGCACAATCGACGAGCAGCCACAAAAAGCAGTTCGATGGGACCGAAAGAAGAAAGAATCCAAGGAAATCGACTGCCCTTTTATCATCAAGGAATACAATCGGCACATGGGTGGTGTCGATTTGATGGATGGTCTTCTTGGTCGATACCACATTCGCATCAAGACCAGAAAGTGGACGAATCGTATCTTCTTCCATTTGTTGGATGTGGCTATGGTGAACGCGTATATTCTGTACCATCGTTTGCACTCAGCAGACCGCTCCACTTCTCAATTGCCGATATTTCGCACAGAAGTAGCTGAATCATTGTGCCAGATTTCCAGTGTTCCAAATGAGAAACGTGGAGTGGGTCGACCGTCGGCATCAACTATACCTCCACCGAAACCGAAAGCAAAAAAGGATTATATTCCGCAGGCATCAGTTCAATTCGATAATGTGGGTCATTGGTGCGCATTTCACGACAGATCAGGCAAGAAGACATGCAAATTACCAGGATGCAAGTCCGAAACGCAAGCATTATGCACTAAATGCAATTTCAATTTGTGTAATTCGGCTACGAAATCTTGTTTCCTTACTTTTCATTCCAAGTAATATTTTAGTTTTCATTTTCATTCACTATAATATAATACATTTTTAACTTAAATACAATTCATTTTCATTCGTTTCAAAAAAATATTTTTTTTCGATTCAGCACACTTGCCTAGAATTTTTAATTCTGGCAGCTCCAACCCGCCTAAAGGCGGGTTACCTATTTTTACCTTTATCATATTAAAAATTTCAGGTAATCAAAAATTGGAGACGGTAGGTATTTTTTATATTTTCTTCAGAACATAATTTGAATTTCTGAGCGAAATCAAAATTAGGGGAGTTAGAGGGTTAAGATGATACTCGTAAGTGTTGAAATGTATTACAATACAAGTAGCGACAGTGACGAGGATGAAGAAGGAGGAATGCGGAATTTTCAAACTGCACAATTAATTATAAAAAGGAAGCAGATAAGACAAAACTCAAATCCATTTGACTTGCCTGAATCAAAGTGAGTTCCATATTTTAAATTGAATTTTAGCTAATTAATAAAATGTTTGTACCCTTTAAAAGATTCAAGCAGTACTTTAGATTATCAAAGGAAGCATTTACGAGTAGGTATCTTTTGGATGAAATAAGTACGAAAACAACGATTCGGCAACGTTCATCATCGATTCCAACAATATTGAGGCTCGCAGTCACTTTAAGAATTTTAGCGGAGGGAAGTTACCAACACGGCGCTGGAAACGATTTCAATTTGGGATTAGCTCAACCAACAGTTAGCAAGTTTTTTAAAGAAATAAGTAACATCATGGAAGTTCATATTTGCCCCAAATGGATTCGTTTTCAAATGACAGACGCAGAAAAATCTGAAGCAAAACTTTGCTTCTTTAACAAGACAGGATTTCCTGGCGTCATTGAATGTGTAAATGGCACACATATAAGAATTTTCACGCCCAAAAAAGAAGAACAACACTTTTACTACAACAGAAAAGGTTTTTATAGCCTCAATGCGATGTTAGTAAGTATTTTTGCTTTTTTTGCCGAAAAGATATTTTTGCAATTCAATATCAAGGTTTGTGATCATAAAATGCGCATTCGTTACATTGATGCAAGATATCCAGGTGCAAGTCATGATGCACTTGTATGGAATTCAAGTGAAATAAGGGAAATGCTGGAAGCTAATTTCAATAGCGGCGAAAGAAATACATGGCTATTGGGTAGGTGAAATACTTTTATGTTAAATTTTGACTATTCACTTTATCAAAAATAGGTGATGCAGGATACCCACTTGAGCCATTTTTAATAACTCCTTTTAGAGCCACCCAAGAAAGAAGTCCTGAAAGTAATTTCAACTTAAAGCACGCATCGACTAGAAACGTAGTTGAAAGAACAATTGGCGTTTTGAAGAATCGTTTTCGTTGTCTACTCAGTGCACGGCAACCGCATTACAGTCCCCAAAAAGGAACCCAAATCGTCAACGTGTGTTCAGCTTTGCACAACATTGCAATCAACTACGGATACGGAATAGATGAAATGAATCTATCTGACAATGTCGAAGTTGAAAACAGTTTTCAAGACACAAATAATAATAACACAGCGGGAACTAGAATTAGAAACCAAATAATGAACGCAATAATAAATTAATAGTTTTTTTATTAAGAAGAAAATAAAAAAAATTCATAACTTACTTATGTACACATACATACTAAATAAAAAAATAAAGGAAATTCATTATTTGTGATTAACAGGTTTAATTTGATGGTTTCACAAGGCACGGAGATGATTTCTAAACTGGCATTTTCTTATGTTGTGACTTGAGCGCAAGCTTCTTCTCTTGGATTTTTCTTTTTTTATTTCTAGATCCATCATCTTTATTTTATTTGTTTCTTTTCTTTGTGCTTCTTTTCTTTCCATCTCTTGTTTATATATTATAAGTGTTTCCTCTTGGATTTTAAGACGTTTTGTGTCTCTCCTAGCAAAGTCCTCCGTTAATTTATAAGACTTTCTATACATATACCTCTCTACTTCCTTCGTATATCCTTCTATTTTTTGTATACTTTTGTTGATAACATTTAAAGGCCCATTTAGACGATCATTTCAGTTTCAGTTTCAGTTGAGCTATCAGTCCAGATTTCAGTTAAACTGATATCTAAATGCAAAAACTGAAGCGTTTAACTGAAACTGAAACTGATGGAATTCCCATAAGTTCTCAGTTCAGTTATCAGTTAAACTGATGTGTAAATACGTTTCAGTTCAGTCGACATTTTACTCGCAGTTGGCGTTGAATCGATATGTCGAAACGGAATGATAACATGGTCGATTTCATTGAAATTTATCGCGCTTGTCCATGTTTGTGGAAGAAAAGTGACCATTTTATCACAATTCAGTGAAAAGGGAAGCAGCATAGGGTAGGGTGGGGCACTTTCGACGATGGGGCACTTTCGACTTTCGCTATTACAGAAAGGCGGTAAATTTTTAAATATAATGTTTTATGGCAACTCGTGCCACACTGTTCTCTCAGATCGTACACGAACTATGATAGTTCTTCTTCAGCAGTTGTGGTGGTTAGACCGGTTTTTAACTTTTTCAAAGATTTTTTGCAATTTTTCCTGTACACGAGGTAAGTGATATTTAATTCTTTCTTATGGAAATTCTTTGGTTGTTAGTGTCAAACGTTTGGGTTTATAATATATTTAAGTAATTTATAACATTTAATTGATTTTTGTTTATAAGTTTTGTGAAAAACAATAACGTTTACTAAAGTAAAGGATGGGGCACTTTCGACGAAACCACATGGGGCAGTATTGGCAAAAGTCGAAAGTGTCCCATGTTGGATTTATTAAGTTATAAAAAATTTACAGAATGGTTCGTTCTTATAAGAAAAGTACAAATAGATGTTATATCGACGAAACAATAGTTAAGAAAGCTCTCGAAGAAATTAGAAATAAAATCGAAACTCCCACGTCGGCTGCTCGGAAATATGACCTAAAACGGACAACACTTATTTCGAGGTTGAAGAAACCAAATTCATATAATGAGTCCAGTGATTCCCAGCTCACTGAAGTTTACGGCTCCAAGTATGCAACCCAACAAGTGTTCTCCAAAAATCAAGAGCGTGAGCTCGTGGACTATTTTAAAAGGTGTTCCGCACAAGCGTTTGGTTTTACGTATTCGATGGCACGAAAGTTTGCTTTTGAATATGCAAACAAAAATAATATTATAGTGCCAAGTTCCTGGACGAACGAAAAAGAGGCTGGAATTGAATGGATACGTGGGCTTCTGAAAAGACATCCAGATATTTCTTTAGTTTAAAAATGAATTTCTGATATATTATAAGTAGTTGACGATTGTGCCCCACCATGGGGCAGATTCGCCTTTTTAAGGCAGTTTACATTTTTTTTTTTTTAATTATCAGGGTGAACTTAAGTTTTAAGAAATTATGAATTTTTGTAGTAAAATAATCATAGCTTTTAATAAAAAAAGAGGTTATTCAAATATTTATTTGCGAAAGAAGTTATTTCAAATCTGCCTAAAAAGTGTTGAATCTGCCCCACCCTACCCTACAATATGTTGCTGCAAAAACTAAAAGAGGTGGATACGGAAGCGACGAAGGCAAAGGTCACGGCAAAGATTAAAAGCCTTCGTTCTGTGTATAATAAAGAGTTAAACAAAATAAAGCGCTCAAACAAAAGTGGAATAATTTTTTAATTTTGGTGAGGGCAGAGATAGCTGTCATTTACGACTTCGGTGATCGTGACGATTGATAGCACTTTACTTGATCTTTTAACTGCTGTGGTAGAAGGAGATGCCATTATCCTTTCACATACATTTTCGCAAAAACTGAACAAAATGAATCACAAACAGCCCTTTACTTTCATGTGCGTGTCTGACTTGTGCAATCCAGGAGATACAAGAATTCTGTTAGTTTTTAGGAGTCAATTGAACTTGTTCGATTTTTTTTCTTATGCAACGGATATGAGTTAAATATTAAAAAAATCTGTTGTAATATTTAGTGAGTGATTTATTTTTTGTTCTATTACGGATACTAAAGTGAATGCCGGTTAAAAGAATTATAAATATAAAATTATTTTTCAAGAAAAAGCCCGCTGCTAAAGGTTCGAGCTGAAGGCAGCAGTGCCTAAGCGAGAGGGTTCTACCTATAAGAAGTACGTTGGCCACAGGACCGGTCAACGCTACAACATTATATTAATATTTGATTTAATTACAAAGCTTTCAATTATTTTCTTTTCAATGTAGGCTGCGTAAATCGTTTCTATTCGTATTTCGACGCGGATGACGTTTGTGTTCCAGATGATGTGTGTGTTGCCCAGTTGAAATCGTTTTGTGAGCCGGTTATGCAAAATGGTAGACGCATCACTACTTTGGATGACACTAATGCCCAAAGTTGTGATGACGATGAGGTAGATGGGATAGAATGCAGCGATTCCATCTTAGCTGACATTGTCGAAGACTCAGCTACACATTTAGAGGTCAGTTTAATCGATCAGTCAATTGTATCAACTGAGCCATCGACTTCTAGATTTGATCCCAAAAAAAGCTGCCTGAGAAAAGTAACGGCCACAAAAACTGATATAAAGCTTCCTTTATCAAATAAGAATACCACATTTACGTGGATCAGGGACTCTGAGGTTGCTATGATCCCTATTTTTCCGTCAGCAAATTGCGAAGACTGCAAGGATATTAAACCTCATGAGCAGTTTAAAAAATTCATTGACGATGAGCTCTTGGAACATATTGCGAATGAATCAAAAATATATGCTATCTTTCTCGACAAGCCAAATCCGCAAATCACCATCGCTGAGCTTAAAACGTATATTGGCATCCTTATTGTAAGTGGGTATAATGGCCGCAACAGCTTTAGATCTTTTTGGAATGCCGATGATGATATGCGCAACGAAATGGTGTATTCTGCTATGCGAAGAAATAGGTTCCAACAACTCTCGCAGTTTCTGCATTTTGAAGATAGTGGGAAAAAGGTGAACGATGGTGACAAAATGTGGAAATTGCGGCCGTTGACTGACCATTTGAAAGCAAATATGATCAAGCATTTTCATCCAGAACAACAGTTATCGTTTGATGAGAGCATGATCTCATATTTCGGACACCATGGATGCAAGCAATTTATTAAAGGCAAGCCATTACGATTCGGCTACAAAGTTTGGTCTCTGTGCACTACATCCGGCTATTTAATCAATTTTGAAATATATCAAGGCAAAAATCCAAGATCAAACGGAAGTTATGAGGAAAAATTCGGCAAATGCGCAGCACCAATTGTAAATATGATAGACGACTTTTCGCCAGAAATCCAAAGGTTGCCTTTTTGCTTTTATTTTGACAACCTCTTTACATCTTTTTCACTACTGGCATATTTGAAGTCTCGGGGCTATTCAGCAACAGGAACAATTCGAGAGAATCGAATCCCCAAAAGTTGCCCAATCGAACACAAAAAAAAAAATTGAAGAAGATGCCTATAGGTTTTTCAAAATCAATCAGGATGAAGGAGACCAATATTGTGCTAACCAAGTGGAACGATAATGCTGTCGTGAATATTGCGTCGACTTCTTACGGAATGCATCCAATTTCGAATACGCAGCGTTATTCCAGTGAGGAAAAGAAGAAGGTTAGCATTCCGCGTCCGCGTGTTGTAGGTGAATACAACAAACACATGTGTGGGGTGGATCGCATGGATCAAAATATTGGCCTATACCGAATTGGGATTCGAGGAAAGAAGTGGTGGAACAGCATTTTCACTTGGTTGGTCGATGCTTCTATTCAAAATGCTTGGCAATTACATCGTCTAGTTTATCCTGATATGCCGCAGTTGGAGTTTAGGCGAAATATTGCAGTATATTACTGCAAACGCTTTGGAGAAAAGCGAAAAACGGTTGGGCCTCGTAAGTATAATAAGGAAAGAGGAAAGTGGAGGAGACAGCTGAAAAAACACTGCGTTACGATAGAATGCAGCATTTTGTTCGGCATTGCGAAAAAAGAAGGCGATGTGGTGGTGACTTTTGCACCTCGATTGGACGCACTGAGTGTTCGAAATGCAATATCGGGCTGTGTATAAAATGTTTTGCAAGTTTCCACACAAAAGAGGAATAATACAAAAAAAAAAAATATTTTAAAGATGTTTTATTTTTCCGCGTACAAATGTATTTTCTGTTAATCATGCCCAGTGTGACCATATGGTCACACCCTTTATTTTGGGCTAGGAAGGGGGTGGGAACAAAAAAATTTAATATATGTGATCCTTACATTCTATAGCGCATGTAAATCAAATATTTTTAAAAAAATCAAAAAAAAAGTTCTGGGCAGATTCGGGTTAAATAAGGTCTTATCTAATACTTATGATAAACTGCTAATACGGTTAAGCAATGTCTTTTATGTACCTTCACTGTAACTGATAATAAGCCATAAATAATGTCTTATATAATCCTTAGTTTCAGTAGTTATACAAGGTGGCACAAAAGTAATCCTCCTATCAGAAAATGCTATAAATTTTGCGATTGGCCCCTAATGTCAGTTCTGTTTTGACATTTGTGTAGTAAACACATGCGAAATACACGTTAATAAACAATGTTACGCTACACTGCTCCAGAACGCGGAATATTGGTGACTATTTATTTGAGCAATAATCGGTCGGTGACTTTGGCAGAACGTGATTTTCGTCGCAGATTTCCTACCCGTCCAACGCCTACTGGTGAAACACTGCGACGTTTAGCCGCTCGCCTCGAAGAGACTACAACACGATATGCTACCAGGCGTGGCAGACCACGGAGTAGCCGTTCTGCAGAGAATATTGCTGCTGTAGCCGAAGATGTCATGGAAGCGCCGTCGACATCGACCAGACGACGTGCCACGCAAATGGGTATCAGTCGACAGTCATTACAGCGAATTTTGGTACAAGATTTGGAGATGTTTCCGTACAAAGTCCAGACGGTGCATCAGCTGTTAGCTGCTGACCGCCAATCGCGTCTAACATACGTTCAAGCCATCCTTAATCACCACCAAGAGGAAGATGATTTTTCATCAAAAATAATCATGAGTGATGAGGCCCATTTCCATCTTAGCGGGTACGTAAATAAGCAAAGTTTACGCTTCTGGGGCACTGAAAATCCGCGTGTAACCCACGAAGAGCCATTACACCCGCTCAAAGTCACTGTATGGTGTGCTGTTTTCGGTGGAGGAGTCATCGGACCTTTTTTCATCGAAGACGTCGCGGGCCAAACGGTTACTGTGAATGGTGAGCGCTACAGAGCAATGATCAACGAGTTCTTTTTGCCGCAACTTGATGAATTGGGATTGGAAAACATGTGGTTCCAACAGGACGGTGCAACGGCACACACTGCACGTGCCACAACCGATATGCTGAAGAATGCATTTCCCGGGCGCCTAATCTCCCGTTTTGGCGATTTGCACTGGCCAGCAAGATCGCCTGATTTGACCGCTCCAGACTTCTTTTTGTGGGGCTTTTTGAAGTCGCGGGTTTATGTCAACAAGCCTCAGACTCTTGCAGCTCTTAAAGACAATATCCGTCAACAATGTGAGGACCTATCGCCGGCAGTTTTGGCCAAAGTGATGGAAAATGCCATAAAAAGGGCTCAAATGACAATCAACTGTGGCGGCGGCCATTTACATGACATCATATTCTCGACTTGATGTAAAAAAAATTAAAAGACCAAATAAAAATAATCCACAAGAAGAATCAAAGTTTTTCATTTTTTTTTTAAATTACAGCCAAAAAACATCGGAAGGTTATTTTTGCGCCACCTTGTATAAGCCTTAAATGCCTCTTTTTTAATACTTATTTCAACGAAATATAAGGTTTACAGACGATACCTTATTCCGTATGACATGGCCTGTGCTTTTATAAGGGACAAAATAAGGAATCTTGAATGCTAAGCAACATTCCTTACAAATAACAAACCTTATCGTCTAAGGAATAGACTACATAAAAATAAGGATTATATATGCCTTACGTTGTTTGCTGGGCGATGAATACGTGGATACATGTATTGGTGACAATGATATTGAACCAGTAGTGGTAGTGAGTGATGGCGATGCCGAACAGGCATGTAATACGAATGCAGCAGTGCTGCCAGAAAAAAGTTATCTAACCAACCAAAGTGTAAACGTTAAAGAGTCGCACGAGTTACATATGAGACGACTCCCGAAGGAGAGATCGACCGCTCAACACATGGCACGAAACCCGTATTAAAAAATAGATTGCCTGCATAAAAAGATGCATCTGGGGTAGTCTACAGATGCGCACATGTGGAACCAGCAAAACCACCCAAGAACACACATTGTCAGCAGACAAGTAAAAGGACGCACCCAGCGGGTATAAATACAGGAGACGAAGGTCATCAGCGGCAGTCCAGAATAGAGTGTTAAAACAGTATTTGTATTTAAAATTAAGATAGGGTATTTTTTTTTGGCAAATAAAGAAAATTACAAAAACTAAAATTCACGTCGTTGATTTGGTAAATAATCCGCCTCAGGGCTTTTTTAATAATTCAAGTTTGTCCATTTGGGAAAACAGAGAAATTTCGATCTTCAACCAGTCGGTTGAAAATGATCTTCAAAGGATCCTGAAGAACGACTCAAAGACTTTGTTGCGGTCAAATTGCCCGCAACAAGGGCCATTCCCTTTTCCCTTGACCCTCCTTGTAATTTCCCATGGGTCCACGTCTCTGGAGCCTTGGGGAGAAACCACCACATGTGACTGAAAGGGCAGGAGGCCCAGCCCCAAAGCTAATACAGACGGACGGTCTGTGAAACCCAATACAGGCGGCGGTCTGTGGAGACGAATACAGACGGACTGTCTGTGGAGACGAATACAGACAGACTGTCTGCGGATGCCAAGACAGACGGGCGGTCTGTGACAACAACTGCAGACGGACGGTCTGTAGCGGCGGGGTGCAAGCAAAAAGCACTCCGCAACCAGACGAAGTGTCTGCAACGGCAGGGTGGAACAAAAGCAACACTGAAACATCCACCCTGCCAATTGAAATGTAATTCGCGGGCGCGGGAGTTATGTTAGAGATAACAACCAACAGCCAACACACATGTCAACCAGATGGCGACGAAATACCCTCACTATCAACAGACCGAACAAACATCCCAAGTATCTTTCTGAAACAACAAGGAATGACCCAATCAACAAGATAACACTCGTTATCTATTTTTAGGTATCATAAAGCAGTATCGATACCTCATATCGACGAAGCATATATATAGGAACATTTTTGTTCCTTAAGTCAGTTATAATTGTATCGTAGACAAATACTACATGTTAGCTCCTAAGGTACTTTAATAAATAAAAGTATATTGTTTATCTAATAAAAAGGCATTAGTAATTTATTTGGCGCAGTCGGTAGGATATTACTCAGATCTATACTCGCATATTATAGTGAGAGAAAATATCCAGTGATAAAGTTAAAATTTGAAAATTAACTTACAACCTACGAAGTAAAATCAGTGAATGTGTTAGTGTTCAGGAGCAAATTATAATAGCCCAATACACGAAATCCGCAGAGGAAATTGATACAGAGAATCGCAACTGTTTGAAGAAATATTCAAACAACTCGATATATCAATTCACCAACTTTACTCGTTCTCCAGAAATCCAACGAAAATGGCTCAACCAGCAGGAGTAATATGTAACGAACCCTGTCGTCGCTCTCACGAAATCCACAACAGCAACTACATCAGCATTAATATCGATATACGTAGTGCAACTACACCTTAAGATTAATGCGCCAGCGGAAGAAAACCGAAACTTCCAATGTGAAGGGCTGAACGCTACCCGTGAGACGTGACCATAATTCCCAAAAGATCTGTCATCAGCTTTCTTTCAAATTTGTGACGGCCAACCAGGAGGACCTGCCTGGGAAATTCCTGGACTCACCCAAATAGAAAATTGGATATACCATTGGGAAGGATTCCCTCCCAAATCCAGAGCCATCCACCATCCAGGCGACTCAGCAGCCAAGGAAAGGACGATAGTCGTCCTCGTAATATTATTTGCGACCAGCGACCGCGATTATTTCGCGAGTCTCTTCGCCAACAATTGTCCAGAGTTGGACAAAGTTCCGTTCGGCGCCGTGCCGTACCGCTCTCTGGGTAGAACCCGCATCTCCGTACGGAGGAAACACTTCCCCAAGAAGCGACACGGACCGGACCGCTTGGAACGTCCCACGAGGACTTCACCAATCCACGAGTTCTCAATCACTCGTTCCATCGGACGTCATCACCCAAGCCATTGCGCTGACGACACGTGTAAGTTTGCACCCATTCGCGTATGCATAGCAGCCCAATCTGACTGCAAATATTCTTTTCCTCACGAAATTTAGATTTTGTCAGCACCCACGAGCGGCAGCACGACCAACAGCACGGCATCGACCGGCGGCTCAGGCGTGCTACACCTCAGCAGCAGCAAGTGCAGACGCTCGACCATAGTGGCGAGCCTTTTGAAATTTCCAACGCTGAAATTTCAGCCGCGACGCATTCATCTCACCAGATGCAGAACCATCAGCAGCGTCAAGAAACAGCAGTACCAACAGAAGCAGACCAACAGCAGCAGAACCACCAGCACCCTTTTAAAGACCCGTTCCACGGGCAGTGTATAGACATAGGCAGTCGTAGTTTTTTTTCTGCTAGTGTATTTATTAGTAGTGTCACTCGGATCGGGGTCTGCTGAACAGCCCCATCCTCAGATTTTTTTTCTCATATTATAATTAATTATATACTTATATTAGTATAACAAATCGGAAGTGTTATCTCGTTTGATCTTTGCGTCATCCACGCGCATTCCGCTATTCATTAGAAAACGTCGCGCCGCGTTAAGTTTCCGAGATTACAAAGACTTCGGTTCGCGATAATCATATTCGCGGATTTATTTTATCATTTCGGTGTTCGTTCAGCATTCTGCGAACATTTTTGTGCTACCGAGTCGCGTGTGTTACATCGCTCCGGCGAGACTGCAAGCGCTTAACGCGCCATAGCAGCAGTTGATACGTGAAGTCCTACACGGACCATGCACTCATTTTTTTTCTGGTTGTCAAATCACAACGCAATTTTAGCTAGAATTCCTTCACGGAATCTCGACATTTAAATGCACCGGCGTCACTGTTCTTTTAGTGTATTTTTCCAACAAGGAATAGTAAAGTGTCTTACAGATACGAAAGGGTATAGCAGTGTAATATTGCTCAGCCTTTCTAGACGTGTTTAGAAGTGTTACTCCCAGATCGGGATTCGTAATTCACTGGTAGGGGTCGGAGGAACCTGAGGATGATGAGAGAGAGAGAGGGAAGTAAGTGAAGAAGAGCCTTCAAGGCACAAAGGGACAGTAGTCCCTTTCCAAACTAGGGGTCGTCGCCAACAGTGCGGCGCGACGACCATGGCGTCCGCGCGAATGCGCGGCGGGGCGGGCCAGCACAGGGGAGATCTTTCATCTCTTTCCTCCCCTATCGTCGAACCTTTCAGTTCTTTTCTACCTTCGCTCAGCGGAAACCAGCTGCTACCTTCATTACATCTTTAGGCATGGGATAGCAACATCGGGCCGGATGAGCCTTCTATCGTGGTCACCCACATCCCCTCCTCCTAGTATGCGGTTATCGGGGGCAGTACAGCTTGCCTTCGTTTACTAGAGGAGCGGTTATAGAACTAAGTACAGCGACAGTTATTTTTCTTTTGAATTCAGGCATGTAAAACTCAAATGTAACCCCAGTCCGGGGCTCGCTGCGTGAATCCACGCCCGCCGTTGAGCTAGCGCGCGGTGGAGGTCATGCCTGGCGGTGAGTGGCTGGACACCCCTTCTTCGTTCCCAGCAGCGGTCGGCGAGGCCCTAAGCGCCTGTAAGCGGGGGCCCGTCGATCCTTCGAAGACAGTCCGGGAATGAGCGGCTGCTTCTTCAATTGATATTTTTCCACGCACGGCCAGCTCGGGAACAAGGAAGGATTAGGTGGGAGAAGTCGTGACGAGCGACGGGAAAGCTGAAGATTGCATGGAGCCAATAGCATCGAGGAGCCGCTGAGGGTAATCCCTGGTGGCAGCGTAGAGTGGCCAACGGAGTATGCGGGTTCTTCTGGCGGGGTTCCTTCCACCGTGGTGTTTGTTACAGGTGGCGTTCCTGACGGAAGCCCGAACTAACGCAAAGGGGCCGACCGGTCCATGGCCTTGTAGGGGTTCTTTTGGTTGTTTTTGTTTCCTCCTCGCAGGGTTAATCCCCTTTCCATCAGCGCTTCAATGCTTCCTTCAGCCTCGTAGATCTGTCACCGTAGGATGTGACAGGATGGTGCGTCCGCACTAGATGGCGCGGAATTTAGGCGCTACAGGTGGCGCGTACCGTGGAGCCACAAAGTAGCTTTCCTTGGTGGTACTTCCACAGTTTTTCTTTACGAACCGTTCAGCGCGCTACGCTCTCTCGTAATAAACCAATTAGATTACGTTACAAATAGCAGACCAGAAAGTGACACTAGAAAGACTAGAGAAAGTCCCTATACACTCAGGAAAACCCGAAGAAGATGTCATCGCGTTCATAGAGTACATTGATTATGTGTACTCTCACATTACGGATCCAAACAAAGCAATAGCTACGCTCATCATTAGAAATCGAATACAAGGAAACGCAATAAACACACTGCGAAGGATATTGCAGCCCACATGGCCATTAATTTAAGCAGCCCTCATCCAGGATTATCGTGTACATGAGACTTACGAAGAGATCCTGCAAGATTTGCATGCCATCCAAAGCAGAGACGTCCATCAACTATACAGACAGACTGAAGACATCCTCCTTAAACTTAACAAAAAGAGTACATTAGACGTAAGTCCTATATATAACCCTACCACTAATGAAAATTTAGTTATGAACAAATTTATAAATAATTTAAACGCTAATCAAGCATCTATTATTATTGCTCAAAGAATTAAAAATATAAGGGAAGCTTAAGAATTATTAATTAGATATAAAAACCTTAGTGAAAAATTAAACCCTAACCCCAAACCAAATAATTCAAATCAACCCCAGAGGCAATATCAAAATAATAATTATAATCAAATACCTCCGTTTATACAGAACAATCAACAATTTCATCAAGGAAGGAATATAGAAATGAATAGTAATCAGATTAGGGCAAATAATAATAATATACTTAGAAATAATTACCAGTATAGGCAACCTTATAATCATCATAGGCAGAATAACTATAATAATCCTAGAACTAGTAATTCAAGACAAGAGCCCATGGATGTTAATAATGTAGACGTAGAACATCATGTGGTAAATTTTACTCTGATAGGGAAACCGAAGCACTTCCCATAATAATTGCAACCATTAATAATAAAAAACTAAAAATTCTAATAGACACAGGTTCGACTACAAGTATACTGAATGAATCTGAACTATTAGAAATACCCCGAAATCCTTAACAGATACCAACGCAAATAAAAGTTGCTAATAATGCAACTAGTTTTATTAAAGAAGAAATTATAACCAAAGTGCCTGTTGAATTCAACGAACATGGAGCGACAATGACATGGAAGTTGATGAACATAAAAAATAAAAAATTCGATGGAATAATCAGCCTTATTTTGACATTCGTTTTCATTCGAAAGTTAGTCGAATTCGAATAATCTGTATTTTGACTTTCTAACTTTTAGAAAGTTCATCGGTTCGGTAGAAAGTTCATTCATCGTTCGAATGTTGGGCATATTTTGACATTCTAATCGTTAGAAACAAATGTCATTTTTTATTCGTGCGCAATTTTCTCAACGCTAAGATTCACAAAAATGTAAGTATAGTTAAAAATAACTAATGGATATTCTGTTTCGACTCTGTTAATCAAGGTCGCATTCCAATTGGACAAACCGGGAGCAAAAGGAAGTTTTGATCAGCCTGATGGAGGAAAATCCTGAAATTGCAAAAGGGTTTTCATCAAACCGTACAGACATTGAGAAATTTTGAAAGAGGGCAGCGTAAAAACTAAATAGCTATGGACCTCCCAGTAAAGACGGTGCTACTTGGAAAAAGGTATGTAATTGGTATATACATACATATATATGCTTAAATACAATTTAATGATGTATTTGAATTCTAGGTTTGGCCTGATTATAAGTTCAAAACGAAGAAGAAGCTGGTGGATAATGAAATAAAAAAGAAGCAGTCAGGTTATAACGATAATAACCTTGCAGTTCTTTCGGAAGTCGAGCAAGCTATCGTAAGAATAACGTCCCTAGGTCAGTCCGTCACGGGCTTTAAAGCCAGAATATATGGTATAAGGCAGGTGTCGACATCTGAGACAGCGGAGACTCCAGGAGCTGATCCATCAGCTTCTACATTTGTAGCCTTTAGAGATAAATCCATGGCATCCGTACCAAAGGAGAATGTGCAACCTGAACTTGAGGCAGTAAGTGACGATCAGGAGGAGCCGACTGCACCTAACTGCAAGAAGTCAAAGAAAGACACGGCTATAGAAGTGCTTAAAATGCAAAATGAAGCTCAGGAAGTTTTTTTTGCAGCAATGTCTTCCATAGCCACCTTCTGCCATAAACCTCAATGTTGTCGCTTGCATTATGATTGGAGGAATCGACATTGATGTTCCTCCACGAACCGCGGTTATCATTTCATCCAAGACATATTTAAAAGCGTTTTTGTTTAAACGAAAATTCCGAACAAACCTTTAAAAAATAAATGGATTGGGGATTTGAAAACAAACTAACTATAAATACGTACTTGGTATCTTCGAGCTCAAATGGATTTAAGGCATCCATTATTCTCCTCCTGCATGGAATTTCCTCCTCGTCATTTATGAATAAAACTATTGCCATTTTGTTGCTATTACTTTATACAATTAACAAAAATATTGTTTTGATTTGATTTGTATAAAATAAAAATGTCAAACAGCTGATTTTGAAAGCTAAATTCATTCGAATTCATTTTATGACATTCTCGATAGTGGATACTATTCGTTCGAATCTCAAAATACACAAAGTTCATTCGAACGAATAGAGACATTCGTTAGAATTGACTATTCGTTCGAATGTCAAAATAAGCATGAATAGGTCAGAACCTATTAAAGCCCATCAAAGCAAAGATAGACTTAGGAGAAGGATTCAAAGAAATAAATAATAGGAAAACTTATTTCGAAAATTATAGGACTAAAACTAATGAATGTCCATATGAATTCGAAGAGATCCATACACTTAATTATTGCAACTCGACTGAAATGAACCAATTAATTAGTGAAGATTTGAATATAGAAGAAATAAACGTTTTAGACTCTGTTGTCCAACCCACAATTCATTCTCAGGAAGAGCAAGCAAATGACCATTTTCCGATTAAAGACACCATTGTTAATATCTACAGTCAACAGATTGGAAGAAGGAATAAAAATAATAAAAATACCACAATCAAATAAAAGAAGATATCTATAGGCATAGAGGAAGTTGGAAAGACCGATTTTAATGAACAATTAGTAAGGTATATAGATAAACACACAACAAGCATATATTCCGAAGTATCCGATTCAAAATATAACCAGTTACAGCAAAAATTAATAGAATTATTCTGAACACGGATCAAGTTCTTCAAATGTAAACACCTAGCAAAGGATATAATAACAAAAGAAGAGGCGGTTCAACAGATTAAACTGTACCATAAGAAAGAAACTGAACACTCTGGCATAGAAGAGAATTACAGAGGATTGAAATCAAAAATCTATTTCAAAAATCTTAGAGAACTAGTTAATGATGTGATAAATGCATGCAATATTTGCAAACAAAGCAGCAAATACAATAGATACCCCATTAGGAGATATATTCAAACCAGAAAACAAACCACTAAAAACCACCCTACTACTTCCTCACACCCATACCCAACAAAGATAATGAAGAATTACAATTTGAAAGTGAATTTGTGATTAGAATTAATGAAAGCAACTAGCTATGTTTATAAACAAAATAAAGAAATAAGACAACTAAAAATATTTTTAAACTTCTCAGAAAAATTATAAATTGTACAAAAAATAAAAATGTTATAGTAGGATTAATGAAAGGAGTAGCACTTGCAACAAATAGCGATGTTAAAATAAATAATAATTGCGACGACCGAAAACTGATTGTAATTAAAAGAAATGTTTTGATCACTTTTGAAAACTGTACACTAGAAATTAATAATCAAACATTTTTTAACAAATACGCAACTGTAAACCAACCAATCCCTATAGATATGGATTATCCATATGATATAACGAATGTAAAATTAAAAAAATACTGATTTAATTATAAATAATATAAACGAAATAGAAGACAAATTCCATTCACACAAAAACATAAACCTTAGTATGCATGGAATTACTTTAATTATAGTTGTAATAATTTCAATTTTTTTAATATACTTGTTTCGGGAGAAACAAAAGACAAAGGAGGGAGGAGTTATGTTAGAGATGACAGCCAACAGCCCACACACATGTCAACCAGATGGCGACGAAATACCCTCACTATCAACAGACCGAACAAACATCCCAAGTATCTTTCTGAAACAACAAGGAACGACCCAAGCAACAAGATAACACTCGTTATCTATTTTTAGGTATCATAAAGCAGTATCGATACCTCATATCGACGAAGCATATATATAGGAACATTTTTGTTCCTTAAGTCAGTTATAATTGTATCGTAGACAAATACCACATGTTAGCTCCAAAGGTACTTTAATAAATAAAAGTATATTGTTTATCTAATAAAAAGGCCCTTAGTAATTTATTTCGGGCGGACGGTCCGAATAAGTCAAAGGCCCAAATGCGAATATTGAGCTACCATAGACACGGTAGTGAGCTTGGTTCGATAAGGGAAGGGACGACGCTCCCTTTTGACCCAACTCCGTCGTGGGAGCACCGTAGGAGCAGCAGAGGAGTGCGGGCGGGCGGCCCTGTAAAACACCCTCACGATAAACGAGTGACACAGAACGTATATAACACCACCATTCGCTCATCCAAAAAAATAATTACCGGCGAGAAAACACAACCAACAAACACAACACTTTAAAACCGAGACGGGGGTTGTAGGCGAACGCCCCAGAATGTGCCAACATAACAAACTTGATTAAGACACAAATTAACAACGGCTGCTTGCCCACCATAAATTAAATTTATGTGAATAATGGCACACGATCTGCATTTCCCTTTCCCCAAAATCTGCGCACGAATCTACCGAGGTAGCATAGGAAATTTCGTAATATAAATAGAAATGTTCATACCAACTCCTTAGTTGTGCGATCCCAAATAGTCGCTGGGCCTGGTCCTAGGGATGAACATCTTGAAAAAGATTTCTGTTTTCCGCATCCGGAAATTATCTATGAGGTTTTGTCTTTTGAGGGGATATTTTAATTAAAAAAAACAAAAAAAAAAAAAAGTTGTTTGCAAAACTATTTCCTTGCTCGAATGCTTTTGTTTACTTCGCGAAACGTCAGAAAGTCAGAAAGGGCATGGGCTGAACAAAGGCAGATCCAGGGTCGATCGGAGGGTTTGTTCATTGCAGAGTTGGAGCAATAGGCGAATTCACTGAGAGAGAGGTCGCCTGAAGGGCGTGAGAACATTAGCGGGTTCATCTCAGCGCACTGATGTGACAGTACATAGTGTAGCAGAAGAGGACATGGACCGCCAAATGTCTAAGTATGGAGGAGTACGAAACAGTTGACCTCTTCAGCGCTACAGCTGAATGGTCGCGTTAGAACTGTCGTTGGCTCTGCTTCCCCACGTATGTATGGATGTGTGAGTGAGGATGCCGGCCGACCGAATGGACATAGCCAGCTGGCAAATCACTTCTTGGTTGTCCAGGCAAAGAGATAGATTCAATCGTGGTAACGTCCAGTGTTGAGATAAGGAATGGACATTCCGTATTATTTGATTACCTGATCCCTTACATACACAAATTACCTTTAGTTCACAACAAAACTTGTAATTAAATAAACAGAAGTAGTCTCAGTTTGTGACACTCTGTTACTTATTTATTATTTTTTCTTTAGTCTTTAGTCTTGTCGTAGCACTCGAACAATTCGCATTGAATAAAAATCAACTACGCATAGATATATTTTCTGTTTTTTCTTTTCATACGTGTAATCATTTTCTGTTCGCTTAGTTCAACGCGGTAAGCTCAATTTTGGCATACAGAGACACATATGGTTTGTTGTTGTCGCCAACATCCAGAACGGATTTTGACTTATAAAAAAAAAAGTGAACAAAAGTGAAGTGTCGAGGAAGGAGATAGGTGTAAGGAACGTAAAGGGAGCCCAGGATATTTCCAAGGAGCGATAGGACGATTGTCGTGGCGGGATTAGACCCACCAACTTGCAGGACGAGGACGAAGGAGTTGGAAAAAAAGCTAAGTATTTTTGGAATTTATTTATATATCCATAGTTGGTTCGTGATAGTGAGGCAGTGCTTGGAATAATTATTAAGCGCGATAGGATCGTGCTTTCGAGAATCTCGGTTAACGACGGGATACGCGGACCCATTAATTCCGGAATATTTTCCACCCCTCGGGAGAACGCGATCGTGTGTCATTTTGGGAATTTCTTTCTTTTTTAATCCCAAACGGCTGTTCAGTACCGTAATAAAATTTTGCCGTACTCCAACGGAGTTTTTATAACGTGCTACAAAAAAAAAATCCTCTTTTATTTCTTTGTTCCGCTCGTTTTGGTTGCATATTTCGGTTTCACAATTAACCTAAAAATTGTGTGGCGCCCATTTTTCTAAATATTTTTCAGATCTTGGATCGTAACGCGAATAAAAATTTTAATTTAAACCACCGCAGATATTTTTTTCATCACCTGAACCCACCCCGTACTGAGTTACCGGGAAAACCAGCATACATATCTGCTGGCTGTTGCACTCGCGCCCTTCGCACCTAATTCTGACAGTTCCGTAAATTTCATTCTCGACGGTGGCGACCGCAATTTCACAATTAATTTTATTTCGTTTCGTTTATGCAATTAAAGGTAAATTTTTAAAGTAATTCTCTCGCGAATTTAAAGTGCAACAACTTTCGAGAAAGTGATCAATCGGAAAAGAACTTCGGTAAATCCACCTGCACCTTCGTCTAAAAAAGTGGCTTTCAGAGACAGACTGTCTAATAATAAATTCCATCTACTCGATATGGATAAAGATGATGTATCTCCTGTAGTTACTGGGACCGCCCGGAATCAGCAGCGCAAGGAGCCGAACATTCCAGTAGTTAAAAAAGGCAACGATTACTGCCCACTAATTTTTGCTAAAGGAGTAAGTTGTAAGAGCCTTTTAGATTGCTTAAATTTTATATACGGGATGTTGATTTGCACTCTTCTTTAATGAAATCTCTCTGCAATGAAAACATAAATGCTTATTCTTTTGTCCCTAGGCAACTGACTGTTCAATTCTGTTAAAAGGGCTCTCAGATGGATTTACATCAAATGATATTGAAAATGAATTGGTAAATGTGGATCCTTCACTGAGGGTACAAGTCAAACCATTTTCAACAAAATGGACGAAAGAAAACGGGTTGGACCTTGGAAGCTATGCTTGTGTTGTAGACGATAGAGAAAGCTTAAATAAATTGAAGAACATCAAGAATATTCTTCATCACAGAATTCGTTGGGACTCCATAAAACCTAACAATGTCATCCAGTGCTTTAAATGCCAAAGATTTGGCCACGTAAGTGCCTATTGCGCATATCCATATTGCAGATGTGTAAAATGTAAATATTTTCATGAACAAGGATCCTGCTCAATAGTCTCAAATGACGACAAGGCCAATGTGGCTTGCATTAATTGTGGCTCTTCAGGCCATCCAGCAAACTTTAGCGAGTGCCCTAAACGAATTGAATATCTGGAAAAAAGGGAAAGGGATCTCATAAAAAATATAATTAATACAATTCATGTTTCTCAACCTTCTCAGAGCGTCCCAGTCAGTAGTTTTTACGCTGATATCTTAAAAGGTGATTGAAATACAACTCCGTTTACTGGTAAGAACTCAATTAACCAGAAAAACTGTTCTTCATCCACTTTTAGTGATTTTCTTAACGAATCAATTTTATTGTTGTGTGGCCCAATTAACACCTTAATTTTACGCGTCCGAGAATTCTGGCCAAAATACTTACATAACACTAAAAGACTCCGATAAACCCCGTGCTTATTTGGAAATCATTGCAAAGATTTCACCATGACCATAAAGCGCCTCACTGCCAACATCAATTCTTTAATATCTCACGATGAATGCAACTAAACATGTTGTTGAGAGACTTCTCTCCTACTGCAGTTTTAGTTCAGGAAACCCTTCTAAAAGAAAAACATAACCAATCATTTGATAATTACATTTTACATCGTAACGACTCCGAAAGGGGCACAGGTATCCTAATTAATGACACTATAAAGTTCGCTTCTCGAACATTAAACAAACACGAATGTAACTACAAGGTGGCGCAAAAGTTGTCAGGTGGCGCAAAAGTTGTCAGGTGGCGCAAAAGTTGTCACCCGATGTTCTTTCGCTGTAATTTTTTTTATGAATGAAAAACGTTGGTTCTGCTTTTGGATTATGTTAATTGGTGTCTTAAGTTTTTTCTGTATCAGTTAACTTCACAAATATCAAAGTAGAATTTACATTTGCCGCCATTTGCAAAAATTATAGCTTCTTCCGATAGGATGATGACTTTTGCGCCACCTTGTACATATGGGCAACAGATCAATATCGCCATTACTTATATGGACGAAGATTCACAATTAAAACAGAATATCGACCACTGGTTTGGTTTGGTTTGGCTTTCAACTGTGAAAGATCCCAGCACGAAATTACGAAGATAGAAAATTAAATTAGAAGAATATAACTTTAAAGTGGAATATATTAAAGTGTAGCGCGAATGAGTGAGCAGTAAGCCTAGAGGGAGACAGCTTTACTGCTAACTACGGTTGAAGATCCTTTTTATATAATAGAGGACAGTACATGAATGTATCTAGTAGAGAGTGGTTGTATTACGAAGTGAAATTAAAGTAACATTAAATAAAGTTTATGAAATTATTTGTTCCCGATTCATTATCATTTTTATAAAAGGTAAAGAAAACTATGTCGCAGATGCCTTATCAAGAATAAAAATAGAAAACAACATAAATGTCAAATAACGAAGATGAAAATGATGATAAAACTGAACATAGCGCTGAGTGAGACAACTCACGCTTAATTCCAATCAGTGAAAAAGCAATCAACTTATTTAATCGCCAAATAGTTCTAGTAGTCAACGAAAATGATGAAGAAACTAAGATTATATTTCCGCACACAGGAAAAAGAAGAATTGTATTCTGCAAAAGATAAGAAACACCCAAATTAAAATCTTAGCTCAAGGAGACAATCAAGTAGTGTGCACATTCTACAAACTCAACCCTTATAAGAACCCTACTGACTTCAAGGAAAACATGGACGGCATCATGTCCAACAATTTATTGAAGAGTAAAAGTTCCTCAAAGGTATACTACGATGAGACGGTAAGACCGTCGTCTTTTCATATCGCAGACAAGGTATTACTGTTGAATCCGGCTAAGAAGCACAAGCTATGCCAAGTCTGGTTGGGACCTTATACAATAACAGCTGTTGTTAGTCCGTCAATTCAGAAGTGAAATTAGGTAGGAGAACGGTCACAGTTCACAACAACAGGCTCAAACATTACTTTGAATAAAATTTTCGTAAAAACAAAACTTTCGAAAAAAAAAACCATACAGGAATAGACAATCTTAGGTATACTGTTTTCAAATTTTATAGATGTTGATGAATACCATATGCCTATTCCTAATGATGGTGAGAGCAACGGCTCACCCTGTCGATGTGAAAAACCTGGATGATAACACGGGCATTTATCTAGAGGCAATAGGAGAGTATGTTATAATTGCCTCGAATTGGAGGTTTGTGATTTTTCATGATCTGGACGGTTACCTAAGTGAACTAGAGACGGCAAAACTTCAGTCGAGTAAACTTAAACTCATATGTAAGGAGGTAAGAAGCCTGTTTCCCTTGGATCACTATAATATAATCGTTAGCATGCAAGAACAGTCGCTTCAGGAATTAGTTCAAACAAACACTAAAATAGCAGATTTATTTCTTACAAAGAAAGCGAAAAGAGGTTTGCTAAATCTTGGAGGTCATATATTAAAAGAGGTGTTCGGGGTAATGGATGACGAAGATTCGAAATCGATAGAAACAGAGATTTCAAACTCAAAAACGTCTAAAAAACTTGTGACGCACATTTTAAAAACTCTGACATCGCTTATTAAAAACAATATTGAAGCCATAAACAACAACACCAAGCAAATAGACCATCATTACGAACTTTTAGATTTGTTGATCAAAAAATCGTTTAATATCACTGTTATTCAAGAGCTCAATCATCATCTGGATGAAATAGCGAACATAATGCTTGCGGCTAACTTACACTTGAGCAATGTACAAAACAATATCCTTAATTCCCTTGTTGAAGCCCAACAAAATCGCATTGATTTGAAGGCAATAGACCCACATACACTTATTCAAGCTCTAGAGAAAATCCCTACAATAGCGAATGACAATTTGAGATTCCCTATCGAGGTAATGATTGAAAATATATTTGAGATAATGAAATTTTTAGATATCACAGTTAAATTTTCGACTAATAGAATTTTGTTTGTGATCACCCTGCCCCTTACGGGTACCGAAAAATTTATATTAAATGATGTACATTCAATTCCAATTCGCCAACCAGGCACATGAGAAAGTAGCAATTAATCAAAAGTTTTCCGAATACATTCCCTTGTCATCTAGCGATATAGCATCTTGCAGACATGTAAGAAACATTTATCTCTGTTTACTCAACCACCCCGTACACACAGAAGTGGAAGGCTGCTTATCTAGCCTTATTCTCCATGAAGGGCGCTTAGAAAATTATGATCTTTGGCTTGTAAAAATTCAAGAGGAGATTTGGATTAATTTTGCACAACCAAACAGATGGATATTCCTTCTGCCTACTCCACAAAAAGTTCGAATTAGCTGTGGAAATGACTTCCAAATAAAAACAATAGCGAAAAAAGGTTTACTGACCCTTTCTGATAACTGCCAAGCTGAAACTAACTCTGTAAGGCTGATGACCGTAAAAGAAACAGTTACTACAATAGCAAATTATTCTGAAACGATAACTACCTTATCCATGAACTCTTCCCTAAATCTTGACTTCATTTTTGACAATGACTATAATCTGACTAACAAATTTAACAAAAGCCCAAATCTTTTAATAAAAGCAAATTCGGATTTGTTGCCATTTAGTTATAGTATACGGGATTTACAGGACGAAATAAATACCCTGACCCAAATTGACGAGGATAAAAGCCAACAAATCAAAACAATAACCTATACACTTCTGCCTATCCTAATTGTTGCTATATTATTGATAACAATCTACTACATTTTCATAATTAAATATAAAATAGGTCTTATCTGCTCTAAAAAGACAATTTCAATTGAAAACCCAGAAACACCCTCCAATATTTAGTTGACTGTCACCAATAGTAATATTAATTTCCTTGTTATTTAGTCCCTTAAGGTGGCATTTAATACTATTATTGTTTAAGCAATATAAAATCTACCTATGTTGTGCCACACACACGGTTACGCCACCTGCTGTGCCACATACGGTTATGCCACCCAAGCCGAATAACCCAGTTAAACACATCGTACCACATAACACTGACCCACTCAAGTGCCGACCCACTTAAGTGCCCCGATTGAACATGTGCATAAACATTGCAATCATAAACAATCACCAAACAAAAGGTCAGAAGGTATCCGATGGCAAGTATCGAACATGTGCAAACACATGAATACTGCAATCACCAAAACAAAAAGGTCAGAAGGTATCCGATATCAAGTGTTACGAATTCTTGCGACCACTTGTATAAACAAACCAGTGCAAGAATACGTAACACACGGATACAATTAACTCGCTGACCTCTAAAGCGCACAAAGAGGAAATGAAAACCCTAGGCATGGAGGAAGCATTGGCAACGATGAGGAAGAGAGTCGATGAATTACCAAATAGAAGGCAAGTCGCCTCAACTAAAAGACAAACAAGTGTTATTATTCTTTTTACTCGTTTCTTTTCGCGTCGTGCTTTACAACACCTACATACATGAACTTTAATTATAGATATAACTTAACTAAAGAAATAAAAAATTGCAATAAATATTTGATACATAAGTGCAAATGTAAAACGCTTCATTTTTAAGTAGCAATAAGAAAAATATTGTAATATCAAAAAGTAATAATAAAGAAATTTACTACTACCTTTTGTCCAAAAAGGGTGGAAGAGAATGTTGTGCCACTAACATGCGCGACCTTATTTCCAGATATTGTATATCACGAAATAAGAAAATCGTGCGAATATAAACAATCAGCAGAATCGACATTGTATATCACGAAATAAGACTATCGTGCGAATATAAACAATCAGCAGAATCGACATTGTGGCAAAATATAGAAAATCCCACGATGTGACTGCTGTTGATGAATCGGATAAGGCACTGCATTGGACGCCACCCATTTTTGAACGGGAGAGTCGTAATTTAGAACTAGAACAGAACGGTCGTGTCTTGATATAAAAAAAGTATTACATAACACAATGGTTCAATTTATAATGCAAGCTATGTAACATTATCTATAGTGCATACATGCTCACAAAAAAAAACTTGAGATGAAAACACTTTATTTTTTTAACTAGATATGTGACTACACTATGGCGATTAAATCAGTAAATGCACGATATGGAGCGGCAGCCCATGACTCTCATGTCTGGGCTCTTAGTGCCGAAAAAGCTGACCTCACACAGTGCTTTGAGAATGGAGATAGATCGTCCTGGATCTTAGGTAAGTAAATAACGAGTTCTGATAATTGTGTTTTTGTTATGATTCTGTCTAGAAAGCAAAATGAATAAAGCGAACGCGAGTGGAAAGAGGAAGAGAACGGCTGCAGTAGCAGCTGCAGAAAACTTTAAGAAACGCAAGTTGTAAAGGGCAACCGGTTGGAACTTAAGGGGCGGCTTCTGTCCTCCATTCGTGCAGATGACACGCTCACCCCTGCGGGTAGTGCAGGTCAGTCCTGTCCGGCACCAGCGAATAGTACCGACGACTCATCAAATGCCGCCGATTTACAAAAACAACTTGACGCGCTCAAGCCCAAACTAGTCGTTTGGAGCAGAGTTATGCCCAGCTCCTGCAACAATCGACCCCAGTGCAGGAAGTGGCTCAAAACACGCAAGCTTATTGTAATCCACGTGATGTGGTTGAAATTCTGCCAACGTTCGACCCAGCCAATCAGCTTTCAGGCCTGTCGGCGTTACAGTTTCTTGGCCGAGTGACTTCGCTAAAATCCTTGTATGGGTAGGACGACAAGCTGGTGTTGTTTGCTGTGGCCAGTAAGCTCAAGGGTGCCGCTCGTATTTGGTATAATGGGTAAAAAGAGAAACTTTTCACGATTTTTCGTTTTTTTTCCAAAGCAAGACAGTTTCCCCTGCATCATTAACAAAGACTGGGACAAAACATTACGGAACATACAGTGGACTCTCAACAGTTCGATGAACAGTACGACGGAGATATTCTCCAGAACAAGATAGTTTTGGCTATAACAAATAATTACAGAACGCCGGAGCTCCAGAATCCAACACTAGCGGTTTATAGACTCATCGCATCCCAGAACATCGTAAATCATAAGAAAAAATGGAAGGAGTGGTACGACAAAAAGTTTAAGAAGCCTACTATTTATAACAAAGACGATTTGGTCGTAATCGAGTCAAAACCACCGTCCACGGGGGAATCGAGGAAACTAGAAGCCAAATACCGGGGCCCGTACATTGTTGCTGAAGTTCTTCCAAATGACAGGTATGTCATAAAGGATGTTCCTGGCATAGGGTAGGATGGTGTAAGAGTGCGCGGTTGGTAAGAGTGCGCAAAGCGATTTTCTACAATTTGAAAAGGCATATAAGACTGAATGCACTCATTTTAGAGAGATATATATGAGTTTCAATACCTGTCAAAATGTCATGAAAATGTGATTGTTAACAGAGGTGTAATGTACGTTTTAATTTTGTAGCTCTTTTCTTTATTTTTCTTGTAAAACAAATTAAATTTTCAGCTTAATTACAAAAAATAACTATTAACAAAGTACAGGATATTGAAAAGTCGACAAAAAGAACACATTTGAGGAACAGGTAAGTTTGGCTATAAAAGCAGTGTGAAATACATATATATTCTTCGAATACATGTCTGAACGTGTAAGACTGCGCACCATGAGGAAGGACAAGAGTACGCGTGCGCACTCTTGTACGACATGTTGAATTATTTGTTTAAAACCCTTTCAGTATTTTGTTACCATACGGTAACACTTTTTTCAACGCGCCAAAATCGAATTGGGTGAAGTAAATTTCTCAGAGAACTATTTTAACGGGTAATTTATGATTCCTATTTTTTGTCTAGACAAGAATGAGGTTCATAAAGAGACACATTCTTGTAGTGAAAGGACATAATATTTTCGCAGATTATTATAATGGCTCATTCTGGTGGTAAGTGGTTTTTGAAACGTTTTTTTGTCAATATCAAGATAAAATTAGATAAGACTTTAATTTTATTTTTGAAGTATCTTCTATTTCTTGATGATTCAATGAATTGAACAAGAAATTTGTGGTATATGATGTAATTTATACACGTCTAATGTTTTGTTACCATACGGTAACATTTTATTTTTAAGTAGTTTATATTTCGTGAATCCAAATGTTACCGTATGGTAACTGACAATATGCCCGCGTTTTTGCTTGAAATTTCGATTTGACTTTTAGGCAACAACGTTAAATTGAGGGAAGACGATATAGAAAAGTTACTGCTGCATTTTGCTGAGTCTGATGTTTCAGATGACGAAGAATTTGAAGTGAATATAGATGATCTTTTAGGACAACTTGAAGCTGAAGATAGACACCAGACTAATATTGCAGAGGATGAGGTGAGTGAAAATTTGAATGAGAAAGATGTTGAAAACTCGGAACCAGAAGAAGAAATAGTGGAAGAAAACCCCAGTATGCCTTCTACATCAACTGGAAAATATAGAAGGGCCGAATTCCAATGGCTAAAGAATAAATGGAAGCCACCAAGTGCAGTTTTTGTTGAAGAAGTTCATAGAACGCCCGGAATGCGTACACCGCTTCAATATTTCGAAGAATATTTTAATGATGAAGTGTACGAACAAATTCTCTTTGCTACTAATCAAAGAAACTTGGCTACTGAAGGACACCTGACAAACATCAAAATTAGTGAGATCAAAAAAATGGTTGCTATGTTACTTACGATAGGGATAATTAATTATCCAAGAACAAATATGTATTGGGGAAAAGCAACGAAAATACCCTCTATTTCGAATTCAATGAACAGAGGAAGATTTCATTTAATTCGAAACTTGCTAAAATTTGCTGAAAAAGAAAGCAATACGGATAAGCTTTGGAAAGTTCGTCTTCTCCTTGATGTCATGCGGCAAAAATGTATCGGTGTCCCACAGAAGGAGAACTTGTGCGTGGATGAAATGATGGTACCGTTCAAAGGAAGAACATTTTTGAAAATGTATATGCCCAAAAAACCCATCAAGTGGGGTTTGAAAATGTTTGTTCTATGTAGCTTTGATGGTGTTGTTCATGACTTGAAGTCTATCAAGGAAAGGGAACATTGGCTGGAAATTCTAATATGGGGTTTTGCTCTGGTATAGTTATGAGATTGGCTGAATCAATACCCCATTTTAAAAATTTCAAGTTATATTTTGACAATTATTTTACGAGCTTGGACCTTCTTATAAAATTAAAAGAACTGGGTATATGGGGTACTGGAACCATCAGGGCAAATCGAATGGGAAAAGTTGTACTCAGGACAGAAAAAGATCTTCGTAAAGCAGGCCCAGGATCATACGACTATCGTATTGAAAAAGAAACCAATGTTTTCATCATGAGGTGGCTTGATAACGGTCTCGTACAGATGGCATCCACCTTGTATGGGGACGAATATATAGACTCAGTTAATAGATTTTGTCAGAAAGAAAAACGAAAGATTGATATCCAACGCCCTAATATAGTCAAAATGTACAATAAAAATATGGGAGGAGTGGATAAAATGGACTTTCTTTTGTCCCTATATAGAATTTCGATCAAGACCAGAAAGTGGACGGTGCGATTTTTTGACCACATGGTAGATCTTGCTGTGTGTAACGCATGGCTGGAGTACAATAGAGAATGTGAAGTGAACAAAATGCATCCAAAAGAAATAGAAGACCTTCTTGCATTTCGAGACGATATTGCCAGTGGAATTTTAGCTCAAACTGAAAATAAGGGGTCCAGAAAGCGCGGAAGACCATCAGCAAATTTTAGTGATTTAATACCAGATTCAGCTCCTTCTTCACCTTCTTGGTCTTACTCAACATTGACGCGTGACAGCATCCCAGCGATGTCTACCAGATTTGATCTCATCAACCACTGGCCAATATATGTACCTAATGGATCCCGATGTAAGTTAAAGGACTGCAAAGGCACTAGTAGATACAAATGTGAGAAATGTAATGTTCATTTGTGCCTGCCAAATGCCGATAAGAATTGCTTTATTTTGTATCATCATTATAATGCAAAATAATTTAGTTTTACAATAATTTTTTTTTTAAATAAAGCTTTAAATAAAGTAATAAATTTTTGGAAAATGGAAGAAAGTTGTTTTATTTTGTAGAAAAAAAATACTCCCTTCAGTCGCAATGTTACCATACGGTAACACTCTAAAACTCCACCTTAAAATTACGATATCCAAAAACTAAAAATGCAGTTTAATTATTTTACCTAATATAAGGTTAAATCCAAATATTTAGATTTTTTAAACTCTAGGCGCAATTTTGTACCGAAAGGGTTAAAATAATTTAAAGGTTTTTTTTAATGGCAGGATGTCTAGGAGGCAAAGGACAACTGAAAGAAAACTGTGCCATGCTTCAGTAATTGAAGAGGCCCGATTACGTATACAACAAGGAGAAAGTAAAAGGTCTGTGGCTCGATCATTTCCAATGTCGGAATCTACGCTCAGAAAAAGACTGAAGTCCTTGAAACCGGCTACAAACCTGGGGAGGTTCGACAAAACTTTTACAAATGAGATGGAGCAAGACCTCTGTAAATATATCAAGATGGTTGACGGGATGTTTTATGGCTTGACTACAAAGGGTCTCAGACAACTCGCATTTTCTTTCGCTGTAAGAAATGGGATTTCTAATCGTTTTAACACCAGCACTAAAATGGCAGGGAAAGATTGGCTAAGAGGGTTTATGCAAAGACATCCTGAACTCTCACTGACAGCCTACCTCAACTAGTGTAGCTCGAGCTATTGGATTTAATAAGTCACAATGTGATCGTTTTTTTAATAATCTTTTGGAATTGATTACAAAGTACAAATTTTCTCCACATGCTATTTACAACATGGACGAGAAGGAAATATCAACAGTTCCAAATAAGCCATTCAAAGTTATTTCATCGAGGGGAAAACGATGTGTAAATAAGATTTCAAGTGCTGAAGGAGGGCAGAATGCGACCGTTGTATGTGCAATGAGTGATAGTGGACATTTCATTCCACCTGCCTTTATATTTAAACGCAAGAAAATGAAAGACAGTTTGTTGGATGGTGGGCCACCTTCTTCTCTTTGGTATGGTTTCTGATACCAGCTTTATCAATGGCGATATTTTTCCAAATTGGCTCGAACATTTCAAGCAACATGCTAAGCCATCAAACGAGAATCCGATTCTTTTAATCATGGATAACCATAACCATGCTTCACACTGCACTCTTAATGCTGTTGAATTCTATCGGAAAAATAACATTCATGTCTTGACGCTGCCTCGTCATAGTAGTCACAAAACACAACCCCTTGACCGATGCTTTTTCAACAGTCTTAAGAAATTGTTTACGTCGGAATGTGAGAAGTGGCTTTTGAACCATCCAAGTCGTACAATAACAATGGACCACATTGTTTCCATTTTTACCCCAGCTTACTTAAAAGCAGCGAACGGATCCAATGCTATCCAAGGCTTCAAAGTGACTGGAATTTATCCATATAATCCCGACGTTTTTACAGAAGAGGATTTCTTAGCCAAAACTGTAACGGAAAGGCCGCTTCCCGAAGAGCCAACAAAATCGAATGTCGATACACTCACCACATCAGTCGTAGAACCAGCTGGGATGTCCATCTCTTCGCCAATCTTACCACCAGACGCAGTGAGGTCTTCACCAATTTTGGAGCCAGCTGAAGCTGTAGCTTGTACATCAGTCTTGGAGCCTATGTTTCATTTATCAATTGATCGTTTGGACAATTCTGCATAGGAACTAGTGTCAGAACTAGCCACTGACCCACTAAAAAATAAGCCCAGTGGATCCGAATCATTTAATGATTCCTTTTTGTCGGTATTTGACGTAGCGCCCCTACCCCGAGGGGATCTCACAAGGTCAAATAGAAAGAAAAGGAGGTCGGACATAATAAGTAGCTCTCCATTCAAGCAGCAGCTGGAAGAAGCAATTCCTACCAAAAAGAAACCAAAGACAAATTTGACAAAAAAAAAAAGCCCGTCAAAAACCCAGGAAGAAGCGAATGGCACTGCCCAGGATGTCTTGAAATTTACTCGGAGCCATTATTCGAAGATTGGATAGAATGTTCCTCATGCAAGGAGTGGTGGCACGAAAAATGCACTGCTTTTTCAAAGATAGGCAGTTTTATCTGTGACTTTTGTGTGAACTAACTCCTGCGCACTCTTAGGCCGCGGCCACGCAGTAAGCGGCTGAGCGGCTGAGCGGAAAAAAAATATAAAACATATGAAATCACATAGAAGCGGCCACGCTAAGAGCGAGCGGCGAAACAAAATTCTGAGCGGCTAAGCGGCGCCGCTCAGCAACCAAACCTGTTTTAATTTTTAGTAATGTTCTGAGCGGCAAGAAGTAAAGATGGCCGAAGTAAACATTGAGTTGTTAATTTCGTGTGTGCAATCTCGACCAGATTTATGGCAAGTTAGAAATGCCAATTTTAAAAATAAAAATATTACTGAGAAACTATGGATGGAAGTTGGTGAAATTTGTGGTTTAAGTGGTAAGATTTTATTTAAAGTTTATGTGATACATAGTTTAGTGCATAGCAAGTTAACACCTGTGGTTTAGTGTGCAAAATCAAAAAAATACTCCGTTATTTTACTTCGAACATCCAGAGCTGTATGGGTACTTCTATTAAAACGGTAACCTACTGCTGCTGCGTTGCAGTTCGTACTGCGTCGTTTGGCATTGCTGATGTTACTTGTATATAGTCCAAATCATTGTCTCCATCGCACTCTCTCACAAAATTGTGCAGTATGCAAGCACATTTTATTAAATTTATCGCCGTTTTCGGTTTCGTTTCAATGTTTTTTTGCAAAAAGCGCCATTTTGATCCCATTATTCCAAATGCACATTCTATACATTTTCTTGCCGTTGAAAGTCGATCGTTAAAATGTTCATTTCGTGCATTTAAATCCCTCCGTGGGTACGGTCTTAACAAATAAGGTTTCAAAGGATAAGCTTCATCACCTATCAAAAAATTCGGTAGTACAATATTTGATTCCAGCAGTGCTTGTGGAGGAGGCACATTGAACTTCTCAGTTTCAAGCAACGTAAATAATTTGGAACCTGCAAAAGTTCCGCCATCACTTTGTTTTCCTCTCCCACCAACTTCTATTGTGAGAATCTTTTTGTCAGCATCAGCTACAGCTTGCAGTACAATGGAGAAATAATGTATACAATTGAAATAATGTGATCCAGAGCTTGCTGGACATTTAATTTGACAATGTTTGCCATCAATACTGCCTGTAGAAAATTGAATTTATATGTATGTGGGATTGGGCCAGACAAACGAACCAACACAGTACACAGAACGCATTACATAACACACACAGACAGACCAGCACAGTAACGAACGAACCGGTTAGGGAAAAGACAGACACAAAACGAACGAACAAACGAACAATCGCCAGTTCACATCCGACCTGCCTATGAAATAGACGTGGGCCTTCAGCCAACTCGAAAGTCGTCAAACTTTAGACGTGTAGAAGTAAATTAATTAAGTCGCCAAACTTTAGACGTGTAGAAGTAAATTAATTAAGTCGCCAAACTAGAGTTAAGTTTAAGTAAATCAAGTTAAATAAATAATGTCATATTGAATTTAAAACGTGAGTGTCGTTTTTTTAATATTGGACAGCGAGCCAGAAGTGAGGATTGTAGGATCCTGGCAAAAAACCCTACAAAGTGTGGACTCGTCCGGGATTGCAATAAATCAACCGGGATTAGACGAGGTGAAGTGAAGTGCGCAGAGACAAAAAAGATAACTTAAAAAGAAAAGAAAAAAATCCTCGTGCTCGAAATCGCTAAATTATCGACACGAGCGCAACCCAAGTGTAACGGAAGGTTAACAAAGCACATAAGTGAAACGTGCAGAAGAAAAAATACACAAAAAAAAAAAAAAAAAGAAATAAGTGGCAGCAACACATAGGCGATCGTGCGTGAGAAAAAAAAAAACCCTCGTTGTCGAAGTCGCTAAACGGTCGACACGAGCAAAAAAAAATTCTCAACCTCATCGCTGTTGTATGTCCCAACGAGAGAGAGCAGTGTCGTGTCCAGACAAAATAGCAGTGTGTGCAACATAGATACCGTGTAGCGGAGGGAATCCAGTTTTCATCAAAGGCGAAGAAGAAGCAGAATTACATAAGTTTATGTGTTTGGCGCAAGTAGCATTTACATATATATTTTTGATTTTTGATTTGATAAATAACTAAATACATAACACTAATTTCAAATAAATTTTACTTTGCAAATTTCTAAATTATTCTGTAAGTAGAGTAGAGGTAAATTTCGAAATGGAGTTGGATGAGATATTGACGTTGACAGTAGAGGGGTTGAAAGAACAGTTAGGACAGTTAAACTTACAGGTTACGGGACTTAAGACAGTACTACAAGACAGGCTCATCCAACATTACGGTTTGAGGCGGGAGGTAGAGGCACAGGAATCAGACGGTGGTTCGGTATACGAAGAAACAGCAGAAGGCGCTGTAGGCGGAAGGGGAATGTTCACACTTCGCGATGTCGAGGATTCGCTATTGACATTCGATGGAATTGGATATCCAAGTGTGGAACAATGGGTGGAAGAATTCGAGGAGAATGCTGGCACTATCCAGTGGAGCAGCCTACAGAAGTTCGTCTACGGCAAACAACTGCTGAAGGGAGCCGCCAAGATGTTCATTCGTAGCCAAACGAATGTGCGGAATTGGAAGACGCTGAAGGATGCGTTGATTGAAGAATTTGGCAGTCAAGTGTCGTCCGTCGAAGTGCATCGAAGGTTACAGAGTCGCCGTAAGAAACCCACGGAAACGCTAATCGAGTACCTGTACAGCTTAGTGGAAATTGGCAAGTCAATTGCGCTGGATGACGAAAGTTTGATAACTTATTTCGCCGACGGCATACCCGATTATAAGTTAAATAAGTTAGTGCTTTACCAGGCTAGAACATTGAGCGAATTAAAGACGCAGTTGAAGGTTTACGAAAGGGTGAAGGGTTCGAACCTGCAGTCGTCAAACTCAGGGGGTAGCCAACGTCCATCAAGCAGCAGTCAGGCAGTTAAGTCGGAGGGTAAGGAGAAAAAATGTTTTGGGTGTGGAAGTACATCGCACATTAAAAGGGATTGCCCAGTCAAGAGGATCTTCAAATGTTTTAGTTGTGGGCAAGAGGGACACAGGTCGTTTGAATGTAGAGGTAGATATCAAAATCAACAGCAGCGGGGAAGGCCCGGCAACAGTCATATTAACACCGCGTCAACGGGTGAAGAGGCTAATCCATCCGAGGCTCGAATTGCTTTAGCAGTCGGATCTAACCGCATCTTCAAGAACATATGTGTGAGAGGTTACACACTCTCAGCGTTGCTGGACACCGGAAGCGACCTAAGCCTTTTGCGTTACGATAGTTTGATGATGATGGAAAACGTAGACCTGAAAGCGACAAATCGAAGTCTGTGTGGTATTGGACAGGGCAGAGTAGTGACAGTAGGTAGTTTTGAGGCGAACATAGAGGTAGATGGGTTAAAGGTACAAGTAACTTTCCACGTTGTTAAAGAGCGTGACATGCAGTATGCTGCAGTAATTGGAAATGACGTTCTCGACACGGTCGACTTGGTAATTTCGGAAGGGGATGCTAACTTTAGGCAGAAGCAGAGTAACCTCAGTCAATGTGGTACTGGATTGGAAGCAATCAAAGCAGGAGGCAGCGACCTCGGTAGATCGAAAGCGATCGGAGCAGGAGGCAATGACCTCAATGGATTGGAAGCAATCGAAGCAGGAGGCAGCGACCTCGGTAGATCGAAAGCGATCGAAGCAGGAGGCAATGACCTCAGTGGATTGAAAGCAATCGAAGCAGGAGGCAGCGACCTCGGTAGATAGAAAGCGATCGGAGCAGGAGGCAATGACCTCAGTGGATTGGAAGCAATCGAAGCAGGAGGTAGCAACCTCGGTAGGCCAAACGCGACAAGTCAAGAAGGCAGCAATGCAGGTGTTCGGTGGGAATGTGGAAGGGAATCATTTCAGCTGGCAAAGAGTTTGGGCACAATATGTCTGTCAGCAGGAGAGGGAGAGTTCCAGAAGGAAGTGGTAGACGTCAATCACCTAGAAAGGGATCATAAACGGAAGCTGCTGAAGATCATAGATGAGTATACCCCACTAAGGATAAAGGAGTCGCCGGTGGAGATGAAGATTATACTGACGGACAACATACCAGTATTCCAGAGACCTAGGCGCATGTCGTATGAAGATCAGAAGGTAGTGAGAGATCTGACCCAGCAGTGGCTAGCGGAAAAGGTGATACAGCCAAGTACATCTGAGTACGCGTCGCCAATAGTCCTTGTCGCCAAGAAGGATGGAACCAAGCGGTAATGTTGCGATTACAGGAAGCTCAACGAGAAGGTGGTAAGAGATAACTTCCCCATGGCATTAATCGACAATATTCTGGACCAGCTACAAGGAGAGGAAGTTTACACCACACTGGATCTCAAAAATGGATTCTTTCATGTGCCAGTGGAAAAGGATTCGCGCAAGTATACAGCGTTTGTCACTAGCGATCAGCAGTTTGAGTTTCGGTATGTTCCATTTGGAATATGTAACTCGCCAGCCGTGTTCGCCAGATATATCCAGGCGATTTTCAGAGGATTAATACAGGAGGGCTGTGTGATAGCGTACATGGATGATCTCGTGATTCCAGCCAAGGATGAAGAGGAGGCCATAGGAAAACTGGCTAGAGTGTTAGCGGTAGCAGCTGAATATGGGCTACGGATTAATTGGGGAAAATGCCAATTTCTAAGGAGGAAAATAGAGTTCCTTGGGTACATAGTGGAGAAGAACAGCATCAGCCCTTCTACAGAGAAGACAAGAGCGGTAAGCACATTTCCAGTGCCAAAGGACAAGAAAGCGCTTCAACGTTTCCTTGGCCTTACGTCATATTTTCGACGGTTCATTGAGGGATATGCAGTGATAGCGAAACCACTGTCAGATTTGCTACGCAAGGATAAAGCGTTCAGGGTGGAAGACGAACAGGTACTTGCTTTTGAGCAACTTAAGGCGGCCTTAGTCAAATGTCCGGTCCTTAAACTGTTCAACCCGAGGGCGCCAACGGAAATTCATGCAGATGCAAGTAAGTTCGGTTATGGAGCTGTGTTGTTGCAGATGGACTCGAACGACCAACGGTGGCATCCAGTACAGTATATGAGCCGGAAAACCACCCCAACGGAGGAGAAGTACCATTCCTATGAACTGGAAGTGCTTGCGATAATATCAGCCCTGAAGAGATGGAGAATCTATGTGATGGGGATTAAAATCAAAATTGTCACCGACTGCAACGCGTTTTCCATGACAATGAAAAAGCAGGACGTTCCGTTAAGAGTCTCTAGGTGGGCAATGTTCCTGCAGGACTTCGACTACGAGATCGAGCATCGGGCCGGATCGAGGATGAAACACGTAGATGCTCTGAGTCGAGTCTCGTGTCTGCTAATTGAGGAGTCGCTGAGTCACAGAATCAGAGAGGCGCAGAGAACGGATGATTGGAGTAGAGCAGTGATCAAAATTCTGGAGAAAGACAGATACGAAGACTTCTTTATGAAAGCTGGAATATTATACAAGGATCCCGTCAAGGAGCTTGTGGTAATACCAGAGGGTATGGAGCGAGAGATAATCGAGGTGGCACATCAGCAAGGGCACTTTTCAGCCAAGAAAACACAAGACCTAGTAGAGAAGACATTCTATATTCCGAATGTGTTGAAGAAAGCGGAGGCGGCAGTAAGGAACTGTCTCAAATGCATAGTTACGAATGCAAAGATGGGAAAAATGGAAGGATACCTCAACCCAATTGATAAGGAGAATAGACCCTTAAGCACTTTTCACATCGATCACGTCGGACCAATGGAGGCAACGCATAAGCAATATAATCACATACTAGTAGTAGTAGATGCGTTCTCCAAGTTTGTTTGTTTGTATCCGACCAAGAGCACAGGAACAGCAGAGGTCATCGAAAGACTGAGGAAACAGTCGGCAACGTTCGGTAACCCAAGGAGGGTGATAACCGATAGGGGAACGGCGTTCACGTCAACCGCGTTCAATAGCTACTGCGAAGAAGAAGGAATACAGCATCTGGTCATAGCGATAGGAGTTCCGCGTGGGAACGGGCAAGTGGAGAGGATCCATAAAGTCATCGTACCCATGCTAGCTAAAGCATGTGTTGGCAGTCAGCAAACTTGGTACAAACATGCAGATCGGGTCCAGCAGGTGATTAACAACACACCACCAAGGAGTACAAAGTTCAGCCCGTTTCGCATATTAACCGGCATTGAGATGCGAGTTCCAGAGTATCCAGACATTCAAGAGCTATTAAAGGAGGAGGAGCAAAATGAACTAGATACCGAACGCGATGCAGTGCGAAGAACAGCCCGCGATAACATCCAACAGATGCAGCGGGAAAACAAGAGAAACTTCGACAAAAAGCGGGTACCAGAGGAAGAGTATCAGGTAAACGAGTTGGTCGCCATCAAGCGCACTCAATTTGGTACTGGTATGAAGTTAAGGCCGAAATACTTGGGGCCATATAAGGTAGTTCGTGTCAACAGTCACGGCCGATACGAGGTGCAGAAAGTTGGAGAACAAGAGGGGCCCGGAACAACAACCACCGTGGCCGAGCATATGAAGAGATGGAACTAACCGTCTCATTCGGGTCGAATGACCGTCAGGATCGCCGATTGTGGGATTGGGCCAGACAAACGAACATCACAGTACACAGAACGCATTACATAACACACACAGACAGACCAGCACAGTAACGAACGAACCGGTTAGGGAAAAGACAGACACAAAACGAACGAACAAACGAACAATCGCCAGTTCACATCCGACCTGCCTATGAAATAGACGTGGGCCTTCAGCCAACTCGAAAGTCGTCAAACTTTAGACGTGTAGAAGTAAATTAATTAAGTCGCCAAACTTTAGACGTGTAGAAGTAAATTAATTAAGTCGCCAAACTAGAGTTAAGTTTAAGTAAATCAAGTTAAATAAATAATGTCATATTGAATTTAAAACGTGAGTGTCGTTTTTTTAATATTGGACAGCGACCCAGAAGTGAGGATTGTAGGATCCTGGCAAAAAACCCTACATGTATTTACGTTTCTCTTTGATGTTGCCTATGTAACTACCACCAATGTTAATCCTCTCTTTTATGGCTCGTTGCACCACTATATAAGACGGCGCCGCGTTGAAATAAAAGTTAGTCTTTCGAATTCCATCAACTATCACTTTAAATAAAAGTAAATCTTTACGGTGAAATTTCAACCGGGTCTTTTTATTCTTTATTGAAGAAACCATTTACAGCATTCTTTTCATGGTGCCGAAACCCGGGACTGTAAAGATTTACGTATATAATAGAGTTGAGAAGAAGAACGATGGAGAACGCTAATCGGTCCGCATATAGAGGACAAGTAACGCGCGTCGCGAATAGCGCTAACGAGTATTTAAGGTCGCCCGAATCTAAACCTACCGCCGCGAACGAAGAAAGTTGGGAGTCCATAGAGGAGGAACTGTCAGTATTTTTAAATCGCTTAAAAACTGCTCATGAGGGACTCATCAAAGCAGACAATTCGTGTATAGCAGGTGGAAAACCTGAAGACCAATTGAGAGACAGTGAAGCAACGGTTGAGTATGAAGACAAAGCAATATCCGTTATCGCGCGATTGACGCAACGCCTCGAACTATTGCACCGCATGCAATCGCAAAACGGTTCCTTTTCTAACCCCACACCACCTTTTTCGTCGCGTGATAACAATAATGGCGTAAGATTACCAAAGCTTCATCTCAAGACTTTTTCGGGTGATTTTAAGGAGTGGCTCCCATTTTGGGAGCAATTTAAGACCGCTGTCCATGAGAATAGTGCCTTATCAGGGACAGATAAATTCAATTATTTGCAGTCCGCTTTAAAGGGCACCGCGGCGGATTCCATTGCCGGATTTACTCCAAGTGGCATCTGCTATGATGGTGCTTTGGCATTGCTGCAAGAAGAGTTCGGCAATTCTGACAAATTAATTGACAAAAATATGAACGGAATGATGTCTATTCCTTCTTTGACATCAAAAACGGACTTAAAAGGTCTTCGTCACATATATAATACCGTAACGTCGTCCATAAGATCTCTAACCGCATTAGGAATCGCATCAAGTAATTATTCCATAATGCTGAAATCAAAGTTACTTCGTTGCCTTCCAAATGACCTTCGTGCTAATTATTTCCGCTGCCAAATCGATGTGCCTAAGCAAGAAAATGAAACACACACAACAGGAACAGATGCAGGCGGTTCTGCTTCCTCTGAAAGTGAGTGTTCCTTTGTTGGTATTGGGGATAGACAAATCAGCGAGCTCTTAAAATTCATCAAGAGAGAAATCGTGGCCTTTGAAAATACCGTAGAAGAAAGAGATAATAATCGACAACCGAAGTCATATTCTACGGCCGCGGGGTTGCTCGCTGCGACACACACACAATCCAAAGCCCAGTGCATTTTTTGTAAGTCTGTGTCTCATCACACCAAAGATTGCGACAGTTCTCTAACACTAACCCAACGAAAAAACGTATTGAAGCGCGAAGGCAGATGTTTTCGCTGCACTGTTCGAGGTCACTCCGCAAAGAAATGTACAACGAAACATTTAAGGTGTAGTGGTTGTAGCGGATGGCATGCTAAAGCTATGTGTGATCCGAATTACCACCGACAGTCGGAAGGAGTATTGGAAAACGGTTCTTCGAACCAGTCTGTGAATTTATATGCGGCAAACAAGAAGCAAAATGGTACAACTGTTTTATTACAAACGGCATCGGTTTTCGCGTTAAATCCGGAGAACAATATGAAAGTGTATGTACGAATAATTCTGGACGGTGGCAGTCAAATGACATTTATTAAAGAATCGCTAGCTGAGAAGCTTAATCTTTGTGTCGTCGGTTTTAAAAATCTAAGCGTAGTGCCATTTGGTAGTGAGGAGAAACAATCACCGGATAAAAAATACAGAATTGTTCGTTTAAAATTAAAAGATCAAAACAGTGAACGTATGCTGGAGTTAAATGCGGTAGTAGTGCCAACCATTTGTCTGGACGTGCTAACGGTGCCAACTCAAAGTCATTTAAACGATTGCAAATTAATTCTAGCTGATTCGCGGCCATTTAATCACCAACCAGCTGATGGAATTTCGATTTTGATTGGCTCGGATAATTATTGGCGAATAGTTTCGGGAAAAACAATGCGGATAGATGAACGTTTAATGGCTATCGAAACACTGTTCGGGTGGACTTTACAGGGGCCTGCACCAGTTTGTGCTCTAAATGAGGTAACGAGTGTTTTACAAGTAATTGTAGATGAAAAAGTTTTTTGGGATCTAGAAACTATCGGCATAAGATCATCGGCAGAGGAAAGCGATACATTTACACGTAGTTTTATTAACAATTCTATAATTAAACGGAAAGGCCGCTATGAAGTTGCTTTACCATGGAAAGGTGAGTGTATTGCTTTAAACAACAATCGATTGGGAGCGCTTTCGCGATTTCACTCACTAATTAAAAGACTTTCGAGATCACCTAATAATCTCCTTAGGTATGATAGGGCAATGCTGGAACTCATCCAGGCTGGTATAGCAGAAAAGGCAGATAGAGAGGATAATGGCTTTCACACGTATTATATGCCCCATCGAGGTGTATATCGAGAGGATAAGACTACGTCCAAACTTCGTGTGGTATTTGATGCCTCCGCGCACGCCGAACAATGTTCATCGTTAAACGAAAATCTGATGTCAGGATCTAATTTGTTACCCGACATTTTTAAGATTTTACTCAACTTTCGTCTAGGTTCGATTGGCTTAGTCGCGGACATTGAAAAGGCCTTTTTGCAGATTGCTTTAAGAGAAGAGGATCGAGACGCGCATCGTTTCTATTGGTTTTCGAAGCCGATCGAGTCCACTAGTGTTCTTCCAGAGCCTCAAGTTTTTAGAATGACTCGCGTAACCTTCGGTGTGACATCGAGCCCCTTCCTGCTTGGAGCCACCCTCAAGCGTCATCTTCAGTCGGAAAGTAAAAGATTCCCAGAAACTTGCGGTATTTTGAGTGACAGTTTTTACATGGATGATCTAGTGTGCAGTGTGGATAACGAAGAATCAGCGATACAGTTGTATCAACAATCAAAACACGTATTGAAAGGAGCCGCAATGAACATAAGAAAATGGAATAGCAATCATCCCAACGTACGAATTAGCTTCGATGAAGTGCCGCACGATAGCCAGAAAGTTTTGGGTGTTATTTGGTATGCACATTAGGGTGGCTCGATTATTAAAAAATTTGTATGAACAAAATTTTTTTTTTGTTTGATCGTTTTTGGGCTATATATAAAAGATGTCATAATAGCTCGCCAAAAGAAATCCAAAATATTTTTCAAAAATTCAAATTCTAAATACTGCCCCAAGCACCCTAAAATTTTTCGAAGTATTGGCAAATCTTAATAAAAAAAAATATAAAATCGTTTAAAAAATGGCTGGTTTATCATAAGTTAAACCATTTTTTAAAATCAACAGGCTTAAGCTTATGCGTCTGCGGTGGTTACAAAGGGGTTATTTGACCCCCCCCCCCCCCCGCCCCCCTACCCTTCTGTCTTAGGAAAATACCACTTTCAACAAATTTTATATTTTGTACGACCTTTACGACGAATTTTTAAAATTCGACTCCTTTTTGCCTTTTTCTGTCAAAGTCAATGGTTTGCTCCACCCCTGGGAATAAATCTCCTGCATGCCGGCTCAAAATCCGCTTTTTATTTAAAGTTATCTTATAACTGCCAAATACAAAATTTAAAACAAAAATATACCAAAGCAACCCGTCTCTCTGCTAAACGAAAAATTAATCTAGTAGGCCTTGAATTATCAGTAGTGGATTTCTCATAGAGAAATGTCGGTTTTACGGAGTGATTTGATTTGTCCGGTTTTCGGTTTTGGTCGAGACTTGCCAAAAAACGTACTTCCAACATATGAAGACGTTATTCTCTGTTTTTTGTGGATAAGTCGGAATAAACCAAAAGAATACAAGAACTCGGTTTCAAATGCTTGTGAAATATTAAGTGAGAAATTAATTAAATTATGGGAGTTTGCGTCCATACCAGCTGTTATAGACCAGCGTTCGATTTCAAATAAAATAAAAAGTTATCATGAAAAATACCGAAACTTAATGAAACCCTACAAATCCAGAAAAGACGTAGAGTCATACAAAAATCGCATTCAAATTTTTAAAGAAAACTCTCGCTGTCTGTTTGATATCGCGATTTGCAAATGTAAAGATTTAAATTCATGCCAATGCGAAAAGCAACTCAAAGTTCCAGTGAGAGAGAGACAATTTTTGTTAGATCAACGAACCGAACGAAAAATGGTTATAAGTAATGTTGACGTGAGAGTGACAAAGCAGATTTCAGAAAGCCTTCAAAGAAAAAGAAAACATGATGCATCACTAATAAAACATGCCACCAAAGTTAAAACCACATCAGCATCGCAAACGTTTTTGGAACAAACCCCTTCGACTAGTAGAGCTGTGATTTCTGCAATTCAAAATGATAAAATACCGATGCCACCTTCTCATCAAGATAGAAATTACACTTTGTCATCAGAATCATCACTGGGATCTTCTTCTGCAATATCTGAAACTCCAAACGTTGCAGAACATCTAACCACACAGAAAATTGAGAACTTATCTACAGTTGCGAAAACTCTCGACAGATTTGGGATCTCGGACAGGGCAGCAGCCGCAATTGTTTCAGCGACTCTTCAAGATGTTGGAATGATTACAAATGAAAATTTAAACAATGTTGTAGATAGACACAAGATCAGACGTGCCCGTGAGAAGGAGAGGGCATCCTTATCTTCATTGTCATTATCGAAATCATTCCAGGAGCTCCAGTTTGGAATATATTTTGATGGACGAAAGGATAAAACCTTGAGTATGATAGATAACAGAAGGAAGCTTATTATTGAAGAGCATTTAAGTTTAGTGAAGGAGCCTGGATCTGAATACTTAGGACATCTCTCTCTTCCAAATGGAAAAGCTGAAATCGTAAGTACAAAATTGAAAGAGTTCCTTGATGAAAAAGGGATTGATAAAATGAAAGTTGTGGTTATTGGAAGTGATGGCACAGTTATAAACACGGGATGCAAGGGGGGTGCTATTCGTCGTTTGGAGTTAGAGATAGGTAAACCATTACAATGGTTTATATGCCAGTTGCATGCAAATGAACTTATACTTCGACACATATTTGAGCATCTTGATGGAACCACAACCGGACCACGAAGCTTTACAGGTACTTTGGGAAATAAATTAAAAAATTGTGAGAATTTGCCGGTAGCATCATTTCAAGCTATCCAATGTAACCTTCCACAAATTTCAAGAACTCATGATCTCAGTACTGACCAACGATACTTGTATGAAATTTGTCAAGCTATTAGTTCAGGAGTTTGCAGTGAAGGTTTAAGCAAGAGAAATCCTGGTAAAATCGTTCATTCAAGGTGGCTTACAACCGGCAACCGTATATTAAGGTTATATCTGTCTACTATAGCTCCATCCGAAAATTTGCAATTGTTGGCCAACTTTATAATACAAGTTTATGCGCCAATGTGGTTTGAAATAAAAACTAGACCTCAGTGCATTTATGGCGCTCGGCACCTTCAAAAAACTATAATGTTGACAAG
The DNA here is from genome assembly GCA_949715645.1 of Portevinia maculata. NCBI lineage: Eukaryota > Metazoa > Arthropoda > Insecta > Diptera > Syrphidae > Portevinia > Portevinia maculata. Next base: position 116,020,565 of record OX454528.1, on the reverse strand, counting down.
ATACCTGTCTGAAAATTTAAAATTAGTAGTTGATCCTGTTATTCAAAGAAATGGCTACTTCGGACACCCGGAAAATATTTTAATTTCAATGATTGCGGACGAAAGGGAAGTAATTCAAACTCTAGCTTTGAGACGAATTAAAAAGGCACGAGAGCAGCTTGGCACTACCTCAATTTCGGTGCGGTCTTTTGTTTTGCCGAAATTCAACTTTAATGCTGAGGATTACATTGACATAATCGACTGGAATATGGGTATTTTATGTGATCCACCAATATTAAGAAACATTAGTCTGGATGTCATCAATGAATGTATTCAAAATCCCAAATTGATTGGAACTCTTATTCTACCGTACATAAAGGATTACCCTTGCCACACCCAAGCGACGGAACGGTGTGTTAAAATTGTTACTGAAGCTTCAGCTGCTGTCTGTAGTCCAATGAGGCGTGATGGATTTATAAGAACCAGAATTGAATCTCGAAAAAAAATGCCGTTTTTTAATTCTAAAAAAGATTTCAAAATGTTGTAGTTTTTTTAACCTTTAACTTTTTGCTTTTTTAAACTTTATTCAAACTTCTCTTTCCTAATATTTTATTACTTTTATGCTTAAAATACTCTTAATTACCATTAATAATAAAAAATAATACCAACGGATTAAAAAAAAATGCGTATGTTTGTGGAGAAAATTAAATTTTTTTCAGGTTTTTTTTTTGATTTTAAGAGAAGATTCTATGACCTTGGGGCAGTACAAGATTTTAATTTTTTTCAAAAACTTTTAAATATCTTACATCATGGTATATTAAGGCAACTTTTGACCAGTGCCCAAAAACTATATTTAAAAAAAAAAAAAATCGAGCCACCCTAATATACACCTAAACGTTTTTTATTTGTGCGACTGGTGTGTGTCGTAGGTTTTGTTGTAGGTCGACAAATTATGTTTAGCTGGGAGTGGGAATTCTATTTATCCGTTATGTTGACTGCAGTCGACAACTTTTTTTTATACAAGTAGGCTCTTGCTAAACAAATGATCCAGGTAATTTTAATTCCGTATGTCGTTTGGCGTTGAGTATGCTTGTTAGATAAATTTATCAATTACAAGGTGTCATATCATATTGGCATTTTAGCTAATAATTACTGAATCTACTCGTATATATATATATATATCGAGACGGCTGAAAAGTACCGCCAGGTTCCCGAGGACCTAAGAGGTATATATTTTTATACGTGTTTATACGTTTATGTTTCTTATTGAAAAATACTTAGATGGCTCGACAAAGCGAACGTTTGCGTCTGATTGATATTGAAAAAATATTAGAGGTAGAGATTCCTGATGACAATGGTCTAATAACAGATGAAGAGGATTATGAAGAGGATAGTGACGATAGTTTGGTAGTGGCCAGAAATGGTGATTTTGAGGTTCTTGCGAATTTTGTTGTCGACGAAACTGAAAACACTCTTCCAGTTACTGAAGGCATTGGGACAATAACTGAACAGGTGATTGAAACGGTTATTGAGCCACTATTGGATAATGACGCTTCGTCTCATTCCGTCTTATTTCCTCATCGAGAAATAAACCGCAAATGGAAAAACGTGAGTTACAATCACCCATTACAGATTACATTTTTGATACGAAAACTGTTGAGGACGAATTCAAGTCTGCGGAAACACCTGCAGACACTTACTTACACCTTATTGGCGCGGAATTAGATAACATTGTGTATCAAAGCAACTTATATGCTGTTCAGAGGGGAAAAGTATTGAATGTGAAAAGGGATGAATTGATCACTTTCATCGGCATAAATTTATTAATGGGATATCATAAATTACCTAATTGGCGACATTATTGGTCAAATAGCTTAGACTTAGGCGTACCGTATGTATCAACAGCAATGTCACGAGACTGATTTGACGCCATTCTGAGCTATCTGCATGTTAATGATAATGCAAATATAGGTACCTTATAATAATGCCAATAAAATGTATAAGTTGCAGCCGATGATAAATGCATTTAATTATAAATTCTCAGCAGTATACAAAGGTACACGTGAGTTATCTGTAGATGCGTCCATGATTCTGTTCAAAGGTCGCAGCTCACTCAAACAATATAATCCGATGAAACCAATAAAGAGGGGCTATAAATTATGGAACTTATCCGATCAACGTGGGTACGTCAAGAAATTTGAGATCTACCAAGGAAGAAATGAGGCTGTGGAAAATAAGTTTAAAAATTATGGCCTTGGTGAGCGAGTCGTCCTTAGCTTGACCGAATCAGAATGGGGCAAATATAGACAGGTCTATTTCGACAATTATTTTACTTCCCTGTCACTACTAGAAACGCTAAAAGTCGAAAAAACATTGGCTTGTGGCACGATTCGATCAATAAGAAAAGGACTTCCAGGGAATATGACAGCTGATAAATCGCTTGCTCGTGGAGATTTCGATTTCAGATTTTCCCAAACGGATATCGGGATCTGGAAGTGGAAGGACAGTAAGGTTGTTCATTTTGCTAGCAACTTCCATGGGAGTGAAGCAACTAATATGAACGTGAAGCGCACCCAGAGGGATGGATGAAAGTTGGATATCAAAGCACCAAAAATTGTGAAAGACTACAACTATTTCATGTGAGGTGTTGATCACTCCGATCGTTTGCGGGCAGTGTATGGTGTTAACAGAAGATCAAAGAAATGGTGGCACCGGATTTTCTGGGGTTTGATGGATATAGCTTTCGTAAATTCGTATATAATATATAGCGATATTCGTGAAAAAGTCAGCTTGTTGGAATATCGTCGATCTGTAGCTATGGGAATGATCGCGTACCAGTCGTGCAAAAAAGGAAAATCGATTGACATAGTTAGCTGCTGGTCATTTGAAGAAGCGTCGAGGGAACGATTATTCTATATCGAAAGACGTAAGAATATCCAACCGCGGCTCTCATTGGCCAAAATTTATTGAAAACAAAGGTAGATGCGAAGTATGCAGCACACGTGGTTTTCAAGCCCGTCCATTTTCGATTTGTTCCCTATGCAAAGTTCATCTTTGCTGCAACTCCACGAAAAACTGTTTTGCAGAGTTCCATGAAGTTAAAATTGAATAAAGCTAAATACTTTTTACTTTGACATCAAAATCCAATAAAATGAATGAGTGTTTTTCTTTGATTTGCTTTATTTCAATTTTCAAAAATTTCAGAATTTTACGATTTTCATGGCCGGTCGGTACTTTTGGGTACCACAGCTAAAAAAAGGACTTACAAAGGATAACAAAAAACAAACAAATAATTTTTAAGTTAGACCAGAAGAAACTAGAAAACTAAAAAAAAAACCAAACATATCTTAACATTCGATAGTCCCGGCAACTAAGGGTTAAATGATTATGTAGTTAAACTTACTTTCATATTTTTATCATATATATTTATTTTATCAAGTTTTAAGTACAACTATTAACGATATTAATATTGAAATGCAGTCAGAAGAAGCTAGGCTACATATTTTACTTCCGAGAATGACTTTTTTATTCAAAAGTTTTTGTCGTTATTTTATGTTTAAAGAAGCATTCGACGAAAAAGAAATAAAGAATATTAATTTGAAAGAAAATCATATGCCTTTACAAAGTCTATATTGCGGCACCGAAGCTGAACTTTTTTATATATCAAAAGAAATAAATGAAGTAGATGCTTTAAATTTTAAGACACAAGTGCAATCCTTTCATATATTTTTTTAGAAGATTTGCGAAAAAGAATAAATTTTAATAATGATTTTTTGAATTCCTTAAAATATTTTTCCCCAAAAACAGTTTGTCGAGAATTTTCTTCTTTGGTTTCGTTTATTTTGAATTATTTCCCAAATTAAAAAAAAATATAGAGCTAAATAATAATGAATAAAAATCAATGTAATAAATATATCTATGTAATATAAGTAACTAGCTGCACCCGCCCGGCTTTGCCCGTGCCCGAGAATTCTATTGGCCAATATGTTTGCGTAGACTTCCTTATTATTGTCTATATATGTTAGCGTATGGTGCTGCGCCTAAGAAAAGAAGACCGATTTTGGCCAAACTTCACAGAATCACTCTCAGGCCAATACCGAAGATTGCCTGCTTTGAGCTCAACCCGTGAAAGGGACTGCACGTTTTTCTCCGCATGGCTTAGGCCGCTCACACACCTTTGTTGTTCCGCTTAGCGTAGGTGCTTGTTGTCTGGCAGGCGCCTATGTCAGCTTACTTTGCGAATCAAACAAAAAAGCGAAACTAAAAAACTTCGATAGAATCACTTTTCATTTACTTTCACACCGATTGTTATCAATGTGGGAAAAGCAACTTTCCGATGTCCGATTCACAAAAAAAATGCAAAAAAATTCAATAAGAGTTATTTGAATACAACTTTGAACAAACGATATCTCAAGATGAAAGAGCGCACAAACACCACAATAGGCTTGAAACGTTCGTGTGGTCTCCCTCTTTCATATGCGCATCCGGATAACAAAATAGGTGACGTCTGTACGATGGTTTTTTATATGTGCGGTCTCTGTGTCTGCATCGGAATTTACACGCATACGCACATATGCATGTGTACTCACTCAAATGTCCATAATGCACACACCGATGCAGATACAGACATCGCACATAGAAAACATCCTTTGTACAGACGTCACCTATCATGCAAAAAAATTTCGTTGGAATCGGTTAATGCGTTTGGCCAAACACCGGCAACAAACTCAAATATGGATTGATTTTTATATATATAGATATAAGTAACATATCGCACCCTGAAAACAATAGAGCGATAAGTCAAAAATATTAATGTTTTGAGTTTTTATTAAATTTTAAAGACAAATTAATGACGAAAACAACAACGTAATCGTTCTTTTAAAGTGTGTGACCTCAGCATCATCGTTGCAGAACTTTGTTGAAGGATTACAAAAGAATTTAGGCAAGGTATGATCTTTTATTATACATATTTTGGACACTTGTGATAAGGAAACTGTTGAAGTCACTGTAAACAACTTAATGTTTTCTGACCTTGCTAACGCTCTTTATAAGCATACATGTATTTATGTCTGTGTTGTACCCCAATATCTGGGTCACCAGCTATAACCTGGGTTGAACCAACTTGGGCCATTGCACTGTGTCGACACAGTATTGCTGCGCTTTGCATAAGCTAACGCAGCAATACTGTTTAACATTTGCAATTGGCACAAGAGGTAAACGGCCGGGAATTGCTGAGTGTACGATTCAGCGAGTTTCGATTGTAACTACCGGTTTACGATTGAGTCTGATTTGAACTACGAAGCGCGACGGTCTTTTTCTTTAGCATTCAATCTAATAACATTTTGGCGCAGCCGGTAAGTCGAACAAATCGACTACGAAAAAAAAAAATCATCAAGAAATCGTTTTTATTAAACGGTGCTATAGTTAAAGTGAAAAAAAGGGATTATGTTGGAATTGAATTTCAGAGAAAAAATAAAAATAATAACAGTGGATTGATATCACCATAGGATCAGAAAAAAAAGAGAGAATACAAAAAAAATGAACCCAAGTGACCATAAAGTGTTTGAAGAAGCCTCACCAAGATTTAAGAAAAAAAAACCAAAATAACCAAACGGATATAACGGGGGTAAGTAGAATCAGTATCGACACGTTGTTGAAATTGAATTCTTTTTCCCGGTGTTAGCCTATTAATGAGTGATTTTGTTTTTATTTCAATCTAACTAACTAGGTACCGTAATTAAAAACATTTCTGGCTTGGGATTCACCCAATTAAAATTTCTTTTTGTCACCTTGCAACGGTTTGTCGTTTTTTTGTCAGGAAATAGGAAACTTCTCTGACTTGGGTTGATATTCAAGTTTATTTTTTTTGGTGTCGCCGCGTGACTGTTTGTCATTTTGTTTAAACGTAATTGTTTCTGGAAATCTGAAGTTTCTTTTGCATTCAGCGACCCAGTTTTATGCTCCACTTGGATCAATTCAAAAAGTTGAACTTTTTTGTTTGTATCTAGATATAAAATCTATAAATGCAAGTTGTTAGATAATTGAATCTAGAATTCTGGATAATTAATTATACCGCTGGGAGCTAAAATTCGAAATGTTGAACTTTTTTTTTGTATCTAGATACAAAATCTATAAATGCAAGTTGTTAGATAATTGAATCTAGAATTCAGGCAAATTAATTTTATTGCTGTAGGTCAACTGGTTTGGGAGATATCGAAGAAACCGTGCAGCATCTGGGAGCTAAAAATCGAAATGTTGAACTTTTTTGTTTGTATCTAGATACAAAATCTATAAATGCAAGTTGTTAGATAATTGAATCTAGAATTCAGGCAAATTAATTTTATTGCTGTAGGTCAACTGGTTTGGGAGATATCGAAGAAACCGTGCAGCATCTGGGAGCTAAAATTCAAAATGTTGAACTTTTTTGTTTGTATCTAGATACAAAATCTATAAATAAAAGTTGTTAGATAATTGAATCTAGAATTCAGGAAAATTAATTATATCGCTGTAGGTCAACTGGTTTGGGAGATATCGAAGAAACCGTGCAGCATCTGGGAGCTAAAATTCAAAATGTTGAACTTTTTTGTTTGTATCTAGATACAAAATCTATAAATGCAAGTTGTTAGATAATTGAATCTAGAATTCAGGCAACTTAATTTTATTGCTCTAGGTCAACTGGTTTGGGATATATCGAAGAAACCGTGCAGCATCTTCGTTGAAACATTCGTTTTAACAGTTAATGGCCAAGAGCGAAATTGAGGCCCATCTGTATGAGCTAATCGAATCGAACGAACAATTGAAGAAGGACATAAAAGAGGAAAAACGGCAGTTACAGGAAGTAAATGATATACTTCTTGCGGAACTTAAGGATATACTGAATCCTGAAGTATACGAGCTGATCTTTCAGCAAATAAGTTCTCGTTGGGGTAAATTTACGCGTGCGGAGACAACAGATGCAATTTTGACGGAATATATAACAGCCGTACAGAATTTAAGAAAGCGACACAGTAGCAAAAATTCAGAAGTTCACTAAAGAGTTAGAAAAAAGTGAGCGCCTGAGAAAAGAGGCTGAGAGACAACTCTGGTGAACAACTGAAGAAGCCGATCAGCAAGCTGACCAACTAGCCATCGAGTTAGATAAAAGCTTATCCGCACAAAAAGAGTTAAGGGAAAAAATCAGGCAATCGTCCATTCCCGTCTCTCACAAAAACCTACTGCCGTTGCTCAGCGTGTCTTCCCCAGCACACCACGAGGGACAGCAACCGACATCTCCGTCGCCAACGGCTAAAAGACTTTCCACAGTTAGTCCAGACCCTACCAACTATTAGCGAATCTTAGGGCTCAATCAGCTCCAAATTAAATCCAATCAGTCACATACTGACACAGAAGACAAGTTCAGATAAGAATATGTCTTTCGAAAACGTGTCGAAGGTGGTGGCAAAGTTGGTGCCACCGTTCTCCGGAGAGAGAGTTTTTAAACGCCTGCCAGCTAGGGTTCAAGTGTTTAGGAGATGATGCGAAGGAAGACATGTTCGTCTCATTAATCTCCACAAGGTTAATGGGTGATGCGTTTGACTTAGTTCGAACGAACCAGCCCAGATCCTTAAGAGAACTGGAGGCGTTAATAAAGACGGCATACCTCTCGGTTCAAACATTAGATAACGTAATGCAGGAACTAAAACAATCCACGCAACTAATGACCGAGGACTTCCAGGCATTCGCTAGGCGGTTAAGCACGCTGAGAGCCAAAGCGAAAGATATTATCGACTCTCGATATTCGCCCATTGATTCCACGGCACTGGTTAAGGAACTGCAGAACACAGTGATCACCGTTTTCAAAATGGGTTTGTTTGATCCTGCGATAAGGCAGTTCATGCTCACGACAACTGAGCAAGACCTAACCGTGTTAGTGGACTTGGCCCAGCGAACATCTACATTGCTTGGTACACGCCACAACATCAGTGCTCACCCCTATGCGAGTAGCGTTTTCACGACATCACAGGCCACTGGTTATTCCACCAACCCCCATGCGAACAACGTTTTTCCGGAAGCACAGGGCACTCTTTATTCCACCAACCCCCATGCGAGTAGCGTTTTTCCACACTCATCAGGCACTGGTTATGGGACAAGCCCATATGTCCACTTGTGGCCCCAAACACCGGGCACTAGCTGGCATGCCCACAATCAGGCGGTGGGTATTCCCCCTACATGTGGCATACCACATAACAACACAACAACACAACTTCAGATAGAACATCTACAGCACCCGCGCAAAGTAGGAAAACATATAGTTTAAAATGTGGGTTTTGTAACAAAACAAACCACACCTACGCTGAATGCCGGCAGAGGAAAAATACGCCCTACTGCCAGAAGTGCAAGGCATATGGACATGGGCAGGAAGTTTGTCCACAATCCAATGTGTTTGTAGCCAAGGCCAAACCGGGCGTAAAAAAATGCTTGTGGTGTTCACGAACCGGGCACACTGAAGAGGATTGCTATAGCAAGCAAAATTGCATGAAGGTGGCTGCGGTAAACTCCAACGGGCACAGCCAATAATTGACTGTGCCCCAATGACCCCGGAACCAAAAAAACATGTAACCGCAAAATCTTAGTGCCAACTGTCGTTAAAAAGGTAAATAACAAAACCACCCGTAGGAAGACAACGGATAAAATCAAGGTGGAGAAACGCAAACGTTTCGACACGGTTTTTCCTGTCCTGTATCATTTCGTCTTCCTCCATCATTTCATTCATTCAATATTTTGTTTTATTAAGTTAGCATTAGGGAACACAAGTTACCCCAAAAGGTAGGGGAAGTGGGGGCAAAACCGCACACGGGGGCAGAACCGTTTCCGTACTAGGCTGTATGAAAAAAAAAACTCAATGGCAATACTTTTGATGTAGACACTTGGCCAAAGACATGATACATCATGTATGTGAGTGTTCAGTTATTCATCGAAGACGTCAAAAAGTTACGGTTGTTTTCGCGGTTTTTGCTCATAACGCTATCGTTCTTGTCCGAAGTAAGTTGTATTTTTCTGTATAAAATCGTTGGAAAAGTAAATACATTCGTTTTTATTCTGAAAAAGTGTGGTGCGAATAAAAGTAGTGATAGTTAAAAAACAGTGAAAAACATTCGTATTTTCGAACAATCTTGTTTTATTTAGCTAAGGTTGCATGGGGCAAAATAGCATAGAGGCAAAACCGTCCAGTGTGCGGTTTTGCCCCCAGTGTTATATTTTGCTAGATATTTTTTTATTTAATGAATTTCCTTATTTTAATTTTTTTTATTTTTAAATTTAGGCCAAAAATGGTACGCAACTATGTTCGCAAGACAACACGACAATCGTGGGAAGAATCAGCAATGAAAAATGCTATTGACGCTCTTCTGAAAAAGGAGATGGGATATCAGAAAGCCTGTCGTACTTTTAATGTCCCAAAGAGCACCCTGAGAGACAGATATGCCAAAGTACTCAACAAATCTAAAACCCTCGGTAATTGTGCAGACAAGACGCTTGGACGGTTCAAGACCATTTTTACTAAAGAGCAAGAGAAAGAATTGGCAGAACATATCGTTTTGTTGGAAGCTCGCTTGTTCCCCATTACAATCAAAGACTTGCGCGAAATCGCATTTCAGCTTGCTGAAAAAAATAAGATAAGGCACGATTTTGACAAAAAAACAGGGATGGCTGGATACACATGGGTGGAAAACTTTTTAACACGAAATCCTAGCATTAGCCTTCGAAAGCCAGAAGGAACTTCCGGCGCCAGAGCAATGGGTTTCAACCGTGTTTCAGTTTCAAAATATTTTCAACTGTTGACCGAAATAATGGACAAGCATCAATTTCCACCTGACCGCATTTACAACGTAGATGAAACAGGCATATCAACAGTGCCCAAAAAGGTGTCTAGAGTATTAGCAAGGAAGGGAAAAGCTCAGGTTGGATCTTTAACATCTGCGGAACGTGGTAAGACTATCACTATTGAGATCTGTATGAGTGCTTCCGGACAGTTCATACCACCTATGTTTGTTTTTCCTCGAGTAAGAGCTCATAGACATGTAAACATACTTGAAAGGGCTCCTCCATCTTCAGTTGCTACCTATCATCCCAGCGGTTGGATGCAGACAGATTTATTTTTGACTTGGTTTGATCATTTCCTGCGTCATGCAAATCCAACAAGAGATAGTCCGGTATTACTGCTACTTGACGGACACTCAACGCACACCAAAAACTTGGAATTTATTTCCAGAGCCCGAGAAAACAATGTGACTGTTTTGTGCTTCCCACCTCATTGTTCGCATCGAATGCAACCGCTCGATGTTGCATTTATGGCTCCTTTGAGTCAATATTATTCAACTGAAGTAAAAAAATGGTTGCGTACAAACTCACCGTTAATGGTTACAGAATATCAAATTCCAGAACTGTTTGGGATTGCATATATGAAATCAGCTGTTATTCAAACCGCAGTCAATGGTTTTAAAAAAACTGGAATTTCTCCCTTAAACCCTGACGTTTACGAAGACTGGATGTTTGAGCCATCTGAAACCACCAACAGGCCATTGTCGGAAGTGCAAGCTGCTGAAGAAGCAATTGTGGAACCATCAGCTAACTTGAAACCAACAGAACCAATTCCATCATCTTCTGAAAGTGCATTTTCTTCTGAGCCCACATCAACTGCAGTCTTAACTTGCAATCATGAAGAAAGCAGACCAAACACTGGCTTTGTTGAGGCAATCGCCGCCAATATAGTTCCACCAACTCCATCAACGTCAACCGCTTTCATATTATCCTCTCCAAAAGAGCTTCTCAAAATACCTGTTGGAAAGAGGTTAGTTTCCCAGAGGAAGACTAGACGGGGAAAAGCTGCAATATTAACGAGTTCTCCTTATAAAGCTGAGCTGGAAGCACTAAATCAAAAAGCATCGAATAAACGACCAAAACAAGGTAGCTTAAAAATCGGGAAAAGCTCCAAGCAGTCCAGAAGAACCGAAACCGATACCGATAGTGAGGATGAAACCAGTGAGGATTGCAAGTGCATCTTCTGTAAAGAACTTTACTCAAAATCCAAAAAAACTGATGGCTGGATAAGATGCACTAAATGTGCTGGGTGGGGTCACGAAGCTTGTGCAGGAGTTGGAGCCGATGAGGATATTGAATATGTATGTGACTTCTGCACTTAGATTGCATTTTTAACGCAAAATTGGTTTTGCCCCCAGGAGAATTCTCTGGTGCGGTATTGCCCCGACATAGGGGCAAAACCGTTTTTTTTTCAAGGTTTTTTTCAAAATCGATTAATTTTTTTCTCATTGTTTATTTATTTTTTTATTAATTAAAGTTCCTAAATGAAATACTATACTTTCTGAATAAAGATTTTATTTTCGTTAAAATAATTTTTTTTATGACTTTTAAGGCTAACTGGCACTAAATATGCGATTTTGCCCCCACTTCCCCTACTTAGGAAAAACAAAACACGATTGCTAACAGAATTAGACGAGCACTGGGATCTAGTACTTGACACCAAGTACGGGTACATCGCAGAGTCCGACAATCACGAGGTTTTCGTGGTCATGAGTCGAGAAGAGTATTCCCGTTGCGTACCAGTGTCCGAAGCAGAGAGCTCCGCTACGATAACAGTATGCCATTTTGAAAACCCTGTGCTTACATCGGGATCTACGGAGTGCTTAGTGACGCTTCTAGAACACGAACCCACCTCAAAGCGATCCTGCACCTACGCCGCAGTACCAACCAGTGAAGGGATGTTTCTTAAGATGACATCACCCAACGAGTGGCTGTTCCAGTTTAGAAGTTCGCTGTCGTCAAACTTGAAATCTGCTAACAGACAGTACACTGCGACGCTGAATGGTACTGGGATATTAAAGATGAAGCAGCCCTGTGAAGCCGGTGCAAGGGGACTAAAAGTTTACTACGAACACCATTCCACGACCACAACCGAGTACAAACAACCTATGGTGAACCATTCGGAGCTAGTCAAAGCACTCAAGACTAGTTCGTCCTTGGTAAAGGTAGCAGCTTCACCGAAAGTTCCTGCGATAAAAATTGGAAACCACCAGAACTTCATTGAGGAAATGAGGGATGGCAAAAGGGCTATCGACGATTTAAAGCAGGACTGGAACCGAGTGGAAGCAGAGCGGTAATCTGCCGATCAGGACTGGGAACTGTCCGTTCATCGATACTCTTTAGTGTCCCTGACCGCCCTAGGAGCAGTCGTACTGATCATCGGCTGTGTGGTCCGGTTTTTAACCAAAAAATTGCAACACATTCCGCCCATCACTGAGGTAAACTTCAATACGGGGGGTATCGAGTTGCCAACCCGTCAGATGACAAAAAGACATGCGCCTGCAGCACCCTCCAGAATAGCAGCAGACTTCGCCATCACCTCTGCCCAGGTGTAAGAAAATTATTTTTGTCAATAAAAATTCTAGAATTAAGTTTCATACATACATAAGTCAATAAAAATGTTAGAATTAAGTTGTATACATAAACAAGTCAAAAAATGGTAGAATTAAGTTGTATACATATATAAGTCAATTAACATGTTAGAATTAAGTTTTATACATATATAAGTCAATAAAAATGTTAGAATTAAATTTTATAATATATTAAATTTCATATATATATAAGAAAATAAAAATGTTAAGTTACGGTAAATAAAGATGGCTAAATCTGAGCCGGTGGTTGGAATCGAAACTTCCCCGAAGGGGGGAAGGATGTTGTACCCCAATATCTGGGTCACCAGCTATAACCTGGGTTGAACCAACTTGGGCCATTGCACTGTGTCGACACAGTATTGCTGTATGCTATAATAAGCTCACGCAGCAATACTGTTTAACATTTGCAATTGGCACAAGAGGTAAACGGCCGGGAATTGCTGAGTGTACGATTCAGCGAGTTTCGATTGTAACTTAGGGATGGGAAAAACCGGCCGGTTTTAACCGACGGCGGTTATTTTGCTTCGGTTAACCGTGTTCGTTCCGGTTATTATTTTGTCTCGGTTATCTCCGGTTTTTTTTTCTAAACCCAATAACCGGACAAAAAAACCACCGGGTAACATTTGCTGCTTAGCTTAATCGCATTTCGGTTATTCGTCATTCGCCTACCGAAAAAAAATCCTTGCTTTCGCTCTCGCATAATGAAATTGGTACCCTCTTTCATTTTCCCATACATACATAAACACACGCATTTTGAATAGTTTTGTCGTCATTGGTCATTCGCACTTTTTGTTGCTTCACCCCACCATGCGCATCGTCACACCACACGGCACACATCATTTGGCGCTGTTCGTGTGTAATTATTTTGTTCAATGAAGTGAGCATGCAGCGTTGCCACTTTGCTGCAATTGCAGTAGATTAGGTGTAATTACTGAAAAAAATCATAAAAACGAATCATAAAACCATTTAAAAAAGGATTATGGAAAAACCCACAATCGTTCGTCTTACGCAGCAAGCCGCATGTATTGGTATAGGTTAAATGTATCGCGTACCATTTTCTTTTCAAGTAGTCATTGTATACGGGTAAAAAACATTCTTTTGACCTATTTCCACTTACGGTTCGTTTTTTTCAGCATTTTGGTTTGCGGTACCTACCTAGTAGGAAATCCATATAAAAAGACAGAGTGTCTCTCTCTACTCATCATAGATATACTCAACTCTGGTGGTGAGTGGTGACTTCATTATTGTTTTAACTTTTAAGAAAACCGTTAACGTTTGTTTTAAATATTGTATATGCCTTCAGACTGTCAGAGACAAAAAGTTTTATTTTTCCATTGATTAGTTGGTGTTGTTTCAGTGTTAAAATTTGATATTGTAATTGTCGAAATATGGCTCAATTGCAATCATCAATAGTTTGGAAATATTTTAAAAAGTGCAGTGGGAGCGAAGCGCAGTGCTCCATTTGTTTAAAAAAACTCAAAACGGGAGGAGGCACGACGAACTTGCGTCAACATTTAACAAGCAAACATCCAAAATATTGTCTGGAAAAGAAGGTAGGTACCTACATTAATTATTTCTCAAATCTGTGAACTGTTAAGCATTTTTTTTTTGTTTCTTGCATATTGCTTCCAGGGTAAAGAAAAACATTTGTCCTGTTTCGAAAGTAATACTACAGATCCCGATAATTTAGGAGAAAGAGAAACTTTGCCAGAGACAACAAGAGAACCAAGAAGAAAACCGAATTCGGTCACAGCCACAGCCACTAACACAATTCGTTCGAGGTCTCCTACTCCTTCGACTTCATCAAAGCAGAGGCAGATCACTCTCTTCGAAAGCCAAGAAAGAATATGTAGCTATGAGAGTAAGTTTCATATTTATTTATATATTTAGGCTCTAGCGATTCTAATGTAAATATGTAATTACATTTTTTAGGGGGTGGAAGACGTGACCTTGAACTCACAAATGCACTGATTTTCATGATCTGTAAAGACAATTTACCTCACTCACTTGTAGAGAAAGTGGGTTTTAGTCGTTTTACGAAAGTTGCAGTGCCATTGTACATTTTACCCTCCAGAAAAACTGTAAGTAATACCTACTTAGTTATAATAATTACGTAATATTGTAACTTGATTTGCACTTTACATAAAATTTTATTTCATTAACGAAATTGTTCTTCTTGCATTGCAGATAACTGACATGGTTAGCACCAAGTACTCCGCAGCTGTCCAAATAGTGAAGTCAACATTAGCTAATGTAGTGCACTTTTCGCTCACTGCAGACATATGTACTTTGACCAATTCATCAAAAGGATTTTTGGTGATTACAGCGCATTTTATCGGTACTTTAGTTTTATTAATTCTATTTACTGTAGGTACCTAATACACTTTCACTCTCTACTGACAGATTCTCAGGAAAACAAAAGGAAGCTGGACACAATAATGTTGGGAGTTCGGCGACTTCGAGAGAGCCATACAGGCGACTACATCGCTTCTGAAATTGATGATGTTCTTCGAGTCTTCGACATACCGAAGTCGAAAATAGTTGGTGTTTGCACAGATGGGGGTGCTAACATGATCGCAGGTGTGAGGAAGTTGTTAGGGGATGGAAAGAGCATTTACTGTTTTGCCCATCTTCTTAACTTAATAGTCACAGATGGCCTAGAGGATAGAAATAATGAAATTTTAAAAGGTCTAATAAGTGAAATTAAAAATATTGTCACATTTGCAAGACAGAGTAACGTATTTATGGAGAAGCTACGGACGGAGCAGGTACGAGAAGGTATAGCAGAGGGAAATGTAATGCTTTTGGTTCAATCAGTACCAACAAGGTGGAATTCCAGCTACCACATGCTAAAGAGGTTCGTCCAACTGTCACCATTAATTGCTCAAGTTTTAGCAAATCCCATTATCAAAAATGCACCGAGAATGATTTCTGGAGCAGACATTGAAATCGTGTCAGAACTATTGGATATCCTAAAACCTTTCGATGAGGCCACTACGGAGATCTCGGGAAGCGAGTACATAACAGGAAGTCTCGTTATCCCCCTATTGACCATCATCGAAGGTAGTTTAAAAAATCAGAGCCCTAAACATAGTGCAGTCAAAGTTCTTTCACAAAAGCTATTGATCAGCCTTAAAGACAGAAGCGCAAAAGTATTGCAGAACCCTCTGCTGTGGAATGCTTCGCTCTCAGATCCTCGTTTTAAAAAAACATATATGAACCCCATTGTTGCAAGTAAAGCAGTTTCAAACTTAAGCCGAGAAATCAAACAGCACTTGACTGAAATAGGAATTGGGAAGCTTTCACCTCCGTTACCAACTCGAAGTGAAGAAGCTGAAACAACTAAAAGAGTGAACACTCTTTGGTCAACACATGACCAGGTGGTAGCCAAGACTAGTCCGGTGGAAATTGAAGATTCGTTTCCGAATGAGCTGAGACTTTACCTTCAGCAACCTTTGCTACCCAGATTGAGTGATCCATTTTTTTTTTGGGAGCAGAGCCAAACTTGTATGCCGGGATTAGCATTTATTGCACGAAAGTATTTATCTCTTGTCGGAAGTTCTGTAGCTTCTGAAAGACTCGTTTCAACATTAAATGATGTTGTTTCTGATGAGAGGAGTCGACTCACAGACCAACATATTATAGAAAGGGTCTTCATGAATAGGTTGGAACAAAAATATTGGCCAACTACAACAACTTGATTTATTTATCTTATCTATTATGTAATTTAAAATGTTAGTATGTACTTTATTGAAATGTTTTCTTATCTTAATTTCATATGTAAATATATTTTTCATTAAAAATGTAATATTTGTTTATGTATGTTTTTTTTCGTAAAAAACCGGATTCCGGTTTAACCGAAAACCGGTTTTTTTAAGCGGTTATAACCGCCAGGTTAAACTGGTGTTAAATTAAACCGGAATAACCGAAAACCGGTTATTTTTGTAATAACCGCCATCCCTATTGTAACTACCGGTTTATGATTGAGTCTAAGTTGAACTACGAAGCGCGACGGTGTTTTTCTTTAGTATTCAATTTAATAACATCTGTATGACAGTGAAGAACAAAAGAAGCAAGGACCATATATATATATCAATTATGCAAGCTAAAGCGAGATAGCTCATTAGCATGCAAAGAGAATATTGTAACCCACCATCCTGTGGTGAGATGGGTGAGTGAGGGTGAGCTCGTCTCCTCACGTATTATTATTCTTTCATGAACTTTCAATATGACAAGTCTTGTGCGGAAAAAGAATTAAAACAAAATACAAAAACAGTGAAATATATCTTTTGTGGCGGATGGAGCAGCTGGCAACTCTGTCAAGGAAGGGCAGTGAAACTGAAGCTAGCAGAGACAGATAGAGAACGAACGGGTCCGACGGAAAATGGACAGGCAGTGTGTTTTGTTGAGTTGTGCTGTGTGGTCATGATCAGATACAGATCTGATTATAATAAAATACATTAAACGTTAGTAAGAGTACTTTTGTGTGAAGTTGGATTTTCTAGCGCAACACTTTGGAGTGTGTTTTTATTTATTTGGTGTTTCTGGATTATTATATCAACAGGTTATGGGCCCAGTCACCAATTTTGTTTATCGTTTGTTTAAATAGCAAGGTGTATTAAATGCTAAAATAAATTAATGAAAGTGAAACCACGCGCCTAACCGTATAATGTATGCAGAAAATTTTAGAAATATAGTCACGCCGCTATAGTTTTGTGGGTATCGTATGCAGGCACCCAGAAATTTCGAGAAATAAGGCGACGCGCTGCCGCAACTTTGTGAGTGTGTGCTATAAAAAAAAATATAATATGGAAAAAATAAAAAGAAACATTAAACCTTTCGAAAAATTACTCGATCTGAAAATTAAGAATAAAAGCCCTATTGGCCGAAAGTGATGTTCTTAATGTTGTAACAAACCCTGCACCATCCCAAAGGAAACCCAGTTTCGCATGCAAACCATCCCGAAACCGGGATGGCGGCTGCCTAACAATCAAGATTAAATGCAGTGACGGCGAGTGCGATATTATTCAAGCAGCAGATTGGACGGACTTAATACTCTCTCCCCATTGAGGACAAATACAAAAGGTAAATTCCGATAATCCGAAGCAATCACTGCAGCGGCACCTCGAAACTGCGGACGACGCACGAGGAGTGGAGGCACACCCTCCCATCCATCCAACAGGAAAAAACGCGGCAGCGAAACCCACATTTCGGGGATTTTAGGACTTCTCCGAGGACAGGCGGCGCAGCAATCCCGACGCATCACCCGGGGAAGCGACTTGCCACTCGTCCAAGAGAGAGGAGCACTTGTCTGGAACCGCGAGGAAGCGTTCCGCGCGAGTTAAATATTGGTCTTAAACCATATACAAACCCTCAAATTGCTGTCATCATAAATTACTCATTTTATTGCTTCACAATAAAATGACCTATTGAGAAAGTTATGATGGCAGCACAATAAAACCAAACCAAACCAATGCATTCAATTGACCTGTTGGGAAACCAAAAGCAAACCACTTGAAAAAGTAAAAACAAGCAATATTGATTATGGGTCACAAAACCACTTGATATTACTCATGGTCATTATTGCTTGGGTATGCTATATGGGCTTAATAGGAAGTGAATGCATTGGGCTGACCGAGTTAAAGAAAAATAAACAAAAGAATTTTGTTGCATAGGCATATTCGATGTCGATATTCTTTTGTAGCTAATTCTCGCCTTCCCCGACAACTAGTTTTTAAGTCAGTTTTTAAAAGTGAACTCAAGTAGAGAAGAATACGGTGCAGCCCTGCATCGAGACAGCAACCGTATCTCCTCACAAAAAATTGTTCTCGAAATAAACCAGACCGGATAAATAGAAATTCAATTAAAGAAACAAACATCTGTTGTTTTATTTTGAAAAATAAAAAACTCCGCGAATCGAGAATTTTTCTCGCGCAATTACGGCGGAGAACGTGGTCCTTAGCAGTCACGTGGGACGAATGTTCCCCGGCGCGGCATCACGAGGATAAAGGAAGGCTAACTCCACCATAAGGTGCAGGGAGCAACTGCAAACACTCCAAACGCAAGTAGCCGATTCATCGTTATCTCATAGCGCAGTTTCAGACACCAGACATACAACGTCAAGGTAAGTTCCTCCTGAGACAACTCGGAATCATTTCATATAACTCAAAGCTTCAAAATACCTAGTAGATGAGATATGAACAAGAGTAAAGGCGCCGTCCCCAAGACTCCCGCAAGGAACACTAGATCCAATGCGGTGGCAGCCCCGAGCCGGATCTTCCCTACCTACGAGCCTAGGGAATTGAACTTCATGGACCAAGATGGACTGAATGCATCTCTAAATCAGACAGAGCGCATTGGCAGGCAATGCATGGCGCCAGACATCGGGGGTGGCGCGCAGATTCCATTAGGCCCACCGGTGGGCCCATCCTCTTCGGCCCTTCTCCGGATGGCACTAGATAAAGAGCCCAAGAGTGAAAAACCGGATCTGTCCCGTCGGCTGGCAGATTCAATGGTGGTCTCCGACAGTTCAGATCCCGACCCCGACAGGTCTAGCCTCCAGGCAGATTTTCAGACGGAAGAGGAAGCCAGAGAGATGGGAGTGACACTACCAAAGGTTTCCTGTCTTATTGAAATAGAATTGCGGGGTGATGTCCTTTATGGCATGGAAGATAAAAATCTCTACTTTGGTAACCAGTTCGGCGATTCCGAAAGAGGGAAGCCCCATTCAGAAAATCTTGACAAAGCAGGAGAGGACGCAAGGGCTGGTCCGCAAAAACGCGCAACAGGAAATCAAGCAGGCCCGTCGACCTCGCAACGGGTACACACTGATCATCTACTCCCCACTGTTCTTATCCTGATTCGCCCCATGGTAGATAAGGACCCACTGCACGTAAAACTAAATTCCCAGGATCATGCAGATATCCTTACATCATCTGTGTCAGATTCTGAGAAGGCAATTGCCATTTTGAAAAAATTGAGACTGTATGTCCGCTATAGTTACGAATGTGACTATACTCAGGGTTCCTTCGCTTAACACCTCTCATGAAAAAAAAAAAAAAAAAAAACTCGGAATCATCGTACAATCCGCATACTAATGCGTTCTTCTTCGCTATAGGCTTGGTCCATACACGAGACCACAACTGTAATTCGGTCCAAGACAGCCCAAGTTTAATTCGGTCACAAGCGACATCGACACTGAGTCGGCCACCAGCGGCCATAGCTCGCAAGGGGACCCAAGTACCCCTAACTTTATTCTTCTGGTCCCAACGACCACATCCATAGTAGATTCCCCAAGGGAATCCACCTTTAATTCGGCCACAAGCGGCCACAGCACTACACCTCACCAGTGGCAGCATCAGCAGCAGCAGCAGCCAGCGCGAGGAGATCCAGCTATAGTTATTAAACATTATTTTTAGTGTGCATGCTTCTCGTTTGTGGGGGTAATTTCTCTAAGTAGTGGGATAGACTGGGCGTCATAAATGTTCATTCGCGTTACATTCACGGCGGATGATAATAATATAATTCATTTAACGTATATTCGCCCCGGGCGTATTTCTTTACTCTCGGGAAAGTATTGATCCAGGTTTGCGTGAATGTCAGATTTATGGAGTTTTTTACATTTAACTGTAAAAAAGCGTATAAAAATGTATAAAAGCGTATAAAAGTGTATAAAACGGTATAAAAATGTATTATACTGAATGAAAGTGTATAAAAATGTATAAAAGTTTAAATGTATTAGTGCGTATTCCCTTTCTCAGCAAGAGAAACAGAAAAGTAAACACAGCATGCCTAACCGTAACTTCTTAATGACCGGCAGTATGGTTTTCGCAGCAACAGGTCCACCGGTGATTTGATGACATATCTAACCGAAAAGTGGAACCAATCCTTCACAAAGGTGGTGAAAGTAAGATTGCTGCGCTTGATATTTCAAAGGCATTTGACAGAGTTTGGCATCAAGCTCTCTTGTCGAAAATGCGTGCATTTGGAATCGATGATACTCTTCTTTAATGGATTAGAAATTACTTTTCGGTTTCAAGTCTGCAACTCACCAAATAAATGCTGGTGTCCCCCAAGGCTATGTTCTGTCCCCGACTCTCTTTCTCACTTTTATAAATGATCTCCTGTCTGTTACTTCCAATCCAATCCATTCCTTTGCTCATGACAGTACCCTCAGCTTTTCATATTCGTTTCTTGGTTAACGCCCCTCATCTTCGGGTGTGGAACTGGAACGGCAACGTATGTTAAGCTCATTCAATTCCGACCTTAACAGCATAACTCAGTGGGGTACAACCAATAGAGTGGAATTTAATGCTTCCAAAACACAACGCTGTCCCCTGTCATTAAAGCAAAGCCCACAAACACTGCCATTATCCATGAATGGCACTTGCATCGCTGAAACCGAAAGACTTTTCATTCTCGGTATGTGTGTTAATGACAACCTTCGTTGTAATGATCACATATTCGATGTCGCCAAGAACGCAGCGAAATGTCTAGGCTTCCTTAAGCGATGCAAGCAATATTTAACCCCTTCTGATCTGGCTACAATTTACAAGGCGTTTATTTACCCGAAACTCGACTACAACGCTCATATCTTTTCCAGTGCACCAATAACTTATTTGGAGCTACTTGACAGGATCCAAAAACGCGCGATAAAACTTATTAACGACAGAGACATCGCGGGATCGACTGACTCTCTTAGTCATCGTCGTAATGTCTCCTGTCTGTCGTTATTTTATCGTTATTTCCACCATAAGTGCTCAAACGAAGTAGCCAGTTGCATTCCTTCCCTTGAACATTTCAACCGCAATACCCGCCACGCCATGCAAAGAATGCTCATCAGTTCACCCCCAAGCCTGTGTTCAACAGCCGTACAACACGAATGTGGAATACTCTTCCACGCATTGTTTTTCCTTTACATTGTAACCTACAAACATTCAAAACCAACGTGCATCGGCATCTCTCCTTTTCCTCTCACCCTAATTTCCTTAACGGCAGCGCTGTGTAGCTATTACATTATGAGGGTCCCAAAAAATCCCTTTAGTGCGTGCAGATTATAGAAAAAAAACACTAAGGTACCGTATTTTTTTTGGAAAATCCTTACTTTTTTGCTTCATGTTCACGTTTGATTTTTGCTGTTTCAATGACTCGAATAAATCAGAGCTACATTAAAAATCAAAATACGTTCTTTTTTTTATTTTTTTACTTTTTTTTTCCAGTTTTATACCTTTTCTTTGCTTTTATACAATTTTATACACCAGCTAAATTTTTCAGATGTATAATACACACTTATATACGAGTACACGTAAAAAAGTGTGTATAATACGCCGACTTTTATACGTCTACAACCCTGGTCACATCACACACCGCACGTCCGCGAGTGATAGTGGGGAAATTTTTCTTCTTAGAAGTGTTTTTTTTTATGTGAATTCGATTCCTTTAAGGAATTCTTATCTGTAGTTGTGGTGGCTTTACCACCCACGAATCCTTCACGGATACGTTCAAGTAGCATACGTCCCAGTGTGGTTTGGGGTTAGCACAATTCGTCTCGAGACAAGTGCACCCGGATCATTTAGTCGCGAGGCCCGTACACACACACACACACACACACTCATACTCATGAAGTGCTAGTCACGTCCCAGTACTGAGGGATTATTTTTGTTCGTTCTCTTACAGAGACTTGTTCCGCTCTTTATCCCATCGGATCATAGAGGTGTATATGTTGTTACTCACCCACCCATTGCGGGAGGAAGTTTGTACGTTTGTTTTCACCCAGGCGTACACGTTCATAGGAATTTCGTGACGGCAATTTAATATATTTTCTAGTTGATAAATTTAGTATTCCTTTTTTAGTTTAAACAGGTACAGGTACTAATTCATCGCTGGGCGCACATCGACGGAGGAGTTACTAGGTTAGGTTAGGTTTAGGTGGCTGTCGGCAGAAGCCCCACTTAGACCAATTTAGGTCCATTGTGATACCACGTATATTATCTACCTCAACTCTGTAGATGGGACTGGCCAACGAAACGCGGTTGTTCTCAAACGGTCCCCCATCTACGTACTAACCGCGCCCAACGTCGTTTAATTGCGGTGATCTGACGAGAACCGATTAACACGACGTGGTATGGTCGTTGGTGAGGAGTTACTAAGTAAGTAATATTTTACATTTACGATACATAGTAATACTTGCCTTCATTTAATTGCCTATATTTGTTTACCATTACTTGATCATATTTTGGGACATGATCTCTTTTTAATTATATAACGACGCACCTGCCTTGATCTCTGTCTGTTAATTGTGGTCAAGAGCACCACCAAGTGGGTCAGATTTGGTCAGAGCGAAGCGAGCTGACTCAGTACGTGTTGAATAGTCCGATTCTGGGATACAGTAATAAAGTTAAGATAAGAAGTAACCGAAGAGTACCGATGGGCTAAAGTAATGGCACATATCGGTCACGTTCAGAATACATATATATATATCAGGACAAGGGACCGTACCTTTGGAAAGAGTCGCCAGAATAAACGGCCTATAAGTTAATGCTCTCCGACATAGATGCCTATCTATATGCACATATGTACTACGGTAGATACGTAGATACCTTCGGCTGTATGCGGATACATACCGACAAAAACAACTTTCTCAAAGTGATATTTATTTTTAAAAAAATATATAAGTTGCATTTTAATCGATTTTTGGTACGGGGTAGCGGAGTCACACCGACAGTTACAGTCGCATCCCGGACAGCTCCTTCTGAGCGAGGCCAGCATTCTATTTTTATAAGGTTAGATCCTAAGTCACTTTATTACAGTTAAGATTTTGCATAAAAATTATTGTTAAGAGTGAAGGCCAAGGAAGGTATATTTAGGTAAGTACGATTTTCGGTAGGTTAAGTTTACTTTATTCTTGTTCTTGAAATAAATTATCCCGATGGAACGGGGCATAGAATTAGTTGTCGGCCATTCCTTTTATTCAAGTTTCTGAGCCCAGGATGGCGGTATGAATGTATAACAGGGTAAGGGTCCAAGGAAGATCTAGGAGAGTGAGGGAGGAGTTGCAATGTTGCAATGAACGAAATTTGAAAAACTACTGAAGAAGTGCGCGCATAGCGGCATTGCGACCAACAATTGAGGAATCCGACGAATCTGAGGAAGAATACGATTCAGTGGAATCCGAGGTGGCTGACGAAGCAGAAGGATTGAAGAAAACAAACGAGTCAGAAACGTCTTACGAAGAAGTCGAAATGGCACACCTTTCAGCAGAACAGCTCAAGCAGTTGATTGGAGCAATGTCCACATTGCCATCGAGCAAAGGCAGCTTCAGCCATTGTACCGAAGGCTTCCGAGGGGAAAAAGACCCAACAGTCGTCGAAAATTTTATCACGACTATTAACATTTTTAAAGATATTGAGAGAATCTCTGATGAAGACGCAATAAGCAGCTTTCCGCTTCTATTGCAAGACAGTGCTGCAACATGGTGGCAAGGCGTGAAAGTAGAAGCAACAACTTGGCAAAGTATTATCAGCCTACTGCGCAATAACTATGCCCCATGTAAGCCAGCATATAGAATTTTCCTCGAACTATTTGAGAGAAAGCAAAAAGCATCTGATCGAACAGATGAATTTATCGCCACTAAGCGTGCATTGTTTTCCCAGCTAACTGAACCAGTCCTTTCGGAATCAATGATGATAGACATGATTTATGGATTATTAGGTATTCACATCCGTGACGGAGTCCCTCGAGACGGCGTCAGAACCTTTAAAGAACTGATTTCTAAGGCAAGAGCAGTAGAACTCTCTATTATTGAAAGATCTTCCCAGCACACATCTAACGCCCGACTGATACGGCTGAAAAGAAGAAGAAGAAATGCAGTTTCTGCAAACATACAGGCCACGTCATAAACGAATGCCGGAAAAAGGAAAGGCATGCTCGAGAAAAATTACAGCAGAGCCATAAATCCACTATTACAAGTGCAAAGCGCCTGGTTTCATCCGCTCGAATTGCCCAACCTGTAAAGAGCTACCAAAGGGCAAAGGGACCAACGACAGTAACATTCAATTGTATGAAGACCACGCTAAGCGCAGATCTGCCAACAATCCCCATTGCTTCCCATGGTGAAACGGGATTAGCCTATTTGGACACGGCGGCTCGCACAAGTGTGGCTGGAAGGCAATTATTTCTGCACCTTCTCAAGAACGGAACCCGCTTTCAAAAGGCAAGTGCCGACGTCACATTGGCTGATGGTGATGCAAAGGTCCAAGTTATCTACATTGGAGACACAAGTATCGTAATTGGAAATCGATTGAGGTCAATAAAATTGCTGGTCTTACCAAAAGCCACCGACAATCGGACACTGATTGACATCGACTTTTTGGAACAAAATGGCATAGTGCTAGATTTAGGCCAACGAATGTGGTATTTTGGAGATCAAAAGGATAAAGTGTTTGACTTCTACGACACATCCAATACCAAGGTTCTGAAAAACACCTCCGATTTTACCACTTTCTTGCCAAACATGAAAGTATTTAACCCTGTTTCACCCATTGGGGATACGCCAAAAAAAGGAAAATTAAAAAAAAAAAAAAAACAATCGAAAGCTCTGTTAAACGAGTATAAAAGGCCTGTGCCAATCACATGACGATACTCTTGTCAACCGAGAGTTTAGGCGAACAAATTGATGTACGGGTAATCTTCCTATTTCAATTGTTAACTTAAGCTTCTAGCGCGATCAATTTTAAAATCAGATTGTTTCTGGCTATTGCCTTCTGATAACCCTTTGAATGCGGTCACTTCAACAGGTACGGCGGTTTTCGAACTGCTTACTCGTGGGTGAACGGATTCCAAGGTGTTCTTACTTTTGCTGATCAAAGGCATATGCACCTATTTTGTTTTCTATTTTGTTATTCCGCTCAAGAGTTTAAATAAAATTAAAAAAAAAATTTTAATTCTGCATTTTACTGCCCTCCAGAAGGAGTGCGAATGGAAGTTTGAGTTTGTCGGCATATCGAACACAAAAACCCAGCTCTACCGATACCAACTACTGTGATGGTTACGTACTTACGTTACGATAAGGGCCAATTAAACACCATCCATGAACACTGGCAAACTCTCCACTGACTCGATTTCAGTAAAGAAAAAGGAGGAGAGAGACAGTAGAGTGTGGGCCTTTGAATGGTGAGGATGTGTCGGCGTGAGTTATGTTAGGGACACACAACGCTACAGAAGACGACCACACAGTTAACAACATCTGGTGACCAGACACACAATGTTACTTGAGATCGGTCGTCTCATCCCAGCTGCAAGCAATAAAAATTACTGTAACCTGATAACGGTCATCAAACCTCACTTGAGATCGATCCCTACATCACAGCTGCAAGCAATAAAAACTATTCCTGTAACCTGATAACGGTCATCAAACCTCACTTGAGATCGATCCCAGCTGCAACATATTAATATTTAGATTTATGATGGACGCCATCCTATTTTGTAAGAGGTCTTCAGTTTAGATCTATCAAAGCAAATGAGCGGATCGGCTCATTTAGAAATAAAGAAATTGTTTTTTTTTTTAAATCACAAACTTTGTTTTAATTTAATTCGTGCGAGTCGTGGTCGCGCAAGTAAATCTCTTGATTTTTTTTCTGTTCACCGTTTATCTTCGGTAATGTGCAATAAACGCAACTCGTGTTTGCAATAGAAACCCTTTGGCATTATATTTACGATGCATTATATATTTTGATGCAATATTTTTTGACATATTACTACGAAGAACTTATATGCAAATTCAAAGAACATATCTTCTTTTTTGATTTAATGATTATATGTAATTTATTATTTATTTTAGTGCACAACCTGGTACGGCACATGTCAATGATTTTGACAAAGGAAAAGAAAATATCGAAGCTGTTAATTGTCTGACATCCCCGGGCTCTTTTGATTTTTTAAACAATCTGGTGTCAGTAAATTTCGAAGATGATCGAGAAAAACAAAGATAAAACTGCATCTTGTGGCGACAAATAAAATTTTCGAAAAAAAAACCTGTGATCCCTTTGTTCGGCACAGGCACGAAAAAAAAAGAGAAACAAAGGAAAATATATTGTGCTTAATGCGAACGAGTGGAAGAATCTATTCGGGTGTGCAGTCGAAAACCTTTTTGTATTCATACGTACGAAACTATATACGAATAAAGACATTTATTCGGTAATCGACAAATTGTATCTGGTGCCGGTGAATAAAATTCATGAAAAGCAAAAAAACTGTGGTCTTTTGTTTCGCGACAATAAAAGGGTGCTACGCATTGCGATAGCACATGGTTGGGAGGGCTAGGGTGTAGAGAGTCAACGTCAGCAGCTCTCACGGAGGAAGTTTGGATTCATTCGGTTTTCAGTTCAGTAGATATTCGGGTAAATTAAATTTTTTTTAGATTTTTGTCTATTTCTTCGATATTTTTCTTGTGCACGCAAACAATAATTAGTGTGGTGTGAGATCGGCGAAGGGATGCAAGAACCCCCCCCCCCCCCATACGACGGGCTAGCAACAGAGCATCGCTAGGCGTGCACACCGCATCTTCGTGCCAATCTCCCGCAAGGTTCATTACACTACCAACTTGTTGTTGACTTTACCACCATCTTATGATGGAGTAATTTCCGCGATTGAAACATTATCAGAAGATAATTTAACATTGGCGTTTGTTAAAAATCTACTACTTGATCATGAGATAAAATTAAAAAGTGACGGTAAAGACACTAGTTCAAAAGTATTGCAAGTCGTATCGTAATAATCAAAATAATAATAATAAAATTAAAGCTAATTAAGTTAAAAACAAATACAAGTTTAAAGGTTTTAAAAATAAATTTAAATCGAACATAAAATGTCATCACTGTGGAAAAAAAGGCCATATTAAAAAAGACTGCTATATATCGTCGGTTGACAGGTAAAAGTCACTAAGTACACATTTTAGCTAATATTTTTTATATATTTTTTAGCACTAAGTACTATAATTTTCAATTATCTATCGCAGGAAAAACTCAGTAAGTCCCTAAAGTGATTTCAACTAGCAGTTTCAGATTTTCAAATTGAATTAACTGCAGTCTTTTAGATTTTTACGGCAGGAAAAAATCACGAACGTACTTAATGAATTTTTCTTGCGAACATTCTATACTATATACGAACTTAATGAACTTTGCAGAATTTTTGTTTTATTTGAAATTGTATTTTTTATAAAATAAACAGACACATTAAGTTAACTGCTGTTCCTCCAACATTATAGTAACTGAGCAAATTAACCTCAAACCAACTTTTACCACACTCAACACGGGAAACTTCCTATTTGAGTAGAACGTATTCTTAAAAACACAGTAGGCATGAATAACGTCCATAAATTTGAAAGCAAGTGCGTGACAAAACATGTGTGCTTGAACAAAATAATGTACGTGTAGTGTATGGTTGTGTATAAGCCCAGTTAGAGCGAGGCCGTGCTATACGAAGTACATGCTAATTAACCCTTATGTCTGCACCATGGTCTGGCCAGGGGTTTGGGACACAATCCCGAAAACCAAAATTCCGAAAATCCAAAATCCCGAAAACCCAAAATCCAGAAAATCCAAAATCCCGAAAAGCCAAAATCCCGAAAAAAGAATCCCGAAAACGAAATCCCGAAAAATAATATATAAAATGAAAAATTTGCGCAAATTTTTGTTATGTGTTATTTATTTGAAGTTTTTTATTTTGTTTATTTTGTTAAATAAATTTGTCAAATTTTTTTGTTGCTACAATAAAATTTTTAGTTTCATTTTCGGGATTTTGGTCTTTCGGAATTTTGGATTTTCGGGATTGTGGCTTTTTGGGATTCGAGTTTTTCGGGATTGTGGGTTTTCGGGATTTTGGATTTTCGGGATTTTGGGCTTTCGGGATTACGTTTTTCGGGATTCTGTCCGACTCCCTCTGACCAGACCTTTTTTTTACTTGGAGTATAATTTTTTCAGAAAAATATTGAACTTACAGATCTAAAACTTTATGATATCCTCCGCTTACCTTTTTCCAAAAGATATGTGACATAAAATTTAAAAAAAAACATATATATATATATCTTTTTTCCATTTTTGTATTTTAACTACGTGAACTGACACCAGTGGCCTGCGCAGACCACTGCGTATTACGGTAAATGTTTTGCGTTTATGACATATTATATGAGGTAGGTACAGTTATAAGAAACATATTAGTATTTTTGCAGTTGGCTGTGAAATTTATGCAATATTCTGTGTTTAATTTTCGTTGTGATTGCATTGTTTTTGCTTAGATTCTTGTGTAAAAGTTGAAATAGTGAAAATGACTGACAGTTTTGAATATGCATCTAACTATAGATTGAGTCGGTGAGTTCACTTATTTTTTTGCCAATCTGTGACATTATTGTTAGCATTATGATTATTTTATGTTACAGTAAATGACGCTTATAAGAAACACGCTTATAAGAAAATCACGTTTATAAGAAACCTGAACAAAAGCACCGTGTAAGAGCACATTTACACCAATGTAAAAAGCATACCTTATAAGAAACACGCTTATAAGAAAAACACTGATATAATGAATTTTTTTACAACACCGATTGTCAGTTTTCCTCTGAAATATGATGTGTATAAGAAACTTTTGTAGGTAGGTACATATGACACAAAAAGTCCCATCTAAAACCTCTCAAAGAAAAGTCATAAAAGTCAGTTCAGTTGTGTTTGTGTTCATTTGTGAAATTGATATAAAGAATTAAAAAAAAATGTCACGAAATAATATTTCAATTAAAACGAAACTTATAATATTGGAAGAATTAGCATTGGGAAAAAGCAGAAAAGAAGTATGTGCCAAATTTAAAATCGCAGCAAGTACTTTATCAAAACTAGTTAAAAAGAAAGAAGACCTAAATAAAGAAAAATATAAAAGCAAGTGCTTACAACGGAAGAGACAACGAAAAGGAAAATATAACATTTTAGACCAAGCCATGAACAAATGGTTTGATAAAATGATTGAAAAAAATGCAAAAATCACCGGTCCGATACTACTCGAAGAGGCTAAACAATTTTCAATTCAACTTGGAGTTCCAGACTTCAACGCGAATAGTGTCTGGCTCCAACGTTGGAAAAAGCGTTCCAATATAGCATTTAGAAAGCTTCACGGAGAAAGTGGTTCCGCCGACACCGAGGCCGCTGGTAATTTTTTGAAATTAGTAGTGCCTGAGATTTTCGATAAATATGACCAGGAGAATATATACAACGCGGACGAAACGGGGCTTTATTATAAAGCTCTCCCTACTGGAACGAACGCAAGAATCGGCCAAGAAGTTAATGCTGAAAAAATTCCAAAAGACAGAGTAACTTTACTCTTTATGTGCAATGCGTCTGGCACAGACAAGTTAGTTTTTGCCATTGGAAAATACAAGCAGCCAAGATGTTTTCGAAATAAACAAATTCCAATCGCCTACAAATACAATAAGAAGGGATGGATGACAAGCAGCCTGTGGAGTGAAATAATAAATAATAAAGTAAATGATTTAATGAAAAGAAAAAAAAAGCAAATATTACTCCTGGTTGACAACGCCTCTTGCCACAAATTAGATTTTAAGCCGAGCAATATTGAAATCAAATTTTTGCCGCCCAATACGACGAGTCTTGTGCAACCCTTAGACCAAGGTATGTATGTATGTTCGAGATATGTAAAAAAAAAAAATTTTTTTTAGTTGGCATTCTTTTTAAGGTGTCATTCACTCCTTTAAATCGCATTACCGCAAGTGCTTGGTAAGAAAACAAATTCTGGCTCTAGAAGTAGGAAATATGAAAAGTTTTTTGAGAGAAATAAACTTACTCATCGCTCTTAAAATTGTCAAACGATCTTGGTGGCTTGTCTTACCACAAACAATACAAAATTGTTTCAAAAAAGCTGGCATTTATGAAAGAAATAATGAGAACTTAGGTATCCAAAGTAATCTTTTTTTAAACTAACTTTTATCAAAGCAAGCTTATGTTTCAGACGTTTCAGAACCTGACGATTCTGTTGTTGAGATGCAAGGTAGTATCGACGAAGATTTTGAAAACGAAGAAAATTTAAACTGTTTCGGAGAGTTGGAAGATTGTGATATTTTAAACGACGTTCAGGGTGGTGATGAAAACGAAATCGAAGAGGAAGAAGAATGCGATCAAACGTCAACACCAACGCCGCCTACTAGGGCCGAAGCTTTGAGAGCTTTTTTTGTTCTAAAGGCTTATTTTAACAGCGATGAGGAATATGACAGCTACCTCGAAAAAATTGAAGATTTTCTCTTCAAACAAAGGGAGGAAGCTCTGAATCAAACCACCATTGATCAATATTTAGAAGAAGCTTAAGTTTCAAACATTTTGTAACCTACATACATGCTACATATATACCTACTTAAAATCAGCTGGAGTTACATATTTATTATTTTTTGTTTTGCAATTAATGTGCTGTGAATTTTCTTTTTTTTTTTAAATAAAGTGAATTTATTTTTTGTTTAAAAATGAACGTTTTTTTTTTGAAAGACCATTTTTTATAAGAAACTTATGTTTCTTATATCCGTGTTTTCCTTATAAGAAACTTTTTTCTTATATCCGTGTTTAGGATATAAGAAACACACGCTTATAAGAAACAAAAATTGTGGCAATTTGGAGTTTCCTATAAGCGTCATTTACTGTATTATGTTATTTTACAAAACTATTTGATGTTATTTTAGCATGACGGAGAATGAAAGGGATATATATTACTCGCGTCTTGCTGAATTTGTGATTACACAGAATGATGATGGCAGCGATAATGATATGCCTCGTGAAGATCTTAGAGTTGAAGACCAAGTTCTAGATGGCGATGCTTCAGATATTGAGGAAAATATTATTATTGAAGGTCCGAATGATATATATAACAGCGACGACGAGGAAGAGTTGCAGAATCTGAATAATTCTTCTTTTCAAGGACAACAGGAGCATATACCAGGCAATTGTTTCATTGCTCGTTATGGCACCAGATGGAGTAAGTATCCTCCTTCCACTTCTCGGGGTCGAACCCAC
Source organism: Portevinia maculata (assembly GCA_949715645.1). NCBI lineage: Eukaryota > Metazoa > Arthropoda > Insecta > Diptera > Syrphidae > Portevinia > Portevinia maculata. Next base: position 115,989,082 of record OX454528.1, on the reverse strand, counting down.
AATATATTGCGCCAAGCTGGTGGAAATATCAAAGGTTCATTGACTTTCAATTCTTTGGATACTTTCAAAGAATTAATCACTATCGATATGGTAGTTATCATAATGAGGGAGACCAATAGAAAAGCAACGGAAGCAACAAATGTGTATAACAGCGATAAGGCACCTGATAAACGCAGAGTAGGGAGTCCAGTGACTATATGCATACATTTACATTGGGATTTTACTCGCGGCAGGGGTCAATCAATCTAATTCTCAACACTCAAAAGAACTGTGGAAAACCAATGCACTACCGATCTTCCGAGCGACAATGTCACTGAAGCGTTTTGGGGCTATAAGTCGATTTATTCGCTTTGATAATCAAAAAAATCGTGGTATGCGGCAAAAGACCGATAAGGCTGCGGCGATTAGAGATATCTGGACTATGTTCAATGCTCATTTAGAGTCACTATATGTGCCAAAAGCTAGTATTACTGTTGATAAACACCTTTTTCCCTATCGTGGTAGAACCAAATTCACCCAATATATACCGTCGAAACCAGCCAAATACGGTATAAAAATAAGGTGGGCATGTGACGCTTCAAATAGTTATCCTTTGAAAGGAATTTTATATACAGGAAGGGAACAAGGTCAAGATAGGGACACTAATCAAGGTAAACGAATTCTACTTGAACTTTCAAAAAAATATGTGTCTTCGGGAAGGACAATAGTTGCAGATAATTTTTTCACTGCGTTGCAAGGGGTACAAAATCTTAGAAGTTCTGGATTGGCATACGTTGGAACCATTCGCCGTAATAAAAGGTGCATACCTAAGGAAATGTTAGCTAGCCGATGACGTGGCCCTTATTTCATATGTGCCAAGGAAAAATAAGGCTGTTCTATTGCTTTCCACTATACATTATGATACGGAAACTGTTGGGCCAGCAAAAAAAGCCCCAAGCAATAATGTTTTATAATAAAAACAAATGCGGTGTGGATGTTATGGACCAAATGTTGAGCAAGTATTCATGCAAACGACGAACTCGTAGATGGCCTTTGGCACTATTTTATAATATCTTAGATATAGCTGCTATGGCCACATATGTAATTCAGAGTGAACTGATAGGGAAATCTACTACTACATATTGAAGAAAGGATAGCTAACGAGCAAATAATGAAGCAATTTAGCACCCGTTCTGGTGTTGAAGCTTATTTTGGATACAAAATAGAAAAAAGAGTGCCGACTCCATCCAGCAGTGTTGACACCGACTGCAAAAGAAAGCTGTGCAAAATTTGTTGCGTGAACGACAGTTTGAATTTCAAAAATGTTTCAAATGCCTTAATAGCAGCAGCGAACAATAACTGCACTAAATTTGTTCTAACTTCTCTCAATTGTTGAAATGTCTTTTGTTTCTTTAATAAAAATTGATATTTGTTTGTTATTACCTTATTAAGATTGTATTGATTTATTTACATTTTTTTTTAAAGTACAGTTTATAATATGTGTTTTCAAATGGTCTGGCTAGACCCATGGTGCAGACTAACGAGGTGACTGGTGTGGTGCAGACATAAGGGTTAATGAGGTCTAACTACTAGATATATTATGCTTTAATTTAAATTTTTTCTAATCGCAAATTTAAACTCTATTGTGCGAAGTTGGGTGTTATTATTCATTTCATTTCATCAAATGCTTTATTTACATATAATACAGTTGAAACTCGATTAACCGGGATGGTCGGGACCGAGCCCATCACGGATAATCGAAAATCCCGGATAATAGAACTTTTTTTTTCTCAAATAAAATAAAACAGAAATTGATATTTTATTTTTTTATTTTTTATTTTTATTTAAAAAAAACGAAAAGAAACATAAAATTAATTCATAAAACTTAATAATTCATTCAGTACATATTTTTGTTTGTACATACATTACAAAATCACAAGATTGATTATTAGGAACTTCAAGAATTTTTTTTTTAAAAAAGTTAAAAAAATTGTTGTATTGTTGTTTGCCGTTGTGATTTTACTCGTTGTTTTTCTTTGAGTAAATTAACGTTAATGCGGTGAACTTGCATTATATCCTGTTGTGCAATTCCAGGACAATTCGACTCTTCTAAAAACTCAAAAGTGTAGAACTTGCCTTAATCGCATCAACAATTGGAATTTTTGAAATTTCTACATCATCGGATTCATCAGTAAGGACTTCCGGCTCGTTGTCAAGAGGGTTATTTATCATCTCCATAATTTCGTTCTCTGATAAAACAGCAGCCCACCCAATTTCTTATTGCATTGACATCAAAATCCTCTGCGACTTCCATAATTGTTGAAACCTCGTCAATGGCATCTTGTTCTGAGGAAGTTTAGAAATGTCGATGATGTAAAAACTATGCAAAACTTTTTGATTTCGATAAAACTTACCTTCTTCCTCATTTTCGGGACAGAGTAAATTGTGCCAAACATTTTTCAAAACCTCGGTGATAACGAAATTCCAGGACTTAGAAACACCCCATAAAGCATTCTTGATGTTAAATGACTTAAAAAAGTTAATCCTGTTTTCTGAGCTTACTAGCTTTCGAATAATCTCTTTGCGATAATGGCACTTTAGGCTTCGAATCACGCCTTGGTCCATTGGCGGGATCAGAGAAGTGCAGTTTGGTGGAAAATACCTCACTAGTATATTTGCGGCTTTAAAATCATTAACGTCTGGGTGGGCTGGACAATTATCCAAGAGCAATACAATTTTGGAGTTCCTGTCAAGATGGTTTTTTTCCCGGTGCTCTTTAACTTCCGGGACAAAGCTTTTATTAAACCAATCAAGGAACAAATTTTGGGTTACCCAAGCCCGCTTGTTGGCTTTGTAGATAACTGGAAGCTCTCCAGCATTTTTTAAAGCTCTTGGACGAGCGCTTTTGCCAATAACCATCAACTTGCATTTATGAGTTCCTGAAGCATTAGAACAAACCAGTACAGTGAGTCGTTCCTTCGATTCCTTATATCCTTCAACTGAACGCTCGTCGTTGCTTGCCAAAGTGTTTTGGGGCAAACATTTCCAAAAAAGGCTGGTTTCATCAGCATTGTAAATTTGCTCATTGCTTAAATTCTCTGTTTGAATGAGATCAGACAATTCTTCTACAAAAAGCGTAGCAGTTACGTAGTCAGCAGATTCTTTTTCCCCTATCGCTTTCAATCCATGAATTCCATGGCGGTTTTTGAATTTTCCCAGCCATCCTTCAGAGTATACACAGTCAGGGGATGTGATTTTCATGAAAAAATTTTGCTTTCTCCATTATCATTTGCCCTGAAATTGGAACTCCTCGAAATCGTTCCTGTCGAAACCAATCATACGTTGCTGCGTCCACTTTGGGATTTTCAGCTTTTTTGAGAGTTTTGCGCCTCTCCAATCCTTTTATAGTGAAGCTGTCTGCGAAAAATTTGAAAATCTTGTCTTTATTTTTTAGAATATCATACACTGTTTGGGTGCCGATTTTATATCTTTTAGCCAACATTTTCACAGGCGCACTATTTTTACAATGTTCATTAATCAAATCAACTTTTTCCTTAATTGACAAAACTTTACGCGATCTTTTATTTTCACTTAACAAAGAAGAAGCCATTATCACGACGCGTAACTTCAGATTTTCCAACCAAAACTGAACAAAATCCATACAAACATAAGAAACAAAATAAAACGCAACCCGAAGAATGTATTATCCCGTTACTCCTTCTTGCGTGTCTTTTAAATGCAATGCAACAGATACAAAATTCCGTTGGTTTTTAGATGTGTAAAAAAGATTGTTCGGTCTTGTTCTCTTGTTACGGATAGTAGAGTTTATTACGGATAATAGAGTTTAAATAAAAAATTGTCTTTATTGTCGATAAAGAAAATGTTTTTGTTTTTTTAGGGATAATAGAGTTTTTTACGGATATAAGACTTTTTTATGTTAAATATTTTCATCACGGTTAATAGAGCGTCCCGGTTAATCGAATCCCGAATAATCGAGTTTCAACTGTAGATTATTTTAACAAAATTCATAGAATTTACATAGACATGGCGATTATGCCGTCTGTCGGGTGAAACATTTCAAAAATAAAGATAAAAGAACATACATATACATATAAGCAAAGTTAGGAGTTTGTTTTAAGTTAAATTTAATTAATTTGAAGAATGTGGAAGAACATAAGAAAAAGAAAGTTATCTGAATCAGCATATTCACAATATTTACTTTAGTTCAATAAAAGGCAAACTGTCTGTAACTATTAAAAATATTAAATTGATTACAAAGTTTCGAAACTATTTCGGTAAGAGAGAGCATGCTTGCAGTGCTGAAGTAAAATAGGTCAACCAAAAGAGCCATTCAAGATGTCTCTACACACACTAATAGAAGCTGACATTGAAATAAAACCTGCGGATTTCTTGCAAAAGGGGGCAAACAGCGAGAAAATGGTAGATATATGAGTGTTATTATGAATAATAAATCAAGAGGAAAATACTTGACCGAATTGGCAATGAACAAACGAAAGCATAAAGAAACTCTCGATAATCTTGTAAGTACTTTCTTTATGTTTCGATTTAAGTTAATAATAATAATAATATTAATTTATGGAATCCTTGTTTTAGAATCATAAATCCATACTTGGCGCTCAAAGAGATTTGCTTTCCAGCCTGTACGAGAGGATTCCGAAAATTCCGCTTATTCGGATGAAATTTACAAAAAAGTTTTAACAAGACGCAGAACAAATCACCCAGAAACCTGGAAGGTCAATGTAGTGAAATCTCGTCGAGCAAAATGTGTGCCTCATACTACCAAAAACAAAAGCCATCCTGCAAAAGCTCCACAACCTGCTGATTGTTCCAAATGTAAGTTTAAGTGTACAAACAATATTACAGAAGAGGACAGACAAAAAAATTGTAAATTTTATTGGGGAGTTTCTGATTATGGTAGACAGAAAGATTTTATATTAAAATTTGTCCAAGCAGAGATACCGAAACGCAGAAAAGTAGATACTAACAGTGATAAAGCACGTCATGTTTCTAAAAAATATTTCTTAGAAAATAGCACTGGAACACTTGAAAAGACGTTGTGTATTTCGAACGGGCCTATTAATACAGCCATCAACGGTTCACATTTTGGATCATTTACTGATAACGATAAAAGGGGCCGAAAGGCGCCTGGCAACAAAACTAGCGAATTAGTGGTCGCTTTAGTAAAAAAACCTATAGAACGCTTCCCAGTTATGGAATCCCACTATGTTCGGAAGCCCTCAAAGAAATTGTACCTAGATAGTGCTCTGTCTATTTGGAAGATGTATAATCTTTACCGTAATGATTTCTGCAAAGAACGTAATATTACTGAAATTGTCAGCGAAAAACCTTATAGAAGGATATTCTGCGATAATTACAACTATTCGTTTTTTAAACCAAAAAAAGACCTCTGTGCAACGTGCGCTAAATAAGATCAAGCTATAAATAAAAAAGAGCTGGAAGCAGAGTATTCAATGCATTTAATGAGAAAAAACCACAGTGTAAAGAAGCCAAGGAAAATGATAAACTGAGATGCAAAAATGATCCTGCGTTCATTACTTGCACTTTTGATTTGCAAAGTGTTCTCCAGTTGCCGTATTCGAGTGTCTCATTGATTTATTATTCCCGAAAGATATGTGGAAGTGGAGAAAACGCTCATTGTTACACTTGGAACGAATTAAATGGTAAGCGAGGGAGCAATGAGGTAGGCTCAATTTTGTTTCGTTTCCTAAAAACATTGCCCTTGACCATGATAGATGTTTCACTGTTCTGTGACACTTGTGGTGGTCAGAACCGAAACCAGCAAGTAGCAGCCGTGTTAATGTATGCTGTAAAAAATTTAAGCCATCTCAACAGAGTGGAGCTTAAATTTTTAGAGTCAGGGCATTCGCACATGGAGTGTGACTACTTGCATTCCGCAATAGAGTCGGCAGAAAAAAAAAATAAAAGCGCTTACACAATGTCCGACTGGATACGGATTTTTCAATCTGCTAGATCTTCCAAAAAAGATAAAAGGGTGAATATCAAGTTCATTTCTTGCAGTTCGAGGATTTCTATAATCTGCAGGAACTAGCAGCCACCACTATCAAAAATCGGAACTAAAACGAGTACGATGAAAAAGTGTCATGGCGTAAAATAAAGTGTTTCAAATTCGAAAAAGAATTCCCTGAAATTTTGTATTATAGATACGATCATACATCCGACTATAAAAAAATAAATGTACCCGGAAGAGGTCGCCGAAAGACAATAGTTGAACTAAAATCAGCATCAGCATCTCTATAACCCATTTCAGTCCAACTATGCTTGTCGAAATGGAATAGAATTAGAGAAAACTTAGAAAGAAAAACCAGAATGAATAACATAATATACTTACAGGAGCAAAGTTTGTCCAAGAAAATTGAAATAAAAATTGGATAAACTCGTGGCTTCAATGGCACAGTGCATGAGTGCTTGCCTGAGAAGACGCTGGTCTAGGTTCGAATCCCAGTGGAAGAAATGGAATTTCGGGATAAAATGAAGGAAAAAAGACAGACCAGCACCACAGAAGGAGTCTGATGATCGGTTGTGGCTAACCGTGAAACAGCGCTGTAACTCCAGCCGTCCACTTAACGTGGTAAGGAATGTAAGGTTATTCATTCAAAACAAAATAAAATCAGCATATTGTAATCTTTTACCTATTTCGCAAGCAAAAAAGACTGAGCTTGTTAAACTTTGCGATCTAATTCCGGAAGAAGTTATCCCGTGGTTCAAAAGTTTGCCCAATATTAATTTACTGCATCCGGAGAGCTTACCAGAGCCATCTAATGATGAAAGCGATATAGAGGACGACGAAAGTGTTTTTTTTTTTTTTTTTAAATAAATAAATAAAAGAAATATCTTACTAAAAGTAGAATTTGTTTCTCATTATGTGCCTCTATGTTGATGATTCCGGCAGGTAAAATTCATTAAGTCTTTCATTTCGCATTTTTACGAGGACTTTTGCATTTAACATGAAGATACAAGCACAACTATAAAAAGGAAACAGTTATTAAATCAATAACTCGTAAAATAGAATTTTGGTACAAAATAATTTATTAAAACCCCATTATCTTCATTGTGCTCTAAGCGCACTTAGTAAGTTTTTCTTGTCAACCGACGATATGGTGAATGATAAAATTCTACTAATACATTGTATGTACTGAGTTGGAGCAGCCAATTGAAATCGCAATTGCTAAATGCGGCGAATATATATACTCGTACATGCAACAGCAAAAGGTATTGTCTCGAGAACGTGTTGTTCTGCGAGCATGTAGGTATTTTTAACCCAAAAATTATTGCGTAGGGGAAAAAGGACAATTTTTTAAAATTGTCGAAAAAGTAGGTACTTTTCTGGTTTTATTGATAAAACTTTTCCTTTTTTAATCCAAAATTTAAGAATTTCAAAGTTTTACTCTAATAATATCAATTCAATGAGTGCCTTAATATCATCTTACCCTTATACCATTGTATTTCCTTCTGAATGATTTGCTTACCAAAACCAAGTTATCGTAGCATGTTTCACTTTTCTGTCAGTTACGCATACCATGTTTCATTCAAAACAAATCTAATTTTCTTTCAAGTGGTTCGATTCATTTCGTGTTTAACAAAGTAATTGCAGTTATTGTATTGTTTCGCATTCTTGTTGCAATTAAAGAAAATTAAATAATCCAAGATATTCACCCCTATTGCGAGTGTCAATCGACAATTGATAATTGACTATTTTCAATGTGTGCTATTGTGAACGAACGATTCTAAAGGATTTTGTCGATCAATTGTCAATTGCAAAAATGCGATTGACAAGAATATCAATGAAAATGATTCGTTCACAATAGCACACATTGAAAATAGTCAATTATCAATTGTCGATTGACACTCGCAATAGGGGTGATTGTTACAATACTATTTGACTTTGACTTTTTGAAAAATTAGGTAAGCTATACATTACAAAATATTGATTTTCATTTCACTGGCAAAGCTTTTTAGAATCGAAATGAGCTCCTCGTCAGGGTCAAATTATACCGAAAGTAAGGCAGATGTAGTTCCTAAGAAAAAGTATCGCAAACAGAAATTCAACGACGGTTGGTTAGAAGCAGATTGTTTTAAAGGATGGTTGACCAAATTGAAAGATGATTTATTTAAATGCAAATGCGAAACTTGTGATAAAATTCTAAATTGTAAAGAATTCAAAGCTGGGAAGGAAAAAATGTACCAGCATCATAAATAATGTTTTGGCCAGACATGAGACGGAAGAACTTGTCGAAAAACTAAAAACAAATAGTTTTTCAGCAATGATTGATGAGAGTACTGACATCGGATTAAATAAACCTTTGTGCGTGTTAGTCAGATTTGCCGACGATGAAAATAGCAGAGTAGTTGTTAAATTGCTAGATTTGCTCAAGGTTGGATCGGACTGTTCTGCTGAAGCTTTTTATAATACATAATTTCAAAGAATTTATTGTACATAATGGAATTCCCTTTAGCAACATTATCGGTATGAAAATTTCTTGCTATTGTATTGTACATCCGAAACTTTTTATTCAATTTATTATGATTAAGGCATGTGCAGTGATGGGGCGAGCGTTATGGTTGGACAGCACAACTCGTTTGCATCAAGACTAATTTCAGACAATCCAGGAGCGATTGTAATAAAATGCATTTGTCATTCAGCTGCAATTATTGCAAATAAAGCTTGCTTGGCTTTACCTAGAGCACCAGAAGAATTGCTGCGACAAATTGACTCTTACGTTTCTTGAAGTTCAAAAAGATGTCTGCAAGTGGAAGAGTTCCAGGTGTTATTAAACGAAAAAAAAAGGGAACATTTTACGAACATCTTCAACGAGATGGCTATCTCACCAAAAATGCATTTAGCGAATTTTTGATAATTGGGATGTACTATTAGAGTATTTTTAGGCAGGCGGTAACCTCAGATAAGCTAAAATCAGCTGAATTAATTTTATCGGAACTAACAAACCAATGTCACAAAGCTTATCTGTTATTTCTGAAATACGTCCTTGAATATTTTAATACTTAAACCCTAGTTTACGTCACGCAAAATAATGCAATAGCCAAACTTGGGGTTCGCGCGAACCCCATTGTACATTATTTACAAATTGATGCGTTGTGTCTAATTTGTTATTGATTAAGTTGACAGTTGACAAGATTTTTTTCTAGCCACCAGTGGTCAAAAATGGATGAAAGAGCCGGAGGCAGCAGTTTTGTCCCGTATCCAAGGTAGTAATGTTTTCAGACCTGGTGGAACTATTGGCCCTGTGGCAAATTTGAAAAATGCGTCTCTTTTCGGTATTTTCAATCGTATTTTCAACAACCAAATAAAATATGAGATTATCAAATGGACAAACGAAAAGGCCAATGATATGCTCGTATATACCAAATTGAATGCGAATCGACAATTGCAACGCATTTGGAAGCCTTTGACAATGAACGAACTCCAGGCATATTTTGGAGCTTTGTTGTACATTGGAGCATTGAAAGATGGTCACCGTCGTGTACGTACACTATGGGATCCCGTCAAAGGACATCCAATTCTTCGAGCCATGATGAATTGTACACGTTTTGAGGAGCTCAATGTCTTCCTTCGTTTCGACGATTCAATTGGTCGCCGAGCCCAATCATCAGCCAGCACAAAAATTCTCCAGTCTGTTGAAATACTTTTGAACGAATTAAATCAGACTTTGTCAACAAATTACATTCCGTCTGAAAATCTTACCATCGATGAGCAATTGAAAGGCTTCCGTGGTCGCTGTAAGTTTCGGCAATATATGCCAAGCAAGCCTGCAAAATATGGACTGAAGTTCTGGTGGCTCAATGAGAGTACGACGGGATATCGACTGCAATTTTCAATATACACTGGCAGTTCTGATGAAAGTTTCGGGCTTAGCCGTGTATTAGACGTACCATCACCACGTCATGATGCCAAGATATTTCCTTACTGGACGTAACCTAACAGTAGATAATTTTTTTACTTCCGTGAATTTAGCGTTGAAATTGCTGGATAAAAAAATAACAATTCTTGGCACAATCCGAAAGAATAAAAGAGATGTACAAAAACCATTTGTTGTCAAAGAGCTTTTAGATAAAAATAACGAGCCCATCAAAATAAATAATAAAACGAACTCCACTCCACCAGTACCGTCCACTTCATTCATCGATTTTTGGATTTTCGCAAAGAATGGCATTGGTGTCTTATGTTCCAAAACCAAATAAACAAGTTGTTTTACTATCAACACAGCACAATCTTGAAAAGGCTATTTCAGGCTGTCATAACAAGCCGGACATGATATTGGATTACAACCGGACAAAAGGTGGAGTCGATGTATTCGACCAAATGGTGTCAATTTATTCCTGTTCACGCTGGCCCATGGTTGTATTTTACAATTTATTAGATATTGCAGCCTTAGCCAAAATCATTATTTTTCGCCATTTCAATCCGCCAACAAGGAACAAAAAATTATTTAGAAACGAGAAACTAATTGAGCTAGCAGAGGAGCTTATGGAACTAGAATTAGATGGCCGTTCACACCCTTCGGTGCAAAATACAATCTCTAAATCTAGCTTGGATGCCCTTCGCATTATGGGAAGAAATTTGACAGTTTTTCGAGTAGTTGACGAGAGACTTCCTCGTAAACAGGTATTTTTTAATGTAAAGCCAATATTTTTTTCTGAAAGATGTTTTATTTTCAGACCAGGTGCCACATTTGCCCAAGAGCAGAGGACGAAAGAGCAAAACCCCATATGATGTTTGTGGAAAAAACTGTTGTCTTCACCACCGAAACATAGTCTGCGTCAAATGCCTCCCAGAACTACCACAGATTCCAGAGTGATTGCGGCTTCTACTATTACACTTCATCTTCATTTTGCAAATCACCATCTATTGTTATTCATATTCAAATAAAATATACGTGTTTGGAATACTTTGTTCCCAATTTTAAGAAGGGTTAAGAGGGTTCGTCCGAACCCCCAAGTTTGGTTTGTGACTTTTTTCAGAAAACAAATCCAGAAATTTATCTAAAATCACCTTGATGGAAAATAGACAAAAAAAAGTATAAAGAAAAATTAATTTCGTTCACTGAGTTTTCATCCCAGGTCGAAAAAATTATTTAGAAAAAAGTTATAAGCATTCAAACATGCGCAGGGGTACGCGTGAACCCCAATTCGTAAACTAGGGTTAAATGCATTTTTTCAGTCAAAAAAAAACTTCAATTCATGTGAGTCAGTAAAAATCTTTTTAAAATTGGGACAACATTTTATAAAAAAATCGGAACTTAAATTGAACGCTAATGTTAGATCACCTCATGTATTACAAGTGGATGAAATATATCTTGGACCTGAATGCGGTGAGATAATAAAAAATATTCCACACACAAATATAAAACACTGCAGATAAGATAAGGCTTGATTGTATTAACTTTTACATTACCGCTTTAGAAGAGATTCAACATAGATTACTCAAACAAAATGAGACAATCTGTAAGGAAATTGGTTTCTTAAACCCTAAACTTGTATTAGGATTAGATGCGGATAGATCTGAATTTGTATTCCAACTGCTTTCCCAAAAACTGTCTTTAAACATAAACGATCTTTCACAAGAATGGAGATCGATAGAATACAATTTTGTAGGAAGTGAAAAAAAATGTTTTATTGAATTAGATGTTGAACAGTTTTGGTTCAAAATTAGTAAGATCCGCAATTTTAATGACGAACTCATGTTTCTTGTCTTTACTTGTCTCGCAAAATATGTCTTGACTCTTCCTCACGCAAATGCTGACGCGGAAAGAATATTTTCTGTTGTAACAGATGTTAGGACAAAAAAAAATGAAACAAACTTAGTCACGAAAATCTGAGTTCAATGTGCATTATTCGGTCATACTTGCAGGATGCAAATTTGAACTGCGTTTCTTTTAAATGTAATATAAATCATTTTAATAAAATGAAAACCAAAGTACTTTTTGATCACATATAATATATAATATATATTCTTCATAATTATTTTTATTTACATATTTAGAAAGGGCATTAACATTTTAAGAACCTACAATATATTATGAATGCAAAATTAGGTTTTTGTTAATGTCCCTTAAGTCACTTTTATTTATAAGTGCAATATGAATTCCGTTCCAATTGTTTTTTTTTTCATTATCTTTTTATGTTGTTTTCTCTTTTTAACGAAGTTTGTGTTCCTATATAACTATTAAAAAACAGAAATAAAATTAAATTAAAAATCCTAGTATTTGTCATTCAATGAATGATTTTAGTAAGTGGATTTGTAGGGGAAAGGCAAAGTAGGTATTTTTTCATCGTCGGTAGGTACTTTTTTTTTAGTTACCATCACTGGTGCAAGCTCAAGTAAAACCCTAAACACGTTAGTGAGGAGTACAAATTTTAATTCTATTCAGCATAACCATTCATTTCGGTCAAACGACTGTACATAAAAATTGATTAAGTCTTGCTTTGATCAAAGTTATGCCTGTGTTGAAATTAACGGAAATAAAAGAAAAAAAATGTATATAAGTAAAATAGATTAAATTTAGAGTACAACAAATAGAAGCGCAACCAAAGAAGAGAAAGATCAAAAAGACATATAAAACAAGAAAGTTAAATCAGTTCAAACTGGAGAGGTGTTCGAAACAAACTGTTAGGAATTTACGGCGTTCGATTAAGGACTTCACAGGAATGGGTAGACCATTCCAGAGTTTGACAGCATAAATGAAAAATTGCCTGCGTGATGTCAAGCAGGTAAATGTAGCAGGACGTAAGACTGTGTAACGATTTGATGAGCAGAAATTAATTTTATCAAACAAATAGATAGGTTCCTTCACGTGAATTGTTTTGAAGAGTAAAGCACAGCAACGATATTTGAAAAAAGTCTCTAAATTACATCCAAGGAGTTGACGAGCTTCAGATGATATATGATCGAATCTTCGAAGATTGAAAACATACCGGGCAATTGAGTTGAAAGCAACCTTCAGTTTTTGAAGCGAAAATGAGTCAGGATCGGCAAACAGCTCACAGCCATATGAAATTATGGGTATTATTAGTGCCTTTACCAATTTCAGTTTGACTTGGGTAGGTAAGATTGTTTTTGTAACAGATAAACCACGTAGCGATGCATATATTTTATTAATAATTGAATTTATGTGAACATCTCATGTCAACTTATTGTTAAAGATAATTCCCAGATTTTTTGCTTGGTTAACATATTCAACTTGGCAGGAATTTAAAAAGATAGGAGGAAAATCTGAAAGATGTGGTTGATGTTTGGATATTGGTATGGCTTTTGTTTTGCCGGGGTTCAGCTTTAGCCTATTGCGAGTTGACCACTCGAAAACAGAACACAGATCGTCGTTTATTTTTGAAACAGCATCTTCAATCATACCAATAGGAAAGCTTATGTACAGTTAAACATCGTGAGCGTATATATGATACTGACAATGCAATAAAACGGAAGGTAAATCATTAATAAATAGAGAGAACAATAATGGACCAAGAATAGATCCTTGAGGAACACCACAATTAACAGGAAGAAACGAAGACAGTTTACTATTACATGAAACAGCTTGCAAGCGATTAGTCATATATGAATAAATTAATTTGTTAGAAGTGTCAGAGAAGTTAAAGTATGTCATAAGTTTATCATAGAGAATATTTGGATTAACACAGTCAAATGCTTTAGAAAAGTCAAGTAATGTTATCACAGTTGTATAATTAGTGTCAATTGCTTGTCTAACATCGACAGAGACTTTAAGTAAAGCAGATGTACAGCTATGTCCGGACCTGAAACCTGACTGCATAGGATTAAGAAGCTGTTTGTCTTTGATAAACACTTTTATTTGGGAGCTTACAATTGATTCAAAAACTTTGCACAAGAAAGGGAGGATGGCTATAGGTCTGTATTCAGAGTTTGTTCCTTTTTTAGGAATCGGGATGATTTTAGATTTTTTCCAGGCGGACGGGAAGGTAGATGTCATAATGATGGTGTTAAATATATGGGTGATGTAAGGAAGTATAAGAGGAAGGAGCATTTTTATGAAGTCAGGGTGAATTATATCTAAGCCAACAGACTTGCATTTGATAGAGAAGATTGCGTTTCCGACATTGTATATGTCAACAGCAGTCAAGGAAAATTCATTTTCTCTATTTTCTTGTTGTCGCAGTAGGCTTGTGGCAAGAGGTGCACCTGGAGTAGAGAATCTTCGATTGAGCGCTTCCAAATCAATTTTGTCTTCCGAGGCTATGGATTTTTCCTTATTCAAACCAATATTCCGAACTTCACTCCACATAAACTTAGAGGATCGATTAGAATCAAGTCGATTTAATAAGGTTAGTGACAATATTACGATTTGATTTAAAACATCTAAGCATCTCATCACAGCCGAAGCGTTTCCAACGGCGATATGCGGAATCTCTTGTTTTGATTGCGCTGAGAATGTCATTCGAAAGCCAATGGCAGCTGTGCGACTTAATAACACGGGTCTTAAGTGGAACATGTTTGTTAAAGAGGTAGTCAATAGTGCAGCACATATATTAAATAATTGTATTCAAACTGCAATCGAATGTCTGGCAATTGACATTGAAGTTGTTATTGTTATGATATATTCATTTTTTTATATCTACTCGGTTCGATTGGAGCAATTCAAATAAATTTGCAGTTTTGTTGATGTGGAATATCACAAGTTGTTGGGTTATAGTAAAACAAGGTGGTTGACTTTAATGCCGGCACTAGAAAGAAAAATAAAATTGTTTAAGCCATTTAAGTCATATTTCTTGGAACAAACTAAATGTCCAACAGTTTTATTAATTTTTTTTAATGATCCATCTGTTGAAGATTGGTTATTTTTCGCACATAGTCAAGCTACAATGTTTCACGTTGCTGTTACACATATTGAGTCACAACAAGCTTCAATGCCGGAAGTATCAATAGTTATCAAGGAACTGCTTTTTAAAATAGTCGAAAGAAAAAATGAAAATTTTATTCCGTTAGCTTCCAGAAATATATTTTTAAACTTAGAAAAGACTAATGATATAGACTCTACGATGTATCGGAACACAATCTATAAATTTTACGAAACATGCCAACAATTCTGCATTTTTGGAAGTAGAAGTCCTTGAATGGGTTTTACTTCGTGAAACACCGGAGTGGCCAAATATTGAAAAAAGTCTAACATATTTTTCTCAGAAAAAAGCTGGCTTAATATTAAATGACGGAGAACTTTTCGATGAAATATCGTGTGTAAAAAGATATGTTAGTGCAAGTAAATTAAGTGAATGGCAATCCAACGAAAAACCTGCAGCAACTGCAATATGTTGGGATAGTGATGAGAAGAGGAACAAAAGAAATCAGATTTGTTTCGTGTTCGAAAAAACATTCGCACAAAGTCTAATCCACTAGACCTGCCCGATATAAAGTGAGTAATAAAATAAAATAAAAATTAAAATACAATAGATGTTCCCCCTGTTTTTTTATTTTTGCAGATTCAAAATGTTTTTCAGACACTTTTCGCTAGTCATCAGTACCGACGATTCATAAACTAGCCGCAACTCTACGTTTTCTTGATGAAGGCAGCTACCAAAAGGGAGTCGGAAATGATTTTAATTTGGGACTTGCACAACCCACCCTTTGTAAAATCATTAAGGAAATGCATTTGCCCGCAATTGATATTATTTCAATACACCGAACAAGAAAAAGACCAAGCCAAATTAAGCTTTTTCCAACGAGCCGGAATTCCTGGAGTTATTGGTTGTGTTGATGGGACCCACATACAAATTTTGGCACCGCATAAGTCAGTGCAACATTTATGTAGTATCATAGGAAGGGTTTTTATAGTCTAAACGCCATGGTAGTAAGTAGCATTTTTTATACGTGTTTTGTAATTTTTTTACATGAGTTTTATTTTAGGTTTGTGACCATAGAATGGTTTTTAGATATATAGATTCCAGGCATCATGGAGCAAGTCATGATTCCTGTATTTGGAATTCAAGTGACCTTCGGGGAATTCTGAAAAGAAATTATGACACAGGTGAAAGGAATACTTGGCTGTTAGATAAACTTTTACATGCTCGTTATCCAGGCACATTTATGTTAACATATTTAAATTTAAAGGTGATAGTGGTTATCCTCTTCAACCATTTCTGATTACTCCAAACAGATCTGCGGAAGAGGGAAGCAATGAACGTAACTTCAACCAAAAGTATTCAAAAACGAGGAATATAATCGATAGAACAATTGGAGTTCTACAGAATCGATTCCGATGCTTTCTTGGAGCACGGCAGTTGCATTATACACCCGAGAAATCTACGCAGATCGTTAATGTTTGTGCATCTTTACACAACATTTGTATACACTACAAATCTGATCTGCCAATGGATCTCACCACTGTTGATATGGACCATGAATTAATTACGGAAATAGGCGATGAAAATTCAAGTAACGAGGACCAGATAGCTTAATTTAAATTAGAATTTAATAAATTTTATTTCATTCGAATTTTCGAAAAAAAACTTACATTTTAACGATTTCAGTGCTTGTCGTTCACTATAGAATTCCGGCGTTTTTGCTGTCCTGTTTCAACGTAAAACGCCTTACAGAATAACAGTGAAATCTATCACATAACAATCGTCGTAATTAAATAGAGTCCACAACACGTTAAACATAAAATGGCGTTAACCAATTCAATTTTGTCGTTTTAAAAATGGTCGTTAACGCCATAGGGAATAAAGGTGAATATCATTGATTTTGGCAACGATTCGATCGCAAAATAGTATCGCACTTGCACTCGCTTCGTCAGGTACTGCAGTTACGTTGTTGGAAGGCGGTCAAACAGCTCATTCTGCACTCAAGTTGCCGTTGAACATGCAAATAAATGAAACACAAACTTGCAACGTTTCAAGAAATTCTGCGATGGCCAAAGTGTTGCAGCAGAGTAAATTAATAGTTTGGGATGAGTTTGGATGATGGCACACAAAAAATCTTTGGAAGCATTAGACCGCACGTTGCAAGATTTACGAAAGAACCAAAACCGGTTTGATGGTGCAATGATTTTATAGGCAGGTGATTTTCGCCAAACTCTAGCAGTAATACCACGATCAACGCCAGCCGACGAACTTAACGCATGTTTAAAGTCATCCATTTTATAGGAAGACGTTTAAACGCTCAAATTAAATATGAACATGCGAGTCGAATTGCAGAACGACCAATCTGGAGAAGTTTTTTCCAAACAATTGCTCGATATTGGTAATGCCAAAATACCTGTTGACTCTCATCGTCTGTATACATCATATTTCCTACCAATTTTTGTCACTTTACTGAAACTAAGACCGAACTCATCGAGTAGGTTTTCCCAAACATTGCTCAAAATAACAAAGATCATGTTTGGTTGAGCGAAAGAGTTATATTTTCTGCAAAAAAACGTTGATGTCAACGAAATGCATTTTCAGATTCAAAATAAGATAGCTGGCGAATTAATGAAATACAAATCGATTGATTCCGTTACTAACTAAGATGATGTTGTCAACTATCAAACGGAGTTTTTAAATTCGCTGGAATTGCCTTTATCACGTACCTAACTTTGCGGACGGTTGTCGTCCATGCGATTGCACTGAACGCTATCGTCAATAGTTTGCTTTACGAAACACAATCGTTCTCGTGTCGTCCATCGCTCTCGTTTGCTACAGTTTGAGAAACACTGAAAACAACACCTAATTGTCAGAAACGTCAGTCTGAGATTTGTTTAAAGCTGCTGTTTTTTTTCAAAAATATTTATTAATATTCTTACTTCATTAAAATGTAAGTAAACTCTTAATGAACATCAAACAAATATAATAGTGAAACAAAACTTTAGGTCTGGGGCCCTACCATGAAATTCTATTCTAAAGTGGAAACTGTTCGAATTCGCAGAATCGCAACTCTGTAATTCTATTAGTAAGTTCTGAAAACGAAAATCGAACATCTCTAGTGGTGCCAACTTATTTTGTGTACTTTCGCGTATTTGTGGAACTACCGAATTCGAAAGTTAATGTCAGAATCGTTCGAATTTGCTCTAATTCATTCGATATCAAATGTGTTTGCGAGGAAGAGGTAAGGGAATTTGTCTGCATCAAAAATGTAAGTAAATAAAAATATTGATTTATTAATTGCATTTAAATTAATTACTCAACCACTAACTTTACTTTTTATGAATAGTCAATCAACGAAAATAGTAAACACCAAGCCTTCACAATTCTATATGCTGGTCAATTACATAAAAACTCATCGAGACTTATCCAAGGGATATATTAAAAGTCCAGAAGCGAGACAAAAATCTCATCAAATGTGGACAAAATTAACCGAAAACCTTAACGCTGAGGGTCCACCGCAGAGTGACATTAAAGGATGGAAGAAAGTAAGAATATTCAAGTTAACCATTAGCTCATTATTAATTTCATGTTTCGTTTTGTTGGTGTGGGCGGATTTTAAGAATACCACCAAGGGAAAGCTGAGGTCAAATAAGGCCAATTTATCGGGAACCGGTGGCGGTCCGTCCAAGCAAAAATTTCTTAATCCATTAAGAGACGGAGGTGGTTGAATTGCTTGACCTTGTACAAGCCGTCGAGGGAATGCCGGGAAGTACTAGCTACGGGGTGGCCAATAACAGCACGAACAAAAAATATGTACAAAATGAAGTTCCTGATTCCGGAGATGATGACATGACAATCATGTTGTTTTTCCGTAAATGTGAAGTTTTGTTTGTTTTTTTTAAGGATTGAGTATTGTCAAACAGCGCGAGGCTCGTTCGAAAGTCGAAAATTTTTGGAAAAAAAGTTGGTATTACTGGCATCCGATTCTATTTTCATAGATAGTTCCATTTCAAAGTAGAATCACTTTCGAATAGAGTGGAAAGTAGAATCGAATATTGTGGTAGGGCCCTGTAATGCCATCGCAACTGCAGAAAAAAAAAAAAAAAAACGTCACTACTTGGAGAAAGGTAAGTAGATTTACTAAGTTTTTCTTTTAAATCGTTTCATTAACTACATATTTTATTTTAAAAGTTTGGAATGACTTCAAGTACAGAGCGAAAAAAAATGCAGCGAGAATTTGCTCTCAGTTAAGAAGACGGGTGGTGGGCCATCGGAAGTCCCCATTTCTCCAATGGAAGAGAGTGTTGGATCACATACTCTTAAATCGTTGTACTCAATATCTTTATTGTGACAACACTATTGTATCGTTTTTAATGCTTTCCTAAAACTAAAACTTAAATAAATAATTTGAATTTCGCGCCTAAATACCAAGGATCGCCATATTTTTTAGATTTGTAACTATGTATAACGTAAATTACCACAAGACCGAGGTATTGTAAAGAACATTGAATAAAATTGAAGTTACTCGTTATCGTACAGTTACGTTGCAAAGTCTTTTAATTCGTCGCTTTCGTTCGCTTTTTGCATAGTCGACTTTTTTCAGCGGGTTTATTCGTTTTCGCTCTTTAACAACTAGAACTGGGATTTTTATCGATAAAAGAAAATCGAATTTTCCCAATTTCTCGAGTAGAAAAACCTCTACCCAAACAGAGAGGGTTATTCAAATGACCTCGCTCCGTGCTGCAGTGGCTGGGAGTAGCAATTGTATTTGATACGGGGCTCAACCACAATACATTGTTGAGGAATTAGAATAAACGCAGCTGGAAGAAGTCGCTGAAAGTCCAGACGTTTTATCAATTGTGTACCAGCGGTAGGTTGCATTGAAAAAATAATTGCTTTGTATACTAATTATAACTACATCTCATTTACGTACTCCAGATCGCAAACACCAACAACAGCATACATGGGTTCTTCTACATCGAAGCGGCGGCGGTAGGTTGCATTAATTTTACAATTTCTTTATATACTCATTTAGGTACTCTAGGTCGACAACGCCAACACCAACCAACCCCTCCACCTTAAAGCGGCACCGGAAAAAACCGGTGGATGAAAACGAAAAAGTGAAAATTTTGAAGGATCAAATAAAAAAACGATACGATATTTCAAGACAATTTGCTCAAAATTTTAACAGAGCGCAATCAGCAGGAATTAGTTTTTCATGAGAAGGTGATAAATTTCAGAGACGATTGATATGTAAGCAAAAAACAAATCGTTAAGTCATAAAGACTTTCACGGTCAACTGGTCACAGCTGCGTATTTTTTTTCTGAGCGGTCGATGCCCTTGGGATTAATTTTATTGATTTTTTTTGAAAAAGAAAAATTTGTTTGTGGTCATTTCGCAGGTACACTGGCAAAATAATTTGGTAGAAATTACTTTGGTGGTTATAACTCCGTTTTGAAAAAGTGGTGAAGCAAGGGGACTAGTGAACAAATAGAGTCGCTGCAGAGGTTTGGGCCACCACTTTTGGGCTGGTGCTCAAACCTCTGCGCTTTTGTTGACCTTTAGCGTAAGAGTCTTGGTGCCGTGCTGGGACAATCCCCCGTAGAGACCTGCAAAACCCCTTCAACGGGTTTATTTTGTACGGCCACAGAGCCGCAACCAACCAACACATAAAACAACAACGACAATCATCACCACAGTGAACAAAGACAACTTATAACTAGACCTCGGATTTTGCATATTTGCAAAAGTAGTCAACCTGTACAAAGGATATAAATCCAGAGTCTAAGGATAGATCGTCGATTATTTTCACATAACAGGCTCTTATTATTTGATCCCATTCCTTTGTCTTGAAAAAGATTCGCCGATGGATTGCGTCGAGGGCGGCGGCTCGATATAGACCGTCCACGAGACCATCTAGGTAAGACCTGCCGTGAATCTTGCTCCGAATTCCGACTGGGAACAGATTATTTAAAACGGAGGTATCATTGTAGCTCTGGTGTAGGTTACCAAAAACAACCCCATGCAAAGCTCCTATGTGATAGGACTGATCTGTGTGTTGGAGTCGGTGCCAGGAATGGATATGGTAATAGACTCTCGCATCCAAGGAACGTTATCAGGTTTCCATTTAGCAAGACTAACACTCATATCTCTGAATGTATATGTCGTAGATGAATAAGTATAAGTATGCCATAGATAAATAAGTACCTACCTATGTATAGAATGATAAGCGTGTAGTAGTGCACACGAATTAAAAATAATAAACTATGTACTTTGTAAATCTGGAATATACTTTGTTTCATTCTCAAGAGGCATGTAGAGAGAGCGGGGCAGAGAACATGCTTCTCTGCCGAGTAGGTCTCGTTGTGAGGTGGTGTTCTGCGAACAACATATTAAAGAAGAAACATGAAGAAAGTAAATGATGGATGAGTTGAGGAGAACCGTGGCAGTCAGTGATTGTGAAACATTCATGCGGAACACACTTAAACGGGCTCTACAGCGCGAATAGTCAAAAATGCCAAAAGACAACCCTTCTTCGTTATATACGTATAGGGAGAATCCAAGGTAGGCTCCTCAATCTGGCGGAAACAAGAAAGGCAACTGATATGGAAGTGGTAAGTGGCAGGAACAGGCGACTCCAAGTGACATTCTCCCATCGTCTGCTGGGAGTACAAGAGCAGAGATTGATACATGAAGTCATAATTTTGATCTCCGAGTTGCTAGAAGGTGTCTGTAGATATAATCATCCTCGAAGAATAAACACCGTTGTTTGCTGAATAACCTCCCGATGATATTCTGCTACAGTCATATCGATGCAATGCTGATCCCGTTCTCTTGAATCCGACAATCGTCGATTCGGCTGTGAGACTCTCGAGGTTTGAATCTATCGTCTTTCCGAGATTGCTGTTAGGCTCCAGACACCAATGGAAAGCTTTCCTTACAGCTGAAGCTTTCCTAAGAAAGCTGATATCAGTATCTTTCTCCCACGACTGGATTAGACTGGTGTTTTCACTCGTGGAAGATCCGAGGTATGGAGTATAAGGTCCCCTAGAGTCATCTGGTGCCTCCGTCCCCAAAGGAATCAAGCCTACTATATGAACTCTTGCCATATCGATTCTACTATAGCCGATACAGGTACGACCCCCCAAATAATATTTATTTATCATTTCAGCCGGATGCGGTACTGTGGTGCCTACGATTTTTCTTTTCCATGAGATCAAGCGTAAAGTATCCGCATGAGAAGCGGAACAGTTCCAAATACATCCCCTATTCTGCTTAACAGTCCTCATGAGGGCCTCTATGGAGCTCACTTCGCATTTAATAATTGCCTCATCGGACTTCCCTTTGAACTTGCGTTTAAAAATGTTCCTAATCGTTCTTGAGTTCTCAAATAAGCCTATTACACCATCAGTGAGGCCGAAGTAAGTGGCGGATCTAAACTCGCTTATAAATCGGGGGAAACACGGAGATACTGTAGATAAAACGTAAATGAAGGACTCTTCCGAGGTTCTTACATACTTAAGAGCTTCCTGTATCACCTTATTTTTGATCAGTTGAGGATTGCCTAACATAGTTTGCTTGATTTCATCTTTAATCAGACTAGTCGCACTGATGCCTTTAGGTAGGTTTAATGAACAAGGATCTTCTATCAACTTGGAAAATTGTTCATTTTTGAAGTCCATGATTCTGGGGTTCCCGACATTAACAGCCAACCGTCTAATCTCGTTAAATTCAGTATTGTGATATACACTCTTCCAGAAAACCAATGACTCAGTAACCGGATCTGGGAACATTCCATATGGAAGCGGGTCAATGACATTCCAGATATGCCTCCGATAGATGGGTCCATATACAACGCACATACTCTAAATACCCCTGTAAAATGTCCGGACTCTTGGCGATTTTCCGTATTGCCGGATTGTGTTCCATCAAGAGAGTGATGATGAAATTACCCAGCCAATTGTATGCCATAATGGCATTCAGAGGGCTCTTAGAATAGTGTGCGATGGTGAGACAATTGGTGGAGACGGTGGCTAAGATGTTACTTAGAGAGGGCAATTGATCATTGGTAGTGCAAGTCAATCTCGAATACCTTTTTTCTTCTAGGCATGTGATATTGCCTATAAATACAATCACCTTCCCGTAAATTAGCATGTCTGCAGATTAAAGAGTCTCGTCTTCGTTTATTCTAAGGCCGATTCGTCCTGTGGCTTTTCTTATGGCGTCCATGATTATCCAATTATTTTGCACGAGTCTGGTTATATGTTGTCTCAGTTCCACTGCGGTGCTGTGTGGGCTTACCTTATATTGCGTGCAAATTACTTGGTTATCCCCTTGAGCTAATATTTTCACCTCAGTATTTCTAATCGGGGCTTCTCGTTCAATACAAAGGATATTCAGGACGCTCCAACCTTTTTGTCGAAGGCCTTCTAATCCACCCGCCTGCCCATCCCAACAAACTCTAATACCTTCATACCTGTTTACAATTTTGCCGTCATGTATTCTCATTAGATCAGGTCTATCTCGATAGTATATGAGAGATTTGGAGAAGAATTCGTTGGTTCTAGAGAACAGAGCGGTCAAACCAAAGAACTTGCCGATCACAGTGAAGACCCTAGCGAGGTAACCGTCGGAACGGAAAATCCTCCGATCTGATAAGAATCCGAGGATTTTTGCTTCGAAGATCCTCCGATTCTAATCAGATCGGAGAATTTTTCGTTCCGTCGGATACCTCGCTAGGGCCGATAAAGTGACCATACGTCCCGCTTTTAAGCAGTCTGTCCCGTTGTCTCCAGCGCGTGCCAAAAACCCCTATTGCGAGTGTCAATCGACCATTGATAATTGACTATTTTCAATGTGTGCTATTGTGAACGAAGGATTCTAAAGGATTTTGTCGATCGCAGTCAATTGCAAAAATGCGATTGACAAGAATATCAATGAAAATGATTCGTTCACAATAGCACACATTGAAAATAGTCAATTATCAATTGTCGATTGACACTCGCAATAGGGGTGAAAATGTCCTGCTTTAGCAAATAGACCGAAATATGTTATTAGAGACGAACCTCGACTTACCTACATATCCCATCAAAGTCGCAATATGATGACTTCATTAAAAATGGAATCAAACCTAACAAAGTAAGTCATTATTACGAAAAAGAAAAGCTGGTCTGGTCACAAAAAGTTAATCAGCATTACAACAAAATTATACAAACTTCTGTTCAAGTCCCGACTACTTTATAAAATCATTATGAAAAAAAACGTTGTATCTTACGATTGAAGTTGTATGTAGATGTGGTGGAAAACCTATTGTGCATGTGTATAGTCGATTTCAAAACAACGGTCGCCTTCTCAAAGATAGGCGGTGTTTTCATCAACGTCTGACTAACTAAACCTGCGTTAGACGTGTTCATAAAGTCAGATTGTAGATCGAACTAAGGCTGAATTCCAAAACGCAGTACTTCTGCATTACTGCTTAATCAAGCGTTCCAAAACGCAAACGGATTACTGTGATGGAATGCATACTTTTCTAAAACGCATTGTGAACGCATGAACTGTGCAAACAAAAGCAAACAGAGCATCGTGAATGATTATGATGCAAAATGACATTTGATATTTCAGTTTGAACCGCCAAATAAAATGGATTCATTGCCGGAGTCGTAAGTAAAATAATCAGCCTTATTGCGAAGATCAATCGACAATTGATAATCGAATAATCAATGTGTGCTATTGAACGATTCACTTGGTATTTTTGTCAAACGCATTTTTTTAATTGACTGCGATTGACAAAATCCTTTAGAATCGTTTGTTCACAATAGCACACTTTGAAAATAGTCAATTATCAACTGTCGATTGATCTTCGCAATAAGGCTCCATATATTTTGTAATAATTTGTCAATTTTACTTCAATTTGCAGTATTAAAAAATGTACGAAAGAGTCCAGAAAATTATTGTTTAATCGAAGAAAGCAAATACATTCTGCGAGTAAACTGCTTCCTTCTTAAATAAAGAACATGCCGTTATATTGTACGAACCAATATGGTTTATTAAGCTATTAAAAAGTATGTTTGTTACTAATTGTTTTGACATTATTGGTGTTTGAAACATTTTACGATAGTTCGCATCAAAGTCGTTCCAAAACAAAAATTGCAAAGCATCACAAACGCAAAGCAGCGCAAAAGCATTCATAACCTGTCATTAGAAAAGCAGTGTGCATTGTCAATGCGCATTTTTTTGGCGTTTTGGAATTCAGCCTAACTAAGATGAATTGCAGAAGATACTCGTATGTTCGTAAACGTCATAAATATCATCAGCGTCTGGCAGATTGTGCATCCATATTTTTTTGACTGCAGAAAGCGCGGTAGGTAAAAACAAAAATTGAAAGTGCGAAAAATGTAAGCTTTATTGACAATATTTTAATAATTTTTTTATTTACAACCAAATTCAACTTTTTGTAAGGGAAGTAGAAGCTGTGACGTGGAATATGGCGAAAACTAAGCTATTAATTCAAAAAAGAATTCTGATGGAAAAAGAATTCAACTCTGGGAAAAAGAAAAACGATTTCTCTGTGGAGGACGATGCTATATGAAATGAAAAAAGTTGATACATTCTTCTCCTTTGATGTCTTGGATATCAAAAAATCTGACGTTTATGAACATTCCAGTGACTACTTAAAATTGTACTTAAGCAGGCCTGCTCACGTTCTGCAGAATAAGTGTGTTCAATAATGCAACAAAGAAGAAAGACGATTGTACTAGCGCAGATTTTCAATGTTTATGAAAACACCCAGGATTTAAGAAAACTTAAATTGTGCGCAACAGACTAAATGAGTAAATGTGATCTCTATGTTACTGGAATGGAAACAAAAAACAAAATGTTTAATTAATTCCACAACCGCCCCGCTTTGACATAAAAAAAATATGGTCACGTTATGAATGACCTAAGGGAACGAAGAATAAAGCAAAAAATTGATTAAACACAGGTGTTAGTTCTGGTACACAACGGAACGATGCTGATTTACTAGTTTAGGACATAATACATTAGGGTGGAGCGTTAATGTATAGAGTGTAAGTTTGTTGTTTACCTTTTTATTTTGTAACTGTAAGGAGGTTCTTCTTAAAGAGAGACTTCCCAAAGAATCTTAAGCAACGAAGTGGTTTTGTAGGGCAGGTACGAATGCCATAGGGTTTGCCATAAAATGAGAACAATCAGTATCGAATACTAAATTGAATCTGTTTTTATTCTTCAAAATCCTTGCCTTATATACTAATTTTCTTTTCACAAAATCGATACACATCGATACAAACAAATGTTCTATGCCATTAAATTAAGTCATCATACACATCCACATTGTACTCATGACACACTTCATAATTACTCGACACCCAAATCACCGATCGCGTAATGCATCGATCCAGTTACAATGTCAGGGTTATCGCCAGATGTTCTATTCATACTTTCTGTATGCGATACCAGACACTGTAATGTTGTGATGAAATTTTGAATGCCATGTCAGTGGGTCAGTAGTGTTTATGAGCCACTTGACTTGGATTGCATTACATAATGTAAGCACAAAGTAGGAAGTGATATTCGAGTTGATGTTTTGTGTGCATTGTTATGCAGTACAATGTAGGAGTATGGAATTGGTTTGTTGGGTTCATTACACCCTCACCCTTAAGCGGAAAATTATTAGAAGAATAATTTTGCAAGAATGTTTGTATCAATTTGTTTTGGTGTTGCTTTACATTGGTGTTTCTTATGTTTATATTTACAGTTGTTATCATATATGGTGTTTTCTTAACAAGTGTTTTATTAGTATTGAATTGGTGTAAATTATTGTGCATTATCTATATTATATTTCTTAAGACTATTATTGTGCAACTTCTTATTGTCACCATTTATATTTATTACAGAATTAACATTATTTGATTCCACTATTTTATATGGTCCGTGGTAAGGACTTTGTAATTTTTTCTTACTTTCTAATTTTACAAATACTATATCTCCTATCTTAAAATCTGATGTGTTTACATTTCTATCGTATTCTAATTTTCTTTTGTGCTTAATATTATTTACGATTTTGTGCGTTTTTTCAATCGCATGTTTAAGTCTAGTTTTTACTTCATTTACATAGTTTTCTAAGTTATATATTTTTTCTTTATTATCTAAGACATCGCTTGGTAGATATGGTAGTTTACCAAAAATTAGTTCATACGGAGTATAGTTGGTGTCAACGTGTGGAGTGGTGTTGTATGCAAATGCGTAATAAGGTATCCAAATATCCCATTCATAGTCTTCAGTGAAATTTAGCAAAAATTCATTCAAAACCCTATGGTTTCTTTCTAACGAGCCTATACTTTGGTGATGGTATGGTGCTGAATAAACTGGCTCAATCCTCAATAATTTACAGATATTTTGTACCAATTCATTTTTAAATTCAGTTCCGTTGTCGGACTTGAGTATCTTAAAGCAACCATATTTCAAAATGACTTGTTCTACTAATGTTTTCGCTATTGTTTTCGCGTCTTTACTTTCGATGGGGTGTGCAATCACGTATTTGGTTAGTTCACATTGCATTGTTAAAATGTATCTATACCCGTTTGATATTCTAAGAGGTCCAACTGTGTCTATTTGCACCGTTTCAAAGCTTGTACTCGGTGTATCAGTTATGACCATTTTTTCTTTTATATGTCTCGTTTGTTTATTTTTAGTACATGTTTCACATGTGTTTATATGTTTCTTTACCATTTGTCGCATGCCTTTCCAAATGTATCTTTGTTTAAGTTTTATTATGGTTTTTCTAATACCTAGGTGTCCTCCGTGTGGTGAGTTATGGAATTCTTCTATAATTCTTAATTGTTCTTCTTTCTTCTTTATTTCTTTAGGGGGTTTATATATCAATATCTTCATCGGCGAGTGCTCATAATTATATTTTTGCTGCAGCATATTAAATATTCTTTTAAATTCATCTTTCTTTATATACTTAAATATCATATCTTCTTAACTTAGTGCAAGTTCTTTAATGGGATCCCTTCCTAATTCTGATGACAGCTTTTCTAGTATCGAAACTTGTTCCGCTAGGTCTTCACTGCATCGCACTATAACTTCATTTTCTTTAATTTCAATAATTGGCCATTTGCACCTCGCTATTATAAATCTTAATCTTCTTATATTTCTGACGTCAGTTAAAGATGTACAATCCCAAATGTGAAGGTGATCAGTCTTCTGCTGAGATGTGTAGTTCTCCTTCTTATTATTTTCATTGGCAATCTTTTGTGCCATACCCCTTGTTACTGCCATAATTCGCTCCTTGGAGTCGTAATTATTTTGGCTATTATCATT
Source organism: Portevinia maculata (assembly GCA_949715645.1). Classification (NCBI taxonomy): domain Eukaryota; kingdom Metazoa; phylum Arthropoda; class Insecta; order Diptera; family Syrphidae; genus Portevinia; species Portevinia maculata. The sequence goes on along the minus strand of OX454528.1, from coordinate 115,960,875 downwards.
TTTATTATTAATATTCTCTACCATCATGGACTTTAAAATTTCACTGTCTAGTTTAATTCGTGACAGTGCATCGGCATTAGTGTTCGTTGTTCCCTTTTTATATACAATCTCGAAATCATAATCAGATAGGTCCATTCTGATTCTTGTAAGTTTCGAAGAGGGATTCTTATGTGTGAAAAGTGAAACTAACGGTCTATGGTCAGTCACTACTACAAATTTTCTTCCGTACAGGTAAGGTTTAAAGAAATTTATTCCCCAATGGATAGCTAAAAGTTCTTTTTCTATCACCGGCTTGTTAATGTCATGTTTCTGCAGTGATTTGCTTGCATAAGATATTGGCAGATCATGAACGCTTTCGCCTTGTGAAGGAACTGTACCTACTGCGAAATGGTGGGATGGGTGGCTTCTGTTTCAGCATAAAAAGCTTTCATTTTGATGTTATAGACTCTTGCGACCGTGATAATTTTATCGTTTATCGTTTCTACTTCTTTTGAATTCGTAGACTTTCTGAATATCTCCTAATATCTCCTATATCTCCTATGTACGCTACTAACTCTTTTTATTAATTCTTAATCCTTGACAACATGTTTTCTTATTTATTTAAAAGATATTATATTACTTAGTATTATTATTTCATTTTCAAAAGTAAACTAACAAAGGACATTTCTTAAAATTACTTTCCTTACTCTTTTAAAATTGCTTAAGAGTATTTTCTTATTATTAATATTATTTAAAAATATTGAAATAACTATGCTATAATGACATAAAACAAATTTCTAATTTGTTCTTTAATTTTTAATTCTAATATGTAGTTGAATAGGAATTCTTTATGTCCATATGAACATTTATTTATCGGAACGTAACTAAAATTTTTTTTTTTTTATTGCCATTTTCGTCTTCTTAATCGTTATTCTCCACGTCTTCTGGTTCCTTCATCTTTGTTCGCTTTTGTTTGGAAGGCAGTAGCTTCCTTAGGTGGTGTTCCATCGCTAGTCTTTTGGTTCCCTTAGCCCTTTTTAGTGTTGGGGTTGGTATTGCTTTTTCACGAAATAGGTCACGATTTGTAAATTTGTGATTTATTGGATGAATCTGATTCGGCCATGTAAGTCTGATTTTGATTCAGAGCCTGGTTCGAATGGGCAGGATCGCCATGTAAGTTTGTTGTTTACCTTTTTATTTTGTAACTGTAAGGAGGTTCTTCTTAAAGAGAGACTTCCCAAAGAATCTTAAGCAACGAAGTGGTTTTGTAGGGCAGGCACGAATGCCATAGGGTTTGCCATAAAATGAGAACAATCAGTATCGAATACTAAATTGAATCTGTTTTTATTCTTCAAAATCCTTGCCTTATATACTAATTTTTCCTTCCCAGCATTACCGAAACACATTGATACAAAATTCGGTCGCGTGCCAAAGTTGTAGTTGTATGAATTTTAAATGTGTACCCCTATGTTGTTGCGTTTTAACAAGCAGAATAATTTGACATCAAAAGGGATCATAACCCGCCTGTAGTGTTCCACCTCAGTAAATAGCGACATGCCTCCTGATTTTGAATAACTTCGTCACTGAGACCAATCAAATGCTGGTGTTGCTTCATTTGTGTGATCAAGGAGTTTTTAGGCCTGTTGGATCTCTCTGAAAATGGCAGTACCAACTGAGCCGGTCGCGCTCCATTCTTTTTTTTGGAGATAGGTTCCTTATTCGATCAATCTTTGTTACTCCTGCAATTTTGGATTCTACAAAAAGAACACAGCTGGACAGTCTATACTCCGCAAGCAAACGTACAGCCGATAGCGGGAACTTCCAAGGTTCCACTAGCAGATCCAGATTACTTTAGGAGAGCTCCATTCGACATACTATTAGGCGTCGGATTCTTCGCAAAGATGTTGACCAGCTCAATCCCAAGAAGCAGCGGAGATGTAGTGATGATAGGTACAGCATTTGGGACAGTGATTTTCGGGTCTCATCCGATGAACCTGAACAGCGAAACAGGGGATGTTATGTCAGTTGCAAGATGCAGTGACATGGGCAGCTTGGATAGCATGGTGAGACGACTCTGGGAGATGGACCAGATTACTTCGCGCCCAACCAGAACGATGGAAGAGCAGGAGGTTGAAGACAACTTCATTCGTACAGCCAAGCGAGACGAAGAGGGTCGTTTTGTGGTCACAATTCCACTAAAACCGAACGCCAACGGCATTGGAAGTTCGAGAGAGATAGCGCTAAGAAGATTCATGTATCTTGAGCGAAAACTGGAGAGAGATCCTGCATTAAAGGCGAAATACGTGGGCTTCATGCGAGAGTATAAGTCATGCGGACTCATGACAAAAGCGAATCGACAGCCGAGAGCCAACGAGCAAGTGTACTATGTTCCGCATCATTGTGTGACAAAGAAATTCCGAGTGGTTTTTGATTTCAGTTGTCAAACGGACAATGGAATCTCGCTAAACGAGGTGCAACAGCTTGGGGAAAAGTTACAGCGAGACCTGCCAGAGATAGTGATGCGTTTCAGACGGCATCGGATAGCGTTCAGCGCCGACATCAAGATGATGTTCAGGCAAGTACGAGTAGCAGCACATCAATGGGATCTGCAAAGAATATTTTGGCGTGAGTCGCCGAAGGAAAAGCTACAAGAATATTGGTTGACAGTAGTCACCTATGGTATGACATCATCAGCGCACAATGCTGTGCGGGCCGTCATACACTCTGCAAGGGATGCAAGCGAATCATTTCCAGATGCAGCGAGAATAATAGAGAATGACATATATATGGATGACTGCGTATCAGGCAGCGATAGCGAACAGCAAGTGTTTACGACAGCCAGTGAAGTTGATAGTGTATTAAGGACAGCTGGTTTCGAGTTAAGAAAATGGAAATCGAACAGCGAATGGTTAGCGAATAAGTTCAGCGCAGACAGCGAGAAAACGATGGTTTTCGAGGAAGAAGAGCAAGCAACTGTCTTGGGTCTACAGTGGTTGATTGATTCGGATCAATTCACATTCATCGTCAAGACACCAGAGATAGCAGGAGATATCAGCAAACGAAAGATACTGAGCTATGTAGCTCAGTTATACGACCCTAATGGATATATAGCGCCAGTAACAGTGCTGGGGAAGATCCTCATACAGGATATGTGGAGGTTAAGTCTTGATTGGGACCAGAAGGTACCAGACGAAATGCAATATAGATGGAAAGCTTATTGGAAAGGGATTCGACAGCTGGAACGGTTTCAAATAGACAGATGGTTAGGCACTGGCGTTAAGGGGAAAATCCAGATTCATGGGTTTTCAGATGCGTCCACGACTGCGTATGGTGCAACAATATATGTAAGGGTAGAGCAAGCGAATGGACAGGCTACGAGCAAGCTAGTGGCAGCAAAGACACGAGTTGCACCACTCAAAACAGTGACAGTACCACGTCTGAAGCTGGCAGCAGCCGAGTTACTAAGCAGACTGATGGTGGAGCTACTGACAGCTATGGAATGGACAGCGGCGGATTATGTACTCTGGACTGACTCTATGGTCGCAATGCTTTGTGTTTAGAGTAAGTCTCTGATAAGATTTGTTCTTCATATCAAATTATCCGTTATAATTTATTGCTTTGTTGTGAGTGGATTTCCATCCACTCATAATTTATTATAAACAGACAGACCGAACCGCTGACGTCGCATATAATTCTTAATTGTACAGTGCCCGAGCCACACGGCACTTCATATCTCTTGTTTTCCCCAGTGTAGATTTTGCCCGGTCGCCACCAGCCCAAATACCTCATCAATCCATCCACACATCGATGAGCTGGCATTCCACACAGCGAATGTCCAGCATCGTATAACCACCACCCGATATCAGAGTCTATGCGCAGACATTCGTATTGCCACAAAGTGCCCGATCGGGCCATTTGGCCCGCTGATTTTTATTTTGGCCCTTTGCCCGGGCCAATTATAAATGGCCCGCAAATATAGATTTTAGAAGATTTAACATTTCATCATTACAAAACTAAATAGAAACCATAGCCATTACAATGTGTTTCCACCCCAAACAAATAATCATAATTAAAATAGCGCTGAATTCATTCATTTGTCTCGTTGAATGATTTTACTTTTCTCACGTCAATCTCGTGCGTCCACTGTGTTGACTTTTCTCACTTTCTTTTCGTCATCTTCTACTTCTATCAAAAATTCAAAACGTGTGCATTTGTTGTTTTATCGCGCGTTTGTTGTTTGTTCATTGGATTTTCATTCATTTATTGCATTAAAATATGGAAAAGTAAGATAAATAGTTTACTAAACAGGTGTGATTTATATGAATTATATATTTTTTTTAGATATTTTAAGGTAATTCCCAAGAAACCCAATCAGTCGGCAAAGTCAAAATCTGCTTCTGCTGCCACAGGCAATACATCAGAATCCCAGCCTTCTTGTTCTTCTTCTGTGGCACAAAAAACAAACAAACAACAACCGCGGACATTAAAACCAACGAATGATGATCAGTGGCCTGACTCTGATGCTGATGGGGATGATGAATCCATTGAGGATGAGGATGACTCCGGTTCAAATAGTGACACCAACTTCAACTCCGACTGCAGTTTATCAAATGCAACTAAACCCAAAAGGCGCAAAGAAACACGAGTTTCACGGTTAGAATGGTTAGTTTTGTTTCCCTGGCTGGAAATAAAAGAAAGCAAACCGTTTTGCAAATTTTGTGAACAATTTCTAATTAAAAAGAAGTATAATTTAAAAAGACACCAGGAAGGAAATCTCCACAAAATGAAGTTGAACAAATTCGCAAATAAAAAGAAACTCGAGGGTGCTTTTGAAAAGTCTACCACGGCAAAACAAACAAATGCGTCAAACGTTGCAATTCTTAAGTGCTTGGCTTTTCTTACAGAGCACAATCTACCGATTTCACTTATGGATCATCTTCCCGGTTTTCTCCGCAATATTTGTCCTGATTCAAAAATAGCCCGAAATTTGAAATGTGGCAGAACAAAAGCAAGCACTGTTTTGAAAGATGTTGTTGAACCTTTTTGTTGCGAAGAAATCGCCCAGAAGTTACGAAAAATAAAGTTTTCTCTTATAGTAGATGAATCTACAGATGTCTCTATGACAAAATGTATAGCAATCGTGGTAAGATTTTATGAAAATTCTATTAAAAAAACAGTGGATAGGTTTTTGTGTATTGTGGAAACAGGAGATTCTTCCGCTGAAGGCAGTTTTAATACAATTAAAGACTATTTAGACAAAATGAAAGTTCCTTATGAAAATATGATTGGTTTTGGCTCAGATGGAGCTAATGTAATGCAGGGTGAACGAAATGGGGTGCAAGCAAAACTAAAAACACTGAATGGCTATCTTTATCCAATTGTCTGCAATTCGCATTCCATGCACAAGTGCGCAGAATATGCAGTAAAAAATATTCCAAAAGAAGTGTGCTCTTTTCCTCAACACATTTACAACTTTTTAAAGCACAGTCCGAAAAGGCAGGACGAACTAAAAAACTTTCAAGAATATTTCGATCTTAAACAAAATAAAATAAAAAAAGTAGTAGCAACTCGATGGTTATCTTTTTATGAGGTGGTAAATTATTTCATAAAAAATTGGGAAGCTCTTAAACTTTACTTTGTATCAGTGTCATTTGATGATAAGAACCCCAATGGAAATACCCATTTAAATAATTTAAACAATCCATTGTACAAAATGTATTTTTATTTTCTTAACTATATTTTAAAAATAGTAACTGATTTAAATAAAAGCTTTCAAAGTGAAGCACCAAAAATACATTTGTTGGTAAGTGAAGTCACGAAAAAATACAAAATTATTTTAAAAAACTTTTTGAAAGCTGATTACTTAAAGACTTTAAGTAATATTAGTGAAGTCGAATTCAAACCGTTCTGTTTAAAACCTCTTGATGAGATGTACTCGTATTACGGGTTTGGATTCGATGAATTGTTTGAAAGTTTAAATGAAAGCGAAAAAGAAAGTTTCTTAAAGTCAGTTCAAAACTATTATATAGAACTTTGTAAACAATTAAAAATTAGATTAAATTTGTGTGACAATTTGTTAACAGCTTTTCAAATTTTAGATGTTAATTATTTGAAAAAGCTAAGTGATAATTTTAGACTGATTTCTGATCATTTGACAACCCTGTTAATAAAATTACCAAACTTATTCAGTTGCCCTGCAAATATAATGGCTGAAGAGCTACAAAATTGTTTAGAAGAAATAAATAAAGAAGATCATGATATTGACGCTGTTAAATGGTGGGTTCAATTGAATGAAATGAAAAACTTTGTTGGTGATCCTTTATTTAAAAATATTTCTTCTTTCGCAATTAACTTATTAAGTCTCCCACATAGCAGCGCATCTGCTGAACGTGTTTTTTCGTCTCTTAACAACATAAAAACGGATAATCGAAATAGGTTATCGTATGAAATTGTTCACTCGTTAATGAGCCTTAAAGACTTTATGCATGGCAACTTGAGTAACTGTGGTAATTTTATTCCCAAAATAGATCTTGTCAAACGATTACCTTAAAATATTATTAAATTTAAGTTATTTTTGTTAAGTGGTTCAAAGCCGAAAGATGTCTGTGAATTATAAAAAGGATTACCTTAAAATATAATTAAATTTAAGTTATTTTTATTAAGTGGCTCAAAGCCGAAAGAAGTCTGTGAATTATAAAAAAAGCAATACATCTGTGATTTTTTCTTTATTATTTTTTTTAACTAAATGTAAGCAATCCAATGAATTTAATAAATAATATAAATAAATAGAAATATTAATAAATTGATTTTTTTTTATGAAGGATTTTTGTGTAAAATATTTGGCCACAACTTTTGTCATTTGGCCCGCAAAAAATTTTAAAATGGCCCTCTCTGTTTTTTTCTTTGCGGCAACGCTGGTTCCCAGTGTCTAATGTTTGCCGACGATTTGAAAGTGTTCCGACCTATACGTTCAGTTCACGATTGTATTCTTTTACAAGAGGATCTTGAACGACTTTCCATATGGTGTCAAAATAATGATCTTCATCTCAATGTCTCTAAATGTCAAAGCCTTTCTTTTTACCGTAACCTCTCTCCAATTCACTTTACGTACGTAATCGATAATACCTCCCTGTCCATTATTTCGTCCAAAAATGATCTTGGAGTAATTTTTGACATAAAACTTAGCTTTTGTAAGCACATTGAGTCTTTGGTTGCCAAAGGTAATCAGATGTTAGGTTTCATATTGCGGAATTCTAAAGACTTTCAAGATCCACATACTCTCAAATGTTTATTTTTTGCATTTGTCCGGTCTCACCTTGAGTACTGCAGTATAGTTTGGAATCCGTTTTATGAAGTACATTCTATTAGAATAGAGAAGATCCAAAAGCGTCTTACTAGAGTAGCTGTTCGTAGACTGCGATGGAATATTGAAATGCCACCTTACGAGACTAGGTGCAAATTATTTGGTATCTTACCTCTTTTTAAACGAAGGCAATATTTTTCAATTATGCTTATTCGTGATTTGATAAATGGTCATATCGATTGCCCTTTCCTATTATCATTAATTGGATTTTATGCTCCTTCGAGAACTCTTAGAAATCGTCTTTTATTTTATGTACCTTATCATAGAGTTAATTATGGATACAATGAACCAATTTCTAGATGTCTTAGAGAATCCAATAAATATTCTAGTATATTTGATTTCAATCTTAGTAGGGATTCATTTAGGAATAAATTAATTCTGTTGTTAGGCTTTGGTGGTTGTTTTTAAGTATATTTTTGTATTAAGTAAAAGTAATCTAGCGAGAACAGTAGATGCACTCATTTGATTGAAAAATAAAATAAAATAAAAAAAAATATATGCAGAGTTTAAATATATGCAGCTCAAACGCTTCGAAGGTTCTTCCAGCGCAACATGATTATATGGTTCGAGAGAGCTATAATTGGTTTGCGCATAGTGCATTGCGAAGAAGCAAGTACGAGACTCTTTTTAAACTGATAAACGGTGACACCATTTCTAAGAACAAAAATCTCATTGCTTTGTGTAACACACGTTGGCTTTGTCGTTACGAAGCTATAAAGCGCATATACGAACAATTTTTGTAGCTTCAAACACATTTCGATATAAGTGCCTTAAACGAAATGTGCCATTCTGCCAAAATCTTGACGGATCTTTTTAGGGACCAAAAGAACTATCTTTTACTTTCAGCGGTTCTTCCCATAGTAAAAGAAATGAATATTCTTAATTTGTTCTTTCAGGCAACCGACGTAAATTTCTTGAAAGCTCAAAAAGAAATTGAAACGGTTGCCCGATTTTTGGCTCAACAAATATTGCTGATTATTCCTGATTCGAAAATAGACATACAAAATGTCATTGAGTTAACAAACCACGAAGAGAATTTAAGACTAATATCTGAAGTTTATCTGGGCTCAGATTTTGAAAGACAGTATCGAGAAAAAAATGTGACTACAGAATGTGTAGAAGATATAAAGAGACAGATATCCCTTTTCATCAAAACGCTACTTTTCAAATACAAAAACGCTTATCGGAAACAAGCAATCTGTTTACGAAAATAGGATATTTTTTTCCAAAAGTATGTCTGAACCAACTTCGCCCAGATTTCAATATGCTGCCACTCGGTATTCTTCCTCGTCACGAAACCTATGAAAGTTTAGAAGAATTAGAATCTTAGTCAACTGGGTTCAAGAGTTTCATCCAGAGCAGATACCAGACGAGGATGCGGTGGAATTTTGGATTCGAGTTTCCCAAACAACCAATGCAATTGGCAAAAATCAATTTTCAGAGCTAAGCCAGTTTGCTTTGAGTGCTCTTTCTTTGCCAGCAAGTAATGCAATTAAGGAAAGAGCGTTTTCGTACATGAACGCAATAAAGACCAAAAGCCGTTCTAAGATCAAAGTACAATTTTTGGATCCGCTAATGCGGATAAGGATACATTCTTACGTAAAAAAATCTAAATCAACCCCCAATATGCGTGGAACCTTCAACTCGAATATGTACGAGCAATACTCGATTGAGGATGAAGAAGACGTTAGCTCATACATCAAAGCTTTTTGGAATACTTAATAACTGAGTTGAAAAATGTTTTAAACTTCCTTATGTGATGCAATACTATTTATTTTTCTATTAGTTCTATATAATTAATATAGTATATAAATATATATATAAAAAAAATTGTTCTTTGTATTTTTTTTTATTGATTTAAGCAATTTGCGGTTTTTGCGATCTATTTCAAAAAAATAATTTCAAAATTGCGATATGCGCTCACAAAAATCTGGCAAGCCTGCACGCAACAAGTGGAAAAAAAATATGAAAGAACAACAACTCAAGAAAGCGATAGTGCGTGTGTACAACGGTGCAAGCAACAGACAGAAAATTCATAAACGGTAAACCGAAACCGTAGTGCATCCAACACAATAGTTGTTGTATTTTCGAAAATACCTTCATCCGATAAGTACTGAAATTTTGAGTTTGGCTTTCGTATTGGGAATCGCATCTTTTTTAATATAAAAAACGGTGTGTATAATAGGGTGGCTCGATTATTAAAAAATTTGTATGAACAAAATTTTTTTTTTGTTTGATCGTTTTTGGGCTATATATAAAAGATGTCATAATAGCTCGCCAAAAGAAATCCAAAATATTTTTCAAAAATTCAAATTCTAAATACTGCCCCAAGCACCCTAAAATTTTTCGAAGTATTGGCAAATCTTAATAAAAAAAAATATAAAATCGTTTAAAAAATGGCTGGTTTATCATAAGTTAAACCATTTTTTAAAATCAACAGGCTTAAGCTTATGCGTCTGCGGTGGTTACAAAGGGGTTATTTGACCCCCCCCCCCCCCCCCCCCACCTACCCTTCTGTCTTAGGAAAATACCACTTTCAACAAATTTTATATTTTGTACGACCTTTACGACGAATTTTTAAAATTCGACTCCTTTTTGCCTTTTTCTGTCAAAGTCAATGGTTTGCTCCACCCCTGGGAATAAATCTCCTGCATGCCGGCTCAAAATCCGCTTTTTATTTAAAGTTATCTTATAACTGCCAAATACAAAATTTAAAACAAAAATATACCAAAGCAACCCGTCTCTCTGCTAAACGAAAAATTAATCTAGTAGGCCTTGAATTATCAGTAGTGGATTTCTCATAGAGAAATGTCGGTTTTACGGAGTGATTTGATTTGTCCGGTTTTCGGTTTTGGTCGAGACTTGCCAAAAAACGTACTTCCAACATATGAAGACGTTATTCTCTGTTTTTTGTGGATAAGTCGGAATAAACCAAAAGAATACAAGAACTCGGTTTCAAATGCTTGTGAAATATTAAGTGAGAAATTAATTAAATTATGGGAGTTTGCGTCCATACCAGCTGTTATAGACCAGCGTTCGATTTCAAATAAAATAAAAAGTTATCATGAAAAATACCGAAACTTAATGAAACCCTACAAATCCAGAAAAGACGTAGAGTCATACAAAAATCGCATTCAAATTTTTAAAGAAAACTCTCGCTGTCTGTTTGATATCGCGATTTGCAAATGTAAAGATTTAAATTCATGCCAATGCGAAAAGCAACTCAAAGTTCCAGTGAGAGAGAGACAATTTTTGTTAGATCAACGAACCGAACGAAAAATGGTTATAAGTAATGTTGACGTGAGAGTGACAAAGCAGATTTCAGAAAGCCTTCAAAGAAAAAGAAAACATGATGCATCACTAATAAAACATGCCACCAAAGTTAAAACCACATCAGCATCGCAAACGTTTTTGGAACAAACCCCTTCGACTAGTAGAGCTGTGATTTCTGCAATTCAAAATGATGAAATACCGATGCCACCTTCTCATCAAGCTAGAAATTACACTTTGTCATCAGAATCATCACTGGGATCTTCTTCTGCAATATCTGAAACTCCAAACGTTGCAGAACATCTAACCACACAGAAAATTGAGAACTTATCTACAGTTGCGAAAACTCTCGACAGATTTGGGATCTCGGACAGGGCAGCAGCCGCAATTGTTTCAGCGACTCTTCAAGATGTTGGAATGATTACAAATGAAAATTTAAACAATGTTGTAGATAGACACAAGATCAGACGTGCCCGTGAGAAGGAGAGGGCATCCTTATCTTCATTGTCATTATCGAAATCATTCCAGGAGCTCCAGTTTGGAATATATTTTGATGGACGAAAGGATAAAACCTTGAGTATGATAGATAACAGAAGGAAGCTTATTATTGAAGAGCATTTAAGTTTAGTGAAGGAGCCTGGATCTGAATACTTAGGACATCTCTCTCTTCCAAATGGAAAAGCTGAAATCGTAAGTACAAAATTGAAAGAGTTCCTTGATGAAAAAGGGATTGATAAAATGAAAGTTGTGGTTATTGGAAGTGATGGCACAGTTATAAACACGGGATGCAAGGGGGGTGCTATTCGTCGTTTGGAATTAGAGATAGGTAAACCATTACAATGGTTTATATGCCAGTTGCATGCAAATGAACTTATACTTCGACACATATTTGAGCATCTTGATGGAACCACAACCGGACCACGAAGCTTTACAGGTACTTTGGGAAATAAATTAAAAAATTGTGAGAATTTGCCGGTAGCATCATTTCAAGCTATCCAATGTAACCTTCCACAAATTTCAAGAACTCATGATCTCAGTACTGACCAACGATACTTGTATGAAATTTGTCAAGCTATTAGTTCAGGAGTTTGCAGTGAAGGTTTAAGCAAGAGAAATCCTGGTAAAATCGTTCATTCAAGGTGGCTTACAACCGGCAACCGTATATTAAGGTTATATCTGTCTACTATAGCTCCATCCGAAAATTTGCAATTGTTGGCCAACTTTATAATACAAGTTTATGCGCCAATGTGGTTTGAAATAAAAACTAGACCTCAGTGCATTTATGGCGCTCGGCACCTTCAAAAAACTATAATGTTGACAAGATACCTGTCTGAAAATTTAAAATTAGTAGTTGATCCTGTTATTCAAAGAAATGGCTACTTCGGACACCCGGAAAATATTTTAATTTCAATGATTGCGGACGAAAGGGAAGTAATTCAAACTCTAGCTTTGAGACGAATTAAAAAGGCACGAGAGCAGCTTGGCACTACCTCAATTTCGGTGCGGTCTTTTGTTTTGCCGAAATTCAACTTTAATGCTGAGGATTACATTGACATAATCGACTGGAATATGGGTATTTTATGTGATCCACCAATATTAAGAAACATTAGTCTGGATGTCATCAATGAATGTATTCAAAATCCCAAATTGATTGGAACTCTTATTCTACCGTACATAAAGGATTACCCTTGCCACACCCAAGCGACGGAACGGTGTGTTAAAATTGTTACTGAAGCTTCAGCTGCTGTCTGTAGTCCAATGAGGCGTGATGGATTTATAAGAACCAGAATTGAATCTCGAAAAAAAATGCCGTTTTTTAATTCTAAAAAAGATTTCAAAATGTTGTAGTTTTTTTAACCTTTAACTTTTTGCTTTTTTAAACTTTATTCAAACTTCTCTTTCCTAATATTTTATTACTTTTATGCTTAAAATACTCTTAATTACCATTAATAATAAAAAATAATACCAACGGATTAAAAAAAAATGCGTATGTTTGTGGAGAAAATTAAATTTTTTTCAGGTTTTTTTTTTGATTTTAAGAGAAGATTCTATGACCTTGGGGCAGTACAAGATTTTAATTTTTTTCAAAAACTTTTAAATATCTTACATCATGGTATATTAAGGCAACTTTTGACCAGTGCCCAAAAACTATATTTAAAAAAAAAAAAAATCGAGCCACCCTAGTGTATAACATAACTTACCTATAAATTGCAATTAAAACGAAGACTGTTAATATAAATAAGAAGTAATAACTTGTTAGTTTTGTGTAATAAGTCGTTAGCTTCTACTGTTCCTTTTGCATAATTAATTTTTGTTTATATTTTTGTATAAAAATAGCTTAGTCAATACAAAGTATGGTAAAACATTATCTAAATATATAATCTTCATTTCAAATATTTGTTATTACCTATTTATATTAAGTTATGTTCCTTCTTGAATTTTTACTCATTTAACATGTACATCGGCAAAATCCGAAAACTAAATACTTTTAAAGTATTTGCTTTGAAAAAGTTATATAAAATGTACAAATATGAATTAAAAGACTTACTTAAACCAATATTACTTAATACAACAATACAAGCGTATGCTGGCATGGAGGGCATGAACCTTGATGTCAGTGACAGCTGTTCCGTCGCTAGCTCCAACCTCTCTTTATTGTCCACCTCCTCCAGACGGAAAAAAATAAAAACTGCAGGACAACGATAAAGAGACTAGGAACGAAAAGATGCGACGAACTTACTGAGACTGACCGCAAACGGCTACATAACGCACGTGCGTATCTGCAGGAACAGCATCTAATGGAGAATGAGCCTACTGCTCGTACACCAGCGGAAGCTAATCCTGGGGATAACACCAGCGGTAAGAAATTGATGGGGCCACCTTCCTCCCAGATTGGCAAAGTCCATCCAGGGGTAAGGTCGACCGTATCAACCACTATGCCAAAGGATGCCACTTAGGAACCATCAAACCCTTCAATTGGATGTTGCATCGAGCCTCTTGCTCGTACGGGTCTAAAGAAGGGGGAGATGCTCCCTGGGGTAAAGAAGATGTTGCCTGCGGACGATCCGATGGGGAACACCTGCTCGGCTCACCGCAGACAAAACCTTCGACTCCTAAGACAAACGTGACAATGACAGACACGAAGACTGAACGATTACAGGAACCGACCACAGGACTACCAGACTCACCGGCCAGACGTTGCATCGAGCCTCTTGCTTGTACGGGCCTGGAAGGAGAGAAGATAGTCACTGAGGAGGTAGGGGAGAGGGAACTGCATCTGGAGAACATCCAGAGCCTCAGCTCCACTTGCAATTTGGATGCGGTATCCTCCCACCAACCAGGAAACTGCAGTCGTGACGTCTCGGGGGGTAACTTGACGATGGACAGCTGCCAAACAGTCGTGGAGACACAGCCTACCAATCCCGAACGGGACACTCAAGAGAGTCCCAGACTCTAAAGTCCCTGGTAAACCCAAACCGAAGAAGCCTCTAGAGGAGCATCAGATCCTGCGCAGGCAAAGACGCAACGCGCTTAGGATCGTCCGAAAGATTGGTAGCAAAATTCCGGAAACCTTAACGGAAAAGGAAAAGCTATCCCTCGACATTTAATATTAAAAGAATAAAAACGCATTGGCTTGTAATACACGTGACCATCTGAACGCATTTCCAATTTTTAATACGAATTGTTAAAAACATAAATTTAAATCTACACTAAACATTGGTCCTTCGAGCCGGATAGGTGTAATAAAAGCACTGTGAAGATCCTGATAAAGAAGTGGACCAAACTTTCTATCAAGTACGTGTCGTCTACTGTTGAAAGTAAATCAATGACAGTATGTCAATATTCGTATGAGCCTGGAAACATCCAACTGCCGGTTAATTAGGACAATGACATCATTTTGTTCCCCTGCGATATGATGTGTCCTAGTTTTACGCAAACCTTCGGTTGTTTCGAGAGAATTAGGTTGATTTGGAATTTATGAATGCCTCAACATGATTGAGAAATAGGCAAAAGGGGTCAATAATGGTTGTGTGCATGTGGGAGGGGATACGAATGAACGATGGATGAACACACTTTAGAAAGCGAAGAGCAGCAAGGAGGCCATCATAAGACAGAAAAGACCCATAGCTTCGGAAAGGGCGAAACCCAAGATGGCGTATGAGAGCAACTGTTGCTTGAGGGATGGATTCCTGGCATAACCGATGATGAGGGAACTAAATACTGCTCCAATACCGGCACCGGAAACAGCTACACCGACTGTTGCAGCACCAGCACCAATGAATTTGGCAGCCGAGTCAATGTCACGTGTGACTGGAGTGGTCTGGAATGACCTGACTTGTGGCAGTAATGCTACGGGGGTTTTGTTCTGCGCAGCCAAGGTTTGGCTTTGGCTGATGACTGCACTGCTGATTGGTCGCAAGTATGCCTTGGATCCCTTCGCGTGGGTCAGTCACCTTGACGTGCGTACCATCATTGCATTCGATGGTGCCGGTGCGAAGGCTTGAGGCGTAGGTTCAACGGGCTATGTTGTCTAAGGGCCACCCATGACAGACAGGCTGTTGACGAGCGTTTACCAAGTACTGACCAGGACTCTACGTCCCCACTCTCCCCCTTCTCTTTCTTGAGACGTAAGTGTGGTACATGTACTACTTTGCGGCCTCTACAGGACAGCCCGTTCTTTTCCCTCTCCCCCTCCTTATCCCCTGGGCTGGACGTAAGGTGTCATACGACCCGTGCCGAGAGTCAACCTGGCTGAGGGCCCAGTCTATCAAATAGCTCAGTCGTGTACGGAGTATCCGGATACCTGGCGACCTCCGGATTAACCAGCCTTATCTGCACAACGCGGATCTCTGTGCAGATGGACCTTTTTTCTCCGCGACTCGTGGGATCTCATTATGAATTCAAAAAAACACAAACAAACAAAAACAAAAAATTTTATGGCCGGTTCCCTTTTCAAACCGGGCGGTAGTACGGCGACCAAGCTGTCTACCGGCTTAGCTCTTATGGCACCAGATAGTGTTGGAACTGTGGACATTCATGGTCCCTCCACTAGTGGTTGCGAGCTAAAAAAATCCTTTTCCGACAGAGAGAGGACTGTGAATCATGGTCCCCCCTCTGCCGGCCCCACCAAGTCAACAACTTCGCTCATTGCTAATACGCTGTCTGCAGAACGGACTGTGGCAACTCATGGTCCTTCTACGGTCGGCAATAGCGTTGCCCCCAAAAAACCTGTTGGTGGTGGGACTGTGCATCATGGTCCCCCCACGGTTGGCAAAAGCGCTGCCCCCAAAAAACCTGATGGTGGTGGGACTGTTCATCATGGTCCCTCCACTGTCGGCATAATAGCTGCCCCTAAGAAACCTGAAGGTGGTGGGACTGTGCATCATGGTCCCTCCACCAACACAAAGCGTCACCATAATCCGTCCACGGCGTCATACAAACACCGACGTAACGCCATCCGAATCCAGCGTATGTGTGGCACCATCGCGGAGAAGGATAGGACGCCAGCACAAATCGCCAAACTGGACTGGGCTCAGCAGATCCTTAAGGCCTGCGACCCGTCAATCAAACGTCAGAGGTCAGTGGAAGGAACCAGCTCGGTTCCTAAGAGGCAGAGAGTGCATAACACCGGCATCTCTCCCACTGTCACACCTCACAGATCTTTCAGTGACATCTTGAAAGACAAAATTGTGGTCGCAGTCATCGACCGCAATGACATCGATGGGTCTATAACCCATGAGAAGTGGGATATGGTCAAGAGAGCGCTTTCGCGCTCCTTCTTCTCCTTCATAAAAAACCATCCCGGACCTCCTCCGCTTACACATGAAGGAGGGTGGCATCAAGGCCACATCAAATTGGTCGCGTGTGATGATCAAAGATCGGCCGATCTCTACAAGCTTGCAATAAGTAGGCTTGGAGAGGTGTGGCCCGATGCTAAGCTCGAGGTTGTTGCAAGGGAGGACATCCCCTGCCGACCAAGATCTCGTATTTGGATCACTGCGGATCCATCCACCCCTGAGGACATCCTGGAAGTCCTGAAATTCAGCAACCCTTCACTTCCGACCCACAACTGGAAGGTTGCCAAACTGGAAGAGCTGAAGGGCGACTACAGATGTGTCGTGGTTGTACTCAACCAAGAAACCCTGGCTCCTCTGGCCAAGAACGACTACATCATAAGATTCGCATGGGACGACGTCAAAATGCGGGTCTACAAAAAGGATGAAATGGATGCGGGTAAACTTCCCCCTCCTCCTCCTCCTCCCTCTGACTCTACGATCGTAGTCTCAGATCCTGGGGCTTCAATCTCCTTCCCCTCTTTAGAGGACGATGTACCCTCGCTAACCAACGAATCACCATCCATAACCGACGCTTTGTCAGATATGGAGACTGATGATCAAGATCAGGATAAGGCTCTTCTGAGTGAAGACGAGCTTCTCAACTCGTCCTCGGAATTGGAAGGCCTGAATAACACCGTGGTGGAGGCATCTCTGCCTGATTGTAGCGAAAATGCTGCAGTTAGTTCAGATTAACCTCCAACACTCCATAAAGGCTTCGGCCGCACTTATTCTTCGTCTTACCAAAGGCGCAGAAGACATCGTCCTGATACAAGAACCTTGGATTGTCAACAACCTGGTTCGAGGACTCAGGACTCCTGGATACTACTCACTGTATGTGACCGATAAAGGTAAACCTAGATCGTGCATACTAGTGAAAAGTAATATTAATGCTTATTTACTCCCTAATTTCAGCGATCGAGATACAACTGTGGCAAGAATAGAGACCGGTAGTAGATCATTCTGGCTAGTATCAGCGTATCTCGCCCACGATCAAGTGGGACCTCTCCCTGGTGATAACCTAGAGAGGTTGATCGAAGAAGCAAGGAGGCAGAAAGCTGACCTCATATTGGGGTGTGATGCCAACGCTCATCACACCGTATGGGGCAGCACAGACATCAATAACAGAGGTGAGTCACTTTTTGAATATCTCTTACGTACTAACCTCATTGTTTGCAACTCAGGTAATGAACCCACCTTCATTACCAAAAACCGACAAGAAGTCCTTGACATCACTCTTGTCTCCGATACCATCAACGACATGATTACGGGTTGGAAGGTTTCGGCTGATCACTCTTTTTCGGATCACCGCTATCTTCTTTTCAACCAAGCGTTGAGCCTCCATGTCAACCCATTTTCCGAAATCCTCGGAAAACCAATTGGCCCTTATACAGAGACACACTACAAAATCGTATTAAATCTGTACACTTAAGTCCACCCTGCGACTCCAATGAGCTCGACAATAAAGTCGATGAACTCACCCTGGCCCTTAACGAAGCAATGGCGGAATCCTGCCCGCTCGTACAACCCAGGGGTAAGAAGAAGCCTCACTGGTGGACCCCTGAGCTAGGACCACTCAGAAAGGAGTGCAGAAGACTCTTCAATCGTGCTAAAAGCTCAAAAGCAATAACCGATTGGGACTCCTATAAGGAATCCCTCATACTATACAAAAAAGAACTAAGGAAAGCCAAAAGATCCTCATGGAGACTCTTCTGTGGCAAAATAGAAGAATCATCTGAGGCATCAAGGCTAAGAAAAATCCTCTCTTCTAATCCAATTATGCCTAGCTGCCTTAAGAAGGCAGACGGCTCTTGGACGACATCTAGCGAGGAATCGCTCAATCTGCTACTTGACACTCATTTCCCAGGCAGCTCTAATATTACCGGCAATTTACGCCCTCGCAGGTCATTTGCACAGGTAACTTACTCTCACGGTCTGATTACTAGGGAAAAGCTAACTTGGGCGCTACATAGCTTCAAACCCTTCAAGTCGGCAGGACCAGACGGCATAATACCTGCCGAACTACAAATGTCAGCGGATATCATCCTGCCTGTGCTGGAGATGATCCTGAAAAGCTGTCTAGACCTGGTTCATATCCCCCGGGCTTGGAGAGAAGTTAAAGTGGTTTTCATACCCAAGGCTGGCAAATATTCCCACGTCAGTCCAAAGGACCTCAGACCCATTAGTCTATCTTCATTCCTCCTCAAAACGCTGGAGCGATTGATTGATATCCATCTTCGCACGAACATAAATCCGCAATTATTGTCTGCGGCTCAGCATGCATACTGTAAGGGAAAGTCGGTGGAAACCGCTCTTCACTCCTTAGTACGCACTATCGAATACTCTCTTCATCACAAAGAGTATACCATGGTGGCCTTCCTTGACATAGAAGGCGCCTTTAACAACGTCAACACATCTGCAATCGCAAATGCACTGACAGAACTGAAGGTGGATAGCTCGCTTAGTGAATTGATTAATCTACTGCTTGAAAGTCGGATTATTAATTCAAAACTGGCCGTTGCTTCTGCTAGGAGGTCTGTCAGTAGAGGCACGCCACAAGGCGGTGTTCTTTCTCCCCTTCTCTGGAATTTGGTGGTGAATAAACTACTGATAAACCTGGAAGGGGAGGGCTGCAGGGTGATTGCCTATGCGGATGACGTTGCTATAGCCGTCTCAGGAAAACACCTCAATACCATTAGGGAACTCCTGCAAAACGCTCTTAACAAGCTAACGAGATGGGCTAATCGGTGTGGACTGTGCGTTAACCCCCACAAAACCGAGTTGGTCCTCTTTTCCAGGAAATATAAAATCCCATATATTGACCCTCCCTCTATTAGCGGTACAAGCTTAACCTTCTCTGAGGAAGCAAAATTTTTGGGTCTAATCTTCGATAGGAAGTTAAGTTGGAAACCCAATATACAAGAAAGAGTCAAGAAAGCTACAGTAGCACTTTTCTCTTGCAAAAAAGCCATTAGCAATAAGTGGGGTATACAACCCCGTATTACGCATTGGCTATATACAGCGGTGGTTAGACCAATTCTTACTTACGGGGTGGTCGTCTGGTGGACTGCCCTGGATAAAGCTATAAACCGCGACAAACTGGGCAAAGTCCAGCGATCAGCGTGTCTGTGCATCAGCGGAGCACTTCGTACTACCCCCTCCGCTGCACTGGACATTCTGTTGCACCTGATACCCCTTGACATTTTCAGCATGCAAACAGCGGCTTGCTCCGCTGTCCGCTTAAAAGCTACCTCACAGTGGACCAACAAGAAGATTGGCCACTCCATCATTTTGGACTCCTTTAAGTCTCTACCCAGAAACATAGACTACACCATACCCCATCTGCAGTTCGGAAAAAACTTCCAAATCACCATTCCTTCCAGATCATTCTGGGATGATGATGCATTTGCAGAAGATAAATCGATCCACTTCTACACCGACGGATCTAAAACCAGCGATGGGGTAGGTGGGGGCGTTTTCTCAGAAAAGCTAAATCTTAGCCTCTCTTTCCGTCTTCCAGATTACTGTAGCGTGTTCCAGGCGGAAATTTTAGCGATAAAAGAAGCCCTGTCGTGGCTGAAGAGGAATGTGATATCCTCAAAGGATATCCGTATCTTCTCGGATAGTCAGGCAGCGATTAAGTCCCTGGACTCAGTCTCTTCAAATTCCATCGTAGCCCAAGATTGCCGCTCATCTCTCTCGGAGATGGCAGAGCAGTTCAACATTCACCTCTGTTGGGTGCCGGGACATAGAGACATTCCAGGTAACTGTAAGGCAGACGATCTCGCCAAAAAAGGAACAACTTTACCTCTTTTACCTGATAAAGGTTCTTTAGGAATACCAATCGCTACATGCAAACTCTTGCTCAAGCTATCAGCAATCGAGAGAACAAACCATAGGTGGACATGTAGCAATACTTGTCTAGCGACTAAGCGAATCTGGCCAAAGCTGGATCTGCGACGCTCTAAGTGTCTAATCTCATTAAACCGACTGCATATTAGCTCGACCATAGGTGTTATCACAGGACACTGCTTAATAGGCAGGCACGCCTCCAGACTTGGCGTGCACTCAAACGACTTCTGCAGAAGCTGCATGGACGAGGAGGAGGAGGAGACTGTACTTCACCTTCTCTGCACATGCCCTGCACTCTCCCACAAAAGAGGTCTCCATCTAGGGGACTTCTTGTTTAACGACACAAACGACTTAGCCAACACTGGCGTCAGAAGTCTTTCGCGCTTCATAAGAAGCTCTCATTGGTTCAACGAGCAGTGAGGGAATCCCCAGATCTGTGTGGTACCACAATGGACCTAATCCTGGTCTAAGTGTGTCGGCCTTGCTGACAGCCACGTCAACCTAACCTAACCTAACCTATGCCTTGGATCCAGCAAGCATGGCGCTCCTGGCAATTGGGGCAATGCGAGATACTGTTGACACGAACATCTTGAATGGTTTTTTTTTGGATTTCATAAGCTAGCGCAACAAACTATCAAACGAACCCTTACAACAGTGGTTGCCTTGCCGAATTGCCAGGAGCGCCATGCTTGCTGGATCCAAGGCTGGAAAAGCAGACGAAAACATATGATCAACAAATTAACTTAACGAAGGACATTAAAAGAAAAGAAAATCGCCAAATTCAGCTGGAGAAGAAGACTCTTGAAGCTGAAGGGCAGATCGCTAAAAGAGATGATAAACTAATGAACTCAACGAAGCAGATCAAGACAGATAAAATAAAAAGTAAGTGTAAATTACAATGTGTGTGGTGTGGTGTTGTGCAGTGGAAAATTAAAGGATGCATTAGGTCCAGATGTAGGTGCAGGGTTAGCAGCAAGAATTGTACATCGAAATGCAAATGTGGCGGCCACTGTGTTCAATTTTTAATACGAATAGTTAAAAACATAAATTGAAATCTAACTAAACATTGGTCCATCGAGCCTGAAGAATTTGTTGCAAATTCAAATTGCCGAAGTACGAGTTTTTCCACATTACTGATCCTGTTGGCGTCGGAGGTTCTTTCGCTGAAATTGAACAACGTAAGTACAGCCCACTTACTTTGTACATACTCTCCCTATATTGACGTTTAAGAACAAAGAAAGCTTAAAATGAGCTCTAAATCCAAGAAAACCTTAAAGCAAATGGAAAAAGATTTTCATGGTTTTAAATCAAAAAAGGAAAGCATTGCAAGGAGCCAAGTCGTCGTCGGCAGAGATACATCGACGGCTGGGTAGTCGGAGGAAGCAGGGTTCCGAGTCATACAGAGAGTACCTGTAAGAGCTGATGGAGATAGCGAAGCCTATCAATTTAGATGACGAGAGCCTGGTAGACTACTTCGTCAGGGGAATACCCGACACTACACAAAACAAGGCGGCACTCTACCAAGCGAGGAGCATCAGCGAACTTAAGGAACAGATGGTCGTCTACGAAAAAATACGTGGTCCTGATCCGCAGCCATCAAACTCGAGAGGGAGCCACCGTTAGTCTTCAAGTCAACGGCACAATCCAAAATATGTGCTTCCAAATATATACAAATCGAATTGACGTATGGACTCCAGGGTTACGAACTTCGAGAGCAACGAATTCATGTTCGTGGGGGTCAAGCCTTTTTTTACGCCTGTGGCACGGGCTGGTCAACAAGACTTACCATTCTTCTTAGTATAGCTAACTCCCGACAGCAAAGTTGATAGATTGAGGGATATATGTGGGATGGAGTTGAACACAGCACATATCAGACAAAGAATATGCGTCGCTCTCCACACAACTATATCGCATGTTCACCGACAACAGATGGAGGAAATTACGTTCCTCATGCATGGCAAACGCAGTAACGCATACAAAAACAAACACGCAAAAATGCAATGCCAACCGCTGATGGATAGACAGTGCTGCAAACAGATCAACACGAAGTTGATCTTCATATAATTGGCTGCCAAAAATGTCAATGTATCAAGTCCAAAAAAAAATCGGTTAGTAACTTACTAATGAGAAATAGCATATCTCGTGATAGATTTCTTCTGTTGCACTCGAAATTATGTTTCAACAACCCCAATAAACCAACTGAGTGTTCTAAGACATAAATTGAAGAAGTTGCCAGTTGCCTAAAGAAAACATTCAATCAAAGCAGAGAAGATACTTCTTTCCAGGCCTTAGATGAATCCATGGTCAAGTTCAAGGGTAGATCTACCCTAAAAAAAAAAACCTGCATTGAAACCTATAAAAAGGGAACTAAAGATTTGAGAACGATCGGATTCAAATACAGGATACATTTACGATTTTATTATTTACTGTGAAAAAGAGTCACAAATGCTGGAAGGTACGTTGATATACAATACAACCCGTTCTGTATTGAATTTGGCAAAAACTATCAAGAGTTCAATTGTCTTTGCTTTGAACGCTTCTTTTCTTCAGTTCATGTTTTTAACAATGTGTTATTTCCTTCCGTTGGCACCATTAAATCGAACCGAAAACAAGTTCTATCCTGCCCGACTTAGTTGACGAGAGGAGACAGTTTTTTTTATATGAACCAGTTTGGAACATCATGTCCTTTTTGGCAGGATACAAAATTGGTAACTATAATGAGTAACTGCCGCATTCCAATTTTGTTTACTGGCGTTAAAAGAAATTCAATGTAAAATGAGTGAATCCATTGAAATTGTCAAATAAAACAAAAACAGTCTTAAAAGAACGTATAGGTCTCTTGAAAAACTTTGCAATGTTTTAAATGAGCAAAATGACGAGGTAAAACGACATGGAAAAGAAAGAGCAATTTTAGAATCTTATGCCTAAGCCCAGATAAAAAATGTGCTACCAATCTATGATTACTTTAAATGTTATCGAAATTTTTATCGATCGTGTCAAAATGACATTAATCTGACAACCATAATTAGTTAAAAAAAATACACAAGTGAGCAGTGAGGTACTCAGGACAACGTCGCGAATATTTAATAAAAAGTTTATAACAAAGCCAATTTTACAAAAAAAAAAGTTCAGGAACTAAGAAGGAGTAGGTAAGGTATCCAAACCACGTTTTGGAAAATTAAAAAGCTGACATTATAATATGATTGTGTACAAAAAATAAAACTGAAAAAGTGAGAATCGCGTAGTTGTATCAATAAATGTTTTCGTTGCGAATATCGTAATAATTTTATATTAAAGTGAATTTTAACAAAAACAAATTTCTAGAACTGAGAAGGAGTATCCAAACACTATTTTGGAATACTAAAAAGTTAACAATATATTAAGATTCCAAGAAGTACTTTACTTGAACAGCTTTGTTCTTATCAGTTGGTTGATAATTCATATTTTCCGGTTTAAACATTTCTTTCAATGTCGCCTCGCTTATAATGAACCGAGTGACAGTGACGTTTTCGCGATGTCAAATGCATGTCAACTAGGACAGTGCTGCCAGGTCAAAGTTAGGCGTTTTTTTAGTGCTTCATCTAAGCCTATATAGGATTGCAAAAAAAACAAGCCTAATATAGATCGACACATATTTGGTTTTTATGAGGCATCATTTTTCTCTATTAAGAGTAAAATGATTTATTATTATTACCTGGCCCAAAATTGTGCAGGCGCCATACATCGTATACTATAAGCCCAGAAGCACGGTTGGCAATCACTCAGTCGTAAGTAAACAATACGTGAATTATAGATCCACAATTGAATATTTATACTATTCCTTCTCTTATCCTATATGTAGTTATCTTTCGCAAGGAGTAAGTCATAAATTTTTGGGCTGGAGCTTTAAAGTTGGAAGGACTACCGCCCGAAAAATAATTTTCGATACCTGTGATGTCATTTGGGATGTTTTGGCTGCATTGTATAATTTTTTCGGGACCCTAATTTGGTGGGGGCATGCGCCCCCATTTATTCAGCTTAATACAAGCTATAATATGTCTTAAAACAAAACTAAGACTTATAGCTAGACTTAAAAACTAATACTTACAAGCTAGAGATTAAGTTAGGGTTTATGGAGAAGGAGGTTAAGTTTAATGGAGGGAGTGCTGCGGTTGAAATCAAAAACAGAAATGTTCGAATTTACCTTCCGTAGCATACGGGAAATTGGTTCGTTGGAGCCATAGAACGTGCGGTGGATTGGTAGATAGAACAGACGGGGATGTCTTAAATTACGAGGGTTAGTATTAAAGGAGATGGAGTTGTAAAGGGACGGGCAATCGATAGAGCCTGAGAGGAGGCGATGAATGAAGAGAATGTCTGCTGCATCCCTGCGATCTTCAAGGCTATTCAAGTTAATGAGTTTGAGGCGGTCTAAATAGGGAGGAAGAATTAGGGGATCGTTCCAAGGAAGCGCGCGGAGGGCAAATCGAAGAAAACGTCGTTGTATGTTTTCGATTCTGGTTACATGAACTTGGTGAAAGGGTGACCACGTTTGGCTGGCGTATTCGAGGAGGGGGCGGACAAAAGTAATGTAGAGAGATCTGGTAACGTATGGATCAGAGAATTCCTTTGACCACCGTTTAATGAACCCAAGGGATGAATTTGCTTTACGAATTATCTCGTCAATGTGCGAACGGAAGTTAAGCTGGCGGTCGTACAATATGCCAAGGTCACGAAGAGACTGTACGATAGGTGATATGTGTTTGAAAAATTTGGTGTCATCGGCATAGAGAGAGATAGAAGAGTGTATATGTGCAAACCAACCCTTGATGACTACAAAATAATTGCCAGTGAATTCAAGGAAATTTGGGATTTACCTAACTGCATCGGTGCAATAGATGGAAAGCACATTTCAATACAGTGTCCTCCTCATAGTGGATCCTCATAGTTTTACAATTATAAAAACTTCTATAGTCTGGTTGTTTTAGCAACTTGCGATGCCCGATATAAATTTACAATGGTTGATATAGGCGCATACGGCAGCCAAAGTGATGGAGGTTTCTGTTTTTAGTGATACATTTTATAATAAAACATCTTTATTTTTAGGAATTTTGATGGAAAGTGAATTTGGAAAGGAGTTGGCAGCACCACCTGATGTAAATTTACCTAAGTCCAACTTGAAATTTCCTCATTTCTTCATCGGAGACCCTGCCTTTCCATTAAAGTCAAATCTAATGAGACCATATCCAGGCAAATGCTCGCCCTTGGATAAGAAGATATTTAACTATCGTATTTCTCGAGCACGCGTTGTTATAGAAAACGCATTTAGAATTTTGGTGGCCAGGTGGAGAATTTTACGCACAAGCATAAACTGTTTACCTGAAAATGCGGAGAAGTTAAGTAGTTTAATTTGTAATGTGTGTTTATACAATGAGATACTGATAGTTATTCGTTCTTAGGTGGTATTAGCAACAGTGGCATTACACAACTACATTAAATCTAATCAGTTGGCTGCACAAAAATACTGTCCACCATGTTTCGTGGATAGCGAAGATGATTCTGGAAATGTTGCACCTGGAAGATGGAAAGAAGAAGTAATCACCCCGTTGAAGAGAAATAAAAACGCCAAAATTGGATCAAACAATTACGCACGACATGCGTTCTTACTCCGAGACCAACTAAAATCATATTTTCTATCGGAAGGAGCTACGAGGGCGGGTCAATAAGTCCGTGACTTTTGGAATAAAACACAGATTTTTTGATAATTTTTTTTTTTTATTTTTAACGTAGTCTCCCTTGAGCTCTATACACTTTGTCCAACGCTTCTCCAATTTTTTTATCCCTTCCAAAAAAAATGATTTGTCGAGGTCCTCAAAATAGGCCTTTATTTGCGAGATGACTTCATCATTGGAGTCAAATCTTTTACGACCAAGCCATTTCTTCAGGTTTGGGAACAAGAAGTAGTCGCTCGGAGCCAAATCTGGAGAATAGGGTGGATGAGGGAGCAATTCATAGCCCAATTCATGGTTTTTTGCCATGGCAACTGCACATGTGTGCACCCTTGCATTGTCTTGGTGGAAAAGAACTTTTTTCTTGGCCAAATGAGGTCGGTTTTTTTTCAAATCGTCATTGAATCGGTCCAATAAGTTGGCATAATATTCCCCATTGATTGTTCTTCCCTTTTGAAGGTAGTCAATGTGGATTATCCCGCGTGCATCCCAAAAAACAGTCGCCATAACTTTATTGGCTGACAAACCCACCTTGGCCTTCTTTTGCGCCGATTCACCCTTAGAAACCCACTGTTTTGACTGTTGTTTGGTCTCTGGTGTGTTGTGATGGATCCACTTTTCGTCCACGGTTACAAAACGGCGCAAAAACTCCTCCATATTGCGATTAAACAACGCCAAACCTTCCTGTGAAGTTGTTACACGATTGCGTTTGTGGTCGACTGTGAGCAAACGCGGCACCCATCTTGCGGAAAGCTTTCTCATGCCCAAGTGATCATTCAAAATTGAAACCACTGAGCCATGCGAGATCCCTACGGCTTCCATAATCTCTCGCACTTTCAATCTTCGGTCGGCCAACACCATATCGTGAATTTTTTCGATTGTTTCGGGTGTAGAGACCTCAACTGGGCGTCCAGGACGTTCGGCATCTTCAGTGCTTGTACGGCCACAACGAAATTCAGTAAACCACTTTTTTACCATTGAAATCGATGGTGCAGAGACCCCATAGTATTTTTCAAGCTTAGCCTTGGTCTCGGTAATGGTTTTTTTTCGCAAGAAATAATGCTTAATAAGCACACGAAATTCACTTTTTTCCATTTTCTCCTCAAATTAGTGAGTAGTCTGATAAAAATAGCTGTCAAACACAAACTAACTGACGCAGCAAGTTTAAATTTTGACAGGAGTCAACTGACAGATGCCTGTTGACAGGAGCAGTGTTGCTGTTTCAGTAAAGAGGTCAGAAATTCAAAAAGTCACGGACTTATTGACCCGCCCTCGTATATTATTGCAAAATAAAATAAAATGAATTGTTTTTTTTCAATATAAATTACTTTAATACAAAATTATGTTCAGTCATATGATTCAAGCTATATTCAATTTTCAATTCATGTTCAGTTTCAGTTTAAAAATGAGGTAGCTAACCATTTAAATTTATAAATCGACATCGTCGATGTCTTCATTTTCAATGTCCTTTATTTGACACTTGCAGAGGAACTTTATTATTTTCTTCTCAGCTTTTCCTCTGTTTTCAGGATTTATAAATCCACATAGCAGGGCGTCGACACGATCGCAGAATTTCGTTGTGCCTGAGGTAGATGGCTCGCTTTTCAGAAAATTCTGTAGCGCACTCGAAATTCATCACACAACACAATTATTAATTTAGTACATTTAATCTATTTTGATTATTATAACCTATGAAAGTAATTTCAAGATTCTCACAAACATACCATCTGACAGCTTTCAAACTGACATTCCAATGCGTCGTTGCGCAAGAAAGTTGAAGTTGAATCAACTTTTCTATGTAGCTAACGTCCATTGCGTTGCGCCGCCATTCAGTTTGCCCACTTACAGTACCTGGCCATATTATTAGACCCAAACAAACAAATTCAAATTTTTTGCGAGAAAAGTCAAAATATTTATGAAGTAGGCTTTTGTTTTATTTGAATTGACTGTTTTGTTATGCGGGAAACAATTTGTAGTAATTTTAACAGCGAAACTATTTGTTATGAGTCATTTGATGTTTATATTCGTTCGGGAGGATTGCGAGGTGATATACCCAAAGGATTTTTTTTGAATATTTTATATTTGAAAGCGGTTTTTCATCAGCAAACTGTTGAATACAACGGTAAGTATTAATGTTATGCTTTGGCATATGATCAATTATATCAGCAGAGCTTGTCACTGATTATAAAAATTAAAAAAATAATTACTTAAGCATTTGCAAGATGGGCAAGAAGTCGGACCTTTCGCCAAAGAAGGTGGGTCAAATGATCGGTCTCCTAAAGTGTTCCAGTCTGACTCAGTACAAAATAGCTGAGCTGGTTGGAGTTTCAAGAAGTTCAGTTAAGAACTTGAAAAAGAAAATGGACTCGGCAATGACACTGGTTCCAAGAAGACAAGGTAACTGTGGTAGGTCCCACAAGACAACTCCACGAAATGACCGGAAAATAAGGGATATTTGCATCCAAAATAGAAAGCTCCCACTGCATTTCTTGACCAAGCTAATATCTGACGAATCCATACCAGTTTCGCAGAGAACATTGCGGCGCAGATTGAAGGAAATGGGGTTAGTTGCGAGAAGGCCGGCCCGTAAGCCAAATTTAACTCCACGGATGATCCAGAAGCGTTTGGACTGGGCCAAAAAATATAAAACATTTACCGTTCAGGACTGGAAAAAGGTAAAATTACAAATTCTAGGTATAATAATTGATTACCCTAAAGAAAAAGTATCCTTCGCACGCGAACTAACAGTTTTTAATATTGTTTTTCAGGTTTGCTTCTCAGACGAATCGGTTTTCCAGGTCATGACCGAAAAGTCGAATTTTTTTCGGCGAAGATAAGGCGAGCGCAACAAACGGTTAAACATCCACCGTCAATAATGGTTTGGTCTGTGATTTCTGGTCAAGGCACTGGACGCCTATACCTCGTAGAAAAGACGATGAGGCAGGACCAGTACAAAGCGGTTCTGGAAACAAGACTGATACCCCAACTGGCAGAATGGTTTCCTGGAAGTGAAAAGCCAATTTGTATGCATGATGGAGCTCCATGCCATAAAGCCAAAAGCATAACGACCTTTTTGAAGCAAAAAAAAATCGAGGTCTTGGATTGGCCAGGGAATTCTCCCGACATGAACCCGATAGAGAACGTCTGGGAGCTCCTACAGCGGGCCGTGGCTAAAAGTGTTATTACCACCAAATGGGAGCTAATAGAAAAAAATAATATTTGAGTGGAATCATAACACGCACCTCCAGGACACCATCCAGTCATGTATAAGGAGCATGCTTCGCAAAATAAAGGCACTTATTGCAGCTAAAGGTGCACACACCAAGTACTAAAAAAAATTACATTTTATGCTTTTCAACACACTTTTTCAATTTATTAAAAAAAGTTTACTTCATTGGTCGAAATTGTGTTTTCTTCTCTTTAATATATTGCTTTGGGTATAGATAAAGGTCATAAACCTAACAATTTTGGTAAGAATTCGAAAGAAATCGATCTCTAAAGGCAAAATATTGAATTTTTTAGCTTGGGTCTAATAATATGGCCAGGTACTGTATACATGTTCCCATAAGCTCAATGAGTTTTTGACATTTCAACGCGAAAGCGTATTGTGTCGATACCGTCCGTTGCGTCGAGATTGCCTTAGGGGTAACACTTCGCTATAGCAATAAAGAAATGATGGTGTGACGTTTCCATTACATACCTCAAGGGGTTTTAGCCAAATTGTACAGTATACTCCCAAGAGACTTAATTTAACATTATATAATTTATTAATTTTACTTCTGTTGCCAAACACTTCCATTGGGACAAACTCACTGACGTCAACCACCCACGGCAGCCAACTTGTAGCTTAATAAAAAAAAAATATATATAATAAGTATATAATGGTGCCCGGCTATTGTAAGCTGCGAGGTTAAGCGCCACATTTTGCCTTTGGTCTTTTTCTTTGCCGTGTGATGTATTTATTAAAAACTATTTTTTAAGTTTTTCTAATTTAAATGTATTAAAATGAATTAACAAATAAATTAGTTTACTAGAAAGCGCGAATATTTATTTCATCTCTCAAACGGCTCAAACAACTTCCTCATAAACCTCACATTGTCTGTTAAACAAATTTTTTTTTAATAACGCCTAAGGGTTTTTCAGCGAACTCCGTCTTTTGCGAAATTTGACCAACACTTGGCCTTTTCCGACATAAGAAATTCATCACACCTATTCGACCAATACTTGGCCTTTAGTGTGGGTGATTTAAAACTCTACGCGCATAAATCGACCAACTCTTAGCCTTTTGTGTACGTCGCTGCGAGGTAGGTAAATATAGAGGTCTACAAGTGGCGCCCAACTTAGTGGCCCGAGATCCACGGTATCAGCGGAAATTCGGTTTTGTCGGCTCTCCACGCAAGTCAGTGGAACCGACAACGTTAAAGTCACCGCGAATCGACGCAAACCTTACGCGAAGGACGGACTGGACGGACCAGCTGGAAACACAAAGGGTGCTGAAAAAGCACAAAAGAGGCCAGCGCGAGGCCCACATTTACTACGAGGCGCATCTTCAGCTCGAGGTGCATCCTCAGCTCTAAGGACAGCTTCAAGGACAGCTTCAGCTCCAATTACAGCTCCAGGTCCAGAGCAAGTAAGAACTGCCCCAGAAAGAACTCCCGGAAAATCAGATCTAGAAAATATGAATCCACCGTTAACACTACCAGAATATGGTAGAAGAAGCGTTAGGTTGTGCGAGTGCAGCGAACGATTTTACGGTGAGCACGACAAAAAGAAATTCGTCAACTTTTTGGAAAACGTCCAAATATTTAAAAATGTCAGCTGCATCAGCAATGAGGATGCTTTGCTAGAGTTGCCATTACTCATCAAAGATGATGCAGCAACATGGTGTAAGGGCGTTCAAGTCGAAGTCAGTACTTGACAGGAAGCTGAGGAAATGCCTCGCAAACACTTTGCCCCACAACGTAAAGCACACGTTATCTTCGAATTAGTATTCGAAAGGAAGCAGCGGATCAACAAGCCGGCGAATCAGTTCATTAGCCAGAAGAGAGCTTTGCTTGCCGAAATTACCGCTCCAGCTATACCAGAGGCCCACGCAATTGGTGTATAGCCTACACACGACAACTGTAAGAAGGCGGTGAAGAGAAGCGAGTTTTCGTCGTTCCGAAAGCTGATCTCGCTTGTCAGAGAATACGAGCGGATGCATCCATGCACCAGGTAGGAGCCAGTGTAATGCAGCTATTGCCACCAGGTCTACATGCAGGAGGAATACCGAAACTTGCCAAGCAGCAGTCCCAACAGAAGCAACCACCACAGCCAAACGAACCATCAGGATCTATGACGAAACCTTCTATCAGCCAGCCTGATGTCTGCTTCGGATGCGGAAAACTGGGGTACATAAGAAGGAATTGCCCCAACCGCGCAAACGATAGTAGGGCTAGACCTAGTAAGTGGGATTGGCGGCAGTTTTAATGCCATGAACATAAGCCCTAGTGGTAACATACCAACTGTCCTGATGTCTGTAAAGAACAGACAGCATGTGGCTTATTTAGACACCGCTGCACGAACGAGCGTCGCGAGTAGGGATCTGTACATACAATTAGAAGCAGAAAATCATCAATTTGAAAAGAGGAAGGCGGAAATAATATTGGCTGACGGTATGAGAAGACCACAGGACATCTTAATTACTTCAGGTGAGGAATAGATGGGACACCGGAGTCTGCATCTAAACTTGAGTATATTGCCAGAGGCTAGTCAAAAGATCACATTGATCGGGATCGAATTCCTGAAAGAGAACGGCATTGTTATTAACCCTGCCGAGTGGGTGTGGTTCTTTGCAGATGCACCATCAATGCACTTTCCGTATTTTAAATACTCAGACGAGGCTGAATTTTCTTCTCCCAAAATTGCCTTTGAGTTTTTGGCTCCCATCTCACCCATTAAGGATCCACAAGGGAAGCATTCGCAGTACACCCCGCGTCAACAAAAGCGGGAAAAAACGAAAACAAGAGTGGAATCACCTTAGGATCTGTATCGTCTATTTCGAGACACTTTGCCACTTCACGTCATCAGCCCAGGGCGACGTACCGGTTCGAACATACCTAATGTGTTTCTGAACCCAAGAAAGGGAATTGGACGACAAAATGTTCGGCCCTCCGTTCAGAATAAACATGGTGGACATAGAGATCAGGAACAAAGGCGAAGAGAGCGCGTAATTCATCGACGTTTTCATCGCATCACCGACCCTGCAAATGCATCTACCGGATCTCGACATAGTGTTAAGTCAACTTCAAAACCCTGGGCTACGGGCCAGCCAGGCTAAATATAAGGCCAAATTCTTAAGCGCAAATCTTGCGCAAAATATGCCAAGCAAACAGTGCAAATGTAAACAAACTCTTGCGTACTTCACTTGCTTTGCATTTTTTGTTTGGAGTTGCTTGTGTCTGTGTAAGTATGTAATTTATAAAATAAATAAATAACAATATTACATTAGGTACATGACTTATTTTAGATGGTTAAAAAATTGGATACATGAGGAGGTGAAGTTGTTATTAACAACTAAATTGGCCCATGAAAGGGATTTTACATCAGGGAAAAAGCAACAAAAAAACAAGAATATGGGGTGTAGTTCGTAACGAAATACTTGAAAACTGTATGGAATAGAGTTTTAATTAAAATAATTTTTGTTTCCGGGTCCATAACTCATTCCTACAAAAATGAACAAATAAAGCAAATGTGCATTCCAAAACGTCATATACTATACATGCTTTGCAAACATATGCCTTTGACATTTTAACTTGCTTTTGCATATGCTTTGCAAGTGTTTTGCTTTTCAAATCAAACGTTTAGGAATTTGCCCTGGGTTTTGTTGCCCGCAAGTGAAATATCTTGGACACATCCTATCGAAGGACGGGGACTCTACGGTGGATTAAGCACCAGGTTATCTAGGCATATATATACTCATTAAATCCTGTGAAGATCGTTCCGAGATTTTGTTTCCTTTTTTTTCGTTTGCATAACTATAAACTTTGTCCAAGTGTCCAGGTTCATCGCACCATCATTGCTGTGCACAACAACTGGGACGATCAACGGAATAACACCAATCCAACGGGAATCGAACAAAAGATTCGGTGAGTTTCAGTAAAATCAAATTGAGTGAACCGATCTAAGTATATACTAACAGTGTAGTTAACAAATAGTGAAGATTCTTTGAAAATTAAACGAGAGCAATCCACTGAAAAGTCAGTACTCCGCCATCTATATACCAATAGTGGTATTAAAGATGCGCTATCGGCAAATTAAGACACGAACCCACATTAGCTCACTGTGAAAGTTCCCTTATGCCCAAAATACATGTGCTGAATTTTTCATGCAGTGGAAATAGAACACACACGTTTAAATGGGAGAGAACACATGTAAATTCAGCATGCCTTGCAGTACTGCAAGTTGTCTCTATTTCTAAATCCACTGCAAAAGATAATGCCACCACAACACAAAAAAAAAAAAACTAAATTTGAACGTGTTTGGCATCATTGTGTTTTGACGTTGATTTCAAATCTTCAAATCAAATAAAACCGCTGAGTGACGAAATGGAGGAAAAACTAATCGAATTTGTCAAGGAAAATGATTTATTTTATAATAAGCGCAATAAATATTATAAAAACATTTATGTGAAGGACAAAAAAATGGAGGAACTTTCAAAGAAAATAAATGTTCCAGGTAAATATGAATGTTTTTACGAATTGTACGTTTACCACATTTACCTATTTTATTATGCTTTAAATCAAGCCAAGAAATTAAAAGACCGGTGGAGAAGCCTTAAGGATAAATTCTACAGGGACATAAAGGCAATGAAGCTTCCATCTGGAAGTGGGGCACTTACTCCCAAGAAAAAATGGAAATGGATGGACAGTCTGATGTTCCTCAATGATGCCGACTATATGAACGAAAAGTGAGTTTATTCCTATGAGAAATGCATGCATATATCTTTATTTATAAACTAGAATTAGTACCTATATTAAAGAGTGCTATAAGTGTTTTTTTTTCTTTCAGTACTTCAGGAAACTTTCCACAGTTAGAGCCATCGTACGAAGAAGACCATTTTCATCCGGAATTCGAGGAAGATAACGTACAATCCGAAGTCCTTTTTTGTCCGCCAGGTATAGACGAGGAAACGGCAGCATCATCCACATCCATACCAAAAACCAAGAAAAAAGAAAGTTCCATTGAAAGGATGATGTATGAAGCCCAAAAAGAAATGTCCGATTTGGTAAATTTGGCGAAAGAATCTTTGGTTGACTCAGCAGTCGACCCGCCAAAGACGTTGGCTGATCTATTCTTTGAGGGCCTTGCAAGACAAACGAACGAGGCAAACCTGTCGGCAGAACAAATTTCTGAGCTGCAGCTGGAAATTCTCCAATGTTTTCATACATTTATGTATAAAAAATAAGTACCTGTTCCTTTTTATAATAATAAAAGCTTTATTAATTCAGGTAATCTTTTAAAAAATCTCTCATGTTAAATGCGTTTCGCGAGGCAATAAATCTTGTAAAGAGCCTGCTCTGATCTAATGGGTTAACTTCCAGCCGCCAGTTTCCTCTAATTATTTCACCTGCTTCCGTTATTTGGTCAACGTAATTTTCAGGGCAATAAATAGAACCGTCATGGAATTTGACAAAATTGTGAAGAACAAGTGTAGCTTTTACGATTTTTTCAGCGTTTTCTGGAACCATGTTTAGTGAATTAGTCAAAATTCTCCATCTGGCCGCAAGAATTCCAAAGGTGTTCTCAATTCTTACACGGGCTTTAGACAACGTTTTGTTGAAATTCTCTTTATCGGGAGAAAGATTTCTTCCCGGATATGGACTCATTATGTTGCATTTCAATGGAAAGGCTGTATCCCCAACAAAATAAAACGGAAATTCATGATTTGAATTCGGCAACAGTTTTGGTTTGGGAATGTTAATCGTTTCAGCTAAAATGCGGCTTCCAAATCCACTTGCCCTTAGAATACCTCCATCGCTTTGGCTACCGTAGGCTCCAATGTCGACTGCGGTAAAGGCATAGAGTAAAGTGATCCGGAATTTGGTGGACACTTTATTTGAAGATGTTTCCCATCGATTGCTCCTACAACGTGGGGCATTCCCGATTTAATAAAAAATGCATCTCCTATTTTTTCCCATTCAGCTTCATTAGGTGGAGCCAAGTAAATGCCATTTAGTTCATCCCAAATCGCTTCACAGGTTTCCAGAACTATCTTACGGATTGTTGAAACTCCAACTCGAAATGACCACGCCAACATTTGTCGACAAACACCATGTGCCAAATATCTGAAAGAACGAATCAATTACCTATTTTGTTTTCAATAAACTAAAGATGTAGGTATTCTACACCAAAGTAATTGCTAGTCGGCATTCTGAGCTAATGGATTCGCGTATGAAATCTTTTTTCTGTATGCGTTTCTCTATTAACTGCTTGAGTAACATGAAAGTTTTAACATCCATTCGCGTTGCTTTTTTAAATTCTTCAGTGTCTTGATTTTTTATCACAGTGAATAATTTAGTGAAGAATCCATGGAGTTTCCTTTCGTGCTCCGAATATATGAACCTAGTCCATATGCGCTTTCTTTTTTTCCTTTGCGCTAGGCTGCACAAATACAAAAACTTCCAATACGATTGGAAAGCAGGTAGCAGCGAAATAATTTTTCGAACTTTATTGTATTTCACAATATTCATTGAAAAATGTAATAAGTATTTAAATCAAAATTTCACAAAACACAATACAGCTGTCAGCAAAAGAATGACGTTTAGGTATTGCATGACAGAACTCACTGCAATTACGTCAAATAAAACTTCTGTTCGTGTATCTTGATTGCTGTACTGCGCGCGTCACTGCGTCCAGAAATTCAGCACATGTATTTCAGGCATTATGTAACAAAAAGTGATATGTTTTGTAGCTCAACAACGAGTAGAGACCTAATCTCCTCGGAGGATTGTGACATTCACTAGGGATGAATATGTTGGAGTGTGCAGTAGCTTTGATCAGTGATATGCACGAAAACGCAGACATACCCTTAAGTTGGTATGTCTTAGCGAAATCAGAGAACAGATCGCCTGTACGTTAGACACCTGAACGTCAATTAGAGTCTCGAAGGGGTAGAGCATTGACTTATTATATATGGACTGGTAGTAGGCAACTTCGCGTTGGTTCCAACATAAGCGCTAGCTCTCGTGGTTCAGAGCGGAATAAATTGGAAACTCGCAATTTTTTGAGATTTCTGTTTACATTTGACGTTTCCATTTAGTTGCAGATAGTTTTGCAAAAGAGTGTGTTATTTTGTTACTGCGATCAATTGCGATTAATTTAATAAAGATTTGAAATTAAAAAACTGAAGTGTTGTACTCGTATAATTGGTTGCAATTCGCAATATGATTCAATTTTCTCTGAAAGGGGAAAAATCTGTTTCCATAGGTAAGATATTCTATCAAAATGCATGAGGCAGAAAACTTTGTTTTTTGTGTTATTTACCTAGATTGCTTAAAAAAATGGATTTAATAAGGATTGGATTGAGGCGATCCGTTGTCTTAATGACCAGTACATTGGCACGGAATCAGCTGAAAATAAAAGAATTTGCTCGAAACATTTCGAAGCAAATTGCTACCAAAAAAGTGGTCTTGCAATGCAATTGCTTCCCGGTTCAGTGCCGACAATTTTTCCTAAATTAACTGAAGAAGGAATGTAATGTACCTGGTTGAGACATATTTTTGGAAAAGAATTTTTATTTATTATAACAGTAATACGGTGTATGATTTCAGGGAGAACGTTGAATTTCTTTCTTCAACTTTTACCAATGATGCAGGCGAGGCTTGTGAAACAATTGAATTTTCGAGTGGATTCGACGTTCTGAGAGAAAAGTAAAATTGAATTATAATGCTATATTGTAAAACCGGTTCATTTCCGTTTTATTTCTTTCAGCACATCAGTAACAACCAGTGATAATACATGTAGGGAAAAATCCCTAAATGTAGGGATTTTCGTTCTAAAAATGACACCGTAGGGAAAAAAGGACAGATTTGAATAACGTAGGGATTTTTATAAAAAAAAAACAATTCAGTCAATTTTTACAAAAATCGTACCCACACACCCTTAATGCAATAATGTGTTATCATCTTAATGTTCGAAACTGAAATTCGGTGTCAATTAGTCTTTCTCTTTTTCGCCTGCGCTCGGTATACCTAACGCACGGTCGAGGCGACAGCGACAATATTCTTGTATTGTTTTCTTTTTCTTTTGCGTTGTTTGGCTTTTGTTTTGTACCTACTTCGATTTATTTTTCTGGTTTTGTTTTTGTGGTTTGTGGTAGGTGGTACGTTAGTTAGCAATTAGCAATCAAAATACGTAAATATTTAATTTGTTACAATCGACTGGTGGGTGAGTGGTGACATATTTTGGGTAATTTTACACATTTCTTACGAATTTCTCATTTCTTAGATTTAATTTCTCGATAGTTCAAAATGAGCTCCTCAGACTCAGAGGAGTCTTTTATTTCCAGTGGGAGCAAGAAATCAAAAAAGGCAAAAACCGCTACACCTACACCTACAACAACTGAGAAGTATAGGAAGCAAAAATTCAATGATTCTTGGTTGCAACTAGATAGTTTCAAAGGTTGGTTGTCCAAATTAAAAGACGATGAATACAAGTGCAAGTGCGAAGCATGTAATAAAATTTTAAACTGTGGAAAGTCGGATCTTTTAAAACACGCAGCCACTAAGTTGCACCATAAAAATGTTTCGTCGGTTACCAACTCAATGAATGTCAAAATTTTTTTTAAACAAAATCAAACTGCCCAGAACATTCACCGAGAAACTCAAAATTTCGAAATCAAACTGAGTTTGTTTTTCGCTGAGCACAATGTTGCTTTCCTAGTAGTGGAGCATTTGATGCCACTTCTCAAGAGCATAGTTCCGGATTCTAAAATAATTCAAAAGTCTCAGCTTGGGCGGAAAAAATGTGCCAGCATTATAAAAAATGTTTTGGCCAAACAAGAAACCGAAGAGTTAGTCGACAAACTAAAAAAATACAAGTTTTCTGTAATGATTGACGAGAGCACAGATATCGGGATGAATAAATCAATGTGTTTGCTGGTGAGATACTTTGATGATGAAGATGAAAGGGTTGTTGTTAGATTGCTGGACTTGATCAAAGTAGGATCTGACTGCTCTGCTGAAGCACTTTACAAAGAATTCAAGGATTTTATTTTGAAAAACGATATTCCTTTCAAAAATATTATTGGTAATTGCTATTTCTCTTCGAGTCGAGACTTCGAGAGAGACCCACTTGCAAGTTGCAAAAACGTTTTTTGACTCAAGTAATTTAAAGCTTGGTCAAGCAAAAAAAATATTTTTGGCTATTGTTAAAGGTAATATATCTTTTGTGTGCTATTATGTTTGTTTTCATTTGGTTTGTTTCGTGCAATGTGCAAAGTGCGAGTGGGTCCTAGATGAAAGGTTAAATTTGGATAACTTTTTTTTTTCTATGATCTGTTTCGTCTAATTATAATTATATACTTAGCTTTACCAACATTTTTGGCATTTAATGACTTTCCAAGATCTTTGCAGTTATCCAAGTTTTTTTTATCGATTAAAACTCTAAAGTGTTTTTCTTTTTACTTAAGGTATGTGTAGTGATGGAGCTAGCGTAATGGTAGGGCAAAATAATTCATTTGCTTCAAGATTGGTTGGAGACAATCCAAACGCAATAGTTATCAAATGTATTTGCCATTCAGCAGCAATCATTCCAAATAAAGCTTGCCTGAAGTTACCCAGAGCACCAGAAGAATTAATTCGGCAAATTGGCAATTACGTTTCTGGAAGCTCAAAACGGTGTCTGCAGTTGGAAGAATTTCAAGAATTACTCAATGAGAAGAAGAAGAAGCTTTTAAGAACATCCGCAACCAGGTGGCTATCTCACCAACATTGCATAAATCGTATTTTAGAAAATTGGGTCGTACTTCTGGAATATTTTAAACATGCAGTAACCACAGATAAGTTAAAATCAGCCGAATTAATTTTGAATGAACTCACAAATGAATGTAATAAAGCACATTTGCTTTTTCTTAAATATGTTCTTGGTTATTTTAACACTTTGAATGCTCTTTTTCAATCCAAAAAACCGCTTATACACGAGCTTCATAGAGAGTCAACTAACATTTTTTTCCAAATGGGTCAAAATTTTATCAAACGACCTGAACTAAAAGTTACTTGCAATGTAAGATTACCTCATGTAACCTTACAAGTAGAGGAAATATATCTTGGGCCAGAGTGTAGTGAGATTTTAAAGACAATTCCAAAAAATGCTGCTAATAAAATACGGCTTGATTGCTTAAATTTTTATATCGTAGCCTTGGAGGAAATCCAACAAAGACTACCAATTAGAGATACCAACATTTTCAAAGAGTTTGGTTTTTTGAATCCAAAAACTGTGTTGGGGATAAATGGGGACAGAGCCGATTTCAATTTCCAACTTCTATCTCAAAAACTATCTTTAGATTTAAATGCTCTTTTGCAGGAGTGGAAGAGCATTGAGTTCAATTTTCTAGATGCAGAAAAGTGTAATTTAGCCGAACTAGAAATTGTGAAATTTTGGTGCAAAATTAGTAAAACTTGCAATTTAAATGGCACAGTTATGTTTCCGATTCTGTCCAATTTGGCAAAGTATCTTTTGGCACTTCCTCATGCAAACGCTGATACAGAGAGGATATTTTCTGTGGTAACAGATGTTAGAACGAAAAAAAGAAATAAGCTGAGCCACGAAAATTTAAACTCCATTTGCATAATAAGATCGTCCTTACAGGATAAAAATTTAAATTGCGTATCTTTTCAAAGCAAAGAAAGTCACTTTAAAGAAATGAATTCAAAGGCGTTATACGATCACCATATTTAATTTTATGTTTTTATGCATATAGATCAAAATCAGATATTAATACATATACCTACAACTATATAACTGCAATATATATCTTTTACTTTCCTACTTTATTGTACCTACATATAATTTATAATTATGTAATAAACAAAAAAATACAAAAAAAATTCTTTTCTTTGAGCACCCTCGTTTGATTTATATTAAGCATTGCAAAGGTTTCTTGATATTTCATTTAACAATTTTTAATTTCCGACGAAACATTTTCATCTTATTTGTAAGTAAATTGCACCAGAATCAGATGACAAGGGCAGCAAACAACTACGCCGCGAACCCACCATAATAAAAAGTTTAAAGTTTTGTATAAACAATAAATTTATGGTAAAAATAAAGCATTTTTATTACACAATTTTTGGTTAACCTTCGAGTAACTTACTTAAGAAAGAAAAATTATCGTAGGGAAAACCGTAGGGAAAATTTAGGACACCTGTAGGGAAAAGTAGGGAATTTTATAGGCTGATGTAGGGATTTTACAAAAAATTGTGTACCATCACTGGTAACAACTAGAAAACGTTGTTATCAACGATACCCAGGCGATATTTGTGTTGATCAGGCCACTCCACGAACTTTGAGAAAACATTCCAGTAGTTTAAGTAACATTTTGATCCAAAAAAATAGATCTATAAAAAAAGTTAGGCGACAAATACTGCGCAAAAATGTTAAAATTAAAAACTTAACTTTATTAGTTGCTGACTTGGAAAAAAAAAGTTATATCGGAAAATGCGGCAGAGGTGCTTAAGGTAAGTTGTGAAATAGATATCAAAAGAGAATTAATACCGTAAATATACTTTAAATGATGATAAATATAGATTTGGCTTTTCCTTTCTTTCAGACTTATGATAATAGTTTGCTAAAAAGTTTGTCAGGTGGGAAAATTACAGGAACCTATCCTGTAGAGCTACGATCTTTCGCATTGACTGTAAACTTTTATAGCCCGCGAGCTTACTGTTATATAAGGTCATTATTTCGAAAGAATTTACCTGCTCCGAGTACCCTTAGATCGTGGTATTCTCAGACCGATGTGACAGCTGGGTTTACCCAAAAGTCTTTAGAGGTTCTAACGTTAAAAAACATTGCTTTAAATAGAACCAACAGAAAGTTAGTTGCTTGCTTGATGATGGATGAAATGGCAATAAGGAAACATCTTCAGTGGGACACCAAAGAGAAGAAATACATTGGCACCATAGACTGCGGTAGCAATTTTACCACCAGTGAAGATTTACCTCTTGCTAAAGAAGCGTTGGTGTATTTATTGGTGGGGTTGAACAGCGCGTGGAAGCTTCCAGTGGGCTACTTTTTGACAAATGGATTAAGCTCAAAAGAAAAAGCTAATATAACAAGGCAAGTTTTAAGTTTTTTAGAACCATCAAATGTACAAATTGTAGGACTCACATTTGATGGGCACGAATCAAATCTTGGCATGATTAAACACTTAGGCGGGTCTTTAGAGGAGTTGAAGCCAAGTTTTAAACATCCTGAAAAAGATGAACAAATTTCAGTATTCTTAGACGCTTGCCATTGTCTTAAATTAATTCGTAATACATGGGGAGCCCATAAAGTAATTTACGATGAGAATGGGAAGGCAATAAAGTGGGAGTATATT
This sequence comes from Portevinia maculata, assembly GCA_949715645.1. Taxonomy (NCBI): domain Eukaryota; kingdom Metazoa; phylum Arthropoda; class Insecta; order Diptera; family Syrphidae; genus Portevinia; species Portevinia maculata. The sequence goes on along the minus strand of OX454528.1, from coordinate 115,919,289 downwards.
GAAAAATTGGTCAGTTTTCAACATAAACTTGGGCTCCACTTTGCAAACAAGTTAAATGCCAAACATATTAACTGGCACTCTAAAATCATGAATGTCAGTCTTGCTGCCTAGACTTTGAGTGAAAGCACCGCAAATTCTCTGTTTTTTCTCTTGAATAGTGGAGAAGCTGAGTTTGAGGGATGTGAAGCAACAATTTTGTTCATTAGAACAATAAACAATATTTTTGATTGCTTAAACACAAAGTCAAAGTTTGGGTACAATTTTAAAAAAAGGTTTAAATAAAGAGAACAATGAACAAATTTTTAGCTTCTTTGAAGACGCAATAAAATATCTTCGCGGCTTAACAATAAATAACCGGCAAATTATAAAAAGCAAAAATAAAGTGGGTTTTATGGGCTTTATTATTTGTATGCGGAATTTAAAAATAACTTTTTTAAAATACGTTGAAGACAAAAAAAGCTTGAAATACATTTTATCTTACAAGTTGTCACAAGATCACTTGTGTAGGCAAGAGAAAAAAAGAGAAAACAATTTGTAAGAGCTGCCGGTGGTAGGGTTATAATTTGTTACACATATACATGTATTCATTTTAAAACAAGGCAACGAGTTCAGTTGCTCTTGAATATTAAACCTGGTCGGACGTGTTGGTTTTAGAGTAATAAAGTCAGTATTTAAATTAACAGTGTTTGTGCGTTTTATTCCGGTGTTTTCCCCAAGGAGTGCCTTACAATTTCAGAAGTGGGATTACCACACAAAAAGAAAAAAAAAACAACCCCTTTGTATTGTGAGTGATCAAAATCAAATTGTATTGTGAGTGATCAAAATCAATTTTTAAAAAAAAAAAAGAAGAAAGAAAAAAGGAAACAATAATAATAAAGAAAAGTGATTTAGAGTTAAAAGAAAGAAAAGTGATTTATAGTTAAAAGAAAGAAAAGCATTTAGAAACAAATAATTTAAAGTGGTCAAATAAAAAGAAAGATGGCAGACATCGAAAAATTCAAAAAATTCACGGCGTCGCAACTGAAAACGTGGCTGGGGAAACTAAATAAAAAAACAACCGGGAATAAGAGCGAGTTGCTTTAACGGTTACTCTCCATCCCTGAAGTGGAACGAGGCACGCCGTACGAGTACACACAAGAGGATGACGACTCAGACAACTACGAGGACAGTATTAGTGTCACACCCGGCCAAGCAGATGAGATGGAAGACAACGACAGCTGCAGTAATGATGAACGAGACAACAATGAAGTAGAAGATGACATTAATGATGAACAGCAAACTATAAAGAAAAAGAGTGGCGAGAAAAAGATCGACGGTAAAATGAGTGATAACAAGAAAAAGAGTGAAACAAAAGTGAATGAGTGGCAGTGGACACTATTGAAAAGAGAATTGGAAGTGATGAAGAAAGAACTGAAGATAAAAGAAAAAGAAAATGAGTGGCTGAGGAAAGAAAATGAGTGGATGCAAAAAGGTCAAGCAAAAGAAAGTGACAAAAACGGAAAAGTAAATTATAACGAAATAAAAGAGCTGGTATGCCAATTCTATGGCAACGGCGATGCATACCAACACTTTGAGAAACAATTAAAAAACGTGCAGCAAACCTACGATTTAAATGATGGAAATATGCGAATACTTATATCAACACGACTGAGGGAGAGAGCGCTACGTTGGTTTCACTCAAGGGATGATTTAACTATAGTCCCCTTCGAAACCTTATTGGAAGAAATGAGGGATGTTTTTGATGATCGTCCGAGTAAATTGATCCTGAAACGCCAATTTGAAGCGAAGAAATGGCTACCCACCGAGACGTTCCAAGAATACTACCAGGAAAAAATCATTTTGGGAAGCCAGCTGGCCATCGACGAAGATGAAATGGTAGACCATCTAATTGAAGGCATCCCTGACAGAACATTGGCGTCAAATGCAAAAATGCAGTGCTTCCCAAATAAACATCGGTTGTTGGAGGCGTTCAAGACGGTAAAGTTAGCATCGACATCTACCAAGGCAGTACCGTCAACATCCGGTCAAGGGGCATCTGGCGAATACAGGACGCAACCGATACGCTGTTTCAACTGCAACAGCTTAGGACACATGGCAGGTGAATGCCGCAAGCCCAAACGACTGCCAGGAGCTTGCCACGTATGCGCTGAGATGGGCCATTTTGCAGCAGAGTGCCCTAAACGTAAAACGAGGGTTGTACACCATTTTGATCATCACGACGACAACGAAGAGGAATACGTAAGAATATTATCTTTTGATTTTAGATTATATAATTTAACTTATAAAATATTATTAGGATCGTTACTAGACACCGGCAGCCCAATAAGTATAATAAGAGAGCAGTTTGTTCATAATAAACTCAAACTGTAGTATAAATATTATGGGCATAAATAAAAGTTCGTTAATAATAAAAGGATTGGTTGAAAGTTGTATTTGTTTTAAAGAAAAGGAAATTAAATTAAAAATGTATGTAGTAAATAATGACACTATGCAGCTTGCAGTTGTATTAGGTAGAGATTTTTTGGAAAAAGCGAACTTAATATTGGTTGAAAAAAAGGAAACCATAAAACATATGGAAAATACAAATGAAGATTTGAATGAAAATGAGTGTGAGCTAATGAACATAGAGATGGAAGAAAATGAAGATGAAGTCAATTTGCCGGTTGAATTACATTATAAAACGAAAGAAGTTTTCTTAGTTATGTTTAAAAAATTTAAGTCGTACAAGCGTCCCGAATGGCCTGAGACTAACTTTCAAATGAAATTAAGGTTGACGAATGAAAAGCCCTTCCATTGCCCCCCTAGAAGGTTGTCTTATTTAGAAAAGGCTCAGGTTCAAAGTATTTTAGAAGAGTTGTTACAAACAGGAGTGATTAGGATTAGCAAATCTGAATATGCATCTCCTATAGTGTTGGTAAAAAAGAAGACAGGTGATATTCGACTATGCATTGATTTCCGAACTCTTAATAAAGTAACAATGAAGGACAATTATCCTCTACCTTTAATCGATGATTTGTTGGACAGGTTAGCTAATAAAAAGATGTTTTCGCTTTTAGATCTGAAAAGCGCGTTTTATCATGTAGAAATGGAGGAAGAATCAATTAAATATACTTCTTTCGTGACCCCGCTGGGGCAGTACGAATTCTTAAAGATGCCTTTTGGACTACGAAATGCCCCTTCGACATTCCAGCGATTCATTAATGAGGTGTTTGAAGATCTTGTTCACTCTGGCAAAATCGCAATATACTTGGATGATATAATGATAGCCACTGAGACAGTCGAAGAACATCTAAGTATATTAGAAGAAGTCTTCAAAAAATTGGTAAGGAACAAATTGGAGTTGAGACAAGACAAATGCCGATTTCTACAGTCAGAAATTCAGTATTTAGGTTACACAATAACAAAGGAAGGCATACGACCGGATGGAAAAGGTATTGATTCTGTAAGGAATTTTCCAATACCACAAAGTGTTAAAGAAGTCCACAGCTTTCTAGGGCTGTGTTCGTATTTTAGGAGATTTATAAAAGGATTTTCCTTGTTAGCAGAACCCTTGTATAAACTTATTCGGAAAAATACCATATTTAAATTTGAGGCAAACGAACTGAAAGCTTTTGAAGTTTTACAAGAAAAATTGATAGAGTCACCCATATTGGCAATTTATGATCCGCGGGATGAAACAGAGTTACACTGTGATGCTAGTTCGTTGGGATTCGGAGCAATCCTCTTGCAGAAAAAGAAAGATGGGAGATTCCATCCAATCTTTTACTTTTCGAAACGAACGACAGACTGCGAATCTAAATACCATAGCTTTGAGTTGGAAACTCTAGCAATTATATACGCGCTTAAGCGGTTTAGAATTTATTTGCATGGGTTAAAATTTAAGATTGTCACAGATTGTAATTCTCTGACACTCACATTGAATAAAAGAGAGATAAATCCTAGAATTGCCAGATGGGCTCTCGAGTTACAGAACTTTGACTTTGTTTTGGAACATAGGAATGGGACTAAGATGCAGCATGTTGATGCCCTTAGTCGCACCACCAATTTATTGGTCCTTGAAAGCAACACTTTTGAGCAAACCTTGTCGATCTGCCAAAACAAGGACGAAGGAATACAGAAGATTAAAGAGAAATTACAAAATGAAGAGGATAGTATGTATGAATTACGGAATGGTCTAGTGTATAGAAAATTAGGACAGAATATTCTTTTTTTTGTACCTAACAGATTGGAAAGGAATATCTTACAAAAGTATCATGATGAAATGGGACATGTCGGAAGTGAAAAAGTATTAGAAGCTATAATGAAGTCATACTGGTTTCCTAAAATGAGACACAAGATTCGGGATCACATCAGTAACTGCCTGAAGTGTATTGTATTCTCAGCCAAGGTTGGCAAACATGAGGGATTGTTGCATAACATCCCGAAAGGCGATGTGCCTTTCGATACTATTCATGTTGATCATTTTGGACCAATATGTTTAAAACAATCAAAGAAAAAATACGTCTTCCTAATTATAGACGCATTCTCAAAATTTACAAGGCTTTATGCAGTACGTACTACTGATACAAATGAAGTGTTAGCTTGTCTAAAAACTTATTTCCGTGACTACAGTAGGCCTAAGGTGATGGTATCAGATCGAGGAAGCGCATTTACTTCGTTCGCCTGCGAAGATTTCCTGAAGGAAAATAATGTAAGACACGTTAAGATCGCGACAGCTTCACCTCAAGCCAATGGACAAGTGGAACGTCTTAACAAAAGTTTAGCTCCAATGTTAGCGAAAATGTCCAACGGCGGACTGGTCTCCACATTGGATAAAGTAATATCAACTATAGAATTTGCCATGAACAATACCTTTCACAAAAGTATAGGAACCTACCCGAGTCAATTGCTTTTCGGAATCAGACAAAGAGGGGAGATGATAGACCTAGTGAGAGAAAGGTTAGAAGAGATAAATATAAAAGAAGAAGATAGGGACCTGGTAGGAATTAGAAAGAAAGCAGCTGAAAGGATCGAGGAAAATCAGGCCTATAATAAACAAATAAAAGATAGAAAGAGAGTAAGTAAAGTATACCAAATTGGAGATTATGTGATGATAAAGAACTTTATAAGTCATCCAGGGGCATGCAAAAAGATACTTCCTAAGTTCAAGGGGCCATACGAAGTCGGTCGAGTGTTACCGAATGATAGGTATCTTCTAAAAGATGTAGAAGGATTCCAGTTAAGTCAGATACCTTATACGGGGATATGGGAAGCGGCTAATATGAAATCGTATATAGATTTTGGTAAAAAGGCTGAGGACAATCGGGACGATTGTAAGTCAGGATGGCCGAATTGTAGGCAAGAGAAAAAAAGAGAAAACAATTTGTAAGAGCTGCCGGTGGTAGGGTTATAATTTGTTACACATATACATGTATTCATTTTAAAACAAGGCAACGAGTTCAGTTGCTCTTGAATATTAAACCTGGTCGGACGTGTTGGTTTTAGAGTAATAAAGTCAGTATTTAAATTAACAGTGTTTGTGCGTTTTATTCCGGTGTTTTCCCCAAGGAGTGCCTTACACTTGGAACTTTTTTTTTCGAGCATAAGATCTAGAGGTGGTTTTAATAATAACCCAACAGCTACACAGTTTGCTTCAGCTTATAAACGACTTCTTATTCATAATGAAGTTCGTTCGTCTGCTGGAGCAAACTGTATTTCATGCGACAATACGAACATTTTAATGGCATCTTCTTCAAAGTGTGAGGTGGTGCAGCCGTTGTATGTAGTGAAAAACGAGGCTGATCTAATAATTTTTGACTACATCGCTAATGGTCATATGAACAACTCACCATTTGAAGAGATCGTTGTCTATATAAGTGGATTCGTAGAGCACAAAATAACTAAAACAATCAAATGTACGAAATGTAAACAATTTTTAATTTCTTGTGCAACAGAAAAATCAAATTTTATTAATATAAAATCTAAAGGTTTCTTGAGAAACCCACATAAGGACACAATCAAAATTTGTAAAACAGTACAGAAAACTGTGTCTTTGTATGAATTACAAAATAAATTAGGATGCAATAAGATTTATAGCCTGATAATTATAAGTACTATAAGAAATATAGATGAATGTGATATTCTTGATAATCATAAGTATTTATTAATCCGAAATGTGATTGAAATATACGCCAAAGTGATATTACATCATATTTCCAAAAAGACTAATGAAAAACAACATAAAAAACTGATTCGCAATAAATATACGAAAATTGTGCAATTTATGGGACAATGAAAAACGGTTTTTTATTTATTTAAAACAAAAATTATTTTATTAAAACAATAGGTGGCTCTAGCATTCTATGGAGAAATCCAAGATGGTTGTCATTTTGCTTCACTTATTTTTCGCATGGAACCACGACCGCTAGTTATGTTGGCGTCATTTTCTGGGCTGAGATTGTATGGAACTGACATTTCAGTAGCCGTCCATGTAAGTTAACACAACATTTCCCCATTCCCTATCACATGCCATCCCCATACAATCTTCCCTTCCGCGTAGAATTGCTTAAGCAAACAAATTTAATTACGACACAATGGGCCTTACTAATAATCAAGCACAAATGTCGACTATTTGTTAGTTGTAAGGTTAAAGTTTAGTACAGAGCTTTAATAGAATTCTACTAATAAACAATTTGTCGTCTTTATTAACTAACCCTCACACTTTCTTTCAATCTATTACAATTTCCATCAAAGTTACTGTCAAACAGATGTCAAACTCACTTTTGTTTTTATCGGAAAAAGGTTTCTTTTCTCTCAAATATAAAAAATAAATAAAATCGTGAAAATGATTTCCAGTGACGACGAAAATTTGTTCGCTGATTTTAATATAATTCAAGAATCCTCGACGTCCCGCAAGGTGAAAACGTACAAAGAAAAAATTGATCCATTTACAAAGTACAATGAGAATGAGTTCTTTGGACACTACAGGTAGGATTTTGCATTGTTTTTCTCTGGTTTTAAAATATACGAATTCTAAATAATTACAGATTTGATAAGCAAACCGCTAGATTCATAATAGAAGTTGTCAGGAACGAGCTTACTTCGCGAACGAATCGCGGAGGAGCGATTTCAGTGGAAATAATCGTTCTCGTTTCGATAAGATACTTGGCTATGGGAGCATATCAAAGTGATATCGGTAAACATTTTTAGTGATTTTTTTTACAATAACACTTCCACTCTTAATTTCTATAAGGTGACTTACACAACATATCACAACAGTCGGTGAGCAATTGTGTAAGAAAATTTGTGGTGGCCTTGGCTTCGAAAATCGGAGAATTTATTAATTTCCCGACAGATGCAGATAGCATTCGAAGGAGGAAGGAAGAATTTTTTCGAATCGCAATGTTTCCGCAATGCATTGGAGCGGTTGACTGCACACATATAAAGATAAAAAATCCTGGCGGTGAATTTGGTGCTCGTCATAGATGTAGAAAACACTTCTACTCTATAAATGTGCAAGTAAGTTTCCATTTTGGTACACGTACCTTTCTCATGCAAATTTATTTTTGGCAGGTAGTTTGTGATGCACAGTTCAAAATCCTTGACATAGTTGCACGATGGAGAGGATCTGCACACGATTCTAGAATATGGCGCGAATCGAGCATTGCTAACCGGTTGCAAAACGCCGATCTAAAAGGAGGTGTTATTTTGGGTGACGATGGATATACTTGTTCGAAATTTTTACTAACTCCCTTCCGTGTATCGGCACAATTAAATACAGCAGAGCAGCGGTACAACAAAGCCCATATTCAAACAAGAACTCATGTCCAGCAGCTTTTTGGACAGTTAAAAAATAAATTCCGATCATGTTTTAACGGGATCAACGTCAACTATGACACAGGTAAAGCTACCATTGTGGCCATAGCAATTTTGCACAACATTTCAAAGGAGCGCTCAAATGGTATTTTACATCCTTTATCATTAAAATTAAGAGGTTCTGTAATGTAATTCAATTTATTTTTCAGGATTTTTAAACGATGCCCCATTTACGTCCAATGAAGCAGATAATCTTGAGTTCGATGAAGAAGCCACTATTCAATCAACAAGAGTACATGGAACTGCGTATAGAACGCAGTTTATTAGAAGATATTTTAACTAACAAATATGTAGACTTTTGATTCGTTTAATTCACTTTTTTAATTCATTTATTTTCTTCTTTTATTTTTTGTATGAACATTTAAATGACGAACGATAAAAAAAATTGACTTCAAAAAATATATTAAATTATTTCATTTAAAAAAAAAGGTTTTTTGTACTTCATTCTAATAAAAAACAAAACAAATAACAATAAAATATAGGAACTTAAAATATTACATTTTCAAACATTAACACATAAATAAACTTTTAATTAAATCACAGATGTAATTGTTTACGAAATACCTGAGCCAGTATTCTGCAGGTTTCCTATCTGCAATTTCAGCAGACTGAGTTTTCTCTTTTGTACTTGAATTTTTAGTCTCTCTTTTTTTTCTAGAGATTCAAAATTATTTGTTTCTGCTTCGTCTCGTGTTCTATTTGTGCTATTCTTTTTCGCAGCAACTCTTGCGAAGTAGCAGCTGTTGGAAAAACCATTTTTTTCCCACATTTGTTTTCCCCATCACTTACCAAGTTTGCATAAAACAAAAACAAGCACCCGAAAAAGCCAACATATGAAATGAGACTGACAACAACAGTATTCTCCTGTCAAAGTAGTTCATATGAGTTTAGTAGGCGACTTAAACATGACTTTCCATGCATTAAATTTAATCCCCTCGGTTGTGACTATACTGGCAACTTAATTCTTTATTGGTACATGGTTTGTTTAAAGTGTGCAGATTTAAGTTTTAGCAATCACTAAATCCGATTATTAGTAAGGCCCAATGTCATTGCCTATGTTTAAATTCATTTTTGTAAATCCGCCTACACATCATTATTTCATTCTGTTAATCCGCATACACTTCAATACATTTTAATTGTTACCTGTTGCAACACATCAATTTGCATTGTAATCAATAACTGTGTCACCTATTGCAACACAGCAGAAGCAAAAACAAACAAATGTATGTTCAACATAGTAAGCGACGACTTGTGAATTTTTACTAACTTCAAGTCGGTTTGCGCAAATGTCAAATTATTGTGAGTTTTGGTTTGTTTTTTGGGCTTAAGCGTATTTTACGGTGCTTTTTTAAACAATGTCGGATAATAAGTAAAAAAAGAAACCCAAAATGAAAAAACGCTTCTCCTTCATTGTGCGTTTGATGAAAAAGAAGTTATAGGAATAGCGAATCTCTGAAGAGGTTTTATAACAACTACAAAGCCGAAATAAGGAAGGAGGCGGCAAAAGAAAGAAGTTCGAGTGTACAAACAGGAGGAGGAAAGCTATACACACCTTCAGACCCTAATTTTGATCTGGCCGTAACAATTATGAACCCGAAAACTTGTTATGGTCTGGAAAATGAATTTGATGGTGACGGCTTTGTGGAAAAAGAAGAAAACGGAAAGGTAACCTATAAATAAAGTTTTGAAAATATCAACTGTTTATTTAAAATTAGAAATATTTATATTATGCGCGAAGAGAAGGAAACATCAAACGACTGGACTCGTTATAAACCGTCCATGATAAAAAAAAACAAGTTCATCCGAAGTTGAAAACCCCAGCCCACACCGGCGATGCCATACTTTATGTGGATGAAACTTTTCATGATCGTGAAAAAGGCTCTAAACCAGAAGTAGTGATGACAAATAGTTTCAAAAAACAATTTGGAAGCTCCGAACAACTAGACAATACTCCATGGTCTGCAAGAAGAAGACCAGTTGCCTCTATATTGCAAAGCAGCAAGATATCTGAGCAGTATTCCGAGCTTTCCAAAATTAAGATTGATCTAGCGAAACTGCAATATTAAATGTTAAAAGAAGAAGCAATTACAAAAAAATATCAAAGCAATGTTGAACACGAACTAAAGCGAAAATCTTTAGAGCTAGATGTCGCAATTAAAAGCGAAGTTTTAAAAAAATTACAAAAAGAAGACTACACAACAAAAGATGGCCACAATGTTTTAAAAGCCATTAAATTGTTTTTCAAAGAAATGAACTGAGGAATTTTTGTAGTACATATTCTGTTTTCTACGTATTTTTTTTTAGTATAACTACTTTGAAAATGTTAACTTGTTTTGTTTTTATTTAACATTGTAACACGACAACATGCACCACCCAGAATTAGTTTATTTCATTGAATTGTCATTATTTTATTCTTATTTTCCTCACATTTATCCTTTTGCATTATTTTCATTCACTCACTTGTTTTATTTTCTTATTCTATTATTTTCATTCATTTTGCACCATTTACCAGGAGCAATACATCAAGGAAATTCTTCAGCGCTTTGAAATGATGGACTCTAATCCAGTTTCAAATCCTATTGATGTCAACCAGATTAGATCCAAAGAAATGTGTCCGAATAATGAAGAAGAAACTGCAGAGATGAAAAATGTGCCTTATCAAGAAGCCATCGGGTGCATAATGTTCGCTGCACAGGTGACTCGTCCAGATTTATCGTTTCCCGTTAGCTGTTTAAGTCGATATAATCAAAATCCCGGTAAGTCACATTGGAATGCGATTAAAAGAATTTTTCGTAACTTAAAGGGTACCATCAATACAAAGCTGGTGTTTACCAAAAATGCTAACAAAGATTTATTGGGGTATTGCGATGCAGACTGGGCTTCCGATAAAGATGAGAGGCGATCAACGACCGGGTAGGTATTTAAGCTACAGGGTGCTGCAATTTCTTGGAGCACCAAAAGGCAACCAACTGTTGCATTGTCGACCACAGAAGCTGAGTATATATCAATGTCATCAGCTACTCAAGAAGCTTTGTGGTTGCAACGTTTTTTGGGTGAACTCCTTGAAGATGCGTCAGCTTCAACAAAAATCTACTGCGACAATAAAAGTGCATTGGACTTGGCTGTTCTCACGTAGTGCAGGCTGCCAAGTTAGTTTTTTCATTATAATGGGGCTATTTTGAATTAAAATTACTTTTTCTGAATCTGGCAACACCGCTCCATATGTACCTGTCACAACTATTCTCATTAAATACTTTTTCCTTTAACACTTAGATTTATAAATAACTACCAAAATTCGAGTGCTTGTGGAATTATAAAAGCGTGGAGTACAAAAGGTTGGACCTAAAAAAAATGCGTGGCTGCAACTATCCAAGGAACTTGGCAAAGACGTTGAAGAGCTGAAAAAAATGAAACACCTACGAACAGCTTATGTTGTCGAAAAAAAAGTTGACGGAACAAAGAAATCGGGAACATCGGCGGAGACAGTGTATCAGCCGCATCTATTTTATTACGACGACCTACGGTTTTTGGACTCTGCTGCTGTTTTAAGAAGAACAAAAAGCAATTACCCATTGGTACGAAAACAAAAAAAGCAAAAGCAATTGTTTGCATAGTATTTATGTAGACTCCACTATAAAAGGCCGCACAAATCCATCAAGGAGGAAGTGTCTACCATTACATCACGCCGCGCAGCAGCTGTTAATCATAGTTGTGTAAACTAGTTTAACTGTAATCATTCGCAAATAGCTTCTCTAATCCTAATTCTAATATTTCATTACTTAATTTATAATTTGGCAGAATAAATGAATTTTAATTGAACTTTGAGTGCGGTGTTCTCTTTAAAACTCTGTTTCCTACATTTATGTATGTATACATATATTACAGGATGACGGCGTTGAGTGTGCTACGGAAGTAGTGGAGACGTGTGTGGTGGAACAACCATCACCTTTACCTGCATTGCAACCAAACCCCTGTGTGTCGGCGTCACCATCCCCATCAACATCAAAACCAGGAAAAAGAAAAAGAAATGTATCAAAAGTTAGCAACAAGTTTGACAGTGCGATTGATGCAATTGTTAACTTTGCAAAAGATGCAGAAGAAGAAAATGTATACTCTTCATTTGCAAAAAGTATTGCAATACAGTTGCAGCAGTTAACACCGGTGGAAGCAGCGGAAACAATGGATGAAATCCAACAGGTGACAAGCAGGAGAGCAGTGCAGTCCATGCTGTCGAGAACTTCTCAAAATTATTCGTCGTTGTCTTCATCAGCGACAAGTAGTGGGAGTGACAAGCTGCATACAGCCTTATTGGATGCTGCAAAACAATTAAAACAATGAATGCAGGCAAAAACAGAAAAATAAGTACTTTTAAATATTGGGCTTCCATTGCGTTGTTAATTGCATTCAGTACTGCTGGTACAAATTTAGAAATTGTCTTTCGACAAAAACTCAAGGGATCTATATGACGTCCGCTGAGTTCTTAAGTGTTCAATCTCCAATTTTTCCGAAAATGGGATTATTATTGATTCCTAGGTTTTTGGGGACGCTCTTTCAATTGGCACAGTCAGAAATAGTCTATCTTTAATAGTTTAGGAAATATTTTTTTTCTATTTTGTTCAATAGACCAAAAATACACGTTTTTTAGTCCACTGATTAGTTCTTAAATGTTCAAAGTGACACTTTAGTGTCTGTTTGAACAAATTTACATGGGAAATGACAAAACGTATAACTAATTCACATTTGTTCAATCTCCATATTTATATGGATATTGAACAAAATCCAAGTGAATTCTCTTTACTTTACTAGTTTGTTACTTTGTTCAATCTCCTTCTTCTTTGAGTGTGCTTAATCGTTTGACAGAAAATTTGGCGGTAGTTCATTACTATTCTTAAAACAGTCAGGCAGACTTATTAAAATTATTTGGCAATAAATATTGCACAATGAATTCACAAAGTACTCAGAGGTAGGTAATATTATAATGTAATACGATTGTAGAAACTCTAATTCATATTATTGATATTTTTCTAGCCAGGATATTGTTAGTTCCGTATCCGTTGCGAGTACATCAGAAAGACTTTCGTCACCAGTTCCATTTATACCAGAAATCATTCAAGAGTAAATGTTTTTGTTAATTAATTTGTTGTTCTTGTTTAGTAATGAAGCTATAATTTCAGGGAATTGAACTTTATTCTCAATGATCTGGACTCTGAGGATGGTGATTGTGATTTGAGTTTGAATAGTGATGAAATGAAAGTGAAATATGGATTCAGGGATGTAACTCCAAGTTCAGTAGAACCACACGATCCACTTCTTAGACCAAGATCAGTTAAGAATTCTGATTTACCTTCAAAGAAAAAATCACGTAATCCGACACATTGGAAGAAAAACGTAATAAAAACCCTCAGAGAACAAGGAGAAGAATATGTCAATCCAGCTGGAAGAAAGTTCCTTAAAAAAGAACTTAAACATTCTATTTGTGGCAATGAATGTAAGTTTAATTGCTGTGTCAACTTTTTCGTATCAGTTCGCGAAAGCATTCATTCGGAGTTCTGGAAGCTAACAGATGAGCTCAAAACATGCTTTTACAGTAAGTTTGTTAAAAGAACCAAGACTTCTAGAAAACGAACATCTTCTACAACTTCGCGTAGACAATATACATTTAAATATTATTTTGAGAATTTTGGTCAGCGTTCTCAAGTTTGCAAAGTTTTTTTCGTTGCGACATTAAATATTTCTCAAAACAGAATCTATTATTTTTTTATAAATAATAATAATAACAATGGCTCTCCAAAACCCATGCTAAAGGGCAAAACCAATTCACGAAAAATTGATCCAGAGAAACTTAAAAAAGTTAGACAACATATTGTAAGCTTCCCGTGTATTGATTCCCATTGTGTACGGCGAAATACTCAAAAGCAGTATCTTGAATCGAATTTAAATGTGTGCAAAATGTGCCAATTATACAAAAATGAAGTATCAAGTATGCAATCCCGTTACATTTTATACTTACAAGTTGGTTACTTAACTTCATGGTTAAGAACATTTTTACAATATTCTGTTATTTATTAAATTATTTCAGAAACATCTTTAACACAGAGTATAATTTGAGTTTCTACAAACCAAAAAAGGATTTGTGCGACATTTCACAATAATCAAGACCAAACAGATAAAGACAAAAAGAACTACATAGATCACTAGCAGTTGAATGAAAAGGCTAAACTTCGACGACAAGCTGGTCGTGAACTTAGGCCCCTATTGCGAGTGGCGATTACTGATAGATGAGCGACATTTATCTATTGTCAATGGTCGATTGTAGATTTTGGTATTGTGAATGGTAATTGTGATTGACATTTGTCGATTGGCAATCGCTTGTTGTCGTTTAAATTTTTCGGATCGCAACGCAAAGAATGTCCTCTTCATGACAAGAAGCAGAAATAAAACTGCGTATTTGCTGCTGAGCACACTATTCCCTTCACTACTTTTGACCATCTAACTGCTTCTCAAGAAAATGTTCATCAACTCGGACTCGGATACAGTAAAAAAACAAATGAATTTATGCAGCACTTAGGCAACTGCATTTGTAAACAAATTTAACGGGAGAATTTGGATTTCGTAATTTACTTCCTATTTCAAGATCTCAAGATTTTTAAAATTATAATTGACGAATCCACAAGTATCGATTCTAAAAAAAAACATGTTGTTGAAGTCTGTAGATATGTTGCACATTTTGATGAAAGTTTTTTGTCATTTGTGCAAGTGCCTGAGGCGAACGCAAAGTCACTGTTCGAAAAAGAAGAAGAGAGGAAGCATTTTGAACAGGTAATGGATTGCGTTTTAAAAATTACCAATTTTGCAAATTATTAAAAGGTGTTAGCGGACATTTTGTCTGCATTATTTACTAGGAACGTTTTGAAAATACACCCCTCATTTAGTCTGCAGCTAATATTTATGTGTATTCAGATCGTAACCAGACTTTTCTCTTAGCACAACAAAAGAAACATTATAACAATAATTTTTGCAATCCGAATTTCGTAAATTCTAGTCACGTAGCAAATTGCATATTACAAACTAAAAGCTTCACTCTTAATTATAAAATTAATGTTTTTTATATAAATATGATGAATGCGCTCAAATTCACGACTTAATTTAGTTTGCGTTGCTTTAATGTTTAATATTTTCACTTGTTTTTTGTTTGTTGTATTTAACTTGAATTTATAACATGTTCATGTATTTAAAGCGACTTTCTTAAATAAAGATGGCGGGAAGTGGGGAACAGAGCATCTTTGATTGGACGTGGGAATATTGAGGGTGGTTGTTTAGGTGATAGGAAATATGAATATTTTTAAATATAGAATTTATTTTCTTCTTACGGCTTTGTGTGTTCTTGTTTTTTTTTTAGTCAAATGCAATTCCTTGACTCGATGAACTTGCGTCGGTTTCTTCAAGTTCATTATTCAGTAGAATCTATTGTACGGTTGAATAGAAGTTGAAATACGTGCTCCCAAAAAGAACTGCAGCTAAACAACAAAATTAAAAAAACAGCCCGATTAGTCAAATTACTTTGAGTGATTGGCGACGTAAGAACTTACTTTAGTTCGATGGGGATTTGCGTAGAGTGGTTGTCCGAAATTTTTGATATCTTCTGGTATTGACGTGTTTAAGCCCCGGGTGAATGGTTAAGACTTCAACCTTGTGCTGCAAAAAATAGAACCAGATTGCAGAACTATGTAGACAAGAGTTCGAAGCTAATAGAACACGAATAGAATTCCCAACGTTTGATACCCAACAAAGGTGTAACACTAAATCAAGTGTGTTGGCCTTAAAATACCGAATACCATACACAACTCATTATTATAATCAGTCATCGTTATCCCCTTCGCTAGCTGCTTGCTGATTAAAAAATTACCCCAACAGATCCCAAAGAATCAAGCAGACCAAATATACAATTGAAATATCAAACAAAAATCTTGATTAAAACACTCACCACACACATCTCATCGGCTTCGGTATCTAGGGATCCTTGGAGAACATTTTCAATATTTCTAAACACTTTTCGGCTACGTCATCATGATAACGGTTCTCCACGTACTCTGTTTTCTTGCCGTACACCCCACCGAGGATATCGAGGGTATATATCTTCATGTAGCACTGCTTGCTCAGATACTCCTTGGAGCAACGCTCCTCCGCCGTCCGTTCACATTACAACTAATCGTCGTCCCACAGCGGCATCACTCCACTTAATTGCGGACTCAAGAATCGTCGTTCGTATTGCAAGATGATGCTATTCATAATTTCGTGCATAGGATTCTCACTAACCTACTGCTTGTAATGCGGCCGTAAAGGATCACTGTTGAGTGTTGACACATTGTCTGTTTGAGCACATCCAACGATGCTGTGCATATCACATGATCGGCAAAGAACACCTTGCCAGTCTTATCCGAGTCATCCGATTCATTGCCATCGTCCTCCGATCCCTCGCCAACTGTCTCAACCCGACTGCTGGTTCGCTTCAAGAAGATTTTCTTAACCAGACACCACGCCACAATGGCGTCGTTTGGAAGGAATTCGGTTTGACTACGTAATGCTGAGGAGTCAACTTTGTCCATGCTATGGTAGACAGTGATGGAGCTCTCGCGTTGCAATAGACAATTGAATATCAGCTTTTTTAGTCGCTTCTTGAACGGATCATGCACAGAATTTAAGTAGATTATATTCCGCAGTTGTTTTAATGTCAGTAGCTGCACTAACTGGCAGAGAACGAACTGATCGCAGCGTCGCATGAAGCAAACAAACGCTTCAAGAGTTTCCTGTATAATATCGAAAAGAACGCTGTCTTCGGCAATCGGCACCACTTTATGCTGCTTATGTATATTTACAATATTGACGAAGCCGTGTTGGACGCCAACTTGAATATCGGATTTCCAAGTACACCGCGAATCCAACTTGCACCGACTTTAATCTAAAAGAAGATAGGAAAATTAATAAAAACAACAACCTAGGCTTTAAACCTGAGATAGGATTAATTTTGACAGACTGAAAATGAACGATGCATGAAGAAATGTAAAAAGTTTTAACCTTGTGTTCTGCACCAAAGCTGCGACTGTTCAAGCCGAGCATGGTGCTCTTCACTGCCTTGTCAAAAAGATAGAGGAGGCTTTCAAGTCAAAGGAAATTGCACTTTGGATTACCGAGTGTATAAACTATCGCACAAGACAAAGTGCATGTAATGAGGTTAATCTTGATTATACCACTGTCATGCAAAATCTTTTAAATTGATCACATCTTAGGGGATGATCTAAATGGCCTAATGCTGGAAAGCCTTGTACTCTTAATGCAAAGGAAAACAAATGTTCGAGTCTGTAAAATGAACGTTAAAATATCCGTTGATACAAAATTATGCGCGAGGGGCAACTGTACACTCGAATAACTTTGAAAAAACCAACTTCCCGTTGGTCACCAAACTTGCAAAATTAATCGGATTAAAAAGCCAGTAGAAAAAACGCACCGTTTCTTGCAACGTTATAAATCACAGAAATTGCGGGTTTATTCAAATTGTTTCTTATATACAGAGAAAATGACATTATGTACATATTTCAATCAGACTGACAATTTATTATAACAAATATGGTTTTCTTAACATTGATCTTTAAAGGCAATTAGCTGATTTTAGTGTTTTATGGTAAATAATTATTCAATAAATTATTTTATTCTGCAACAGGGCCGATGTTTTTACATGGAGAATAAAAGATGTGGCCAACTACGATGCTATCTGGACCTGCGGAATTGGAAAAGCGGAAAAAACAAACAGTGCTTGCATTATCTGAAAGCTCCGTTAACTATATCCACCACATCAGTCACGGGAACTCATTACACAGGCTACTAAGGATAGTAGCCTACGTGTTAAGGTTCACTCGAAATGCTCGGCCAAAATCACAGCTCCCGAGTAGTTCAAACAACCATAACAAGGCCTTTCTCTTGGTCGTTGATATAGAAGATGCCCTAGCCATCGTCATCAGGGCAGCACAGCAAGACGAGCTTAATGCAGAGATTAACCAATTAAACACAATTAGCACATGAAAAAAATTGTTATTACTTTGACATCTATGACTATATGAACCTAGATGATCTAAACTTGGACTACTTATCTTCCGCGGTCTATGGAGAGAAGGAAGAAACATGGAACACCGACTTATGGCAGGACGTAGAGGAAGGGCTGCCTGCGGGATTAGAGATATACTCGGACCCACAACCTATCAACAATCAAGATTACACATTGAATTCCCCTCTCATCATGGATGAGATTGAAGAGTTTAAGAAATATCTCATCACCGGAATCAAGAATCCGCTGTACTACACAAAGAGATGGGATCAACGATTGATCGTCCTGAAGAGCATAGGAGGAGAGTGGTCTCAATTTCGGAAGACGGAGCTTTATCACCACACCTGTGCAGATATCTGGATGAAAGAGACCTTCTCAACGTCAAGGATTCGACAGCTCATAGGGCCGATCGATATGCCAAGCAGACCCATGCGGTAGTACAGAGCTACATGAAATCATGGCTCAACAAAACTATCCCCTTCTTCTCCAGAAATGTATGTTCTGTAAACTGACCTTGATCAATCAAACAAACATAAAAGATGGGTTAATTATGAAGTCAGACACACTCGGAGTGGTTTTCATCACACATGGTGTTTGTTTAATGAAAATTATAAACATGCTTTGGGATAGAAACATGATGTTGATGTTTAAAGATACTTCGACCGCAAGATTTCACACATTGTTTGCCATCCAACATCGCCCATTTGACAAATACCGGTCAGATCATCTGCAAGTTATCGAGTCTTTATATAGAGTTGGAGATAGGTTATTGTCACAAGACACCATTTCTGCTTATGAGACGATAGGCATGGTAGAGCCTATTGCATCCTTGCGCTTATCGGAGTTGGCTGGTGATCACCGACCGCTGATCCCTTCATTCCCTCATTTTCGCCAACACATTAATGAAATGATGGCGGAGATTACAAGAATTAACCCTGTGGAGCGAGAGGTGATGGATTTAATAAACAAGCAAGACGACAAACGAATTCTCCTGACAATCTATGGAAGCTTTCGACATTGGGGACATCCTTTCATCAACTACATAGAGGGTCTCAAGGCATTGTACAAAAATGTGACATCTACTGAAATGCCTATTGATAAGGAGTACGCGGAATTATTGGCATCTGATCTACCCTTTAACGTGCTTGGGAAGGAGTTCAGGAGCAAATTCAAGTGGTTTGTGGATGGGTCTCGATTGGACAAAAATAATCCATTGAGAGAGCATATAGAAAACAACACATGGCCTTCCAGCAACATTTTGTATGCATATCCAGATACATGGCATGAGCTCCCCTTGTTACCTACTTGGGCCATTCCGAAAGTTGTAGATCCAACGATATTATATTCTGACAAGACTCACTCTATTCAAAAATCCGCTCTGCTTCGACACTTATATATGAACCCGACCAAACCAATTCCAACGCTGAAAGTCTTAGATACTTTACTTAAAAACCCTAGTACTAACTGGCCAAAATTTTTGCAAAAAATCAACGAGGAGGGATTAGATGACGATGATCTTTTGATTGGGCTGAAGGCAAAGGAAAGAGAGGTTAAATGAAAAGTATATTTACAAAGTTTAAGAAGTATTACATGAGCGTTAATATCAGCCACACCAAAAAGAGCCCAAAGGATTATAATGGTGTGTTCATCGGAAAAGGGTCAGGACGTGCACATGTGGACAAAACTAAGGTTGTTAGACAAGAGTAAAAAGCCAACAGAAGGAAGAGTCCTGCGATGGAAACGTCTGGATGTTTAAAAAGCAACGTAGCTCTTCTCATGATAAATTTTACTCTTTGATGTGTCATAAAAGGTGGAACAGTAAAAAGATCTTTAGGTTTTTCTAGGGGTGAATTAATTGGAGTCCCTTTAGAAAACAGCATTAACTACTGAGATTAAAAGGCTCTTCGCATCACCAATGAAAACAGTCAGCTTCTGAATGGGTATAACGCAGAGAAATTGATAGGGCAAGAAGATATCCGACATAAAATCAATGAAGAACCAAATCGACCCCCTTGAATAAGAGGTACATTTAGCTATGCAAAAAAAAAACAAAGGCCGCCAGCTGTAGTAGTTTCATAGCGGTGAAATTCAGGTAGGGTGCATGTAGCCAATCATTAATTAGTGATCCATCTACAAGAGAGTATTCTTGCAAGAGAAACAACAGCTGTTTTACCATCCCTCCACAAAGTTTGCTGTCAAATGACTTCTTTGCAGCTGTATCTTTTATTCGCATATTTTAGGACGATATCTCAATCGTTACATATCCGAGAACTTGTTAACGAACGAAGTCATCGGCAGAAATCGAATTATTTTGAGTGCTCAAGTTCCTACATAGACCTAGACAGAGAATCAAATTTGTTTGAAATGAAATCCCAAGAAAAAATAAAAACATACCTCATCTCGACCGGTGAATCTATTAACCTCGAAATACGAAATGACGAAACAGGAATTGACAATTTTTTCTTAATGAAAATAATTCTCCATTCGATTAACATTTCACATTGAACGAAAAGTAAAAACAAAAGCAGAGAAATAAACTCAGTTTATACTTACGTTTTGCTGTTCGTCCTCGAGCGTAGAGAATATTGAAATGTTTGCATCAATTCTAGAGCAAATGATTGGCCGGAAAAACTCCAGCCATTGCATTGCAGCACTCATAATTAATATTTCAACTCTGAAACTGTTAGCTCTCTTGTATTTTCCATCCGACAGATATTTATTTAAATATTTCTTTGAATCATTTTGGTTAAGATATTTTTAAAATAAAAACAATCAAATCAACTTGTACGTTCGCATCGCAATGATAATCGTTAAGCGCAACTCACACACAAACACAGGTCGCACAAATAAAAATAAAGCGCAAACCACAGACAACCTATATATAGGTAGTCTGTGGCGAAAACGAAAATGATGTCAAAATTGCCCGTTAGAATTTCGATAGATTTAAATTGGTTAAGGATAGCGTTGCCAGGTTTTTCAAACTTTCTCAATTACAAAGTTTTATTAGACATTTGTATTACCTTTTTGCCAGCAAATAAAGATAGGATGTAGATGCGAAAAAAGATGATAACAGATGGGAAGAAATATACCAAGAAAATAAAATCCTTAGAGGAAAGCTAACCCTCCAACCAAAAACGCTGACCCAACTTTTAACGTCATTTTTGGATCTGTGATATATAAGGCGTTCCACGCACACATTTGTAAATTGACTGTAACTATATTGCCAATAAGAAGAAGAGCAAAAGTCGAGAGTAGTTATTTGTAATGGCGGATTTGTTCATCTGTCACTGACACATGACACTGTCTCTGGCTGCAGCTGCAGATATAATTTTCTTTGAAAGGTAAACTCAAATTGACTTTATTATTCCACATAATTGTTTGCTTAATTAAACTTTGTTTGAATTTAGATTTATCAAAATCAAAAAAACAGCAACCGATGAAGGCGTGGGCCGAATTTCGATGACTTTATTGGTACCGGCACAAATTCATGCTGAAAGTAAGTAACATACATTGGTACCTAATATACACATTTATTTGCTTCTTTTTATTTGCAGGAGAATTTGTTGGAGAAATGGTAGCAGGTATACCTCATACCTAGTGAAAAAATGTATTCGAAGAAATAAATTAAACATGAACAAACATTTTTGATTTTTATTTTAACGACACTCGATTGTCTTCTTATCTACCCTCGATTTGTACCTTTTTTCGGATCAATCCTGGATTCGTTTTTTGCTGAGCACAGCGAACTCAATCTGTCACAATACATACAAATGTGAGTGAGTGTGCGGCTATTACAGTTTCCGTACTAATTGCAGGAGAATTTGTTGGAAATCGTATTCGGAGCCGTATGCGGAGTAGTCCATATGTCATTGACTCAATTTGCGGACGTAAAACGGAGTCTCTTGCTTGAAGGGAACCCTTTCTTAAACGTCAAAAAATAATTGATGTATACAATTTTAGTAATTTGAAGAAATCGTATGGACAAATCATTCCGTATGTTTCTTTATTCATTCTGAATATTCCGAGTGAGCCATTAACGTTTCTTTATTCAATGGAATATTCCGGATAATCCATTTCGGTGTTTCTTTATTAATTCTGGAATAAATGGAATGCATTCTTTTTATTCCTAGAGAAAGGTGGAATAAAAAGAATATTCCTTCGTTTGACAGATGCACTTGATCAAAAAAAAAATAGAAGCAACAGCAAACAATCAAATGGGTGAGCATTTATTGCAAATTTATTGTCTTTTTTTTATATTTTTATGTGTGTTGTTTTAAGTTAATTATTTTTTTATTATATATTTTTAATTTCCTTCCAGAATCAAATATACCTACATTTTTAAAATGGTCTTCTATGGGCATGAAATGCCGCATAGATGTTGGTAGTTGGTGACAAGATGATCTCATGAGCAGTGTTGCCACTTATGCTACATGAAAATGTGCATGTTTTTTGAGCTTGTACTAAATCCTTACTCGAAAGGACAACATATTTAATGTTTTACTTTTTTCCTTCGATTCAACATATTTAACATAATAACAACACGAGAATATAATGTTATTCATACAAATAATAACAATATCTTAGTAATAAATAATATATTATGCTTTATCTGAGCGAAAGTTGTATACTACTGTATTGGGTACTTCGTTAAGAAACGCAGCTGTGGAGACCTAAATAGGGACAAGTCGTTTTCCGCTACATATTGTTTTGGTTGTCGAAAATATTAATAGCTTTAAAATGTTCAGTCAGTCACAAATTCGTCACTAACAAATAAATTTAGAGAATTCATTCGCTGTTTCTGTTTGTAAAACAACATTTTTAAAACGAAATGTGAGTAGAATTGCTTTTTTGGAAAATAAAATAATATGTATTGAATAGATACAATCACTGGAACTTCACTTCCATAAATCTTATGAACAAAAAGCAGTCAAAAGCATGAGCTTAAACAAAGCAACTAACAACAAAATAAATTTAAATTTTAATACGTTTTCCCAATAGTAGTTTTCAGCTGATTAAATTAAATAATCAAATTATTTGCGCTATAAAATTAAGAAGGAGTATCTAAACACTATTTTTGAACGGTGAAACGTAAAAAATATTGTAGAATTGTGTTCGAGAAATAAAAATTAACTTTTGGCAAAAATGTATTTTTTTTGGAATCAAATTAGGTTGAACGAATTTGCTATATACATATTTTTAATACTACTAAGTACAAACGAACAAAAACAATTAATTAATAACAAAATTGTACAAAAAAAATGAAAATGCCTTTAAATTGCTGCATCAGGAGCTGCACAAGTCATTTTGGTCAACATGTTCACTGTTTTTATATATTTTTTTTGCCCTGACATACTTTCTCAGGTTTTTCCTCAATAAAGGAGAAAATTTTCCTTTGATTTCACCTAAATATACACTTTATTAACAATCGCAATAATTTTTCATACAATTTCTGCAAATTACTGAAATTGTATGCTTCAATTTTTTCTTGACGTTTAAGAAAAAAATGCGGCACTTCAGAAAGAGATAGCTTTACGCACGTGCTCTATCGGATTTTGCTTGTCAGTGTTCACAATGGATGAATAATTTGTTAATTGACATTCATAGTACCAAAATATCGATTGATTAATAAATTTTGTCGCTTATCAATAATTGATTTTTGACAACGATAATAAGGGTGTTTAATTAATTTAATGTAATTTGTATTACTGAGATATCGTTATTATTATTGTTTTTGTGAACTTAAATTGTATTTTCTTAAGGTTTCTCTTCTCATATTTGTTTTATTATATATGTTTTTATTTAAGTGCTATAGTGGAGTATTACCTCACATGTGAGTTCAGTAATAGAAAAAATATATTAATTGTAATTAGTAAATGTTGTACTTGTTCTTGAACTAAGTGGCAGCGCTGGTCAATAGACAAATGGCTGTCATTCTATTCGGTCCATTTTTGTTTCTTTATTCATTCCATTCTGGATATTCCGCATAAAAAAATCGAATATTCTGTCTTTTCTATTCCTTATCCGTATCCGGAAAAAATAAAGAAACACACGGATTATGATTGTTGATGTGTATATTTTAGTTTAAACAGAAGCTATTGAAGGTAGCAAATTATAGACAAAAAAAACCTGAGTAAGTATGTTAAAGCAACAAAAAAAAACAGTGAACATATGAAAATTATATATTAAATATATATAGTGGTATAAAATGTATGTTTTTTATTCTGCCTTGTACCGCTCGAGGCAGACTCAAGTTTTTGAGTAGCACCTGTGGTGTGAAGCGTCCGTGGGCACTCTCATATCATATCATATTCCGTTGACGTTCTGGGTCTGGTGGCCATATGAGGGTATTTGTTATCCGAGGCTTCACGTCACTCTCATAACTAGACTTGTTTGACATGTTGGGGCAGTTACTCCGACGGCACAACCCCAATCCAACAAAGAACTAACTTAGAAAACTGCTACTACTTCGGTTTGGTCAAACAAATGGTTTTAAAACTCCCCACTCGAAGAACAATACATGCTCTATCGAACTAATATAAATCATAAAAAAATATTCCGTCGGATACATTGACCGAATGGACAATAATGCTCCAGCGAAGAGGATCTTCGACTCCCAGCTCAAAGGTTCGAGAAGGCTAGGAAGACCGAACTTTCATTTTAAAGACCAAGCCATCACGGATGCTAGACTACTGGAAGCAGTATTTCGTTTAGAAATGGTTTTTCTAAAGCCTTTTTATTTTCTTGGTATGTTTATTCCCATCTATTAAGTTGTCAACTTTTTGTCGCATTTACATCCTATATTTATTTGTTGAACAAAAAGTGAAGAAGAGTTTTTAGAAAAAGTTACTACTTAAACCTGGCAGCGCTATCAAAATACACTTTCGATATGAACCTATCGAAAATTGTAACCGATTTGAGAGCACATTCGTTTTTGCTTTATTTTCAGTTGTTGTGATTATCATTACGGAACGGACGTGTAACTAGGTTTGCTTGTTTTAATTTTTAAAAATATGTTAACCAAAATGGTTGAAAGAAAATATATTAAAGAAAATACCCGTCGGATGAAAATACAATACAGCAAACAGAGTAAAAAGCTGAGTTAAAATTCTAATTATGAGTGCTGCATTGGCTGGAGTTTTTCTGCCAATCATTTGCTCTGGAATTGATACAAAAATTTCAATATTCTTAACGCTTGACGACGAACAGCAAAACGTAAGTATTGAGTTCATTTCTCAGTTTTTTTTACTTTTTGGTCAATGTGAGATCTTTATCGAATGGAGAATTATTTTCATTAAGAACAAATTGCTAATTCCTGTTTCGTCATTTCGTTTTTCGAGGTTAATAGATTCACCGGTTGACATTAAGTATGTTGGTATTTTTTGTTTGGATATTTCAAACAAATTTGCTTGTTTCCGAGTTTTTACTTTTTGACGGCACTCTGTGCCTTTGTATAAGTACGAATAAAATTGTATCGAAGAAAAAGTGCGCGGTCACATGCCTTCGTGTGAGTGAAGTCTCCTATGGTCTATGTAGGAACGTGAGCATTTAATATATGTACCTAATTCGATTTCTGCAGAGGACTTCGTTCGTTAACAATTTCTCGTATATGTTCGTTTTTGGACACACCGATTGAGTAACATTCTATTGTTGTGATGATTTTGATTGACATATCGTCATAATAAAATATGCGCATGAAGATGAAAGATACCTTGTAGGTCCGTTCGCGAACTAATATGCAAATGCAAACGTAAATTTATATAAACTTTCGTGCAAAACTACACAAACGCGTTCGCGTACTGAGAAAATGGTAAAAAGATGAACGAAAGAAAAGTGTACTTTAGTTCATTTTTCTTCCCACAGAATTTCAGCTGGTGAGAAAATGAAAACTGTCAAGTGATGAAATCCTACGAGTTTGCCAGCAAAAAAAAAACAGCTGTTGCTTCTTTTCAAGCCAAACTAAGACGTTTTTCACCTTTTTACACAAAAGCGTTCGCGTACTTTTCTTAGAAATGAGAAGATTCTCTCGATTTTGGAGATTTGACACATTTCATTTTTCTACACATAAAGTACGCGAACGGACCTACAGCTGCAAAGAAATTCTTTTCTTTTGTTTAACGATGAGGTATGGATTATTAACCTCCCACTTCACTTCACAGCATCCCGCCTGTGGGGATTCGCCGGTTTGACCTCAAAAAGAATCGGCAGGCCTCCCGATTTCGAATCACCTCATCACTGAAGCCAATCAAATGCGAGTGTAGTTGCATTTGTTTGGTCCAGGAGTTTTTTTTTTAGTTCCTCTAAACCTTTCCATTCGGAAAGTAATTTTATTCGCAACACAAATCCGGTCCGACACTGAATTAACGCTTATAGTATCCGTTTTCCGAGCGTACATAAATGTTCTGCGACGAATTGTTGTCGGACACAATCGGAGAGAAATTGAGATGAACGGGTGTGCGTAGCAAAATTCTCCGATTCCTACGAAATTTGAGAATTTTCCTTTCTGATTGGGTAGGCACTATGAAGGACCGGTTGATCTCACGGGTCTTCTCTGTTAAACCTTTCTCTACGTAGGTACTTTATTTTTAGTAGCGAGAGGTAATTGTGCTTGTTTATTTATTAATTTACAATTTCCGATAACTATTTTTCATGCACTTTATTTCAATGGTGTTTTTCTACCAAAGTATGTATAGGGTGTTTTTTATAGAGGCATACAACTTTTTTAAAAATAAAACAACAAATTTAGTTTAATTACCAAATTTTGGCTTTAATAGCTCACAAATTTAATGGCATTTAATGTTTGAAAATAATTTCTGGCATATGGCCTCAGTGACTGCGCCTTATGAACGCCTTCCTGTCGGTCCAATTTTGCACCACATTTTCGAGCATACCAGGTCTTATTTCGTCAATAGTGCGTCGAATGTTGGCTTCTAAGTGATCAATCGTTACTGGTTTATCAGCATAGACCAGAGATTTGATGTACACCCACGAAAAGTAGTCCAAAGATGTCAAATCACACAAACAAGGTGGCCAAATCACAGGTCCATTTCTTGAGATGATTCGGTCACCAAAAGTTTGGCACAACAAAGTCAAGAAGTGCTCTATAAGTTTGGCGAACAGAGCGCGAATTTTAGAAATAAAATTCCACGATTAGTAAACGTTGTTCTGGTGTTAGTCTTTCCATGGTTATGTGCCAAAATATACTGTACAAAAAAGTCAAACACTTTATTAGTATGACAGCTAGTTTGTTAGTAGTAAGTTATCCCTATCAGACGTTTTATACCTCAATAAAAAACACCCTATAGATATTAGGTTTTTGTATTCGTATTTATGCATTCGTCCACAGGAAGGTGAACGCAATAGTGAACGCTTGGAAGGTGCACAGTATTGTCTGGTACTTTTCTCCTTGCTACTTTCCTGCAATAGTGTTTTTAATATTATTATTTTTTTGTATTATAACTTATTTTAACTATTTTTATAGTGTAGGTCTAACCATCAAATATTATCCTCTATTTGTTAAAGTCGGGCGCAGTGGCTCAGTGTTTAGTGTTTCGGACTACTAATCGAAAAGTCGCCGGTTCAATTCCCGCCGGGGCCAAGTAACATCTTGAGTATTTTTTTCCCCTGCCCATCTCTTGAAAACGTCTGCCAACATCCAAGAGTATCAATTGTCACGAGAATCTTCTCAAATTTGCCGTTCGGATTCGGCTTAAAATTGTAGGTCCCTTCCAATTCGCACTAGAAAGTGGTTGGAGAAGCTAGGTTTTAGGCCCTATATGGGCCGTTAACGCCTAATATTTATTTATTTATTTAGTACTATAAAAGACTACGTCTTATTTGTTAATACATGATGCTCAATAAATGCAAATGAAAATGAAGTTTCCTACTTTAAGTGCATTAAATTTACACCTCAAGGCAATTTGCTTTAAATTGACAACTTTTCTAATTTGTTTAATTTTCTTTTCTAAATCAAATATTTGTTGTTTCAATTTTAAAATTTTAGCCTTGTAAGCTTGATTCCTGACTTCCAAAAATTCACTACATTGTGGTATTTGCAAACATGCATCAGCAAATGTTTGAAAGTCCGTTAGGCCTGCAACAGGACCTTCTGTAGAAGAAGTAGTCTTCATATAGGTTTTTATGTTTGAACCATAGGGCATAGAAGAAACAAGATTTAATGTCGGAACAGACCCTTTTTTTCAAATGTTTTGTCAATATCGAATCCTTTTCAAAATGTATTCCACATACATACAATTTTTTTGAAAGGAAGTCTTCTTTTAATATTAAAGCATCATGCCATTTTTTAAAAAGCATTAAGTTCTCCCTAGCTGGGAATTTAAAAATAATTCTGTTCCAATTTTCCTGCCGCTTGGTATCAAAAGAAGGAATACAACAGTTTACACGGTATCCGTCCCTGTGCTTTCTAGTTGCAAACATTTTAAAAGTGCAGTAAAAATACCTAGCCTTAAAAAAATTTAAAATAAATACCTACCTTGCTTTAAAAAAAACTAATATATGTAAGAGGGTACCTAGTCTTATAAAAAAAACTAATAGGTACGCATTCACCAGAATACAAAAGTGCCATATAAATATCTGTCCGATCTGAAAAAAGAAGATTATGCATCCGCATAAAAATCCAACGCTCTCCAACTTGATTTGCACTGAAAAAGTGAAAACTAAATCCAAATAAGTTAATACTGAAAACAAAAATAAATTAAGTCCATTCCATAATCTACCAAAATGTTTTTTCTTTCCGTGTCGTAATACAACGATAAAATGTTTCATTTCATCCCTGAGTTGTTTGTGTATCTCTATTATTCTCACTTTATCGTTTCACAAAATAATATACCTACTCTTTATCTTATCTATGCTCGTATCCTCGCCCTCGTTTGCTAAAAAGCAACAAAAATGTTGTATTTTCAATATTTTTTATATGATGTTAGATGTTTGATCATCCATAATACTTATACATAAAATAATCGAAATATAGTGCAACTTGAGCCATCTACTAAAGTCCGATGTAGACCATATTCTACATGCGTATATTTCTTTTGTCTGTGCCACATGGAAAAAGTCCATTCCTGGAATGTTATCTCTATTTTACTGTGATGAAAAAAAAAACACTTTTTACGTTACGTTTTCCTATACAGCCTGTAGTCTTTTGCAAACTTATGAATATTTTGCTGGTATTCGATAAAAGTTTCCAATTGGGAACTCGAGATAAGGGTTGCATTTTCCGCGAGTGTTCTAGTCTAGCCGGAAGTGGCTGTTGTTTGCGATGCTTGCATTGTCATAGACACTGACTGTGTGACATGTAGTGTAGTTGGAGGTTCCCCCATCATTTGCTGTTGAGTACCTTGGATGTTAACGGCGGAAATGGTAATTTAAGATAGACGTGATGCCTGAACATTTCATTTCTTTTTTGCATATATTGCAACGAACACCATTGCCTGTCTTCTGGATGAACTCCCATGCAAGCGATCTTTTTAATCCAGCACCATATTGCCAAATGTAATGTTAATACAAAGAAAGACTGATAATCCAACCAAAGATAATCCAACCAAAGCTAAACCGTAAGTCCAACGTGCAAAAATAGTCCAAAAAATCATTCATTCAGACTTTCATAAAAAGAAACATAGGGATGGGCTACAGTCCGCTTAGGCGAACTGTTGGATACCCTATTCGTATTCCTATCCCTCATAAGTGGGCGTGACAAAAGTCTAAGGCCCGTTTGCTGATACTACACATAGCGATTTAAGTTCCACATAAATTACTAAGTGCAACTTATTGGTTTGCACCAAAATCAAAGTATGTCATAAATGAGACTAAGTGGAACTTATTTTATGGGGAAGAAATAGTAGCCCATAAAGGAGTTAAGTTGCGCTTAGGCAATTTTAAAGGTTATGTTTTATAATGACATTTGAGTAAATTGTAGCGCAAACAAATATAGTTCTTGCTTTAAACAAATTAAAATAACGAAATGGACTTCGAATTAATAGATTTGTTGGAAGACGATGTTGAAGTCTTGGAACTCATTGAAGTGGGTGTTCCTCGTCAGATTAACGACAGAAATGAGTATTTTTATAGCTTTGGTGAACTTGACTTCTACAAACGATTTCGCTTAACTAAAGACATGACTGTTCATGTTCTACAACAAATAGATGAAGCTCTAGAACGGCCTTATAACAGGTATTAAAGGAGTTTTTCTAAATTCGTGTTTTAACTTTATATTCTCTAGAAACAA
This sequence comes from Portevinia maculata, assembly GCA_949715645.1. Classification (NCBI taxonomy): domain Eukaryota; kingdom Metazoa; phylum Arthropoda; class Insecta; order Diptera; family Syrphidae; genus Portevinia; species Portevinia maculata. Next base: position 115,889,095 of record OX454528.1, on the reverse strand, counting down.
TTCGATCGCACCCATTAACCAGCTTTTGGTAGCTCTACGATTTTTTGCCACTGGGAATCATCTTCTAAGTATTGCTGATTTTGGGGGGATGCATGTTTCCACTGTTTCAAGGATCGTGTTAAGAGTTTCAATGGAAATCGCAAAACTTTATAGGAAATATATCAAATTCCCAGCTACACCAGAAGAGGTTTCACAGGCCAAACGGGCTTTTTTTGAAATTGCATCTTTTCCTTCTGTTATAGGTGCTGTTGATGGAACTCATGTTAAAATTCAGTCTCCTGGTAAGATCGTATTGATTTATTTTACTGCATATAAAATGCAAGTTATTTTCAGGTAGATTAGAAGGCGAGATATACAGAAACAGAAAAAGCTACTTTTCAGTGAATGTCCAGGGAATATGCACTGCAAACATGATGTTTACTAATGTGGTTGCAAGGTGGCCTGGTTCCACTCATTATTCCACAATATTTAACAGTAGCAGAGCAAGGGCCAAGTTAGAAAGTCCAGATTTCGCAGACTGTGTTATTTTGGGTAAAACAATAGGTTTCTATTAGGTACATATTCAATTATATAAAATAATTCAATCATAGGTGATTCCGCTTACCCACAAAAAACGTACTTGATGACACCATTACTCAATCCCCGTTCCGCGGCAGAGCAACTGTATAATGAATCTCAAATACGAACAAGAGGTCCTATCGAAAAATCTTTCGGAATACTTAAAAGACGATTTCCCGTACTAGCTTATGGTTGTCGTCTTAAATTAAGAACTGTGTTTATAGTAATTGTGGCCACTTGTGTTTTGCATAACATATTAAGAAAGAATGGTTAGAACCTCCTGAAAGCGTTGATCTTGATCCAGAAGACATTCAACGCGCAATAAACTTAGGGCAAATCTCCTGTGCAAATAATTCAGAAGGTACTGTTACTGGAGTTCCATCAAACCCAGGCATACAAAAAAGAAAAGACCTAATAAATAACTACTTCGGAAGGTTGTAAAATTTGAAAAAAAAACTAATAAAAAATAAACTCCAAACAACAATAGTAGGTACAAACTATTTTTATTTCGATTAAAATAATGTATTAAGAAAATATATTAAAAAGTCGTAATTTCATTTAAAAAAAAAAACATAATTTCAAGATAGTATCACTTTAAAAAAGGATCCATATTCTGCAAATTTTTTAGAACACCGCAGGCCTCCGCAGGTTGAATGGAATTCGCCTTAATTTTTTTCAACAACTCGGTTTTGATTGCGATGTCTAATTCTAATGACGTCTTTCTTAGTTCATGTTCAATTGAATTAGAATATTTCTTTTGAATTGCTTCTTCCCTAAATGTGTCGTATTGCAGCTTAGCAAGTTCAATTTTAATTGCTGACAGCTGCGAGTATTGCTCACTTATTTTTGTGCTGGGCAACATTGAAGCAACTGGTCTACGTCTACCAAACCATTTACTTTCGTTTTTTTGGTCCAGGTTGGAACTGGAGGTGGTAAATTGTTTTCGGAATCCTTTTGACATTGAAACATTTATGGTGGTATTGTTATCAATATCAGCACATGGAACATCAGCATCTTCTGATAAACGATCATCAATAACTTGCCCAGTTTTAAGTTTTGGATGCACCGGCTGGTTTAAGTGACTTGGTTTGTACTTTGTCCAATCTGATGTTGTTGTTGTTTCACACCGTTTTTCTTCATTCTAAAAATAACAATATATGTTATTGAAATAAAATAGATGAATCAAAGTTGTTCGGATTTATTTTACGTTTTTTGTACTGCTACAAGGTTGGTCTTCTACAACAAGGTCGTCGAATAACTCGTCCACTCCGTCACCATCAGGAATATTGTCGAAGCCTTCTATTGTCTTCGGATTCATTATTGACAATGCGAGGTCAAAATTGGGATCAGTCACGTGTTGCGCTTTGCCACCTCCAGTCTGAATCACTGATATTTTTTCATCTGCGGCCATCTTCCTTATTTCCTTTTTGTAAGCTTGGTAGAATTTTTTTAGCGCTTCAATGCTCCTGTAACATGCAGACGCCGATTGGGAATTAAAGCTAGCGGTAATTCGTGCCCAAGCCGCTTCCTTTTCTCTCCAAGTTACTCCGTCTGTTTTTTTATTTTCTATTATTGATTTTTCATTCAACGAAAAATTTGGATTTCTCACTCTTTTTCTATCTGCCATTATCATAAAACTAAAACTTTATATTCAAAAATCTTCCAATTTCACTTTTCCGCACTGAAATACAACTCATTTGAAGTTTATTTGACATTTAGCAATACATCTAGTTGGCCGATTTTCAAATTATTTTTATCTTAGCTAAGTACAACTTAAATATTTTCTGACAACTGAAAATAAATTAAGTTGCACTTAGAACTTAAGGTAAACTTAGTTATGACACAGATTTAAGAACAGTATCAGCAAACGGGCCTAAGTGTTGTTGCCCCGCACAAATATCCGCCCAAAAACAAATATCAAGCCAAACTCAAAGCAGTAACCAAAGCTCAAAAGTTTGGAATTAGTTCGATTTTATTTCTGAAAATTCAATTACATTACAAACCAAAATTACAAGTATTTAGAAATGTTCGCTTACAAATTGGTTTTGGGATACAGTGTTCTTAAGCAACAACTTAACTCAAATCAGAACCTGTTCGCAACCTGTTTAAGAACAATTTTAATTAGAGTTTGTAAAAAAAATAAATAATTAATTCTATTTACCCAGCACAGGCTAAACTTTTAACAATCAAATTCAATCTATTTTTGAAGGTCACAAGGGACATTTCCCACAAAATAATTGTTACTTAAACGTTAACTATTTTTACTCTTTCAATAGAAGGAGACGCAAGTAGTATTGAAATTATAGAACAAAAAAAACTCGCCGAATTTCCCACGAAGTTGCCACTTAACCAAAAGGGTAAAGTGGGTTTAAAGGGTAATGCAGGCGCAATAACATTAACGACGGCTGGATGACACTAAGTATGGTTGAATTGTTAAGAACGCTCTACATATTTTGATATATAACATTTAAAGGATTTTATCGAAAAAAACGCTCCCTTGCTTAAACTTGGGTGTTTCAATAAAATTGTTTTATTTAATTTTGGGCGTGTCAGTAGGCGGATTTTGAAAATTTTATATCCCGAGCAGTTTTAGGAGTCATAGATCATATATAAAAAATTTCAGCTTTCTAGCTCAAAAATCGATTTTTCCAAAATTTTGTTTTTTTGAGTTTGTGGGCGTGTCTGTGGGCGGATTTCAAAAATTCGTAAACTTGATTATTTCGATACCCTAGAGAGTATATGGTTAAAGTTTCAGCTCTCTAGGCCCAGTTTAAAGGCCTAATTTTTGCCGACGGACGGACGGACGGACATGGCTAGATCGACATTACTATCGATGCTGATCATAAATATAGTAACTTTTAGGGGTCTACGGGCAATATTAAGGTATGTTACAAACTATGCGTCAAAATTAATATACCCTTAGAATAGGGTATAAAAACATAGGGACGGGCTACAGTCCGCTTGGGCGAACTGTTGGATACCCTATTCTTATTCCTATCCCTCATAAGTGGGCGTGACAAAAGTCTAAGTATGGTTGAATTGTTAAGAACGCTCTACATATTTTGTTATATAACATTTGAAGGATTTTATCAAAAAAAAAAACGCTCCCTAGCTCAAACTTGGGTGTTTCAATAAATTTTTTTTTTTAATTGTTGGCGTGTCAGTAGGCGGATTTAAAAAAAAATAATACATGAGAGTAAAGGGCCCCTAGAGAGTATATATTATAAATTTCAGCTCCCTAGCTCAAACTTTGAATTAAAAAAAAAAAAAAAAAAATTTATTGTGGGCGTGTCAGTGGGCGGATTTTAAAAATATTTACACATGAGCATAAAGGGCCCATAGAGAGTATATATTATAAATTTCGGCTCCCTATCTCAAACTTTGGATTTTCAAAAATTAATATACCTTTAGAATATGGTATAAAAAAATTATTTTATTTATTTGTGGGCGTGTCAGTGGGCGGATTGTGAAATTTTTTTATCCCGAGCAGTTTTAGGAGTCATAGATCATATATAAAAAATTTCAGCTTTCTAGCTCAAAAATCGATTTTTTCCAAAATTTTGTTTTTTTTGAGTTTGTGGGCGTGTCTGTGGGCGGATTTAAAAAAATCGTAAACTTGATTATTTCGGGACCCTAGAGAGTATATGGTTAAAATTTCAGCTCTCTAGGTCCAGTTTAAAGGCCTAATTTTTGCCGACGGACGGACGGACGGACGGACATGGCTAGATCGACATTACTATCGATGCTGATCATAAATATAGTAACTTTTAGGGGTCTACGGGCAATATTAAGGTATGTTACAAACTATGCGTCAAAATTAATATACCCCTAGAATAGGGTATAAAAAGAGATCTGCTAGATGGCGTTTTTGCTTTGGTGTCGCTTTCTTCATCCTAGTTCGATTATGTCCTTTTTTTCTTTCCTTTATGTGTGTAACAACGTTATACATACGTATGCATTTAAATTGCAATTTTTAGGTTTCCATTTTACGTACAGGTTTAACCTGCGCCAAATGGGAAGTGCGAGTTGAAATGTTGGTCCTTTTCTACCATTAACATGGCAGCCCTATCGATAACCACTTCTTGTATAAAGACTATCGGAAATCCAAACTGTCATTTTCGATAATTCGCAAAATCACAAATCCTTTCGTTGTGCTTTGTTGGTTCATATTTGGTGCATACAAATTGTCTATTTTTATTTTTAAAAAAAAATCCACAAAAATGAGACAAACAAATATGTATAATTAAAAAAATATCTGTCGGTGAAAAAACTAGAAAAAAAATAAAAAAGACAAAAAAGCTGAAATCATTGACGAGCACGGTTGTGAATGACTGTACATACTTTCTGCTGTCAAGCATTTTCACCAGAACTGATGGGAAGATTTTAATATTCTAGAAGCTCAAGGGACGACCGCACTAATGTAAGTATAAAATAAGTTCGATTTGTGTATAACAACGTTCCCAGACTTTTATAAAAAAAAATATAAAAAGAGATCTGCTAGATGGCGTTTTTGCTTTGGTGTCGCTTTCTTCATCCTAGTTCGATTATCTCCTTTTTTCTTTTCTTTTTGTGTATAACAAAGTTCCCAGACTTCCACAAAAAAAAAAAATCTGCTAGATGGCGTTGTTGCTTTCGCGTCGCTTTCTTCATCCTAGTTCGATTATCTCCTTTTTTTCTTTTCTTTTTGTGTATAACAACTTTATACATACGTATACATACGAATTGAAATTAGGTCCGTTCGCGTACTTTATGTGTAGGAAAATGAAAAGTGTCAAATCTCCAAAATCGAGAGAGAATCCTCTCATTTCTAAGAAAAGTACGCGAACGCTTTTGTGTAAAAAGTTGAAAAAACATCGTAGTTTGGCTTGAAGAAGCAACAGCTGTTTTTTTTTTGCTGGCAAACTCATAGGATTTCATCATTTGACAGTTTTCATTTCCTTGCCAGCTGAAATTCTGTGTGAAGAAAAATGAACGAAAGTACATTTTTCTTTCGTTCATCTTTTTACCATTTTCTCAGAACGCGAATGCGTTTGTGTAGTTTTGCACGAAAGTTTATATAAATTTACGTTTGCATATTAGTTCGCGATCGGACTTATTATTAGGTTTCCATTTTACGCATGGGTATAAGCTGCGCTAAATGGGAAGTGCGAGTTGAAGTGTTGGTCCTTTTCTACCATTAACATGGCAGCGCTATCGATAACCACTTCTTGTTTAAAGACTATCGGAAATCCAAACTGTCATTTTCGATAATTCGCAAAATCAGAAATCCTTTCGTTGTGCTTTACTTTGGTTCATATTTGGTGCATAAATCCCCTTCGGGATAGGGGTCAGAATTTACCCGAGGTAGGCATACCGGTCGTAAGAGGCGACTAAAATCCACCCTTCGGGATAGGGATCAGAATCTACCCGAGGTAGGCATGCCGGTCGTAAGAGGCGACCAAAATCCACCCTCAGTATACCGAGTGCATAGAGTATACAAAAAATGCAATGATTAAAACAAAAAGATATAATACCCCAGGTGGCAGCCCAGTTCTACTGGAAAATCCACACTCTTCGGAGGCAGGCTCTACGGATTCTGGGGAGAGCCATTTATTGCAATCATCCGACCCTTTTAAAAATAGTAAAAGGGTAACTAGATCACCACCAACGGGATCTGTGCCAGAAGCAAAAACTAATCGAAGTCCTACGACGCCAAAAGATTTTGGACGCCTTTCGAGGGACTCAACGAAATGCAAAAGCTTCGAGGACGAAAACAAGGAACTCCGCACTAAGCTTAACCAAATTGAACAGCTTTACCAAGAGCTAAAAAAAGAGCTAGATCAGCTGAAAGCTGAGAACAAAGCACTTGTTGAATCTCAACCTAAAAAACAGCCAGAAGCCAAATCATACCGCTCAGCTAGCCGCGATTATCATACAGACGAAGAAGAGCTAGGGCGCGAAACGGATTGGATCACTAAGAGGAGACCGAACAAAAAACGGAAAGCCGGCTCCTCACCAGAAGTCGTTGTGCTAAAAGATAGACAACCCAAAAAGGCAAATGCCAACGAAATAGAAACGCTAAGGAAAAAACCTCAAAATAAGGTATACCTTCCACCTCCAATTAACGTTGTCGGAGTTTCAGACTACAGCAAGCTAAGTAGCCTTCTTAAGGAAATAGCAAAGTCCACATTCAAAGTAACATCTCTGAATAATAATGTGTGGAAAATAAATGTAAGCGATCCTGAGAGCTATCGCGCAGTTTCTCAAAAACTGAATACTGAGAAGGTACAATGGTACACTTATGAAAACAAGTCTGAAAGGCCACACCGAGTTGTAGCCAGAGGGCTCCACTCTTCGTGCCGCAAAGAAGATGTTTTGCAAGATCTTAAAACTAAAGGTTTCAAAATTATCGACGCGGTTAATATACTTAAAAAAGAAAAGCAAAAAACGGAACAAGACGAGGAAATTGTTGTCAAACGCGGACTTCCGCTATTCATGCTTAGTTTCGAAAAGTCTGAAAACATGGAAAAAATATACAACATTAAAACTATCCTAAACATAGTGGTTAAAATTGAACCGATGCGCCAAAGGACTCGTCAGATTCCTCAGTGTAAGCGTTGCCAAGGCTACAATCACACGCACACGTATTGCCAAAAAGAGCCGCGTTGCGTAAAATGTGCTGGTAAACATTTATCGAAGGAATGCGCTCTAAGTAGACAAGACCTACCAACATGCATAAATTGCAATGGAAAACATCCGGCAAATTATCGCGGATGCGAAGTGGCTAAGGAACTTCAAAATAGGCGCGACAAAATAAAGAAAACTACGCTACCAATCGCAAATAAAACCAATAACAAACCTGAAAGGGGCAACAATAAAACCTATGAAGGACGAAAAAAGGCTAAAGAAATGGTCAAAACACAACACCCAAGAGAAGGAAAATTGTTTAGAAAAAAGTCACCGAAAGCTGTTCCACAAACATACGCTGAAGCTGCGTTGCAAGGACGCGAACAAACAAATAAAACATCTGATCCAGTCTCCCAAGTTTTCTCTGCAATTCTTGCCAGGCTAGAAGAACAGAGCCAAATTAATAAACGTATGTTTGAAAAACTCGACAAGCTCGAAAATCAATTTCGAAGTACACGTGCAATAATATAAATATGACGGATTTAGTTAAATTAGTGACATGGAATGCGAACGGCCTTCTGCATAAGATGGACGAGCTCGAGATATTCATTCATAAATATGAAATTGATATTTGTTTGATTTCGGAAACTCATCTGACGAAAGAAACCAGCACAAACATTCGAGGATACATTGCCTATCACGCATATCACCCTTCGGAAAGGGCGAGAGGCGGGGCATCCTTGTTGATCAAAAATACCATTGAACACTCAGTCAGTGGAACAATCGAGCTTGACAAACTGCAATTATGCACGGTGAGCGTAAAAATTAAACACATAAAATATGATTTTGCAGCTATCTATTGCCCCCCACGTGCAACGATGGAAAGAAGCGATTTTATAAGTATCTTTGACTCACTTGGACGAAATTTCGTCATCGGAGGTGACTTTAACGCAAAACATACCTTCTGGGGATCGAGATGCATTTCAGTAAAAGGTAGAGTTCTTTACGAAGCCGGTATGGAATTGGGGGTAGACTTTCATTCCTCAGGTAAACCGACGTACTGGCCCTCGGATACGGCAAAAACACCAGACCTCATCGATTTCTTCATCACGAAAGGTTTGTCGAGAAACTCTATTGTAGTTGAGGAATGCTTCGATCTTTCTTCTGATCATTCACCGGTCATTTTGACAATTAACGGCTGTCTACGAAAAAAAGAAGGTCCGCCCAGACTAACTAACATGAAAACAAACTGGGAATCCTTTAAAAAATACTGTGAAAGTAAAATCGATCTCAAAGTGTCTCTTCGAACACCCCACGAACTTGAAGACGAAGTCGATCAATTTATTAACGTCATACAATGCTCAGCCTGGAAAAATACTCCCCATAAACGGAAAATAACCACAAATTGCGAAATAACATATCCCTTGGAAATCACGCAATTGTTAAAGAAGAAAAGGGGAGCGCGCAAAAGATGGCAACAATCTCGCGCTCCACAGGATAAAACCACTCTTAACTACCTTTGTAGTAAACTTAAGAGAGAAATTCGAGACTTTAAAAATCGTCAAATTTCTACATATCTTGGAAGCCTAACTGCGGATAAAAGTACAAATTACTCGCTCTGGAAAGCCATGAAAGGCATTAAAAAACCAAAAACGCAAGCGCCACCCATCAGGAAAATCAATGGAGAATGGGCGAAGAGTGACAAGGAAAAAGCCGAAATATTTGCAGAACATTTGGAAGAAACATTTAAGCCATTTGATGGTCAAGCGTTGCTCGAATTTCCTGTCCTAACCGTGGCACCTGACAATTATAGAATAAAAAGTGTATCGCTAGCCGAACTACGCTTCGAAATAGAGAAACTAAAATTAAACAAAGCTCCTGGATATGACTTAATCACAGGACAGGTCCTTAAAGAGTTACCTAGGAAAGCTTTAATAAAGTTTGCATATCTTATAAATGCATCGTTCAGGTTATTGTACGTTCCACGACAATGGAAGGTAGCTGAAGTTATAATGGTTCCAAAGCCCGGTAAACCACTGAATGACAAAAAATCATATAGGCCAATATCTCTCTTACCGATAATGTCGAAGGTATTCGAAAAACTTTTGTTAAAGCGCCTACATCCGATTATCGAAGAACGTCGATTAATACCTGACCACCAATTCGGATTCAGGATTAAGCACTCTACAATCGACCAGGTTTACAGAATAACCAATGTAATTGAAAAAGCCCTAGAGGAGAAAAAAATATGTTCTAGTGTTTTTCTCGACGTCTCTCAGGCCTTTGATAAAGTATGGCATACAGGGTTGAAACATAAGCTAAGACAAGCTTTTCCGAAACAGTTATCTGATATCCTTAGTTGTTACTTATCAGACAGACTCTTTCGTGTAAAACACGGAAATGATTACTCTGAATTTAAAGAAATCGCGGCAGGAGTTCCCCAAGGAAGCGTTCTTGGACCGATCCTATTTCTAATATACACTAGTGATATTCCTCAAGAAGAAGGCACAACAGTAGCCACATTTGCAGACGATACAGCTATATTAGCGGTCAGTAATACCGTTGAATCAGCAACTAATAAACTCCAACGTTCTATTGACAAAATTTGTGATTGGACAAAGACTTGGCGTATTGCTCTCAACGAGGCCAAATCAACGCACGTGAATTTTACTTATAAAAAGGTAGACAACTTACCCATTTTCATTGATTCGGTACGAATTCCGTACGCAAACGAGGCAAAATATTTGGGTATGACACTCGATGCGAAATTAAAATGGAAACCGCACGTCAAGAAGAAACGCGAAGAGCTCGCCATTCGATGTAAACAAATGCACTGGCTGCTTGGTAGATTTTCCCAACTCAGCATGCAGAACAAGCTGCTTTTATACAAGCAAGTACTAAAACCGGTTTGGACATACGGTATACAACTTTGGGGTTGTACCAAATCCAGTAATATCGAAATTTTACAAACTTTTCAAAACAAAGTGCTAAGAAAAATAGTAAATGCACCATGGTTTATCAGAAACACTGATATCCACAGAGACCTAACTATGGCTACCGTCGAAGATGAAATAAAACATTTTGCCTGCAAACAACAGACACGCCTTCACGGTCATTGCAATATCACCATGCTACAAATTCGAGACGATACTAACCTAGTGCGCCGATTACAAAGGATAAAACCATTTGAATTAGCGCAATAAGATGTAACCGCGTGCTTATGGCGGTATTAGCAGGTGCCTCCACTGGGAAGCTGCCTGCCAAACGCGTAATTTACAGTTTAAATAAAACTACTAGATAGGAATAACCTAGTTGTAGTATGCAGGTTTCGAAGGGAGGTGGTTTTTGTTTTCTTATCTTAAGTGAGAAAGAGTCGCATGTACGATTTTCCACCTACCCCTATTATTCGTCCGAGCCTAGTTCTGGTTCCAAGTCTCGTGCTTTTAACCAGGATAGGTAACTCTCAGCTTGCTGAGAGTAACGATAATATTACTATGGCTTGGGAGTAATATTAGAAACTCTATAAAAAAAAAAAAAAAAAAAAAAAATATTTGGTGCATACAAATTGTCTATTTTTATTTTTTAAAAAAAAAGTCCACAAAAATGAGAAACAAATATTTAAAAAAATTTCTGTCGGTGAAAAAACTAGAAAAAAAATAAAAAAGACAAAAAAGCTGCTTAACCACTGAAAGTCATCAACGAGCACGGTTGTGTATGACTGTACTTTCTGCTGTCAAGCATTTTCACCAGAACTGATGGGAAGATTTTAATATTCTAGAAGCTCGATTCACGACCGGATTAATGTAAGTATAAAATAAGTTCGAATATCTATTTTTGTGTATAACAACGTTCCTAGACTTTCACAAAAAGACAAAAAGAGATCTTCTAGATGGCATTTTTGCTTTGGTGTCGCTTTCTTCATCCTGGTTCGATTATCTAAGTATTTCTTTTCTTTTTGTGTAACAACGTTCCCAGACTTTGACCACTCGATTGAATTTACCAATTTTCGTGGGTGAGTTTTGTGTGTCCAAGCCGCATACAATGGTCAATGGGAGTAACCATCCCATTCGTGTTTCCATTGCATTTTGATTTATCCTTGGAAACAAATATTCTCCTTTTTTGTTCAGGGTTTTCTGTGTCCTCTTTGATGGCAAAATGAGCTTTTGTTATGTACCTACGAATAAAATCGTATGAAAAATAAACTTTGACCACTCGATTGGATGGGCCGATTTTCGTGGGTGAGTTTTGTGTGTCGAAGACGGAGACGCATAAATGATCAAATCATGTTTTCGCTGCATTGGGATGGAAAGATGAGTTGTGCCCCTGTAGGGTAAATGTCTCTGTAATGATGGGAGAAACCATCCCTTTCGTATTTCCATTGCATATTACAGGAGTTATGAATGTGCTTGCTTTTCCTATTGAAGATAAAGTGAGTTACCATAGGTTTCCGAACTGTTGCCTTCTAAATCGGCGTCTACATTTTCTTTTGTACCGACACGCCCTGTTATAAACAGGAGTTTTGATTTTCCTTGGCTCTTTATTAGTTTGTCCCGAAAGGTAAAAATAATCAGAGTGTAAAACTTGTTGGTTGGTTACTGCTGTTAGTGTAGAGAAGCTATCAGATCAAATTGAAACTTTACTTTAATCCATCGATGGAACAATTAAGAATGTTTGAGAGGAAATGGCTTAGAGCTTGCATGCGAATGTGAACAGAAGGGAGCATTCCGAGTTTCGGCATTAAGTCTCAAATAAGTAGCTTTTAGTTGTGCTAAATCTGGTGTGCTAAGAATTGACAATGCAATTCACTGGACTTTGTGAGGAATCATTTCGCCGGTCAGTAAGTGTTACGGAGAATGAATTAATATCACATATATTCTTTCCCAACCCTGAGTATTTCAAACATACATTGGAAGTGGATATGTACCACTCGAGGCATTTTTGTTTCTCGGTGCACACGGATATCTGTCAAACTTAACGAACGTACCAATTATATACCATGTCGCAAGACGGGCAACTGATAAGAAAATAATATTTGTGCCTACACGCTTGGGGTTTGGTCCATCGCTTCATGCTAGTTAACAACGGTTCGTCGGCATCGTCGAGAGTAGTCTATTGATTTCGTCTGTCCAAAATAATAACCTTTTACCGCTTTTCATGCTCTGCTTGCACGTCCCAACTTGCAACGCTCAAGTTTGACATTTTTACATTTGCTCTTGTGTCGTTCATCTCTAGTCTGCCAAAATAAATTGGTTTTAGTTTTTTATTAATTTATCTATTTTCTTTCAGATAAAACTCGGTGCAAGTTGGATTCAGGGTGTACTTGGAAAAACGATAGTCAGGTCCGCCTTCAATATTGTCAATATACTTAAGCCACATAAAGTGGTGGCGACCACCGAAGGCAGCGTTCCTTTCGGTATTATAAAGGAAATTTAAGAAGCGTATATTCGCTTCATGAGACGCTACGATCAGTTCTTGACATTGGATGACATTAACAGCGTATCAGCTTCGAAATGTATATCTTCTTAAATTCTGTTCAAGATCCGTAGAAGAAGCTACTGAATAGCCGATATTCAATTGTCTATTGAAACGCGAGACCTTCATCACTGGCTGCCATAGCATGGACAAAGTAAACTCCTCAGCATTAGGTAGTTAAACTGAATTGCAAGGCGGAATATTGTGCCGCTACAGTTCGACATTGAAGCCAATTAATTTCTTCCAAGAACGCTATTGTGACGCGGTGTCTGAATCTTTTTGAAGCGATAGAAAACCAGCAGTGGTATTGACACAGTTGACGAGGGATCTTAGGGCGACGGCAATGAATCGCATGACTCGGATAAGATTGGTTCAATTCATTCAGACTGATTTAGAGAAGCGGCAGTACGAGTGGTATGCAAAGATGGCAAGGTGTTCCTTGCCGATCATGTGATATGCACAGCACCGTTGGGTGTGCTCAAACAGACAATGTGTCAACAGTGACCCTCCACTGCCGCATTACAAGCAGTAGGCTAGTGAGAATCCAATGTACGAAACTGTGAATAGCATCTACTTGCAATACGAACGACGATTCTTGAATCCGCAAATAAGTGAAGTGATGCCGCTGTGGGACGACGATTAGTTCTAATGTGAACTGACGGCGGATTGCTCCAAGGAGTATCTGAGCAAACAATGATGCATGAAGAGGTATTCAGTTACGAAAGTCACCGATACCCTCGGTTGGGTGGCCGGCAAGGAAACAGAGTACATGGAGAGCCGTTATCATGATGACGTAACCAAAAATGTTTAGAAATATTGAAAATGTTCCTCAAGGATCCCTAGATACCGAAGCCGATGAGATGTGTGCGGTGAGTATTATTTTAATCAATATTTGTTTGATATTTCGATTGTGTATTTGGTCTGCTTGATTCCTTGGGATCTGTTGGTTTAATTTTTTAATCAGAAAGCAATCCTTGCTTGTGATGTTGCAGACCTTCCTTTTGGGACGTATATAACCCATATAGTTTGCCTGGATTTTAGAAGCACAAATCATACCTATCAGTAACTTTTTCCGCAACTCAAATCCAGTCGGAGACTCAATTTACTTTCGTGTGTAAATGATCTGCAACGAATAGTTGCCGGATGCTATCGGAGAGAATGACATGTGGCTGCCGAAAACTGCCGCAAAAATCGCATTTAATCCCGCTGAACCGGTGTGCGTTATGTCTTATAAATGTTCCGAATATACTCGTCGCGTGTAGCAAAATTCTTCGATTTTCATACAAAATCTGCGAATTTACATTTCGGAACGGATACTATGAAAGGCCGATAGCTTTGGGCAGCATATGCAATCGCATTTTAGCCCCAAATTGACTTTTGTCAAGTTCAAGTCCAGAGCCCATTCATAAATGCAATATTGCGCAAGATGTGCTAAGCAGAGAGTTCACAAATGCATCAATTTTCATCACTGCTAAGCAGAGAATTCATAAATGTAGTAGAGTTTTATTTATTGCGCAATTTTGAGCGCAATCGTGCAGATTTCAGAATCGTATTGCTTTTTAATTTCTTTTTGTTGAAAATGGGTGAAAATAATAATAATGGTCAATCTATCATATTTAGTAATGGTTGAGAACAATCTATAATATTACTTATTAAAATGACAGCGATCGACGCAATTGTTCGTTCATAAAAATCTGATATGTGCTTTGCAAGCGCTGATTTGCAGGAAACACTGAACTTCAATTTGCGCAGTACTTCTTGCTTTGCATTGCTATTGCTTTGCAAACCTTGCATTTATCAATGGGCCCTATTTGTGTAGAATATTGACTTTCATTTTGTTTCTCCTCGGCCACTATGTTTTTTCTATTTGAGTGTCAATCGAAAATTTACTTTTGTCACTTATTAGGTGACAAGTTACATTTTGTTGCTGGAATGTAGACTGATACGTGCAGGGACGGGTTAAGAATATCACTGCATAGCCCTCTTTTTTAAATGTTCACTTTTGGTGGCGCTTACATTCCGGGGTGGACCACGGCCTCAACCAACAAGCCCCTCCAATCAGCTCGGTCCCTCGCTAGCTGCCTCCAGTTGCGCACACCAAGTTAGTTGAGGTTTTTCTCCACTTGTGCGCGCCACCTAAGGTGGGGTCTTCCTCTGCTGCGTTGACCCTCAGGGGTGGATTCGAAGACTCGCGTCGGGCTGGTGCGTTGTTGTCCATACGCTCCACGTGTCCCAGCCATCCCAGCCGTTGTATTTTTAGCTTTTTGACCAGGTCAGCGTCGCTGTATAGCCCGTATAGTTCGTCGCTCAATCTCCTTCTTCACACTCCATCGTCACAAACGGACCGAATATCACTCGAAGAGTCTTTCTCTCAAAGCATCACAGAAGGTTTTCATCCGCTTTTGACAGGGTCCATGCTTCTGCACGATACAGCAGGACCGTCATGATAAAGGTCTTATATAATATCTCCTTGGATCTATGAGAGAGGGCTTTACTTCTAAGATGCCTTCTTAGCCCGAAGAAACAGCGACTGGCAAGAGCGTTTCTTCGCTTGATCTCTGCGCCGATGTCATTTTGCGAAGCGATAGTGAATCCCAGGTGGACAAAGTCGTTAACTACTTCGAAGTTGTATCTGTCCATCGTGACGTTTTGTTCGAGTCACCGATGTTGAGAAAACTTTCTCGTTGAGAGCATATACTTCGTTTTGTCCTCATTAACAGCCAGATCCATCTTCGCCGCCTCCGTTTCGATGCTTGCAAATGCGCCACTGACAGCTCGCTGCGTTCTCCCAATAATGTCTATCATCAGCATAGGCAAGTAGTTGAACGGACTTTTGAAAAATTGTACCTCTGGTGTTGGGTTGTGAGTTCCGTACAATTGCTTCAAGAACTATGTTAAAGAAAGTGCATGATAGCGCGTAGCCTTGTCTCAAACTTTTTTCGACATCAAATGGCTCGGTGGTGTTCTTGTCGACTTTGACGGAGTAGCGAGATTTCTCCATCGTCATTCTGCACAAAGGGACGAGTGTGGCGGGGATGCCAAAACTTGACATGGCTTTGTATAATTTGTCCCTATATACGCTATTATAGGCGACTTTAAAGTCGATAAATAGATGGTGTGTATCGATCTGAAATTCCTGGGTTTTTTCCAAGATCTGTCGGAGTGTGAAAATTTGGTCGATGGTTGACTTTCCTGACCTAAAACAACACTGTAATGGGCTGATCAGGTTGTTGGCGAAAGGTTTTTGGCGTTCACACAATACAGCACAATATCTTATACGCGACATTCAGGAGACTTATTCCTCTGTAGTTGGCGCAGTTCAGAGTATCTCCTTTCTTGTGGATGGGGCACACGATGCTGAAGGTCCATCGTCGGGCATGCTTTCATCCGAACAAATTTTTTAGATGAGTTGGTGCATGCTCCTTACCAAGCCATCTCCCGCTGCTTTGAAAAGCTCGGCCGGAAGGCCATCTGCTCCAGCGGCTTTGTTGGTCTTAAGTTTGGATATCGCTATCCTCACTTCGTGTAGGTCGGGTGGACGGAAGTTTTGGCTATCATCGTCCAAGCTGAACAGATCATTCTGCATGACAGCGGGTTGTTGGCTGGTTGTTGGTCTCCACCGTTTAGCAATCTGCAGAAGTTTTCTTTCCAAATCCCCAGCACTGCATAGTTGAACGCGACTATATGAAGAAATCACACATAGGAAAATTTTGCATTCAAATGTGCCTATGGACACATTAAATATTCTCAAGCTGTCACAAAAGTGTCGACACGACTGGATATCACTGTTGTCGTAGAAGGAAGATCAAATATCATTCCTATATAAGGAGCATGTAAGTGTCAATCGGAGAGAGGCACGCTTAAAACCGGGATCCAGCAAATGCAAGTTTTAAAAATTTGATCTAATTTGTTTAATATTGCTTGCCATCTATCTACATGCCAATACATTTAGATCAATATAAGGTTATTTTTATTTGTGCTTCCACTTGGATCCGCGAATAGTTTTCTACCTACTCGTTGAATCAGTTAGAGCTTCTAATCAAGCGCAAGAAATTCCTCATGCCATTTTTTTTAATCATTTAGATCGTTTTGGGACAAAGCTTACATAACAATTAGCTTCGAATAAGAAGTTCCAAGATCCGAGCAGCCTTCACGCCAAGGAACCTATCTCAAATAAAATCTAGCGCAACTGGCTCAGTTGGTACTGCCATATTCCCCGTCAAAAAGGCAATATCAATCAATGTTCCTATAGAATCGAGAAATATAGGCAGTCCAAAAAGCGCCTAGATCAAACAAATGCAACACCAGCATTTGATTAGTCTTCCGTGATGAAGTGATTCAAAATCGGGAGGCCTGCCGATATTTTTTGAAGTCAAAGAGGCAAATCCCACATGCGGACCAGTAAGGGATGCAGGGAAGTGGGAGGGTTATGATCCTTTTAGTCCAGATCATGACCTGGTCGTTAAATGTACGTGTGTAATGGCAAGGCAATGGTTTTTTGCAGCACAAGGTTAAAGTCTTAACCATTCACCCGGTGCTTAAACACGTCAATACCAGAAGATATCAAAAATCTCGGACAACCACTCTTCGCAAATCCGTATCCAACTAAAGTAAGTTCTTACGTCGCCAATCACTCAAAGTAATTTAACTAATCGGGATGTTTTTTTTTAATTTTGTTGTTTAGCTGCAGTACTTTTCTGCGAAGAGCACGTATTTCAACTTCTATTAAACAGCACAACACATTCTACTGAAGATGAAACCGACGCAAGGTCATCGAGTCAAGGAATTGCATTTGACCAAGAAAACAAGAACACACAAAAGCCGTAAGCAGAAAATAAATTCTATATTTAAAAATATTCATATTTCCTCTCACCTAAGCGACCACCCTCAATATTCCCACGTCCAATCAAAGATACTCTGTTCCCCACTTCCCGCCATCTTTATTTAAGAAAGTCGCTTTAAATACATGAACATGTTATAAATTCAAGTTAAATACAACAAACAAAAAACAAGTGAAAATATTAAACATTAAAGCAACGCAAACTAAATTAAGTCGTGAAGCGCATTCATCATGTTTATATAAAAAATATTAATTTTATAATTAAGAGTGAACCTTTTAGTTTGTAAGATGCAATTTGCTACGTGACTAGAATTTACGAAATTCGGATTGCAATAATTATTGTTATTATGTTTCTTTTGTTGTGCTAAGAGAAAAGTCTGGTAACAATCTGAATACACATAATTATAAGCTGCAAACTAAATAAGGGGTGCATTTTCAAAACGTTCCTAGTAAATAATGCAGACAAATTGTCCGCGAAATTTTTTTTTTATAATTTGCCCAATTTGTAATTTTTAAAATGGAATAAAAATAGAAAGAAATGCATCAGCGGAGAACAGGGTTCGTTATGGAAATAGAAGTATCGTACACTATGTACTTTCTTTTTTGTCTTGCCATCGGAACCATTTTAAAGCTAAATATCAATAGAGCCTGCTGTGCTAAGAAAAAATTGCAATTTTAATATTCTCCCACATTTATCCCCCAGCCTTTTACTTAATTCACCCGGTATTTCTCGTCCGCTTTTTAAGTAAAGAATTTGTGAGATTACTTGATTTGTTATATACCTACTTACTAGGTTAGGTTTAGTTAGGTTGAAGTGGCAGTCGCCTGAAACCGAAGCAACTCTTTTTCTTGTTTTCTTTAACGATGGAGTTATGATCTGGACTAAATGGATCAAAACCCTCCTACTTCACCTGCTCCCCTACTGGTTCCTCTGTGGTGACCAATAAACCATTTGG
Source organism: Portevinia maculata (assembly GCA_949715645.1). Classification (NCBI taxonomy): domain Eukaryota; kingdom Metazoa; phylum Arthropoda; class Insecta; order Diptera; family Syrphidae; genus Portevinia; species Portevinia maculata. Next base: position 115,870,663 of record OX454528.1, on the reverse strand, counting down.
ACCATTGTTATACCGCGTCCATCTGTCTCCACCCCACTAGTTGAATCAGTTAACCGTCCGGTCAATGACCAGGTACCCGGGTATCCATTTCAGTTTCGTAGATAGAATTTACTAACTTTTTCTCAAACAAATTTTAAGACCGTCCGGATCCCCAAAATTGAAGTAGTTTTATACCCAATTTTCGCCAATTTTTTTTTATAATTAATTATTTAATAACAGTTATTAACTATCAAACTTGATACCTCCTTCGTTCAATTACCAGGCACCCGGTAATTGAACGTATCTACTACTCTATCTAGTATTATCTACTACATTTATTATGTATGAATACCGGGTTTAAACACACTAAAGAGACTATTTATTAAAGTATTGAGGCAATTGAACTTTTAAATAAATAATAAACAATGTCGTTTGTAATTTCTAATGTAGTACACAGTTCTCTGCCCAATTGCCGATAAAATAATCGCCGTTCATACGACTTTTTAGCAAGCATTTTGTTATTCTCATAATACATATATGCTGCAAGGCAGGCGACATCGAGGATATTATAATATAGTATGGATAAAGTTGCTCGTCGATTGTCAGGTATTCTTTTGGCTTATAGTGTTTTGCTAAATTACTATTAAGCATTGTCCAAATGTCTCCTATTGGATCAGCTTTATCAGTCTCCATACGCTGAGCTTGAGTATTGGCATCATCAAATGGAATAAAACGAATGATGTTCCAGAAGCGATTGATGCTCATTGCTGCACGATATAATGGATATGAATTCGACTGCCACTTAGGGATGCCAGATTTGAAAATTTTCTGCGCGGGACAAAAAATATTTAGGTGAATGAAAAACAAAATTGTTCTTTAGTTTAAAAACATTCTTTTATTTCAACATATATTGATTTACTTCCTTAGTGTAATTAAATAAATAAATAGAAACTTAACATTCTTCAGAAAAAAAAACAGTTACGTAAAACTATAAAATGTAACAAATAAACAATTTAAACATATTTTTGGGCTGATGTAATTTAAAAAATTATTTCGCCTAAGCCGTATTTCGTTAAACAGAATTCTTTAAATTCTTTACAAGACATATCGAAATTTTGCTTTATCATAAGCTCTGCTTCTAACACAGACATTGATATTTTATTTCTTTCTTCCCGCCAAGAATTTTTCATTAAACTGAAAATTCTTTCGGAGCTTGCGTTAGAAATAGGCAAAGAAAAAACAAAATCACAAATTTTTTCAAAATTTGGGGCCTTGTTTTTCTTAAAAAAGTTTACCCAAGTATGGACGGATTTTTCAATACTATTAACATCTTTTGGAATAATGAGGCCGTTTCAATAAAACAATGCCATACAGTTTATTATTCTTATCTTTATTTCTCTTTAATCACCAAATGCTCACACAACTTGCCAACTACACAACTTGACCCTTTCAGCACTAACAAGAGAATAATATAACAAAACATAATATCAATTTACAGGATCTACGTTATGTACCTGTATGTTTATGTATTTGTTTCTGTGTGTGGAATACAGACATTTTATAAAAGGAAAAACAACGCGGGCATTAAAGATATCATTAAGTGTTATCTCCCCTCTACACATATACATATACTTTTGATCAATGTACTTTTTGTACTTAACAGGACTTCAACACCATGTGTGTTGTTCCTCTTGTACAAAACAAATTCTTGTACACTCAACATGAAAAACCTGTTTGTTGTTGGTATTGCTTTATTGCAAATCAAACTCCTGTGCATTCAACAACATCATTACCATATTCTTTTTCATAAAAATTTTCGAGACTTACGAATTCCTGAAAAAGCAAATCAACGTCTATATTTTTCAGTTTAAAGTTTTTTTTTTTTTAAGTAATTATCAAAATCGGATTTAATCGGGTTTTTAAAACTTAACCCTGACAAACATTTTATATTATAACTAAAATCAAATATATTCTCTAAATATTCGATAGCGTTCTCATAAAATGCATCAATTTCTTTGACTAATTGTCTTACAATTTGATCATTGTTGCATTTCAGTAACACAGATCGAGCTAAGGCTCCAAAAAACTTATGTTCTTTTCTTTTTTTAGTACATTTCTTAGATCATTCATTATCTCATATAAATTAACAATAGATGTGTCTTCGCTCTCAAGAACTATTATTGCATTATTAAAAATTCCACCGACATGGGATATAAAAGCTAAATAAGCTTCGGCTATTTCGAATTCAAAAAACTTCTTTGAATATGGTCGAACTTTTTTTTGTGAAAGAAAATGTTTAAGAAGCCTGTCGACGGCAGGAACTAACGACAACCAACGAGTAGGAACATGTCTCAAAAGCTCGAACCATTCCTCATTGCACAATTCCATAAACTCTTTAAGTTCGGAAACGTTTTTAGTGCTTGAACTAAATTCATTATAAACCATTATAATAATGGATTCGGTATCGAATCTTAACATGGTCTGAGCTTTCTTTAAAGTGTTATTCAAAATATGACAATTACATCCCATTGGAATAATAAAACTATTTTCTTTTTTGAATTCCGTGAAAACGGATTGATTTTTACCAAAATTTACATTTGCGTTATCAGCTGAAAATGCTGTTATATTTTGAACACATAAACTGTTGGATGATATAATTGCTCTTTTGAGAGATTCTGCGATATCTTTTGATTTTTCAGAATCCAAATTATAAAAGTTTAATAACTTGGTGCAGACACCGACTACTTTTAAAATATCTTACAATTAACGGAAATGTTTTAATGTTTCCTTTATTGGACGCATCAGTGCCAATCGAAAATGGTTTATTTGAGTCTTTCGTCAAATCCAAAATAATCATCTTTTTGGAAGCAGGAGCCAAGATATTTTGTACATTTGTCCTCCCGCACGATATTTGCAATGCTACCTTGGAATCGCTGAATAAATACGGCATAAGTTTGAAGGTACAATCGGCCGATTTGTAGCTGTGTGAGTGTTTTACAGTGTGGTATACTAACGTTGCCTCAACTACACTTGCGTCCCTTTTTTCTTTAGTATCTTTGCAAAAAAAATTTGAGACGAGGTTTGTTTTGGGGGTTGCACTCATTAAAATCGAATTTTTATGGCGTTGCGTTTGTTGATGTCGCTTAACGTCATTCTCTCCTCCATGAGATATGGTGAATTTACAAATACAAACCTTGCACTCTGCAAATTGTGCTGAACTTTTGTTTTTGCATACCCAGTCGTATTTGTTTTCCCATTTATTGTTGTAATTCACTTTTCTCCTGAATTTTTTTCTTGGTGCTTTCTTGATTTTGTCTTCTACACTGGCTTTTGCAACAGATTCTGATTCTGGACTATCTGGACAAATCTTGTCGTCATTAGAAATACTATCCACATCCACATCCATTATGCTTTCGGATTCTGAAGAACTCATTTTATTTATCTAAAAGCATACATTAAGCAAATAGAAATATGCATTTAATGATTCATAATGTAAATTGCAAGAACCTTTTTTTCACAGCCAACAAATTATAAACAGAACACGACAACCAATGCGACAAGCTGAGGAAAGAACAACTTGAAACTGTAAACAAAAACAATGGAAAAGTAAACAACGAAAAATATTCGCTGCCTCTCTCACTAAGAATTTCGACTCTCGAATATCGAACAATAGTTGCGTTCAGTGAACCGAATGAGAAATGGTTCGACTTTATGAAAAATTAAAGGTCATGTTGCACGCACTTAAAATGAAAGAGAAAAGTATTGAACAAGAAAAAAATTAAGGGTATTTTCGCGGGATTTCCGGGACATTTATCTTCTCGGCGGGACAAAACTTTGCCGCGGGACACTTGCGGGACAAAGACGGTTTTCCGGGACTTATCCATTGTATTGTCAGTATTTGAGTTGTTGGCGCCAGAGGTTATCAAAATAGCCAATAATGCGTAAAATTCCTGCAGCTTAAGATTTTTCCAAACTAATTTTTTTTCTTAGGATTTTTTTTTATGAGTATGCCGTATAATTATATCTACCATTTCTGGAGTAAAAATTAATTTGAAGGTGTCGAGAATAGATAGCATGTTGGTGGTCCTACGAGGTCCACATCTCTCTCCCACAATATTACGCGTTCCAACTTGATGTTGACTTGGTCGTGATAAAACAAGTAAATCTCTCCTTACCGTTGAAAACTCGATGAATCATCCATCGTATTTAATACTATTATTTACTAATAATATTAATTTTATTAATTAATTTTGTAAATTTCACTTCACTTTCTCTGTAAATTTTGTACGTTTTTAGTTGTAAGTTAAGGTAGTACAGCTATCCAACGTCTGTTCACTACGCTTCTAAAATGACGATTGAGTCCTATTCTTCTTTTGTTAGGGCAGGGCATCCCAAATACTAGAATGTTCGAGAACCATAAGGTCTCCATATTACCATAGTTATTTAACATGCACGCAGTCTACTAATAACTTTTCTACCTGACACACTATACGTGAGTACCCGGGTACCTGGTTATTGAACGAATGGTGAAAATTTGGTCATTGACCGGACGGTTAAGCTACGATTACACGTCCAATTTTTCGATTCATTTAAATTACGCTTTGACGTCAGGAAAAAATGTCGCATTAGAGAGACATTCAAGCTACGATTCGTCATTGGTCATTTGCGAAAAAATGGCGATCACACGAAATGACTATCATCGTCGTTTTTGTCAAAAAATCAAATGACGGACACTGCGAGTCATTTGGAATTTTCCGTTGGGATGCCATTAAATGACGAGCGAAAAAATGACGATCACATGGTAATGACTTGCCTCATCAAAATGACAAATGTCACCTTTCCTATTATTTCGTCGTTCCAAACACGAAGTGCCGTATGTGCAAAATTTAACTTCACAGTAGAGCCAAAACAAAAATTTACGAAATTTTGTTTTCTTATGTTTTTTTTTTTTTTGCTTCAATTGAAAACTTTCAACAAAGCTAACCATTATTCGAGGATGTGGTTATTAAAATGTGTTAAAATTGTTTTTTTTCATAAACATTTACAATTTTTGAGTAAATTATATTCCAAGACAAAAATCGCAGATACGCCAATTCCTGTTTGGAACGACGATTTATATTTCGTAATGCTAATGACCAATGAGCAAAATTAAGCTACTGTCATTTAGTGTTTTTCTCTCAGCTAAATAAAAAATGTTAAAAAGAACTTTTGCGATGATGGTGGAAATTGCGGAGACGGCGTATTTAGCAGCGTGTGTGCTGGAAAGCAGTGAAAACGATCTTGATTACGAGCCAACGCGACGAAATCGGAGCATTTGGCAAAAGAAGTGGTTGAGCCGTCGCGAGAAGAGTGGATTTTGGGCTGGATTACTGCTCGAACTGCGCGAAGAAGAACCTGTACTATATCGCAATGTCCTTCGTTTGTCAGCCAATCAATTCGATTATTTGTTGAGGTTGGTGAAGCCAATGGATATTTTACATCACCAGCATCGATTGCACCTTGACAGAACTTTGTCTTGCCCAGTTTCGTCACGAACACCTTTAAGTTGCTGCGCATGCTATTCCACTTCTTTCTGGCTTCGGTTAAATCAACTGCGTCGATGGCCAGCTCTAGTACAACAATTGCCCAAGAATCGGTTTTGACATGTTGAAGTTTGTATTCTGGAACTGAGCTATCCAAAAGCGCCCGTTGCTTTTGCAAACAAAACAACTTAATACCAAAATTTAACTAAAATTGGGAATGTACACACAATTAGAAAAACCAAAAAATTAATGAATTAGGTAGTCAGTTATCTTTGTTTGAGAACTGTTTGGCAATGTTTTTTTTTGTAAACAAGATCTTCAACTACCAGTGTCAACGCTGTTCATTCTGACGAAATGTTTGAGCGTATCTACTGCCAGTATTGCATCTTTTAGTAATGACTTGACACGCTCTGGAACTGAGAGTTTGATTTCTTCATTGGTTTCATCGGAAGAAATTTCATATTAGTTGCGATTAAGAATTTCAAAAACATTTCATCCTCAGTAGGAGCACCAAAAAAATTTCATAGTACGTATGCCATTTTTTATTCTTATATGGTAATTGTTTGCGGGACTGACCCAACAATTTTGTTGTGGTACAGGGCATTGCTCTAAACATTCATTCGTAGATATATCCATCGGTTCGTTTTGTGGGATGTGACTATAGTTATTAAAGCGTGGTTGATTCGATTGGCGTGTCTGTGTACTGAGGTTTGGAAATGATCTGTTTGATTGGCGGATTCGGCCAAGATTATGATTCTGGACTTGATTATGTCCATAATATCGGTTTGAAGCTGTATTGCTGCTGCTAGTATTAGGTCTCATTGTTTGATTGAAGCTATCATTTCTATTATTACTAGAATTATTATGACTGTAATTGGGGTTATTTCTATAAACATGTTGATTCGGCTGAGACTGTGTGTTTATTTGTTGTCGATACCTATTAGTCTGTATTCCTGTAACTTCTAAGTATGATGCAATGATTTGATACGCGTTCTAGGGGTTCTATAGCTAATTATGCCTCTTAACAGGTTCAGGTAAGTTGTCTTTGAAAACCTTTAGAGCAATTCTATTGTTTGCAGCTGCTTGATCTGCACTCATTGTGTTATAAGTAGACATTATGAAGCCTTCCTAACAAGTTGTTTAATTTATTGTAAAAATCATGTACCACAGAATTGCATCGGCACAAAGTAATATTATCCAGTAGTGATACTTCTGATGCAGTTTCGCCCCGTGACTGCGTATTAGGATAGTCTTTAGCTCCTGCCATGTATCTATGTGTCCTTGTGACAATACTGTTTGACGAGCTTCATTGATTACCTTGTCTTGAATGTGGGCTAGTATTATTTTTTTAAAGATTACGTTAACTGATTCTATTATTGGAACTAATGCTTCTATTCTGTTTATGAAATTGCCTAAATCTGCCTTGTCGCCACTGAATGGCTTTAAGTTGCTAATGCTCTTAAGTATAAAATTAAATTTTTCAACTTCACTTAAACCTTCCATTACTTATAGCGATAGTTTGAGAGAGGGGTCAAATTGAAATGCTCTAATACCCGAATAAATATGGTAGCTACATATTTCACAAATTCACAAAAAAACCGACTGCGTAAAGTAAATTAAAACACAATCAATGAGACGACGGTACTTTATTGAACACAGACTGAAACTAAGATCCAAAACGACGAACTGAATCCGGTCGCAACGCGCACGATGTCGCAGCTCCTATCTGATTCTTCCCACGAAGATTCAAACAAAGCTGCAACTCAACACATTACAATGCTCTACTCAAATGTGAGTGCCGAGGAATGTGAGACGGACTCAATCCTCGTTTGGATTGGAAGAAGAGTATAGTTGTTTATGTAACTATATGTAGAGTTGTTAAGAAACTGGATACAAATATGTTTATGCTATATATACAATGTTTAATTCCTAACGTGGCTAAAAGCTTAAAATGTCTTGTCTCACGTAAATACTCCTTCACAAGTTCAAAGTGTGAATTATATTTGTTCTTTAGAATTTTTGTAAATAAAAAAATAAATATATTTTTAAATCTTTAGATACTTTATTCGTTCACAAAATGATAATAGTTCAATTTTAAAAATCAAGACAAACGTTTACGTCGGTTTGCTGGCAACTACTGTGTCGCTCCTTCTATGTTGTATCTATTTTATATCCATTATCCCGATGAGTCGTTTTCCTTATCTTCAGGGTTTATGGTCATTTTTCTTATCTTGTTTGTGTAGGGTGGATCATAAAATCTGTTATGAGTATTTGGTCTTGTTATCTCAGGTCATTTTTATTTGGATGTTTGTAGGTCTCCTGATGAGTTGCTTTTCTTATTTTTAGGGTTTATTTCCTCTTACTGGTTTAGGTACAGTTGAGTGTGTTGAGGGTTTATAAGTTGCGCACGTAGAGCGCTTACATTTCAAATGAAGGAATCATGGCATGCATCGGGATGGGAAGTGTCAACGTACCGAAACCTCAACTCGTCATCACAAACCTGCAAATAACAAATTTAATTAACATACAAAAAGAAGAGACAATAATAAGCGAACTTACCAGTATAAAATTTAAACCTCTGTTCCTTTCCTGTTATAAAATAAATGTTTGTTTACTGAAGGGGCCACTATTCGAGAGTGCGTGCCGTCAAGACATCCAACAATACCCAGAAAGCTGTGCTTTGTGTAGAATGCTAGTGCAACATTTTTTTTATCTTTGTCTTATCCAAAGTGAACGATGTTGCGCCTCCATGACATCTGAGACTTCTGCGAGCACTTTAATAAAGCTAGATTTTGCCAGACCAACATAATGGTCTATTCCAACCCCCGTTTGGTATCCCTCTTTCTCAGTTTTACAAATGGTGGGATTGCAAAGCTCTTTTTCGCCGGCCTTTTGCTATTCGGAACGTGTTCTTCTCCCATGTCCGCTTACTTCGCCATTTCATCCCTAAAATGGCAACTAACTGCCATTTTCCAAGTTATGAAACACCCTGAAGAATCTTAGTTTTAATCGCATCGCTTGTAATTATGGATATTCCGGAACTCTCGATGGCCATGATCATTAATTAATTGTGAAAACGAAAGACACCTTATTTACAAAACAAAAGGCGAACGAAATTAACTTTTGATTATTTATGTACTTGGTGTTTATTTTTTAATTTACATCGAATGCATTTCGAGTCCGATGCGAATCATCTTCACCAATCCACACATGATCATTTGTTTATAATCATTTGATAAGCCTGAAAATAAAATTGTAAAAATCCACTTATCACACACCTGGAGTCGAACTACATCAAGTTTGTGGCCGTCGTCACAATTTGATTGACGAAGTCGTCCCCAGAAGTGCTGTTCTCTATCCTCGTAATCAACTTTCTGAGTATACTTACGTAGTATAGTGTATTCGCTTAGTGAGTGGAAGGTCGTGCGTTCAGTCATAACTTGATCTCCCTAAGCAACTTAGAAAACACCCGTAGAGAAAAACCATACAACTGCACCAAAAAACTTCTTTCCTATCTCTCCATTCTTTCTAAGGTAAGTAGCACCGAAAAGCATGCAATGAAATATATGCCATTGCTTGGTGCTGCTTGCTGTTCACAAATGCTTGCGCTGTGTTCATAGCACAATAAGGGTACTGTAACATTTACGGTAAAGCCCAGTATCCTGCTTGCGCTAAAATTTAGCAGCAGTACTTCTCTCCACAGCGCAGATAAATGGCTGCTAAATTTGTGACACAGGAAATAGGTGGCAGAAAAACCATATGTTCTTGACAAATGTCAGTAAATATTTATATGTAAAATTTTTGATTTTTGAACATAAAATTCCAACACCAAATCACAATGCAACAGAAGAACATCACACAAAACAACATAAATCCAAATTTGTTAATCAAATTTGTAAATTTAAAATGAAAAGATATTAAGGACACATGTACCAGATCTCATTTGCACTCGCAACTCGACACTGTTGAATCTGAAATCGGCATATTGAGCTATTCATTTGGATATTTCTTTGATATACACATATCCAAATGATTAGTCTAAACATGCACGATTAAATTTATCACTCCCGTTAAAACTCACTCATTTTATTTAATTAAAATGCGGACGAAAAAACAAACCGAACGCACGCGACGAGCAAAACACGGAACTATAAAACTTTCCTTTTAATTAATATGATAACTCGTTTTCATCCATTTTCACAGCACAAACCACAAACTTCTTAACGAACTGTCAAAATTTATCTCCGATTTAATGTATGTACCAGGCAATTCTTTCGCGAGCTAAATAAGTGGAGACCTGTCATTCGCCGAGCAGACATTTTGTATGGCGGCCCATCTACGGGAAATTATGAATTTAGCAGGCGAACAGGATACTGCTTTGCTAAATGCTTTCGCTAAATTTTATCTTTGTAGACATTTTTGTATGGGAGATAAATTTTAGCGCGAGCAGGATACTGGGCTTAAAGCTTAGTACGCTGCTCGAGATAAATTTTCGCTCCCATACAAAATTCTCTGCAAAATTTAGCTGAGCTAAATTTTAGCGAACCCATTTAGCTGAGTGGTACGCTGCTCGAGCTAAATAATCCAACTTTTGTTTCAGAATGTACATCGTGTATCTGTCAAAACTTAAGCCCAGTATCCTGCTCGCGCTAAAATTTAGCAGCAGTAATTCTCTCCACAGCGCAGATAAATGGCTGCTAAATTTGTGACACATTAAATAGGTGGGAGAAAAACCATATGTTCTTGACAAATGTCAGGCAGGATGTCAATTTGCAGGAACGGAAAACAAAAGGCCGATTTGTAAAAGACGTTAGAATACTTTGAATTTAAAAAAAATACAATTTTCCACAACATTTTTAATTATCAAATCAATTTTATTAAATGCAAAACAGAGTACATTATTTTACAGAGCGCAACAAGACAATTTCCGAGTGTTGGTCCCCAACATAAAATTCCAACCCCAAATCACAAAATGAAAAGACCAGATCTCATTTGCACTTGCACACTCGACACTGTTGAATCTGAAATCGGCATATTGAACTATTCATTTGGATATTTGTTTGATATACACATATCCAAATGATTAGTTTAAACATGCACGATTAAATTTGTCACTCGCGTTAAAACTTTCACGCATTTTATTTAATTAAAATGCGGACGAAAAAACGAACCGAACGCACGCGACGAGCAAAACACGGAACTATAAAACTTTCCTTTTAATTTAATTTAATTCGTTTTCATCCACAAACACAGCACAAACCACAAACTTCCGAACGAATTGTCAAAATTTATCTCCGATTTAATGTACCAGGCAATTCTTTTGCGAGCTCAATAAGTGGAGACCTGTCATTCGCCGAGCAGACATTTTGTGTGGCCCATCTATGTGAAATTAAGAATTTAGCAGGCGAACAGGATACTGCTTTGCTAAATGCTTTCGCTAAATTTTATCTTTGTAGACATTTTTGTATGGGAGATAAATTTTAGCGCGAGCAGGATACTAGGCTTTAGCGCGCCTATTGAATGGGTCGGGACATTTTTTTCGAGCTACATTTTGACAGATCGCTGTGCTCTGTTGTTTGTTATATAATATATTCCAATTGTTTTCAAAAGATGGTTGATCGCGAATTTATGGAAGAGGAGTATCTGGAGCTAGAGTCGTTTATTGAATTGCAAGAGAAATCCTCGGAATTAATAAAGAAAAAAAGAAAACGAATAAATAAAACGATTTTTAGCGTAGAGCAGAAAAAAAAGTTGGCGATGCTGGTGGTATGGTGCCTGGCAGATAGGTACCACAGCAACTTGGACGCAGTTAACGCTGATTGGAGAGCAATATCTGAATCAATAGGAAAAACAAGTAAGTTCCGTTTACAATGTGTGGACTTGCTCGTCCGAATAAGGTAGTTGTGCAAATAACAGCACGCACTCAATCTTTTGGGACTTGTCTGGACCACAAAACAATGTTCTGGAAAGGCAGATCCATTTGGAAACTGCAATTCCAAAGCAATTCTCTACACAACGTCGTGCCCTGCTTATCCTGTAGTTCGCGATTCGTTCCTCGTCTGACAGCTTATTTGGCTTTCTTGGTGCATATGGTTTAATTATCCGCTTTTTAAGCGGAAAAGCATCATCTGCGACAAAATAAAAAGGCAGTTCCTCCAATCCAACTGGCATGTCCGGTGGAAATGGCAACTTGTCTTGATTAATGTCCTTTCCAAGTTGAGTTGCTCCAAAAACATTAGCGTCACCTTCACTCCCATACGCTCCTACATCGATGTACACAAATCTATAGTTTGCGTCTGAAATTGCCATCAAAACGATGCTATGGAATCCCTGATAAGAAAAAAATAAACTTTAAAATTACATATTTATTGACACCTTCAAAGGACTCACTTTATAATTGTAGAACATGCTTCCCGCATTTTGTGGACATTTGATGGCAACATGCTTCCCATCAATTGCCCCTACGCAATTCGGAAGATTCCATTGAGCATTAAATTCATTGGAAATCTTCAGCATTTGAACTTCGTCTAGCGGAGGAATTTCTCCGGATAAGGCTTTGCAAATTGCAGAACAAACATCTTCTAGAATTGTTCCAAAATGTTGTTTGCTTATCCTATATACTGCTGCAATGTGTCTTTGTATTGCCCCACTTGATAGAAACCTGAAATGAATTTGTCGTAAATCTATCACTTCAACAAAGGAATATTTCTATGTACTCTATTACGACAGCAAATTTTTCTAGTGGGGTAATGTTATTCTGTGGCCTGGTGTGTCTTAGAGGCAGCAGTTATGGTTCAACAAGTTCGAACAGATTTCTAAAAGTTCTTGGATCCATACGAAAGTTTTCCTTGAAAACTTTTTCGTTTGCCACCATGTCCAAGAACTGTAAACGGATAAATTAAAGTTTATAATAGTTATATATAGCTATGCACAAATATTTGTACGTACGGCTGTTTCAAAATGTCCCTTTGTTTTTCTTTCTTTCAAGTAGGGATTAACACGAATAGAAGGAAGCTTTTTTTGTTGCATTGCAGCTGTTGCAATGATTTGCTGCTGCACAGATAATTAATTCCTCTTCAATTTCATTTGTGTCCATTCTTGTTATTAAACTTTAAATTTTTTCTCAATTGAATTGAATTGTTGTTGCAACTTATTTTCAAAGAACAGCTGTTTTTTTGTGACATCTATCCACAGCCCTCCCTTTGTCAAATTTTAGCGAGAACTTTAGCTGATGTTTGGAGAGAAAAGTTGGAGACCAGATAAAATTTAGCTTAGCTCGAGCAGCGTACTACGCTTAAGGCGTAAAACTAATTATAAAAAAAAAACATCAGTTGAACCAACTTTCGGTTCATAACAACTAAAAAGTACTGTTAATAAAGCTCATACAGAGTTAGTGGATTAAAAATAACATGAGTCAAGTTGATTAAGAAAAATCGATTAAAAATAAACGATTTATCAATTTCCGCTTCGAAATATTTCGATTGTAAATAGGAAACTCTGTAGAATTTAACCGACTTACTTTGTTGCTATTAGCCGATCCAGTTGGAATCGAACCAACTTGCTCTGTTGTTATAACCCAAGTCACTTGGTTAAAATTAGCCAACCTACTTGGTGCATTTAACCAACTTATTCTGTTGTTGGCCAACGTTCTTGATTGAAATTAACCAACATACTAAGTTAAATTTAACAATCTCAATTTGTTGAAATTATCCAACCTTCTTTATTGAATTTAACCAACTAAAAGGGTTGAATTTAGCTAACTCACTCGCTTGGAACTAGCTGTCCTACTTGGTTTAATGGAACCAGGTTGGTTGAACCTAGTTCAAAGTTATTTCATAGCAATGAGTTATTCGTGGTTTCATTCAATCTGTTAGGAATTTTCAAACCACTGCCATTCCCCTACTTCTAACAGTCCGTTTGCAGACGGCATTTTCCTCTTCCTCAGCTCTCTCCCAAATCACCGCTGCAAACGTCCACTTATTTCTGCATTCAATATCACTTTTTTCCAATGGTTGCGAATTTCTTCCAAAAAGCGGTAGGGAATGTGTGTGTGTGTTCGAAGCACCCAAAACAGGCAATGAATTATTTGCTGGGTGCTGCTTGCAGCAACAAAAATGCCTGCACTGTGGCAGCACTATAAGAGAACTGTATCAATTACAGAAAAATAAAAAAATCCCTTTAGCGCACACTAATTGTATAAATGAGTTGGTGTGAACGGTGCGCCACAGTTGGAGCAAAGGCGAGATACAGCATTGCATGCTGGGTCAGTTGTTGTTTCCAATACAGCATTCACACACGGTGCATTGTTGTTGTTACGTCGATCCAAGAAAATGTTGTTTGCATTTGCCGCTTCATATATTTTGCAGGTTTCAATTACCTTTTTCAATAGATCATCTTTCCCGTCCAATAGCTTTAGTTGGAGTTTTGTATCATAAACACCGATAATTATCCGATCACGTAACATCCGATGTTCGTAAGTAGCGCCACACTTACAGCCGTATTCACAAAATCGCAGCTGAGTTCTTAACTCTGTTTCAGAATCAGTAAACGATTGGTTTTCTTTTTGAACGACTGTATTAAATTTATATGATTCCATAGCAATATTCTTCCTCTTTGCCCGATATTTAAAATCGATCCATGCCTGCAATAAACAAATTAATTTTGTTACTTTACTCGACCAAAAGTAATTATTTGTGAGATACATGGCTTTGACAAAAAAATTTACCGAATTCAAGTTCTTCTATGGCGAGAATTTGCAAAATAATTTCATTGTTTCCTGACTAAGAACAACATGTTTAAATTTTGTTGCGATTGCCACTTATTCACTTTAATGAATCTCTATATATTATGTACTTTGGTTATTGTACACTTACCTTCCTCCAAGCATTTACTGATTTATTGGGTAGTCCAATGGCATTTAATTTCACAGCCAAATCAGCCCGCAGCTGGTTCTTTATCTGCCTACCCTGTGTGGTTTTCGGAATATAATTTTTTGCCATTTCAGGGTGCTCGTCCATAAAATTTATGAGACATTCCAATTGCCTTGGCGTTGCTGACCTAGTGCGTTAATTTATAGATCAATTATTTAACTAAAAGTTATTGAACACTTACATGATATTGAATTTTGATTTGAAATGAATCGTGTTCGAGTCGTGAACAAAGAGAAAACCCAGAGTTTCAAGGTTAATGGGGCAAACTGTACACCACTTAAATTTAGACCGCAATAAAAAACTGTTCGTCTTTCAACGTTATAAAAGGCTGTGTTTTATTAAAAATTACGTTAAACATTTTAGATATGAGTATTTGAGATTTTGTCTAATAAATTGACAGAAATTCCCTTGTGGGATTTTATGATGAAAATGGGTGAGTTCCATCTCACGCGACGTCACCGTCACCGTCATCGTTGCCGTCATCGTTGTCGTCATTGTTGTCGCCAACATTCTCCCCCGCCAACAAAAATATTCTTGCCAGTTGTTCACTTCTTCTGTGCTCCTCAACGCAACAAATTAACTCATAATCATCTTAAACTCTACTCAACACTTCACACAAACCCAGCGACGCCCAGTGATCAAACAGACAGATCCGTTTTGCATGCAAGGATCACAATTAATCTACACACGCCTATGCACTACGATACAGTCCAAGAAACCCTACACACTCACAACTACCCATTTGATGCAAATGCTCCGGCATTAATATACAACCTCCTGCAGAAAGCCTTCATAGAGGTTGAGAAATAATATTTAACTCTAACTTTACATGACACTCTACAGGTGATATACCCGTCATCATCCCAAAGAATTACAGATAAACGTTATCAAACTAAACATAATTAAAATACCCACACGTGTAATGAAGACGCTATCAACAATATATATATATACACCCACAGAACCACGAATATTAAATGCACTTACACAACACACTACAATGAATTTAATTAATCAAACAATACAATATGTAGTGGTGGAGTTTTGAGCTTGCTACTGTGTATTATTGTGTTTTCCCTATTGTTGGTATATAAGCGTACCACGCTGTAAGTATAGGCGATTGCTCGCCGCAATTTGAGAGAAAATACTAAAGACAATACTGCCGACTTTAAGTATGTAAATTATTCTCCGTTTTATTCATCCAAAAACCATTCCTTAAATACTATTTACAAAACTGTTATACTTATCTCTTATCTTACTTCTACTTACATTATTGCTATGAATATCTTATTCTACGTTCTGATTGGCTATGCACCATTCATAGGATCTTATGTCTATTGAGTGATATTTAGTTCAATTGAGTGCATGACACACCAAGTTGTGTGGCACATTGCACTCTATTGAACTTTACATTCTTCGTCACTTTATTATTGTTATGTACAGTGGTGTCGGCAAGTGGGTACACTACAACGCACTACAATAAATTAATTAATCAAGGAATTCACTCACCTGCATTCTCAGCGTTCCCGAAAGAGTAATTAATTCTACATTTAATACAATAACACAAACAAATCGATTAAATCCCGCACTGCACAACAAACGTTCACAACGTAATAAAAAAAAAACCGAATGAAGCTGCAATTGAAAATAACATTCATAATGATACATCGATATCCCCTTCAACCTCATGTTGTGTAATGTCAAACGCGGGACCCTGAAGTCGAGTTTTTACGATCTCCAGAAAGGTCGGTTGGTCGGCTTTTTTGGTTGATGCAAAGAGGATGTTGCCGCAGGACAAGAATTTATTTAGTTCGGATGGCTTGCCATCAAAGATCGGGATGATATTGAATACATCCGCTATTCCTACGTTAATATCCATGGTAGGACAATGGGGTAGATCTTCCTCAAAAGAAAAATGGAAGGGCAAATTCTCAAAGAGGGAAGCGCTTATTTGTGCTTGGCTTACCGCCTGCCTAGTGACGTATAGTCGTGGAATTTTGAAGGGTAAAAACGAAACAGAATCAAGGTTTAAAAGGGAAGGAGTCGCGAGAGTAATATGCGTAAATATGTATAAATGTAAAAAAAAATATCTCTTAGCTTATTTTCCTAAAATACCTTGAATAAATCTGCTGCTCTTGTCGTGGCTGAAGTTGCTGCGTAGGTGAACTGCTGCTGGAAGTTTTCCTCGTTGCCAGGTAAGCGGCTTGCGCCCTACAGATGTGGATCTCCTGGTCTTTTAGAGCACTGCCCAAACTTTGCCTCCGGCGTCCGCTTGGGAATTCGCCAGGTCTTATGGTCTTGGGACTTTTTTTTGTTTCACTTGCTGATGTTTTTAGCCCCAGCACGCTTTTACACTTTTTTTTTCACTCTATATATATATTTTTTTTTTCACTCTCTGATGTATTGCCTCAGAAACGCAGAAAAAACTCTTCAAAAACTGTTGGTAGTTGGGACCGTATGTGGGATCCCACCGCTGCCACCAATGTTATGACAGGCATATCGACCGTGCTTTCCTCGTAAGGTGAGGAGAAGAGTCGATACCGGGAGAATCGTCGATTTTATGAAAGAAAAGTCACTTTGCTTTTTCTTATGTGTACTTTATTATTATTATTCACTCTAGGGCCCGCTGTCTCTATGATTTTGGCTGCGACCTTTCAAGTAGTAAGTTTTAGTAATTTACTGGTTCTAAATCAAACGTCTTCTGACCTCCCTATTCCATTCCTTGTCCTTTTATACTAGTTTTCACTCGTGGGATCCATCCCCACTACGCACATATGATATTTGACACTTTCCATATGAAAATGCGTTATGCCGCATTTCCATATGGAAAATGCGCCCTCATCATAAACATCGATCCCATGTCAATCGGCACCAATAATCAAAAATAAACGTTGACCTGCGTTGTCCCAATTACAGTGCAATGGTTCCTACGGTTATTTCCTGTATTCATGCACTTTACACCGGCTCTATTGATTGTATATCTGCTACCCATACCCATAGCCATAGCTATACCGGTGCTTGATACACAACAAGCGACAATTCATAATTGCAGTGCATGGTGATAATTAGAGCCCGGATTTTCATGCTCTAAAAAACACAAAATATGCGCCTAAAATATGCACTTAAAAGAACTAAATATGCCATAAAAAAACCAAAATATGCCATAAATAATCAAATACATGCTGCAAAAATATTCAAAATTAAAGGAAAAAACATTGAAATAAAAAAAAAACAGTCTTTTATTCATACAAAGTTTTCACAGCAAAAAGTAGGTAAAATTAACATAAAACATAAAATTCAGGTAGGTTTAACAAAAAATAAATAGGTTTTGTTAGCATGAATCATGAAATTTTTTCTGAAGTTTTCAAAACTGAAACCTTTTGGCGATTTGGTCTCAAAAAACATTTCTACATGGAAAATTACCTCTCCACGTCAACAGTCGTTATCCAAGTACTGTTCCTTATTCTCATTTAAGGATAACATGGTGGAGATATTTTTCATTTTCATATATCCTTCGTTTTTTTCAAGAACATTTTCTATTTTTTTTACAAACAGATTAACCTATTGGAGACTCTACTGCATTAATTTTTGAAACTGCTTCGTCCATTTATTTGTTTTTTAAGTGAGTTCCACAGCATCAAACACATCTAATTCCCTAACAACGCTTTCAAACTGCTAAAAATATTTGGCATAATACAACACTGCACTAATCCATGTTCCCCATCGTGTTATAATGGGCTGAGGTGAAAGAGACATTTCCGGATATTTTTCTTTAAAAACATCTACACGGGACGGAGCTTTTAAAAATATTTGTTTGCCCTTTGACACTAGTGTGTCAACATCTTTGCATTGGATATAATTTCTTCTGCGACTCGGTGGAGTCCATGAACCAGACAAGTGACATGAATTATTATTGGATAAAATACTTTCAATGTACGAGCTGCTTTCACCATATAAGGCAAAAACAAAAGGATTTTATTTTTGTCTATATTGTCTCCAAGTAAGTTTGCAGATTCTCTAAAAGCTCCAGCGATTGTAGCGTGGTTTGTTTTGTCCAGCTCAATAACATTGGCTAAGTATTTCTTTTTGCTAATTTCCTCATCTTGATGTAAGACACCAACAACTACGTTAGCAACAAATAGACCCTGTATATCAATGGTTTCATCAATGGAAACCCATAAAAAATTATCTTTCAGATTTATTTTAATCTCATCGAAAACACGAGTAAACACTTTTTCAACATAGTTTTTTCTTATTGTAGATTCGTTGGGTATAATTTCTTTTGTTTACTTTTTGAAAAAATTTCTCAAATATGTGTTGTTAAGTTTTTCTAAAGGGATGTCGGCATATGAAAAAAAAAAAATTTAAGGTTCCTTTGCATTTCGTTGAAATCAATTTTTTAGGTTTAAAGTTTTTTTTTGAAATATGCACGAAAAATATGCATTTATTTTTAAAAAATGCTTAATAAGCCCAAATATGCATTTATATCAAAATATGCAAAAATATGCGCTAAGGATTGAATGCCATTTTAAAGCAAATTTCTTAATTCGGAAAACTATCTGATTCATTTGCTTCTAAGGCTGTCCAAAAAATATATGCATTTGCATAGAAATCCTGGCCCTAGTGATAATGAATTTAGGTAGATGAAGTATTATATGGAACATTATGTATTTCCATATAGTCTTCGTTTCGCCTTACTCTGGCCCATATAATTGTGTATCTGCTATTCTAGTGTAGGTATGTGAAGTATAAATGTAGATACACAATCAGGCGACAAATGTTTAACAAGTGCAGTGTAAGGTTACTTTTGTGAATGGGTTCATGGAAGATGAAACACTTATTGGATTTAAACGTTTTAATGTGTTTGATGGCTCGGTTGCGTGAATGACAAGAAAGATGATACACAGGGTATGCGTTCTAGGAATGGCAACCGATGAGTGATATACAAAAAGGGGTGTCGTACTGGTCGTATATAGTGGGTCATAACACTCACTTGGAGCTCCAGTCTATCACCGACTAAACCAATATCTTCGCTTCACCCCTCATCTCTAGTTCCAGTCCATCACCAACCAAAATAATGTCTTCGTTTTCACACCTCATCTCAACTTCCAGTCCATAAACAAAACTCTTCGCAAACTCTTCAACTTCCAGTTCAATACTCTTATCATATACTCATATCAGCGAGAGGAAGGCAAACAAGAAAAAACAATTTTTTTTCTGCATATGCGCTCGTCTATATACCCAAACGGGATCATGTGTGGATTCGAAAATCGATTGTTGGCGTAATTGCTGTGTTCTCTCGCAAACTGTTTGTTGTTGTTTTCCGTGTCATTGTCTGACCATGTACATTTGCATTAATCTCTTGTTTCGTTTCATGTACCCAAACGCATTGTTGTCAACAACCGAGTTACCAAGGGATACATTATGATGGATAAGTGAGACAAAGAGATCACGAAAAGCACGCCAATTCTCGTAGCTGCCCGAGAAAACAGGCAAGTTGATTTTAGGAAGCCTTATCTCTGCCGACCTGGGCGCCTTTGACGAACCTTCTGTGGTGTCTTGCGGTTTGTCATTCAAGGTCACCTTAGAAGCTTCTGCTGTGTCGATTGCATCGAGAAGATCGCTACGATATTCGAAATACGATTCCTTAATTGTCTCGTAGATGTCATCCAATGCAGACTCCATTGTCTTTTCAAGCGTGGACAAACGACCCGATAAATAATTTGTTGTACGCCTGGTTAGACCTGTCTTGGCGAAGTTAGAGATATCCTTCTCCAACTGTTTTAAAATCTTTCCTAACATACCCTTTTTCATGTTTGAATTATGGTTTATATATAGATATAGTTGTAAATATATATATATACGTGCAATAAAGATATGCACCCAGTAAGGACACCACACAAATGCACTTACAGTGAAGTCTCACTTATATGAACTAATGATTGTTGGGCTAGTTCATATAACCGAAAAGTTCATATATTGGAACTATGTAGCAAAAAATATATTTTATTGAAACGGTTAATGTAATGAAATTAAATTACATATTACAATACAGAAAATAATTCGTTTTAATTTTGTTGAGCTAAACTCGTTTGAAGAAGTTGGATATTTTTGTTTGGGCATTTTTTTTAAATCCAAGTTCAATAGCTCCTTCACGCATTTTTCTCAGCATCAGTAGTTCTTCGTAAGGACGCTCATTTTCTGAAGCCCAATCCATCAGTGTGTTAAGAGCTTTCATTGCCTCCCCAAGCTGAACTCTTTTTGTTGTTTTATCCTCTGGAGTATCATGGCTTAGTGAATCGTCATCATCATCATCGGTATCTTCTGTTATAGGCATGGGGTCCTCTGTTAACTCTTTCCAAGCTTGATTGCCGACATTTTCATCAGGGGCGACTTCTTTCATCATCGCTAAGCTCATGTGAGCAGCATCAGCTAGTTCGGGCTGAATTGCTTGAAAATACTTAGACAAAGGCGCATCATCTTCTTCAGTAAAGTCCTGTTCATCAGGATTGTAAAATATCTCACGCCAACATTTTGCGATTGTATCTGCTCTGATTTTCTCCCAAGCACTGGCTAAATATAAAATAGCATCTCTTATAGTTATTGCTTTTAAAAGGTCGTATATGCTCTTCTCCCCTCGTGTTATAATGTTATGCAGTAAAAAATTGCGGTAATACAGCTTTGTCAGCCTTATTATGTTCTGATCCATGGGCTGTATAAGTATAACTTGACCATCAGCACTAATCAGCTGATCGGCAGGAGGATGACTAGGAGCATTATCCAAAAGAAGCAATGCTTTTGGAGGATATCCACTCTCCACTAGATGGTTTTGGACCTGAAAAAATGGAGAATTAACTTTGAATTCGATTAACAAATGTTTAAAAATACCTTTTTTACAAAAGAATTATGAAACCAATTTCTAAAAATCGAAGCATTCATCCAAGCTGATTTTGAATAATCATAATCAACTGGAATTTCAAAATTTTTAAATGATCTTGGCTTTTTGGGTTTACCAATAACTAAAGGCCTTAATTTATGAGTGCCAGTAGCATTAGTACATGCTAAGAATGTTATTGGCTCTTTTGCTATTTTCCTTCCGGGGGCAGTTTTTTCACAGGCGGATACAAATGTTTTACCTGGAAGCATTTTGAAGTAGAGCCCAGACTCATCTGCATTATAGATTTGCTCCTTTTCTAGTCCAAGTTGCTTAATTTTCTGGTCAAGTTCAAGCTTAAATGGAGGAATAAGTTCCGGCTGAGACGATAGCTTTTCTCCGCATATAGCCAACAATCGGATGCCAAACCTCTTTTTAAATTTCGCCATCCAGCCGTTACTGGCAGAAAAGGTCTTTTCTTCTCCGTATTTGAGTTTGAACGAAATTAAAGCTTGATTTCGTAAGATTTCACTTGAAATGGGCACATTGGCTTCTCTTTGCCTGAGAAACCACTTGTACAAATGCTTTTCCATCTCCGGAAAATCTCCTTGGTGAAACTTTTTTTGTTTTGCGGTTCCAGAAACCATTTTAGCTGTCAAAGATTTAATGTTTGCACTGTTTTTTTTTTATTCCCACAATGGTGGACTTTGCAATGTTGAATTTATTTGAGAGAGTTTTAGCAGACTGCCCCTTTTCTAATTCCATTATAATCTGTCCCTTCTGCTCCATATTCAAACACTTACGAATTTTTCGTTGTTTCCGCGCAACCATCGACATTATAACGTTAGTATTTTTTACACAAAAAAAAAAACAAATCACCACCGAACCGATGTTGCTTCTTCGAAAATGAGCACGAACTGACTTGCACGTCCAAATACAAATAAGTAAAATAAAACGTAAAAAATCTGTCTAGACAAAATAACTGTTTTTACTTCAGAAAAATTTCAACACAAATTCACTTATATGACACTGCAGTACATTTATAAGAGTATCAGTTCATATAACTGAATTGCAGTACAAAAATTCTGTGGTTCATATATTGGAATAATTCATATAACTGAGAGTTCATATAAGTGAGACTTCACTGTACTTGTCAATTTCAGCTTCTCGTCCAATTCCCGTCGCACACTCTCTATGCAATTTGATAAATCCAGCGATGAATATTGCTGATTGCCTTAGAAAATCGCCGACGACAGAACACACTGTTGTTGAAAAAATATTCGTGCTGGTGGTGATGAATCCCGCGATGAATAATGCTGATGGTTGTTGTGTTGAAAAATTCCGACGGCAAAACACGATGTGCTGATATTTTTACAGAATCGCTGACGGTAGAACACTCGTTTCTTTTAATTGTAGTATTCGGTTTAACTTGCCGAATGCCAAAAAAAAGGAAAAATCTCTGGTCACAATAAGTGTCGAGTTAAAAAGTTACGCGTAGATGGACCAAAATGTTCGAGTCGTGAACAAAGAGAAAAACCAGAGTTTCAAGGTTAATGGGACAAACTGTAAAACCAATTAAATTTAGACCGCAATAAAAAACTGTTCGTCTTTCAACGTTATAAAAGGCTGTGTTTTATTAAAAATTACGTTAAACATTTTAGATATGAGTATTTGACATTTTGTCTAATAAATTGACAGAAATTCCCTTGTGGGATTTTATGATGAAAATGGGTGAGTTCCATCTCACGCGACGTCACCGTCACCGTCATCGTTGCCGTCATCGTTGTCGTCATTGTTGTCACCAACAATCGTAACAGAACAATTTTTAACAATAACAGCATAAATGTCATTTTCGATATGTCATTTGTTGTTTTTAGCAGTTCTCAAACTGTCTACAGTTTAAACGATGGACGACACGATTGAACGACGCGATTGTGCGGTTACACGAAGCAAGCTTTTGACGACGTCGGTTAGTACAATCCTTTGGACGACGATCGTCTTAAAAGTTACGCGATGAGAGCCCAGAAGTGTTGATTTACGCTCCAGGAGACTTATGCTGTCTATGCTCAGCTCACGTGCTCTCGATAGCCTCACGTTTGCGACTTTCGCCGATTTCATGGCTGTGGCTGCCCGTGTCCTTTCCGTTGCGCTTAAGGTCAGCTGTTTGGTGGGCCATTGGTCCTTAGGTCCGCTCAGCCATCGCGGTCCATGCCACCACAAGGATGAGTCGTGCAGTTGCTCTGCGGAAATCGCCCGTGATCCTAGGTCCGCTGGGTTGTCTTCAGAAGCAGCGTGCTTCCAGGGTTGGTCTCCTGCAAGCCCTTGTAGGTCATGGGCACGTTTTCAAGGTTTCCAACCTTTTGAACGTTAAGTTCTTTTCTAAAAACACACTTTGCTTTTATTAAACTAACCGAAGCACCCGTATCCAATAACATTTTATATACACAGTCTTTATAATTTATATAAATGTAAGGGCTTTCTTCACTATTTAAAGAAAACGCTGCCTTACTCGTAGCGCTTTTTAATCTCGAAAATTTTGAGCTTGGCCACCATGATTATTTTTGGAATTTGAATTCCAATTTTTTGAAAAACAATCCTTTGTAATACCGCCAAGTGGAATCTTTTTATAAAACAAAAAATAAATCGAACTTCTAGACTTCTAGATTTGATATTTCCTTTATTTAAAATTGAAATTGAATAAATTGAGTTGGACTTAAAACTAGGTCTTAAGACTAACCCTCCGCTGATGAGATGATCTTCCAAACATCTTACCACACGAATTGCATTTTACATTTGGCTTTTTAGTAGGATTCTCTTTTGAGAAACACTCGTTTGCCTTGTGTCCTATTTTCCCGCATTTGAAACACTTGAACTGGTTAGTGTTTATTTTGAACAAATTATTGTTAGAAAAATCAGTCTTAGGAGTGTTCTTTAAATAAAGCAGACGTGCTTCCTCATGCTGGGCATGTCTGGCTGCTTCTGCTAATGTTGCCGGTCTACAGTTATTAACGTAACTGCATATTTCTGGGTTTAACCCATTTATGAATATATTTAAAATCATTTTGTTTTCTATATACTCGTGTATAACTTGAAGATCTTTGGGTCTTTTGCATCGGAACCAAGCCTTCGAGGCATTGTTTCCATAAATTGTTGGAACTGCCGTACGGTGTTAGTTCCTTGTTGTGCGCCAATGAGCTCTCTGTAGAGTCCCAACGTACTATTTGTCTCCTTGTAGAGTTAAGTTTAATACCAGGGATATGGATAAAAAAACTCAAACTCAAACTCAATTTATATTTTAAGGAATACGACTTTATTCTTTGGCTTTCCAAACTAAACTGAACTTAAGAATATAATAATTTTTACCTTCGTTTATGTCTTGCTTGTGCAGCATATTGCTGCACGTACAATATGATTCATTCTTATCTGAAATATATTATGATTCTCTTGCAATTGAAATATGATATGTTGCATTTGCGGAACGCATCATCACAATGCGTAGACTGGGTACGGTTGAGACAATTTCGCTTATATCGTCCATAATATTGATTTCTGTAATCCGAGCGATGAAGAAGGCATGTTCAATGAAAAAGCGGGTTTCCATCTACAAATTGGGAGTGCCTTTTTAGTGCTCCGTGCATTATTTTTTGTAGAACATGGAATTTAAAAAAAATCTTCTTTGTTTCAACCGTACCCATACCAGGGGCGGTTGAAACAGCGATTGGGGTCAGTTGAAACACATGGAAATAATAAACATATAGTACTGTTAAATACGTTAAATTCATTCTTTTTTATTTTTAAGTATTAATACGACACTGTTTGACAATGCTTATCACATATTGCAGTATTCGAAGTTATATTTAATTTTTATTTAATAATAATTCATGTAGGTAAAGAAAAATAACAAAAAAAATCAACTGTATTTTAAAACAAAACGAATAAAACGAAAATAAATAAATAATCCATATCTTTACCAAACAAAACAAACTTAACGAAAATAATTTTAAAATAGACCGAAAGAAAACCTTACTTCAAACATAATTTGAAGTGTCCTCCTTCTGCGCACTCTTCGTGAGCCCACAGTTTACAGACAGTGCACTGTATCCACTTTTCTCCAGATCTGCTTTCTGAATAGGGAGAAATGCAAACAAGGCAGAAGCTTTTCTCTTCTTCAAATGATGAATCCTGCTGTCTTTTTGTTTTCTTCTTTTCGGTATTTCTTTTCTTTTTTTCACCATATAATTTTTTTTTACTTGCTTAGCTTTGGTTCGTTTTCTTGCTTCATATTCCTCTTGTATCTGTTCTTTCTCCGGATTGTCAAGGTAGATGATAGACTTCCTGGTTAGGCTAGGCCTTACTGTAGTTTGTCAAGTCAGTCTGTCATCTGGAAGTCTTTCTTGCACGAACTCTTGGCATCTGGAAAGCAAGAAAACTAAACAAACATTTTGTTTCAACCGTACCCAGAAAAAATGTTTCAACCGTCCCCAACCCCGCTTTAGTTACAAAAATGTATATAATTATGGTCACACGTTGAAACAAGTCACTGCGATGCGTTCTACGTTCTTCGTTTCAAACACAAACACATACTCAATACTCTAACATGAATAAAAACACAGAGATATAAAAAAAAACGCACAAAAATACTTACTTTTGGTTATCGATACACAAAAAGTGCTCTTTTAAACAACTACTTTGTGTTGTTTTAACCGTCCTTTGTTTCAACCGTACCCAGCCTACCCTACTATGGCCGAAAAGGTCTGCTTACTATTTTCGTTGGCCATGCCTAACTTTATCATACCGAATCCGGTATCCATCATCAGCATCCCATCCGCAGATTGTGGGACAACCGATTCCACTATCCTTGCAAATGATTGCACTCCTAATAGAACGTGTATTTGACCCGGAGTGAAGTATTCTGGGTCCGCCAATCTTACGTGACAGTCCTTTTCCAATGGAGCCTCCAGCCTTAACGTTGGAGTGACTGGTTGCCACCGACTTTCCTTAGGTAATATCCAAAATCTATCCTCTATGTAATAATCTGACTCAAACCAAGGATGCACCCTAAGCGAGACTTCTTGCCGAACTTGAAATGGATTTCCGTCTATGCCTACCAGCCTCCTGGTTATGGGTTTGCTCCCCCACCCCGTCTGGCGGAAAAGAGAATTTGAAATAATGTTCAACTGGGCGCCTGTGTCTAGAATAACCCTAATAGGACCAAAGAATACACCTTCCCATGATAGCCTTACCATAACTGTAGGATATAAAGAATTCTTTCCCCTTTCCAAATAACAATTCGACAAAAAATAATGTTTATCCTTTATTTTCGTATTCTCGTTATGACTTTCCATTTTGCTCTTCTTACCATCTCTACAGAACTCGCTACCTGCTTTCCTTTTCCTTAATTGTCCTTCCTTCTTTCCCCTGATGCTGCTGCTACTGGTCAAGATGTTTGATGGCTTGTTCAGCTCCTTCATCGGGCATAATACGCTATTGTGCGCTGGTGACCCTGGGCAGCGGATGCACTTACCCTGGTAACAGTTGCTGGTGTTGTGTCCCCTCTTCAGGCAGTTGGGGCAGAGCTTCCTTCTATCGACAAAATCGTCCCTTGCTCGAAGACTCAAAGCTAGGAAGTCCGGACATGCGTAGACCATATAATCGCCCGCGTACAGATCGCATGGGAACTTCTTCTTGGATGAAGTCCGGTTCGTATTTCCCATCTTTGCGCTTGCTGTCCTTTCCAAGTCTTTTCTACTTTCCTGCTGCTCTTTCTGATTGCCGCTTGCCGTCCTTTGCCTCGATCCGTGGCCAGCTGCCTGCGAATCCTGTATTGCAACAGCTTGCTTATCCACAAAGGATAACATGTCCGTTAGGTGGGGAAACTCATCCACCCGCTGCAGCTCCCATTGCTTGGCCGTTTCCCTATCCAGCCGCTCGTGTAGGCCGTGGACGAAAACGAAATCCCAGTGATCTACTGGTAGTCCCTGCGCTCGCAGTTGACGCACCGCCTCATGGGTGATGTTGGACATCTTCTGGAGGTCATTCGCAGTAGCACTTTCCTCTAACCGCTGCAGCTCGTAGAAACGCCGCAAGTGTTCTCGACAGACTAGATACTTGTTGTCGTATAACTGGTTTAGTCTTTCCCATGCCTCTGCGTAGCTTTCTTCAGTGAATTGCCACTCCCCTAAGGTACGAGCAGCCTTTCCAACCAGTGACTTCCTCAGATAGGAGATCTTGTATGCGGCATTGATGTCCTGCCTATCATGGACCGCCGCCATAAACCTGTCTCTAAATCCCTGCCACTTGGTGAAGCAGCCATCAAAGTTGCCCCAGGTATTCTGCAGGTCGTGCTGCTGAAAGGGCATATTAACCTGGACCGCTATTCTTTCCTTTCCCCCTTCTTCACCGCTGCCCATATTGGGTTTGGCCGCTTCTATCCTGCCTTCTAGTTCCGCACACGCGTGGAAGAATTTCTCTTCCAGGGTCACAAATCCTTCGATGTGAGCTTCCTCGTCACCACTTTCCAAACTTTCCATCATTGTATCGTATCGATTGCAATGCTTCGCCCATTCCTCTTTCAATCTTTCCAACCTTATAGCCGCACCTCGTTGGTCTAACTTGTCCATGGCCTCCTGATCCCTTGTCAGGTCATGCATTCTGTTAATGAAAGCAGCTGATATCCGCATACCCTTCCGTCATGTTACGTCTAAGTGTGCC
Organism: Portevinia maculata; assembly: GCA_949715645.1. Lineage (NCBI taxonomy): Eukaryota > Metazoa > Arthropoda > Insecta > Diptera > Syrphidae > Portevinia > Portevinia maculata. The sequence continues at coordinate 115,842,647 of OX454528.1, read as the reverse complement.
GTGCTTTCTTCTTTCGAAGAGAAGAGTCACAAGACGGAGAGTAAAAGAACGTTGTTAGTATTATTTTTTTTATCTGAGCCCGCTGTCTTTGCTGGGCTGCGACTCAGTGTTTTGTTTATTTGTTTATAATTTATTCTTACGTTATTTATAAGTATTTCTGAGTTTGGCCCGCTGTCTCAATGCTAGGCTGCGACCAAATCAGTATGTTGTGCTTACTTTGTTCTGAATTACTCTGTTTGTTCCTTCCTCATCGATCCCTTTATATACCATTCTCTTTGAGTGTTTTATCCCTAACCCCAGCATATTTCTCCTCATCAATGAACTATTTTTGGGACGCCTATGACCATTGTCCGTAAATCATGTCACCCACTTCCAAGTGTGCACGATCAGCATATGTCACCACTTAATGCTTGATTCCATATCCGCACCATGCATAAGTGCATTGACCGAATCGTCGTGTGCGATCGTTCGGTCCTACATTTGTCATGATCGAGTTACGAAATATGAGGTTTTTAATTGTTCCTCGTAATTTGTTTACTCGTGCGTTTATGGTCGGAGGCTATGCATATTCGGCAAGTGCATATTATATTATTTTATTATTATTATTTATTCCCCTGTGGGAAATTACATGTTTTCGTCATTAGTCAGCAATAAAGCGGAATTTTCCTTGCCCTCGCATAACGAATCATCTTTCCCTGTCTCTCAGCCATAAGTTTTTTATTGTATCTGTATGTGAAACTCACATCCACACCGTTGAGGTTTGCTGTGGAATGTGGTGGCAGCTGCTGTCTGCTGAAGCGAATCTCATACATCCCCACTGATTCCGTTGAGGAATTTTTAACTATACCCTTTCAGGTGACTTGCACAATTTTGCGTTTGTAGATTTCGAATAAAATTTATTTTTGCAAATTAGATGCGTGCTAGCTAGTGCGGTTGTAGATCGCATATTCTTTTTGGCTTTCCATATTCAAATTTGCAGTTGTAAGCTGCAAAACCAATGACTCGAAATTATAAAATTTATCCGACCAACACATTTGTAAATTGCGTTGTCTCTATTGCTTTCCAAAATGAAATTAGATAGACAAATGCAGTCGTAAATTGCACTGTCCCTATTGCTTTCCAAATGCAGTCGTAAATTGCACTGCCTATCCATTCTTTAATCAATTATAATCAAAATGGCAGTCGTAAATTGCCATTTCGATGTCTTTCTTTACCAATATCAAAGGTTCTCACCAAAGGACGCTCGTTACCCCATCCGGCTCGTCTGGACCAAAATGTTCGGAAGCCCTTCCACTCTCGAACCACTTTCCTGATTTTACACAAATAAAAACACGAGAAACATTTTGTTCTGTTGGGAAAAGCACATGGCACAAAAACCCAACATTTATTACTTTACACTTCACATCTTCCTAGGTCTTTCCCTAGTGGACTGTATTTCACTACTACCGACTACGGCCTCCCCTCTCAGTCATGCCTCTTGCTTCCAGTACAGTAGTTGTCTCTTTTTAACCATGACTGCGATAGCAAGTATAATATAACAGAGTGTAAAATAAAATAGCATTGCCAGGTTGAAATATATGTTTTGAACATAAAGAAAACCTCATATAGTTATACAATATGATACACTGACACTCCATCTCTAGGAATTTGTCCAAAACGGTTCTCTCTGCTACATGAACTGAGAATTCAGTTTCTAAAACATGGAGAGTGATACCGTTTTTGCACTTTTCTACTGTGTAAAGAGCATGTAGGAGTTTTTCATCCTTCGGCATAGAATCCTTTGGCACCCCAATCCATGAATTGCAAGGATTCCTATTTCATGACATCCCGCAGAAGTCCAACAGACAGACATTGTGGCTATTGGGAATATCCATGTCTGGACTCCAGTAGTCAATATGATCCGAGCTTCTTTCTTTGAGAAAGAAGACAGTTTTGTCCATCAGCTCTTTCTGACATTCAGGCCGCCTATGAGTATCAGCAAGCCACATCTGGTCAGTATGCACAGTAGGACATTTGTTCGCATTGCATGTGCCGGATAAGAATAATTCAGATACTGCCTCGTTCATATAGGGGTCGTATAGTAGATAATGGTCTTCGATCAGGATGAACCGGCGAGTTTCCGTATTCGTCTTCATCTAAGAGCAGGATTCGACAGGATATCCGACTATCTCCTCCATTCCTGTCTTTCTCTCATGGATTCGGGCGATGCACTCACTTTCCAATACATCATAATGCTGTTCTAAGTGTTCTATTGTGACGCCGAACGCAAAGTTTTTCGTACATCTAGTGTGTAGACTAGAGTCACCCCGGTGTACAAATAACCGCTTATCGTGTACTCTTGCTTTAAGACAGGGGCATATCCAATGACTTTTACGGCATCCTCTAGGGGTGGGACAGAGCTCCTTCCTCCACAATTGATGGTGTCTGGGTTTAGAGGAGCCCATTGGATGGTGTCACTTACTGGGAATAACATATCGTCTATAACGTTGGCTCCTGACAGGATAAGCAGCGTAAAAACAAATTTACCAAAAAACATGTTAATGATTGATAACTGTTCGTAAGAATTGTGTTGAAAATTAATTACAACCAAAATCTTAACTAGGCACATCACTTAAGTTACCTGAATAGCACCAATACTGGTATCATTGTTACTTATTAGGTCCACCGCTTTTTGTTGTACTGCTTTGTATAGTTCTACCGCTTCTTCCTTTGTTGTATTACTTTTTATAGTTCTACCTATTCTTTGTTGTATTACTTTTATAATTGTATAAAAGCTTTATAGCTTTTGTGTAAGTGAGGGTATCTCCAGGGAGAAAGAATAGACCGTTGTAAGTTCTACAAATTTTTGTGAGTTCTCTTTTTTCTTCGGAGTTGCAGTGGTCAAGCCTTATAAATTTCTGCAAATGCTCCAATCTCTTGTGGATAGGATCCAGCTCGGGTTGGGCGTTTGACGTGCTCAAAGTCGTTGAGGTCGTCCCATTCTAGTTCTAGGTCGGGTATACGCAATATGGTCTCATTTTCGTTGACGTTAAGTAGTAGTAGTTTAACTTTCTGCTGATGAGCTTTAGCTATACGGAAGAGGCAATGTAGACTCCAGGGCGGACCTGTTTTTTCCGAAACACTACATCATTTTTGCAGTTAAACGGTATTTCTACCACCTGCTCACTCCTGGGTCTTATCCTTATTTCACCTGACATTCCCTTTTCCGATAGTGTGTGATCATTCTGTTCGATCGGATGAACCATAGTATGTTCTCCTTCAGAGTTATAGATCGTTTCGGTGGGGCCGGATATCGTGAATGGATTTATTTCCAGAGTGTTGTCAGCGTAATTTATCGAGCATGAATATTTCTTAAGAAAATCGTTGCCGATTATTCCGTCAAAATCAAAGTGCGTATTACCTTCTAGGACATGGAAAGGGTGCGTCAACTCATAGCAATGTGTCTCTGCTTGGAATAGTAGAGTTTCGTTTGAGAGAGTTGAACCTATAGAATTTTCTCCGAAAATATTGGAGATGATCATGTTGCCGGGGAATGATTTGGTAGTGAAGGATGGGGATTTGATGATGCAGATTTCCGCTCCGGTGTCTATTAATAGATTTTCGTATAGTACCATTCTTGAGCGGGATTCTGATCGTGAAAAGTTCGTTATTAGGGATAAGGGAAACGTGTAGTTTAAGTGTAGATTTTAATTCCTGTGGATGTCGGCTGTCGTATTTACTCGGGAGAGGTTGCCGGTCTCTCCTTCCCGAGGGTGAATTTTGATGTGGTTGTGGTTGTGTGTGTATATAAGGGTGTGCGGGGAGTTGTTGGAGATTCACCCGTCCCCATTATTATTTTGTCTTTGGTGAGTTGGTGTGAGTTAGGGTGCTGGACGTAAGAGTTATTGGGAGGAAGGGTGTGTGGAGAGTTATGATTTCGGGAAGTTGTCCCTGGAGTGAAGTTGTGGGATTGGTTTGCATGTAGGTGCGCTAATCTTAGTCGGCAAACGTCTTGCGTATAAAGAAAAGATATTCAATTTTTTTTAACATGTGTTTTATTGTTGTTCGTTTTTATTATCACAACTTTATCTTTAATTTTATTATCCTATTGCGACGCGTTTCGGAGCTTGTGCTCCATCATCGGGCGTTTAGGCTTCGTGACTGAGTTTGTTTATTCTGATGTGTGGCTATTGGAGTTGTTTATGTTTGTCTTTTTCTGTCTTGTGCTGTTGATCGCGGTGTCGAATAATACTTTTGTTTTTATTGTTAGTTTATCGTTTAGTAGGTTGTCTCGTTCTATCTTGTAGGCTTTGTGTATTTCGAACTCTTCTGTGGCGTCAAGTTCTTTACCTTTTTGTTTAATATGTAATGGTATTAGGTTGGTTTCGAAATTGTTGTAATTATGGTTATTGTCAATTAGGTGTTATGCGTATGCTGATTTTGTATTGTTTTTGGGGATGTGTTCTTTAAATCTTTCTTTGAATGTTCTTCCTGTTTGACCTATGTAATATTTTTGACAGTCGTTGCATTTTATTTTATATACCCCTGATAGATATTCTTTTTCTGTTTTGGTTATTGTCTTTAATGTTTTTTGTATATTATTGTTTGTCCTGAATGATATGTTAATATTTTGTTTTTTACATTGTTGTTGTATTATGTGTGGCAATATGTTAGTGTATGTCTTGCGTATGGTATGGCTTATTACAATACCCGCATCTCACGAAGTTTACTTCGTTCTTGATCCTAGGGGCAACATTTGGGAGGTTTGAAAAACAGGTTTCTCGGGTATGCCCCGTTTTGTGACAAAGTTGACACACCGGTTTAGGAGGTTACGAGGGGTAAAGAGGTCGCGAGGGGGTGGTTTTGTGTGCCATAGCGCATCTTTCTAAACGAGTTGAATGGTCTTCCGCGTACTCAATTGCTCTTCTAAGATCTGATGCTTCATGCATTTGAAACATCAGACGAAGGCTTTCATTTTTGAGGCCGTCCTCGAATGTCCTAGTTGCTTATTTCTCATTCTCTCTAATGAGATAAGTTCTTACGGCTTCCTCGCTTATTCCAGCGAAGGTGGCTGAGTTAAGCTGGTTGAATGGATATTCGCTCTCCGAATTCTGTAACTATTTCCCTAAAAAGTTGTTTTGCACCTATTAGTGCGTTTTGAACGAAGGAACGGGATTTGTGTTCCTTGTATTGGCTCTCTAACTCCTTTACCAGATCAGTCCATCTGGAGAAAGATTTGAACTGAATTAGTTCGAAAGCGGGACCTTCTAACCTGGTTTTAACAATGTCCAGATAGAAGGTTTGTTCCTCGGGCGTTTTGGCAGAGGCGAACAGAGGCGAACGGTTGAGATCCTTAGGGTTGCCATTAAATAACGGAACAATTTGATAAATGTGGGAATTAAAATAAACGAATTGTAATTCTATACTCTTAGGTATAGGTATTGTTATTTATTTAACTACTAATTTACAAAAGTAGATACAAACAATGAGAAAATTGAAATTGAAATGAAAATGGGTACGCTACTGGTCCGCACACGTCTGTCCGTGTCTACTGGGTGAATACAACTGACTATAACTTAATTAAAACTCGAAAGAGATGGAGAAAGCGAACTCGAGTATGTGTGTCGGTGTGCGTGCGTACGACGAAGAGTACTTCAGGTACAGTGATGGGACTTGAGAAAAGCGAAGAGGTGGTAGATAGCTTAAAAAAAAGGTGGTAGAAAAGTGGTAAAAAAAAAATGTTTTTCAATGGTAAATAATTCATTTATTTGAATGCAAAATTTCCCATACCATCTTATAAATTCTGAATTTATCCACTGCTGTACAATATCATCAGTTGTGAAACTTTCTAATATTTTCCGGTCACCTATTATTTTTCTCCACTCAGCATTGAGCAGTTCAATGTCCGTTGCGTTTTGCGGAAAATATATAGTAAGTCCTATGACTGTTGGCATTGTTCCAGCGATGACATTTTTCGGATCTAAATATTTTAATACTTTAATTTTTTCATCGAAAAAGTCAAATCTCTTTTGAATTTGGGTACATAGTTCTACATTATAGCTGCACATAACTTCCCTTAACGTAATGATTTTATTTGCTTGTATTTCATTCTCTAGTACATACGCTTCAAAATATAGACCAAAATACATTTGATTTTATGGCAAATAGTTTTCTGGATTTCTAACGTCTGTATTTATATCAATATTTTTCAGCTTAATAAAATTTTTCATTATATTGAGCTTAATAGTTTTCATACTTTGAACTAAGAGGTGGATTTTGGTCGCTTCTGATTGAAATATTCTGTTTAAATTGTTGATCATTGATAAGTTGAAGTTAATAAAGTTTAAAAAAACTAAATTTTCTTTATTTTTCAAAAAATCTAGAATACTCTCAGCCTTAGAGTTAGGCTCCTCAAAGGAATGCAAAATAAAAAAATTAAACAGGGTATTCCATTGCTCGATGATTCTTTGCACGACCATTTCCAAAGAAAGCCAACGAGTCTGACAAACTTTCAAAATCTGATGTTCATCGACATCAAGTTCTTTTTGAAATTTTATGAAATCTATTTTGTTTTTGGAACTATGACAAAAGTAAAAATATATGTCTTTTAACGATTTTTCTAGATGTCCCGGTAAACACTTTGCAGCATAGGTGGAGCACAAACTCAAATTATGGCAGGTACATCCAATAGTTAAAATATTGGGATTATCATTTTTGAATCGTGTGCTAACGCCAGTCAGAGTACCCGTCATAACTGCAGCATTATCTGATGAAAAGCCGATCATATTGGCAGGAGGAATGCCAAACGATCCAAGTGTTTCTATAATTTTCTGGTATATTACTTCAGCTGTGGACTCCTCTAATTCGAATAAGCCGAAAAACTTATCCTTTACAGAATTTACTACGGGGTCAAAGTACCTTACTATCAAAACGAGACATTTTTTTGAAGAAACATCGGTGGTTTCGTCCACTATTACACTGTACTTTGTATGAAACAAATCTTTTGAAATGGCTTCCAAAGCAAAAGGCCCCAAAATCGTGTTGATCATTGATGTTCCCTTTTTTAGTCCACATTTTACACGATCCATGGCAGGTGTATCTTTTAGGAAACTGTTAATCAGACCAGGAAGAAAATCCATTTGAGTTAAGGGGAGGTTATGTTTAACGCAGTACTAATCGTAGTTCTCCTCTGAGCTTACTGAGCTTACTGTGTTGAGTGAGTTTATTGCCGTAACATTGTTTAATTGTAAGTGTTTTCTTTAGCTGTTCTTGCTTACGAATATGGCATTTTCGTTTTTCATGTCGAGTAAGCAAATATTTACAATTAACCAATCGTTTGCAGCATGCCTTGCAGTAAGCGTTATCATTGACCTTTTGTAACCACTGAAACTCATTTTCCCAAGATGTTCTGTATTGTTGCTGATATTTTCTTCTACATTCTCACTGCTGTTCGAAAAATATTTTTAGTGACCACAAAAATGTTAAGACTAAAAGAAAGCAGTTACTCAGACTCAGATTGATTGCTCTTTGGATCATCTGCATCGATGGTTTCATCTGAATCTGATGATGTATCCAAAACTGTTTTGCTTGCCATCGGCTCGTGGGAAGATGTTGATGATGAGGAAACACTTGCACTAAAAAATGTAATCCATTAGGGACATAGCACAAATAAAAAAATGTAATTTACATTTTCGATGTAGAAACCAAGAATTTACGCATTTTCACTACTTTCTTTAACACCCCTGATATCAATTTAAAATTAAAAGTTGTGGAAGTAAACGCATCGACGAAATCAAACCCAAGAAATTAGAAATACAACAGCTTGAACCATTAACCACAGAGCAAATGAAATGTCAAAACGAAAGCGATGCTCCCGCACACAAATGCAGTCAAATAATAAAAAATGAGAACTTTAATGGTGTATAAGGTATTTTCACCACAGTTTGGAAATCTTAGAGAAAAATGCTGATAGGAGACTGTGTATGCGTAAATGTAATGCGAGTATAATTTGCAATATACCTAATACAATGATAATAAAGAAATATTTATTAGCGATGGGCAAAAGGTGGTAGATTTCGAGTTGAGGTTTGTAGGATTTTTGAAATTGTAAAAAGTGGTAGATATACCACTTAAGTGGTAGAAGTCCCATCACTGTTCAGGTATCTCGTGATCGCGTTAGCGGACCTCATAAATGTCACTGACATTAATTTTGAAGTTCATTTTGTTAGAAGGGTCTGGATTGGAAAAGGGCAGAGATTAGAATAACTCCGCTATGCGGCGGTTTCTTCGGGTTAAAATGATGAAAAATACACAGACTAGACGCTAGTAGAAATAAATCACAAACGATTTTGGAGTGACCCGAAATATTTATACGTATTATTATTTATATTTCTCTTTTTTTTTTTTGTAGAAGGGAATAGGAATGGCTTATACAGGGAGAACTTAAAGGGGAGCACACAAGTATAATTGTACAAAATATAATGTTCTTAATCTTAACTTACGGGTGAAACTGTAGCTTTTCTTTTCGTGGTAGTGGTATCTGCTTGCGCTGCCGTCTGTAGTATGAGTGTCCTCTGTCCTTGCTCTGGATCTACTAAGGTTGCCAGGCAGGCTTCGTGCCCTATAGTTGATGTTACGGCCTGGTCTTTTGCACTGCCCAAAGTTGGCCAAATACCTTCGCTCTAAAGCTGGCAAGGGCTTATGGTTTTGGGACTTCTAACACTTTTCACTTAGCACTTTCACTTTTACTAGGTTCCTTATAAAGCGAGGACCTTACCGCTTAAAAACTAGTCGGGACCTTTGTAGGTAATAAATTATAAATGAAAGATCTTCAATTTTTGTTGAACTTGTTGTTCGTTTTTTATTTTTCACAACTTATATTTAATTTTATTAATATTATTTTTCTATCGCGACGCGTTTCGGAGCTTGTTCTCCATCACCGGGCGTTTGGGTTTCGTCTTTTGTATGTATCCCACCGCTGCCACCAATGTTAACGTGCGCGTACCGTGCTTCCTCGGTATCGAGGGAAGAGTACCGTACGGAGAGTAAATAATTAGACAAGTTTTTACAGTACGTTTTACAGTTTTACAGTACCTTTATTGTTTATTTGAGTTTTCTTTGTTTAATTGCTTAATGCTACTTTTAACTAAGATTTTCGTTTAATTGCTTAATGCTACTTTTAACTAAGAAGGCCCGCCGTCCACTGCGTCGCTGCGACCTGTGTTAGTTATGTTTAGAACTTATTCTTACTCTGATTTTTCGTCCTACATCCAACCTCTTTTATACTACTTAATTGCTGACCTTTTTCCCATTCCTATCGCTTCCACAAGTCAATAGCCATCCAAGTGTTTCCCAACCGCTTAACAATCGTAATTTCAGCAAAAATTGCATTTCCCAATCGTAAAACGATTACGAAATGGCCCACTTAAGTGCTTCCGCCACATGTTCTACAAAAAGTGCTTTTCCTGCTTCTTGGGTGATAATTTCCCTTAGTCGGCGATCGGGTGTCACACATTCACAAATGCTTTAATTGTTTGCTAAAACAACTCATAATATCTCCGCATATGCACGGTCGTCGTAAGTTTGAATACGACACCGAACAACAGCGGTAAAATTACGAGGCACCTGTGAATGGGCATGACGACCGATTTATGCTAGATGGGCATTTTATGGCGCGTGTGCAAAGTGTACTGAACATGGGCAGTGCATGGGTGCGCTATACGATTGAATAGTGATGAGTGATGACGAATGGGGGATTGACAATTGATTTAATTGTTTTAGGGTAGGTAGGGATATGGTGCTTAGTTGCGGGTGGGTAGAATGGTATGTTGTGCGGGTCACAACACTAGGTTTTCTATTTCCTAAATCACACACACCCACAAAGCACGAGAGGGGGAACTGAAAATATGGTGCGTAGCTCCCAGAGTGCATTGAACCCTCTTTTTTAAATATATTTTGATAACCATCTCATGGAATAGTAATGTTTGCAAGTTTCTGTTGATAAATATATTAAAATTAGTTTTTTGGGCAGTTTGTCTATCGCAAGTTGGTCTCATATTGAAGTAAAATTAAATGAATTAATTAAGGTCAGTATAAAAGGACCATCATCATTTTTTTGTTTGGGAACTGCAGATATTGAAGCAGCACCACAAGTACTAGAAAGAACTTCTTAAAGTTGTTTGTTGTTAAAAAAAGCAGCAAAAAAAGCTAGAAATATTTTACGTGCTCCGGTTCTTCCTCTGTAGAATTGGCATCATCCTCTTCATCTACAACATTTGGCTTCCAGGTGTTACAGTTGGCACCGTGCTTCCTCAGACTTGAGGGAAGAGTACCAGCCGGAGAGAGATATTTGTATAAAAAGATATGTGTTGGTTTCTTTTATTTACTAGTAAGGCCCGCTGTCTATGCGTGGCTGCAACCTTTGCTAGTGTGTTTATTATGATATCTTGTACAGTTTACTCTGCCAAATCTACTCTGTGTCTAACCTTTGCAATCACTGCCCTTTTATACTAAATTTGACTTACATTCTCATCCCTACTCCCTATGTCGCAAGTACAGAAATTGGCATTATTGCTCAAGAATCGATCTGCATTTTCACGTTATTTCCGTATTTCCCAATATATTACACACATAAATCCATGAGTAATCGCCCTACACTTGACAATCGCTATGCACTTGACATAATGGGTCGTATGAATAAAACGTAGCAATTGCTTTTACTCAAGAGAAATGTCAAAATCGAACCATTTGCTACGTTTCGTATGAATAAAAACCAATTTGAGTTAGTTCCAACTTTTGACATGTTCGAAAAGCGGCGGCACTAAGCTTTTACTCAGATCGGTATGAATAAAACTTGTCAGACAAAGCAAATGCTATGCAAATTCTGAGTCTGCTATTTAGTTGACTCAGACCTTTTGCTAAATTATTTTGTATACACATTTTAAACATAAAACAATCCAAGAATTGATAATTGTATTGTTTATTTACAAATACATAGTTAAATTGAGTTTTGTGCGTGCAGGAAAATTAAACAAAACATGGATGCGATAAGTTTTCACATTATACCTGTTTTACCTCTTGTTCGTGTTAATAAAAAAAAGTATAAACAAAGAAGAATTGGTGACGATAATAATTTCAAGCAATTGTTTCGTTTCACGCGTGAAAATGTGGAGTTTTTGGATAATACCTTTTTAAATGATAATTTTGAGACGCGTGGTGGTGCTCTTTCAAATATTCAGAAAATTAAATCTTTCCTAAGGTATTTAGGAGATCCGGGCTTTCAGGTAAACATTTCAAAATTCATGGCTTAACAAATGAACAATTTATGTGTTTAGGTTGGTGTTGGAGAAGATCTTGGTGTTCATCAATCAACCGTTTCGTTAACTAATTGGTATGTGTGTCAGAAAATAGTTCAACAAGCCGATGATTGGATACATTTTCCGACAACTGAGGAAGAAATCAAACACGATTTGGCAACAAAAATTTAGGTTTCCATGTGCAATTGGAGCTATAGATTGCACTCACATTGCAATAAAAAAGCCATCTATACATGGCGATGAATATATTAATCGTAAGAATATTGCTTCATTTAACGTACAAGCAACATGTGATGGTAATGAAATGTTCACAAGTGTTAATTGCAAGTGGAGTGGATCTGTACATGATGCACGTATATGGAGAAATTCAAATATTCAAACCGTATTAAAGAGAAACATAGCTGGCGCGATTATTTTAGGTGATGAAGGATATCCTCTAACACCATGGCTTATGACAACATATCGAAATCCTCACACCCTAATTGAAAGAAATTACAATAAAGTGCATAAAAGTGAACAACGTTTGTTCGGGCAAATTAAACAAAGATTCCCAATTTTGCAATCAAAAGTACGAATGTCAACAGAAAGAATACCTTCAATGATCGTTGCTTGCTTTGTGCTTCATAACGTAGCTAAATATTTAAAAGATCCAGATTTCGAATTGACAGAACAGCCAATGATAAGTATGGAAGACTTAGTGCCTGGAGTGGTAGAAATTAACGATACTGCCTTCAGACAAGGACAAAGAAGACGAAACAATATTGCTTGCTATTTAGGTAGACATACGTAAAACAAAACCATTATTCAGATGTGATTTATTTGTGATATTAAAAAAAACAGCCAAACAGTTATTATTTTCATTCTGTCTTATCTAAATTTGTTATCTTAGCTGCTAAAAGTTTTTCTTTCATTTTTAAAATAACCATTTTCTTTGCATGCTCCTCTTGGCTTCTTGCTTCTTGTGCTTTCAACATGTCATTCTGCAAATCTATAAGCTTCAGTTGAGTTTGAAGAACAGTTGTTTGTAGATCAGTTGTGTTGGTCTGTTACGAATAAGAAATCAAAAGAACAAGTTATACCATTCACTTAAAACAAAATTACGAGGGCGGGTCAATAAGTCCGTGACTTTTTGAATTTCTGACCTCTTTACTGAAACGGCAACACTGCTCCTGTCAACAGGCATCTGTCAGTTGACTCCTGTCAAAATATAAACTTGCTGCGTCAGTTAGTTTGTGTTTGACAGCTATTTTTATCAGACTACTCACTAATTTGAAGAGAAAATGGAAAAAAGTGAATTTCGTCTGCTTATTAAGCATTATTTCTTGCGAAAAAAAACCATTACCGAGACCAAGGCTAAGCTTGAAAAATACTATGGGGACTCTGCACCATCGATTTCAATGGTAAAAAAGTGGTTTACTGAATTTCGTTGTGGCCGTCCAAGCACTGAAGATGCCGAACGTCCTGGACGCCCAGTTGAGGTCTCTACACCCGAAACAATCGAAAAAATTCACGATATGGTGATGGCCGACCGAAGATTGAAAGTGCGAGAGATTGTGGAAGCCGTAGGGATCTCGCATGGCTCAGTGGTTTCAATTTTGAATGATCACTTGAGCATGAGAAAGCTTTCCGCAAGATGGGTGCCGCGTTTGCTCACAGTCGACCACAAACGCAATCGTGTAACATCTTCACAGGAAGGTTTGGCGTTGTTTAATCGCAATATGGAGGAGTTTTTGCGCCGTTTTGTAACCGTGGACGAAACATGGATCCATCACAACACACCAGAGACCAAACAACAGTCAAAACAGTGGGTTTCTAAGGGTGAATCGGCGCCAAAGAAGGCCAAGGTGGGTTTGTCAGCCAATAAAGTTATGGCGACTGTTTTTTGGGATGCACGCCGGATAGTCCACATTGACTACCTTCAAAAGGGAAGAACAATCAATGGGGAATATTATGCCAACTTATTGGACCGATTCAATGACGATTTGAAAAAAAACCGACCTCATTTGGCCAAGAAAAAAGTTCTTTTCCACCAAGACAATGCAAGGGTGCACACATGTGCAGTTGCCATGGCAAAAAACCATGAATTGGGCTATGAATTGCTCCCTCATCCACCCTATTCTCCAGATTTGGCTCCGAGCGACTACTTCTTGTTCCCAAACCTGAAGAAATGGCTTGGTCGTAAAAGATTTGACTCCAATGATGAAGTCATCTCACAAATAAAGGCCTATTTTGAGGACCTCGACAAATCATTTTTTTTGGAAGGGATACAAAAATTGGAGAAGCGTTGGACAAAGTTTATAGAGCTCAAGGGAGAACGTTGAAAAATAAAAAAAAAATTTATCAAAAAATCTGTGTTTTATTCCAAAAGTCACGGACTTATTGACCCGCCCTCGTATATTACCGTTGCAGATATCCGACGTCTTTTGGCCGATGATTGCGGCGGTGTGCATGACACTACAACTTCCTCCACATCTGAAGACTCTCTTTTAGGAACTCCTATCTCAAAACCACCTGTATTTTTATAAGAATATAGCAAATTTAAATTGCTCATTTATATATGGACTTATCTACGTAAAAATAAATACTTACTTTCGATACAAGTAATGCTTGGATTACTTTTGGCGTGGAGTAAGTCCAAAAGCAGTTTGTTCGGGAGCCCTTCCACCCTCGAACCACTTTCCTCTTTTGTCCACAATTCTAAAACACAATGAACTTTGTTTCTGTTGGGAAAAGCACAAGGCACAAAAACCCAACATTTATTACTTTACACTTTTACACTTTACTTCTAGGTCTTTCCCTAGTTGACTGTATTTCATTACTGCCCACTACGGCCTCCACTCCCGGTCATGCCTCTTGCTTCCAGTCCAGTAGTTGTCTCTTTCTAACCATGACTGCGAGCAAGTATAATATAACAGAGGATAATAAAATAGCATGGCCAGATTGAAATATATGAATTGAACATGAAGAAAACCTCATATAGTTATACAATATGATACACAGTTGTTCCGATTCCTTTAAATGAATTGGGTTGTTTCCCGTCGCCTTCATGTCAGCTTTCTTCTTGACTCGTTGTTTCAAATTTGCCACTTTCTTAATTAGTTGATCCGGCGTATATGAAATTGTGTATTTTTTCATAAGCAAATCACACATTTTATTTGCAGCACTCTTTTTTAAAACTTTTATATTCGGGGTTTACGATTTGTTTAGGAAAATCTTTCCTACTGCTTCTAACGTTTGCACGAATACCAGCTCATTTTGGTCACTGTTGGAGGTAGAAGTAGATGGAAATTCCTCATCGTCAGCTGAAATACAGGGCAATTAATAATTGTAATCAAATATATGCGTTATGCACTTATGTGTACCATTAAGCTCTTCCAAATACTCTTCTTCATCATTCATTTCCCAGGCCATAGTTTTCACTTTTCTTTGTATTTATGTGATTTTTTTTATTAAATAACTAAATATAAAATAAACCACACGACAGTTGTCACTTGCAAATTTTGACAGAAACTGCAAGGGAAGGACATGTGGCGACCTCGAAATACTGTGGCTACGCGAGGAAGCATTCCGTGGAACCACACACTAATCATAGATGTCGCAACGAACAACAACGAGAAATTCAAAACAGAACCAACGGTCGGGAGAGAAAAGAGAAAATTCGTGTTTGTTCTTCGAGTTAGTCGCTTCATTATTTTTATAGTGTTTGTAATATTCAATAATTAAATATACATATATTAAATAAACTAATTGTTTTACTGTGGATAATTATCTGTGCACACACTTGTGCCTACATTGGTGACCCCGACGTGATCCACAACAATTAAAAATTTATTTAATTGGCAACAGCCGAACCAACTACGCACTTTATCTCTTGCACTTGTACATATGTATATTTATAAGTATGCAAGGCGAACAAAACACAAGGACGAATGCAGGCGTTTCCTCAGGACCACCAACTCCATCCGATGCGGAGATCCAGGAAATCAATGCTCTCAAAAACCTGAGGATTCCTCCGTTCTGGAAAATTAATCCAGCGCTATGGTTTGTACAGGTGGAAGCGCAATTCCACAATAATCGGATCATCAGCGACAACAGCCGATTCAACGCCATCATCGCTGGACTGGACCCAGAAGTGCTGAATGAGGTATCAGACTTAGTGCAGAAACCACCGGACACAGATAAGTACATTGCTTTTAAAAAACAAGTCATATCTAGGTTCACCGAGTCTAAGGAGAGGCAACTGAACAGATTGATGACGACCCTTGAACTTGGCGACAGACGTCCATCAAGTCTCCTCAGGGAAATGCGAAGACTGGCTGGTTCAAATGTTCCAGACGGCATGTTGTCCACTCTATGGATGGCACGAATGCCCAGTCATGTGCGTGGAATACTTTCTGCCAGTCACGGAATCGACCTCACTGCGTTGTCTGAAATCGCAGACAAAATCGTTGATAACACATCCGCCCACGCTGTTTTCTCCACTGATGTTCATGAAGATGACCCTATACCACAATCCACCAACGCTGAAAGTGATCTGAACAGAAGACTAAATTCCATCGAGTCCACTCTGTCAACTCTAATGACGGCTATGCAATCACTGAAAACCAGTCACAGCCATGGCAGGTCTCGACCACAGTCAAGGAATAACAGATCGCTCTCAAGAGCATCAACTCCTAACGGAATGTGTTTCTTCCATGAGAAATTCGGCAGCGATGCCCGGAAGTGTAAGAAACCATGCAGCTACAAAGCAAAAAACTAAGTGAGCTGTTGTCCTCAGAGGCGGACGGCAACAGTCAAAGATTCCACAAGGAACACCGCCTCTACATCTTCGACAAGGAGACAAACCAAAAGTTTTTGCTCGACTCTGGATCAACTATATGTGTCTTACCTCGTTCCAGGGACTGCAAAAACAACAGAGGGGAAATAACACTCCTGGCAGCGAATAACTCACCGATTCACACCTACGGCGAGAAGATCCTCACACTCAACCTTGGTCTCCGGCGAGCTATCACTTGGCCGTTCGTTATTGGAGATGTTAAAACAGCAATAATTGGCGCAGACTTGCTCGCACACTACGGACTTGTCATTGACTTGAAAGCCAGACGTGTCATAGACAAAACAACATCATTAACGGTGCAAGGCGAGATTTATACCAGTGATTTGTCAAAACTTCTGACTATCAGTGGTCCTGAACCATACATAAATCTCGTCAACGAATTCGTTCTGGCCAACAACAACGCACCTGATCCAAAATCAGGAGTCAACATCGTGCAACACTGCATCGTAACCACGGGCCAACCAGTGTCCGAACGACCACGACGACTCTCCGGCGACAAGTTGAAACAGGCCAAGGCTGAATTCGAGGATTTTCAAAAGAAGGGTTACTGTCGTCTATCCAGCAGTCCTTGGGCTAGCCCCATTCATCTTGTTGAAAAAAAGACTGGCGGTTGGAGATGCTGCGGTGACTACCGTCGTCTGAATTCCATAACACAACCAGATAGCTACCCCATTCCTCACATCATGGACTTTACTGAACAGTTGAACAACAAAAACTGCTTCTCGATACTGGATCTAGACAAGGCATACTACCAGATCCCGATGACACCTGACGACATCCAAAAAACTGCGGTGACCACGCCTTTTGGTTTGTTTGAGTTTGTAGTCATGCCATTCGGACTCAAAAACGCAACTCAGACTTTCCAAAGGCACATGGATATGGTCCTACGTGGACTAGATTTCGTTTTTTGCTACGTTGACGACATCCTCATTGCCTCCGACTCAGAGGAAGAACATCGCCAACACGTCCGTATAGTTCTACAACGTCTCCACGAACATAGACTTATCATCAACATCAGGAAGTGCATTTTTGGGAAGTCTGAGGTTACGTACCTTGGACATACAATCAACCAAGCCGGATGCAGACCACCTGAAGCCAGAGTTGAGGCCATATCGAACTATCCAAAGCCATCCAACATCATGGAACTACGTCGTTTTCTTGGAGTCGTTAACTACTACCGACGATACATCCCTAATTGTGCCCATATTCAAGCACCGTTGAATGGACTCATCAGGGACTCCAAGAAAAACGACAAACGACCCGTTCCCTGGACTCCTTTGGCGGAAGAAGCTTTCGATGTATGCAAGGACAGTATCAAGCATGCTACACTACTCAACCACATCGATCCGAAGTCTACACTTGTCCTAACAACGGATGCTTCTGATATCGCAGTTGGTGCCAAATTGGAACAAAAACAAAATAACCAATATCAACCGATCGGACTGTTTTCATGCAAACTGTCACCTGCACAAAGTCGCTACAGCACATATGATCGCGAGTTGCTGGCAATATACCTAGCTATCCGATTCTTCCAACACATCTTGGACGGTCGACACTTTGTCGTGCAAACGGATCACAAGCCGCTCATATATGCGTTCCAGCAGAATTCGGACAAGGCCCCGCAACGTCGTCTAAGGCAATTAGACTACATATCGCAGTATACTACGGACATTGTTTACCTACCCGGCGACGACAACTCAGTAGCAGATGCATTATCGCGACTCAATTCGATAACCATGCCAATCCAATTTGATCTGAGAGAACTTCATTTATCTCAGCTACTCGATGTGGAACTTCAATCAATCCTGAAGCAACAAAATTCATCGCTCAAGTTAAAGAAACTCACTTTGGAACCTGAAATTAAAATTTACTGCGATGTTTCCGACAATATGATTCGACCATATCTACCAGCTTCCCTGCGACGGAAGGCCTTTGAATCCATCCATGGTCTTTCTCATCCAAGCGGAAGAACAACCAGTCGACAACTCAGAGAGAAGTACGTTTGGCCAAACATCAGGAAAGACGCATTGGAGTGGTCACGCACTTGCATCCAATGCCAACGATCCAAAGTTCATCGACATACGAGGCTTATCCCGGATTCAATTGCAGTTCCAGAGCACCGTTTCCAGCATGTCCACATAGACCTCATTGTGCTGCCACTCTGCAAAGGCAATAGGTATTGCCTAACTATGATCGATCGCTTCAGTAGATGGGTGGAAGCAGTACCTCTACAGGACATGTATGCGGACACAGTGGCCACGGCGTTTTATACGCACTGGGTTGCTCGTTTCGGTTCGCCAACAACATTAACCACCGACCAGGGAACTCAATTTGAGTCTGCACTGTTCAACGCACTGATCAACATGATTGGAACGGTGAGGATACGAACATCACCCTACCACCCAGCCTCAAATGGACTTGTTGAACGTTGGCATCAATCACTGAAAGCCGCCCTGATGTGCCATGAAAAAACGAACTGGACTGATGCTCTTCCGACAGTGTTGTTCGGATTGCGAACGGCATACAAAGAGGACATCAAGGCCTCCGCAGCAGAGATGCTTTATGGAACATATCTCAGAGTTCCTGGTGAGTTCTTTACGAATAATAACTTTGTTCTAGATCCACAGATTTTCGTTGAAAAACACCGAGAAGCGATGCGCAAATTCCGTCCTACAGCAACTGCAAACCATGCAAAAGAAAAAATGTTTGTTTCACCAGATTTAAACAAATGTACACACGTGTTCCTACGCTGCGATGCTGTGAAGAAACCACTGCAACAACCATACACAGGTCCACATCCAATAATCCACCGAATCAGTAATCGACTCTTCACAATTAATGCAGATGGCAGAAAATTAAATGTTTCGGTAGACCGTTTGAAACCAGCTCACATCTATGTCGATTTTATCCCAGACGTTCATCCAGATGTCAACAAAAATCCAACTTCACTGAAGAATCTAAAAAACAAAAATCAATTGGATAAAAATAAAACAGCTGTGAAACAAAAAGTAACATTTGACAGTTCATCGTAACTTCGTCACTGGAGGGGGAGTCATGTGGCGACCTCGAAATACTGTGGCTACGCGAGGAAGCATTCCGTGGAACCACACACTAATCATAGATGTCGCAACGAACAACAACGAGAAATTCAAAACAGAACCAACGGTCGGGAGAGAAAAGAGAAAATTCGTGTTTGTTCTTCGAGTTAGTCGCTTCATTATTTTTATAGTGTTTGTAATATTCAATAATTAAATATACATATATTAAATAAACTAATTGTTTTACTGTGGATAATTGTCTGTGCACACACTTGTGCCTACAGACACATGTAGTGAAGTAAATGCTTTGTTCGAATTTTCGAACTTACTTTAGCAAAGTTAGTTTTTATTCATACCGATTTAAGGCATTTGCTAAGTGCTTTTACTTTGCTACCACCTTTTACTCAAAGCAAATGCTAGTTTTTATTCATACGACCCAATGTGCAACGGTCAGCTAAAAATACGATTAATTCTTAGTAGGTCGCTGTTGTTCAGCGATCGTTACCTTGTCGGTCGGTTGGTTAGGCTGATCGTTGCGTCGTCGGTCGCTTTAGGTTGTTTTTTAGTGTGACGATCGCATGGCTATGTATGTATATACTGGGCAGGCGCTATACGCAGCATGGTACCGGTGTTTTGTTATGGAAATATAATACACTGTGCTACGTAACATGGAATGCTTGGTATGGGTGGTCTTTTCTCAGAATAGCAGTACCATGTGTACTGCTAGGAAGTGGGGTATGGTAATTTAATTATGAATGAAGAATATGTGAGTGGAGGAATGTAGAATACTACACAGGTTTCATCCGCCTGTTCATCAACATACGAGAAGTCAACATCGGAGTTTTCTAAGATCTCCAGAATCTTATCCAGATCCCTCTCATTTCCAAAATTGTGCATTAATTACCTGCCACTGTCGACTTACCCTGAAGGGGTATAGTGACTCATTTGCCGCTTGCCTTCACTCCTACTGTGGCATAGACCCCTTTTGGTCTAGGTGAACCTACAATGGATCACCTCATCTACGAGGGGCATTCAATATATTCTCGGTATCGGGGTGAAGCCGTGGTTGTAAATAAATAAATTGACTTATTTATCAAGTAATACTATTAGTGCATTCATGTAAAATTTCATATAAATGTGATTATTAATTCGCGTTTTATCTCTAGTTAAACAGAATCATAATGGCAACTGAGACGATGATGGTGAAAATTGAGCATCGCGCTGTAATTAAATTTCTCACTAAGCAAGGAAAAAGTCAAAAAACTATTCATGAAGAGATGGTGGCTGTTTACCAGGGTTCCGCACCTTCATTATCAACTGTGCAAAAGTGGTCAAGTGAGTTCAAGAGAAACAGAGAGAGCATTGAAGACGACCCCCGCTCCGGCGCCCCAGCTACTGCTTGTACGGGAGAAAGCATTAAAGAAGTCGAAAAACTTGATCTTGAGGATGCCCGAATAAAGGTGAAAATGATGGCAGAGATCACCAAGCTTTCAATTGGTACCATTCACACCATTCTTCATGACCATCTTAACCTTTCAAAGGTCAGTGCAAGGTGGGTGCCACGAATGCTCACAGTGCCTCAGAAAAAAGTGAGAATCGCATGCTGTAGAGAGCTTTTGGAGATGTGTAGTGAGGACGCGGACGGTGTTATGGATCGAATTGTTACTGGGGACGAAACATGGGTCCACCACTATGACCCTGAAAGCAAACAAGAGTCCATGCAGTGGCATAAAAAAGGAACAGACCACCCGAAGAAGTTCAAAGTCACTCCGTCTGCCGGGAAGCTCATGGCCACGGTTTTTTGGGAGTCAAAGGGAATCTTGCTCATTGAGTACAAAAAAAAAGGTGAAACCATCAACGCCACATCCTACGCTTCCACTTTGCATAATTTGCGGGAGGAAATTAAAAAGAAAATACGGGGTAAACTCGCAGCGGGTGTGTTGCTTCTTCATGACAACGCTCCTGTTCACACGGCGCGAGTTTCCAAGGCTGCTGCGCGAGATTGTGGTTTCGAAGAAATCCAACACCCACCCTATAGTCCAGACCTTGTCCCTAGTGATTATTTCCTGTTTCCGGATTTGAAAAAATGTCTTCGTGGAAAAAGATTTTCGGATGATGAAGAACTCAAGTCGGCAATAAATGGGTATTTTGCAGAGAAAGAGGAAATTTATTTTTTTGAGGGTTTAAAAAAGCTTATATCAAGATGTAACAAATGCATTGATGTTAGGGGAAATTATATTGAAAAATAAAGACAATTTGAATTGAATTCGTTCATATCGATACCGAAAATATATTGAACGCCCCTCGTAGATGTACTCCTCGACCGGTACGCAAACTAACTTCCCCCTTACACTTTGTATTATTCTACCACAAACTCATGCTGTCTATTTCACTGCACTACGGTAAAAAGAAGTAAATTCAAGTTGAATCTAATGTGAATGTTTGAAGACAGTAAGTATAATAAGCATTATAGTATTTTAATATAATAATGAATATAGTAAATAATATTTTAAATCAACTAAATTTATAAATATCCATAACATAAATGAACAATAATAATATATAAAGAAACTAGCTGTACCCGCCCGGCTTTGCCCGTGCCCAAGACTTGTATTGACCGATATGTTCGAGCAGACTACAGAAATATTGTTTATAGCGGGTACCCGGCGTGCGTTGCTACGTCTAACAAAAAGTTGACCAAACTTCACAGAAACGCTCTCAGGCCAATACCAAAGATTGCCTGATTTGAGGTCAATCGGTTCGGTGGTGAAAGGGGCTGAACCTTTATCTCCGCATGACTTAGCCCACTCACACAACATCGTTGCTCCGCTAAGGGTAGGTGCTAGTTGTCTGGCAGGTGCCTGTTAGCTTACTTTTTCGAATCAAACTGCAACACGAAAGAAAGAAACTTCGATAGAATCACTTTTCATTAAATTTCACACCAATTATTGTTATCGAAATTACCGATTCGTAAGAAGAACCACTTTCCGATGTTCGATTCGCGAAAAAATATGCAACTGCAGAGAAAAGACGATGAGTAATAAACAAACAAATGTCAGAGCTGGTGATAATTTTATCTGGCAACGCCATCCAAATCATAGCTATATCATTTGTTTTTCCATCCGGTGCGTAAATGAATAAAGTGCTTGGAATGCCAACTCTTGAACAGGCAACGTATAATTGACCGTGCGAGAAGCACGGCTGTTCCAAATTCAATCCGCATACTTGAAGCGTTTGTCCTTGCGCCTTATTGATGGACATGTAAAATGACAGACGCACCGGAAATTGTAAACGCTTGAATTGGAATGGCATATCTGTTGGTATAAGCGGAATACGCGGTATGAGTACAGTTTCGCCTTTGACTTTTCCAGTCAATATTATTTCTTCAATCAAATTCGGCATCAATTTTTTTACAGCCAATCTGGTACCATTGTACAGTTTTGGTGCGTTTAAATTCCGTAGCAAAATGATTGATGAGCCGACCTTTAAATTTAAACAATGCGGTGGCATACCAGGTAGTTCGAATGAATTTAAAAATTCAATTGGATAATGTATTGCATCATCGTTATTCATTGCGCTATCAATAGATTTATATGATGTCACTGCAATTAATTGCATTGACATGTAAATTTGTTGGTGCCAAAATTGCGCGTTCTCTCAGCCAATTGTGATTTCTGTAATTTTGTACAATATTTGGAAAAACGCGTTCAATCAGTTCTTCTTTTGATTGGAGAATTGTACAGAAATTATCTGGCAAAGTAATCAAACCATTTGTATTATTGATTTGAACTTTTCCATTGCCGATTTCTAGCAATTGTTTCGAGAAACGATCTGTAGATTGATCATTGTGCAACTGAACACGCATGTTTATGTGCAATGTCAATTTTTGCACATATCGCCACAGAAAGGAAGATTTCAAGCATGCATTAATTTCATCCGCTGGTGTGGATCGTGCAATCACGGGCAATGTTTGTCGAAAATCACCAGACAATAATATCAATGCACCACCGAAAAGTTGTTGATTGCCACGTAAATTTTTCATTGTACGATCTACTGCTTCCAGTGATTTTTTGTGGCTCATTGTACATTCATCTAATAGAACAATTGCTGCTTGTTGCAATACTTTTGCCATTGCAAACGTTTTTGAAATATTGCATAAGGGATGCTCAATCACCCATAAATTCAATAATAATTTCATGTTAATTTATTCAAATTAATTTTCAAAAATACATTAATGAAACAAACCTCAACATGTAACGGCAATTTTAATGCAGAGTGTGCGGTTCTTCCGCCGTCCAACAATGTAGCAGCAATCCCAGACAAAGCAAGTGCCAATGCAATTTTTCCTTGTGATCGAATAGTTGCCAAAATCAGTGATTTGACGAATGTCTTGCCTGTTTCACCAGGTGCATCCAAAAAATACAATCCACCAACCTCATTTTGTACAGCTTGCATGATGGTATCATAAGCGTGTTTTTGCTGGTCATTCATTTTGGAAATATTCAAATTAACAAATGTTTGCAATTCATTTCGATCATAGGTTTGTAGCTTTGTTCAGGCTGCAACTCTCGATCAAATAAAGCATGCATTGGACGATTAGGTGGATTTATACCTAATTGTACTAATGGTTTATCTGCAATCGAGAGGCACAGGTCTTCAATCGCTATTAATGCTTCGTTGTACATTTCCAATGCAATTAGCAGATCAGGATTTCTTGTGTGATGGCGCATTCGAATTAAAAAGTCTTCTTATAATGGCAAATAGCATACGTATTTGTTGACGACGATGACGTCACCACATACCGAAATCATGAAACGTACCCACGCAAAAAAAAGGGAAATTATGACACGAATTGTCAATGTAAATATTGTATATAAAGAGGGTCACTGACCAAATAAAACACAGTCTTTATAACGTTGCAAAATACAGTGGTTTTCTTTAATACGAATTGTAGTTATACTTTCACAGTTTTTAGTTCCTAATACGAACATTTTTGGTTCCGATGAGACACGTTTTCTTCGCGGCAGCTTCCTTGAGCATTTCATTGATTGCACCGATCAGACATGGGGTTGTTTCTGTGGCTTTGTAATATGTTCTAGTGCTTCGGACACTTCGGCAAGATACCTTAGGAAGTATGACTCCTAGTTCTCGGGCTTCTTGCTCTGGCTGAAAATCTGCATTGGTCCCAGATCTGTCTGAATCAGGATCCGAACCATCGGATACCAACATTGAATCTGCGAGCCGACGTGAGAGGTCCGGATTCTCGCTTGTAGGTTCTCGCTCGAGTGCCATCCGCATAAGAGGAGAGCTAGAAGGACCCACCGGTGGACCTAAGGGATCGTGACCACCACCGCCGATGTCTGGGGCCATACATTGCCTTCCGATAATCTCAGTGTGATTGAGAGACGCGTTCAACCCATCCTGGTCCATGAAAACCAACTCCCTCGGCTCATATTCAGGGAAGGTTAGCGCGGAGGCTGCCGCTGCATTCGCTCTAGTGGTCCTAGCAGGAGTTTTGGGAACAGCTCCTTTGTTCTTATTCATCTCGTCTGTCTCTCGTGTTGGAGGACTTTAAGCTGTATGAATTGTGTGGCGTATGAATTGATGTGGAGAAGAAGCAATCGAGGCGTCATGAGGTGTTAAATCCCAATGTGCATCATTTTCCAGCAAACCCAAACGTTGACGATATGTCTGGCATAAATCACCATGAACTGTTCGCAAATGTTGAAATGAACGTGGCCCTACAACATTTATTAACAGCATTCGCAAATAGTAGCATTCTGCATTGTTTGGGTGAACTGTGTACATTGTATCTGCATAAAAAACACGTGGATGACCATCAACTGGTGTACCTTGCTTGCGCCGTTTCCATTTTTTTTCAGTCCAAGTGAAATAATGCGTTACATCAGAATAAAGCAATGTTCTGGCAAATTCATCATTTTCACACAATTGGAAAAATGCAATCAATGTTGTTGATGGTGGCTGTGCTGCTCTTTGCTGTACATTTGCATCGGTAAAATAAACACGCTGGCATTTTTCAAGATGAACCGATAAATGAACAACAGCTGGATACCGTTCATGAATTGGAAGTGAATAAATTCTCCAAAGAGCTTCATTAGTGCTAATGTAGCGGCCCATTTGATATTGAAAAATTTCATCATTAGGATTATCACCAGCTACACCAAAAACAGCCATATCGCTCCCTTTGTTAATATATTTGCAAATATATTTGATGGACTTGACTGAATTGCAATATTCAACGTTTATGTGAGCCTCAAATATTTTTGACCATAGCGGTGAATATTGTACTACCCAACGATTGTCAACATTAATGTCTTGATTTTGCATTCTAATTGTTGCTGTATGGCCATTATCTTCAGCTGATCGACGTCGATACAATGGATATCCATCATTGTCTGTAATTGTGTCATTAGTCAATGCTCTTGGATATCGCTTTGAACATTTTCCATCGATCATGCATGGCGAATTCAAATTTAATTCGCCGCAAGGGCCGTGGCTCATATTCTTCTTGATAATTTCAAATAATTGCGGATCACTGAATTCATGGGGAATTTCGGCTGATATAATGTTATCAATTTGATCTGGTGTTATTTTACGAACCAGCCAAATCAAAATGTGTGCGTGTGCCTCTTTTTTGCCATTCGATGGAATACATCCAACAACGCACCTCGCCAAAAATATCCAATTTGACAATCAGATCCATGACTTTTGCCGAAATACACGTGCGGTGACATCATGTCGATCTGTTTGTGTTTGACTATCAAATAAATTGTTTCTTATGTCAGCCCACTGTGGGTTGCACGTGAATGTTAGGAATAAATCGGGACGACCGTATTTTCGAACATATGACATTGCATCTTGCGTGTATTCATGCATATGACGTGGACTGCCGACATACGATGATGGTAATATTGTTAAGCGGCCGACATTGGTAACATTGCTATCATTCACTACTGCGTCTCGCAAGTGGATATATTCTTCTGATCGCAATTTGGCATGATTGAATCGAATGAAATTGAGCCGCTCTGATTCAATTTTTGCATACATGTCAACAGCGTATTGATGGAACAGTTTGCCACATCTCAAAATAAAATTGTCTTCTTCTGGGCGAATCATAAATCTATATGAATAATAATTCATCCCACTAATTTTTTTTGAGATATCACGACCTATGATGAATTATCGGATAATTAGAATGTAATACTATTTTGAAAGATGAATGTGTCTCTCGAATATATATGTATTTTACCAGTTTGTGGGTCTATCAGTGGTATATTGATATGATAGCCGTCAAGGTGACGACGGCTATCATATCAATATACTATCCATTGCAATATCGGATATTGTAGTGCATCATAGCTGCGGTGAAGCTCAGAGACACGCTGTAATTGTTCATTTCTTCGATGTAGCACAATATCACGTGATTGGAACTGTTCTCCAACAATTACAATGGCCACTTCATCAATCGTTGGAGCATTAAATCGTCTTGCATGTTCTCCAAATGGTGTTTTGTCAGCTCTTATGACAATTTTGTGATCATCAGACGGCAAAATATCAAGAGCTGTTTTAAACAAACGAATTAATTCGTTGTGGTTGTGAAAAAATGCTTGAAGATTAGCAATAATTTGTCGCTTTGCACGTGAAGCAATTGCACAACGCCGATCCAATTCACGATTGTTATCGCCAATGAAATATATTTGCAAAAATTGATGCTCAGCATCTGGAAATGGCAATAATGAACCGGTTCGATGATAAATCTGACCTTGAATCTGTAATATGTTGAAAATGTAGTAAGATGTTGGATCAGAATTCCGAAAAATATCAAAAAAACTGCATATCTTATTTCATATGATATTCCGTTTGAACTAATCACCAATAAAATTCTCTCTTACAATTTTGGTAGCACCAAAAGAAGTATGCCGCATTCTACTCCTGAATATGAGACAAAAAATGTTTGGACACAGGGATTGTTCCAAAAATCAACGAACGTAGTGGATCCGGTGGAGTTTCAAATGCTGGCAATTTCACTTTACCATTTGCACAACACATGCCAGCCGTTTCACCATTGAATTTAGCTGCATCACAATGTGGACATATCACCGTCATTCCACCAATATTGCCATATGCACTGTAGGTAATGTCGTTATTATAAGCGAAAGCAGCATTCTCCATGTCTTGCACAGCACGTCTAATCCGTGTCAACCGTCCAGATGCTGGATTGATTGGAATTTCATTTGTATTTCTATCGGCTGATCTATGTCGGCGTGTATTTTGTAATGCATTTTGTTGTGAAAGCTGCTCTACACTTTGAGTTCTTCTAAAATTGCGCATATTCGTAGAATGACGCGTTCGTCGACCCAAATTCGAACGTCTTGTTGGTGGCATTTTGTTTTAAATGAACTGATTCAAATCAAATAGATTTAAATTAAGGAAACACTTTTTTAATGCGCACACTCTAAAACCAATTTAAAAACAATAATATCACTTTTTTAATTGACCCTCTCATGCCCGAATTAAAATGGGCGTGGCTAAATTTTTTTTGAGTAGACATATAAGCTAGAGTTGACCTCAATATCAACTGACAAAAATTTCATTGTCCTAGGTGTCCTGGTTCAAGAGCTACAGGATCTTGCGTATATGCAACATTGGGCAATGGTGCTATATATTTAAAGACAAGTTGATTTTTTTTTTCAAATGCCGTTTATTTATATTTATGTATGATAGGACACAAAACAATTTTTTTGGGGATTGGAGCACAAGTGCACATTACATTTGCTGCATTTACAGCTTGGAAACCCAGTGCTGCATACTCTACATCTTCCTCTTTTTCCCCATTCCGGACAATGGTTATTACCATCAAGTCGTAGTGATTTTGCTGGGTCTGCAACATAAGCTCTTTTATAGGGGTTTGATTCAGAGCCCGTAGAAGGAGCTGGTGATGATGGAGCTGGTGATGATGGAGCTGGTGATGATGGAGCTGGTGATGATGCAGCTGGTGAAGATGGAGCTGGTGATGATGGGGATGAATTCATTGTCAAAAGGAGTGATGATGGACGACCTCTCTTTTTGGCGACAACTTTAGTTTGACTTGCGTTCAAAAGCTCGGAAGCAACATCCAATTGAAAATTTATGAGCGGCAAATGCTTCAATTCGCCGTCTGTATGTATGATGTCTCTGCGGTACAACAACCAACTGTTTACTAAACTTGAATTTATGCACCAGTATACTATGCGCATGTACCATTTATTTGAGCGGTGGTTGATTTTGTACAATTCAAGCAGCATGTCCGCAAGATCAACCCCTCCCATGTGTTTGTTGTAACATTCAACTATACCTGGACGAGGTATAGTTATAAACTTTTTCTCTTTGCGGCACCATCTGTTGCATTCACTCATTGGGTTCTTACCTGCATAATTTGAAACTAATTGTACGCTCTTATTATCATACCAAGGACAAGCAATCAAGTTGTTCGTTGCTTCATATTTGAAATCGCTTGATCCTCGTCCTCGTTTTTGAAGGTCTTTCTCACTGATTAGAGCACAATTTTTCAATCGGTTGCTTCTAATTGTACCAACGGCCAATATGCCCTTTTCTTTCAGAGCAATCATCAAGCTTATTGACGAAAACCAATTGTCAAAAAACAGTTTGAAATTTTGGTTTACTGGCAAATTGGATAATAAAAATAGCACGATATCTGATGAAATGCCCAAGCCATAAGTCTTGCACGTTCCTTCTCCAATGTACAGAGTAAAATCGTATATAATCCCAGATACACCAGCTCTCGTAAACATTTTGAAACCCCACTTGTGGGGCTTCATTGGAAGATATTGTTTCAAACTATGTTGACCTTTATATGCAATCATTTGCTCATCTATACTTTGGAATTCTTCCTGCGAAATTTCATTGAATTTTTTTTTATGGCGTCCAACAAAGGCTGAGCCTTGTACAACTTGTCATATTCAGGTGTTCCCTTCTGAGGCTGTTTAGAATTATCGTTCAAATGGAAAAACTGTTTAATTTTTTCAAATCTGTTTCTTGGTAATGCATTTGCAACGGCTGCTAGTTTGAAATTGGCCGCCCACGCCATTCTATAAGCTGGTATTTTCACAACTGCAAGGTAAAGAAGTATGCCAACAAACCTTTTCATTTCAGGCACAGTGCATTTCAATTCTATGCCCTTCGTTTGCATAGCATATAAATTTGTTTCATCACATATTTTCTGCCACAGTTCATCCGCAAAGAAAGTACTAAAATATTGGATGGGGTTTTTCACCGCATTGCTGCATAATTCACTTTTCCAAGTGGTCTCGCTTTCCATAAACTCGGCACTTCTCCACTTCAAACTCTTCAAATCAATTTTTTCCATCACCTCCTGTACAACGTTTTCATTTTCATTCAAATCCCCATCATTTTCGCTTTCAATAAATTGATCAATCAAACCAACACTCACATTTTCAGCTCTGTTATCCAAATTTTTCAAAGTTTCTTCAATAATTTCGTCCATATTTCGATCTTCTTCTTCTTCATATTCCTCGTCAGCCGAATCATCCCAATCAAAGTTGACAAATTTTTCAATCTCAGCTTGAGTCAGACCTTTTGGGCGCATCTTACAATCTGCATACAAAAAAAAAAATATTTTTTGAAAATTACCACAATAGACCAATGTTGCATATACGCAACACGACATTCACAAAATTATTAGAAACAAACTATATAATATTTTCATGCGGGGTTTTTTTTTAAATACTCACTTTTTGATTGGTTATTTAAAACATGCTAAACCCTGTTTTTTAATATAGGTATATTGATAACCATCTCTTGGAATAGTAATGTTTGCAAGTTTCTGTTGATAAATATATTAAAATTAGTTTTTTGGGCTGTTTGTCTATCGCAAGTTGGTCTCATATTGAAGTAAAATTAAATGAATTAATTAAGGTCAGTATAAAAGGACCATCATCATTTTTTTGTTTGGGAACTGCAGATATTGAAGCAGCACCACAAGTACTAGAAATAACTTCTTAAAGTTGTTTGTTGTTTAAAAAAACACCAAAAAAAGCTAGAAATATTTTACGTGCTTCCGGTTCTTCCTCTGTAAGAAGGACCAAAGAGCAATGAGAAAATTTTCCCCAATACATAAAATTCTCACCTGATTCCGCCAATTCCGCTTATCAAAACAGAACCGAATACATAATACAATCGATGCTTTTGGGATTTTAGTTGTAATATTTTAGTTCGTATATCCAAAATATTTTTTTTAAAACCACATCACACGATCAAGTTGCATGGGTTGGAAAGGGCTTGTACTAAGGTTCTTTGTCTACCATCCATGTTCTCTTCTGCTTTGAACTTGCAGCTGGGTTAGTTCTATATATATCTATAAATATCTATACCTATAAATATTTATCCTGTCCACTTTTCTACCGCCTATCAGATAGATAATATAATTCAAAGATGTGTAATTTGGTATTTTTTCATTAAATATGAAATAAAGACAAACATTTTCTTTTAATTACAAATTTACAAAAAAGTATGTTGATTTCTATTTTCTTTTTATCGCACGACCTTTTGCGCTTCTGTTTTCTCTTTATCGCACGGGCCACTTTTTGCACTTTTATTTTTTATTTCTCAAATGAAACAACACACTTGTATTATAGTGAATTCTTTATTCTTCTACTAAGGCTCAACTGCCCTGTCTCGCGTCTAACGTTCAACTCACTTTCGAACTATTTTAAATTGTCTGCACCGCCTAGAAAAATGGAAGATGTCACTTTACCTTGAAGAGAATATTTGACACTTTTGGAAGCTAAGTGTGGCTAGTTCACACACGGGCAAGGAATGTGCAAACGTATTGTCTGCATATGACACCATAGGAAATGATGGGATCTTGGGACGTAGTTATGCGGATGCATTTGTAAGATAACACGATATGAAATTATTGTATCGTCTGAAATACAATTCGGGTATTTGAAATGCTTGAAGGAGGAAAGTATGCATATTTATGTATGCAACAGTAGAATGTATTTTTATTCTGTAGAAAAATAAATTAATATTTATTCAGTTTAGTTTATCGCTTAGATGTTGCATATAAATTTAAAAAATTGCTTGACATTTGAAATTAACCTTTTATTCAGTTCGGTTTATCTCAAAGACTATCCAGGACTCGTTCAAATATACTCGTAGCTTTTTTATCACTTTAAAAATGTCTTGTTCTTGTCTTGTTCATGTCTTGCTTTTAGCTTTACTATATGCAATAACGTCTCGCTTTGTTTACTGGCTTACCAATATTTATTGGGCTGCCAGGCCCAGGGTATCTATGTCCGCGAACGAGTAACTTAACCGTAATGAAAACAATTGTCTGCTTTTACACCCTTTATATACAATCACCTTTATTCTCAATTAATTGTTATGACAATTCAACCCGCACCTTGCTAGATCCAGAATAGAACTAACTTCAAATATAATTGTCGCAGCCATTCCCAGGTGACTGGCTGTTCTGATCTTGGAGTGTTGGATCAGATGTCTCTCGTTAACTTTGATAATTATTATTTATTTGTTGTTGATGGTGCTGCTGGCCACATGCCAGATCTGACCGCTAGATTTTCGAGATGAGATGCCTCGCCAGACACATTCCAGCCCTCTATGACAACCTTCATAAAAGGAGATGAGATAGTAAGTTCTAGGACTCTTTCTCTTATGGAATTTCTAAAAGTGGGTTTATTTTCCTTATTTAGAAAGACGAGCTTATTGCTATATGTATCGCACGGATACTAGCAAAAAAATGTTCGAACTGACTGTTCCAGTGCCGATAAAACTTACGAATCTAACACCCAAGAAAAAGCAATCACCAACAACTAATGGTGCAACTGAAAAGACATTCGGTTTCGGTTGAAAATTTTGAACGTTTATTATTCTTCTATCAGTTGATACTGCCACGATCATCGATTTACTGGGAATGCCAACAACTTTCCTCTTTCGCCATAAAGAAACCTTCCTGGTCCAGTTGCATTCTGAAGGCCAGTCTAAATCCGGTCAATAACCCTAGTCCAGATCCTCTATACTCTAGCTGTGACATGCAAAAAACGTTCACCGCTTCGCAGCTATGACCCATACATCAGCTGGTCCGAAATCATCAATTCATACACACGTTCATAGCTGAGTCATGTTCTGAGCGCCGCTTAGGGGGAGGAGCTTATTGACCAAAACAAACTTTTTTTGCATGCAGTTTTGCTATAGGTATTAACCACTGCAAGTTTGTTGTGTTGACTGCTGGTCTTCTGCGCGCCCACAATTACTCCCAAATTTCTGCTAGCCCAATTTTAGCTATTTTTCATGTTTGGCGTTGGGCCTTTTGTTTTGATGAAATGCCGACGGGAAAACTGCTGCTTGATTGGCATGTTTGTTGCAGTTGCAACACTATATAAATATTCTAATAACGACTCACCTCTATTATTTGTATCCCGTCTGCCCCAAATTGTGTTATGTGCGTTTGCATCGTAGCCGATTAAAATATGCACTTTCTGGTCCTCACAGTAGCGGACGAGTTCCTGTACTGGTAAGGGAGGCACTACATCCGTGTCTCCAGCAAAGTACGCTAATGCGCATACAAATTTGTGAAGCTCTCGGCCTTTGTGGCGCTCTATTAGAACCGCCACCAGGTCCCTAGTTGTGGAACCGGGAATGAGAGAAAATTTTATATCTTTCTTAATAGAAATAGCCGCCCTTGGTGTGAAAATTTGTTTCAAGACAATTCAATGTCATATTTGCCATCGCCAAAACCATCCTATAATAAAACATAAAGAAAAGACAAATTTATCAACAATATAAACAAGAGCTTACCTGCAGTCGGAGTTAAATCCAGATTCAACATCACCGCAGCGCAAACTGCTTTGCTTTCTCCGTCAAAATGTTGACAGAAATAGCTGCTCCTGAAGATCTCATTTGGCCGAACCAGGTTAAAAGAGCTTCTTCGACCTTTTTGTACGATCCGATTCTTTCGCGTTTGCGTGATAATTCACACTTTCTTGAATTGTCTTCAATTTTGTTCACCTCGCGAAAAACTCTACTGAGAGAGCATTTGGATTTTGCATACAACTCAGTCTTATTTTTTTCTTTGTATTCGCTCAAAATTTAAAGGTTTTCTTTGATTGACAAACTTGTGTAATTTTTCTACTCATTTTGCGTACCTACATACGAGTAGATGCATGTGTTTAGTCAACAAAATAAACAAATGTAATTGCACTGGCCGCCAACATTGAAATTGCTAATGACAGAAAGCAATGACAGCTGTCAATGGGTATGCTGTGCTGCCAATTTAAATGCTTCCAAGTTACATATTTGTCTTTAGTTTTTTAATAAATTTGTTGATTAGGGTAACCGAAGAATTTACTTGTTTTTAGTGATTTGGCTGCATATTTTTAAGATCAATTAAGCGGGGTTCAATTAACCGAATAAAAAGCTATACTACTTATAAGGAACATTTTTGAACGAAATTTTGTCGGTCATTTAAGCGGGAAAATCAATTAGGCGGGGATTACTGTACATTGTACAACCCTTGAAATTGATTGAAGAAATGGAATGCATGTACATGTACAATTGTACATGTTCCGCGAACGAATTATTGGATGGACGATTGGTGGTGGATTTGGTGACAACGAAGATCATTACGTCAGCGGTGTGTGGAGAAAAGAATATAGGTCATGTTGGGGTTAAAGAAACTTACCGAGGATACCGGTTGGTGACTTCTGGATTACTTTTGAAAAACTCGATTTCATATGTAATGCCGCAAAAATCATGACGGTAGGGAATGCATTTTCATTTCCATACAAAATAAAAACATAAAAACAGTTACTGTTCAGTCCACTGCAATATATAGCTTACTGCAGTGTGAATGAGTACAAAATTTCTTTTCTTGTGTAGGAACAAAACTTATTTTAGGTATTACACGAAAACGCGCACCAAGCAAATAAATTATTGCAAGAGAATGCACCTACTCGTATACTGTGCGAATACAGAAGAAAGTGCCACAATGGACGAAAAAGTCAGGAATGATATTGAGCATGACGGTTGCATTTAGACTCCAACGGTAGACTTTAAAAAGAGCATAAATTATATGAAAAGCGCTACAACAAAGCGCATGCATTATTTGCCACTTTGGCAACGCTAACTGTAAGGCATTCTTATTGCTCCTGATACTCAATTATGGCGTGTGCCGTATGTCTAGTAAGTGATGTCGAGTTTTGGTTCGTTGCCGATATTGCACACAATAAGGTTTCTACCTAAAATATAATCAGAAAGTGGCTCGTCTCTGTCGTTGATATCGAAACTGCCCCATACTGAATGATGAGCGTCATCATCACATCAAATTATGAGTTCAGTCTTATGCCTCTCTGCTTAACACGAGATATTCGCTGAGTAAAGTATATATACCGAAGTAAGTTGCGCACAGAAATTTAACAACTTAATTTACAGAGGGCCTTGCAAATATAACTAAATAAATTCAATGGATTGTTCTATTTAGATATAGATTGATTTGTAAATATCTGTTTAAATGGATGGATAATTGTTTAGATATCAAGCACATGAACTTGTATCGGTTCTTGAGCCAAACACTTAAACTTGTTTGTATGCGGAATTTGTTTCCATAAATGGATTTGTACAACATTTTTAAAAGTCTAGTAGTTCATTCTTGTTTGATTCTGGAACATAATCCATAACTATGACTTTGGTACTCTCTGACATATTTAATGTAATTTTCGACATTTCTTGTTGTATTTGAACTACATCTTTTTGACTAAAATTGTTTTTGGTATGTAAATTTATTAAAAACTTTTCACCACAGGAAGATGTTAAACTTTTAAGAGATAGTGTAAGAAAGATAGTAAATAGGTAAAAAAAAAACAAACCAAAAATACTACTCGTATAAAACTTTTTTTAACAGGGAGTAATATTTATTTATAGTAATTCCCATTGAACTCACCCATGTATTGTTCAGATCATGCTGTTGGAATGGCATGTCCACTAGGGTGGAGCACGGATGTATGAAATTTTTTTTTTTTTGTGATTCGGAATTCTAATAGGGGGGGGGGATTGGTGCGTTAT
The DNA here is from genome assembly GCA_949715645.1 of Portevinia maculata. Taxonomy (NCBI): domain Eukaryota; kingdom Metazoa; phylum Arthropoda; class Insecta; order Diptera; family Syrphidae; genus Portevinia; species Portevinia maculata. The sequence continues at coordinate 115,807,359 of OX454528.1, read as the reverse complement.
GCTAAAAGAAAAATAAATGTTGTTTTTTGATTAGATTGGTAAAGATCTTCTGCCTCCGCACTGACTTGAAAAATCAAAATTTGGTGCAACATTTTAGTAAACAGATGTGACTGAAAACAATATAAAAGTAAATAGATAGATAAAAGTGCGTAAAATATACTATTGATAATTAGAATTTTAATTCAATATAAACAAAAAATAAATTCATTCGTAACAATAAACATTATTTTTTTTATAATTAAGATGCTTTAAAATCTTGTTTTGTCTCAAATTTAGGCATTGTCTTCCGTGATTCTATTTTGGCCTTTATTGCGCCTAGTCGGCCCTTTTTGGTGTACTGAGAAGTGGCAGCTTCCGTTGTTATCTTTACAGCTCGTTCAACAGCTTTGGTATAGCACGGGAGCCTTAAAAAGAAAACTTCACCTTCACCACCAGATTCCACGATGCTCCGAATGTCTTGGTCACACAAATTTTGCATAATCGGTGGGTCAGAAACCTTTTCTTGCCAATTTATTAAATCGATATACGTTGATGCATTGAAGTTAATAAGCGGCACTTCAAACAGCCTGGGTGTTGAAGACCGAGGCATATTACGTGCTTTTATTATGCGCCGAGCTGCCACTTCTCTTATATGTTTATTGTTATCTGTTACCATAGCAAGAAGAATGTTTTCAGGATGCGCAAAATAACCATTCCGCTGAATGACAGGATCGATTACGTTCTTAAGTTATCTGGAAGATATCTGGAGGCCATAACTATGTTAAAAAGATGGTGTGTACCATCCTTGCACGATGGTTTATTTTTGATGGAGAACCAAGATGGCCCGTGTGAGCCAACGCACATGAGACATTTTGCCTTGAGATTTATTTGACAGATCTTGTAGGAACTCACCTGATAAAACCGCAGACATAATCTTGTGCAAGTACTGTTGATCTGTACTTAAATCTTTAGCCATTTCTGGTAGAACATTCCCTTCAATACTTCGAAATGTTTTAACAGGTAATTGTTCACAGGTTTCAAGTGCTTTTCCCAAAGGTCCAGTGTAAGAGTTAGGTACATCCCTCAAGATGTCCAAATAAGTGTCTTAAGGGTAGTTCATTCATGTGTAGTAAGCATATTATAAATTGAAGTGGTTTTTGAAGTTCTGTCTCAAGTAGTCTTATAATACCGCCGTACTTTCCTGTATTCACATTCGTACCGTCACAACCGATAGCCATAAGATGATGTTGAGGAATTTCTTCATCTGATAGAAAACTTCGTATTGAAATTTGTACTCCTTTGGCCGAACCAGTCTTAGGAACTACATATCCCATGTATATACGAGTAGACCCTGACTCTTGCAGTAAAGAGATGTGCTCTTCAACAATTTTAGTTTTGTAGATTTTTTATGGTTTTGTCTTTCCTTCCATCAAAGTATAATGCAAATAATTCTGCAGAAGTCTTTTCGTTCAATAACTTCTCTCTGGTTTTAGTTTTCTCTCTTCGTATTTTATGTCTGTCGATGACCCCGACTTCAGACCCAATATCAAACGAAACAGACGACGCTATCGCTGCTGCTGCCCTATCTGATACTCCATACCTATCACATGTCTTCGATAATGTAGGAAAATCAACGCTTGAGGAAATTATTCTTTTCTTCTCAGGAATGTGTTTTTGTTTGGGCTGAATGAAGTTATCCGTACTTTTGGAACTTTCAGGCGCTGACGATGAGGATGTCAAAGAAGAACTAATCTCCGAAACAGCAGGGGTAGCAGTATTTATAGCAGTTTGGTATTTCTCTCGAGTCTGTTTTCTTCCCAAACTCTTTCGCAGCCTTTTAGTGACAGTAACATCAATTCCACCGATTGCCATACTTCGAACATTTCTTTGGTCAACTAAAAAAGCTTGTTCTTGTTTCGGAACCTTTTTATCTTTGGTTCAGGAAGGTGCAGTGATTGAATTTATTGCATTTGCATGCCGTTATATCAAAAAGGAACTTACCACTTCGCTAAAAACTTTCTAATTTTTCTGCGGAGAGTCTCTTGACGGTTTTTAGTAAATTCTTGTATTTTAAATGATATGCTTTCAACATCTGTATGATACTGGTTTTTGTAACAGTCGGAATAGATGCAGATCGCCATATATTTTCTATTTTGGATGAATTTTATAGCATACCTACTCACTTGATTACGAACAGGTAGATTTTTGGTTTAATTTGTTTTTTAGAAGAGTTTCAATGTGTTTGCGGAGGCAGTTATCGTTACCTAAATCGAATAATATTTTGCATTTATATATTTAAGCCTATAAGGCACCTTTTTTTACTATTAGATACCAATTAACAAAAAAAAAAATTCGCTCCACCCTAATGTCCACCTGTACCTTTAGGTCTGTACCCTGTACGTTGTCCTGTACTCTGGGGCGCAGTGCCTCCATCCTGTCCTCTAACGCCACGCACGCTTGGAAGTAGTCACCTTTGACCGACTCCTTGAATTCGATGCATGTGAATATGGCGTCCTCTTTTGCTCCGGCTAGCAGTGCTTCATGCTGTGTTTTCGTATAATCCTTCGCTGATTCCGTTACTTGCAATCAGCTATTAAAACTCTGTAAATTACTCAACCAAAATCAAATTCCGCCAAATAAAACCACTTCTTCGCTTGCTCGTGTAGAATTGTATTATATTGTGTCAATCAAAAAATAAGACGTCATAAACGTCACAAAAAAAACTGTCATAACTTAGTTGTAAGTTAATTAACATTTACATGGGCAATAAAGAAATTTTAATGAATAGTGTAGATTTAACATAGTTATATAATTAATAAAATCACTTCAACATGCCGCTTGCAAAAGCTCTGCCAGTCCTCCTGTACCGTCTTGAGACGGAGCTCCGCATTTTTGTAAGAGATCGCGGTTGCTTCTTCTGACTCGGCAAACCTGTGTGCCATGGAGATGGCATGGGCTGTTGCTTTCGCCTAGATGGTTGTCATCTTTCGTTGGAATAATCAGTTGTTTAAGCCCAGTATCCTGCTCGCGCTAAATTTTAGCGTGCCTAGTCTCCACTTCGTTTCTCCACTCCAAAGATAAATGGTCGCTAAATTCTGACAAAAAAGATTTCATGACAGATATCAGTAAATGTCTCTTTAATCATTCGCGTCAAATAAATCTGTTTTAATTTGAAAAAAGTCGCAAATTATAAGATACGCATATAAATTGAATAATGGATAGACGAAGCATTGAAGAAGACGTCGTGATTAGTGCTGCAGCTGAAATTGTTGCTATATTAGCTAGAAGAAGACGACGTTTGCCGTCTGTACGTGTAAATCCGTATCTGCAAAAAAGAAAAACAAAGGGCCGATTTGCAAACGACGTAAGTTTATTTGAAACTTAAAAGTACACATTTTGCACTAACATTGGCATATTTTTAGTTCTTGGATTTGGTAGCCAACCCAAGTAAGTTTAGGGAGAACTTCCATATGGATACTCATGTTTTCCAAAATCTATTTACCATGGTGGAACCTCTTTTACTACCCAAAAGAAACTCGAGGCCAAATGAAAGCATAAGTCCTCTTGAAAAAATCGCTATTGTGATAGAGTACGTATAAATAAACAAATGTATCATGAGCCACTTAATTCACTCTTGTTTGTAGATACCTTGCAAGTGGGACAGTGCAAAGACATATGGCATCTATCTATAGGATTAGTAAGCAATATTTTGGAAGAATTATTGATGAAGTTTGCTGTGCCATATCCCAAGTGTTGAGCAATGAAATTCCACCACTGAAAGAAAGTGAGTTTGTTCGAATTGCAAACGAATTCAATGCCACATGGAATTTGCCAAATTGTTTGGGTGCAATCGATGGAAAGCACGTTGCCATAAAGTGTCCAAAAAATGCAAGCCTATTTTACAATTATAAGGTATATTCATAAATAGATAATGCTAAATAGTTTTGTCTTTATAACGCCTTTATTCGTCCTTTAGGGATTCCACAGCATTGTACTGATGGCTATATCAGATGCTAATTATAAATTCATTTACATCGATGTTGGTGCATACGGCAGTGAGGGTGATGCAAATGTTTTCAGTGCAACTGAGCTGGGAAGAAATATTCAGGAAGACAATTTGGCATTTCCGGAGGATATGGAAGTTGGGCCAGATAAGCTTCCATATTTCTTTGTGGCAGATGATGCATTTCCTCTCAAAAAGAGGATTTTGAAACCATTTGCTCCCAGAAAGCCCAACAAATTAGAAAACGATGAACGAATCGCTAATTATAGGATTAGCAGAGCACGACGTTGTGTTGAAAACTCCTTTGGAATTTTATGTTCCAAATGGATATGTTTAGGCAGAACAATGTTTTGCAATCCCGACAAAGCCAAAAAAATTGTTACCGCTTGCTGTTATCTACACAATTTTTTATTAAATAATAGTAGGGCTTCATATTGTCCGCCACAATATGCCGACTATTATGACAACACCGTTATGACATTGGTTATATTCATTTCGCACAAAAAACCAAAAGTCGAAATGGGTTTGGTACTACAAAATTTTAAAATATAAATCTAAATGCAAAATAGAATATACCATTTTGAAGAGCGCAATAATACGAACTCAGAGATACCACTAACTCATTGGTCGCTTATCTGGTTTTCCAGATGCACATCATTTTATTCACGAAAATACTACAAAAATGTCAATATATTGAAAAAGAACATTATTTCGACTATGTTCCTCGGAATCCAAATAAGCCACAAATAAATTGTTGGTATCTCTGAGTCCATTGAAGAATGCTCTAAAAGATAGGATATCCTGTTGGGGGTTTTTGTTTTTATTTTAAAATTTCGCAGTACCAAATACGTTATGACTATGACAACATTTTAAAATAGAAACATAAATGCACAACAGCCTTTAATCTACCAAACACTAAAACAATGCAATTAAGCTCACCTGGTTTCTCCATTTCGCGTGCAATCTGACGCCAGTCGGAATTAACCGCTTCGATATTGCTATGTGCCTTGTCCTGTAGATCCCAAATCGATGTTCGCTCCTCCACCAGCCCAGCAAGTTTTTTTTTTTTTTCTTCGCATGAGAATGGGGTTTTGGTTTTTCTTTTTCTTTTATTTGCAATTTTTCTGTTAATTGCCGTATCCTCAAATTGAAAATGCATTTTTTTGCTTCACACTTTCACAGAATTTTTTTTGAAATGTCCAAATTTATCTGCAATTTAATGTACCGGGCAGTTCTTTCGCGAGCTAAATGAGTGGAGACCTGTCAACGACCGAGCAGACATTTTGCGTGGCCCATCTATATGAAATTAAGAATTTAGCGTGCGGAACAGGATACTGCTTTGCTAAACTGCCTCGCTAAATTTTATCTCTGTAAACATTTTTGTATGGGAGATAAAATTTAGCGCGAGCAGGATACTGGGCTAAGGTCCAAATCCAAGTGAACGAGAAATTAATTTAGCGATTACAATAGCAAGATTTTAGAAATAAATTATTTAACATGGTATAAAAGAGAGAGAAAGTACTAAAAATATGTGTACATGATTTTACAGCAACGTTAGCAAGTTAAGTAATGGTAGGGTTATTTTCCCCTCAAGCAAAAAAAATAGATTTACAAAATAGCGTATATTTCAAGTGTTTGGGAGAATTAACCCATTTCTAAACAAGTAGTTTAGACGCTTAGTCTCAAAAGAAACACAACTGGATTGTTTGGAGGCTGTCCAAAGACTGCCTTTCTTTATTCTTTCTTTTACTTATTCGCTAACTTACACAAGATATAATATTGCATCAGTGTGGCCATTGGGCTTAATTACTACATTAACTGCTACAATTGGGCTTAATTACTACATTAACTACTACAATTCGGCCATTCTGACTACTTAAGATCACCTGATCTTTTACAACTTATTGGACGTTTTATGTTTGACACCTCGACTTCCGAACCACGGTCTCATACAGGCGCGGATCCAGGAATTCGGTTTGGGGGGGGGTCATGATGCTTAGATGCAGTCAACCGAGAAAAATTTATAAAATAACAATAACATACCTGTAGGTACCTAAAAATAAACATGCTGTACCTACATACTAATAATAAACACATTACAAAAATGCAAATCTTTGGAAACAGTTAAACAACAAATAACGATTTATTCTATACATTACGTATAGCATATATATGTAGGTACATTTTATATATGTTTGTATTTAAAAACATATGTCTTTAATTTATATAACAAAATCAAGCCGTCTTTGTTTTGCTTGGGCAAATCTTGTTATTATTTCATCGACATCGATATCTATATCTCGATGAACATTCATTAAAGCAAGGCCGGTAAGGCGCTCTTCTCCCATATTTGCCCGCAGCCAAGATTTAACGCGCCTAAGTGTTGAGAATGACCGCTCAGCTGTTGCGACACTTACAGGAAGTGAAGCCAGTATTTGCAACATTATAAAGATGTTTGGATATAAAGCTGCATCACAAACATCTAATGTTTTCGGTAGAGTCTCTGGAAGTGTCCGACCTTCTCTAATTTCTCTGTCCCACCTTTTAATCCATAGCTGGAATTCTTGGACAACCATTGAAATAGGGGGATGATTTAAAAGCTGGCTATACACTTTTGTGATTGCACGTACAGATTCCAAGTCAGATTCTGTGCATGTAGTTTTTGGCAGAAACACTCCCAGCTGAAATAATGCCAGCACATCTGGCGAAAGACGATCTTTTAAGTCTGTCAATACAGAATCGAGCAGAGGAATATAAACAGCTCTTCGGAAATACTCCTCTACAGACTGGCCTGGCTGATTATTTGTTCTGTTTATTTGTTTGGAAACTATTCTAGGTCGTCTTAAAACGATATCTAATTGCCCGGCAATCTCTACTGCTTCTGAATAAAGATTTTCGAATACAGAGGTTGCACCTCGTCGTTTCTCCTCCAATACGCTTAAAACATCACTTATTGCGTCCGTTGCTCTCTTGAGGTCTAAAGAGGGTTTCTGAAGGAAACGGCTAAGTGATACAGTAACGCCTGACAAGAAAAATAAAAACAAGTGATATGTTACGGTCTAAAAATATTTGCGATTATAATCAAAATAATTTACCTAAGACGTCACATAAACAAACAGATGCAATGATAAACTCTGAACTTCTTAAAGCCAGTTGAAGGCACTGAGCATCACTTGCGGTCTTGCTGTCTTCCCAACAGGAAATTCTCTCAAGGGCATTGCAAACATTCACCAAGTTATTGCCTTGAAATTGCAAGTGCCCATCATGCCTCTCTACCCACCGAGTTTCACATATTCCCTGCAAAGCCGTTCCTTCAAGTTCTTCCTTGAAAACTTTGTGGCGTTTTGCTGAAGCATTGGAAAAAGCTACTACCTTTTTCATTGTTGCTGAAGCATTCCGGCAAAACGTTACGTTTGAAGACCTTGCCAAGGAGTTGTTCAGGGCATGGTTGTTGCATGGACAACGTTTAGCGTGAGTTGCTTTTTTAGATAGTTCGTGCACTGCACCTTTTGTGTCAGAGGTCATCACATAGCAGCTATCAGTACCAATACCTACACACCATGCTAAGTCGATGTCAAACTCGTAGCAAAGATCTTCCACTATACGTGATAATGCAACACCTGTCAAACGACGTTCAATAATCTCTTCTTCACAGGGAATCTTCTCATATGCGTCGCAGAATGTTAAAAAATCCTCTCTGATAGTTCCGTTATGAAAGTAACGAAAGGAAAGACTCAACTGCTCGGTATGTGAAATGTCGGTTGTTTCATCGAATATTATAGAAAATATCTTAGCTTCTTTTACTTTTTTTAGAATATTTTCTTGGATGAAATTCTTACACGTCGCAATCAACTCGTTTTGCACAGTTTTGCTAATGTAAGTAGCATTAGAGTTTGCGCTTTGTAAGTGTTGGGATAGTAATGAATCACCGGAATCAACACGGAATTTTAAAAGGGCTCTGAAGTTTCCATCTTGGTCCACCAAACTTTCGCTGTCATTGATTTTACATTGATCTAAACTTGAACCTACATACAAATTCCCGTCGTCTCTATGACCACGCAGTGGTATATTTTGACGACCACAAAATACAATAGTACTTACAATTGGTCGCAATCGATTTCTATTTTCTTTTACCTTTTCCATTCTTTGTTTACATATTTTGTTGGAAATATCGGTTTCAGGTTCGTGAAATGCTCGCAAAAAATTTATCCCGGCTTCGACGGATTTTTCGTGATATAAATTTCTTTGATGGGTTAATAAAGCTCCTTTTTCTCCAAGAAGGTTATCAAAAACTTTCAAGGGTTCCCTAACCAGTCGTTTTAGAAGTGTGTTAGACTGAATTCCACCACCTGAACCATAAGCAAATAGAGCGCAGTACCTATAGATATATCCGAGATCGTTTTCTTATGAATTAAACCACTCGAGATCTTTAATAAAATTCACATTACATACCTGCAGTATAACCCTTGATCTTTATGCGATAAAACTAGCCAGTGAAATTTTTCAAGGTGAGATCGTTGTGCATATTTTTTAGTTTGTTTCCCATTCTTGGAAACAACAAAAAAAGGAAAATCATAATTTGGAGGTGGAATCCAGTGTTTTTCGAGGAGATTGGCTTTAATTGAATCATCGATAACAATGTTGTTTCTTATGTAACATCCAATATCGGACGCAAAATCAGAGTGATGAGCATTTACTTTAAAAAGTTCAGCAAAAGTTTCTTGGTTAGAAGCATTTGTGGTAACAGAAGGCGATAAAACATTTTTTCTTGAATTTTCACGTTCGAGTCTTGGCTTTTTGGCAAAAAAAGTATCAATTTTTCTCATTGATGTATTACCTCCATTTTTCTTTAATTCTTGAGTCTTGTGTACATCCTATATCGAATAGAAATTATAATAATAAAAGTAAACAAAAACTGCAACTGAGAATTAAAACATATTTAAATAGATAATTAAAGGTACTGTGATAACTGTTATGGGTACATAACGGGTATTCACGATCTGAAGCAACAGCCTGTTGAGATTGCGAAATTTTATTTATTTTAGTAGATCGTGAACGTGTTTTTTGTATTCTTTGTAACACTACAGCAAATTCACAACATTTTACTAACGAATAACAGCTGAGATTAAGAATGACGAATAGACGAGTATAAATTTCATACCGTTGTATTTTTCTGTTACAATGGGGTTAAACGTTAAAGTATTTATATTTAAAGGGCTAAATTCTTGTAAGATTTTATTCAGTGTAGGTATTTTGCTGTTGGAGTATAAGAAAATGTTACACTTTAACAATTATACTAGACCAGTTGCACCAGATCGTGAATACACCAGATATAAATACAAGTTTTTTGACAGGGCTTGAAGAAACTGCTGGCGTCCAGTTTCTTCACGGCACTCTTTAGTTCTGTTTTTAACTGCAATTTAACGGCTACGGCAGCATCACGACAATACTAACACTAAGACAACACAATACTAAGTTTATGTAATATTATGTTTAACCAAAACCTAACAAAAAACTTTTCTAAACCAAATAGGAATAAACGATTCACTTAAATTAATAAAATCCAGTGTATTTCTCTTTTAGCTATTTAGTTATTTAACCTATTTACATGTACAATATATGTAAATGTTTGTAGTGTAGTTAGTTAAATAACATCAGATTTTGTTCCGAAGAAAACGCAAGTTACTATGGAATTATCCAATAAGTAAATAAAACTGCCCCGAACTTCCATTTCATCGACTTACAAGTGTGGCCTCACTTTAAACAAAATATTCATTTTAAACGCGCACCAGTAAAAGAATTTGAAGTATTTCAAACAAATTTATACGTTTTCTTGACCAATCATTATAAGGTAAAAATGTAAGTCTAAATAATAATAAATGCTATGTTAATAGAAATGCAAAAGGGTAGGTATTTACTAACCACTTAATGAATAATGATATAGCTATGTACGTAAGGAACACATTTCTAAAATAACGTGTGGTACATTATGTATGTGCATAAATACATATACACCTGCACACTTACCATTATTGTTAGTTATTTAGTCTTAATTTTGTTACTAATTCAACACTTTTATCTATTAAAAGGGACAGACACAAACTCACTAAACGACACTTGGACTAATGATATGAATGAAAGGTCAACATACACAGTTGTTTTTTTTTAACAAAAGAGATGTTTAAGGGAAGGCAAACCTGATAACAATGTGCAAAAAATGTGTAACTTCTTAATCACAAAGAGGGCGAAACGTGAGCGGTACAGACAAAATTGTTTCCTTTATTCTTTGTTCTTCGCTGGTCGCGCATACAAACAGCCAAAGCTAATGAATACGAAGAAAATGATAAAACCGACACCAAAAAGAGAAGTGTTCGTAGACTTTCAGCTATTCGGTTGGTTTTTTTTATTTTTTTTTTGGTTATTTATTATTGTCTGATCTCTGTTTTTAGTCTTTTGGCGCATGGTTTGATGTTTGATGAATGTGGAAGAAGACTGATTTTAAAGGACAGTAAATATATATGTATGTAAAAATAATAAATATGACAAGAAATAAAATGGACGATTGAATCGCGCTCAAACTTGCATCTTGTGGCATGAATGAAATATGAAAGAATACAAGATTACGCCACTTGTATTTTTTCACTTTGTTGTTGAAATTTTGACTACCCGGCGTGAGTATACAGAGCACTTTTTTAATTTAAATCTTAGCATAATAAGAATCAAGAATGAAAATGTATTTAAGCATGTCAAATGTTAACAAAATTTTTTTTTCAAGGAATGTCCATTTTTTATAATTTACATAACTAAAAATAGTTTGTGTCTCTTGAGCTCTGGGGGGGTCATGACCCCCATGACCCTCCCCCCCTGGATCCGCCACTGGTCTCATATTACTGACTGCCCATACACCTTGATATGGTAACCGTGTTTGTTGAAAATTGTAAACATCTTCTATTACATACCTATCGTTTTGCAATACCATATCAAATAGGTCCCTTGAATTTTGGTAACATTATTTTAGATGTACCAGGATGTGAATCAAAGTTTTTGACTAATACATAATCTCCTGACTCATATTTTGTTCTAATGTAGCCTTTTTCTAAACATTCGTCTAACAATTTATTTAATTCTGACTTCCCTGTGTATGACAACCTACGAGGCGGCACATAAAAAGGTTTAGCAGCTTTCAAATTTAATTTTATCTTTGTTTTTACCAATGGTTCTACCGGACGACGAGGCACCAAATAACAATTTTTTTAAATGACACGTAAATATGTTTGTGTTGCATAACTTATATTCTGCCCAATTGTTAAAGTTTCTTCCTCGCAAACGTTATGATTACAATCGATCATTAGTAAAGATTTTTCAGAACTTTCGTCTTTTTCTTCATCACATTTTACATTGTTTTTTGTCATACGACTTTTATTTACTATAAATTCGCTTACGTTTTGGCAATAAACTGACTTGTTAATATTATCTATATATTTTATATAATTTTGGTTAACTTTATACATATTGTTGTTTTCACTTTCGTTGTTATAATTTGAAACTAACTTAAAACTACCAGCTTTCAAAAAACTTCTTCCCCGAACCACCTTACCCAATGTCCGAAGTAAATGTGACCGATCTTCGAAATTATTCACCAGTGCATATAGCCTTAAACTTGTATCGCTGATGACTTCCACCTCGTATTTGATAAATTCGTCCTCTTCGACGCCCATTCCATTTGACAGCACCACCTTCTCGTTGTAATAATCATGGAACGTTTCGTTGTATCGCCATTTTCGTGCTTCGAATTTTCGCCTCAATGTTAGTTTGTTTTCTTTGTTGCCAAATATCTCCGTCATCTCACGGAGCAAATCATCGAGATTTTGGTCAGCAAAATTCGGTTTTGAAAATAACCACTGTTGGCCCTTCCCCTTGAACTTGTTGACTAGTAATGTTTGCAGCATTTGTTTTTCGACTTTGTATACTTTGTCTGCGCTTCTAAGTTGTGCTAACCAAATTTCAAAGTTTATTCCATCATCGTAATCGGGCAGCATATCTTTGTAAGTGTTGTATTTTCTTTCTTCTTTGTCGTCTGCATCTTCGTTTCGTTGTTTATCATTGTCGTTCGTTTTTTCCTCTTCAATCGTTTGTTTTTTCTCCAACTCCATCTGTTGTTTTAAGAATTCTTGTTATTCTTGTTAACTACTACAGTAGTTAACAAGAATAATCACGTTGGCTACCAACAAGTTAGAGCACGTTTCGAAAGTGGTGTGAAATGTAACTCAGAGAGAGAGAACCAGGACAGAGGAGTGATTGGAAACGCGCTATCGCAATATGTTTTGCGACAGATGTGCGGTGGAACACAGTGTGACCTGAATGAAACTGCTTCACTCCAATATGATTGATTATACAATATCGTTTAAATAAATGCACCACTGAGTTATACTCGAATCACGGTATGTACTCCGTTCAGTGGTTCGGCGTATTGTTGCTCAGACATTATTTGCTCTTAAGCAGTATATCGTCGGCTTTCTTTCAAAAACTCGTAAGTCGAAAATGGCGAATTTTTGAGGAGGCGCAAAAAACCGATTTAAAAAATAAAAAAAGGAAACTGTTAAAGTTTTGTTCTTTAATAATATTTTATTTATTATTTATAATATATTCTAAAAAACATTTTGTTATTAACTTTTGTGGTATTTGCATGAAATCAAATTTAAAGACTTTCAAACTTTTCAAGGGACATACGAGGTTATTTTTGTTCAGCAGGAACAATTTTAAATAACAAAAAATTTAGCTGTTGGTGTTTTCATGGTTCAAATTGAAGCTTAGATCAGTTGAATAATAAAGAATCATAATATTAGTGGTAGTCTTTGTGTAAAAGTAGTTTGATATTGTAAGGCTCTCAAATCGGTTACTTGTGAATCACCAGTTTTTGTTCCAGGACGGATTGATCTATAGAAGTTACATACCGCATTATAGTTCAGAAAAAAGTTGTAATTAAGGTATTTAACAGAATAGGGTTCTGGCAGTTTCCTTGCATGCTTGCATGCTTTTATATATGAGCTAGGGAGATAAATATCTTGGTTTCTTAGTTGTCTTTCAATGTTAGAATGCATTGAATCACACTCCATTTGTGTGTGACCTTTTTCTAGGTATTTTTGAGTTATGGTAATTTTACGAGTATACGCAAGGTTCACTAATGCATTGGAGAGAGTCATATTTGTTATGTGTCATGTGTGACCTGTGTCCTGACGAGGATTTTGCCGTACAGAATGTTGCCTTTAAATGGGCGCCATTTTGTACGTGTCGCTGCCCTGGTTTATGGCAGGATGTTAGGGACCATGGTCGAGATGCGCACGATATTTATTCTCCAGCTGCTTCAGTCCGGGGGGGTTCTTTAGCATCTTGACACACACAAACTTTATCGTGCAAAAAAAAGAGAGATCTGTAAGCAAAAGAAAAAGAAACAGAAAGAAAGCGGAAAGGAAAACCAACCACACACACTTGCTGGGGATTCAGATGGTCGAATCCCTTGCCCTCCCAACCTTTGACGACCACATTCCATACTTATATGGGTCGTCCCACCAACCAATAAGAACACCACACCATTTATGTTTAAGTTACCATTATAAAACTTTAAAGGATTCCACACACCGCCGCGATTGCGATAGCGTTTGCGATTGCGATAGCGATTGCGATAAACAACCGAACACACCAGCGCGATAGCGATAGATATCGATAGAGGTATTTTCTTCAGTTGTAAGAAACTAAAGTACTTACATAGATTGTAAAAATGTGTAGTTCAAGTGATGAAGAAGAAGTGCTATTGTTGCTTGCATTAGCGGACGAAGAAGATAACGTGTAAGCTTAATACATATATATTATGCTTGTACTTAAATTCAGCTTATATATAATTGTTTTACAGAAAAAGAACGTGGATGCACGAAATCAATTTAAGTCGAGACAGTCGAGGAGAATTTTTCACATTATTTGAAAATTTGAAAACAGATGAAAACCGTTTTTACCAGTACTTCAGAATGTCGTTCGTATGTTTTTCAGAGGTACTGGCATTAATTGAAGAAAATGTTCGGAAATGGATACCAATTATCGATGTGCTATTACGCCAATAGAACGTCTGGCAGTAACTCTGAGGTAAGCTCACAAAAAAAAGCTAATAAAACAAAAGTATTAGAAAAAAAAAAAATTTATTGGAATGCCTTAATAACTACACATTATTGTTGTATGAATGAACTGATTCGTAAAACTGGGATGTTGTAGGCGAACCCACTGAAGATGGACATTCGTTTGAGGTGTTTGGATATGATGAACTTCCACCCAAAGAAGTGCTTGTCGATTGAAGTGCATATTCCTTCTCCTCCTTCTGTAAGAGTTCTTCTTCCAAAACAATATTCGTGATTTTGTTTTTTACTGAAGCTTGTCTTCGTGCTGAAAAAGTTGCTACAGTTTTGGGAAAATCTTCTTTTAATGAGTGGACAAAAACCCGAGTAAATTTAAACTTAAATTTATTTCTTTAAAGTTTACAAGAATAAAATGTTTCAATACAAAAAAAAATTACATGACCAAAGTTATACGATAATTATACGACAAAAGTTATAAGACCCAAGACTTGGATCGCCGAACCGTTTTCTTCTAGAGACTGCGATGGACTGCTCTTCTTCAATGCAGCAAAGTTCCGTCGCTCGCTCGATTGCCGACCTCCTTCTACCCCAGCCAGTCCCACAACCTGGTTGCGCTGAGGACATTGTACCATGCCCATAATTTAAGGGTAAACGATAGCAGAATCCATCCACCGAGCACTCCAACCGTAATCAACAGTATTCGAAGGGGAGACATTGTATTGCTGAAAAAATATACCAAAATCGATTGATTTTTATGCCTCCCAACTAGGTCGGCATAAAATACTTCAACAATGAATCAGGGAACATGTCAACCCGATATCCGTGATTCATTGAAGTAAACAAACTCGATGGGTTCAAACCACTGCACTGTGTTTAAGTGGATGTAAACAAACCCAATCCACTCATGACGCATGACGACATCAAGCTATCTGAAAATGAGAACATTAAATTATTTGAAACCTAAACATTAGACGGTCGTTGCTTTTGTTCGGCGACCCAAATCAATCTAAAAAGAAAACAAACCAACAAGTAGAAAAAAAAGAAACATAAAACTATACTTAATTGCCGAAACGCATTCCTTTCAAATTGGAATTCCTACATTCATTTGCCGTTAACCCCCCTTGCGACTCATCCCATAAGTAGCAAAATCCTTTTCTTGTCGAATCGAATACCTTAAACTTCACTTGCTGGATATTTTTTACTGTGGAATACTTTTGGTGTTCACGAAAAACGTTACATTTTGAGATCCACAGGGACTCCAAGTAAACTTTTGAAGATGATTGCCTGCAGTAATGGGACTCTACTTTTGGTAACGAATTGAGAAAGTACTTTACTCCTGCGCGTGCGGTTAAGTCTATATTTAATTTTTTGCTGACTATGTTGAATGTATTTTCGGAACTAGCAGGGTCATTTTCTACCTCCTTAAAACAAGTTTTTGTCCAATTGATTGCACTGCATTCATTGATACAGAGAGTGTGAAGGAACATTGTTTTACATACCCTTATTGCTTCTCCACCCCCAGGCTTTTTGAGAAGGAAAAAAATAGTATTTTTCCTTCTCGACGTGACGTTCTTTTGGTTTTTTTTTTATCTTTTGGAGCACTTAATTGTGTCAATAACTTAACTGTCACCTTTTTTTCTGCCCACGATAAGTCCCAAAAATTCTTGAAAATAGATTCCCCATCATGACTTGAAAACTCACCGCATTTGATTTTTGAATTGATTTGACTATTTCGGCAGTTGCATCTTGGCCTTAACTCACGTTGAGACTTTTGAGCTCCATAATTCCATTTCTTTTCCCCATCGGAGCTCTCCCTTTTTAAAAGACCCTTATAAGGTAATCCTTTTTGCCATGTTCATTCCAAGAACTTGCAAACTTGCTAAAACAAAGGGAAAACTGTTTTAACTGAAATAAACTTCCCGTTGAGCACTGTAATTTTGTAAATTAAAAGTAAAATACAACTGCTTCTTTAAACGTTATAATAGTTTCGGTTTTATTCCAACTGTGTATTTTGATGTGTTATTGTTTTTTTTTTTTGTGTTTTTGCCCTGCACGCCGGAGCAGGAATACAGTATTAAAAATAAATGAGTAACTTAAATAAATGAGAAGAAGAAGTAAATCTAGTGCCGAGGACGTTTTTGGCTCGCACAGCGTCGTTCGGGATCGAACTCTGCTTCTACCGTATGTCGATGGCTATGGGACTGTCCACATGCCAGTTGCCGCTGACATGTGAACAAACTTAATAAGTGGCGGGTGCCGTATGAATTGAGGAAATTGTTGATAAAATAATGGGCTTAAATAATAATAATAATAGTATAGTAATAGTAATAGGTCGGTTATTTATTGTGGACGGCTAGGTACGATGCTACCACGTGCCGTATGGAAAGTGTATGCCCCCGTGTTGATGTTGAAAATAAAGGTTGACAGCTGGTGCGAGCTCTTTTGTTTTGGTCGGTTTCATCAAATTGTAGTACTTCAAATAGAAGTTGGCGGTAGTGTTACGGCCAGCTTGGGACTCTTTGGTGTGAGATATCGATGTCATCACTCCTTTGTGGGTCGGT
Source organism: Portevinia maculata (assembly GCA_949715645.1). Taxonomy (NCBI): domain Eukaryota; kingdom Metazoa; phylum Arthropoda; class Insecta; order Diptera; family Syrphidae; genus Portevinia; species Portevinia maculata. The sequence goes on along the minus strand of OX454528.1, from coordinate 115,790,692 downwards.
GGATTGAGTATTGCTTCACACAGTGCTGTTCTCGAAAGCGTGCGGATGTATGCAGTCATGGGGGAGGTCAAAAATGAGTTCACGAAAGACCTATTCACAGCATTCGTGGAGTTTAGGATGTAATATATTAACTTGGTCAGTGAACGATTATCTCGCACGTGGATCGGGGATCGCGCACCCCAGGTGGCGGATATGGAGTCTTCCAACCTTTGTATCGCGTCATGATGATAAGGGATAAGGGTCGGTTTCTCCACCTGTACGAGGTTTCGCTTGAATATACCCATTTTTGTAGGCAGCTCTCCCTTTTTATAAGACCCTTATAAGGTAATCCTTTTTGCCTATAAAGTTGATTTTTTTTTCTGCAACCAATTTTCCGGATTTGCCTTATTTTTCTTGGCCCTTTTTCTAGAAGAGAAGAGTCATTCGTATCACCATTAGAACTTGAATGTGGCACCGGAGAGTGTATCAAAGAAGAATTAGTTACTTTATCCTCAAGAAGTTCAGCAGAACTATAAACTGAAATAAAACATAATGCAAGACTTGGTTTTTGTTGACCTTATTAGAAAGGTTTTACTCTACTACTATTTGAGTATGAACTCGGGCTTTTTTAAAAAAGCGCAGTCTGGAGGTTTACTTTTCGACAAGCTTGTCGAGAAGTAAGGGCCGTATCTATATTATAAGTCTTTACTTATGGTGAATGAGAACCAAAAATAGCCCAAATTAACGTAAGACCAGGCTACATGCCGGGCCGTTCAAAAAATGCATTTTTGACAATTTTAGCTATCAACACAGAGTCATACAGTGTATGGACCTCTAATGCTCTAATGATCGCAAATTGCTACACACGACACGGATACAAATTATCTATCTATACACATAATAAAACTCTAAACACATCCTCTCGTTCATTGCGGTTACAGAGATTACACAAAAGTGGGAGTTTTGGGCGATGCGGTATATAGTTTAACAGTTCGCCTCTTACCTTAAAGATAGTCCTCGATTCCCTTTAGTTTGTCATCTTCGATTCGCTCATTCACATGACGGTAATCGATCACCATTCAAAATTTCTGTAGACCCGTAACGGGGTCTTTCCTCTTGGGTACGATAAGTATTGGGGAATTCCAATGAGAAATAGATGGTTCTATTATATCGTCTGCTAACATATGCTAACGTATCTCTTCTTTTACGTCTTGTTTTTGTGTATGAGGTAAACGATACGGTTTTGTATACTTTGGTGATGATCCCGTTTTTAGCGTGATATCTGCTGTACCAATATGGGTATAGGTGAGTTTGTCGCCATCTACGTGAAAGATGTCTTGGAATTTTGAACATATTGCTTCAATTTCCGTTTTCTCTTCGCTGTTCAATGTATCAAAATTAATTTCGCTTAATATTTTCTTAATTCGGGTGTTTGCTGATTTATCAGTCTGGTTGTAACGTAGAATGTAATGTTCTGTCGCGGGTTTTGAGCATGGCTCAACCCATTTAAACGTTACGGAGGTTTCTCGTGCGTTCAGAATTTTAATGGGTATCTTTCCGTTTACGGCAGTAGACAGAGCGTCTGCCATGAAAACGTTTTCACATAACTCTTGTGGATAAAATATTCTGTCTCCCGTGTGTTGGGTGTTTAACCAATACGTTGCTTTGCAGCGAGGAGCCAGTACAACTGAGTTAATATTACCCTGAGTATGTAGAGATAGTGTAACCGTTTGCTGATTCACCTTGATTTTTAATAGGAATGATTCTAAGTCAATTTTTGCACAGAATTCTGTAAGAAAATTTGCACCGATTGTGCCTTCAACTGGAATTGGGAAAGTATCTGTTACTACGTGGAATTCGTATGGTATAATGAGCTGTCCTGAATGGATCTCAATGTTGCATGTTCCTATTATCTGTAACTCTCCTGATACGCCTAAGATGTTTGTGCTATTGTTTTTGTTTATGGGGATGTTTTTATTCAATGAACTACTCTTTATTACACAAATTGAGGCTCCTGTGTCTATAAGCAATCGTATATTTTGATCGTGGCGTAGTTGTAATTGTACGAAAATGCCGTTGGAGATTCCAGCCGTGCAAATAGCTTTTGGCATTGGTGGTTTTATTGATCCCCCCCCCCCCCCCCCCGACGGGCCGGCTTCCCCCTCGGTGGGTTGCTCGTTTCCCAAGGCTAACACCCTTTGGTTATTTCTATTGTTATTTCCGCTGGTATTTCTATTAGGTTGGTTTCTATAGTTTGATCGATTGTTATCATTGTTGTTGGTGTTTCTTTGCCTGGTTGGGTAGTGGCTATTGTTTGGTGCCTGATGTTGCATATAATTGTTAGACGCGAATCCTTGTGTGTTCTGAAGCGGGTACCTATTAGTGTTCCTATAGTGGAAGTTTTGGTTAGGATGGGTTTGGTTATTAACACGTTCGCTGCCATGTGACCCGCCGGCGGTCACAACTTTTAACTCCTGAGAGGCCATGTGACCCGCCGGCGGTCACAAGCTATACATTTTTAAATCTTTGTTTCTGAAGTGGCCTGTTGAAGAAACACTTACTTTTCAATGTTGGCACCTAGATAAAGGTCTAAATTACATAAAAAAAAAAATCCCAGATTAATCCATTTATATGAAGGTATAATTATAGTTCACTTTATTGACAACAAAATTTTATGGAAGTATAAGTATAGTTCACTTTATTGACAGAAAACAAATTCAAAAAATTAGATAATACGAAAAATAGATATAATTTTTTACTTTTGATGCTTATTGAAACACTCCAAACATAAAGAAGGATTTCCTTCACATGTGGCACAAAAGGTGGTCACCTTCTTTACCTTTTTTTACTGCAGCTTCTCGACCCTCATTTTTACTCATCGTATCGTAACAATCTCTGCATCTTTTTCTAATTTTTCTGTTTCTTATTTCTTATTTTCAGTTTCCTTCATTTGATGTTTGACATTAGATGTATGTGCATGATGTTCAGAAGTGAGTTCACATAATGCCTTGCAAACATCCTCTCTAAATTCCAAAATTGTGCATTTTTTATTGTGCTTTTTGTAAAGAACCAAGGCGTTCACTATGAACGTTGATAGCAAAAATTCAAACGCTATTTTATGGTACCATCTAATTGTTTTCCGTAGTGGCGTAAAGTAGCATGCCATTTGGTCTGAAATATCGATTCCTTGCTTAGCATGATTGTAGTCTACGATCATACGTAACTTTTTTATTTCCTGACCATCTCTATTTCTTTTTCCTGTCCCTACTTCCTCCAAGCCATGTTTAGTGGATAGCATGAGAACGTCCCGTTTATCTTTCCACTTTGCAACTACAATGCCTGAGTCTTCCATGCCTTTTACTTCATGTTTTTTTAGCTTAGCATTAGTAACCTCTTTTGGATTTCCTATCCTATTACTCCGAAGTGTACCCAAAAGATGAGTTTGACGATCAAGGAGATGTTTGGCTAGAGACACTGATGTATAAAAGTTATCGGTGGCAATAGTTCTTCCTTGATCTAAATATTGTTCGGCCAGATCCAAAACAATTTGCGTCGAGTGTGAGGTTGTTGGGGTTGGTCTACCTCTTTGGATGTTGCTTTCTGTTTTTCCTGCATATATTGAGCTGGCGTAGGTGTAACCGTATGGATCACAAAGCTTATACACTTTCACACCATATTTATGTGATTTTCCGGGGTTATACTGGCGAAATTGGAGTCTACCACGCCATGGAATCATAGATTCGTCAACAGCCAAAATTTCGTTCGGAGTTCGCGTGTTTACAAAGTTCCTTTCCAGAAGCTCAGGGAGTGTACTCACCTTTCCTAATCGGTTACCTCTAATAGCCGAGTTGTCTGCAAAGTGGATGAACTTTAGGAGCAGCTGAAATCTATTGCGTGACATCACCTGGGGCACGAAAGAGTTCTTGAAAAAGTTGCCAGTGTTCCAGTAGTGAGCAATCGAAGGATATTTTACAATCCCCCATATACATAACAAGTCCCAAAAATTGTTTCATCTCCGGTATATTCGTATCTTCCCACCGTTTTGAACGAGAGTTACGTGTTATAGTATTATCTCGCAAGAATTCGTTGGCATTTTTATTGGTCTCAGTAACGATAAGCTGAAAGACGTCTTCAGTAACCATAAGATTATATACATCGATTGGTCGCATTGCTGGTGTCACTGGCGGAATATTAGTTGCTCTAGCTGTGTTTGGTTCAAAAACAAAAGCTTTTAGAGACTGGCAAGTAACTGTTGTCCATGTGTCTGTTCTGTTAGATGTTCCAGGTATTTGTTCAGGCTCAATTTCCTCGTTTTCTTCTGCAGATGATTCAGTAGAATCTGGGAGATCCGAATCACTATTATTTCCATCAGAAGGTATGTACTCATCAGAGTCAGAAGCTTCGAAGTCCAATTCATCGTCATCAGAATCTTCACCACGATTACGATTTCCGTAAAATACGTTAGAACTTATAGGAAAATTATGGGCTGCCATCTGAACACGTTTATTTCAACTGATTCCTGTAAATGATAAGCGAGATTTTCACAAAAAAAGCACATAACGGAGAAAATAACCGTGACCGCCGGCAGGTCACGCGGCACCTCATATGTTTCAATTACGACAGGTGCCATGTGACCCGCCGGTAGTCACATCTAAAAAACAGTTAATAATTTGACAAAACACAAAACAAAAAACACAGCACAGTTAATATATAACTAACGAACACTTTTGAACAAAAACACACTTATGGCACACAGAGTAGAAAATTTTTTTTCTATGGCGGCAGCGAACGTGTATGCGCTTCGTGGCGTGCTTGGGTGAGGAGTAGGGTTGCCAGATTATGCTCGCAGCTGGACGGGACAAATGGCAAAAATATAGAAAAAAACCGGGATTTCCAAATTTCTCCCGGGACAAAATAAAAATTTACAATACATATACCCAAGTAAAAATATTTGTTTCTTTTTTTTTTGTTTAAATGACTGACTGGTTTTTTAGATCATAAAATCTCATTGTGAAACAGAAATCTAAATATCTATATATTTATTATAAAATCAAAGAATGCGACCAAAATAAAATTCATAGAAAATAAAAACAAATGCTTTATTCTTAACTCATATTTAATCTAAAATTATAAACGCTTAATATTTTTTTTAAATTTATGTTATTAAACATAATATCTTATATACACATATTCAGTCTATTTGTTATCGTTATACGAGTATTAAGTTACTTTATATATTTTAGGTACTTTTAGCAAATTTAATCATTTTAGGATTATTTTTTTTAAATTGTAAAATTTCGAATTTCGATTTCGAATTTTTAAACGTGTACCTAATCAAAGTTAAAAGTCGTAAGTAGGTTTTTGTCAAATCTGGTAAACATTTATTTGTCACATCAGAAACATCTGCGAAATAGTCCAGTCAAATTAGGGTTCAACCTGTATACGAGAGATAATAAGCTAAAAACTCGTATACACCTTCATATTGGCGTTCTAAAAGTTGTTAGGAAAGTCTCATAAAATCACGTGTCTGTAACGTAAGTTATTCAAGGTCAAAGGTCACAAATATCGGTTTTCGCGATTATCTCGGTTTCTATAGCTCCAATGATGTTAACATCATCATTAACGCGGTGAGAGCGCCGCGCTCAGCCATACTTACTGTAATGCAATCACGGTGAATAAAACCATGTGTAAAGTTATAAAATCATTAGAAACATTTTTTCCGCAAAACAATTAGAACTAGGAACACTAAACAAAAACCAAATTATTTTAAATGTATTTGGTACTTCGTCCAAAAGAAAACTTTGAAAAATGTTGTTCCATTGCGAAAGAGCTGATGTCTTTATTAGGTACTGAGTTCATACATACAGGCCAAATTACGATGCAGTCAGTGTGTGTTGTAAACAATAAAAGATGTTTGCACTTTTTTTGTGAATATGACTCAAAAGCCGGAATGAAAGCTGTCCCGACGGGACAACCGAAATTATGTCTTAAATCCGGGACGTCCCGGGCAAACCGGGACGTCTGGCAACGCTAGTGAGGAGTCTTAGTTTGATGTTGATAAGTATGGTTGTAATTGTAATTTGGTCTACGGGGATTCCTATTTCTGTTTTGCATGTATTTAATTGTGTCGGCCCCCGTAGAAGAACCTTGATCTAACTCTAGAAGGTGTTGTATAGCGTCCTGTAATTTGGTGTGGCGGGCGCTATCTAAAATTATTTTCAGTCTATCATTCACCCCTTTTTTTAGGAAGGCTAAACCTCGTCTGTCATTGGCCTTAGTCAGTGTTTCCCTAGTCTGTTCACCATGGCAAGAGACTTCTAGCTCAGTCATCCTAGCTGTGAGGGTTTCGATTTCCGTAATGAATTCTCTCACGGGTCGATTTCCTTGGTGTGTCCTATTGAGTTTTGCTTGTATGGTCTCAATAGTTTCTTTTGGACCACATTTTTCTACTAGGGCCTTGACAATTTTTGTGCCAGGCTAAAATTAAATGCTTCCGTCATAGTGTTAGGTTTTTGACTGGGTGTCGCGGTTCTGGGAATTTTTCTTTCTAAACTAGTCGTGGCTACTGACTCTATTGGTTGTTCTAAACTATTCCTAACGATATTTTCCGATTCCTGTCTTATTCTGGTTGCTGTGGCAATTATACTCTTTAGATTGGCCCTCTCTAACTCCGAGATTAATTGTTGGTGTAACTCTTGGATTTTGTCGTAGAATGAAACCCAGAGTGTTTCGATCTGCTTTAGTTTGGCGGTAACGCCTTCTTATTTCCTCGTTCTATTAGGTGATTTTTTTAGACTTTCGTAACAGGTTTTTAGTGCTTGTAGGGCTTCCAGAAGTTGGGTAAAATTCATTAGGTGGAATGGCTGCAATGAGATGAATAGCTAAAAATAGATCCTCTTCTTATAAGACCGGACATTTTATTTAACAAAAAGGATGTTTAATATATATTATTACTTTTACTTTTTTTCTTTTACATCAAAATGGCTAAGAATAGATCCTCTTCTTACAATACAGAAAATATGTATAATACAAATAATATATATATTATTACTTTTACTTTTTTCTTTTATCTTTCTCATACATAATACATAAAAATGGCAAAAATAGATCCTCTTCTTACAATACAGAAAAGATGTATAATACAAATAATATATTATTACTCTTTTTTTTTATATATATTTTTCGTGTAGCTATTATTTATACCTAGGCGGGGCGTTGCTCTAGATGTTTTCTAGTGTCGGCTATTATTTTTCTTCGATAGTGTTGCAGACCTAAGTACGCTAAACCAATAACTAGCGCAGTTACGAAGATGAGCAGGAGTACAGCAGCGGTCAGATGTGTTTGTTTTCCTCCTTGCGTATTGGTTGCTGCCACTAGCTGCGGCCCAGTGTTAATTATTTCCTTACTTTCCCGTCCTCCCATCGGACCAGGATTTTACCCGAGCAGCAGTAGTGTCGAACAGTCGATGGAATGCTGCGACTTCTTCTCGTTTTTGTTTTTCGGCGGCTCGCTGCTTCTTCCTGTTCTCGCGGATTTGCTTCACAAATCCCTCCCGAGTTGCTTGGGGTTGGCCAGGAATGTTGGCCAGTCACTTCAACTCAGCGATTGCCTGTCGTTGCTGCACGTGTAGACCTCCCTGGGTCGACTTGGGTTTTAATTGGATTGCTTTTGCTTTGGGGGTTGTTGGTTGGTTACGGCGCATGTATTCCTCTAGGGTGAGGGGTTTCGGTCCAATTTTTAAATCGGGTTCCGGCTGGGATGTTTGCTTCAGGAGGGCCTCAGCTTTAGCGATGTAGGTGGCTGCGCGGGCCAGTCGTTCCTCACTGGTCATAAGGATACAGGGTATTATTCACCTTGACCTAGAACTGTTGGATCGGAGAAAATATGGATTATATGGCACTGCATAACGATTATCAAGTGATGCTCTCCTCACATCAACACTCAAACCATTGTCACGTCTTTTGTACAATGGATACCCATTTACAGACTCACGTGTTAATTCATTGAATTTTTTTGGAAATTCTTTCGAACATTTACCATCTATCATACACACGGAATTTGGATTAAGTGCACCACATGGCCCATGCATCATGTAATTCTTGACATATTCGTGTAACTTGGGATGTGTGGTAGGATCGGGTATTTCAGTGCAAACAACTTAGTCAATATCAATTGGTTCAATGATTTTATCGTTCTCGTGCAAGGTAATTAAAATGTGGGCATGTGGCAAACCCCTTTTTTGAAATTCGATTGTATAAATTATTGCAATAACTCTTCCAAATATACACTTCGTAACAATTATATCTATCAATTCTTTCAACTTCTCTTTAAAAACACGAACGATAATTTCGGGACGAAAATTAGAAGACTCATACCCCAAGCAAGCAGCAATCTCAGGCCACGATGGATTGCATGTCATTGTAATAAATAGAGATGGTTTCCCAAAGTGCTGTACAATTGACATTGCATCCAGGTAATTCTGATACATATTCCAGGGCGAACCGGAGAAAGATGATGGCAAAATTACTTTTCTACCAATATTGACGGGCTCATTCGAATTCGTTTCCAAAAAATCAGTTAAATTATTGTATACTTCACAGCGCAAATTCTTTTGATTGTTCCTAATATAGAACAATCTTGTGCCCTCTATGCGTACATACATATCAACAATCCACTGCAAATAAAGTTTTTGAGAATGGTGTAAAAGGCTAAAATCATTCCTGATGGCAAGACGATAAGCTGCATATTGCAACATTGTAATTTTGGTTCGGGGTGCAGCTGCTCTTGATGTGCTTGGCATATTGTGAGTCATATTAGTGTACCACCCAGTGTCTCCATTTGGAAACAACAAAGGGTAGGCCAATGGATCGAGAGAAGGTTCCAAAACAGACACTTTTCGAATCGCACCAGTAAGTTTTTGAAAAGCAATCATATTACGCTCAAAAGGTGGCTCACCATCAACTGTGTTGAATATTACGGCTACATCAGTTGCAACCGCGTCGTTAAAACGCCGAATGTCAATATCACGATTGACTTTAATGACCATACAAACTTCTCTACTTTCATTACCAGGTCTATTACAATAATCCCTCATAGATGTGAAAGAGTGCACAAAAGGATTCACACGATTCAATTTATTAGATATAGAATGCATCAAATCACGATCACAGTCACGATTAGACTGAACATTTAATCGGTATTGGTTGGCAGTATCAACGTCATAGAAATATAACTGTGCATAGGAAGGTTGATTACCGTACAAAGAAACAGTCAAAGGCCCCATTCTATGATAAAACGTATCATGAATTTTAAAGTGATAAACACCTTGCGTGACATTTTGTGAGACTTTTGCTTCTGAGGAAATCATTGCAAAGGCAGAATTGTAACTGCGAATATTAGCAAAATAATTATTCGCACGGTTTTTATCATTTTGATCATTTGATCGAAGGTCATAATATAGCTTATTTATGAAAGCGTTCTGACTTAAAAGCGGTATGAACACTTTTCCTTTATGACAGCAAGAAGTAAAAATATTTCGATCCTTACCAGTCGTCTCTGAACTAAAATGTATCGCATTACAAAGAACACATCGTACATTCATCAAACCAATATCAAAGGAATTGAAATTACGCGGTACTAAATTTAATGCGATTTTAAATGTATCCGTAAAGCTATCAATTAAACTATTATCATCATTATCGCCGTATGGTACGACTTCGCGACGTAACAAATAATCAACTCTATTTCTTTCCCTCTCACGCCTACCCGTCAAAGTTCTTTGCCGAGGCATATCTACCTACTATTCCATCGAAAAAAAAGAAATCAATAAATAAGCATTCACAATAAATAAACTCTTATAAATTGTATAAAAAAAAGAAATCAAAATGACTTACCAAAAAATAGGTAATAATTGGCCAAAACCAGGATCAGAGCACAGTGAAACCACAATTATTGTAGGATGGCTATCTAATAATTCGTGTAGGATACAACCGACTTCGAATGACCGGAAGCCAAATCAGACTAATGCAACCACACCTGCGCATAGCTTCTCTCCCTCATTCTAGCAACGCCCAACGCAACCACAGAAAATAAAATTTTGTACAATATTCGGGCAACATTATGATTACGTTATACGCATACGCATATAGAAACGTTCTCTGTGTATGATTCTCTTTTTTTAATTTCTGATTCATACAATAGAAGGAGACAGTCACAGGACTTCGACTGAGCGAAAGAAAAATGTGACTTATCCAATTACCCATACCCACCCCTGCGCATATACTTTTCTCTCTTTCTTTGCTTAACTCCCATCATTCAAACGTGACACTCGCCGCACAGATAGCTAAACTATAAAGCTATTTTTCTTTGTATGTTTACAATGTTGTTGTTGTAACCAAGGTAATTTAAAAACATTATTTTACCTATTTTGCAATAACTTTTTTGAAATTATAATTCTTTTCGACCGATCTATGAGCGCTGTACGCTTCAATTTGGTAAAAAAAAAAAATTCAATTTTACTTCATTAAATAGGGTAAATATGTTCTGAAAGAAATTGGGTCGGCGATTAATATAGTGGATAATAATTGTATATAATTTGTAGTCAACTTTTCTACGTTAAGTTACTGCTTTCGACATCTGGTTGTGTAAACTATCGCCATTATCGAAAACTTGCTAAAGGAAATTCCATTATTTACAATAAATTCTTTGAAATTATTATATAAAGCTTCAGCTAACCTTGAGTAAATCTAGCAATTTAACAACTACTCTGCTATTTTCATCGTCGCCAAGTCTGACTAACACACACAAAGATTTATTTAATCCGATGTCAGCGCTCTCATCAATCATTACTGAAAAACTATTTGTTTTTAGTTTTTCGACAAGTTCTTCCGTCTCATGTCTGACCAAAACATTTTTTATGAAGCTGTTACATTTTTTCCTTCCCAGCTTTGAATTCTGTACAATTTTTGAATCCGGGACTATGTCCTTAAGAAGCGGAAGTAAGTGTTTCACAATTTGAAGAGCGACATTGTGCTCAGCAAAAAACATACTTAATTTTACCTCGAAATTGTGTACTTCCCGGTCAATACCCTGAGCTGTCTGCTTTGGTTGGTCAACGACTGACTGTTTTTCCCTTGTCTCTTCCTACATATATGTATATCGCCAGCTGAGGATTACCAGGTACAATATAATATAATAAGCTGAGTACATACTATAACAGGGCCTCTTATTCACGAAATAAAACACGATTACTTCACTTAGTCGATTTACACTTTATTTTCCTTTATTAATATATTTGTGCGTCCGCACTCTTTAATGGACTTACTTCGACTGCCTGTATTTTAGATAAATTGAGTGCAACTCAATTCATGTATATATGTATGTGTCCTGCCTATTGCACCGATAGCACCTTTACATTTTTTGTTTCTCTCTTATGCTTTACTGTTACAATTCGGCCGTCCTGACACCCAATCGTCCCGATTCCACAAAAGCCTCGCCCTCAGTATCAACTCATGGTTTGATGTTCGCCACTTCCCATATCCCCTCGTACGGGATCCGTTCTAACTGGATACCTTCGATTTCCTTCAACAAGTACCTATCATTTAGCAGAATCTTCGCTGTTCTATACGGACCTTTGAATTTGGGGATAATCTTTTTACAAGCTCCAGGTCTACTTTCGTAATTCTTCACCATGACGTAAGAACCGACTTCGCTTCCGCTACAGCTCTCATCTGTCCTAAATCCCTACTCACTACTTGCCCTTCGCATTCTTCTAAACTCTCCTTTAGATAATCTATCACCACTCCTCTTTGTCCGACTCCAAATAGTAACTCGCTCGCGGTTACTCCGGTACTACTGTGAATGGTATTATTTAATACGAATTCAATTGTCGGTAAAACCCCGTCTAACGAGGAGACGAACCCTGCACTAGTCATCTTCGCTATCATTGGGCCCAGGTTCCTGTTCACCCTCTCAACCTGCCCGTTGGCTTGAGGGGACCCCGTAGCGATCCTTATGTGACTAACATTATTTTCTCTCATAAATGATTTGAAATCTGCCGACGTGAACGCACTACCGCGGTCGGATATTAACCTTCTCGGTCGGCTATAATATGTGAATTAGGACCGCAAGCAGCTTAGAACTTCTTGGCTATTAGTGGTCCTTGTAGCGAACAGCTTCACATATTTGGTGAACGCGTCTATTACCAAAAACACGTACTTCTTCTTAGCATTCCCCAATGAGATCGGACCCAAATGGTCTATATGTACGGTCTGAAAAGGTGTATCCCCTTTGGGAATGCTATGCAGGAACCCTTCATGCTTACCCAACTTTGGTGAGAAAGCAATACACTTCAAACAATTCTTTATATGACCAACTACCTTTAACGTCATGTTCGGAAACCAATACGTCTTCATTATCAATCCGATTACTTTATCTCGACCTAAATGACCCATGTCATCATGATGCATTCTCATTATATTCCCTCTGGTTCTTGACTCTCCCAACTTAAACTATCTCCTGATTACGTGCCAGTTTACTAAGAGACCATATTTTCAGTGACCGTATTATTATGCTGTGAACTATTGCAACCATGGTTATGAAATATCGTGAGAAATGCAAAGAAACGTCCAGCCAAATTAAAGGTTACACAGAAACTAAATTCACTTTATTTCATCTTATGAGAACAGTAGAACACATTGCTAACATGGTGCATACATACTTAGTTTATAATGACCGTAGAACACATGCTAACATGGTGCATACATACTTAGTTTATAATGACCGTAGAACACATGCTAACATGGTGCATACATACTTAGTTTATAATGACCGTAGAACACATGCTATAGTTTGAACCAAATCACTTTGCCAACGGTCGGTTGCGCAGAGAGAGGATTTAAGAGAACAAAAATGGTGCGGAAGAGACTTAATGTGTGAAGGTTATCTCATAAATTTTACAATGCCTAACTCAACTTTGTTTTTCTTTTAAATTAAAATGCTATTGCATGTATGAGTTTTATTTTGTAATTACGGGGTTAATAAAAATATTAATCTTGCACAATACAATGAGGTTAAATATATAAACCTACTTGTGACCTAGGACGCGATTAATAAAGAGTTGACGGCTACTGTTTGTTTGTGCTTTTTTTATAATTTGCTGTTTAGCACCTTGTACCTGGGACGACGTCTTAATATATATATATATATTTACCTGTGGGTTTTTGGAAAAACATTTATAGATGAATGTTAACAGGATTTAAAAATTGTTTCACTTTGAATTTTTAAGAATGAAATGTTTACATCAGAGAGAAATTATTTGACGATGCACCAAACGTATTTACACGATATTTTTTTTATATACTATCGCAAAATTGAAAAGAAAAATAATTATAAGTAATAATTTACATTGATTTATTTTATTATGTCATAATAATTATACATTTATATTGCATAGCATTTTAAGAACTACTATCGGTTTCACAATCGCTTGAAGAATCATCACCTGGATTAATGATAATTGAATCCGATATTGTGTCCCACATCAGATCGTGAGAAAAGTATTCCTCCTCCGTCCTTATAGCTTTTGCACAAACTTTTCGCCAATCTTCAACCGTTATTTTTGAAAATTCTTCTTCTGCTAATTTTTGAACATCCAATAATTTGAATGTTGTGTTTCGTTTGCCCACTCTTGCCTTGACAGTTGCCCAAATATTTTCAATCGGATTGAGGTCTGGATGATAGGGTGGTAAACGCAGTACCTCATGCCCCATACCGTGAATAATATCGTCAATCTTATGCTTTGGCTTCTGTATAGCTCGATGATGCTTTATGAGCTCATAAAGTTCAGGTTTGAGCATCTCCAAAGTATGTGCTATATTTTTATCGGTCAGCCATTGTGTCATCTCGGATTTTCGGCTAGCAGAAGTGATTTGTTTGTCTTCTAATTTATTGTGATATGAGGCATTGTCCATTACAATTATTGAAGGCTCCTCCAGGTTATTCAAAACTTGTTCCTGCAGCCATTTGCAGAAATTTTCAAAGTTCATGTCGTGGTGATAGTCTCCCGTTTTCATACCAGATTTGAATAAAAGTAAAGCGTTTTGAACGAAGCCTTTTTCACCACCTGCATGCGCCATTATCAGCCTCTGTCCCTTTGAAATTGGCGCCTTCAATCCACTGCTGCTGCCATCAGTCCATGCCCTTGGTCTTGTATGTGAGCTGTGAATATAGCTTTCGTCCAAATAAATGATGTCATATCCTTTTGACCTATACTCCCGGATTTTCCTCAGATACTTCACTCGCGAAAGTTTGATTTCGTTTCTTTCACAAAGAGGTTTGCGGTTGTTTTCAGTTTTTTTATAGCAAAATCCATTTCTTTTTAGAATCCTGTTGAGGGATGTAATGCTTAAGTTCAGGCCCAGATTTTCCTGGACTCGTTCTCTCAACATTCTTAGGGATACCATCAATTTCTCCTCCTGGTAAAAATTGTGTATGATACGCCGAATAGCGGTGACGTCAAATTCGTCTAATCCAGTTTTCCATTTTGTATGTGGTATTTTTTTATTTGGTGATTTGATAACTCCTGTCTCCTCGTATTCCTTAACAATCGTTCTTATCGATCGTTCCGAAATTCCAGATAGTTCCTTGGTCTGCGAGTTTGCGTAACTCACAGGATTATCCAAACATAAACTCTTGGCTTCTTCCAATTTTTGATTATATATTTGAATAATGATCTTACGCGCCTGGCTTCCTATTGGTTTTCCTTTTCTTAATGGATCCATGAAAATGTCTTATATTTGTTTTCAATTTCGTTCTATCACTACTGTTGTTTTCTTAAAACTGAATTCCAAACCAAAACAAAAATCATTTAAATACGTAGGATGCATCATAAAATAATTTCTCTCCGATGCTAAAATTTCATTCTTAAAACTCCTAGGTAAAAAAATTATTAAAACCTGTATGTTACCATTACCATTAATGTTTTTCCAAAAACCCACAGGTATAAAAGTATATATGTAGTAAACACGTCGCCCCAGCCCCAGGTACCTGGTGCTAAGCCACAAACTATTAAACCATAAAAACATAGAATCAAACTCAAGTCCTAAGTCACAGGTTGCTTTATATGCGTAACCCCATTGCATTGTGCAAAAGATTAATTTTTTTATTATAAGTGCGCCGAAATTCGTCAACACTAATAAAAAAAACCTTTAACCGCAATTTTATGTTTTCAAAGTAAAATTGACATCTACAGATCTTCTTTTTTTCACCCACCAGGGATGCAATACTTTTTTGAAAACTGGATAATAAACCGTGACCATACCTCATGAAAAAATTCCATACCTGGAATGGTATTTCTATTTTAGTCTGATGGAAAACAAAAACAAAACCCACTCTCAGTCACATCGGAGCTCCGATAATGGAAACAACGCCTGGGTGTATATACATCTTTCTTATGTTTTTATCAGTTCTTATCAGCAATTTTCGTATTTTTTTGTGCATATTTGAAAATTAAAGAGATGCGTAGAGAAAATTAAAGAGAGCTGCGCAGTAGATTGGCAAGGTGAATTGGTTGGTGCTATAACATGGTGCATACATACTTAGTTTACAACAGTATAACAGGTTACAGTGCTGAAGGTCCCGTCAATCCCTGTCCAGAAGTTGACTGACATTGAAAGGGATTTGATTGCATCTATAGTAGTTCCTTGAGAATACATTGGAAGACTAGCATCCAGTTTTCCCAGATATGTAAAGTCAAAGTTTATAACTCTCGTGATATTTAGTGTTGGTATATTAATCATACAGGACCTATCAGCACCTCTAAGCCTCAAAGTGTATGGCTCTGGGTTACATGACACGTACTCAAATGAGCAATTAGATGTAAAAGGTACTATCCCTTCCTTCTTTATGTTATAAGGCCTAACTATGACATATGGGTCAACAACACATCCAACATATGCATAAGTGGTTGGAAAGTCTAAAGCATAGTTTGATTGTTCAATCAGCAGGTTGGTAAAGTCAACATTTCCTATTAAAATCTTCATTAACCCATTGACATGCTTTTTTGTTTCAATGGCAAATTTATTGTTCATATTATAATAGTCCACGCCAGTGGTGCCATTTATAGTCTTAATAAACCTAAGCACCTTCGACTCAGGTCCAACACACTTCACCTTACATGAGTTTGTCTGACATCTGATTGAGTTGACATTAAAAGCTGATGACTCCTCGTATACACTAACCTGTATATCCCCTAGGATGTCTGACTCTGGCATGTTTTTATCTGCAACAGTTGCTTCATGTGCAGTCCCATTTATAACTATTATACCGTTAGTGCTAGTGTATCTCTCAGATGTAAACCCAGTGTCATATATAGGTATATTGGCATTAAGGCCATTCAAGTTTACGCGAGGGTTGTTGTTATTAACTGTGTACTTCTTGATATTACCTTTGTACTGCATTGTTATCTCAACCTCCCATATTTCTGAAATAGTCCTGTAAACAGGATAAAGTGGACCTGACTGCACCAATCCCTATTTATACCACACACATGATGTCTGATGCCAACAGTAAGTGTCACACCCTACGGAATCTGAATCACACCCATAGGCTGATACATTTAATGTATTGATAATACTCCCCACTAAATCCTCATGTTTGCTGTTCAGGTGACATTGATCATTCTAACACCTACCACCATTCTTCTTGCATTCACTAACTGAGAATGTCTTGATAGTATATGCTGATGTTAGGTACTGCTGTTGATGCCTCTGCCTATAGTAAGAGAGTCACTAACACTTATCTCCATTACATCACCATTAATGTCTTTGAAGCATGTTTTTCATGATCACTTACATCTATTTGCATCAAGTTTAAACACTCTTCATTACCCTCATCATCTTTAACAGTATTCATTTTTACCTCAATGGGTTCAATCCTCATTCTTATATTAGCTTTCTTCAAGAAATCTTTCCCTAAAACTACGGAGTACTCCATAGTACCGTCAGGTACGACCAGTAAGCTTACTCTTATTTCTCTTCCTTCAAACAATATAACACTGTCAACTTTACCATAAACAAACAATTTACTTTGTTATGCACCCGAATTAATTAAAATACAGTATTCCGGTGCTAAGTTGTTCTTTATTGGTTCACTCTCAAAAATGAACTGACTTTTGTAATTGAAGGTTGGTGCCATGCAGAAGACGAAAAACGCCGAAGATCGCTGAGTCGGCACAATTCATATCGCGTTGTGTCGCTCGTGGCGGATGTTTACGAAAGTGTCCTATTACGCCTTGGTGGACGTTGGACATTCGAATCAACAACTAACCAACGCTGCGTTATCTGAGATCACACACATTGTAGGTCATCAGAATTTGCTAACGTTGGAAAGTTTCGACGTTTACCATCGCTATGCATAACAATTTTTGTTAATACCAAATAAGTTACATTTATCATCATACATTTGTATTAATACTGGCGGTACAAACTTCTGCCTCACAAAACTAACAGGGCTACCGGTGTCTATCAGGTTTCCTAACAATAATTTATAATTATAATCGCTATTTGTAAAAATATGATATAAATCTCTTACATATTCATCCTCGCTCCGGTCTTCGGTCACATGGAATATCGCATCCAACTTTCCCTTTTTCTTCGGGCACACTGCCGCAAGGTGTCCCATCTGGCCACATACATGGCACGCTCCTCGTTCCCGCTTCGGCTTTTCGCAGTCATATGCCATATGCCCAAATGCGTTACAATTGTAACACCTGATGGTCCGCGCCGCTCGGACGTCCTCGGCCTGTCGTGATGTTGAGGGTTGCATTACCCTCGGTTTTGTCAGCTGGATTCTGCTGAAGGCTTCGAGCAGTTGGAGTTTGCTCCGGAAGCACTGCATTCTCGCCTGCGAACGCAGATACGTGTCGGGAATTCCCTCGATCAGGCACTCCAGGAGTTCCTCCTCATCCATCAACGTTTTATTGGCTAGGATAACTTTGTCGTGGAAGTACTGTTGGAATGTTTCAGTCACTTGCCACTTCCTCGCTTCGACTGCTCGCTTCATGGATAGTCGGCTCGTACGGTCGCCGAACATCTCCTTCATTTCCTCCAGTAATTTTGAGATCGAAATGGTGGTCACGTCCGACCTGGAATGGAACCATTCTTGTGCCCTTCCCTTTAGGCGGCAAGAAATAAGCACCCTCATGCTGCCTTCATCAAGCTGATACGGTGCAGCCAAGTTCCTCAGCTGTGTCTCCCAATGAGAAAAACAATCTCCCTTACCGGTAAATTCTGTAGGGTGTCCAGCAACTGCGCCCACGTCCATGTCTTGGCTACCCATCTGCCCAACACGATAAGGGTGCCGATCGCCGCAATCACCATCAACACTCGTGGCTCTGGCATGTCGTACATATTCTGTGGATTGAATATCTGTGTGCCGGCAGTGTGGTGTTTATTTATCCAACAGATTGCCCACTGCCAACGGTCGCCCCATCGACGACGTGCAGTATCGGGTCACAATGCTGTGTGGGAATAAAAAGAATAAAAAAATCGACTCTTGTGTCGATATGTGATCGTGAGGAATGTGGCTGACTTGGGTGATAGGCGACAATGTATACATCCATTGCGAGAAATGGAATGTGCATACATGTGCCGTAGACGGAGTATTGGATGACGGACTGGTGGTGGGTTGGATGGCACGATGATGATTGCGTCAGCGGTCTGTGGAAGAAACAATGTAGGTCATATTAAGTTGAAAGACCTTACCATGGTCCAGGTTCGTGTCCGAACATGAGGAAAACCATCAGGTTATCTGACGCGCACAGACTGAGTGCTTCAGATTAATCTGTACGATTTTCAGCATTGTTGGTTTCGGGTGTTTGTTGGCATCGTCGACCTGACACGGGGACCTGAATATTTTTACTTTGGCATGCCTTATGCCAAAGTGGAGCTTGCAGCCAATCTTTTCGACATGGTCTGCGCTCTCTTCCGTCACCATTATGAGGAAAGATAGGGTGTTGTTTTGTGGTTCCTCAGCCTTGATGACTTCCAGTCATCCATGTGAACCTCGGGGTTGTGGAGCTTGAGACAGTTGTTAAGCTTATCACTGTAAATGGTCTTGTTTGGCACCCAAATGCGAATTCTCGGTCTCCTCGGAATCTCTCTGGCTAGGATCAGCTTAATCTTTAAGCCGGTTCATTCGTCACGGATCTTGTGAACGCAGCCGCTTAGGAAAGCGTCTTCATACTTGATTACGCTGTAACCTCTTACGACTTCAGCTGAGTCAAATCAGGGGAGGGGTCCGCCTTGGTTATTCAAGAGATGGTCCATGTAGGCCGTCTCTGACAACCTCACTGACCGTTCGTGTCATCTGGGTTGCTGAGACTGGGTTGTGGTTGCGGGTGTAGAGGAAGTGGATTGTTTGGGGATAGCAGGTGTACTTTGAGTGGAGCTCCGCTCAAAGTCGCCGCTTCCCACAATTGTCTCCTGACTGGAGGCGAGCAGTTCATCTTCTGATGAAGTGCCTAGATCTTTATTTATTTATTTTTGTTTTTTTTATTTTTTTCTGTTGTATTTTGTTGTTTGTACATTTTAATTTTTTGGTCCCACGAGTATGTCCGAAAGGGTTGGTTCGTCCCGGCAGGGCCGACTTACCGCAATAAGGCACTTCAATACAACCGGCCTTGCCTGGGCGCCGGAGGGGACCGAAAACGGCCAGTTCCTTTTAACCACTGTCTGACCATGCAGCACTCGGCACGGGTCGACACCTTGGCTTAAAAGTGGGATTTAGCTAGGGTTTACTCCCTTCCAACACTCTGACCCAGAGTTGGTTTTGGTCCACGATGGGTTTTACAGTGGAATTTTTTGGCATCTTCACTGCTATGACCTCATTATCCCGGATAGCGAATGAATGTGGAACTTACATTGCATCGTACCGGGGCATCCCCTTATCCGCCACCCAAGGGACGCGCCTGGTGGAGGACCTACCCCCTCTTTTAATTACAAATTTACAAAAAAGTATGCTGATTTCAATTTCAATCGCACGGGCCACTTTTTGCACTTTTATTTATTATTTCTCAAATGAAACAACACACACTTGTATTAGTTTATTCTTCTATCAAAGCTCAACTGAAATTTTTCAATTGAAGCAACACACGCAAGGTCTCATATTAAACTAAAATTAAATGAATTAATTAAGGTCAGTATAAAAGGAGCATCATCATTTTTTTTTTGTTTGGGAACTGCAGATATTGAAGCAGCATCACAAGTACTAGAAAGAACTTAAAGTTGTTTGTTGTTAAAAAAAAAAGCAGCAAAAAAAGCTAGAAATATTTTACGTTTCCGGTTCTTCCTCTGTAGAATTGGAATCATATTCTGCATCTACAACATGTGGCTTCCAGGTTTCATCCGCCTGTTCGTCAACATACGAGAAGTCAACATCGGAGTTTTCTAAGATTTCCAGAATCTTATCCAGATCCCTCTCATTTCCAAAATCGAATCTTAAACCTAAATGTATCAGATGTCACAAATGTGAGATATAATCAAAAAATTGTACAAAACACCAAACAACACAATTGTGTTAGCTGATATTTCGCACGACGAAAATCACGAGAGCGATGTATTTTATTGAGGTCGCAAATTAAGACATGTTGATCTAAACCGTTATAAAATATTAATGACGCTACCAAAAGGAAACAACCCCTTTTACAAAAAAATGCCTATCCAAACGGCATGCGTCTGTCTACTAAGTGTACAAACAGAGTGGAGCGAAGAGCAACACTGCAAAAATCGTTTGAGAAAAGAAGAACGAGCACGAGAGGAGAGCAAGGATGTAGGCTTTCCAGAGTGAGGAGCAAAGAGCAAAGAGCAAAGTGAGAAGCAAACAACTGTTGCTTCATTCTTTATTCTTGTCCATTTGAATATTTTTCTTTTGTGAGAATGGATCCTAATATTTTAAATTTTCATTTTACTGAAAATCCTTCGTGTAATATGTGGTATTTCTTGACACGCGGAAACCGAAGTGAAGGAATTCACATAATTAACCGGTCGCGAGGTGTCCACGGTGAATTTCACCATTTATTTCGAGAGCTACGAGAGGATCACATCAAATTCCAACAATATTTTCGAATGAGCAAAAGCACATTCGACTATTTACTTGACAAAATTCAACACAAGTTGACGAAGAAGTGGACAAATTTCATATTAAACCCCATCGTACCCACTGAACGTCTCGCAGTAACTTTAAGGTTGGTATAACGATTAAATAACATTGTTGAGCTGTAGTCAGTATTTAGTTCTTTTTCTATTAAATATAAATTTAATGAGATGTCATTAAATTGGAGATGAACGTACATTACATAGTAAGGTAGCATATAAAACTACAAAGTATTCTCTTCTCCTGAATAACCGCTGAAGAATGATGCCACTGATGGTGGATCTGAATATTGTTGAGTCGAAGAAGCAGGGAATGGATCATGTGACCCTGGCTGCGAAGTCCTGAATTGATCCGATTGTGCTGCCGATTTTATGAAATCGTAAACAAGTTGCTGCATTTTTATACGTAGTAAAAGTTTATCTGCTTGTGGAAGTGGTCTCACATGGGGCAGTAGGCTGTTGAAAAAAGCCTCATCTTCATCAACTGTTGTTGGGGGTCGAGTTCGATTATTTTCCAACATTTCCAATTTTCGCTCCTCAAGTCGAATCAAAGCATTCCCAATTTCATCAGAATGTGTTTTACGCTTTCGGGTGGCTAAACCTGCACTGATGGTAACTGATGGACTTGGGGCTACCGTGAATGGAGAATTAGGATTATCCAATAAAACATCGGGAACAGGAGTATCACTGTCAATTGAATTTGTAATCACCTCAGGCAAACTTCCCCCAGAACACCTAGGGGTAAATTGATCTTGTAGAAAAACAAGGCTATCAAAATATTTCCAACGTGATTTCCAAAAAGTCTGAGACCCATCGTCTCCAGAGCGAGGACGTGGCTTTTTCTGCAGTTCTTTGCGGAAGGTGTCTCTAAGTGTCTTCCATTTAGCTCGTACAACTTCCCCTGAAAGAAAAAAGTGATGAACTTTCACAGTTACGACCTTTAAATTTTGTTTTATTATTTTATTGCAGATATCTTGCTACTGGGGCATCTTTCAAGAGTCTTGGTTTCACCTTTCGAATGGGAGCAAGTACAATCGGTTGTATCGTAAACGAAACAGTAGACGCAATATGGGATAAACTACATCCTATTCATATGCCAGTACCTACAGAAGCAATGTTCAAGGAAATTTCCCGGGATTTTTTTGAGAAATGGAATTTTCCTCTTTGCCTTGGGGCAATCGATGGCAAGCATTGTCGTGTGAAATGCCCACCACATTCTGGAACAATGTTTTATAATTACAAACATTTTTTTTCCATCGTATTGCAAGGCGTGGCTGATGCAAACTGTAGGTTTGTCGCTATTGAAGTTGGTGGATATGGAAAACAGAGCGATGGAGGCACGTTTCGCAAGTCTTCGTTTTTTCACTTAATGGAATCTGGACGTTTGAATATTCCACCTGACGACGTACTTCCAGGAACAGATATTGTAGCGCCCCACGTTTTCATAGCCGATGACGCGTATCCACTACTTTTACATTTGTTGAAACCTTACCCAGGCCGGGGCTTGACAGCTGAACAAGAATATTTCAACATGCGTCTTTCACGTGCAAGGCGTGTTATTGAATGCGCGTTTGGAATACTGACTGCAAAATTTCGTATTCTATGGAAACCAATCGAAACCTCTCCGGTCTTGGCTGATAAAATCATCAAATGTGTATGTATTTTGCATAACATGATTATTGATATGGAGGGAATCAACATCACTGAAATGGATGACGTGATCACCACATTATCAAGTACAAGAGGAGGGAGAGATAATAGACCAACTCATGAAGCCTCTTTCGTTCGTGATGTTTTCAAAACATTTGTGTGTGGCAACAGAATCTAATACATAATTATACCCTACTCAAAACTATAATAATAATAATAATATAATTTTTTTAACAAATTGTCATTACTTACTCGTTGTTTTCATTTCAACCGCCACTTCATCCCACTTTTTATCCAGGACATATCTATTGTGATGCTCCGGATCTCTTTGATCCCACAAGGGATTCCTTTTAATAACTGCACAAATGAAATTATCCACATTCATTTTGCAAATAAATTACCTAAAACGTGTGCAATCACGCAATGACAACGCTAAAAATCAAAGCGATGAGAGCGGAGAAATCAAAAATGTTTGAAATCGCCGCTTTGCTCTCTTGTTGACGCTTTGCTCGACCTTCGAACGACGCAGCACTCTGTGTGGTACCCTTTTACTGCACGTGTTTGATTTTATCGCTTTGCTCTTTACTCGTTGCTCTTGCTCACTCTTCGCTCCACTCTGTTTGTACACTAAGAAGGACCAAAGAGCAATGAGAACATTTTCCCCAATACATAAAATTCTCACAGTTGTATAGCCCGTCCCAACTTAAGTGGAAATTTCTTGCGCACGTCTCTTCACATCAGGGATTTTATTCTCTTAGCGACAACAAAACTACTTTTCCAACCAGAAATACAGCTAAAAAAATATGTGCGCATTTCATACAACAAATATACCCCTGCTTGCGAAAACATCTCTCTCGATCGACGATCGAGACATGACTGATTGTCCACACAGAACCGTCATTGGCGCATGCAAAAGATAATCATTTACCCACACCAAAGAAAAGGGAAATTTGCTGGGTGTTGCACTTCTCAAATATGTGTTTAGTAACGAAAGCCAGAGTTTTGAGTAACTATTAAAAAGGGTTGAAATGGAATTTCCGTTATACACGAACACAGGTAGATTTTTTGGTTAGTTTAGAAAAGATGGGTCTCTTTTCTACTCACTTAAAATCGACCTGGCTCGCCTGATGCGACTTTCATGGAAAGGCCTAAGTCAGAGTATATCCATGAATGAGTAGGGACACTCTCCACGTGTTTCTTATCAGTTTACAATTTGCAGTACACATACACGAGAAATAGACGGCACTAAAAGTGCTCTAGTAAAAGAGGGATGGAAGAGTAGTTGAACTATTTCAAAATGTGGTACAGGGTGTGACGTAAAAAAATCAATTTGTAATATTTCTTATTGAACATTTTATATCTAACCCTAGAATGCATAAGGGTTTTTGAACAACGTTAACGCATATGGGGTTCCTGAGCACCCTAGTACTTTGGGTTAAAAATGCCAGCAACTTATAACACAATCTTATAAAATTTATTTATTTTATTATAAAATAATGTATTTATTAACTAAATTAACAAAAAAAAATACATTTCATTCACAGCCTTAGTAATTAAAAAAAAAAAACAAAGAGGTTGTTTAGTGGTGTGACCATATGGGTCATATGAAAGAAGACTTATGGCAAAATAAGTATATGTAAAAAGTTTTAATTTTGCAAGTCTTACCCGCATATATTTTTAATAATTTTTTTTCAACATATAAAGACAGCTATAGCATACTTCGAAGCGGTGATCTGGGCAAATGTGCCTTTGGCAAATACTGCACGCCGTTTTTGTCTTTTTATCACGTGTCCTAGGACATAAAAAGCACCTTCCCTGCTTTGCAATCTTCTTTTGAGGTTCTCTTATTAAAATATCCTCGCAATGCTGTGGATCGCCTTCCACTGATTCTCGAAGAACTTTTTCGATGGTACCTCTCAAATGACTGTGCATAGTTTGTTCCAACCGCTTTTGCATGTATGGTTTTGCCAAAGACAAACCTAAATTATGCAAAAAGAGTTAGAGTTCCAAAAATTAATAAAAATTTATTCACTTGTCTTTCAAAAATAAAATTACACTAACACATATGGGGTGCCAGCACACCACAGTGATCACGATCTACAGTCCGAAGAGGGGAAATGCACTAAACATCTTTCAGGTATAAAGTAATAACAAAATAAATAAAAGTCATGGCACTCTTCAAAAATAACTACTTTTATTTTTAAAAATATAATAGTTTTAATTTTGAAGTGGTGTGCGAACGCACCCCATATGCATTCTAGGGCTAATATATATTCACATGTGTGCTACACTTAAATATTTTTGTTTGTTGGTACATTTTTTGTTATTTTTATTGAACTGTTTTAGAATAAAGTAAACCCGTACTCGGATGTAAAATTTGATAAGAAATTCCTTATTTTGATTTTTGCAACAATTGTAATGAAATTCATTTTTCAAAAAGTTAAAAATATTCCCAAGCAAAATTATTTAGGTAGTACATATTTGGAAAACAAGAAATAAATTTTTGTTCAAGATTCTCTAACGAGTCTAAAAATTCTTGATTGGGCCGTGTCAATTTCGCGGACTCAATTTTAACTCACACTTGTGGTTTAGGCGGTATTTTTTTAAAATATAACCTACGAAATAGTAGAATGCATTATCAATACCAAAGTTCACAGTTTTATAATCAGGTTCAGTTTTGAAAGCGTAAACCAAATTGTCCGTATTTTGTTTTTGTGGTTAGCAGTTGGCTCACAGTTTCCATGGTAATATCTTCCATATACTTTGCCGAAAAAGTTCTTTTAAATGAACAAATGAATTGAAATGGAGTCAGCAACTTGTTATTTCCCCCTCGGTTACGTAAAACAGCAAAGGTGTTTTCCAAGCAATCTTGATTAAGATTTCTTGTTAAAAGAAACTTAATACCGTCTTCTTTTATTTCTGTAAAAATGCCAATTAAGGCATTTATATTCTGTTGCCATCCTTTTATATAACGCATTTTTTTTATATACATTTCTAGAATTTTCATGAAAAGTCATATTTTCAAAAAATAAATTCATTTCATGCTTGTTCCGGGTTTGTGAAAAATGGCCTTCTGAATTTTTTTGATTCTCGAAATTTAGATGAATTGAAAATATCAAATAACTTATCTATTTTGTCAATAATTTCAGCGGTATTAATAGATGTTGAAGATCTCACTATTATCCGGTATTTTGAAATATTTAACTCCAACATTTTCTTTCTCCTCTCGCCCACATGCCAAACATTTAAAATAATGTTTTCCCATTATTTTATTTAGAGTTTTTAAACTATGCAAACTTGCACTTCAACTTCACTATTTCACTACTTTTAATTGTTTGCCACACGCACTGACACGGAACACCCTTTCTTTCGTCAATTGATGTTAATGAACGACTGATAACAATGCAATTCCGGAGCGCCTTTAAAAATACGTGCGAAAAAAATGTAAACAATCCCCTCTACCACCCTCTACAGCCAACCTAAGTAATTAGTATGACCATCTGCTATGAAATATATTACCTAAAAAGTGCTGGCAATAAAACTTCAAATCGTAAAAATGGTTGTTAACGAAGTCGTATCAAAGCAAAAGGGTTGAATTTCGTGATATAGAATGAAATATTTCTTTTTCATGTCCATAACAAAGACCATTTAATCAATAACCAATGGCAAAAAATACAAATATTACCAATTCTACTAAAGCAAAGCTGGTTACCTGATCATATTAATGAGAGAAAATATCCCTTAAATAAATTGCTAATGCGCTTGTTGGGATCTTTCTTTTACTTTGGGACGGACTATAATATTTTAATCCGTATATCCAAAATATTTTTTTAAAACCACATCACACGATCAAGTTGCATGGGTTGGAAAGGGCTTGTACTAAGTTCCTTTGTCTTCCATCCATGTTCTCTTCTGCTTTGGAACTTGCAGCTGGGTTAGTTCTATATATATCTATAATTATCTATACCTATAAATATTTATCCTGTCCACTATTCTACTGCCTATCAGACAGATAATATAATTGAAAGATGTCTAATTTGGTATTTTTTCTTTAAATATGAAATTAAGACAAATATTTTCTTTTAATTACAGATTTACAAAAAAGTACAGTCGACTCTCGTTAATTCGAAACTCGACGGACTCTTTAAATATGTATTACGAATTATCGAGTGTTTGAAATATCAAATGGTTCGAAATTTTCGAGAGAAAATAAATAAAACTTCGAATTATTAAGTGTTGATTAATTATTATTTATTAACTGCTATTCTTTAACAATGACAAAAGTTTAGAAGTACATTCGTGTACATATCCATAAAGTGAATTAATTAATCTTTCGAAAGAACTCTGTTATACTGGTTTGCTTCAAAACACATTGCTGCTGCTTAGACTGCTGATAGAAACTCCGGATCAGTATTCGATCTTATTTTGTCAAATTCTTTTGCACTCTGGGCGTCAGTCTTCCTGTGGATGTGATCTTCAAAAGTTTTAGTTATTTCTGGTGTTAAGATTCCATTTTTTTTTTAAGTTGTTATACTTATTGCACAATGCACATTGATCCTTCCGTGGAACGAAAAAAGACAAATTATATTCCTTACAAAATACGCTTCTATATACCACAGATGAAACTGGCTTGATGTTGTCCTTTTCACACTTATTTTCATATAGCTGAAACATTTTCTTTATGCTTAGTTTGGAATCCAAGTACTTCCGTTTATTTCCTTTTCTGCAGTAATGCGACTCAACTGCTGGAAATGTTTCGATATGCGATCTGACTATTGCCAAATCCTCTTCTTTGGTTTTATTGTGAGGTTTTTTTTCCTCTTTTATCACTTCCTGTGAACACTCCATCAGAGCTGCATGAAAAAGCCAAATTTATTGGTCCATTACTAATGCATAAAGTTTTTTCGAAAAATGCCTGGCAATCTCTTATTTCCGCATCGACCTTTTGAAAATAGTACGATCTGCTTACTTTCCTTTTTTTGGATCCGGCATCACATCTTCTTCTTCGAGGATCAATTTGCTTCACGTATTTTAGAATGATGTCTTTTTGTCGTTGATAGTTCGCCAAACCCCAATACCGAGTGCAAATAGCTGTTCTTTCTTCTTCAGAAAAGTTGTCGCTACATTTGAAGCGACATTTACTACAGTTTATGGGTTTCGTTGTTTTTACTAGTTCATGACCGCTTCTAGATTTATAAGGCACACAATCGTAACGGCGTTTTTTAATAATATTTCTTTCCCAATTGCTTTCATCCCGCATCCCCCACCTCGAGTTCTGCCTTCTTTTATTTTTCTGTTTTGAAGAAGATTCTGGAATTTCCAATCCTCCAGGAACACTTTGATCTTCTATTCCTATATCGGTTATATAAGAAAGCTTTATAATACTTAATGTTTTAAAAAAAAACTACTGTGTCACTGCATTCTAAATTGTTTTTTTTTATTTTTACTTTGGTTATAAATGGTTTTAAATGGTTATAAAACGTGGATAAGACCGATGAAGTGGCAACTCTCCCCTTGATAGAAACTCTCCTGTAAAGAAATAAAGAAAAGCCTATGAATATAATCATCCACACAGGCGTCTATTTAATTCTAACACTGGCAAATTGCACGATACACAATTTCAAAGCAGGTACTACTACTCATACTACCACTACATCAGGCGGCCGTCAGTCAACGGACTTACACCATTTGCAGGATTCTCTTCCTTCGCCAGGCGACCAACATATACACCGTTGAGTCTCACACTCGCAGGGTAGACGATGGATGTTACACCAATGCTAAATCCGAGACCTGTTAGCCAAGCGACCACCTCACACACCATTGAGTATCACTCTCGCAGGGGAACCGGTGGATGTTATGCCAATGCTGTATCCGAGACCTGTAAACCAAGCGACCACCTCACACACCATTGAGTATCACTCTCGCAGGGGAACCGGTGGATGTTATGCCAATGCTCAAGTATCATGAACCAGGAGACCAAAAAACCCACGATCGAGTCTCTCACTCGGACGCCGCTTGTTTGGTTTTATTCCAATGTTCAGAGGAATTATTCTACTTCAAATATATACAATTATTCTACCGATAATTAATACGATTAATATTCAGCGAGTTAAACTCACCTCTCTTCAAATTCCTCCTTTTCTTTTTTTTTTCTTCACTTCAATTTTACTTTTTTTTCTTTTTTTCTTTTTTCTTTCACTACTCACAAACCACTTGCTCTTCTTGCTAACAAATCACAACTGACTAAGAAAGTCAACACAGAGAGAGAGGGTTGTGAGTATCGCGAAATATAACTAGGTATACATTAATGAATTCTTCGGCATTGCCAAATTAGTAAAAACAAACGTCAAACTATAATTAGTATTACCAGATAAACACAATATTAAAGTTTTACTTTCAATTTACCTGACTTTCTTACAGTTATAAGATCTTCGCCTTCGAATTCTGATGCAGAGTTGCTGGTTTCATAATTGTCTTCAGGATTCCAGGTTTCATTTATTGCTTCTTGGTTTCCTGTTTCATAGGAAACCTCTTCAGCAAAAATAACTGGAATATTCATTATATCAAATGGACGACTCAAGTCCTTCTTGTTAGTATCTTCTTTAGGTTCCGCATTTTTTGCAATCTAACAAAGTTAGATACTTGTTTATTAGATACCAATTTTTCGAATAACTTACTTTAGTCTGATTTTCATTTTGTTTCCTAAAAAGATCCAAGCTTTTCTGACCTCTACTTGTTTTTCTTTCCATGATTAAATCTTGTTTTTAAATTTATAACGTTGGAATGATTATTATTAATCCACATACTCCGGGTAATATTTTTTTTTCATTTTCTTAATATTTGCTCCATTGAGTTGATCTAGTCAGCGGATATTTTATTTTATATTAAGTTTACCAAAAACTATCCTGAAAAGTGAAATTTTAAGATGTGACATTATGTCACACTAGGAATACTATGTGTTAAAACATGTCTAAAAAAAAAAATTTCAAGACCAATGAAAGAAGTCAAAATTATTTAAATATATTTTATATTTGAAAATAAATTATTCTTTTGTATGATATGTATAAAAGCAATAATAGTGCAATGCAACATCGCATTTATTACATTTTGATGGTGCATTTTGATGGCACACCCGGCATCTTGTCCGCTTATCTTGCCTTATTATGATGTGATTCATTCGATCATATCTCCCAGCAAGATTTTCTACAGTAGATGGGCGGGATGACATCTTCTTGAAGGGGTTTCTATTTTCTTCTATAAGACATAGAACAATGCGACGGTGAAAACCTAGCTGGTCAAGTTTTCCCCCATTAAACTTATGTAGCTGCCATGCATTAGTAGCTGCCATTTCTATGCAATGGGTTATTAAAGGGAAATACCACTTTTTTTTCGAATCTCACACCTGTAAAGGCTTATGTTTTGGTCTGACCGATCTACACCTCCCATTTCCTTATTGTAAGTGCTTATAGCTTTCGGCTGTTCTATGCTAATGTACCTTTTGTCCGATTTGCTGAATCGTTTGGCCATTTGTGTAGGTAGAGCCGGCACTATGTTGGAGGCAATATGGACTTCACTGTTATCATTCCATTGATTGAGTACAACTGTTCCATTTTCGATTGTAGCATAATCATAGAAGCCCCTTTTAGTTTTTGTAGCAATTTTTTGGAAGGGATAATTTCTAATCCTATTCTTTCTTATGGTTCCAATGGCCCCAATATTTCTCGATCTTAATTCATCCAAAAGTTCGATAGACGTAAAAAAGTTGTCGAAAGAAATTCGACAATCAAGATTGAATGGTCTATCCTTCAACAGACGGTCACAAAATTTCAAAACTACCTTCGAGCCAAGGGGGTAACCATTGTACAAATCATCCACAGTAGACTGTTTTCCTTGATAGGGATCAAACCATACTATATAGCCATTCACAGTTGCGCCTACTTAAATTTTGTATCCCCATCTTATAGGTTTCTTCTGCATAAACTGTTTTGTGCTATGGCGACCAAAGTACGGCACCATGGCTTCGTCGACACTATATGCAGTTTTTGGTGGTGCAAACTTAAGGAAGTTATTGTTCAGTACCTCAAATAAAGGTCTTACTTTGGCGAACTTATCACTGCTTTCGAGCTTATTGTTATCACAAACATGTAATGCTGACATGATAAAATTAAATCGATCGCGGGACAAACATTCTGCAGCTCTTTTTGAGTAAGTATCCAAAGCTTTCTCCCAATACATTGATCGCCTGGAAAATCCATTGTAACCGCTAAGCAAAAGAATCCCTACAAAGGTCTTCATTTCCGCAAGAGTTACATTTCCAATTAAATTCTTCTTCGCAGCGTATACATTGGTATGATGGGTTATCAGATGCCAAACTTCTGCGTCAAAAAATTGCGAAAATTCGTCGATTGGAAGTAGCTGATTTTTTGCCAAAGCCATATCTACATCATGAATTTTTACTCCACTCTTCACGTCAACTTGTGAATTCCATTTGTAAGTTTGCTTCTGATAGGGCTTCTGGATTCTTGGCATGGACGTCTTGAGAATAGCGAGGGTTATTAATCTTCTGATTCCCATTCACTCTCACTGTCCTCATCTCTCATCTGTACAAATAGCGCCGGGGCTTCGAGGCATTGTATTGGCAAGTTATTAATAATCACATTATCGTCATCACCGGAGTCTTCATCTGTCATGTAATCATTTGTATTATTGGGTGGCAAAATGTAAACATTTTCATTTTCTAGTTCATTGTCCTCTTCTAGAACATCCTGAATTTCGTTAATGGTTAAAAATCTTAAAATATAAAAACACAAAAGAATAGTAGTACTCCTACTGATACATTGTGTCACAGTAATTTTTCAAGCGCAATAATATAAGAAATATTAACTGCATTGGAAAAATTACTTTTCTAATTTAAAGCTGCATTTATTGTAAATATAAATAATGCAAGAAATTATCTCCACATCAATAAGTAAATAATATATTACTTACCTTTTACTGCACATTCTCAACTTTTTTAAAAATTTAAAATTTCGATGGGAAAATATACAGATACGATCGCACGATTACACGAAAAAGACTTAATTCTGAAAGATGGACAAATAGAGTTGTTATACTCGATTTTCACCGTGCTTTCCTTGCTTTCAAGGAGAAGAGTGAAATCGGGACGAGAACCGTTCGAAATAAAAAGCGGAGTTTTGTATTTTATTGCTCTAAAGGCCCGCTGTCTGGGCTAGGCTGCAACCTTTAGAGTGATTTATTTATAATTGGATGGTATATTTATTGTATTATAATACTCTAAGGCCCGCTGTCTAGGCTGGGCTGCGACCTTTGGAGTATGTTCTTTTAACTCTGAACGTGTTCTGTGTCTTTTTACTTAAAATCCATCCTCTTTTATACTATTGATTTTACCATTGATTTTACCCCTTCTACCCATACCAGCCTTACGCAATTCCTAGTCGTATCAGCTATTTTCCAATATATTGGGCAACGCACAGTAAAGGGTATAGTTTGAACCAAATCACTTTGCCAACGGTCGGTTGCGCAGAGAGAGGATTTAAGAGAACAAAAATGGTGCGGAAGAGACTTAATGTGTGAAGGTTATCTCATAAATTTTACAATGCCTAACTCAACTTTGTTTTTCTTTTAAATTAAAATGCTATTGCATGTATGAGTTTTATTTTGTAATTACGGGGTTAATAAAAATATTAATCTTGCACAATACAATGAGGTTAAATATATAAACCTACTTGTGACCTAGGACGCGATTAATAAAGAGTTGACGGCTACTGTTTGTTTGTGCTTTTATGGTTTTATAATTTGCTGTTTAGCACCTTGTACCTGGGACGACGTCTTAATATATATATATATATTTACCTGTGGGTTTTTGGAAAAACATTTATAGATGAATGTTAACAGGATTTAAAAATTGTTTCACTTTGAATTTTTAAGAATGAAATGTTTACATCAGAGAGAAATTATTTGACGATGCACCAAACGTATTTACACGATATTTTTTTTATATACTATCGCAAAATTGAAAAGAAAGATAATTATAAGTAATAATTTACATTGATTTATTTTATTATGTCATAATAATTATACATTTATATTGCATAGCATTTTAAGAACTACTATCGGTTTCACAATCGCTTGAAGAATCATCACCTGGATTAATGATAATTGAATCCGATATTGTGTCCCACATCAGATCGTGAGAAAAGTATTCCTCCTCCGTCCTTATAGCTTTTGCACAAACTTTTCGCCAATCTTCAACCGTTATTTTTGAAAATTCTTCTTCTGCTAATTTTTGAACATCCAATAATTTGAATGTTGTGTTTCGTTTGCCCACTCTTGCCTTGACAGTTGCCCAAATATTTTCAATCGGATTGAGGTCTGGATGATAGGGTGGTAAACGCAGTACCTCATGCCCCATACCGTGAATAATATCGTCAATCTTATGCTTTGGCTTCTGTATAGCTCGATGATGCTTTATGAGCTCATAAAGTTCAGGTTTGAGCATCTCCAAAGTATGTGCTATATTTTTATCGGTCAGCCATTGTGTCATCTCGGATTTTCGGCTAGCAGAAGTGATTTGTTTGTCTTCTAATTTATTGTGATATGAGGCATTGTCCATTACAATTATTGAAGGCTCCTCCAGGTTATTCAAAACTTGTTCCTGCAGCCATTTGCAGAAATTGTCAAAGTTCATGTCGTGGTGATAGTCTCCCGTTTTCATACCAGATTTGAATAAAAGTAAAGCGTTTTGAACGAAGCCTTTTTCACCACCTGCATGCGCCATTATCAGCCTCTGTCCCTTTGAAATTGGCGCCTTCAATCCACTGCTGCTGCCATCAGTCCATGCCCTTGGTCTTGTATGTGAGCTGTGAATATAGCTTTCGTCCAAATAAATGATGTCATATCCTTTTGACCTATACTCCCGGATTTTCCTCAGATACTTCACTCGCGAAAGTTTGATTTCGTTTCTTTCACAAAGAGGTTTGCGGTTGTTTTCAGTTTTTTTATAGCAAAATCCATTTCTTTTTAGAATCCTGTTGAGGGATGTAATGCTTAAGTTCAGGCCCAGATTTTCCTGGACTCGTTCTCTCAACATTCTTAGGGATACCATCAATTTCTCCTCCTGGTAAAAATTGTGTATGATACGCCGAATAGCGGTGACGTCAAATTCGTCTAATCCAGTTTTCCATTTTGTATGTGGTATTTTTTTATTTGGTGATTTGATAACTCCTGTCTCCTCGTATTCCTTAACAATCGTTCTTATCGATCGTTCCGAAATTCCAGATAGTTCCTTGGTCTGCGAGTTTGCGTAACTCACAGGATTATCCAAACATAAACTCTTGGCTTCTTCCAATTTTTGATTATATATTTGAATAATGATCTTACGCGCCTGGCTTCCTATTGGTTTTCCTTTTCTTAATGGATCCATGAAAATGTCTTATATTTGTTTTCAATTTCGTTCTATCACTACTGTTGTTTTCTTAAAACTGAATTCCAAACCAAAACAAAAATCATTTAAATACGTAGGATGCATCATAAAATAATTTCTCTCCGATGCTAAAATTTCATTCTTAAAACTCCTAGGTAAACAAATTATTAAAACCTGTATGTTACCATTACCATTAATGTTTTTCCAAAAACCCACAGGTATAAAAGTATATATGTAGTAAACACGTCGCCCCAGCCCCAGGTACCTGGTGCTAAGCCACAAACTATTAAACCATAAAAACATAGAATCAAACTCAAGTCCTAAGTCACAGGTTGCTTTATATGCGTAACCCCATTGCATTGTGCAAAAGATTAATTTTTTTATTATAAGTGCGCCGAAATTCGTCAACACTAATAAAAAAAACCTTTAACCCGGAATTTTATGTTTTCAAAGTAAAATTGACATCTACAGATCTTCTTTTTTTCACCCACCAGGGATGCAATACTTTTTTGAAAACTGGATAATAAACCGTGACCATACCTCATGAAAAAATTCCATACCTGGAATGGTATTTCTATTTTAGTCTGATGGAAAACAAAAACAAAACCCACTCTCAGTCACATCGGAGCTCCGATAATGGAAACAACGCCTGGGTGTATATTGTTATGCCTCGTTTGGCTATACACATATAATTTTATATTACGATCACTACGATAGTGAGAGGTACACCGTCAGGCCAGGGTTTCTGTCGTGGTCCAACGACGCTGGTGTTTCCGTCTGGTATTTTAGGGGATTATCCCAATTAATCCACAGCAAGCTCTTTATGTTTTATGTCGTCACACACGATTTACCTTTCCGATGTAACCGATGTAATTTAGAGGAGATTAATAGTTTTTATACTATCAGAAGAAACAGATGAAAAATAAAAATCCACTAATGTTACTGTTTTATATTCAAATTGTATTCCGTCTCTCCCATTCCAATTCTATGAACTAATTACAACATTTCTTAAATTACTACCTCCTTAAGTAATGTTTAATTGCTGGCACAGCAATTCCTACATTCGTTGGTTGTTGGTTGTTGTTTCGTTGTTTTTGTTGATTCAGCGTCTGGCTGGGTTGGGCTCATTTTACTTCAATACATTGACCCGTTTGAATTTGTGCAGCTGCCGTCAACATCCGTAACAATATACATCTTTCTTATGTTTTTATCAGTTCTTATCAGCAATTTTCGTATTTTTTTGTGCATATTTGAAAATTAAAGAGATGCGTAGAGAAAATTAAAGAGAGCTGCGCAGTAGATTGGCAAGGTGAATTGGTTGGTGCTATACCATTTCTGTTTATTGAACCCAATATATTGGTAAACGCGTCATAAATGCATCATCAGCGGAGTTCTCATTCAATCGACTCATTCTGTTTACATTTTACTCGCACACATTTCAGCTTTGTTTATGTTGCCTTTGCATTTTCTCTGTTCCGCCTTTGAGTGCAGTGGTTATGCAATATGAATACCACCGCCAAGCAAAGAGATAAGCGAGTCGTACTCTTAAATGAGAAAATAACCAGAGAGTGACAGTTTACGGTGTCATCAATTTGGTATTTTATGTGTGTAGACTAAACGATAAACGAGTTCGATTGTGTGGGAACCGAGAGATATGGCATTAGGCACTTGTGTTGGGCGTAATACGGAAGGCGATTGGCAGATCGTGGTTCTAGGTAGAAGGTTATGTATGTAGTGTATGTAGTGTATGTAATGTAGTGTGGTCACTACAGAGTCATGTGACAGCAATTTGAAAAAAAAACAAAGCCTGCTATGGACGTTTGCGGTTTGATTTATTTTGCTGTTACATAATGTATCGGTAGGAGGAAGTGGGTTAAACGTAACTCAGTAAAATAAATATGTCGTACCTTGTATACTAAAATTTTACCACTTACTTATAAGAAACTGCAGAAAACTTAAGAATGTAAAATTTACCGACAATTGAAACAAAATTGCTTTGAATTCGAATAATAGAATACGTTTTTAATGACAGTTATCGCACGGGGTTCTAGTTTTTTTAGTTAGCTCATGACCAAATTTTCCAGTGCAAAAAGTCATTAAGTACAACTTAGTGAGTTTTCGCACTGAGTAAAAATCGGGATTTCATTGCAGAAAGTCACTATAGTTACTTAATGACTTTTTGCACTATAAAATCATTACATTGTGTACTTGATGAAATAATTATTGACATTTCAAGGATTTCTGCAGTTTTGTTGTTTTTCATGAGTTACTTTAATCGAAGGCTATGATCGAGACTCACTACTTTGCATTTTTAGATTAAATTCCATCAAAAGTGTACTTAGTGACTTTTCGCAATAAACCGACGATTTCTCAAATGAAACAACACACACTACTTGTATTATAGTGAATTCTTTATTCTTCTACTAAGGCTCAACTGCCCTGTCTCGCGTCTAACATTCAACTCACTTTCGAACTATGTATTTTAAATTGTCTGCTCTGCCTAGAAAAAAGGAAGATGTGAATTTACCTTGAAGAGGATATTTGACACTTTTGGAAGTTATGCGGATGCATTTGTAAGATAACACGATATGAAATATGTAATTGTATCGTCTGAAATACAATTCGGTTATTTGAAATGCTTGAAGGAGGAAAGGTATGCAAATTTATGTATGCAACAGTAGGATGTATTTTTATTCTGTAGAAAAAGAAATTAATATTTATTCAGTTTAGTTTATCGCTTAGATGTTGCATATAAATTTAAAAAAATTGCTTGACATTTGAAATTAACCTTTTATTCAGTTCGGTTTATCTCAAAGACTTGTTGTGCACTTTTTGTAAAACTGAGAGGTGCGACTCTCAGGTGGGCTTACCTTTATGCGTGTTATATTTTATTCCTAAGTGAAACAGTTTTTTTGTTTGACAAAGTTTAATTTTGTTTGTTGTTTCTTTATTTATTAATCACACTTATAACTAACATTATCTTTCGCTTAACTCTTAACTATTCTTATGCGTAATTTTACTTAGTTGTTAAATTAAAAATTCAAGAAGAACGGAGAACGGATACAGTGGGTTAGGAACGATTAAAAAGGGATTTGTGGGATGAACGATGTATGCCGAAACTTATTGGAAAGCAGAGTTTATTTATAAACACGACTGCACTTGTTTAGGCGGATGGAAACTGAGTCGGAACAAAACCGCACTAGCTTGAGTATCAAAAAACTGAATCTACGAGTATTAGAAAGACCGCTCTGTTTGGCGGGTGATAACTGATTGTCGCGTCATTCCCTGGGAATGGTAATTGAAACCTCGTTCGAAGCATTCAAAGGTTCGACGAACGAACGAACGAGCAAAAAGAATAACAAGAAATCCGGAAGGGAATTCCCTCGCAAGTCAAGTGGCTCGTGTTACTTTGTCGCGCATACGATCGATTCATAAGCGCGACATCGGCACAACGAGTTAATTGACTTGTGCACTTAGTTGCGCAAGCGAAAATACAAAAGACCATAAATAAGCATTGTTTTGTAATGTTATGCTTTCAATATCTCTAATATTGTGCATAACGAACGTGTGTGGGGGTTATGCCTCCTATAGTTGTAGTTATGTGGCCTATCGCCCTATGCTGTACTAAGCGCAGCTCGCTATGTAATGTTGCTGTATAAAGCGCAGCACGCTAATGGACAGATGGCATGTGAGTGCCGATGTTAATTACGAGTCGAAATTGGGATTAAGACTGATTTTATTTAAATCGATAACGCCCCTTATATACACAAATCACTTACAACTAATTCACAATAAGTATCACAAACAACTACACATGCATACCATAATAATGAACATAATTCTTTTAACCTACATTATTTTCAAAGCATTCATGCTCACCATTTCAATATAATAATCAATTAATTTGTCCTAATTTCTATTGCCTGGGTGAACGAATGCAAATGCAAACAATAACAGACACATGTACTTTGTTGAACTTTTGCATAGCATGAATCACTGTCGCTATTAAATGGATGCCATTTGACACCTTCCATATTCGAAGCAAAGCGCAGCGATTCAATGTTACGTAGTAGTTTTTCGTTGTTTATTTTGTGCCTGCATTGAGTCACACTACAGTTTATTTAGGACGGAAGTGTTGGGCATTGACGCTGGAAGTGACAAGCTGAACTGAAATAGCAATTTAGGAGGATGTTTATTTGGGGCGATCGATATATTGTTACAAAGTTGTAACATCGATCGTGGGGTTAAACATCTTGCATACAAAGAAGAAATATTAAAGATGTAAAGTGCTTGGTATGCTCAAGTGGTACACTTTACAACAGACTATCCAGGACTCGTTCAAATATACTCGTAGCTTTTTTATCACTTTAAAAATGTCGTGTTTGCTTTTAGCTTTACTATATGCAATGGACAATAGAGTGCATTGCACTGAATTCATAAACAATTGAGTAGAATGTGCTGACTTAGGAGAATAACATAAATTATTGCAAGTGGTTTAGAAAAGTGAATGATTCTGGCTGTGTACGGGAAATTAGAGGCGAAGTAAACATAAAAAATAAAGCAAGAAGATAGATATGCTAAATCAGCATAATTATGAGCGGTGTTGGGTTGTGTGTATAGCATGGTATATGGACATGGGAAAATTACGTGTGCGGGGTAATGACCACTTGAGGTAGGTCAGTGTTGTGTGTAGACAAACGTCTCGCTTTGTTTACTGGCTTACCAATATTTATTGGGCTGGCAGGCCCAGGGTATCTATGTCCGCGAACGAGTAACTTAACCATAATGAAAACAATTGTCTGCTTTTGCACCCTTTATTTATCAACCATTCACCAAAACATTGATAATTATTATTTATTTGTTGTTGATGGAGCTGCTGGCAACATGGCGATCTGACCGCTAGATTTTCGAGATGAGATGCCTCGCCAGACACATGCCAGCCCTCTATGATAACCTTCATAAAAGGAGATGAGATAGTAAGTTCTATAACTCTTTCTCTTATGGAATTTCTAAAAGTGGGTTTATTTCTCTTATTTAGAAAGACGAGCTTATTGCTATATAACTATTCTAATAACGACTCACCTCTATTATTTGTATCCCGTCTGCCCCAAATTGTGCTATGTGCGTTTGCATCGTAGCCGATTAAAACTTTCTGGTCCTTACAGTAGCGGACGAGTTCCTGTACTGGTAAGGGAGGCACTACATCCGTGTCTCCAGCAAAGTACGCTAATGCGCATACAAATTTGTGAAGCTCTCGGCGTTTGTGGCGCTCTATTAGAACCGCCACCAGGTCCCTAGTTGAGAAAATTGTATATCTTTCTTAATATAAATAGCCGCCCTTGGTCTGAAAGGATCCATGCCTAACTTAGGCCTGACTAACTTCCTTTTCTAGCACAGGCGCTGCCGTGAGCTTTGCCTACCTTTATTCCCAAATCGTGCTGTTTGGGATCTTTAGTTCCCTGTTTGGCCATCTTATCAGCACTTTTGAGAATTAGTTCGGTCTGTCCGAATCGGAACGAGACCATCCCCTTCAGCTCTACAAGTCTCCTCATGGTGCTGTCATTTATAGCAAACACCATAAGTAGGTATTGGGACCGGGAATTCTGAGCTAGAGCGAGAGGGAAGATATGAGGTTGGAGCTAGAGCGAGAGGTAAGATCTGACCTTGGAGTGACGCGCCGGCCGCCGGTGGTGGTTGTTAGTTTTTGTTATCAGTTTTGTGTGTTTAGAGTGAATAGCTTGGAGATATTGACTTCCATAGTAATTAAACGGTTGATGCGATAAAGAAACCCAATGGATATTGGAAGCAACGGTGAATAGTGAGTTCAAGATCGTCTTTGTTTATACGACTAAATTGTGTATTGTAGCGATCTTGAGCTCATTTGTTTGTTTAGGACATTGCATTGTATATGGTTTCTTAGTTTGATTAAAAAAAAAAAAAAAAAAAAAAAAACCATTAAATTAATAGTTTTTTATTAATCCATGAATTGTTAGTGGATGGGAAACCCAACCATTTGACATATACTTTTTCGTCTTTTGTTGCAAGAATCTTTTCCACGAGAAATATGTTGGGAAAATTCGTCTTTTGTAATTCGTGTGCATAGAAA
Organism: Portevinia maculata; assembly: GCA_949715645.1. Classification (NCBI taxonomy): domain Eukaryota; kingdom Metazoa; phylum Arthropoda; class Insecta; order Diptera; family Syrphidae; genus Portevinia; species Portevinia maculata. Next base: position 115,750,365 of record OX454528.1, on the reverse strand, counting down.
CTCCCTCTAATAGGCTGACCTTGAAAATCTTCAATTAGATATGTAATAGGGTTTGTTATCTGAACTTTTCTTATTTTGAATATTTCAGTTGTCCAGTTTGGTGTGTATCCTTTTTCGAAAGCATGTTTAAACTTGCTTATTCGAACGTTATTGCCAACTTCGTATTTTCCCTTCTCAGCAATTTTTATTCGTTTATAAACTCCTGATAGTAATTCTTTGACATTGTTTTTATTTATATCAACGGGACGTTTTTTTATTGTTCTATGTACCGAGTGATTATATGCATGCAGCAAATCCTTATAAATGGGTAGCCATTTGTAGTTCCCATTGAAACTGAATTCTTTCCACATTTTCTCCTTAAGGGTGCGGTTAAAGCGTTCAACAATTGATGCTTTTAATGTACTGTACGTTGAGTAGTGATTAATTTTGTAGGTATTCATCAAATTTTGGAAGGCCTTGTTGAAGAATTCTTTACCATAGTCGGTTTGCAAATTTTTAGGTGCTCGATTTGAATTGGTAAAAATTGTTCTCATATCTTGTGTTGTAGCTGATGCAGTCTTATGTTTCAAAGGAACGACCCAAGCATACTTTGAAAAAGTATCAATTACGGTTAGTAAATAGTTGAACCCCTCATTCTCATCACTGTATGGTATCATTTCAACCAAGTCTGCTTGCCATAGATCATCAAAACCCTTAATAATAACTCTTCGTCTGGTGAAATTCCTTCGGGCTGGCTTGTGCAGCTCACCAACAACTTTTCTTTTACTCATCCTAAAAACGAGTGAATAGAAACAAGGAGAGGTTTTGTATTTTATTAGATATTTTATTTGACCAATCGTCGATAAAGTAACATCAATTTCTTAATTCTAATCAATCTGCTTTCAACCATATAGCATGCGCAAGTATCTGGTCCTTCTTGACAGAGATTTGCAGACCAGGGGCAATTTATAAAATGACACCCATGAACAGAGGTGGTGGAAGATACGTTTTCAAAGTTCCTCAGAAAACTAATGCAATCAATAAATTCATTGAAATGTTCCTCAAGAAGAGTTTGGTTATTTGTTTTTAGAAATTTTAACATCTCATCGAAGATCGTAGACGTATTTACTGCAGACATGATTGTGTGTAAAGTAAAAGGAATCAATTTGAATTATTCAGCATCGAAGAAAGTAAATTTTGAGACAATCAAAGAAGCTGTACTTAATGCTGCGAATGCCGATGATATCCAAATTTTATCAAATAATATTCGCCGAACACGAGAGCACGAGGTCATAACAATTGCTGAAACAAAAACATACAAACCCAGGTCAGAAAAACGTAGATTTCTCGAAGACAATAGTTCCCTTCCATATGGTTATAAAAGACGTAAATAAAGAAAAAACATTTGTATTTAAAAAAGAAGAAATTGGTTTTTATTTAATTTCCAGATAAGAATTTGTCCAATAGGTATACATTTTGTAGGGCACAGCATTTGCTATGGAGCGAACATTTTATTTCACAAGGATAGAGTCGCTTCAATTCGTTGAAATTAGGACAGCCAACTTCTTCGATATTCATCACTTCAACATTTTCATCGCAAAGTAACTCCTTTATCCATTGAACTTTTTCAACTCCTTTGACGTACAAAATTGTATTTTTTATTTTCACGCGAAGGTATTTCCGAACTTTCTTAAATTCGGTGAAACCTCCATCCCAAACTAGGCCATGATGATTTTGGTAAAGCCATTGAACTTGTCTTCTTAATGCAGATGATAATTGGTCAGAGTTGAATGGTGGTTTGATGATGAAATGATGATGATGGCCATTGTGTAGTATTGCTATTTCTTTAGCGATAAACTTATTATTAGGTCCTTTGAAACCTTGTACGTCAAGTATAAAATACATGGTTTATGCATGAGTGTCTTTTCCCCACAAGAGTTAACTTTGAACTAAGAAATTAGATTTCTCGCGAAACTATTTGACTGAGTGGATTATAATTTACGAGGCGATCGTGTAACATTAAACAGTAGGCTGACGTATTTGCTGGGATTGGTTTTGTTCCTGTTGTTTTGAATTCAATGCGAATATCAACTGGACCATTTTTGATTATTTCACTCTGATGTCTGCAATCTATAACGAAAATTGTCGCTTGAGATTTAAATGTATCTCTTGGTAAGAGTGGTTCAGCAACTAGTCGGTTGTAGTAGGTTTTTTGAAAGTCGCAGTACATATTGTATAGTAAACTGTAATTATTTTTATCAAAGGATAAATTTAAATCTTCACAGGGGTAAGCGTCAGAATTTAAGTATGCCTTCACGTTTGTAATATCACAATGATCAAAATAAGTTGGATTTCCTTTTAGTAGATTACGTTTGTTAGTTTGCAATGCAAGGAGAATGTAGCGTGGCTTCTCCATTTGTGAGGTTGTCTTCACATTCCAAATATGATGATTGGTGCTGGGCAAAGTAGGATATTCATACAGATCCCAGTTACGAAAGGCAAGCTTCATAGTTTGACCATTATTAATAGGTTTGTAAAGTTTTAATTTGTAAGAATCAGACAGTGTAATATGAGGAATTTTCCATTGTATTTTAAGTAATTTTATCTTTGCTTTTTCATCATCGTCAGCAATTAATGAATTATCATCTGTGCGTGACCGTGTTAGAATCAAATCATGGCGTCCATTGGGTATTACTCTCTTATAGTCTTCAGCAAAACCCAGTAATTTATTTAGAGGTTTACAAAAATTAAAGTAGAAACTATCCAGATTAATTGAAGAGTTGGGCGACCAAGATGCATTCAATAGCATATCGCTTTCGTTTTTGTTTAAAGAAATGTAGTTTTTAATAGTTGATGTTATGCCAACATTACGATTGCTATCAATTTCCACGCCATTTAATTCATAACGTATTTCGTCAAATAAGAAAGCTATTCCGTTGTTTACAAGTTTTGTTTTCGTAACTGCCGATCCATCAGATTTCGATACAGTACCTTCAATATAAATGTAACTTTCTGAAGGCAAAATATTAAGATTTTGATGTTGGACACAAATTTGTATAATGTCATTTTTCTCAAAGTTATTCAGATATGGTGAATAGGTGTGATAATTCAGTTTTGAGATACTCTCCTCAAACTTTGGTTCTTCGAAAATATTCAGCATGTTGTTAGGATTGATTTAATGTTTTAATTTATATCCCAGTGACAATAGAAATTGTTGATTTTCTATAGTAAGTTTTGATGTTCTCTTATCAGAAGATGATAGTATATTGCTAGAGTTAGTAGTGTTACCTGCTCTTTTATAACTTGAGGGGTAATTATATACTATCATTATTGTGGTTTCAAATGCAAGCGAATTGTTATGATTTCGTTTCGAAAGTTTATACGATTTCCGTCCTGATCCAAGAGATTCAATGTTATAGAACTTATCCTCTTAGCGTTCACTGGCAAATAGATGGCATTGTGTGGAACTTCAACTATTTTATATCCTGGACTAACGTTGACTGAAAATTCATGTAGTATATGAGCAGGTTGACTATTGATATATGTTTCGTCAATTAAATTACATTCAACTCGTACAATATTCACTCTATTGATATTAACATACTGGTCAGATACATGCAGAATATTAGGAGCTAGTTTCTTCTTACTGAATCCTAAAAGAGAACCAATAGATCGGTCTTGTGTAAAATCGATTTCCACATTGCTGTACAGTTCACATTTCAAAGTATTATTATTGGCTTTTAATTTGATTATAACTTTTTCAACGCTATTCTCATTGTGTGTGTTCAGAACCTTTTGAATTATTTTATTAATATCCTCAATTTCATAAGAGCCTTCTGTAAATTCAGTCTTGATTTCTCCATTACCACCACCACCACCATCACCACAATGAAATAAATTATTTAATTTATCCACATTAGGTATAGAATTATAGGTCTGCAGATCAACTAAGCCACATACATAATCAGAATTTAGGACAATTGGAGGAAAGTACTCTGCAGTGAGAGTAGATTGGTTTCCGCTTAAAGTGAGTGTTAACGACATAACTATTGGAATAGAAATGAAACACAATATATTGATTTTACTCTATTTATTTATATTTTGCTCAATTAGAAACTTTAAACATAGATGACCACATATAAATGTATTGAAATTTTGACAGCTGTTATAATTATAGTGAATATTTTCACCTAAATATCGTACAACCTCTATGGGTGGTCTTAAGTTACCAAAACTATCGAAATATTTGACAATATTTTTATTCTTAATGTATGCTACCCAATGTGTCCCTGGCCCACTCTCATTGTCCAAATTAATTACACCACATTCCTTGTTATCAGATCTTACTGGTAATTTATCACTCATGTAAACACCCCTGAAGCATGGTATATTCAATTTTCCAAATTTCATAATATCAATATTAGTGAGTGGACGATTAGGTAGCGAATTTAAAAGTTTTTTGAATCGTATGGTTTAAGGAAAAGTCCAAATCCTTTTTTATATGGCTGTAGATAAAGTCCACTACCATGCTTAATTTTAATTCCTTCCATAGTCTGATTGTGACGTTTATTCTCTTCCAATTGTTTCTTGGCTACCTTTGATTCATTTATAGCTTTAACTACGCCCGCAGCTCCTCCAACTACTGATCCAATAGCCGATAGCCCAGCTAAAATAGGTAACAATGGTAAGAAACCACCAATTTTCGGTAGAGGTATTACTCGAGGAATTGTAATGCTCTTTCGTTTATTTTTAATGATCTTTTTAGCTGCTTGTAGAGCAGTTGTTGCAATTATGTTAGGATCTTCGTTTCTAGTGTCTCGAATAGCATTTTTAGCCTCCATAATGGCTTTTTTAAATAAATTATACTTTTTGCGTGGGTTTCTTTTCCTTCTCTTGGCTTTGCTGCAACCCATACCAAGTTTCGTTTTAGCTTTCATCATATTCGTTACTAATATACTATTTATTTTCTCTGCTATCGATGAGTCTTTTGCCTTTACTCTCTGCCAGGCCTTTTCAGTTAAAATTTTGTCTGCAATATGTCGTTCAGGTAGATTTTTATTGTTAGCATATGCAATATCGTGTTCGCGACAAGCTTCATCCAACTGATTAACTCCCCTATCTCCTCTAGCAAGGCGTTCTTTCAATTTAGTCCTTGGCCCACAGAAGTTATATGAGGGAAGATGTAATTCAATTGGTAATTTTTCGATTAAGGAATTCACTAATCCGTACCCTTTGAATGTATCTTTCCAACTGTTGGCTTTCACACTATAATTTATCATTTTATACGACTTTCTTGTTGTATATGTTGAACAATTATGAATTTCTCAACTATAAAACATGATCTTTTATATTGATTAGTTTCATTCAATAGCAGAATGAGGTTCATAAAACAACAACAACGAGATTTTATTAAAGTTAAGAACTTTGATAGTAAAATTAAAGTACGCAGGAAACATGGAGCAATATTTCCTAATAGTATTAGAGGAATAATTGTGGGTCCATCAAATTGTGGAAAAACCAATGTCATGTTGAGCATTCTCCTCGATCCAAATGGTTTAAAATTTGAAAATCTCTACATATACTCAAAGTCTCTGCATCAACCAAAGTATACATACCTGAGAAAGCTAATAGAGTCCATCACGGGTATGGGATATAATGAGTTTTCAAATAATTGTGAAATTATTACGCCTTCTGAAGCAAATCGAAACTCAGTTTTTATATTCGATGATGTGGCTTGTGATAAGCAAAACAATATTCGAGAATATTTCTGCATGGGTCGACATAATGACGTGGATAGTTTCTACTTGTGTCAATCTTATACACATATACCAAAACACTTGATTCGAGACAATGCAAACTATTTAGTTATTTTTAAGCAAGACGAACTTAACCTGAAGCATATATACAACGATCATGTCAACTCTGACATGACATTCAATCAATTCAAGGAATTGTGTAAAAAATGCTGTAAAGATACATATGGGTTTTTGGTTATTAATAAAGATTTTAGATTGTGTTTTCGTGTTGACTGGCTGGTTCTTTGCCTTTTTTCTCAAATAAATACTATTCAATAAACCGGTGTAAAATCAAACTCAACTTCCTTACTTTCGTTACAAAATTCAAGTGTCATTTTATTCTCGTTATATGCATTATACCAAAAACGAACGCCTCTGTCGGGTCTATCAAGGTTAAATCAAAAAATGTAGTACATAAACAAATGTCAAGTTATCTTTAGTGTGCTTAATTCACAATGATTGATTTAAATGAAATGAGTTGAATTGAATTGAAAATGAATTGTAATTAATTAATTGCATTAAACATTCTCCGCCCCGGTGAACAATGTTCGCAGTGTGGTCCTCATAAGGCGCTGTTGTGCCGGAGCCGGCCCTGGTATTTTTCTTCCTCAGGATCGGTACATTACTTTCTTGTGTACATGCAAAGAAAAAAAACTTTAACAAATGAACAGATAAGAGAAAAACAAATTCAACGTTACGCCACACATAAACCAGTTATGTTGTGTATGAACCAACTAACTAAGTTGTTGTTGGTTTTTTTTTTGTATCGGTTCGGTGCGAAGCTTGGGGTGCAGTTATCAATATGATATTATGTATGCATATTATTGTTGCTGCAGGTACATAGCGTAAATTTACGGTGCCGAGTTATTAATGGTGATGAAACCCATTGATGATTATTGTTGCATCGGAATTATAGTATGTACTTGTCGTTTCATTTCGGGGTGACGTGCCTACCGTGTTGTTGTTTTTTTTTTTTGATTTACTTATTTATTTTGCTTTCGTCGGCGTGTTGTGTAGTGCAAAGTAAATAATTGGCAGTGCGGTGGCAACAAAAATTAAATAAATAAAAAAAAAAATGCAATTAAGGCAACATCAATAATATTTTATTGTTGTTATCGGTGTTGTTGTTGTGGAGTGTGCTGCTGCTGCCTGCTGCTGGTGTGTCGGGCTGGTATCCTGCTGCTGCTGGACGGGGGTATGTTCCGTATAATGCGCGGAAAGGATTTTTTTTTCGGATGAGTATTTAGTGTTTTAGGTAATTTAAGAAATTTTAGGTTCTTTTTATTGTGTTATTGTCGAATTAGGTTTTATTTGATTAAGTATGTCTTTGTACTGCCCATTTCGTGTAGAAAGCCTGTGTTCGATTCCCGGTATGGGAACCAGCTCTTTTTTTTTGTTTTTTTTTTTTTTTTAATAAGTGCTCTGTTTTGTGTGTGCGTAATCCATTTTCGGTTTGATCGATATAAAGCGTTTTAATTTTAAATGATGGTGCCTTCCTCGGATGCTTTATTGCTGGGAAGGTAACATATTTTAGTGATAGGGCGTTTCATATGCCCGGATTTTGTTTTGAGAGTTACTACTCGAACTAAGTTGTCGGCTCCTGGATGTGTTTCCGTAATTCTGGCTAAACTCCAATGGGAAGGTGGAAGTCTTTCGTCTTTAACGATGACCAGATCTCCGATCTTAGGTTCAGCTTCTTTTCTTGTCCATTTCGGACGTTGTTGTAAACGCGAAAGGTACTCGCTGTTCCATTTACGCCAAAACGAGTCCACGAACACTTGTGTTCTTGTCCATCTATCCAGATAACTTACACGTCTGGCTACTATTTGTCCTTGAGGTACGGCAATAATGGGATCACCAATGAGGAAGTGTCCTGGGGTTAAGGCATCTAGGTCATCTATGTTGTCCGAAAGAGGGCACAGAGGCCGGGAATTTAAACATGCTTCGATTTGTGTAAGCAGCGTACATAATTCCTCGAAGGTAAGCCGCTCATCTCGGACGATTCGTTTAAGGTGATGTTTGACGGACTTGACCCCAGCCTCCCATAGCCCACCAAAGTGTGGCGAAGCGGGGGGGATGAAATTCCAATTCGTTCCTGAATTGGCTAGTGTTCCTGCAATTTCCTTCCAGTCATGTTGAGCCCTCTCTAACATTCGGGTTAATTCTCGATTAGCACCCACGAAATTAGTGCCGCAATCGCTATAGATCTGAGCACAAATTCCTCGCCGTGCCGTAAATCGGCGGAAGGCAGCTAAGAAGGCCTGAGTGGTCAATTCCGACACTGTTTCCAAATGTATGGCTTTTGTGGCCAGACAAACGAAAATAGCGAAATATCCCTTGTATGTCTTGGCTCCTCTTCCTTTCCATGCCTTTATCTCAATGGGACCGGCATAATCCACTCCAGTGTTGGTAAATGGTCGGGCCATTCGTACTCGTGGTGCCGGCAGGCTTCCCATGAGTTGCTGCAAATTCCTTTTTTTGTGTCGAAAACATTTTACACATTGATGAATGTGTCTCTTTACATTCCTTTTTATGCTTATGATCCAATAAGACATACGAATGTAGGCTATAGTCAGCTCATTGCCCCCGTGCAGTGTTTGTTTGTGAGCATCCCGCATGACAAGCTCAGTGAAATGGTAGTTTGGTCTAAGGATAATTCGATGCTGCTGGTTGTATGAAAGCAGTGTATTTTGCAGTCGACCACCGACCCTTAGTATTCCATTACCATCGATGAACGCGTTGAGTGAGAGTAACGATTTGGGGACCGTTTTCTTCTTTTCGTATTCGCAGAGTTCTTTGGCAAACATGTGTCTCTGTGCTGCTTTATGCACGACTAATCGGGCACATTCGAGTTCTTCGGGACTAAGTTCGCCTAGAATTTTTGAAGTTTTCCGAATTTTTACCAGACAATTTCTTCCGAAGCGGCGACAAAATGCGACTGCCCTAATGACCGTTGAGAGCCGCGAGCATCTCACTATGCATTTCTCGATGTCATCATCTGCTGCATCGATGTTTGCCACGGTACAGTGACGCTTTACTGCTCGCTTCTCTTCTTCAGTCTCGAATGTCGATGGCTGCTCAGGTACTTCATAGCACCACTTTGCACGCAAAAACGAAGGCCCTGTCCACCACAGATCTTGTGCTCCTAACGTTGAGGGTGATACGCCTCTAGACGCTAGATCAGCTGGGTTGTAATCCGTCGGAATGTGTTTCCATATGTCACAGCTTGTGAGGCGTTGAATTTCGGATACCCTGTTACTCACAAAGGTGGTCCATTTCGACGGCTGCGCTCTGATCCATGCCAGCGTGATCATTGAGTCTGACCAGGCGTGTATTTTGGCGTTGGAGAGGTCAAGAACTTCTCTTGTGTAGTTAAGAAGAGACGCGAGCAGTGCAGCTGCGCACAGTTCGAGTCGGGGAAGACTTACGGTTTTCAGCGGCGCCACTTTAGTTTTTGATATGAGCAGATGCATGTGTATCTTGTCTGAGTTGTCAAGCACACGCATGAAGACAACTGCACCATACGCCCTCTCAGACGCGTCGCTGAAGCCATGAAGTTCCACTACCTTTTGTGTATTGTGTGCATTAATCCACCTTGGGATCTTAATGTGCTCGATTTTAGGAAGTTCTCTCTGGAAATCTTGCCATTCTTCTTCCAAGTCTGACGGAATCGGTTGGTCCCAATCAGTTCCTCTGCACCAAAGCTTTTGCATCATTATTTTCGCTTTGATAACACAGGGTGAGATCCAGCCGAGTGGATCAAAGAGTTTGGCAATCGATGAAAGCATTGTCCTCTTGGTAATTTCTCCGGTGTCGGGTTGAAAGTTTTGGAACGAAAATGTGTCTGCTTCTGGATGCCATCTGATCCCTAATGTTTTCACATGATCGGTTGATCCAACGGGGAGTTCAAAACTTATCTCGCAATCTTCTTTGGGTAAGTCATTAAGAAGTTCTTTGCAGTTAGACGTCCATTTCCGAAGCTTAAACCCTGCAGAGGCCAGCAGGTTACGTATCTCATCGCGTTTAATACGAGTTTCCTCGATTGAGTCTGCACCGCTGATGAGATCGTCGACGTACATCTCCTCCCTGACTGCACGGGCTCCCTTTGGATACCTTTCGGCTTCATCCTCAGCGGCTTTGTGTAGGACACGGATGGCCAAGTACGGCGCACAAGCCGTGCCAAAGGTAACCGTCTTCAACTTAAAGGCCTTGATAGGTTGATCCAGCCTTTCTCTCCAAAGAATGAGCTGATAAAATCGATCAGCTGGCTGTACAGAAATTTGGCGGTACATCTTTTCTATATCAGCCGTTAGCGTAAATTGATGCTTTCGCCACTTCAATATTATGTCAATTATGTTTTTCTGCAATTTGGGACCAACCATCAAGTGTTGGTTCAGAGCAGTGCCATCGGCAGTTTTTGCGGCTGCGTCAAAGACCACTCTCAACTTGGTGGTGGAGCTAGCTTCTTTGAACACAGCGTGATGGGGAAGAAAAAAGTGAAAGGGTGATTTTAAGACAGGGTCGTTGTGTAGATCTACTTCCTCCATGTGTTGTAAGCTAAGATACTCCATGATACATTGGCTATAATCCACCTTCAGCTTCGGTTCTTTTTCAAGTCGTCGTTCCAGAGATGAAAAACGCCTTACTGCATTCTCTTTGCTGGGTCCCAGTTTAGGATAAAGTCCTCCTTTGAACGTCAGACCGACTTCATACCGTCCATCTGGCAGACGTTTTGTTGTCTCAGCAAAGTATTTCTCGCAGGCGACATCCTCTTCTGACGGTTGGATAACGTAAGGAGTTTCCTCAATTTCCCAGAATCTCCGCATTTGTGTGTCGAGGTCGACGTGTTGAAAAAAGCTTTGAAGACGCCTTGGCCTTGCCTCAGGAACTTTTCCCAAGACAATCCATCCCAAATGTGTTTTTTGGGCAATCGGCGCGGTTTCAGAGTTGTTGCGAATAATCTCTGGCAAAACAATGTCGGGATAAACATCCGAACCAAAAAGTATATCGATCGGAGCAGGAACATAGAAATTTGGGTCTGCTAACTGTAAATTAGTTAGGTGTTCCCAAGTGTTGGGTGCCATTTTGTGGGCCGGAAGAAGGCCAGTCAATGACTTAAAAACGAACGCTTTGGTTGCGCCCTCAAACGTCGAATGTTTTGACTTGAACATTATGTCAACGTAGTTTTGACTGATGCCATTGCTAACTTTGCCTAACCCTGATACCTTTACCACCGTAGGGTGTCTGGTAAGATTTAACAGCCTGGCTGCAGACTCAGAAATAAAAGTTGCATCTGAGCCTGGGTCAATTAGAGCCCGTAGATCCGTAAATCTCCCGTCTCTAGATTTAACCCTAACGATTGCCGTGGCTAACAGAATGTGGGTGTCATGGATCTGTGACGTATGAAAATTGTGTCGAGTGCTGCCACTCGGGGTGTCATTACCCACTGGATGGAAAACAGGTGCGTTTGGGTTCACGGGTCCCTGCTCATTCCGTGGCTGTTCAATGTGTTGCTGAGAGTGTGTTGTCGAAGAGTTTGAGTTGGACGTTGAGTTTTGATTATGTGGATTAATGTGTAGAAGTGAGTGGTGTCTTTGATTGCAAAAGTAACAACTCCGGCTACTCAAGCAATCGCGTGTTGTGTGGCTGTAGGCAAGACAATTCTCACATACCCGAACTTGACGTACGGTTTCATGTTTTTGAGCAGAATCCATGCTCAGAAACTTTAGACATTTCATTAAAGAGTGCTGTCCTTGTTTGCAAATTTGACATTGGTATTGTTTCGTATTATATTTGGGTTTTGACTGCGATTTAGCGTGAAAAGTTTTGGCGGTACTGTGTGGCTTTACCGCTGCTTTGTTTTGTGAAGTTGCACTACCTTGCTGCACAATGGCTTCTAAAGTCCTGAAACGGGATATTAGGAACCCAGTAAAATCAGAAAAAGTCGGGAGTTCCTTATCACTTCCAAGCTTTTCTTCCCATAATTGTTGTGTGTTACCGGGTAATTTTTGAAAAAGAATATAAATTAATAACGTGTCCCAGTGTCCCACGGGTAATCCCAAGTTTTCCAGGGCATGAATGACCTCAACGGTGGTGTCTAATAGAGCTTTAATCCCTTCAGCTGACTCCTTACTTTGAGCAGCTTGACCAAAGAGAGTTTTAAGGTGCGCATTTACTAAAACTCTTTTATGGTCGTACCTTTCCGTTAATAACTCCCATGCCTTCTCATAATTCCCTGCACTGAGGTCTAAGTGTTGCAAAAGACGTTCAGCATCCCCGGTTAAACTCGCTTTTAAAAAATGCAATTTTTGTATTTCATTTAACGCGGAATTACTGTGGATAAGGGAAACGAAAACGTCGTGGTAAGAACGCCATGTTGCATATGCCCCGGAGAAAGTTGGAGGTTTAATTGGAGGGAGCTGAAGAAAGTTAATTGGTGATTGCGTATCATTCGAGTTCGTTGCTTTAAGGGGTATCTTCGGAGGAGTTGGAGTGATTTTGTCCAATGCGTCCATTAGTTCACTCCTATAATCCAGATAAATATCCCGAATTTGGTCAAATACAGCTACTAAATCTTCCTTTTTTGAAGTCTCATGCAACTCTCCCCCACAAACCATTTCCTCATGGTATCGTTTAGCACTTACTAAATATCCTTCCACAAGTTCCAATCGAGTTTTCAAATAATTAAAAGTGCGACGAGCTGGGCCTGTTTTCTTGAAATTTGAGAAATCGCGTTCTATTTGCGCTAAAATTTCCTTCTGGAGCTCACCAAACGACATGTTGGACTTTTGTTTATCAAATGTAATAAAAAAAGAGCAAAAAAAAATACTTTAAAGAATTGAGGACTTACTTGGTGCCTTCAATGAACTGGTGTTGGATGCGTCGAGGTAACTCACACGTCTCGGGAATTCCGTTTGCACAGCACAATTTAATAACTTCAATTATTTAATTGGATTGGAAATTTAAATTATATTAATTTGAGCGTCTGCTTTTTTTACGAATCGAAGGACCAAATGTTTTCGTGTTGACTGGCTGGTTCTTTGCCTTTTTTCTCAAATAAATACTATTCAATAAACCGGTGTAAAATCAAACTCAACTTCCTTACTTTCGTTACAAAATTCAAGTGTCATTTTATTCTCGTTATATGCATTATACCAAAAACGAACGACCTCTGTCGGGTCTATCAAGGTTAAATCAAAAAATGTAGTACATAAACAAATGTCAAGTTATCTTTAGTGTGCTTAATTCACAATGATTGATTTAAATGAAATGAGTTGAATTGAATTGAAAATGAATTGTAATTAATTAATTGCATTAAACAGATTGAATAAAGGCCGATATAATAATTCATTTAAAGAAACTGTATCTATATAAATCTATTCAGTCATAAATCAGCGGTTTAAATGATTACATACGATTAGAGCATTCGTCCCTGTATTCGACAATTATGGATGTTGATGAAAATTTACTTAAAGATTTAGTAAAAACTAAAAAAGCTTTAAAGAGAAAATATATGTTTCTTCAGTATGGAAAAACTACGAAGGATGCGGAACTTGAGACTACTTTTAAACCAATAGTTGAACCCTTAAAAGAAATCGTGAAAAATGTCAAAAGTGCTCATACTCAAAATGATACTGCTGCTGCAGATATTGCTTACAATAATATAGATATGAAAATAAAGAATCAACAACTACTACGACGACGTTTACAATACCCAGAAGAAGAAAAAAAATCCATTTCTAATGCAAGTTTTGACTTCTCATCTCCAGAATCGAATCAGACAACGAACAATGATAATTCATTTAGGACACCCTACGACAATAGCTTTGATCAAAGCACTCCAGTTAATCGATCATCCCCATCAGATTCGAATCGTGACAAAATCTATGGTCCACATTTCGACGTGGAATCAAATTCAACGAAATTAGGTAGATCAAGTTTTGTAATTAACGAACACAAGAATTTCGTCATTGATGATGAAATCTTCCATGGAACGAATGGCCTTTATGAATTAATATTTCGAAAAAACCCTAGAAAAGATCGATATACCAATGAAGACTTGGATCAATATCTAAAGATATTACAAAAAACAAAAGCACACTTGAAAAACTATGATAGTAACTTACAGGTTAAAGGCAACAGAGGTTATAAGTATAAACATATAATCCAACCTTTACTTCAGCACCTAACGCAGAGAGTCATAAAGAAAATTGGAAAAGCATACAATAGTAATTCATCTGATATGAGTTATTCAAATAAACCCGTCGAATATGTGTATTGGGATAACCCCAATGAACTCGTCAATAGATTAAGGCTTTTAATTGCATCTCAAAGAGCCGGCAATAATAATCTTCAAAATGAGGTTAACTCAATTGTAGAAGAATTACGTGAATCAGATATCATACACTAATAATCAATTCAATCCATTAAAAGCAAGCAAATCAGTATGGCCTCACACCTGAACCAACCGGATAGGAACCGACCGGATAGAAATCGCCCTGCATGGATTTGACCTCAACACTTGGTTCAGGAATTGGCCTATATAAAATCAATTCGCGTTGGAAACGAACATTATCTATATATTAGACATCGTTTAGAGAATAATCTTCATTATTAATAAAATGAGTGTTGACAAGTTCGGACGAAGCTCCAACCAATTTCATAGAACAACCGAGAGTTCGCGAGGACCTGCTGGCGTAGGATTTAGACTACTACCTAATGGTTATTTCGATATTCAGGGAAAATGTCTAAACAATGTTGGAAAACCTGTAAACCCAACACAGGCGGCAAATAAGGAATACGTAGATAGCAACATAGATGTTCAAGATAAAAACATGCTAAATCATCGACGGTATGTAGACAACAATTTCAACGCACTCATGGGGACTATAAATGATGAGGCACTGAAGCTACAAATCATCGAAGATAAACTGGGAAAAATGGGTGCGGATTTGCGGTCATACACCGATGAGCAAAATTTGAAGACTCTTGAATTATTAAACAAAATTAGAAAGTATATGTTGGATATTTTCGAGAAGTATAAAAATAGTGGTGAACCTATTAGAGAGGCAACAACTAGTTTTTCACCAATTTAGTACGCATTCGGAATTCGATTTGAAATCATGTCTGCAGTAAATACGTCTACGATCTTCGATGAGATGTTAAAATTTCTAAAAACAAATAACCAAACTCTTCTTGAGGAACATTTCAATGAATTTATTGATTGCATTAGTTTTCTGAGGAACTTTGAAAACGTATCTTCCACCACCTCTGTTCATGGGTGTCATTTTATAAATTGCCCCTGGTCTGCAAATCTCTGTCAAGAAGGACCAGATACTTGCGCATGCTATATGGTTGAAAGCAGATTGATTAGAATTAAGAAATTGATGTTACTTTATCGACGATTGGTCAAATAAAATATCTAATAAAATACAAAACCTCTCCTTGTTTCTATTCACTCGTTTTTAGGATGAGTAAAAGAAAAGTTGTTGGTGAGCTGCACAAGCCAGCCCGAAGGAATTTCACCAGACGAAGAGTTATTATTAAGGGTTTTGATGATCTATGGCAAGCAGACTTGGTTGAAATGATACCATACAGTGATGAGAATGAGGGGTTCAACTATTTACTAACCGTAATTGATACTTTTTCAAAGTATGCTTGGGTCGTTCCTTTGAAACATAAGACTGCATCAGCTACAACACAAGCTATGAGAACAATTTTTACCAATTCAAATCGAGCACCTAAAAATTTGCAAACCGACGATGGTAAAGAATTCTTCAACAAGGCCTTCCAAAATTTGATGAATACCTACAAAATTAATCACTACTCAACGTACAGTACATTAAAAGCATCAATTGTTGAACGCTTTAACCGCACCCTTAAGGAGAAAATGTGGAAAGAATTCAGTTTCAATGGGAACTACAAATGGCTACCCATTTATAAGGATTTGCTGCATGCATATAATCACTCGGTACATAGAACAATAAAAAAACGTCCCGTTGATATAAATAAAAACAAAGTCAAAGAATTACTATCAGGAGTTTATAAACGAATAAAAATTGCTGAGAAGGGAAAATACGAAGTTGGCAATAACGTTCGAATAAGCAAGTTTAAACATGCTTTCGAAAAAGGATACACACCAAACTGGACAACTGAAATATTCAAAATAAGAAAAGTTCAGATAACAAACCCTATTACATATCTAATTGAAGATTTTCAAGGTCAGCCTATTAGAGGGAGTTTCTATGCACACGAATTACAAAAGACGAATTTTCCCAACATATTTCTCGTGGAAAAGATTCTTGCAACAAAAGACGAAAAAGTATATGTCAAATGGTTGGGTTTCCCATCCACTAACAATTCATGGATTAATAAAAAACAATTAATTTAATGGTTTTTTTTTTTTTTTTTTTTTTTTTTTAGTGATTAAATCCCATACCTCGCTCCACTTTAAATCGGATGCCTTTCTATAGCTCATCCAACCAGGACCATGGTGTTCGAAATTCTTCCCTGTAAATGTTATACCCACCATATCAGAAGGATCCAAATCGTTAGTCACTTTTTTAAATATCCCTTTCACTGCATTCTGAATCCAGCTAGATGGTTCAAAGTTGTCTGCTACATCCCTAATCCGGAATTCAATTTTACGACCACGCAAATTGAATCTTTTCACAAAGGTTGGGTAATCTTTAACCACCTCAAAGCACTTAAAAGTCGAATAAACCAATAAACAAGAAAAAGAACAGTTAATTTCTTTGTTTCACTTTTTTTTTTTTTTTTTTAATTTATTTTTTATTTTATAAAAATGGTTGTGAGTAGGGAACTTGCACCTCATCGTCTTCCTCTGCAACAGGATGGAACGCCAACTCAAAGGAATTTCCAACCGCTTTGATGACTTCCATCTCATATAAGGGGAGTTAGGTAATGGTGTCCTCCTCCATTGCGTTGAATCTGAGAGGCAAAAATACCTTTTTCGCCTCCAGCTCTACCAGGATCTTTGCTCCATACTTGGTCTGACACCGCATCGCCTTCAAGATACGACTCCGTTTCCCCAATTCTACCATTTTCAGACCCTCTAGGGGCTTTACTTTACCCAGTTGATTAAGGAAATTCATGTTCTTTGCATGTCTAATTTGAAATAAACTGTTACTTAGTACCTTCAACACTCGCCTTTTATACATGAAAATACCTCCGAAAATATCACAATTTCTTCTCAAACAATGTGGTCAGTAAGATAAAAGTAACACAGAGCAATATGGTCAGCGAATCTTAAGGGGGAGCGAGCCATATCTGACGCCGATAATATTATATTATTTCGCCCCACAATGTAATGTCCTGAACAAATAAAACATTAAATAATCAAACTAAGAAACCATACACAATGTAATGTCTAACATTAATCAAACTAAGAAACCATATACAATGCAATGTCCTAAACAAACAAATGAGCTCAAGATCGCTACAATACACAATTTAGTCGTATAAACAAAGACGATCTTGAACTCACTATTCACCGTTGCTTCCAATATCCATTGGGTTTCTTTATCGCATCAACCGTTTAATTACTATGGAAGTCAATATCTCCAAGCTATTCACTCTAAACACACAAAACTGATAACAAAAACTAACAACCACCACCGGCGGCCGGCGCGTCACTCCAAGGTCAGATCTTACCTCTCGCTCTAGCTCCAACCTCATATCTTCCCTCTCGCTCTAGCTCAGAATTCCCAGTCCCAAGGGTCCCAATGCCTACTACCATATGAGCGATGTCTCTCTCATCCGATCTTTGCAGAACTCTCCACGTTCTCGTGTTCAGCTCTTTGTTTTGGCCGTCTATTAAGGCCAGGATCTTTTCGTTAGCTACCCAGGTACTCTGCGGGAAGTACCCTCTGATGACATGTGGTTTTGTAAAATTTTCCTTTCCCACAAACATGTTACGCGATGACACCGTGCTTTCTCTTATTAGGAGGGAAGAGTGTCAAGCGGAGAGTAAAAAGACTTGGTTTATTCAATTGTATGATATTTATTGTTTTAACTAAAAGCCCGCCGTCCACGCGTCGCTGCGACTATTAGTTTTAGTTCTGATTTTACTCTGCCTTATTCCTAAAACTCCTAGTCCTTTTATACTACTCTGCATATTTCATTTTTATTCATTTGTCCCCTCTCACACGCACACAACCATTATTGACCCTTTTGTCTATTTCCCAATCACGCTGATGTATTCATAAATCAATTTCCGTATACACAGAATACCATATTTAAATGTCGCAATGTGTTATTCACACTTGCCCTAGAGAAGCGTACCGCATTGTCCAGAAAATGCATACCCATGTTCAATGTCGCAACATGTCATTAGCACTTGCTCTGGATGTGCATAGTGCTGATCTCAGCACTTGTGCATTGCATTTCTGTCCGGAGTTCCCTTGTGACTGTTTTACGTCACTGAGATTTGGGTATTCCCATTACTCATAGCATTTAATGGGTTCTCTGACGACAGTGAATATGAAACATGATACGTTCGGCTAGCGATCGTCGGCATTGACCCATTTTATGGTTTTGCAGCTGTGTTTACATTAATTTGAATGCCAGCGCGAAAGGAAATGCTGATGTGGGTACAATTGGAAAAACGTGTGAAAGAGAATGGAATGAGTGTAGTGATCGTATATTATAATAGAAGGGATGTTATGTAGCGCAAGTACTACAAACATCACCTCTAACGCGCATTTCTCCTTTAGCTTGGCGAAGGTTGTGTTCATCCACTCTGCAGTCGTCGTCCGCACATACAATCATGAGCCACCCCTGCAATGTAATGTGATCGTTTGAAGTAGCATGTTTTGTATGCTTTCCCTGCAAACTCTTTGATGGAGTGCCTGATATACCATCCTTAAGCTTATGAACATTATAAATTCTTGTTTGGCTTACATCGATAGTAGTAAGGTAAAAAACTTTACATACTTGAATCCTGCACCCTCGAACATCAAAATAATATTTAAAAGTGTTTTGTTTTTTAAAATTATGTTTTTTTAAATCCCTTCGCCTCTCTCTCTTTCTGTCTTCGTTATCAGACAACAACATTTAAATTTGCAAATGTTTACGCAATCTTTTAGAAATTTCACTTTCCTGGCAGGAACAAATTTATTTCTACTCGATACGTAGCTCTTACCTTCCTCGCGCAGTTTCTTCCTAATATTACATTTCCATGTGTTATCATCCTTTGCTCTTTTTCTTGATTTTTTAAACTTCCTCTTGTTCTGGCTCCAAAGCATCAAGCTCCTGGTTAAAATCACATAGCTTTTCCCCCACCGAAACTGCTACTCCCTGCTCCAAATTCTTATCAAGCTGATCCTCCAACGAGTCTAATTCTTGTCCATGATCCGGAAATATGGGCGAGTCTAAGGAAGCTGAAATTCAAATCTTTACGGTAATTTACTCTCCAAGAGTATTTTAAGCAATGAGATTCCATACATCTACTTCCAACTTCTTCAATAAATTCATCAAAATGTGATGTAACATAATCCAAAAACTCATCACTTTCAACTCTCTCGTTCATTATTAACACTTCTTTTCTTAAAGACCACTTTAAAATAACTTTATTTTGTTAGCAAAATCAGAGAAGCATCACAGTTCATCAAAAGTTACAAAAGCGTATGTGATGGACATAGAACTTTGTTATTTTATTTTGAGAAACTAGTTAAAATAACAAAATCCTATGTGAGAATTTCAAAAACACAAAGTGCTACGAGTATCACCGTATATCTTAATGATAATAAACTTTCAATATGATTGAATGACAAAGTTCTATGTACAAATCTTGTTATATAGAACTTTGTTACAGCAAAAAGGTTTAACATTGTGTATGATAGAACTTTGTTTTTCTTCAGATTTGGTATGATGCAAGAATTTAAGGGCCCTGTTATTGGACTCAAACGAAAGTGCTCTTAAAGTCGAATCGTTTGATACCAAAAACTCATTTTTGGCCAAAATGGCTTATAGAACGTTGTAACTTTGAAGTACACTCAAATTGAAGTAATAGGTACGTAAGAAAAGCAAATACAATGTGATATTTTGTGAGAAATATACTTCCTGAGATCTTGATTGTTGTGTCTGGTGTGATAGAGGTGTGCTGCTGATGCTGATGATGGAGGTGTTGCGCAGTGGCAAGTGGTGGTGAGATGTTGCCGACTTGCGTGCGAAACACGTGTTCTGCTGATGGTTCTCGTCGTGAAGAAGCGGGGGTTAGGCGAATTTGCAATTTCGGTGCTGGAGAAACGTGTATGATGTTCCGTGCGAACTGTTTGTTGGTAGGGTGTGATGGCTGGTTGATTTTGGCAGCCTCGTGGTTTCCGTGTTCTGCGTGCGGGGTCACCAATATTGTTGTCTTGATTGTGGGCATTGTGTATTGTCTAAAACTAAATCCCTTTTACACTCCCCACTAAGAGACACAATTTTAGTTTACGTTTTTGTACAAAATTCAATTTATTTCATATATATAATATTCCTTTAACACGAAGTTGCTTCCGATCTCGCCTGTCGTCTTTTCTTAATAATCTAATTCGTTCTTACCTAACCTCTTCCTTTCCTTCTGCTGCTTTTAGTGGCATCTATGTTCGACTAGATAATGTCTGCACCTATCGCCATCTGTGTATCGACCTCCACACTTGCTCCACCTCTTAACGTTTTCACAAGGTTCGATTTGGTCGTATTTTGTGCACTTTTTTCACTTTTGTTTACTTTGAACTTCTTGCTTCTACACCCCAGTAACACTTCACAAAGTGGTAGTTGGGTCATTTATTGTTCGATACCGTACCGTACTTCCTCGGTTTCGTGGGAAAAGTACCAGTAAAATTAACTATTTTTGAATTAGATTATCAATTTGTGCTGCGACCAATAGCTATATTTTTATTATAATTGTATCGGTTTGATGGAAAAATGTGGTTAGTAACTAATTAATTAAGAAACTACATTATTTAGCTTTAGAGGTTCAGAGCAAGGAAATTGCGTTTTTATTCAACCACGGTCTTTTATTTTTTAAACTTATTGTAGTTAATTTTTTGCTGATATTGAATTGCAAGTGTATTCAGATGTTACCTACCCCTAAAATCAAAAGAAAACATTTCTCAACAACAAAAGAAACGATTTAAAAAAAGAAGATGTATCCACTCTAGTCACGCATGTTCAATATTGTTTAAGAATTTACTTTATGATTAAATAAAAAAAAAGTAGCTTAGCAAAGTATATTGAGTAAATCTTCTAATTTTGCTATTAACTATTTTATTTGTTTGAATATATTGTTAAGTCGGATTTTGTTAAATCTAATTTCACTTAAGTGCAAGGAGAGTAATGAAATCCTAAAAATTTGTTTTTCACAGATGGTTTAAATTGATTTCAAATTAAAAATTGCTTTAAAAATGTCAAAACTAAACTAGTTTTCAATTAAATTTGTATTAAACTGGAAGTTGAATTCGCAAGTATTAATTCACTTGTATGTATTTTATTAATTATTTTATAAAAATTGTATTAATTTAATTATTAATTATTTTATAAAAACACAAGAGAACAAATTAAAATTATTGAAAAAAAAAACAATGAAAGAAATAATATCAAATTGAGTACGTGTATTGAATTTATTTCAAGAAAGGTCCCAATATCGTAAGTATCTTTCTATACGCATTTGTTCAATCTTTTCTTATCAAGTGAAATGCCATTTTGTGGTAAATTATCAATTCATTTTAGTAGGTAGGAATGTTCTTCTAAGGTAACGTAAAGTAAAAGATTGACTTGGCGCAGCTTTTAGTTCTGGCACACATCGGAATTATGCTGAAAATTATCACTTCGAGCTACTTGCTAGTTGATGGCATAACATACGTAAGTAAGTACCTCTAATCATCTATATATGACAAAATTTTGATATTTTTATTTAAACTTTTTACAAATATCTACGGAAACCAGATCAGTATAAAAAAAAGTGCGCATTAGAACTAGTACTTCTTTGACGTTATGTTTATGTAAATACATTTATTTATTTTATTTTATTTGTTTATTGTTTGGTTGGTTGGTTTAAGTGGCTGTAATTCTCGTCATCTGACGAGGGAAAACACAAATAGCGCATTGAGCGCCGTTTTGATACCACAACTAACGGAACCTAAAATTAAAGGGCGAGATGGATATTAAGGGTGCTCAAAACCATCCTGTGGAGTTGAGGAATTTGATGATGTTATTGAAATGGATGGTATAAATGACCGAAAGGTCATTGTAAAAGGGATGACCTAGTGCGCTGCGTCTGGTTTTGGCTAAAGCCGGACACTCGCAGAAAAGATGGAACACTGTTTCACTCTTTTCTGTGTCAGAGCAGCTGCGGCAGTGGGTGTTATGAGGGATGCCAAGCTCGGCTGCGTGAGTGCCTAAAGGCCAATGGCCCGTACTGATTGCCGTTAGTCTGGCGACATCTACACGCGTTCTGGCTAAGAGGTTGTTTGTTCTGGCATCATCGTAGGTTGGCCAGATCGAACGATTCGTCCATCTAGTGTCAGCCCTTGAGATGAAGTGCAGGAGGATTTCTCTCTTTACATATCCCAGCGGAGGGAAAACTTCCTCCGCATGTGATACGCACAGAGCAGAGCCACGTCTGGCGAGTTCATCGGCTCTCTCATTTCCTTCAATGTTCCTATGGCCGGGAACCCAGACGAGAGTGATATCTAGCCGATGACAAGCCTTATTCAGCGTATCCCTGCATTCCACCACAAGCTTGGACGTAGACTTAGTTGAACTAACAGCCTTAATCGCGGCCTGACTGTCGACGAAGATGCCTATTTTTTTTCTGTGTGTCAATATGTTGAGAAGCAGTCTACACGCCTCCTTAATTGCAAGTACTTCTGCTTGAAAGACGCTGGCTGCGTTGGGAAGGCAAAGGGTTTTAGAGATATCTAACTCTGTAGAGAAAATGCCAGCTCCTACTCCACAGTTCATCTTGGAACCATCTGTGAAGATTGGTATGTCGAATTCATTTACGACCGCATTTTCTTTCCATTCTGATCTAGAGTGGAATCTCACAGAGAAGCTTTTATGGAAGTTGAGTTTGGGTGTAATGTAGTCTGTACCTGTTAGATCTATGCCGTCGGGAAGCGAAAGAAGGATGCTGGTATGGCCGTATGGCCTTACCGGCCAACATTTAGATTCCTTCAATCTAACAGCACTACACGCTGCAATGTTTTTGATATACAGATCCACTGGCAGAAAGTTGAGAATCACATTGAGCGCCTCGGTTGGACTTGATCGAAGGGCTCCAGTGATTCCAATTCCAGCTGTTCTTTGGATTCTGCTTAATTTAGTGACGTTGTAGGCTTTACTTAAAGCGGGCCACCATACCAGTGATCCGTAGGTGAGGATGGGACGTACCACCGCTGTGTACTTCCAACGAACCATCTTTGGTTGAAGCCCCCACTTCTTGCCGAAAGTTTTGCTACAGGCGTAGAAAGCAACGCTTGCCTTCCGCACTCGCTGTTCGATGTTGGACTTCCAGTTGAGTTTGGGGTCAAGCATGACTCCAAGGTATTTTGCGCTGGTGGATAAAGGAAGATTTTGGTTATTTAAGCGGGGAAGTGAGAAGGTTGGTATTTTGGTTTTGGTGGTGAAAAGCATCAGTTCAGTTTTGCTAGGGTTAACGCATAGGCCACAACTTGTAGCCCACCCGCTAATCTTACCCAGTGCTCTTTCCATGATTTCACTTATCACGGTCGGAAACATTCCTGATACTAGAACAACCACGTCATCCGCATACGCAACGACTTTGATGCCCTCCCTGTCGAGACTTGAAAGGATTTTGTTAAGAACTATAATCCTAACAGGCCTCCTCGAGGGGCACTGCAGACTCAAGGAGCACCTGAGGAAAATGGGCATATCGGAGGACGGGCTTTGCAGATTCTGCAGTGAAACCGCCGAAACTCCAGACCATATACTGGAATCCTGTGGGGCACTGACCCACAAAAGGATGAAACATTTGGGCAGGCACCAAATAACAGACAAGGGCATACAAACCATGGACCCACAGCTCATTCTCAAATTCATCAAAGAAACTGGACTGGACGCTGTGCTCTAAGGAGTGTGACCTGACAAGGATAAATCAGAGCAATACCTCGACACGCTTCACAAAGAAGTATCTAGAGAGGACTCTGAACGAGGGCATGTACCTCTCCGAGGCACAAGCAAGGGGACACAATAGACCAATAGGTCGCAGTGTAATATACCCTAACCAAATATCAATCATTCCATAAGAGAGACGAGGTCACCCCACCTTGAGGTGTTCCTCTGCTTACTGATTTGGTTAGAAGGGTATTGCCTAGTTTTGCTTGAATGATCCTCGTTTTGAGCATGGAAATGATCCAAGAAGCGACGAAGTCCTCTACGCCTAGTTCTAGGAGAGATTCCTGGATCGATTCAGTGTGGACGTTGTTAAACGCGCCCTCTATATCTAAGAAGGTTGCTAAGGTATATTGGTGATGGAAGAGTCACCTTTCGACTGTACGCACTACTTCATGAAGAGCGGTCTCCGTCAACCTGCCCTTGAGGTATGCGTGCTGTGGCCTGTTCTTATGTGAAGGTCAAGTACACGTTCTAGAGTTTTGAGTATGAAAGAGGTTAAGCTAATAGGACGGAAGTCCTTCGCGGATCCGTGACCTCTTACCGACTTTCGGTATGAAAACTACTCTTGTTTATTTCATCAGCAAATAAAAACATCTACTGTGCTCGCTAGATTACTTAATACAAAATTTCAATACATAAATTCTACCTAGCCTAACGCCAATATTAATTTATTTTTAAACGAGTCCCTACTTAGATCAAACTCGAATAAACTGTTATGCTTATTACATTCTTTAAGGCATCTGGTAATTGGTTCATTACAACGGTAATTAACTCTATGATATGGAACATAACGTAATAAACGATCTCTAAGTACTCTTGATGGAACATAAAATACAATTAATCAATTAATGATAAAATATAAAGGACAAAGAAAAGAGAACAAGAAAGATATATACGCTGGAAAACTTAAGAATCCAAGAGAGGCGAATGACGGCAATGAACACGAAAGAAGACCTGGACAACGTCAGCGCAAGTTACTGCCATACAACTATTCTGATCTGTGATAATTTTAATAGTGATGTCGTTTATGTTATTTATTCTTTACTTATTTATCAAATTTGTATTCTGTGCTGTTATGGACAAGATACAATATCTAATTAAATTAAATATGTAAACTAATGTAAGCAATAATCTTTTCCATTAGATTGAATGAAACAAAGCCCCTGAGGATGTTGGCAAAAAACCGAAGAAGTGTAGGGTGCAAGGATGAATTAACGAAAAAAAAGGTAAACTTAAGGATAAAAGAAAAGGGCAATCGATATGATTGTTAATTAAATCGCGAATAAACATAAAAAAATTGCCTACGCCTGAAAAGAGGTAAGATACCAAATAATTTTCAATTTACGCACGGCAACCCTAGTTAAAAGTTTTAGGATCTTCTCAATTCTATTGGAATGTACTTCATAACATGGATTCAATACTATACTACAGTATTCGAGATTAGACCTGACAAATGCAAAGAATAGACACTTGAGAGTAAGTGGATCATGAAAGTCTTCATGTAAAACCAAACATTGAATTAATTGCCTTTAGCAACCAAGAAGTCAATATGCTGACAGAAATTTAGTTTATTGTCAAATATGACTCCTAGGTCTTAGAGGAGATAATGGACAATGGGAAATTGTCGATCACGTACTTAAATGAAACTGGGGAGAGGTTACGACAAAAAGATGCTCAGACTTAATAGGTCGGAACACTTTTAAATCATCGGCAAACATTAAACATTGCGAATTCAAAAACAAATCAGGAATTTCATTAATAAATAGAAGGAAAAGCAAAGGTCCCAGATGACTTCCTTGAGGGACTCCAGACGTTACATACATACACTGGTGATGAAAGTACGTCCTTAATGCGAACATACTGAATACGATCCGTCAGATAGGAGCGAATCCACTCTAGAAAAATTATAGTGAAATCTAAACCTGTTTAGTTTGGAAATCAATGTATTGTGATTAATGCTGTCAAACCCCCTAGCAAAGACAGTATAAATTACATTGTACTGTAACCCTTTCTCAAGGTCAGTCAAGACAGTGTGACAAAAGATTGAGAGATTTGTAGTGGTAGATCTACCATGTTAAAACGGAGAGATAAATCTATTTAAGAGAGGTGTAAGTTTCTCATTCACAAAAAATTTTTTCATATATCTTGGATATGGTCGCAATTTTGCATATTCGATGAAAATTAGTAATATCTTGCCTTTTTCCAGATTTATAAATTCGTGTTATAAACGAGTTCTTCCAAACTTTTAAAAAAATGTCCAGTCTGCAGGGAGAAGTTAAAGGCACGGAAAACGCATAAGAACACTTTTGAAGTAAAATTGGCGTGATGCCCTCGAGACCAGGATTTTTATCTAGTTTTAATAGAGAAAGAGCAATTTGAACCTCGTGGATGGAACACTCTAGGTTACCAACATTTAAATAATTACCTGACACTAAGCTATTACTTGAGTCAATAGGTGGAATAATACCGCTTGAATATACATACTAAAAGTGGTTACCAAACATATTACAAATGGTTAAAAGGTCGGAAGATGATACATCATTATCACGCATACAGTTAGGAATACCATTAGATTGCTTTCTGCTATTGATAAAGCTCCAAAAACGATTACTATTAGTCTTTAAATTAGATTCTACAGAAAGAACATAGGTACTCACCCATGTTCTGCATTTCGATCGAAATCGAATTCAATTCACTTTTCAATTTCACTAATTTGGTGTTGCGCATTTCGATCGTTTTAGATTTTTTCGAATTCACTTTCGAACTATCAAAATCCTAAATAAACACAATGTTTGCGTTTAAGTCAACATAGATGCAATAGTTTTAGCAATTTTCAATAAAAAAAATGCTGGATTCGCACTTAAACCATTCGTAATAACTCCCTACAGATTTGCTCCAATTCACAATATTCATTTCGATCGAAATGCAGAACACAATTTCACTTTCACCTTGCAAATTCACAAAAAGTGGAATGCAGAGAACATGGGCAACTGTATATAAAGAAATTTGTGTAAAACATCAAATTCTTTTTGTAGCCTCGGATAAACTAACAGAAGTTCAGGATCATTGTTTCTTTTTCGGAACTGCTTATAGATCTTATTTTTTCTATCATTTAAATTCACGATTCTATCTATTATTGAACCAAATAAAATAGGTTTAGCGCCAGATACAATCCTTACTTTAGGTGTAAACATATCGATTGCCACTTTAACTGTTTTAATAAACAAATTAAAAGAATTATTTAGATTGTCGTCATTACCAATCAATACTATCTAAATAGTTAGCGATGTTATTGATATTGGCTTTAGCATAATTATACTTTAAAGGGTAAGTGAGAAACGACCGCTGGAATTTCCCAAGATCAAACAATGAACTACTTGAAAAGCGTATAAAAAGATGCATACACTTTATATGTACGGTGAACATATTTGTCAAAGAAAAATAAAGGACATTTTTTGTTCACAAATATTTCGTATTTATTAAAAATATAGCAACACAAAGGCCGATACTAACTGACCAATATTAAACTAACAGCTTCCCAAACCGTATTCACCAACCCTTAGGCCCGTTTGCTGATACTACACATAGCGATTTAAGTTCCACATAAATTACTAAGTGCAACTTATTGGTTTGCACCAAAATCAAAGTATGTCATAAATGAGACTAAGTGGAACTTATTTTATGGGGAAGAAATAGTAGCCCATAAAGCGGTTAAGTTGCGCTTAGGCAATTTTAAAGGTTATGTTTTATAATGACATTTGAGTAAATTGTAGCGCAAACAAATATAGTTCTTGCTTTAAACAAATTAAAATAACGAAATGGACTTCGAATTAATAGATTTGTTGGAAGACGATGTTGAAGTCTTGGAACTCATTGAAGTGGGTGTTCCTCGTCAGATTAACGACAGAAATGAGTATTTTTATAGCTTTGGTGAACTTGACTTCTACAAACGATTTCGCTTAACTAAAGACATGACTGTTCATGTTCTACAACAAATAGATGAAGCTCTAGAACGGCCTTATAACAGGTATTAAAGGAGTTTTTCTAAATTCGTGTTTTAACTTTATATTCTCTAGAAACAATTCGATCGCACCCATTAACCAGCTTTTGGTAGCTCTACGATTTTTTGCCACTGGGAATCATCTTCTAAGTATTGCTGATTTTGGGGGGATGCATGTTTCCACTGTTTCAAGGATCGTGTTAAGAGTTTCAATGGAAATCGCAAAACTTTATAGGAAATATATCAAATTCCCAGCTACACCAGAAGAGGTTTCACAGGCCAAACGGGCTTTTTTTGAAATTACATCTTTTCCTTCTGTTATAGGTGCTGTTGATGGAACTCATGTTAAAATTCAGTCTCCTGGTAAGATCGTATTGATTTATTTTACTGCATATAAAATGCAAGTTATTTTCAGGTAGATTAGAAGGCGAGATATACAGAAACAGAAAAAGCTACTTTTCAGTGAATGTCCAGGGAATATGCACTGCAAACATGATGTTTACTAATGTGGTTGCAAGGTGGCCTGGTTCCACTCATGATTCCACAATATTTAACAGTAGCAGAGCAAGGGCCAAGTTAGAAAGTCCAGATTTCGCAGACTGTGTTATTTTGGGTAAAACAATAGGTTTCTATTAGGTACATATTCAATTATATAAAATAATTCAATCATAGGTGATTCCGCTTACCCACAAAAAACGTACTTGATGACACCATTACTCAATCCCCGTTCCGCGGCAGAGCAACTGTATAATGAATCTCAAATACGAACAAGAGGTCCTATCGAAAAATCTTTCGGAATACTTAAAAGACGATTTCCCGTACTAGCTTATGGTTGTCGTCTTAAATTAAGAACTGTGTTTATAGTAATTGTGGCCACTTGTGTTTTGCATAACATATTAAGAAAGAATGGTGTACCGTTAGAACCTCCTGAAAGCGTTGATCTTGATCCAGAAGACATTCAACGCGCAATAAACTTAGGGCAAATCTCCTGTGCAAATAATTCAGAAGGTACTGTTACTGGAGTTCCATCAAACCCAGGCATACAAAAAAGAAAAGACCTAATAAATAACTACTTCGGAAGGTTGTAAAATTTGAAAAAAAAAACTAATAAAAAATAAACTCCAAACAACAATAGTAGGTACAAACTATTTTTATTTCGATTAAAATAATGTATTAAGAAAATATATTAAAAAGTCGTAATTTCATTTAAAAAAAAAACATAATTTCAAGATAGTATCACTTTAAAAAAGGATCCATATTCTGCAAATTTTTTAGAACACCGCAGGCCTCCGCAGGTTGAATGGAATTCGCCTTAATTTTTTTCAACAACTCGGTTTTGATTGCGATGTCTAATTCTAATGACGTCTTTCTTAGTTCAATTGAATTAGAATATTTCTTTTGAATTGCTTCTTCCCTAAATGTGTCGTATTGCAGCTTAGCAAGTTCAATTTTAATTGCTGACAGCTGCGAGTATTGCTCATTTATTTTTGTGCTGGGCAACATTAAAGCAACTGGTCTACGTCTACCAAACCATTTACTTTCGTTTTTTTGGTCCAGGTTGGAACTGGAGGTGGTAAATTGTTTTCGGAATCCTTTTGACATTGAAACATTTATGGTGGTATTGTTATCAATATCAGCACATGGAACATCAGCATCTTCTGATAAACGATCATCAATAACTTGCCCAGTTTTAAGTTTTGGATGCACCGGCTGTTTTAAGTGACTTGGTTTGTACTTTGTCCAATCTGATGTTGTTGTTGTTTCACACCGTTTTTCTTCATTCTAAAAATAACAATATATGTTATTGAAATAAAATAGATGAATCAAAGTTGTTCGGATTTATTTTACGTTTTTTGTACTGCTACAAGGTTGGTCTTCTACAACAAGGTCGTCGAATAACTCGTCCACTCCGTCACCATCAGGAATATTGTCGAAGCCTTCTATTGTCTTCGGATTCATTATTGACAATGCGAGGTCAAAATTGGGATCAGTCACGTGTTGCGCTTTGCCACCTCCAGTCTGAATCACTGATATTTTTTCATCTGCGGCCATCTTCCTTATTTCCTTTTTGTAAGCTTGGTAGAATTTTTTTAGCGCTTCAATGCTCCTGTAACATGCAGACGCCGATTGGGAATTAAAGCTAGCGGTAATTCGTGCCCAAGCCGCTTCCTTTTCTCTCCAAGTTACTCCGTCTGTTTTTTTATTTTCTATTATTGATTTTTCTTCGAAGGCGCATTGAAGAAGCGTGCGTTTTTCATTCAACGAAAAATTTGGATTTCTCACTCTTTTTCTATCTGCCATTATCATAAAACTAAAACTTTATATTCAAAAATCTTCCAATTTCACTTTTCCGCACTGAAATACAACTCATTTGAAGTTTATTTGACATTTAGCAATACATCTAGTTGGCCGATTTTCAAATTATTTTTATCTTAGCTAAGTACAACTTAAATATTTTCTGACAACTGAAAATAAATTAAGTTGCACTTAGAACTTAAGGTAAACTTAGTTATGACACAGATTTAAGAACAGTATCAGCAAACGGGCCTTAATAGTGCAGATTTATGATCGCTCATAAGAGTTATGAGTGCACTACCACTCTTAAAAATTTCGGAAATTCGAAATCAGCTGTCTGTCCCTTGGCGTTTAAACATATATTTTTATATTGGAAAGAAATCGTACTCGTGTTTTTTAATTATAAAGCACTGGACGGGCACACGAGTAATTTTGTATTTGTAGCTTTCATGTTGACTTAAAAATTACATAGTTTAATTTCTTGCATGTCGTAATTTTCAAGTAATCAACGTTTCTGACTTATTAATTTTTTTTTATTTAGGTACCTACATAACACTAGGCCTGTTTTTGCGAGTGAAATGTATCCAATGTTGTACAAAAGAACGATTCAAGTAACAGCCAACGGCAATGCATTTTGGTTTCAACACTGTTGCTGCTGTGTTCAAATGATTGTATTTAAAGCACGTATCCAAAGGAACCCAGGAATATTCATGCATATTGAAATTGAATGCAAAATACGTACATAGCGGAAGCAATCGGATATCGGAACCTACTTTGCAATTATTAGATCTCGGAACCCAATAAGTTTCGAAATTTCGCATTTCCGCTGTCACAATTTGTCCGATTTTGGAACCCACATGCTTCCGTTATCGAAATTAAATGAGATTTATTGTAAATTGACCGGGATTGTTAAGGGTCTTTCATTAAGGACTTGACAACTTCTTTTTTAAATAAAATGCCAACTACTTGAGTTATCTAAAAAAAAATTATTGGCTTGAATTATATCAAAACATTTATGAATGGAATTCGACTTCGTTCATATGTCTACCCTGAACCCAATTTTCGATGACTCGGTCGCACATTTCGACCGATATGGCCGCTATTTCTCCTTCAATATTGACTCTGAGCTCCTCTAACGTCGCCGGCTTGTTGGCATAGACCAATGATTTAATGTAGCCCATAAAAAAAAGTCTAAAAGTCTCGTTTCTCGAGATAACACGTTAATCAAACTGAGACATCAATAAATCGATTGACCCGCTGTGTGACTTGTGGCACCGTCTTGCTGGAACCACATATCACTGATGTCCAATTGTTGCAATTGCGCAAAGAAATAACGTTCTAACATGTCTCTGTAGCGAATACCATTTACCCTAACGTGGCCGGCTGCCCCTTCCACCCACTGGGCGTTGGAACACAACGGAATTACCTGACGTCGAGCCATTTGCGAAGAAGTTTATGTTTTATAACATGCATAAGTAAGTACCTCATAATTTACTTTAATATTCTTTATATGTATACCTTATTCTCATAGTTTGTTACATACACTGATATTGCCCGTAGTCCCATAAAAATTACTATGTAGCTTGAAACGTATAGTCTGTAGGGGCTCTAAATAATTACGTTGTAGAATTTTTAAAATCCGTCCACTGTCGCCCACAATTTTAAAAACATAAATTTATCGAAATTCGAGCTAAAAAGCTGAAATTTGGAAAATATTGCCTAGTGGCCCGTGTGTTAAGATTTAAAAAATTCGCCCAGTACGCCCGCAGTTAAAGGAAAAAATAGTTTTATCGAAAAGCCAGTCTTATCATATTTCTGAATAATATCGAATAAAAAAAATCATGAGTGAAGAAAAGAAATGAAATGCAGGGAAAATGGAAAACTGTAAAAAACATGCTAGCAAATAAGAAATAATTTTCATAATTTCTTACGTTGCGTTATGTTTTCTTTTTGACGTACACCTACTGGAGATTTATATGTTAATAGAGGTTCTCATTCGACTGTCAAATTTTTTGTTTTTCCCCTGACAAATGTCAGAAAACCAATGGAGGTTAAACAAACCAAATCATTTAGCAGTAATAGGCAGGAAAATACTAGGAATCAGCAAACAAAAGTAAGTTTTTTTTATTAATAATCAATAGTTTCTCGATATATTTTCAGGAAAATGGATTCATTTAAGTATACAAAGAAGTTGGAAGCAGTAAAGAGAAAGAATTGATCTACAAAGTTGTGTTTATTTGCCAACTTTCAGGTGATGGCGAAGACGGAGCTGTGGTTTCGTGTGAATAAAGTGTTAAAGGCAGTCTTCTTAAAGAGAAATTTAATCCAAATACCAAAACAGAGAGAAAATTCTCATCATTTTTCAAACGGCTGGTCAATGAACTCGACAAAGACCTATATGGACCCGATAATCATCTCGTAGATTGATATCGAACGTATTTTACTCAAGAAACTGATGCCGTCCAAGTGAAACAACGTTCATTGTACAATTCGCTTTCTATATGTCATTGCATTTCAATTTGGACCCAGGTTTGGCGCGTTTGCTGGGAGTGCATACTCAGACTCGTCCAGTAATCACATCAGGCATTCGGCAATTTATTAAGACACATAAATTACAAGATGCACATGAGCGCGAATCAATCAACTTATTGATCCCAACTATATCTGGGGATGAAACAGTGGGTTTAAACGCTTCGGTGATCAGCAAACTTCATTCGTGGATAACCAAATATTTGCTCCAGATTTTTGTCACAGTTTATTTATTGGCGCTCGTGTGCATCTTATAATTTATATGTCTTAATAAATTGCCGAAGGCCTGATGTGATTACTGGACGAGTCTGAGTATGCACTCCCAGCAAACGCGCCAAACCTGGGTCCAAATTGAAATGCAATGACATATAGAAAGCGAATTGTACAATGAACGTTTATTTCACTTGGACGGCATCAGTTTCTTGAGTAAAATACGTTCGATGTCAATCTACGAGATGATTATCGGGTCCATATAGGTCTTTGTCGAGTTCATTGACCAGCCGTTTGAAAAATTATGAGAATTTTCTCTCTGTTTTGGTATTTGGATTAAATTTATCTTCAAGAAGACTGCCTTTAACACTTCATTCACACGAAACCACAGCTCCGTCTTCGCCATCACATGAAAGTTGGCAAATAAATCCATTTTCCTAAAAATATATCGAGAAACTATTGATTATTAATAAAAAACTTACTTTTGTTTGCTGATTCCTATTATTTTCCCGCCTATCGCTGATAATTATTTTGTTTGTTTACCCTCCACACTGTTGTTGTTTTTCGATTTGGCATCGATTAGACATCTGTCAAAAAAGTGTGGATCCCTATTGTGTGTTGCACCTTCCTCACAGGAGAACTTGGAAAAAAAAAACTTAGTATCATTCCAACGACAAAGACATTTTTTTTCCAAGTTTGCGAACAGACCCAATGTGAAGCGTATTTAATCTCTCTCCGACTTGATATCGATTGCCTGAAACTCTATCGATACTACGAGCAGTTCCATTTCCCCTTCGAAACGACCAAATAAACAACAGATGGAGGAAAGCTTTGTCCGTTTTTATTCCACAGCTGCTTTACATTAGAATTCAGAATTTCAAAACAAGAGTTAAATGACAGAGAATTTAAAGGCAAATTACCCTAATGGAATGGTCTTTTTATTTAAAAAAAAAAAAAAAAACAGTAAACGCGTATCAAGTTTAAATTTCCCGTGATTAATTCCTTAAAAATACAGTGAACTGTGCGTCGAATGTTTTTAACTAATTAATTACACAAAATGAAGCATTTGTTTTGTGACAACGCGAAGCTTTGTGTTGAACATTGTAATACACTAACCCATATAAAATCATTGCATCCATAAGTGCGTACGACTGTTTTGTGTGCCATCGAAAGTGACGTGAAGTCTAGGAAAAATAAATACGCACCTGCGCCATCCATTGGCTTCTTTTTTCCAAAAACAATAACGCCATACAGTATACATAATTGGAAAAGTTCGTATGTAAATACAAGTAAACTTAATAATTTATTAGGTAAGCGTGTAGGCATTTCAGTCATTTGTTAAATTGGCGACAGTAGTCAGTTTGTTGCTTCGTTATGCCCATTTAAATTTGAGCACTTTCGTAGTCTTCACAAACGGGGCATTTCTTTTGTTTCCATTTGGCATGCTTTTGCTAGTTTTTTTTCGCGCGAAGCTCATTTTTTTTTTAATGAAGTATTTATGTCTCCACGAAAGTGTAATCAAAACAGAAATGGTGAGAAATGAATTTATGTGATTTATGGTGGGTTATCGATAAAGCAAAATTTTACTTAGGGTGGTTTCAGATGACAGATAATATTTGGAAATCATTTTTTAATTCGACACATTTTTCTCCACGCTTTCATCTACAATAAACAGGCAATAAAATGTATAATATAATATTTGTTTCCAAAAAACAGGTCTGTTCGCGTACTAATAGGCTAACGTACATTTACTGAGAAAGTTTTAGAAAGATGAACGAAAGAAAAATGTACTATCGTTAATTTTTTTTCACAGAATTTCTGCTGGTAAAAAAATCAAAACTGTCGATAGAAAATATTTGTCTAATCAAAACATTTGAGATATTCGTGAGTTACTTTGGTGTGTTTTGTTGGCTCGTGTCTATTTTTGTCTGTCTCATATGTATTTGTGACGTTTCGAACTGGGGGCAACTTTTTGTTGTTTAACGCGTTCGTGTAATTTCGCGTTATTTTGTTCTATCTAAAGTCATTTTGAACAGCATTTGACACATTTTACAGAAAGTGCCCAAACAGCTTTATTGGCTCAAACCAAAGTTTAAATAAAACCAAAGACGAATTCTAAACCAAGAACTGATAGTTTGTAAGTTAATACTTTTCTCTACCTCCTGACACGGCTATGAAACAACGCTTTGGTATACTACTAATACATATTTGATAATTGAAACAAATATTTTTTTTCGTAGTTTCGGCAAGTACTTCGAGTTTCGATTTATATTATCTTAATTTTTGAATGTTCTTGGTTGGAAACGTCAGTTGGGCTGTCGCCTTGTGACATCAAAACTTAAGTTTAAGAACATAAAACAAAGTCTCGGAAACTTAAATTGAATATTATGTAGCCGTTTATTTTTTATTTTTATATAATAAGGAAATCCAAATATCAGAGCTCTCAGACTCGGTAATGGACCATTGAACTACCAGGCAGATATCCTCTTCTTTGGAAGAGATTCTCCTTGAATGGGTGGCGTATGTTGTTGTTCCTAGTGGGAATTAAACCTGCACCGTACCGGTCACAAGCCAACACACTACCCTCTACACCACCGCCAGAACTAGTAGTAGCTCAAATGTTTCTGCGTTGGATTGCTACTACGATGGAGCTAGGTTCAAATCTTGCCGACGCCAGTAAGAAACCCTTTTTTTCTTTAGTTTTTTATGAAATGCAGTGAATTGCTATCAATTCTTCACTATCGTCATTATTGATTGGTAATACTACATATTTTGTAAAAATTGCCAAAGTAAACACTGAAAAAAGATAAACGTCAAGCAAATAGGTGTCGCTTATTTTGTTTCGGCGAAAAATTAATTCGTTTTTTCAAGTTGCACGAAGCAAAATAAACGAAAATACATAGTGTTGTTTTTTTTCTTTCGCACAAACGAAAAATAGTTCGTTTTTGATGTTATATGAAGCAAATCGTTCGTTCACACGAAAACGTTAGAACGTTTTTGCTTACAGAAGCCCACCCCTGGTTTCAGTATTTGCTGTTGCAACTTAATTTTGTTAAAAAATATTTTT
Organism: Portevinia maculata; assembly: GCA_949715645.1. Lineage (NCBI taxonomy): Eukaryota > Metazoa > Arthropoda > Insecta > Diptera > Syrphidae > Portevinia > Portevinia maculata. Next base: position 115,714,352 of record OX454528.1, on the reverse strand, counting down.
CCTATAGGTTTCGTATTTTCTTTGTATGTTTACGCATTATTTTTGAAATCAATTTTTGTGTCGTAAATGCGACCTTGGATTTATTTAATTTACAAAAATAGAAAAAGGTCGGCAAATAATTCTCACTTTAACCTGGCAACGCTATCGATAACTCACTTTTCACATACAATTATCGAAAATTCCAACTGTCATCTCTGACAATTAGAACTCTTTCGTTTGTGCTTTACGTTTATATTTGGTGCGTACAAGTTGTTTTTTGTTTTATTTTTTTATTTTTGAAGAATATCAATATGTCCACAAAAATGAGTCAAAAGGAATATTTAAAGAAATACCTGTCGGGTGGAAGAGACAAGAAGAAAAAGAAAAAAGACAAGAAAGCAAAAAGTCGCTCAACCACTGTGAAAATCATTGACGACGACGAGCACGGTGGTAACAGTCTGGAAATTGATGAAGAACTTCTCTTAACAGGCGAAGACGCACCTCAAATTGTCGGATTAATTGATACATTCGGAGAGAATATTGAAAGTAAGTGGAAAAGTATCGCCTGTAATAGGCCAGAGGAAAAGCCTGAAATTGAGGGTAGCGATGATCCATGGGGAAAGAAAGCAACAAGTCAAGTGAGACAAAGAGAAGAAGTTCGTGGGACGACGGATCAATCACCACCAAGAAAACCCAAGGATGATGGCCGCAATAGAAGAATATTAAACGAATCTTCGCCAAGGAAACGTTCAAATACAGATCAAGGGCCCACAAGAAGAAACTCTGACCAATCTCCACCAAGAAGACGTTTACCAGCACACATGAAAAACAATTTGGATCAATCTCCACCGAGAAGACGTTCACCTGCCCGAAGAAAAAGCAACCCAAACCAATCACCACCGAGAAGATATTCACCAGGCCGAAAGAGAAATAACTCAGATCGATCGCCGCCAAGTAAACGATCGCCAGTTCACTCGAAGAGAAACTCTGACCAGACTCCCCGCAGGCGACGCTCGCCAGGCCGCACTAGATGGAACTCTGATCAATCTCCTCAACGCAGACATACCCCAGGTCGTGGGATAAAGAATTCGAACGCAGATCTTTCACCCGTTCGAATAAAAAGAGAAAAGTCGCTGGACCAATCGCCGCCTAGGCAAAGTGCCAGGGGAAACCCATTCAAAGTAGAGAAGCCATCGCCAGACAACTCGCCGCGAAGGAATAGACCTCGCCTGCACTCGGATCAATCCCCGCCTCGCTTTGAAACTGAACACCATTCAGAATCGCCGCCACCGACGCACAAACCCTCCGCCTCGAAAATGACAAAAACACTCGACGGCAAGCGGGCCGGCCTACAGGACGCTAAAACACTGAAACTCGAAACAGAGGAACGCCGCCGCAAGGAGGATAAACTCTACAAAAAAATGCCTAATGAAGTGTCGGGCCGCGATGCCGAGGTCCAGGTACGGCAGAACTCATCTTATCGTCGCCGTCGCAAAGCCATCGACGAAGACCCCGAAGTCCAGCGCCAGAAAGCCGCTCACGAGCAGCAGAAGAAGGAACTCTACGACCGCTGGAATAAAGGATTGAAACAAATCGAAGCCCACAAAGCGAAGGTGTCCGATGATCAATACGAGGGCAGCAAGCCACTGGCCCGCTACTCGAATGACGCAGATTTGGATGAAATGCTGCGCCAGAAAGAACGCGACGACGATCCAATGTTGGCATACATTCGCAGTAAGAAGAAGGACCAACAGACAGCCGCCAACATTCCGGTTATGCCCAAGTACATCGGTTCGTTTCCAGAGAATCGCTTTGGTATACCGCCCGGCTACCGCTGGGACGGAGTGGATCGATCAAGCGGCTACGAAAGGAAATGGTTCGACGTGCAGAATCAAAAGAAGGCACTGGCCGATGATGCGTACAAGTACAGCACGGAGGATATGTAGAAAGGACAGCAGAATGTGTTTTGTTTTTTGCAATTAAATGTAGAAGGCAGATTTTTTGCGTTGCTATTTTTGTTTTTGTTGAAAATGGCTGAACAAAATTGTATATATGTTGGAAACCTCTACTACTGGGGTATTTCGATTCCAAAAGGAAGCAGCAAAGAAAATTGTATTGATGCAATGTGTGCATTTTTTTCCAGATTCGTCTATAGGCTTCGGTTTCGGTTGGTTACTTTATTTCAGTTCGCCTGCCCAGTTAAATTTGATTGAGGAACTTGCAAGTCTATGGTCGTTTGCTGCTCTATTCTCTTTTCTTCCCCTATTTTGGCATGCACTCGGCGTGTCTTTGCCAATTTTGTCTTTGCATGCGGTTACGACTTGGATATCTACTACTTCCTCAACGGCGAGGCTATGATCAGGATAAAAGGGATCATAACTCTCCCACTTTTCTGTTTTGTTTTTGTTTGTTTCTTGAAATTAGTTGGTCTTGTACACTAAATACATGCTAACAACAAACATAAAAACCTCTGTGCACCGACAAGGACAAAACGTCACTGTAGATAGCAGCAACTTCGAGGTAGTAAGGTACACCTACCTCGGAGTAAACAGCAGCTCCACGAGTGATACCATAGTGGAGTGCCGACGGAGAATTACCTTAGGAAACCGCTGCTACTTCGACATGACGAAACAAATGGGTTCAAAACTCGTCACTCGAAGAAAAAAATGCAAGCTCTATCGAGTCTTAATCCTGCCAGTGCTTTATGATGCCCAGTGCTGGACGATAAGTAGGAAAGATGAGCTAATATTCAGCTCTTCTGAAAGGAAAATACTCCGTCGGATATTTGGTCCTCTGTGTGAGGAGGGCGTATGGAGGATTTTCAACCGCGAAGACAGAAACAATCTTGTTCAGAAAACCATTGGCTGGGGCCTCTAGGGATACCAGAAAAAACTGGAGGAAATCGGCCATTATTGGGCAAAATGTGCAGCCATTGGCGGTGAGAAGCGTAGTTAGATATTTAGGTGTCTGTGTTTCGATAGACCTATAGTTCCTTGTCTTGCTGAGGCCAAGAAGACCTATGCTCTGACAAGGAGACCGTTTCAAAGCAGTCAACTTGACTCCAGAGTGGAGGTCATTTGATGCGTGGCCCTTATAAGGCCGATCATCGCTTATGGTTGTCCATTGTGGTTTAATATAGCTCCTAGTTATGTGGAAAAGATTCGGGTTTTGGAGAGACACTGTCTTAGGGCCTGTCTCCGGTTGTTCCGAACGCCTGAATCCAACTATATAAAATACTATCCCAACAAGGTCCTATACGATGGGGCACAGTTGAATAGGATTGACAATTTCCTTATTAAGGTGACTCGAAGGAACGTTGCAAGGGCGATGGCCAGCGACAATAGCCTGATCTTTAGGACTTACTACCCCAATGAAATGTACATAGAGAGTACGCTCCGATCTGGCTTTATCCCCCCGGAGGCATTTGTCGATATTGATGTTCAAGGGCTGTTCCAGACTAGGGATGGTATCCCGGTATTATACCACCGCTAGCGCGGGAGATAAGCGGCTCATCCGCGGCTGGGACCTCGCCAATGCTCATCAGCTTCTCTATTTTAGTACCGCAATATCGGAGAGGGATAAATTCGATACGGAAAAGCAATTTGACGAATTTTGGCGGCTTTTTGAGGGGGGATGGGTAAACATGCCCTTCCAAGACCGTGCGTTACTCTACGTAACATCCTCTTAGTTTATAAGTTAGATTAAGTTAGCTAGGGCGTTTCTGGGAGAAGCCGGGCTCGCCAACTTGTGGTGGTGCTTTTGGGAGGTGACTGACGCGTCAGTCACGTCATGACGGCTGTAAGGCTTCACTCGGCCTACATCGGCGCATGTGCACGTTAATGACTGCCAGGCTCTCGTCAAGCAATTGGGATTTTCACCACTTGTTGTGTAAGCTGACATTTCTTCTTAAGGTTCCTCTCCGCTCCGGAGGAGGAAATCATAATTTTTATAGTCTGTTTGTTTGTTGCTCCTCTCATTATTGCTGAGGTCGAGAGGTTGAGCCATTCCCGCATGTTTGACATCCATGTCAGCCTTTGTCTCCCAACGGCTCGTCTTCCTTCTAACTTTCCTTGAGATATAGGTTGCAGAAGTTTGTATTTCTCATTTCTCAAAATGTGTCTGAGGTTAGCTCTCTTTTCGTCTCCATTCGTCGCAATACTTCTTCATTTGTTATCCTGTCAATCCAGGAGATGCGCAGTATTCTTCGATAAATCCACATTTAAAAACCAATAAAAAATGAATTTAAAAGTAAGTTCAATGCGGTTGTTGGATTTTAGGATTGAGCTGGCTGGGAAAGCTGGCAGCACATATTTTATGTCGTTTTTTGTTACCAGAGCTAATGAAATGACTGGTAATATACAATTTCTGTTTGGTTGGTTGAATGTTTGTTATTATAGAGCAAAGGAAAAGCAGAGCTTGGTAGAGCGTTCCACATTCTTGTGGTTCGGTTAAGGAAAGAATTCTTGAATTTCACGGTACGTTCAAATACAGGCTTGAGGGTTAACTGATGCGCATTAGAGGCATGTCGGGTATTGCGGTTGACATGGTCTAGGGGTGGAAAGCAACTCGCTATTTCGTTCAAGCACTTATGGTGTAAATGCCGATAAAACAACGAAAGTGAGGAGACATTGAGACGATGTCTTAGAGAATCAAGCGTTTTTGAAAAGTCACGGTCGGCAATAAGTAGCTAGTAGCTCCAAAAATGTAATCGGTGCACCGGATCAGAGATGAACGTTGTATTCACTTCAGAAGGGGTGAAATATTTCTTGCATCGCTTAGTGAAGCCTAGAAATTTCGCTGCGTTCTTGGCGGTATTATATATGTGGTCATTCCTCGGAGGTTGTCATTACACACACCGCTAATGGAAAGTCTTTCGGTTTTGGCGATGCAAAACCATTCATGAATAATGGCAGAAGGTTGAGGTTTCGCTTTAATGACAGAAGGCAGCATTGTGTTGTGGAAGCATTGAATGCCACTATCCATTATACCCCAGTTGAGTATGCCGTCAAGATCGGAAAACGTTGCCGCTCCAGTTCCACGGCCGCGGGAACAAGGAAACGAATATGAGATGCTGAAGGTACTCTCGGTAGCGAAGCAATGAATAGCGTTAGAAGTAACACATGAGATCATTTATAAAAATTAGAAAGAGAGTCGGAGACAAAACGTAGCCTTGGGGAATGCCAGCATTTGATACCATCCAAAACAACTTGAATTAAACGGCCTGAAGGTAGTTTCTAATCCATTGATGAAGAGTAACATCGATTCAAATGCACGCGTTTTCGACAAAGGAGATTGATGCCAAACTCTGTCGAATGCATTTGAAATATCAAGCACAACGATTTGAGTTTCACCACAATGGTGAAGAGAGTGGTTTCACTTTTCAGGGTAACCTATTCGCAGGGGTTTTGCCTGCGAGGGTGATCACCTCTTCAGAACGATAAGGGAAATACCATCTGGACAAGTGGATTTGTTAACATCAAGATCTTGAAGTACTCTAGCCACTGTTTATTGGTTGTTTGGTTAGAAATCGTCCTCGATGAGGTGCACTAAGACCAAAGTAAGTCCATTGTGATGCCATTGGGAAGGGGCAGGTGGGTCACGCTGCCCGGTCCTAGAACCATCTTCTTTTCTTTATAAGGTTCTTGATATCGGCAGTGCAGGCATTGTTGACATCATCTAGATCGTGGAAGAGGCATTGATCTAAATTAGCCATCCTTATCTTAGCGAGTGCGGGACACATGCACAGGAAGTGCAGGACTGTCTCCTCTTCTTCCTCATCTCTACAACATCTGCAGAAATAGTTGTAGGGGATGCCCAACCTCTGAACATGTCTACCAATTGCAAAGTGTACAGTGATTATATTTGTTAGGGTAGAGAGGGTTCATCTTGTATGTCTTAGAAGTCCGTTGGATCTTTTCTGGTACAATTTGGCCATTATTGTCTAGCAGTGATTCACTGGCTAAGCTGGCTCCATCGGAGCTTTGCTTTTTTTAGCGCATCTGCGTGGATGAGGTACCTAGCAGACGGTAATGGTACATCAATGTTGTCCATAGTTATGCTATTTGTACCAGAGGAGCCTCTTCTAGCCAATTCGTCAGAGTTACAATTCCATTGCACATCGGTATGACCTGGTACCCAGCAAATGGCGATGTTGTACTGTGTAGATATCTCGTTAAGAGATACGCTACAGGCCTTCACTGCCTGGGATCTTATTGTGCTGGATGCAAGGGCTTTGATAGCTGCCTGTCTGTCGGTATGCCACTTTGAGATATGGCATTTACCGTCAACCAGTCAGCGGCTTGGCGAATTTCTGTTACTTCGGCTTGGAAGGCTTGCAATAGTTTGGGAGATTTAAGGAGAGGCGGATCTGCAGTTCTTCTGAGAAGACCCTTTCACCGAATCCTTCTTGGTTCTTGGACCCATCCGTGAAAATAGACATCGAGTCATTTATAAGGGCATCTCGTTGCGTCCACTCTGTTTTGTCTTGTATTGACTGTGTGAAGCCTAAAGTGAAGTTCATTTCAGTAGGCAATCGATCCGTGGAGTGCGGAAGATAGTGGTGCATCTAAAGTAAGTAGGCATGGTCAGTGTCTTACCTATGATGTCAATAAGAAGGAGATGTAGCATTGTTTAAAGTGCCGCAGTTGAAGCGGTTCTCAGTACCCCCGTGACACTGAGACATGCCGCTCGTTGAGCTTTTTCCATTTTTAAGAGATTGGTTTTCTTCTCTAGAGCACTCACCCAGACTATTTTCAATGGGGGTATATTAACGATTGAAGTGCTGTCGCAACTGATTTGCCTTTTTGATAGGCGTGTTGTGACTTGGATAGCACGTCACTATCAACTGACTCTTTGATCAAGAGATCTATGATTCTCTTGAGATTTTTCAGTAGGAAAGACGTCGGGCTGATTGGCATTCAATTTTTGGGAGCTGTGTTGTGTATTGTTCCGAATGCCATCTGCAGCTGAGTTGGAAAAATCACATGGTCCAGGTAATTTGTATGGTTCTAAACTATCGACCGCCCATTTTAGTTTCTCATTACTGACAATGTCAGGCGAGATCTGTGGGCGCACAGTGAACTCTAAGTTAAAGCTTCATAAGACCAGACTAGTTTGTGACATTTGGCCAAATGGCACTGCAACGCAGGTCTAAAAAAATACCCATAAATAGTGCAATGTGAATTGGGGCATGCTGCCCTCTGCAACTCCTCTGCTTGGGGACACTATCTTTATACCCTATTCTAAGGGTATATTAATTTTGACGCATAGTTTGTAACATACCTTAATATTGCCCGTAGACCCCTAAAAGTTACTATATTTATGATCATCATCGATAGTAATGTCGATCTAGCCATGTCCGTCCGTCCGTCCGTCCGTCCGTCCGTCCGTCCGTCGGCAAAAATTAGGCCTTTAAACTGGACCTAGAGAGCTGAAATTTTAACCATATACTCTCTAGGGTCCCGAAATAATCAAGTTTAAGAATTTTTGAAATCCGCCCACAGACACGCCCACAAACTCAAAAAAACAAAATTTTGGAAAAAATCGAATTTTGAGCTAGAGAGCTGAAATTTTTTATATATGATCTATGGCCCATAAAACTGATTGGGACATAAAATTTTCAAAATCCGCCCACTGACACGCCCACAATTAAATAAAACAAATTTTGGGAAAAATTGAATTTTGAGCTAGAAAGCTGACATTTTTTATATATGATCTTTGGCTCATAAAACTGCTTGGGACATAAAATTTTCAAAATCCGCCCACTGACACGCCCACAATTAAATAAAATATTTTTTTTGAAAAACCAAAATTTGAGCTAGGGAGCTGAAATTTTTAATATATACTCTCTAGGGGCCCTTTATGCTCATGTGGAAATATTTTCAAAATCCGCCTACTGACACGCCCACAATTTTTATTTTTTTATTTTTGAAAGTCCAAAGTTTGAGCTAGGGAGCTGAAATTTATAGTATATACTCTCTAGGTGCCCTTTATGCTCATACTTAAATTTTTTTTAAATCCGCCTACTGACACGCCCACAATTAAATAAAACAATTTTATTGAAAAACCAAAGTTTGAGCTAGGGAGCGTTTTTATTTACAAAAGCTTAGTTTTTTCGATAAAATCCTTTAAATTTTTGTCACGCCCACTTATGAGATATAGGAATAAGAATAGGGTATCCAACAGTTCGCCCAAGCGGACTGTAGCCCGCCCCTATGTTTTTTTTATAATTAGATTAAGCTAAATGGGTTTTTCTCTAAATGTTACAGAACCTTTATTGTGCTACGAACACAGCACGCAGCACACATCAATGGCTTATTTTATTGCATACTTTTAGGTAATACTTACCTTTTGAAAGAATAGAGAGATAGTGTTTTGGTGCAGTTGTACGGTTTCTCTCAACAGGTGGTGTCTGGTTACTCAGAGAGAACCAGTTTCATGTATTCGATTTTAAGTATGATGGACTTAGCCGGGATACCTCCAATCAGTAAGCGAATACACCGTTGCCACCCGCAACAGGCGGCCACTGTTGGATTTTTAGTAGGTGCGACGTTATATGTGGTATTATGGTACGTATATGCAAACTTTCTTGAAATCCATGCGAAAGGATATATTTCGTTCAACCTCATCCAGTTGAAGTAGCCAAAAATCCTTTTTCGCATGGATTCCAAGAAACTGCATATACCCAACCTCAAACCTACTCCAAATCCAACAGTGACACTAAGCAGGGGTGTTGCAGGGGTGCAGCATCGCCCTTATACACATTCCACTGTTAACATGCCTAATAAAGCTATGATCATACGAAAAATCACAAAACCCAAAGTGACTTAGTGCCAAATTGGCCTTATGACGTTTCACCAGCGACACTAGGTCTGTTCGCGAACTAATATGCAAACGTAAATTTATATAAACTTTAGTGCAAAACTATGAGATGAACGAAAGAAAAATGTACTTTCGTTAATTTTTCTCCACACAGAAGGTCCGTTCGCGTACTTTATGTGTAGAAAAGTCAAATCTCCAAATTTCAAAGAAAAGTACGTGAACGCTTTTGTGTAAAAAGATGAAAAACGTCAAAGTTTAGCTTGAAAAGAAGCAACCAGCCGAAATTCAGTGTAAAGAAAAATTAACGAAAGTACATTTTTCTTTCGTTCATCTTTTTACCATTTTCTCGGTACGCGAACGCGTTTGTGTAGTTTTCCCCGAAAGTTTATATAAATTTACGTTTGCATATCGTCACCTGAATGCAAGAACCGGCTAACTTGATTTTCGTAGTTTTGAGAAAATTGCAAAAACGTATTCACCTGTTGGTCAGACATCTTTTTTTTTCCTGAAAATACTGATAAAACAACACTATATTTTTTTCTGCGCTACGGGCTTAATTAAATAGTAGAAATTTGAAATCCCTTATTTTTTTTATAAAGTCAATTTTGAGAAAAAAATAGTTTTATAAAAAAATAGCAAGTTATCCACTTCTTGCACCAACTATTTTTAATGGATAACATTTTAAAAATTCAATTATCTGCTTATTCGCATTGAATAAATTTTGTTTGCTCGCTTTATTATTTTCATTAATAACAGAAAACAGTTTTATATTGATGTTAATTTGGAAATATTTGACTAAAATTTAAAAAAAAAATTGCAAGGAACACTATCTGAAGATATCTACTTCTTGCACTGAATTTTCATCGATTGTTCTATTGGTCTGTTTTTTTCACAGTCCAATAGATGGAGCAGGCCTGCAAAACTAGAAATCTGTTTATTGCAGTTAAAGCAAATCAATTCAACGAAGCAGAAAACCTAGATATCTCAAAAATGAATAAAATTGAGTTAGCTGGTTCTTGCATTCAGGTGACGATATTAGTTCGCGAACAGACCTAGAATTTCAGCTGGTAAAAAATGGAAACTGTCAAATGATGATATCCTATGAGTTTGCCAGCAAAAAAAAACAGCAAATGGATATAAATACTCCATCCAAGAAGATCTTCGAATATATTACCGTACCTCGGTTTCAAAGATCAAGTCATTGTGGATCTCAGTAGCTTTTTGATTTGAGTGTGACGCATGCCAAATAAAGGGTGTTCACATTTGACGTATCATTTTAAATTGGCCGCCACTTTTTTTACAGCTATTAGATTACACCGAAGTTTTTTCAGGTATGAAGTAAATACATTCCCTTTAGCTAAAATGGATCGGTACACTATTGAGCAACGTGGTTTTATTATTAAAACTTAATTTAAATATGGTGAACGTTTTGCAGAAGTTGAAAGGAAATTTCAAAAGTAAAAAAAAAAAACAAATTATCTTCACAGATAGGTTAATTTTGAAATGGCGGTTATGTCAATAAATAAAACTGTCGCATTTGGGTGGAAGAAAATACTGGAGGATTGTTTGAAAGGCCAATGAAACCAAAAAAAAAAACATACTGTATGGTGTGGTGGCGTAATTGATCCATTTTTCTACGAAGATGAAAATGGCAATGCAGTTACTGTGGATGGAGCTCAATATCAAGCGATGATTAGAAACTTTTTGTGGAGTCAATTGGAAGATATGTGTAGAATATGTGGTTTTAACAGGATGGTGCAACATGCGACACAGCAACGAACTCAATCGATCTTTTGAAAGAGAAGTTTAACAATCGCATAATTTCCCGAAGAACAGACTTGAATTGGCCACCAAGATCATGCAATTTAACACCTTTGGATTTTTTTCTTATGGGGTTTCTTGAAGAGTAAAGTTTATGCCGATAATCCTCAAACTGTTCAACACCTCAAAGACAACATCATCGAGCAAATACATATCACTTATCGAACCATCATTAGGTCCGTTCGCGTACTTTACGTGTAGAAACATGAAAAGTGTCAAATCTCCAAAATCGAGAGAGAATCCTCTCATTTCTAAGAAAAGTTCGTGAACGCTTTTGTGTAAAAAGGTGAAAAACGTCTTAGTTTGGCTTGAAAAGAAGCAACAGCTGTTTTTTTTTGCTGGCAAACTCATAGGATTTCATCATTTGACAGTTTTCATTTTCTTACCAGCTGAAATTCTGTGTGAAGAAAAATGAACGAAAGTACATTTTTCTTTCGTTCATCTTTTTACCATTTTCTCAGTACGCGAACGCGTTTGTGTAGTTTTGCACGAAAGTTTATATAAATTTACGTTTTCATATTAGTTCGCGAACGGACCTATTATGTGAAAAAGTGATTTAAAATTTTGGTAAAGGGTTGACAGGAGGTCACTTGTATTGTATTGTATTGTGTGTGCAGTGGGGTCATCAGTAGATGACAAGCACTTAGACCTATTGGTCCATTGTACTTCAGCATAGCTGCCCGCTCGCTGGTTATTGGCGATTAGTAAGATTCAGTGAGGGAGAACCTGCCAGTAGCCTTGGCAAAGCGAAGAATATTTGCAAGTTCAATTTCCCCCATCTCATCTTCGTTAACGAATTGTTTGCCTATAGTGGTGAGCCTGGTTCTGGCGAAAGCCGGACATTCACAGATGAAGTGAGATGCCGTTTCATCCGCCTCCATGCAGCACTCACATAGGCCCGAACTCCTAATGTGAATGGTTTTGAGGTGCTCGTTAAGAGGACTGAAACCGGTGACGAGACCAATCAAGGATCTCAAGTCTTTCCTGTTTAGTCCAAGCAAAAACTTAGCTCTGCTGATTTTTGGACCGTCCACTAGCTTCTTCGAATACCTGCATGAGACCAGGTCATGCCAGTATTCGGAATGTTGTTGGCGTAGAGCCGAATCCATTTCACGTTTGTGGACGGATGAGCAGCATCCTATGGATGGTTGTGGGCCAATGAAGGCTGTTGAAGAGCCCTTCCTGGCCAGAGCATCCGCTCTTTCATTACCCTCGATACCTGTGTGCCCAGGAACCCAGGCAAGTGATACCGAGTTACATCTTCCCAGACGGTTAAGCCGAACCATGGTTTCCTCAACTATTTTTGAGTTGAGAGAGCCAGCCGAACAGGCTTTGATAGCGGCTTGGCTATCTGAGCAGATGTATAAGGTTTTACCCTTAATCCTTCTCCTTAACAGGATATTGGCGGCAGTGGCAATCGCAAAGATTTCTGCCTGAAAAACAGTTGTTTGTCTACCCAAGGCTGCAGATAGATTTATCCGACAGTGTCTAGAGTAGACCCCGGCTCCGGAGATACCGTCAATAAGTGGGCCATCAGTATAGACGATGACATCACCCGGCCTAAAGCCATTCCACCCCTCACTGTTCCATTCCTGCCATTCAGGAAGGATGACCTGAAAACGGCGCTGAAAGACTTGCTTCATGCACACAGTGTCAAGTGCTCCTCCCCGAAGGCCAGGTAGGCTGTCATAGAGAGCTCTGTACCTGAGGTCACTTGGACAACATTCTTTTTCATTATAGGTCCGTTCGCGTACTAATGTGCAAACGTAAATTTATATAAACTTTCGTGAGAAACTTCACAAACGCGTTCGCGTACTGAGAAAATTGTAAAAAGATGAACGAAAGGGAAATACACTTTCGTTCATTTTTCTTCACACAGAATTTCGGCTGGTAAAAAAATGAAAACTGTCAAATGATGAAATGCTATGAGTTTGCCAGCAAAAAAAGCAGCGGTTGCTTCTTTTCAAGCTAAACTTTGACGTTTTTCATCTTTTTACACAAAAGCGTTCGCGTACTTTTCTTTGAAATGAGAGGATTCTCTCCCGATTTTGGAGATTTGACAGTTTTCATTTTTCTACACATAAAGTACGCGAGCGGACCTATTATTAACCGGAACCAATGTACATTAGTTTCCAATAAATATAAATACAGATTTCACACAATTGATGTCTTTCATTCTAAATTTAAAATGATACCTCAAATTTGAACACCCTTTAGATTTTAGTTGCAAAACAACATTTGAGGGTGGGGTCTATTCGTTCTATGACCTAATACTTACCTTGAGGACTTGTCAATGCTTCTTAACCTACGTGATTGCTTTGTGCCAAATGGAATTTATTTTCTTAGAGTTAAATGAACCACGCTCAAACCCCGGCGTCTATATGCAATTATAAACATAAATACCTTCACACAAGTCGATGAACATTATTTCTTTAGAAATTCCCCTCCTTTCGAATTCGTATTCGTATTTTTTTCGGTACAGTTTAACCCAACGAAATTCATAAATATGCGTGCTGTCATGGAAATTCAAGCAAGGGGATCTTCTTGAGCACGTGTGCTCTATAAAACTAGGCTTCTCCCGGTGATGAGAAATTCTTTCAGCGGGATTCCTCATCTTAAGGCCATTTCCCCCTGCTGTTGTTTTTATTATTGCTTCGAATTTTGCTTTTGAAGGGTGCAAAGCAGTGGGTACTTCTTCCAGTTCTATTGCCTGAGTCCTAAACTGACATAGAAATGGATAATTGCGCCAGGGGTGAACAGCTTTCTACACAGAGGAGGGCAAAGCAGCAGATAAGGGTGGTGTACATTTTTCAGGTTTTGCGACTTTCACTGTATTTCAACAAGTTTCATGTCCTTTTACGTATCCTTGTATTTTTTTTTATGATTCTATGTTACATGATGAGTGAGAAAGACATTGAACGAGTTTTTCTTTCTTTTTGTTTCAAACAACAAAGAAGGGAATGTCAAGACACACACAAAAAAGCTGCAAAACCAGAAGAACAAGAACAATAGAGATTGATAGATAATCACCATTCTCTTGTCATATGCAAACGAATGACAGAGGAAGGATCAATTCAAATACTAGGGGAAAGAAAAAATATTATAAATAACTGTAATTTAAATACAATCGATCAAAGTCTCATTTCTACTGCTTATACGGATGACGAGCAAGGAGGAAAAATGGATATGATATGTCGAAGCACAATGCAATTAGCATGTTGCCACCTTTTCAAGTGGCTAGGAGAGAGCATCAGAGCAAAGGTAGAAGTGCTCTAATTTTAGGTCATTCTATCAAACAAAAGGCACTCGAAGGTTAAGCGAAGATTCGGCGGCATTAAGCAAAGAAAGGAGAAACAAAACCCAAAGCATGACATTCATTTTGGCAAAGAAGTTTACGCTCTATGTAAATAGGGAAGTTACCCGAGGAAATTGATTGCGATTAATGGAATTTTAATATGTCGAGACTCGGATTAATTTATCAATGCCATTTAAAATAAGTGCTTTGACAGTTCGAAACGGACTTAAATTAAAACCTTTATTTAAATGGGTGTGTTGCCCGTGCAGGGACGGTATCAGAATATCACTGCAGCGCCCCCCAAACAGCGCATGTCGTAAAAGGCCACTAAGGGGTGAAGTCACATCTAGGCAAATTTAACAACCTGGTGAGCCTAGCGATACATTAAACATCTTAAAGCTGTCCCGCAAGTGTGCATGCAATTCCGTGGGTTGACACGACTGCAGATCACCGGTGTCGTAAAAGGTCGATCGAACAATAATCAATGAAGGGACCATGCACGTGTGGAATTCGTAAAAAAGGGGCAGGCTTAAAAACTCCAGGACCACCCAAATGTAATAACAGCGTACAGACCCATCAGCCTTACGTCATTTCTTCTGAAGATGACAGAAAAGGGTGTGGACAACTATTTAAGGGAAGATGTATTGAACACATCCCCCTTACATCATCGTCAGCATGCATACAGAGCGGGCAAATCAACAAAGACCGCCCCATATCTGCTGACGGAGATAATTCAAAGTGCCTTGGAAGCAAAAGAAAAAGTACTGTGCGCTTTCTTAGGCATTGAAGGAGCATTGGACAACACCTCACACGAGGCGATCAAACGATCCCTGGATAGGAAAGGAATTAATAGTACAGTATCGACCTGGATGTGTGAGCTGCTGAGCACAAGATCAGTAGAGGCTCAAACGCCATCTGGAACCATCAGAGTGAACACAACAAGAGGATGTCCACAAGGAGGGGTACAATCACCCTTAACCGTCGAACTCAACATCAATCCGGCGAAAACAACTATAGTACCATCCACAAGGAAAAGACAACTTCATAGACTTAAGGACATTAGCCTATCAGGCACGACACTGATACCAGTCAAAGAAGTAAAATATCTAGGACTTCATCTAGATAGTAAACTCCTCTAGCGTAAACATTCATAGGAGATATCCAAGAAGGCCACCCGTGCTGTCATGATATGTAGGAGCCTAGCGGGAAAGCATGGGTATGCAGCCCAAACATCCTGCGACGGATGTACATAGCAATTGTGAGACCAATAATCACGGAGCAGTGGCATGGGCGAAACGAACCAGCCTAGCCACGACAAGGAAGGCACTCAGCAAAGTGCAGACTGGCGTGCCTATGCATTACCGTAGTGGCCCAACCGCAGCCATGGAAGTGTTATTATAACTAACCGCTCTACACATCATGGTGACGAACGCGGCAGACAAAACAATAATAGGAATGGCAAAAAAGAGAATAGGATGAGGAAAATGCATCGCTTCGAAAGAATACGATGACTTACTCAAAAAACTCCCACTTCTTGCCATACCTAGGGACGATAGCATCAGGAAATTCAACTTCGAGAAGAATTTCCAGATACAGCTCAGCAATAAGGAGAACTGGAGCAATAAATCCACAACTTGGTCTGAGCAACCACACAACAAAGTGGTAAACGGACGGCTCGAGGACCGAGGAGGGAACAGGTGCAGGGGTGTTTGGGCCAGGAACTAAGCACTAGGAATCTATGGGCAAATGTATCAGCATCTTCCAGGCAGAAATATGTGCCATAGACTTGTGCGTTCGAATCAACCTCGAAAGAAACTACAGGAATTGCAACATAGCAATAATGTCTGACAGTCAAGCAGCCATAAAGGCACTTGACGCCTACATCATCAAGTCAAAACTCGTGTGGGAATGCCTACACGGACTGAACAGACTGGGCAAGAACAACTGAATTTCCATCTGCTATGGCCAGGTCCACGTTGGCATTGCAGGCAATGAGGCAGCGGACTCTCTGGCAAGAAAAGGGGCAGAGGAACCCTTCACAAGTCCTGAACCGTTCTGCGGGATAGGAGAACACACTCTACGCGAAGAGTTCAGGAGACTGGAGGAAGAAACCTGGGCCAAAACCTTTCTCAACCTCCAAGGTCTGAGGCAAGCAAAGAAACTCTTAGGGAATTACAACCAAAAAAGATTCAAAGCTTGTATCAGCCTTAACAAAAACAACCTAAGAATCCTAACAGGCCTCCTCACAGGGCACTGCAGACTCAAGGAGCACCTGAGCAAAATGGGTATATCAGAGGACGGGCTCTGCAGATTCTGCAGTGAAACCGCCGAAACTCCAGACCACATACTGGAATCCTATGGGGCACTGGCCCACAAAAGGATGAGATATTTGGGCAGGCACCAAATAACAGACAAGGACATACAAACCATGGACCCACGGCACATTCTCAGATTCATCAAGGAACCTGGACTGGACGCTGTGCTCTAAGGAGTGTGACCTGCCAAGGATAAATCAGAGCAATACCCCGATACGCCTCATAAAAGAATTATGTCTAGAGGGGTCCCTGAAAGAGGACATGAACCTCTCCTAGGTACAAGCAGGGGCCACAATAGACCAATAGGTCGCAGTGTAATATACTAATTTATTATTAATTAATAATCTATTAAATGCAATAACACCAGCATTTGATCGGCCTTAGTGATTTAGTGATTTGAAACCAGGAAACCTGCCGATAGAGGTCGAACCGGCGAAACCCACAACCGGACTAGTAGGGATGCAGTAAAGTGGGAGGGTTACGATCCCCTAATTCTGGTCATAACCTCGTCGTAAAGGAAGAAGAAGAAGAAGAACTGCAAATGGTGCTTACGGCCTAGCATCTGCAATCATTAGGTACGGCGGGGTTATACTTTTTACATATATATGATTGGAAGATTGACGCTACTGAAATCTGTCAAAGACAATTACAACCTAGAAGTGCTACAAAGTGGCGTAAAAGTCCTTTCTTAAGAAATGTTTGTAAAGAAAATAATTTTTTTTGTTGGCTTTTGTATTTTGCTTACATGCTTACTTAACGAACTCCTAATTCTTCAAAACTGCAGGCTTCTATCGTTTGTGATGTTTTGGCATCCCTTGTCTTTAAAACGGAGGATCGGCCTTCCTTGTCGCCTCGAACTTTGCTTGCTGTGCCCGAATCATCTTGGGAGAAACCATCTTGATACAGCTCATAGGGTTGGCCGTTGTTTCGTCTCCTCCATTCGCCCTCCTCGCACACTGGATCAAATGTCCGGCGAAATATTATTCTTTAGAATGAGCCCAGTATCAATTCTCTTTTCTTGCTAATCGTCCAGCGATCGGCGCTTTAAAACAGATGTAGCAGGATCAGTGTTTGTAGAGCTTGCACTTGATCTTCCGGGTTAATTCTTCATCGGATGTCCATTAAGATATTATTCGTGGAGTTGATGCTTACTACGAGTAAATAAAATTCGAATTCGTTTATATAAAAAAATAGACATTAACCATACGCTGCCTAAAACCTAGCTTCTTCAACCATTCCTTGTGGGAAGTTGACGGAACCTACAATTTTAAGTCGAATCCGAACGTCAAATTTGAGAAGTTTCTCATGACAATTGATACTCCTTGATGTTTGTCAGCCTTTCCCAAGAGGTGGGTTAGAAAAAAAAAAAACCTTATGTGTTACTTGGCCCCGGTGTGATTTGAACCTGAGCCCCTCGATTAGTCCAAGACACTAACCACTGAGGCTTCCTCGTTGTAGAAAGAGCATTTGATAACACAAAATTCTGACAGATTTATACAGGTATCCAAAACATGGGAGTTGACGACACTACAATCACGTAAGTGGATAAAATGTATGCAACAATAAAAGCCTCATTAGGCGACAATAAACTCAGTGTGAAAGCTACGAAAGGATGCCCCCAGGGAGGAGAACTCTCACCCCTGCTATGATCCATCGTAGCAAATGATCATTCTCAGTAATGATGGTTTCTATGTCCAAGGATATTCAGATGACATAGCTATCCTAATCAGAGGTAAATTCGAAGACACATTCTCGGACCTAGTTGCTGAATGGTGCCCTAAAGTTGGACTTAAAGTCAATCATAAGAAAAACACCATAGTTACATTCACCAAGAGAAAAAGCCAAGGCCGACTCAGAAATGCTACACTCTTCGGTGAAACAATAGAGTTCTAAACGGACACTATAAAAAGTTGTGTTAAAACCTGGCTTGATGAATAGAAGCTCCATTTAGGGAGGGAAACCGAAGGAAACAGGCAAGCTAAAAACTTTATGCAAAATAGTTCCAACGAAACAACTACTACAACCAAGTAGAAGTCAGATTCAACTTGTCACAGGCCTCTTCACAGGGCACTGCCGTGTCAAAAACACCTAATGACTGGGCTGGGTGTAGCACAAGTAATAACAGCAGAACATATATTTCGTGAATGCATAACTGTTCAAAACACGTCAACGTTTTCTAGGCAAATTCTACCTTGAAGCAGCAGATATAGCTGCCAGCTCTCCCAAAGAATTAGCCGCCTTTCTAACAAAATGCGGCATCATGGACGAGCTCTAAATGGAGGATATCACAATAGGCCCACATGTGGCCGCAGTGATCTGGATACATTATACCACCTCCCCCCACAATCTAATCTAATCTAACCACTGAAGCACTGCGTCCAAAAATTATTTTATATCTACACAAAAGTCATCACCCTATCGGAAGTTGCTCTCATTTTTTCAAAAAGCAACTTTAATACTTGTGCAGAAAACGCTACACGAAGACAAACCATGGATCGTTATATTCAGTTAGCACGTACCTAGGTAATGGAAAATAAACTGTCAAACTGTTTATACCCTATTCTAAGGGTATATTAATTTTGACGCATAGTTTGTAACATACCTTAATATTGCCCGTAGACCCCTAAAAGTTACTATATTTATGATCAGCATCGATAGTAATGTCGATCTAGCCAAGTCCGTCCGTCGGCAAAAATTAGGCCTTTAAACTGGGCCTGAGAGAGCTGAAATTTTAACCATATACTCTCTAGGGTCCCGAAATAATCAAGTTTACGAATTTTTGAAATCCGCCCACAAACTCAAAAAAACAAAATTTTGGAAAAAATCGAATTTTGAGCTAGAAAGCTGAAATTTTTTATATATGATCTATGACTCCTAAAACTTCTCGGATTATAAAATTTTCAAAATCCGCCCACTGACACGCCCACAAAAAAAATAAAACAATTTCATTGAAAAACCAAAATTTGAGCTAGGGAGCTGAATTTTATAATATATACTCTCTAGGGGGCCCTTTATGCTCATGTGTAAATATTTTCAAAATCCGCCTACTGACACGCCCACAATTCACAAAAAAAACTTTTTTGAAAATCCAAAGTTTGAGCTAGGGAGCTGATATTTATAATATATACTCTCTAGGGGTCCTCTATGCTCATGTGTTAATTTTTTTTTAAATCCGCTTACTGGCACGCCCACAATTAAATAAAATAATTTTATTGAAAAACCAAAGTTTGAGCTAGGGAACGTTTATTTTACCAAAAGCTTCGTTTTTGTGTGATAAAATCTTTTAAATGTTATATAACAGAATATGTACCGCGTTCTTAACAATTCAACCATACTTAGACTTTTGTCACGCCCACTTATGAGGGATAGGAATAAGAATAGGGTATCCAACAGTTCGCCCAAGCGGACTGTAGCCCGCCCCTATGTTTTTGGTTTAGAATTCGCGGGAATTTGTTTACTTAGGTTTGAGTCAAAGGTCAAAGCACCCGTGAAACTTTTTTTTTTATAAATATGCGAATATTTGTAGCACTAAAGGAATAAATGCGATATCTTAGCCAAACAGATAGATCAGTGGGCATCAGTATAATTTGAATTTTCAAAATCTTGTGCTGAAAGTGACATAATAGCCGTGTTTCTTTGCACGCGGATATAGGCATGGCATTAAAAAACGACCATCGCCGCTAAAGAATTCATCAAAAAAAAACTTGGCAGCACACATGCACCTATGACGTTTATTTGTGACACAGCTGCAAGTTGAGTTAAGAAATTTGTATTTAAAATCGTGAAATTCAAAAATATTAATTTCCGACAGTTGAAATTAATGCCAAACATATTCTAAAATTATAAAAAACAGTTTCACATTGACAGATTTACTAAATTTTAAAAAATAATAAAATCACGAACAAAATATTCGGCGGGATGTGTCAGTAGTCGGCGGGATGTCAAACTTTGACATTTCCTGAAAAATTCATCGCAACAATTCATCAGAAACGAAGGAAATGGGTTTTGGGAGCACTGTTTATCCCCGCTAAAGGACTTAACGGCGATAGCTATCCCTGCTAAAGTTATGTTCAGTTGCACATGATTTTGCACACACATAAACATTATATTATGTTACAGTTAGACCGGTGAGCAAAACTCAACAAGTCTGAACATGAAACGAATATTAACCTCTATGACAATGGCGAAAAGTTGCACCCGCTGGCACAAACTAACCCCGGTTTACGGTAGCGTATAAGTATAGGATAAGTTGTTGTTGTATTTTACATGTAAATTTCAAATTATCCCTGTATCCGCGTGCAAAGAAACACGGCTAATGTAGAAAACTTTGGGACCAGATTTTTACTCATGGAACACCAAATACTACTTTTTTCTGATCTTTTCTGCGCAGCTCGGGTTCATTTAACACACTTGTTTTCAACGAAAAGTATAAACAAGGAGATGGATTACACTTTAACTTTCTCACCAACTGTCATACACCAATTTATCCTGCTTAACGTTTTGCAATTAATTCGGATAAGTATAATCGTAAAAGTCGCTACTCAAAAAACAATTAAAAGATTGCGCCGATAGACAACTACATGGTCAACTACAACTACTGTCAACTTTAAAATTTCCGTAGGTATCTACGCAATGATTTTTGACTCATCGGCAGATTTTCAAAACTCAAAAATTTGCCAAGCAGATTCGCAGATTTTTGTTTCACTTTTATAATTTATGTGGGCGCAGTGGCGCAGATGTTAGTGTGTTGGACTAATCTAAATGCCTCAGGTTCAAATCCTGCAGGCGCCAAGTAACGTCTAAACGTTTTTTTTCCACTGCCCCACCTCGTGCGAACGTCTGACAAACATCCAAGGGTACAACTTTTCATGAGAAGTTTCTCAAATTTGACGTTCGAATTTCGCTGAAAATTGTAGGTCCCTTCGATTTCGCACAAACAAATGGTTAGAGAAGTTAGGTTTTAGGCCGTTAATGCCTGATATTTATTTTATTTATTATTCATAATTTAAAACTTAAAATTAACAATGGACCTGATTTAATTTAGAAACTGTGAACTGAACGTGGCAGGAATCCTCGCTAATGATCGCTCCAGTGCATAGTTATTCTTTGCTGACAAATGAGCCATCATAAGCGAGGATCAAACGTCTCTGCAAAGAGCACTTGATGTCTGGGTGGAAGTTTTGGAGCGTAATGCTGTGATCAAAAAGTGCCCCTAAACTGAAAGGAAAGCTCCACACCGCACTTGTGCGCCCGGCGCTCGTATACGTTTCACAATGTAGGACAGCGTACAAAAAGTACAGCAGCTGAGATGGAGCTGCTTCGGAGTAACAAAAATTTATCGAATAAAGAAGTTCCGAGATCCGAGGAAGCCTTCACGCCAAGGACCCAATCTCGAAGAAAATGGAGCGCGAGCGGCTCAGTTGGTACTCTCATGTTCAAAGGAGAGATCCTACGATCCCTGTCAGAGAGGCAATATCAATCAACGTTCCAATACAAACGCGAAAGGGAAGCAGGCCTTAAAACTCCTGGATCACACAAATGCAGCAACACCAGCATTTCATTGGCCTCAGCGACGAAGTGATTCAAAATCGGGAGGCCTGCCACTATTTTCTGAGGTCGAACCGACATCACTGGCGGACTAGTAGGAATGCAGTTAAGTTTGAGCGTTGTGATCCCTTTGATCCTGATCATAGCCTAACCGCCATTAAAGGAAGAAGAAGAAGAGAAACTGTGAACTGATGATATCTAATTATATATATATTTATGAAGCTAGAATTGTTTGCTTCGAAATCTCGTACACGGTTTGATTGAATACGAATACACGACGCGTTTCTATTTTCCACGTATACCATTTTTCGATGCCTTCTTCGATTCGATATTTTTCAAGTGTTAAGCGAATTGAAGAGAAAATTGTGTTTGTGGAACGACTAAATTTAATCCATTCATATGAGAGCTACTAATGGCAACTAAGGGGAATAATCACAAGTTATAGGCAATTGTACCCGTTCGTGTGAGTCTAGCGACACATTTAACATCTTTCAAACTGTCCCGCAAGTATACATGCAAATCCATGTTTTGACACGATTGGAGATTGAGGCAGATGTCGTAAGAGGCAGATCTAATAATAGTCAATAATGGGAGCATGCACGTGTCGAAATGTATAAAAAAAAACATAGGGAAAGGCTACAGTCCGCTTGGGCAAACTGTTGGATACCCTATTCCTATCCCTTAACAAGTTGGCCTGGCGAAAATGTAAGTATGGGTGCATTGCAAGAACAAAGGTTTTGTAAAAAACGCCCCTAAAAGTTGGAATGGCAGAAAACTTTATATAAGGGAATTGTTTAAAACGACTTAACCGTAGACCTACGTTGGGGTCGTTTTCGACCCATTTTTTTCTACCTCAGATATTTTAAAAACTAATTATTATTTTAAGCTACCTTTCCATGATTTTGTTGCTTGGACTATAATCCTTCCAAATCTAACCGTGAACATTTTTTAAAACTAAGATGTCATTGCTTTTTTTGAATTTGGGTCTTTTTTTCATATTGGGTCGTTTTCGACCCGTCATATGTTTTCGCATTCTGTACGGAAATTTCGTTTCGATTGCATTGAAAAAGGGAGCGAAATTTATTATTTATTTATATTCAATCAAATAAAAACAGATATTTCGGTAAAATGTCCAGTTGTTCTTCAAGTCATGAAGAGTTTTCTTCGTGTAGTGATGAAGATTTTGTTCCCGAAGAGTGTGAATCAAGTGAAACAGATAACGAAAGTGAAGAAGCACCTGTGGAATCCGCGAGTAATGATAGTTTGTTTGTTTCGAAGGACAACACAGTTTGGAGCCCAGTTTCATTGATTCCATCTGGTAAGAATATTTACATATCTTCGGTTCATTCTTGTTCAAGATTGTGTTTTTAGGCGCTCGAGCCCGTTCCGAAAATGTTATAGCAATGAAACCGGGTGTTACCCATTGTCCTACTGCTCGAGTTCATGCATTGATGGATTCATTTTTATTATTTTTTCCAACTCATGTCGAAAAAATCATAATCGACAATACAAATAAATTTGGCGACAAACACAAAGCCATGGACGGAGACATGCTTCATGCATATATTGGTGTTTTGATACTTGCTGGTGTTTACAAGTAAGTTATTCCGACAGAAAAGTATTTTTGTTTTTGAACAAATTTGGTTATTCGCAGATCGAAAACAGAGCGCGTTGAAGATTTGTTTGACGCCAATTTTTGGGCGACCTATTTTCAGAACAATTATGTCTAAAGTGACCTTTCAATACATAACGAAAGTTCTACGTTTTGACGATCCAACCAGCCGCAGACAGAATCAAATGACAGCAATTGATAAATTTGCACCGATTCACAATTTATGGGACAAATGGGTTGAATTGCTTCCTTTATTTTATAACCCATCACCATGTGTTACGGTGGACGAACAGCTACTAGGTTTCCATGGCAGATGCTCATTTAGACAGTACATGCCTAACAAGCCGGAAAAATACGACTTGAAGTTTTGGGTTTGCACTTGTGCTGAAACATCATACGTCTGGACGATTCAACCGTACTTAGGAAAACCAGTTGGTGGTGAAGCAGAAAAGAATCAAGGTGAGCGCGTGGTTTTGGAACTAGTTGAAGGCTTGAAGGGCCACAACATTACGATGGATAACTTTTTTCCTCATACCAACTTGGACAAAAATTGCTTCAGAAGAATCTGACCAGTTCGGAAAAATAAAAGAAGTATACCACCAAAACTTTTCAATTTCAATTCAATTCAATTTCAATTCAATTTTATTTAAAATTCGGTGTACAAATAAGACTTAGTCTTTTATAGTACCTTAAAATACGGTTACATTTGGCTATACATACTACGATATAATAATTTATAATTACTTAATAATATCTTAATAATATCTTAAAGATAGAGAGAGGATAGGATGTTGAAGAAGATAAAAGAAGTCTGTTATTATTTCATGTCATTTTTGTGTTTCAAGTACCTATACAATAATTATTCCTTTTTTTTTCCTCCTTCTTTTCCTTCTTTAATTTGTTCTTTACAGATGAGTTTAATATAACGAAAAGTGAAGAGTTATTGCTTTTTTAAAATTTGTAATTCCAATTATTTTTTTTTAATGGTACTGGCAGAGAGTTCCATAATTTGGTGGCATAAACAATAAAGAGTCGTGAAGAATTCAAGTAGTTGGACGAGGGTGTTACTATATTAAGAGTTCTCATAGATTGAGTAAATTGAAGTTTTTCATAAATGTATATAGGTTTTCTGTTTTGGATGATTTTGTGCATAAACATACAACACCTTGCATCAAGGAATTGTTGAAAAGAGCATCCAAGTATCAATTTATGATAATGTGATATATGTTCATGTCTTCGAAGTTCATAAATGTATCTTATCATGTCATGTCATGTTGTCATGTCATGTCATTTTGTTAGAAAAAAAGCTACCACTGTTTCAATCAACATTTGCATTTACGGATTCTACTACACTTGTTTCGTATATGAGTAAAAAAAATAAATGCACCGTCGTCCAAAGCACTATGCACCAAAGTCTTAAAGTAGGACCTGAGCCCAAAATGATGCCGGAAATTATACAATTTTATAACAAAACAAAAGGTGGTGTTGATAATGCCGATAAAATGCTATCTGTTAGCGCGAAACGAAAAACTAATCGTTGGCCAATGTGCGTATTTTCGAACATTGTAGATATATCAGCATTGAATGTTTTTATCATTTTTATGCAAATCGATCCAGAGTATCAGACATCGCGTGGCAAGCAAAGCCGGAAGAAGTTTTTGCACGGCCTAGGTGTTGAGTTGACAAAAAACTATATCCTAAACAGATCAAGACCACCTCGCGCTTCATGTTCGCTTACTCTTCAGGCTACCATGAACAACAATGAAAGTGAAGATGTCAACCCACCTGTGCTAAAAAGCAAAGATTTTCTTCTACCCAGCCAAAAAAGCGTGGCAAATGTTCAATTTGTGTAAAAGAAAATTCAAAAACAAATGAAAACAAAACGGAGCTTGTTTGCTGCGGATGCGGCAAGAATATTTGTAAAAGTAAACACAATCGTAATGTGTGTGTTAAATGTGTCGAAAATGTTTAAACAATAGTAATAAATTACTTCCATATTTATTTACTTTTATTAAAACTTCATTAATAAAGTTTCCGTTTTAAGAAATATTCCTTTTTGTTTAATTCCCTTATAAAACATACGAGGGTCGAAAACGACCCGTCAACGTAGGATTAGTCGTTTTTTTTAAACGTAGGTCTACGGTTAATCTACATAATTTGTGAAGAATCGGACTTTCATTTAAAATGATTTCATTATAGTGGGAGTGCCAGTGAGCGTATTTGAAAAATATTTAAACATGAGCATTTTGGGCCCCTTGAGACAATTATATTAAAAATTAGCAATAAGCACGAAGGCGCAAAGCTTTGATGCCACCACTCAAGTGACCCAGGCCGTCAATTTGTGTTTTAAATTCAGCCTGTGGAATTGAGGAATTCAATTTAGGAGAAACTGTCTCTGCAAGGGAGCGGTCAATGGTAGAGCCCTGCCTTGTAGTAGCATTTTATTTTTCAATATTAAGGTATGTTACAAACTATGAGACAAAATTAATATCTCTCTCCAACCAGCTCGGTCCCTCGCTAGTTGCCTCCAGTTACGCACACCAAGTTGGTTGAGGTCGTTCTCCAACTGTGCGCCCACCTAAGGTGGGGTCTTCCTCTGCTGCGTTCACCCTCAGGGGTGAATGTCGCGCTCGTGCGTTGTTGTCCATACGCTCCACGTGTCCCAGCCATCTCAGCCGTTGTATTTATGTTGTATAGCCCGTATAGTTCGGCGTTGAATCTTCTTCTCCACACTCCATTGCCACAAACTGGACCGAATATCACTCGAACAATCTTTTACTCAAAGCATGCTTCTGCATCATACAACAGAAACGGGATGATTAAGGTCTTATATAATATCTCCTTGATTGTATGAGAGAGGGCCTTAGATGCCTTCTTAGCCCGAAGAAACAGCGATTGGCAAGAGTAATTCTTCGCTTGATCTCTGCGCCGATGTCATTTTGAGAAGTGATAGTGGGTAGACAAAGTCTTTAACTACTTCGAAGTTGTATCTGACCATCGTGACGTTTTGTCCGAGTCGCCGATGTTGAGAAACCTTTCTCGTTGACAGCCAGACCCATCTTCGCCGCCTCCGTTTCGATGCTTGCGCCACTGTCGGGCATGCTTTCATCCGACCAAATTTTACAGATGAGGTGGTGCATGCTCCCGCTGCTTTGAAACACATTATACATATTGGCAATTCTAAAAACTCCTGGATTACATAAATGCAAATCCACCAGCATTTGAATGGCCTCAGTTATGAAGTGATCCGAAATCGGGAGGCGAAAGAAGAAGAAGAAGAGGAAGAAGAAGAAGAAGAAGAAGAAGAAGAAGAAGAAGAAGAAGAAGAAGAAGAAGAAGAAGAAGAAGAAGAAGAAGAAGAAGAAGAAGAAGAAGAAGAAGAAGAAGAAGAAGAAGAAGAAGAAGAAGAAGAAGAAGAGGAAGAAAGAAGAAGAAGAAAAAGAAGAAGAAACAAAAAGCAGAAGATTGAAAAGCTTCCATTTATTCGCCTTCGAACGTATTTATATTCGCGAATTTTGCCATTTCATTCACATGACACACTTTTTCGTACTCCGACGTCCGAGAATGCCAGTTGGAAAACTACAAGCAGATCCCAATGATATTCCCACTTGGAGGTTAGGTTCGTCGACGCGCCCAAACGTTTTGCACTGTGACGATTGTGACTTAACTTTGACAATTGCGGTAAAGATGTTGTTCGCGGCATAAAGTTTGGAATTCGAAGTTTCCTTATTTTAACTGTTCTAAACCCAATTTATTAAATATACAGTGGTGATCGCAAGTATGAGGCCATACATTTTACAATCGATTTTCAGGCTTTATACCTGTTGGAAATTGTATACCCGGAAACTTTTACTACCTGTGAACAGTTACATATTTTCCCAACAGTAATTTATAAAATTAACGGGTAAATAAGAAACGACCGCTGGAATTTCCCAAGATCAAACAATGAACTACTTGAAAAGCGTATAAAAAGATGCGTCACTAGAATGAGGCCATTGCGAATATTTCGTCGCAGGAGTTCACATCAGTGATTTTTTTCAAAGTTTTGTTAAGAATATTTAAAAAAAAACGTTGAAAAACGAGATTTTACCGCATGGGCCCTGTCTGAAGAACTTAATGACATCACATACTGTTCTACTCGATAAAATCACAAAATATTGCCGCATGAACGTAACCTTAAAGTTTGCGAGGAGTGGGATGGATAAAAATGTGTGGTTTGAAACTCTCATTGGAGAGAGAGAGAGCTCAACCACTAGCGGTAACAATAGGCCCTTTCGCGTACTTTATGTGTAGAAAATGGAAAGTGTCAAATCTCCAAAATCGAGAGAGAATCCTCTCATTTCTAAGAAAAGTACCTACGCGAACGCTTTTGTGTAAAAAGGTGAAAAACGTCTTAGTTTGGCTTGAAAAGAAGCAACAGCTGTTTTTTTTTGCTGGCAAACTCATAGGATTTCATCATTTGACAGTTTTAATTTTCTTACCAGCTAAAATTCTGTGCAAAGAAAAATGAACGAAAGTAGGTACATGTTTCTGTCGTTCATCTTTTTACCATTTTCTCAGTACGCGAACGCGTTTGTGTAGTTTTGCACGAAAGTTTATATAAAATTACGTTTGCATATTAGTTCGCGAACGGACCTAATATCTGATGATGAACAATCAATTTTCATGCAATATAAACTTCGAAAATTGTTCGAATAAATATTGACTTTACGAAACCCCTGCAAAGTTCTTTCTTTTTACTTAAAAAGTATACAAAATTGTTCAGTCAATTACTATAGCTTAGTAACGATATTTTGAAAATGATCTCCTCTTAATCAGTGCCAAATGTTTTCTCTTCAAATACATTTTGAACTTATTTTTCCAAAATTCGCGTAGTTCTGCATGGAATTTTTCCGCAGTAATTCTTTTGTCACTCAGAAAGTTATTCCAAATATATAAAGACGTTTATATTTTTTATTTAATTTGCTTTCGTTTACTTGAATTCTCTAATTAGATGCCTGCTTGCTAGTAAAATACCTACATATGAGCCAGAACAGTATGTACTCAAAACCTGAGACGAATGAACGCAAAAGACCTTCAAACCAAACGAACATATGATTTCATTTCCTCAGCACATGACTCTGATTGCTGATTTGTTCTATTTACAAAATATATGCCGCCGATCGAAAGCAGCGCCTCTTTGGAAACCATCACCACTCTGTGCCCACCATTGTTGGTGCTGCTGTGCAAGTTCCCTTGCTCCACTGACAGTAGAAGAAATGTTTCAAGCAGATTTCAAATTATTTTTTTTAAATTTTATTCTACCATTTTCCTTGGGCGTGCGGTTTTTTTTTGTTCATCATTTTTGATTCTTTTTTGGGCTATCGTCTATTACGTATTTAACCTCGTCGACATTGAGAGTACGTTAACCCGTTTAGCGTGAGTAAACGAAAGCGGCAATTTAAAACAAAATGGTGAGCAGTTTGATAGCTAGCAAACTAACACAGGCACTAAGGCATTAATAAACAAACACTAAGAATGATGAGGTTTGATATGAATTTGGGAAGAAGGAGAAGAAACACACAGATAAAAGCTATATCAGCTGCTGAACACAGTCACAGCTTCAGCTTAACATTCCATCAAACTATTTAAGCTTTTTTAGTTTGCTCTAGTTTTAGTTGTCAGTATCAATATATTTATTGATGCTGTGTTGGTCCTCTGGTTAGCTGTTGTTTAGGGGAAGGAGAGCTAATAATAGACTTCATACACCTTGACAATAAACTTTTATCAGCATGTAACATAATCTTTGTGTTTTCCATTTTGTTTTTGATATCATTCGCGCACCTTTAAAATGTTCTTTATCATTAAAAGATAGTATGTATTTGTCCAGCCTCGGATAGATTTTGCTTGTTGGTTTGAGTTAATTTTGTTTGGACAACACAAGGAAAGGCTACAGTCCGCTTGGACGAACTACTCCTATCCTATCCCCAAAAAGTGGCGTTTGCAAAAATCTAAGTATGAGTGAATTGTTAAGAAGGATATACGTTTTGTGCGTTTTTTAAAGGAGTTTTTCGAATTAACAATGTTTTTTGTAAAAATAACGTCCTTTAAAAGTGGGCATTACAGAAAACTTTGTAAGTAGGAATTGTCAAAAACGACCTGACCTACAAACTTTGCGAAGAAAAGGACTTTCACTTCCAATGTTTTCTTCAATAGAACGCGTTTTTTTTAAATAGTGGGCGGATTTTAAAAATCCTTGAGCTTGAACATTTCGGGAGCCTAAAGAGTATATCTACGCTGGCTAAACCAGCTTTTCTTAATGGCTCTTTCAGAGAAGATGGAAAACAGGGGTGGAATCGGCTAAGGTGATAGTTAATAGTTGACAATCAAAATCATACCTTTACGTCCACGTAAGGTGATTATCAAATTGACAATCACCTTTTTGCCATCAATTTCATGTGACAGCTATTTAGGTGTCGCTTTCATAAATTTTTGTTATTTTCATAGGTATGCATTTCGGCTTAAACTCCAAATAAATTAAATGCTTTAGTGAAAAAGAATATACATATATTAAATAAATTCAAATAAAAAAGTGAAATTGGAAAATGCGTGAAGTGCAATGTTTACTTCATTAGAACTTTTCTACACAAATGAAGAAAACAATTACACAAATGTCCAACTATTAAGAAGAAAAATGAGAAATAAAGCAAATATCTTGGAACTCTCAAACCCGATGTAAGAATTCATAGAATTATAAATATTCATTGTTGATTGCTAACATTTATTATTATGTATTTTAGATTTTTGAAAAACTTTCGCTTATCAAAAGAAGCGTTTGTGTTTGTTTTGGGACTGCTTGATTTACCAACTGGAATAAGGTCAACGCATGTTACACCCATCCTTCAATTGGCTGCAACTTAAAATCTTCTTGGGGGTGGTGGCTATCAAAGACAAGTTGGGGCTGACTGGGCGGCACCAATGGGTCAAAGTACGGTAGCTAAAATTACTGCTGCAGTCATTAAAAAAATGCAGTCAATACTTTGTCCATTTATGATAAAGCTTTTGCCTAGGTTAGGTTGGAAGGGAAGTGCACAGCAGGGCTGCTGTGCTTGGACGGGGGCCCATTGGTCCATTGTGATTCCTTATTGTTTTATGTGGCAAACCTACATTTACAATAAAACACTTACCATACTCAGTTTAGGTTAATCTTGCCGGTTGGCCTATTGGAACCAACCTGTGTTCTTGACAAACCTGATAGTGTCCGTCAGTGATACCTGCGCTACGTCCTCTAAGTCTTCGAAGAATCTGTTGCCCAGATAGCGAAGTCGAGATGTCTGAAGGTTTGGACATTCGCAGAGCAGGTGTTTGATGGTCTCGGTTTCTTCTATATCTTGACAGCTCCTGCAGTAGTCTGGTGAGCTGATGCCCAGCCTGCTTGCCATTACACCTATGGTGCAGTGGCCTATCAGTACGCCAGTTAAGATACGTATTTCTAGCTTATTCATTTCCAGGATGCTTTTTGTTCTTTTTTCGTTAATTCTTGGCCATAGACTGCGAGATATAACACAGTCGTGCCTTTGGGACCAGGTGGTGTTAATTTGTTCCCTCAGTTTTTGGTCAATGTTTCTTTTTGCTGCACTAATTGGGATGTCTATTGACGTAATGGCGTCTATTGCGTCAAGTTCTGACCCGATTCTTGCTAGCTCGTCTGACTGTCTACGAAGATTGTGATCGTGGAAGGATCCAGATTCTTCGCGGAGATAGTTTCTGCTGCCTTGTCTATGGCGACAATCTCAGCTTGAAAGACGCTGCATTCATTGGGAAATCTGTACGAGTCCTTTATGTCTAGGGGCTCGCAAAAAACTCCCGCTCCTGTCCCCACATCCATTTTCGACCCGTCCGTATAGATGTGGATTTCTTGCACGTTGACGTGCGTGTTCCAGTTCTCTCTTTGGGGTATGTATGTGGAGTAGTTTTTCTCAAAGTTTCGTTTGGGAATTAAGTAGTCCGTTTTCCGGGATAGATCGATACCCAAATAGTTGTGAATTATAGAGCCGTGTCCATAGAAGCTGTGCCTCCAGATGTTTGCCTCCTTGAGACGGAGGGCTCCTTTGGCTGCCATGCTGCGAATATATTCACCAAGCGGGGGTAGGTTTGAAATGACTTCCAGCCCGGCTTGGGGTGTTGATCTCATTGCTCCCGTTGTACCAATACATGCTAATCTCTGTACCTTTGAGAGGTTATGGAGATAGGTAGTCCTTTCTGTTGCCTTCCACCATACAATTGACCCGTATGTAAGTATGGGTCGTATGATCGCTGTGTACATCCAATGGGTTATGTAAGGGCGCATATCCCAACGTTTGCCAAAGGTCTTTTTGCATGCGTAGAAGGCGCATAGTGCTTTTTTTGCTCTTTCTTCTGTGTTACGTTTCCAAGTAAGCTTAGAGTCTAGGATGATGCCCAGATACTTTGCCTCCGGGGAAAGTTGCAGACGAATTCCGTTTAGCTTCGGCATATCGAATTTCTCGATTTTTCTTTTCCTAGTGAACAGAACACATTCGGTTTTGACTGGATTAACTCCAAGGCCGTTCGGTCTTGCCCACGAGGATAGTTCTTTTAGGGCAGATTCCATGAGTTCACTAATAGTGGGGAGATACTTGCCACTTATTAGAATTACAATATCGTCTGCGTATGCTACTATTTTCGTTCTTTTGACCTTTAGAGTCGTTACGATTTTGTTGACCACTATGAGCTACAGGAGGGGAGATAAGACGCCTCCCTGTGGGGTGCCCCTGGTCACTGTTTTCCTTATGTAACTCTCACCGATCTCTGAGTTAATTACTCTGCTGTTGAGCATTTCGTAAACCCAGTTCGTTATTTCTTTATTCGCTCCCAAGTCTTCGAGCGCTGTTTTTATGGCCGCTGTTTTAACATTGTTGAAAGCTCCCTCAATGTCCAAAAATGCAGCCATGGTGAATTCTTTGAGGTGTAGTCCTTTTTCTATTATTGACACAACTTCGTGCAGGGCTGTTTCAACGGACTTGCCTTTGAGGTAGGCGTGTTGAGTGCTGCATAGGTTGTTTTCGTTTAGAAGGTCCCTTGTGTATAAGTCGATTATTCTCTCCAGTGTCTTTAGGAGAAAATAGGAGAGACTTATCGGCCTATAATCTTTTGCTGTGCAGTGTATATGTCTCCCTGCTTTGGGAATGAATATCACTTTAACTTCTTTCCAGCTTTGCGGTATGTAGCAGAGTCTTATACAGCTTTTGAAAATGACTTTTAGCCATGGCAGTATTACACTAAGAGCCTGTTGTATCATTGCTGGTATGACATTATCTGGTCCCGCCGATTTGTAGGGCTTGAATGATTTGACTGCCCAAGCAATTTTGTGCTCTGTTATAATGCTTTCCATTGCTATTTCCGTTTGTGTGTCTGGCGGAACAGGAGTGTAGTTGATCTCACACCCAGTGATTTCACTAGACTCCGGAAAGTGGGTATCCATTTATATTTGTAGAGTTTCTTGGCTAGACTCTGTCCAAGAGTCGTCAGCACGTTTTATATAGCCTGGGACCGTGGGGACCGTGGGGACAATACTTTACGTAGTCTGGCGGCCTCGTTTGTACTCTCTATGGATTCGCAGAACGTGTTCCAGGATTCGAGTTTTGCTCTCCTTATTTCTTTAGTGTATAGATTAAGTTCGGACCTATACTTAGTCCAGTCTTCATCTGCCTTACTCTGTCTTGCTTTGTTAAACAGTTGTCTTACCAATGTTCGCCGCTTTTGAAGCTCGCTGGTCCACCAAGTTGCCTTTTTGGGTTTGCGATTGCGAGAGATGGGACAATGTTTAACAAAGGCTTTGTGCATATTTTTGGTAATATAGTAGACTGCGTTGTCGATTGAGTGAGTGTCGACAAACTTGTCCTCTTTCGGATGCTGTGTGTACTCACTAACCGTTTTCGCATAGTCTGCCCAATTTGTTTTCCTAGGGTTTCTAAAAATTTGTTGTACCATATAATGTAGATTGACTGTAAAGAGTATTCTACTATGGTCTGAGAATGAGTTCTCTCGACAAACTCTCCAGTCTTCTACCCTAACATGATCATTGTTGCTTTTGAGAGTTATGTCTAGAATTTCTGCCCTGTTTCTGTTTTGGAAGGTCGGCTGGTTTCCCCTGTTACACAAAACTAGATAGAAGCTTTTGCCTAAGGACTCAACAAAATCATATTTGAAATATAAATCATGAAAAATAAACACACATCAGCTGCTCGGAATGACAGCGTCGGCAAGGAAGTGACGTTTAAAACTCTAAGTGCTGCCAATAATGATCATTTTTTAGTGATCGCTTTTTTTTAAATTCTGGCTCGCCAAGGCGATTTATAAAAAGGGGCGGCGGGGGTACTACTAAAAGATCTTTTGTACCGTATGGGCCAGAAAAATTTTAAACTAGTAACATTTCCACTTTCCGTGTAAAGCGGACAATTTTACCAGTAGAAGAATTCTTTATGTACTCGGGGCTCAATTGTTCCCTGAGAAAGATCTTCTTTCTAATTCCATTAAGGGCTGGGCATTCACATAAAATGTGTTCAGCTGACTCGTCCTCTTCAAGACAGAGTCGGCACTCAGGAGAATCTGCTATTCTCATTTTGTGTAGATGATATCTTAAACCGTGGTGACCAGTAAGGTAACCTACTAGGTTTTTGATATCATGCCTGCTTAGGTTTAGACATTTGCTGGCATTATGATTGAAGGGCCGAATGGCTCGTTTGGCCTGTCTTAGACCTGGGATGTTATCCCAAAGATAGGTACATTTTCTATGTTCCCAGTTTTTAAATAGTGATCGCTTCACGCAGAGCAAAGAGGAGTTGATAATCAAAAGCGACAATCAAAAAGCGACAATCAACTATCACCTTAGCCGAAATAAGTCCACTGCTGATTGGATGACTTATCTAACCTTAAAGTAGAGGCAAACACTTCACCAGGGTGGTGAAAGTAGTTTAGGTTAGGTTAGGTTTACGGGCTGATGGAACGGAGCGAATCTGTTACACCACACTTAGGTCCATGTGGTCCCATTGTGATACCCTTTGTTGGGAGTATTGACCTCGCTGTTCTGGCATTGGTCCTTCGTCCTTGGTTTCCTTCCTACTCCAGGTTGTCCAGCCATTTGGATGTCCTTATAAACCTGTAAAGATTCGAAAGTGAGACATCAGAAAGTTCTTGAATGTCTTGGAAGAAGTAACTTCCAAGTGTTCTGTTTCTCAGCTGACACAGGCTTGCACAGTGACAGAGAAAGTGAGGTGTGGGTTTTGTCAAAAATGCGTGCTTTTGGAATCGATGATACTATTCTTCAATAGATTAGAAACTACCTTTCGGACCGTTCAATTCAAGTTGTTTTGGACGGTTACAAGTCCGCAACTCACCAAATAAATACTGGTGTTTCCCAGGGCTCCGTTTTGTCTCCGGCCCTCTTTCTCATTTTTATAAATGATCTCCTGTTTGTAATTTCTAATCCAATTCATTCCTTCGCTGATGACAGTACCCTCAGAGTTTTCATATTCGTTTCGTCGTTCTTCGGGTGTGGAACTGGAATGGCAGCGTTTGTTAAGCACATTAAATTCTGATCTCGACAGCATACTTCATTGGGGTACAACCAATAGGGTGGAATTCAATGCTTCTAAAACACAATGCTGTCTTCTGTCATTAAAGCGAAACCTTAACACTCTACCATTATCTATGAATGGCTCTTGCATCGCTGAAACCGAAATACTTTCCATTCTCGGTATGTGTGTTAGGGACAACCTTTGTTGGAATGACCACATTTCCGATATCGCCAAGAACGCTGCGAAATGTCTAGGCTTCCTTAAGAAGAAATATTTCACCCATCTGATCTGGCTACAATTTATAAGGAGCTTATTCGCCCCAACGCTCATATCGGGGCTGCTGATCCAATCTCATATTTGGAGCTGCTCGACAGAATACAAACACGCGCGATGAAACTCATTGGCGATCGGGATATCACGTAATGCCTTGACTCTTTAAGCCATCGTCGTAAAGTCTCCTGCTTATCATTGTTTTTTTTTCGATATTTCTACCAAAATTACTCTAATGAAATAGCCAGCTGGTATGCGCATTAGTCTGAAATGCGCATCAGTTCACTCTTAAGCCTACTGTCGGACGTACAAAGAATCGTTCCTTAGCCGTACAACACGAATGTGGAATGGTCTAGCACGCTTTGTCTTTCCTACACATTATGATTTACAAACATTCAAAACCAACGTGCATCGGTTTTTCGTCCTGCCTACTTCCTCTTTTCCTTAATGCCCGTGTTGTGTAATTTTGTAAATTATAAGGGTGCCTAAAATCGCTTTTGCACGTGCGAATTATAAAAGCAAAAAAAATATATTCCAAATTTCAGTTTACTAGCTCGAATTTAGATTTTTTCGATAAATCGGTTTTCTTGAGATTGCAGGCGTTGTTTCAGTGGGCGGATTTTAAAAATGCTTACGCTTGGTTATTTTAGGCCCCTAGGAAGTATATGTTCCACTTCAATACTTCAATTTTGCTGACTTCCGGTTGAAATGGTATCGAAGATTAAAAATCTGGGAAAAATATTTAACAGCACTCTATCCTGGAGCGACCACATTAATAGTGTTATTGCAAAAATATATGGTTCACTTCGCGGTCTATCTAACTCTAGGTTACCAGGTTTGTCTTTGGCCTCTGCAGGTTTGATCATATATCCGGATACTCGCGACAAATTCTCGGATGCAACCTACAGTGTTTTCTTCGTTTCAAATGCATCGCCTTACTCGTCAAAATTATAAAAGGAATAACCCCAAATTATCTGTGTGATAAGTTAACATTCTCGCAGTCAGCGCGAGGTACGACCTTAAGACCTAGTACGTACTCCTGCCTGACAACGCGTCGTCAATTTTTCATTCATTCCGTAAGCCTTTGGAATCGTCGCCCTCTATCATTAGGGACCAAATTGAATATTGCAGTTTTTACCAGTAGTTTTCTCCTTTTTATCGCAGGATAATTCTCATGTGTAATGTTTTATATATAGTTAAATTAAATTATAATGTTCACTTTTATTTTTATTTTTATTTTTATTTTTTCTTGGCAATTTCTTGGCAATTTCGATTGCCGCCTTGGATTTACTGTAACATTTTAACGCTGTGAAGCTATTGCTCAATAGAATAGCTATTATGCTGTCTCTTTCGACTCTGTGGTAGTGAACATGATAATGTGCCAAACTATACTGATTAACTGAATAAAAGATGGTGTCCGCTGTCATATTAACTATCAGCTATTTGAGTTTTGAAAAAAATACCGTATTTGAAAAACGCCCTTTATATATGTTTTTACCTTATTAATTTAAATAAAAAGAGCAAATAACGTTCCCATATTAATACTTTAAGTGAAATCCCAAATTACTGAGCATTAGCGGTCGTAAATTTGTTTATTTCCCGGCACAAAACTTGTACTGCTGTCAAAATGACATTCGATGCGATATCGCAATGTATCAAATGTGAGGATCCCGCAATTTTACGCCATTTTGAAACGGACGATTTGAGAAGCTTCCCATGACATTTATACCCTTTGATTTTTGTCAGACTTTCTTATGAGGTGATCCAGTGAAAACCGTCCTGTTAGGCTTTTGCTCAGTAGTCCAACATACTACCTACTGAGCCACTTTGACGTCCATTGCCTCTAACGTCAAAGTCTCCGATACATATCGGTTAAATAACCTCTCCTTGCTTTTTTCGTTGCTCGTTTAGACTAAATCACTATAAAATAATAGCAAAAAGGTAAGTAGTCAAGTTGAGTCGATGAGATGAGGATCTCTGGTGGAATGGTGGCTTCGCGGTAAAGTTCAAATATGAAATTTAGCTGTGCACCTGTTTCTTGACGCACACTGTTTCATTATCGGCAATATTATTGAAAAGCAATATATATAAATATTTCAATATATGTTTAGTTACTAAAATCGAACATACAATCAGAAAGAAAAAAGTTAACAGAATGAAGAACAATTAGGTCTTTTCCTAACCTTAATTTTGAGTTTTTTCCAAATATACGTAGGATTTGTTTTATTTTTTAAAATCTGTTCGTTCAAAATTTGTGGAACTATATAATTAAGTTGGTTTTTACTATTACTTACTTACTTAGGTGGCGCTACAGTCCGGGGTGGACCTGGGCCTTAACCAATACGCCTCTCGAGCACGATGAGATTGAGGTCCCCTTTTACTTGCGCGCGCCACCTAAGGCGCGGTCTTCGTCTACTGCGTTGTCCTTCCGAGTTGGAATCGAATACTCTTCGGGCCGGAGCGTTGGTGTCCATTCGCTTTACATGCCCTAGCCATCTTAATCGATTGATACGTACTTTTTTGACCAGGGCGATGTCGCTGTACAGCTCGTAGAGTTCGCTGTTGAACCTCCTCCTCCAAAGCCCGTCAACACAAACGGGACCGAAGATCACTCAAAGAATCTTGCGTTCAAAACGACCAAGAAGAACTTCATCCGCTTTTGCTAATGTCCACGCTTCTGTGCCGTAGAGCAGGACTGGGATGATGAGGGTCTTATATAGTGTCTCCTTAGTTTTTCTTGACAAGGCCTTACTAATCAATTGCCGTCTTAGGCCAAAGAAACAGCGGTTGGCAAGTGTAATTCTTCGTTTGATTTCAGCTGTGGTGTCATTATCAGAATTAATTAACCCATTTTTGCCGCTTCTGTTCTAATACTTGCAAATGCACCAGTGACAGCTCGCTGTGTTCTGCCACAGACTTCTAGAAAATTGTGCCTCTAGTGTTGTCTTGCGAATTTCGTACAATTTTCTCAGGTATGATGTTGAAGAAGTCACATGACAGCGCATCGCCTTGTCTATCTGGCACGTTTGGCAAGGATGCCAAAAATAGACATATCTCTGTATAGCTCGTCTCTATAGATGCTATCATATGCGGCCTTAAAATCGATGAAATGATAGTGGGGTTTCTCCAGGATCTGCCGTAGTGTGAATATCTGATCGGCCGTGGACTTACCGGGCCTAAAACTGCAGTGGTAGGGACCAATCAGGTCATTGACAAATGGTTTCAGGCGTTCACATAGTTCAGCAGACATGATCTTATAGACAGTATTCAGGATACTGATGCCTCTATAATTGGCGCAGTTTAGAGGGTCTCCTTTTTTTTACACTATTAGCTCTGTGTCGTGGAGTGCTCTCCACCAGGTCATCTCCCGCTGCCTTAAAAAGCTCCGCATTTAAACCGTCTGGTCCAGAAGCTTTGTTGGACTTAAGCTTGGATATCGCTATACTCACTTCGTTTTGGTCAGGTTTTGGCTTTCATCGTCCAGGCTGAATGGTTCGTTCTGCCTCACAGCATAATTTGTGTCGTCTTCGCCGTTTAACAGTCTGCAGAAATGTTTCATGCACTCAGCACTGACTGTTCGCTACAAGGCCTCTGTTCGGGTCTTGTTTCAGTGACGCGTCCTTTTTACCTTTTGGTAAAACTTCCGAACATTGTTCCTGGCGTAGCACCTCTCTATTTCCTCGATTTCGCGATTCTCATGCTCTTTTTTTTCTCTGGAGAAGCCGATGTTCTTTCCTCCTCTTTTTCCCGTAGAGCTGACGAGCTGTTATCGTCCTTCTAAGCAGTGCCGCTTCGTAGGCGCTTTGTTTTACTGCATGCGCTTGCCGGCACTCCTTGTCAAGCCAGGGGTTTCGTGGTGGTAGCCTGTTAAAATCGAGCGACGCTTCTTATGGCTTCTTGGTCTGCCACTGGTCTTCGGTACTTGATGCTGGCAGCATAGGACTTCTCGAGAGGTTGAGGGATACGCGATCGGCAAAGGTTCTGGCGGTTTGTTGCTATTGTAGCCGTTCAACGTTAAATCTCCTCACAGTATTTCCTCGTTGTTGTGTCATGCAGGATATCCGCGTTCGTACCTTGGCTACACCAAGGTAGTGCTCCGAGTCTATGTTCGCCGCTCGGAAACGCCGGATATCTAGAATACTGGAGGCGTGCCTTGCGTCGATCGCAACAAGATTAATTTGGTTGACGGTTTGTTGATCTGGTGACTTTTTTACCATACTTGTTATAAAAATATGGTATATCAAATGGACATCGAGCTCGCCTTTGTTTGTTGACTTCGTGTGGAATCGGTACTTTAAAACGGTCATCTTCATAATACTCCAGTGTGATTGTCGTTCGAAAAATATTTTAACAGATAGAACCTTTAGAATTTCGCCATGTTGACTACCTTGCTGAATTAACCTAATGATTATGCTCTGTAGTTTTTGCAGTTTTTCTAGGTGTCTTGGGACATGCGTTACCCCAGGTAAGGATACCATACCTCACCTTTGATTCAACTAATGCAAACGTCGAACACCGTTTTAGATGGGTGATTGCAATCATTGTCTTCTTCAAGTCCATATAACCTTCTCTATATGTCTATGCAATATGAAGTGGCTTTCTAAAATCACTGCCGGACTAATGGTCCTCATTTGATGTAGAGGTTGGAGAAAACAAGGAGTCATTAGTTTCTCTCTTTTGAAGGGTGGCGTATGTTGTTGCTCCCCAAGGGGATTGAACCTGCACCGCACGGGTCACAAGTCAAGACACTAACTTCTCCACCGTCGCCACCCTCCTTCGCAGGTTACAAGGGTTTAAAACTATGGACATGCCCTCTACTCATACACCGGCTGGACTTCGACCTCAGTAGTATTTTTTTTTCCTTTTCTATTTGTTTATTTTTTTTGCTTATCTGTTGCTATTTAATTTTACTTTTAATCTATGAATAAGAACAAACATGCATGTACGAGTATCTATCCTGTGCACGAAGAAACGGTTTAGGTAATGAATCCTATTATGTAGAGAGTCAAATAAACAAAAAAATAAAAAATAAAATAAATAAATAAGCGCAAAGGAGTAGATATGTATATGATTGAAATATTCATTAAAATGTTCATTTTAACCGTGGCTGTTTTTTTTACATAAACAACATTCGTACGATTTCCAGCTGAGCTTGCTGACACATTTACCTGACACAAACAACTACTTGTCAATCATTCACATTTATTTATCTGTTTAAGATTTGTGGACGTTTCCCACGTACAAAGCGTACTTTTCGATACTCCGAAAACCCATTGACACAAAAGCCACCCCAAAATAGACGCATGGAATCGATATTTATTTTTTGCTGTTATCGCACGCCATACGAATGAAAAAGTGAAAGTAAAAATCGATGAAAACCAGCAAAAGTTGTCCAGATAGAGATGACGGGCATAACCCACACAGGTGTCATGGCCACGCCGCCGCCGCCGACACTAAAAAAAGCACGCCAAAACGAAAACAACCCCAGTCGTTGTTTGCATACAAAAGTCATTTATATACATAATGTGCTTGCATCCGAGTGGGGTATTTTATCCTTATTTACCGGATTACTCTGTATCCTGTGTCGTAAGATATTTTGGTGTGGCTGTTGGGGCCTGGGGGCATGCGCTAACATTAACATAAGGCCTAAAAAAAAAAAAAAAAAAAAAATTGATGCGCATTCTAATACCAAAACAATCCGTTTCACAATGTTTGTAAACAAGTTGTACAGATACAAGCTAAGGGCTATAAAGGACATGGAAAGAAAATTCTACAACTTGCGAAGTTGGAGTCTAGGGCGAGTCGAAATCTTTACCACTACTGTGTAAGCAATTGCGTGTATCGGTGTGATTAAATGTCTGGGCGGATGTAAAAAAAAAAAACAGCACCTACAACTTTCCCTTGTTGAGGTGCGTTGTGGTGGGTTAAAGGCAAAAAGTGTGTGTTGGTGGATGGAACTTTATCATTTCCAAGAATACGATAGGTACTCGATATTTATTTCACAATAAAAAAAACGAAAACAGGAAAACATGTAGGCGGCATAAACTTCGTCACACGACATGGAGCCGGTTATGTTGTGAGGGAAAAACAAATTTGAGTTAATAAGTTCGCCTCTTTTCTCGTGCTTCAAGAGGAGGTAGTTAAATTGAACTTTTTGTGTCACGTGTCACGAATCAGTTAGTAAACCGTGTTGAACTTGTAAAAAATGTTACATCTGCCATCTTTGAATAACAAAAATATAATTATGAGCTGACATCTTGCGTCTGAAGGAACCTATCGTAATCTATCTTGACAGCGATAATGCAGATGGGCAGTGCAGCGTAATCGTAATGGCAGCATCGTCGTAGATGGGCGGCAAGGTTTTGGCTTCATGCTTTTGTATTGACTTGTGAAGACACGTGGAATACTTTTCATCAAGCAGCTTGGACTAAAATGTTTACAAATTAAAGAAACCAAATAAATGTAAGATAGTTTAATTATCTCTTAAGATTGACCGCATTTTATAAAAACGAATAAATAATTGCAGGACAATTTAGAACTGCATACAAAGAGTCCTTAAATTTTCAACATTGGTTTCATTTAATTTTCGTTGACTGAATCAGTCAAGTCAATCACTAGTTATTCTAGTGGGATAAGTGGGAATTCCAAGAGATGACTTCAACATCTGTCTTATATTTATTCCTTGTATTATTCTGCTTATTCTTCACTTTTTCAAGAATTCAATATACAGTAGTGGAAATTCCCATAAAAACACTGTTATATCCCATTTAAAACTTTTTGCACCGACTACAACTTGGCAGCACTTTTTATTCAATTAATCCACAATCATCAGTCAGACCAATGGGAAAAGAAACGTTATGTTTTCAGCGGTATTTACTCATATTGGAAATTTATTCATATTGTTTTGCGAACTCATGTCTAAAAAGTGATCACTATACGTGGAAATTCGCATAAAAACAGTCGAATTAAAAGTGGTTTATCTGTAATTTTTTTTATTGAAACGGGGAGGAAATTATTTGTTTTGTATTTAAAAGAACATAAGCATACATTTTGTAGATTCTCTAAACATGCCGCGTGGGAGAATTTTGAGTGCGGAAGAAAGGGCCAAAATCACTGCATACAAAGATTGTGGCCGTCCTGATCGTGAAATCGGCAGAAAAATTAGCAGATCAAATACAGTCATTCATAATTCTTTAAGATTAGGTGAGAATTATGAAAAAATTGCTAACCATGCACAAAATAAAAAACTCACTGCACGTCAAGTCCGATTGATATCCAGTGAAGCGGTCAGAAACAAACTGTTTTCATCCCAAATTAAAGCCAAACTTGACTTGCCTGTTTCAGCAAGACGCGTAAGACAAATTTTAAAAGCTAACCCAAACATTGTCTACAAAAAAAGATCCAAGAAGTCACATTTGATTGCAGCTCATACGACAGCAAGGCAAAATTTTGTAGAAAGTCACATCAGGTGGACCGAAGAATGGCGAAAAGTTCTCTTCAGTGATGAAAAAAAAAAATTTATTTATATGGCCCAGATGGATTTCAGTCTTACTGGCATGACAAACGTCTTACAGATGAGGTGAGAATGAGTCGTAACTTCGGTGGAGGCAGCGTCATGGCCTGGGCAAGTTTTTTGTCAAATGGAATCATGGATATTGTATTTGTGAGTGGAAGAAGG
Organism: Portevinia maculata; assembly: GCA_949715645.1. Classification (NCBI taxonomy): domain Eukaryota; kingdom Metazoa; phylum Arthropoda; class Insecta; order Diptera; family Syrphidae; genus Portevinia; species Portevinia maculata. Next base: position 115,671,439 of record OX454528.1, on the reverse strand, counting down.
TACTCAGAAAATTACATTGAGCTCTTGGAAGAAATGATGATCGAGAAACCTGAAGAGTTATGCGGAACCGACTTCATATTTTAGCAAGATGACGCTCCTATCCACGTCTCTCGAAGGCTGAAAAACTGATTCGACTTCGAGGGGAAACAAATTACAATTCTCGATTGACCGTCTCGAAGTCCCAATTTGAATTCTATTGAGAATCCCTGGGGAATACTGGCCAGGCCCCAATTTAATAACGTTCAAGAGCTTCGAGTAGTATTGAACAATGGGCTACGGTTACCACGACAGAATTGAAGAACCTTGTTGATTCAATGCCGAGGCGGATGCTGGCGGTTGTTAGAGTAATTGGTGGATCTACAAAATATTGAATTAACCACAGAATTCAGATTTTGCAATTTCACCCACTATTTTTTTTACTGAATTCCATGATATTTTTGTTAAAAACTTTGGTGTTTTTATAGGAATTTCCACTTTTTTTTAGTTTATTTTCGTTTTTTGTTCATATATTTTATTTAGTTTAGTTAAAAATGAATACATTTGCTTTTTTTTATAATAACTTAAGGTATTTTAACTATGTTCATACAACTTTAAAATATAGTTGCATAAAGCAAAGAAAAAATGCGTAAAAACCGTGTGTTTTTATGGGAATTTCCACTCTGTACATTTTCGCAATTTCGTAGAAGGTAGTTATGTAGAACGTGGGCTCAGTGGTTAGTGCATTGGACCACTGACCAGGGGTCTCAGGTTTAAATTACGCCGAGTCCCAGTTGTACCTAAAGTTTTTTTTCCGACTGTTCCACTTCTTGCGCAAGTCTGACAAACATCAAAGAGTATCGATTGCCATGAGAAGCCATTCCGATGGACCTAGAGGCGATAATATCTTAATAAGGTACTAATCAGGATGAGAGGTGAGAAATAAGTTTAAAGTGTTGACGCCTGGCGGTGTGATTTGTTATGGTTGGTATCCGAGTAAGCTCTTTCGCAAGCTGAGTTAGATTATGCAACTCAACAAAGATCTCAGCATTTCCTCATTTAGTTGTTGTCTTTCGATAGTGGCGAAGTTAGCTGGAATTGCGCATACTGAAATCACCGAATTCAGTGTGAGACAAAAAGGGAACAATTAAGATGGATCGAACTGACACCAACTCATTAAGAGTCTATTGCGTTATATCCTTTTCGCGATCAGCACACAGATAATTTAACCAAATATGTAAAGAGGCGTGACATCTCGAAGACAGTTTCCGTCCCTGTAGTAGAGAGACCGGCTATACCCATTCAAAGTTCAAGCTATCAGACAACGCACTAGTAGAAGCGAACAACAGGTGGAGTACATTTGCGTCCCCTAAAACAAATATGGACAAAATATGATGTAAAAAGAACATCGGAACTCCATAAACAGGACAAATATTATCTCGGTAGTCGGAGTAATAACTGGTCACTGCCTTTTAGGCAGACACGTCACCAGAATGGGAGTACCCTAAAACAACTTCTGCGGAAGCTGTAGAGTCGTTGAAAAGGAGGAAACCTTTTCCTTGCGGGTGGATATGGTGCGATGGCAGTATATTCACTAAGTGATTGGCAGGTCGTGCGTTCAAATCCTGAGCCCTGATTTAAAAAAAAAATGTATACACAATAAAATAGATCTCCCTAAAGCAATTTAGGCGCCAGCTGTGAAGAAAAAATCCCATCGCACCAAACTTCTTTCCTATCCTTCTATTCTTTCATGCACTAAGTAGCACCTAAAAACAGGCAATGAATTATTTGCTGGGTGCTACTTATAGCAACAAACAAAAATGTGTAGCGAGTACATTATAAAAAAAATTATCACAAACCCCCTGTGTCCTGCCCCGCATTAGCGAACATAAGGAAACAAATCCTTGGCGACTATTTTTTCGAAGATCTTAGTGCTCTCAGTGAGACAGACGTTTGCTGCATTAACAAATTTGTCACAAAATTCAAATATAAGAACTAATCTTGAGGTTGGACCTCCTTCGACGCTTGACTGTGGGAGGAAACACTCCTTGCTAACTGTCCGTATTGAAACAATCACTGCAAGCTGCACTCCTTCCGCGATGCGCGTATCACTCAGGGGTTCGCTTGCTTCAGTCACTCCCTCAAGCACAGTATTCAACCAACTACTCGACGGCGCAGCCGATTCACCCCAATCCCCGCTTCCATGGTATCTAATAATGTGTTCGGGATTCTATTGTATCAGTCACCGACTCGGAATGACCTGAAAAGAGAATGAATAGTATTCTGAGGTTGAAGCAGTAGCTCTCTGTTCGCAGTGAAATGAGATCAGTCCAAAGGTCGGTTGCATCAATCACTTCACGCTGATCCTTATCTCGACTACACTATTCACTCTCAACATATCGCAACCGCTATGTGTATTATAGCCGCGCTGCACTCCCCGACTGTTCATGAGTACCATCCTATAGCCGCCAAGTACTAATGTAAAGGTCTCAGGTTCCAAACCCGCCGTAGCCAAGTAACACCTAAATCTTTCTTTTCACTGCGCCACCTCTTGCGAACGTCTGACAAACGTCCAACGTCCAAAAGTATCAATTGCCATTTTTTTTTATAATAAACACGAACTAAAGGGATTTGTTGGGACCCTTATAATGTAATAGCTACACAGCGCGGGCGTTAAAAAAATTAGGGTGAGAAAAAAGGAGAGATGCCGATTCACGTTGGTTTTGAATGTCCAAGTCCACTGAGACGGCACTGACGAGTATAAGGGCCAGAGTGCGCAATACGGTCGACTTCAGGGAATTAGACGTGCAAGGTCTAACACTTGTCAGCATACCTGGCCATCGGGAGGTATCACTTGAATCTGGGTGCTTAAAACTGATCTTTGAGCTCCGCTTGCGAGTCCTTCTTCCAGATCTACTAAAATGGAGCAGTGAGTGAGGGGTGGAATGACTTAAGGCCGGGTGATGCCATCGTAAATATTGATAGGTCCCTCATAGAAAGTCTCTCCTCTCTCTTCAGCTTTCTGTAAACATATGTTTTTCAGGCAGACATTTTCGCTATTGCCACTGCTGCTAATATCCTGTTAAGTAGAATGGAATAGGGTGCAACCCTATACATCTGCCCAGATAGCCAAGTCGATATCAAAGCCTGCTCGGCTGGTATGCTCCCCTTAAAAATTGTCGGGGGTCTCAGGTCTTAAGGGTAATGAAAGAACAGATGCTCTGGCCAGGAAAAGCTCACAGTCCTTTTAAGTCGTGGTGTCCGAAATGTCGCGTCAAAAAAGAAAAGAAAACAAAATTAAGAAAGTTTTTATATGAACAAGATTGCAAAGCGCAGAACCCCTAATTGAATAATCAATCACTGGTGGTTTAGGTTAAAAAGCCAATTGAGTAGCAAATATTATAATTTGAACAACTATCTAGAGTGTGTAGAAGACCCTCACAAAGTATGTTTTCTATTATCCTGTCACGCGAGTTCAGAATGAACCCGAAACAAAATGCTGATAGCATCTTCAAAGCAATTAACCGTAACAATGTCAAACGTTCTTCCACCACTAGAGCCAAATCTGAACTCATTTAAATAAGAAAGTAAAAATTGTTCCACAAATCTACCTTTAATACACAATGGACCAAAAAAGAAGAACCTCCTTCTTATGCATGAACTTTTTTTCCATCCATTTTTTGTAGGTTACAATACCACAGGAACAATAACAATGATTGCAATACAATCTGGCATCCCCTCATCGTATAGAACTTGCTTCTATTTCCATATAAAATATTGTTCACCGTACGCAAATCATTTATAAAATGCTTCTGAATCCTTATAAAGAATTTTGAGAATAAAATAAAAATCAAGGGGCACCCCATCAAAAAAATGTTGAAATCCACGGAAACGCGAATTAAAAATTCAAAAAATCGGTCCCAATAGTATAAAAAAAAGTAGAGATAACCATTCAGCGGAAAGAACGAGAAGCAAAACACTTCCTTCGTGTTGATCCTTTTGTCCATAAAAAACTGCACAGAAAGATCCTGTACTGATTTTAAATACTAAAAAAAAAATGTTTGGTTTTATTATTTTTTGCCGTTCTTTTATGTTTATTTCTTCGAGCAAACATAAAAAAAAGAAAAAGAAAACGACAACCATTGTCTCTTCTTTCAAAAGGATAAGAGATTTTCGAAGATTTATAACGAGTCTAGTTTTATGAGCTGGATGACTCATTTAAACTAGGGGAGTGTGTTTGTGTTGTATTCATTTTTACTTGCTCGCTGAGGGGTTGATTTGCTGTTCGAGTCTTCAATTTTGAATCACAGCATGCAATAACTTCGCTCGCACACCGCGGTTAAGTTAAGGATTTTTACCCCGCTCGCGATGCGCGTAAATTTTAAAGGAAAACAAAACATGGATCCGCTGTTACAGGGGGATGTTGGTGGTTGATTTTGATGGTTTGTTGTGCTTCTCGATTGCACATGATGAAATAAAATAAAGCGAAACTAGGTTACCATCGCGCATTCAGCCAGTCATTGAGTGCAATTCGGGGAAGTCGGGTGTATAGGGACAACACATATCGCGGGGTTCTGATTTTCGCTATTTCGTCGCCGTTCTTTCTTCCCTTCGTTTTGTTATTTGTTTTTTTTTTTGAAATTTGTTATTGAATGTTCTTCATCTCGTTTGCATTTGTTAATTTTTGTTTCTTGACTTTAAACGTGTTTTTTTTTGCACATTTCTTTGGAAAAATGGTGAGTTGATGTGAAAGTATAATACTAATTGTTTTGTAAGAATTATTTATCTCATCTTTTGGTGACACACTCACATCATAAATTTCGATGGTAAATTGAATTCTTTTTTATTTTCAACTTGTTTTGCGGTGGAATTTCTTTAATGGTTGCCCGCAGAATTGACGATTTTCTTTGAACTTTTCTTCTATATTTGGATAATTGTTTCTGGTTAAATTAAAAAAGTAAAAATTTTGATTGAAGCTGTTAATCTTGTTTTTTATTTTTTTTTTGCAGATTTTTGTTGTTGTTTGCAGACAAAGATACACTTGTAAGTGGTAAGTACCTGTTAATATTGTTTGTACTAAGTAAAAAAAAAATCTTTAAAATACAAAGCAAGTTTCCTTGAAGGAATAGGGGTTGAGCTCTGACGTTTTAAGTGACCTTTATCATATTGGCACACACTATCCAAGGGTGGCTATAGATATAAATTTTGACGCATCAATTTCGGAGCTTCTAAATAATAGCTAGAAAGTTTAGTTTTGCAACCAATATAAACTTCCCGAAATTCGAAAAAGCTTATGTTATACTTTATTCCCTCCCAAGTATTTTTCTGGGCATTTTTGACAAATCAAACATGTTAATAGTTAATTTGATAGTTAATTTGATAGTTAATTTGGACGGGGCCAAGTAACATCTTGAGTTTTTTCCCCCGGCCCCACCTCTTGCGAACGTCTGACAAACATCCAAGAGTATCAATTCTCATGAGAAGCTTCTCAAATTTGCCGTGCGGATTCGGCGTAAAATTGTAGGTCCCTTCCACTTCGCAAAGAAAGTGGTTGGAGAAGCTAGGTTAAAACAAGGTTTTCTATGGGACGTTAATCTGTTCTTTTTGACTATCTGGTGTAACCTTAGAAATGAATCTTCGATATAAGTTGATTTTCTGTAGCTCTTAAGTAAATTTGTTCTCTCTTGTCTGTCTGTCTGTCTCAATAGTTAGATCTTCTTTAATATAATAAAAAAGTAGAATTGTAATTATAAGGGTCAGCAAACCCATACATAACCAAATTTAAACTGTCTAAAATGCACAGTGTGATGGCGTTCAACACTATTTTTATTACTTAAGTATGGAAAATATGCAATGTCAAATGAATTGCTTATAACAATTGAATTATTTTGTTTTTGCAATCACTGAGGGGGTTTGGGGTACCCTTATAATGAAGTTACACGGCGCGGGCATTAAGAACGTGAAGAATTGGAGAACAGGGTGAGATTCCGATGCTCGTTCGTTTTGAATGTTTGTAAATTATAATGTAAAGAATCGACGGGCTTGGCAGAGCGTTCTACATTCGATTGGTGCGGTAAAGGAAATACTTCTTACGCCTAAATACAGCCTTGTGCGTAAATTGATGCGCATTCCCAGCATGTCGGGTATTGTAGTTATATTTGGTTTAAGCACTTGTGGTGAAAATACCGACAAAGCAACGAAAGATCGGAGACATTGCGACGATGACTAAGAGAGCGAAGCTATTTCGGATTGTCAAGGTCGCCAATTAGTTATATAGTTCGTTTTTGAATTCTGTCTAGAAGTTCGGAATAGGTTATTGGTGCCCCAGACCAGATAATACGAGCATTGTACTCAAGTTAAACAAATCAAGAATTCGGCCTCTTCATCAATCCCGATACTCATTTACAATAACACTCCAGCTGTCAGCTGTTTGGATATAGCCAATCTGTTTGCTGCTCACTTTGCAGCTAGCTCAACGCTCCCAGAATGCGCTTTATCTCCCCCTGTAATCGACTGCGTAGAATACCCCATGGACCAATCCTCTTTCGCCTTCGTACAGTGGCAAGAGTACTTCGACATCTTGAGATAAACAAATCCAGTCCTGATGGTACTTCCAATATCGTTCTGAAGAGGTGCTCTTCTACACTGGCCTGTTCTTCAGGGCTTTTTCTGAGAAGATGAAAACAGTGTTTGTCCAGCCTGTCCCGAACAAAGGCGAATCTTCTTCTCCCTCCTCCCGACCAATTGAACCTACGTCTCTTCTTGCCAATGTAAACGCTGATTAACCGTCAGCTTATGAATCTATCTTATCTTGAATCCCGAAAACTTCTTAATGAGCGGCAGTTCGTATTTCGCAGCAACAGTTCCACTGGTGATTTGATGATTTATCTAGCAAAAAAAAATGGAATCAATCACTTCATAAGGGTGGTGAAAGTAAGATCGTTGCGCTTTATATTTCAAAAGCATTTGACAGGGCTTGGCAATAAGCTATCTTGTCGAAAAAGCGTGCATTGATGAATCGATGATACTTTTCTCGCGAATGGATTAAAATCTACCTTTTGGACCGTTCAATTCAAGTTGTTTTGATGGGTGGTGTTTTCTCATTTTCATAAATGATCTCCTTTTCGTATCTTTAAACCCGATTCATTCTTTCGCAAATAACATTACCTGCAGCTTTTCATATTCGTTTCCTTTATCTTCGGGTAAGACTTTCCATTCTCGGTATGTGTGTTAATGACAACCTCCGTTGGAATGACCTCATATTCGATGTCGCCATGAACGCTGCGAAGTGTCTATGCTCCATCAAGTGATGCAAGCAATATTTCACCCCTTCTAATCTGGATACAATTTATAAGACGTCTATTCGCCATAAACTTGAGTTCAACGTTCATCTCTGGTCCTGTGGACCGACTACCTATTTGGAGCTACTAGACAGAATTCATAAACTTGTTGCCGACATTATTGGAGACATTTGGGAATCGCTGAATTCTCTTAGTTATCGTCGCCTCTCTTTCGTTGTCTTATCGGTATATCCACCATAAGTGCTCGAACCAAATAGCCAGTTGCATTCCACCCGTAGAACATTTCAACCGCAATACCCGATATGCCAGGAATGCACATCAATTAAGCCTGTTTTTGGACGTACAGAGAAATACAAAGAATCGTTCCTTAGCCGTACAACACGAATGTGGAGTGGTCTATCACGCTCTGTTTTTCCTGCCCATTTTGACCTACAATCATTCAAAACCAACGTGCATCCGTTTCTCGTCTTTCCTACCTCCGCATTTACTTAATGCCCGTGCTGTGTTATACTTACTTACATTATAAGGGTGCTAAAAATCCCTTTTGCACGCGCAAATTATAAAAAAAAAGTAAGGGCGAATAAATGGCTTATAAATGTAGCCAGATCAGATGGGGTGAAATAATTATTGCACCGCTTGAGGAAGCCTAAACATTTCGCAAAGTTCTTGGCGACATAGAATACGTGGTCGTTCCAACGGAGTTTGTCATTAACACGCATACCGAGAATAGAAAGTGTTTCCTGTTTTGGTGAGAAAACCATTCATGGATAATCATGATGAAGTTTCGCTTTATGGACAGAAGGCAACATTGTGTTTTGGAAGCATCGAACTCCACCTTATTTGTTCTACCCCAGTTAGTTGTTTATTGATGTTGATTACTTTTCTATATTGAAGTTTATATAAATCTCTAAGACTGCGGTCACGCGATGAGCGACGGGGGCTGAGCGATTGAGCGACGAAAACAATTTAAAACATATGAAATCGTATGGCGGTGGACGGACAGCCATAAAGACTATTAAAATAAAAATGCTACCGATAAGCAGTGAAATAAAGATTTTGCGAAGATTTTTCGATAAGTGATAAAACTCACCATAAGCTTTCTTAATTTATAGGGTGTATAACAAATCTGCGTTTTGCGAATCGTTTATCGATCGAATAAATCTATAATTATGAACACGACTTTCAAGTAAAAAGCTACGATGAACAGCACTTGACAGTGGGTGCGTTCAATTTGCAAGGCAACTGCAAGTTCGCTACTAGTTAAACCTCTATTACTTGCCAAACGATCGTCACCGTGAGTTATTTCATAAGGACAGGTAAACTATGAGGGACTAGCAGTTGCATTGCAAATTGAACGCTCCCAATAACATTTGCAACTAATCGCGCGGCGATGACGCTCAGTAAATGGCCACCCGTCGCTCAGACACGTCGCCCAATCGCTCAGCCGATCGTCTACCACTGCGTGGCCGCAACCTAAATCTAAAAAATCTAATATCAGTGTGTATTGCATTTACATTAACATCTTTATATTCATATCTAACTGCACTGTTTGCGCACTGTTTGAACAGACCTTAACCGTCATAGGCTCATTTGCTGACACGACTCACAAGGATTGAAGTTTCACATTAATAATTTAGTTATGCTTACTGCGTGCAACTAAGAAGCAGTTAGCTATTTATGTGGAACTTAAAGTATTTATGAGTTAAGTCAGCAAACAGGCATTAAGAAACTAAAAACACATGTTGAACAGTATGTCTTCTTCGTCTTCTTCCTTTGGCATAACTCTCCCACTTAAATGCTTCCTTACTGGTCCGCCTGTGGGGTTCATCGGTCTTTTTTCTCTCTCAGGTTTCAGATCACTGGTGTTATTGCAATCATGGATTTTGTGGACCATTTCTTCCGTTGTGACGTAATTTGGGCGTCCTTGGAGTTCAGCGTCCCTTGCGCTCGTACGACCAGAACAAAGTCAGTGAACTACTTGCCCATACAAGAGAGCAGAGTCTCAATTTTTAAGCTTTTCTTCAGTCGCCTTTGATTTCACCACGAAAAAAGAGTGCTTAATCTTTTCCCTTAATGACGGTGAGGCTATCATCAGTATTAATGGGATCACCCCCCCCCCCCGTTTCACCCAACGATCAACAACATCCCTACTGTTGCGCGTGTGGGGTTCGCCGGTTCGACCTCAAAAAATAATGACAGGCCTCCCCGATTTTGAATCGTGTTGCTGCATTTCTGTGATCCAGGAGTTTTTAGGCTTGCCTCTTTTTCGCGTTTGTATTGCAACGTTGATGGATATTGCCTTTCTGACAGGGTTCGTAGGATCTTTCTCTTGAAAATGACAGTACCAAATGAGCCGACCGCGCTCCATTTTCTTTCAGATAGGTTCTTTGAAGTGAAGGCATCCTCGGATCTTGGAACTTTTTATTCGATCAATCTTTGCTACTACTGCTGTCATGCTAAGCGTCTACATCGCAGCTGCCGTTAATTTGCCCTCATACTTTTTGTACGCGTTCCAACATTGTGAACCGTATGTGAGCGATGGGCGCACCACTACTTAGGGGAATTTTTCCTCAGAGCTTGCTTCGCTGTTGATCATAGATCCCAGATATTTGAATTTTTCGCACCTGCGAATCACTCTTCCATTCAAATAAATGTCTGGAATAGGTCGGAGTGGATCAGAGAACGGGCATCACAAGTATTCTGTTTTTTCGGACTAATACGATACAAATTCCCCACCAAAACTTCCACCCATGCATCAAGTGATCGTTTGGCGTACGTTTGATCCTCGCTAATGATGGCTCCATCGTCACCAAAGAATAACTGATGCACTTTGGGGTCACTCACTTTTGCTTCAAGCAGATAATCAAAGAGTGTAATAAATATCAAGGGACTGGTGTACACCGACTTTGATTGCTTGATTGCGAAGTCCTCGGTGATGCCAGCGGGGCATCTCACTCTTGTCTTTACTAAATCAAAAATCTCCATTATATCAACTGTATGAGGTTTCTGAACTCCTCGTTGCCTTAGCGCCACCCATAACAGATCCCTTGGTTTTCTATCAAATGCCTTTTACAAATCAACCAACACAACATGCAAATCCTTTAAGAAATCACGATGTTCTTCCATCATGATCCTTTTACTTTGGATTGATTTGTGCTTGATTTACCTGCGACAAAACCGCACTGGTCTTCAGATAGCCATATTATTTTCCGCATTCGGCTATCTTATACCCGCACAACGATCTTCATGGTGTGTAAGCAATATTGAACGGTAATTGTTACAGTCTCGCGTATCGCATTTTCCTTTGTACAAAGGAAGAAGAAAACTTTCCCTCCATCGTCTCTCATCAGTTTGGAGATGAGAATCATGAGCCCTTTGGACTCGATGCCTCCCATCTTTTTCAGAACTCAGAGGGTCTCTCGTCCGGCCCAACCGCTTTTCGTTCTTTGGAGTCTTTGATCGCCTAACGCCCAACTTTTTCATTGGTAGGAACGGCTCTCGGAAAATTTAGTACCGTCTGTGTTGTATTTTTTCGTCATCCACAAGAAGCAACCCTTGAGCATTGTTGATGAACTTTGGCGAACGGATTGACTGGGCATTCTTCCTTCTCTGAGCGGCGATTTTGAATTTTTTTTTTTATAATATGCACGCACCAAAGGAATTTGTTGGGACCCTTATAATGTAATAAGCTACACAGCGCTGGCGTTAAGGAAATTAGGGTGAGAAGAAAAGGAGAGATTTTTTTTTTGTTGGGGTGCGAGACTTTCTACACTGGAGCACTCAGACTCAATACTGGTCCATTGTACTACCAGGCACGATGCACGTTGGTTTTGAATGTTAGTAGGTTATAATGTACAGGAAAAACGATGCGTGGAAGATTATTCCACATTAGTGTTGTACGACTGAGGAAAGGATCTTTAAACATCACTGTACGTCCGAATACAGGCTTAAGGATGAACTGATGAGCATTCCTTGCATGGCGGTTATTGCGGTTGAAATGTTCAAGAGGAGGAATGCAACTGGCTATTTCGTTTGAGCCCTTATTGCGGAAATAACGATAAAATAACGAAAGGCAGGAGACATAACGACGATGACTAAAAGAGTCAATCGATCTCGCGATGTCTCGGTCGTTAATAATTTTTATCGCGCGTTTTTGGATCCTGTCAAGTAGCTCCAAATAAGTTGTTGTGTACCTGTTTAAGCTAGTTTTTCGGAATTCGTGGATAGCCTGGCTTCGTCTAAGTCTCCACACACTTTGTTTGAATTTGAGCACTCTTTCTCTTTGTGAGCCTCTTCCAAAATCTGCATTCCAAAAAGGCGTCGTATATCAAACCACGAAATTCACTTTTTTCCATTTAAAAAAAAAAAAAATAACAAAAACAAAAGTTCTTCCGATCACTGAAAAAAGCTGAATGTTTGACAGATCTATTTGAATTTGTTTCTGCCTAGAACGAAACAAAGATGTCAAAAAAAAAAACCTCCATGACATCCAAGCGCCATCTTTCATCGAAGTCACTGACTTATTGAACCGCCCCCGTACATGCCTACCTATGGATTGATTCATAAATAATTGTTCTGCTAAAATACCAGCAAACGCAAACACAAGTCTATTAGCATTTGCCTCAGAATAGCGATGTTTGCATTTAAATGAAATTTTCATTTAAATTTGAGTGAAACTCTAACTTTAGTCGGCAGAATTGTTTTTTTCAAGATTTTTTTTTTTTTAACTTGCCATTAATTCAGTAGAATTTCTGCGGTTGATGAATATTTTTAACCGGCTCACCTAGGCAGGGTTTTGAAATATGTATGCAAATGTAGGTACGTCAACCTCATTCGGAAGAATTCTATTAATGTTAAGAGATCTGGTTATTATGATTGAATGAGCACACGAATTAGTCTAGACAGTCTGGATGTCCTTGTGGGCATTGAACACAGTTGAAATAAAATCAGGTGACTTAAACCTATTGGAAGGAATTGAGACATTTCATTGATTAAATAATAATAATAACATGGCCACTATTTCGCTGCACATTTTTTTTAACTAAAAAAAGAATATACATTAATCTTGGAAACTTCTGGAAATTCAGGGAACATCATTTTATCATTTGATTAATAATAATTGATTACAAATTGAAATCATTTAGATATAAACTTTGACGTTAATCCCGCTAGACTTAAAAATAAAACAACTTGCTGGCCTCAAGAATTTGGGGCAGTTTAAGGAATGCAGTTTTGGGTACCGCACGATCTTAACTGATGTGCTACCCGGAAATCCTATACGGACAGATGAAATTTGCCCCCTGGTCGACTTTGACATCCCCTATGTGGTGTCATATCCGGGAAGGGATGAGTGGCAAAGAGATGCAGTCACAGTAGCAAATGCGGTCGCTATATACACTGACGGCTCTGAGATGGGGGAGGGAACGGGTTCTGGCATTTTTTTCTGTTGATCCAGACCTGAGAGAGTCTATACGCCTTCCGGACACAAGCAGTGTTTTCCAATTGGAAGTTCTGGCTGTTCTAAGGGCGGCAGAGATAGTGCAGATGGGATCAATGTCGGGAAGGGATATCGCCATCTGCATTGACAGTCAGGCGACACTTAAGGCACTAGAATCTGTTAACATATTCTGCGATAGTCAGAAACTATCGCACAATGCTTAAAGCAGTATGCAGACGGAATCGAGTAAGACTGTGCTTGGTACCGGGACAACGCAAGAAAGGGAGGGGAAATGGAAAATAGTGGAGGTGTGAACATGAAACCACCCCTTGGCATTATTAAGGGAATAATCAATGAGAAGATCTTAAATATGGCTAACCTTAGATGGCAAAATTTAGAGGGGCATAGGGTGTCTAGATTACTTTGGCCTCATTTGGACAAGAAAAGAAGATCCAAGGAAATTCTCAAATTGAGCAGGGAACAGCTTAGAACAGTAGTTGGGATTATGTTGGGGCATTGTCTCCTAAGGAAGCATGCTAGGCGGCTTAGATTGGTAGATGTGGATATATGCAGGGTCTGTGGTGATCTACAAGCCGAGGAAGACATAACGCACATAATGTGTGAGTGCGAGGGTATAGCACGGAATCGTAGAAGGTTTCTAGGAGAACACGAGGATTTAGGGGAGCTGAGCGGCACAGACCACAGGAAGCTGGTAAAATTCTGCAGGAAGATTGGGCTTTGTCTAGGAAAAGTTTTTTAGGTTTTTAATTCTCCATTTGAAGTCTTGCTTTCAATTGGTTCCCTAATGATCGCGATGGGCCCTTCTGGTGCCTAGTGCTGTATGCGAATTGGATACCAATGTTTTAACCTAACCTAACCTAACCTAACCTTGACGTTAAATTAAAGCTTGAGCTGGAAATCACACTCAAGACTTAGAATTGCATGGTGATCAGATAAAAGGTATTAAGTTTGTTGCGGTATAATTATAACACAACAAGAGCCACTCTACGTTCCCTGACCCACCCTACCAAATTCCTTCTCTCTATTGGTTTGCGTGCTTAGGATCTGAAGAGGTGGAGGGGCAGCCATGGTACCATCAGCCATCGGCCCACTTCTCTGGACCCTCAGGGCAAAAACCACCACAGGTCACTAAGGCATGGGCAGGCGGTCCAACCCTGAAGAACCAGCTCGGCAGGTGGTCGACGAGTCGAGCAAACTGTGGCACCGAACCCAGACGGACGGTCTGCAAATGCGGTACGAAAACCACTCGCAGGACAGACGGACAGTCTGTAAGCACAAGCTGCGACATCGAACCCAGACGGACGGTCTGTAGGCACAACTGCGACAGCGAACCCAGACGGACGGTCTGCGACGATGGAGTGGGGTATGCATCGTTAAACACACTCCAAACAGACGGGCGGTCTGAAAAATACAGCGGCCGACACTTGAGTCGCTGTCACAACCAGACGATCGGTCTGGTATAGCAATTGGGGAGGGCGAGCGGACGGCCCCTTCCACAGACAATTGCAAAAGAAGTACCACCGTCACGGTACTGAGTCACGCACGATTGGGGGAAGATGACGCTCTATCCTTCAACTCCGTCGTGGGAGCACCGAAGGAGCAACAGAGAGTGTTGGCGGACGGCCGCGTATTTATACACTCCCAAACTATATCACAGACACCGGTCCTGAGGCGCAAATAAGACTGGGGGCAACAAACAGAACATCTGACCGAAACACAACGATGCCTGCGAGGCCAACATACACAATAAAAACAAAAAGAAACCATGTAACTACTGGCACAAGATCGGAACTCCCTTTCTACCCCCAAAACTGCGCGCAACCCCACCGAGATAAGTAAATAATATTAGCGCGATAATTCAGAATTTACTTACAATTTATTCACTCACTGCACTATTCCTGAATTGCTGGGTTTTCCAAGAGGTTTAGCTGGTGTCTGGTCCTAGGGATCTTCGTCATCCAATCCCTCACAGGTGGAAGCTTCTTTGGGGTGCACATTTTTATTTGGGGATTTTGAAGTGGGTTCCATAAAGATTGGACCCGTGAAAATAGCAAAACTATTTAATTTAATTCGACTCTTCGAATGTTTTGATTACGAACTGTCAAAAGGGGTACGTGCTGAATCGAGGCAGATCCAGGGTCGGTCGGAGGGTTTGTTCATTGCTGAAGACTTAGAGCAATGGGCGAATTCACTGAGTGAGAGGTCGCCTGAAGGGCATGAGAGCATTAGCGGGATCATGTCAGCGCACTAATGTGAGAACACATAGTGTAGCAGGAGACGACATGGACCGCAAAATGTCTGAGTATGCGTGAGGATGGGGGAGTACGAAACAGTTGGCAACTTCAGCGCCACAGCTGTCGGTTGGAACTGTCGTTGGCTCTGCTTCCCCAATGTATGTATGGATGTGTGAGTGAGGATGCCGGCCGGCCGAATGGACAAAGCCAGCTGACTAATCACTTCTTGGTTGTCCAGCAGTTGTGATAGACGTGTTGTTTCAAATCGGGGAGTTTAGTAACAAAAAAAGTATCCGAACATTCGAGGAAGTCGAACGTGAATAATATTGTGAAGTGGGTAAATTTTTGGGAGGTCAAGGATTTAGGAGAAGTCTTCACCTAGAGGAAGGTCAGCAGACAGGAGGGATCAGAATCCAACGATCCCAGGCGGGAATCAGGACTTCAGGAGAAAGGAACATTAAGTAGAGTGGTAGTGTCCGTGTAGTTTTTGGAAAAAAAAGAATGAAGAATCTGAAATCTCGGTAGGGTAGTGCTTTCACGAATCCCGGTAAGAGAAGGGGCCGCGAACCCCAGTAACTGACTTTTGTCCCCTTTCGGGAATATTCGATCTCGTGCCATTTCGACGGCAAGCCCGCTATTTGCACAACCGTTTCCTTACCGTGAAAATAAATTTACCGTTCTTCAACGGAGACGTTATAACGTAGTGGAAAAAAAATCTATCGTCTTTAATTTTTTCTTGGTTTTTGCTTTTTCTGCTCGTTGCTTTGGTTTCACAATTTCCCTTAAAATTGTGTGGCGCCCATTTTTTTTTTTGGCTTTATAGGTGCTCGATTCCCCGGAACTATAAAATCGGCTACCGGAAAATCAGCATATCCACTTGCTGGCTGTTGCACTCGCGCTCTTCGCACCTTCATTATCAGTTCTCATTTGACAGATCGGTAAATTTCGTTTCGGTAGTGGCGACTGCAAGTTCGCTATTACATTTAATTAATTTATTTCGGTATTTCCGCCAATTCAATTTTCTTGAAAAGTAGTGGCGCGTTGGATAAAAGTGCAACAAGTTGTAGTATAGGAGATCAAATATGGGGTAGCTATTCAATTTTAAAACATACACCTCATTTGCGATCAACCTTTTACTGCCACGCTTATCCCCGGTCCACATCCCACAGAAAGAGTCTTTTAGAGAATTTCATTAAAAATTAAAAGAACTCTTCTCAAAATCTTTATGCAAATCACTGTTACGTATTTTTCTGCACAAAATGCGTCTTCTTAACCGTATTGTGAGGGGCATTCACAGGGAATGTGTTCTTCCTCCAGACCAATCCTTCATGGTGTCTCTGAGCACACATTCAATTTGTTAAGATGATATCTCAAACCACAATTGCCTGTCAGGAAGATCACCAGCTTCATAATACTTGTCTTATCTTATATAAGAATTGCATTAGAAGAGTAGGGCCTACTAATCCTTTTAGATTGTCAGAGCCCGGAACATTTTCGCAATGGGCTAGGCGCAGTTCGAGTCCTAATCATTAATCAATCCTTTGATTTTGAGCCGATCCTAGCTAGTTCATCCGCAGATTCGTTGCCAGCTTTTGCCTGCTGCCCATCCACTTTCAGATTAATTAAATCGAAAATAATAATAATAGAAATAAAAAATAATAATTAAATTAAAAGAAACTGCAATTAGTTGAGATGCAATATTAGATATTAAGGGCTTTTAGTTTAGCTCAAACAAAAGAGAAAAGGATATCCTTTCCATAATGCTGATAGAAACAGCAACTTTATCAGACTTTAGACCTTTTGATAATTTTTATTCAATCGATGAACTTATTGCGATAGCTTATGGCATGTAAAACGAAGCGGATGAGTAACTTCCAACCGCCTGCTCCATTTGAGAACGGCAGACACTCATCAGATGTTAGAAAGCTTTTGGCAAAATACAGTCTTCGGATTTCTTGGAGTATTGGGCGACACGGCCATGAAGTGCAGAACATCTTGCCTTTGGTTGAGATTGCAAAGGGTACAGCTAGCGGTTATGTCAGACCTATGCGGCCTGTAGTTCAGGTCTAGCATTTCGGTGTGAATCTTAAAGATAAGAGGCATTTCCGTAACTGTGAATCTACTATTGAAGTAATTGTCCGAGTCTGGACGGGCATGACACTATTTATGCCGAGTCGAAACTGGTTTCCGACATTCAGTGGAATAAATGCAAGAACCAATGCACGGGTGCTTGTCCGGTCGATTTTGAGAAGGCTTTCGACATCGTATGGTCAGAGGGACTTTTCTACAAGTTGACCAGGCGGGGGTTGCATAAACCTTTGCTATATGTAATTTATAATATGCTTATCTGAAAGAAGTTCGTTGTCAAATGTGGCAACGTGACTTCGAGCATAGTCTTTGAAATTTAAAACGGTTTACAGCAGGGGGCGGTGAATACTCCGATCCCGTTTAACATTTACACGAGTGATCTTGTGGGTTCACTCAGACATGCTATATCGTAAGCCGACGATTCGGTGGCATAGAGATCAGGTCCTAAAATCGAGGTCATTAACATTCTTTTGCAGCGTGACTTCGATCAAATTAAAGGATATTGCGACGGGAAGTTGGAAATCAACTTTCAGAAGACGGAAACAATCTTGTTCAGAACTCCATTGTCTGGGGCCGCTAGGGATACTAAGAAAAAAACTGGAAGACCAGTATCTGTATTTCGATAGACATATAGTTGCTTGTCTTGCTGGGGCCAAGAAGGCTTATGCTCTGAAAAGAAGACTGTTTCATAGCAGTCAACTTGATTCCAGAGTGAAGGCCATATGCTAAGTATATCTTATAAGGCCGATCATCGCTATGGCTGTCCAATGTGGTTTAATAGAGCGCCTAGTTATATGGAAAAGATTTGGGTTTTGGAGAGACAATGTCTTAGGGCATGTCTTCGGTTGTTCCGAAGGCCTAAATCCAACTATATAAAATACTATCCCAACAAGGTCCTATAGGATGGGGCTCAGTTCAATAGGATTGACAATTTCCTCATTAAGGTGACTCGAAGGCACGTTGCAAGAGGGCCAGCGACAATAGCCTGCTCTTTGGGGCTTACTACCCCAATGAAATGTACATAAAGATTACGCTCCGGGTAGGAGTCAACATGCCCTCTCTGGACGGCGCGTTACTCTAGGTAACATCTTCTTAGTTTGTAAGTTAAATTAAATTAGCTAGGGCGTTTTTGGGAGAGGCTGCGCTGGCCAACTTGTGCTTCCATAAGGTGATTGACGCTGTAAGGCTTCAGTCGGCTTACGGCGGCGCGTTTGCACGTTGACGACTGCCACGCGCTCAGAAAGCAATTGGGATTTTGATTTTGCGTAAGGCAGCGAGTGTGAGTGGCGACGGTGTAGAGGTTAGTGTGTTGGCTTGTGACCCGTGCGGTGCAGGTTCAATCCCCATGGAGAACAACAACATACGCCACCCATTCTCATGCCTCTACATCAAAAGGAGGATTTCTGCCTGGTAGTTCAATGGACCGTTACCGAGTCTGAGTGCTCTGGGATTTGGATTTCCTTTTTTCTTAAAAAAAAGGCAACGAGTGCTCATATTCTCACCAATAGTTAGAATACGTTAAGTAGTTTAAGTAAGTAGAGTAGGTAGTTTGTAATTTTGTTTTAATATAAAATATAAAATTGAAATAACGATGCCGAGTTTTTTTTTTTAAATTTTCTAGATGAAAATTTCTAGAATTTGCTAGATGAAAGTAATTGTCGGATTCTAAGGAATAATTGAGTTGCTTGAGCATTAAACTCGCCGAATATGCTCTGGCTGGATCAACGAAACTTTTGTACAACCCGTGCCGACACACAGTCGTAAAATAATTGCTTCCATTCATCCGCATTGCTTCTCGATAGATTTAAATGAGAGTTATATGCAGCGGCTTTGTCATACCATTCCTTAAAATGTGATTGAACACACGAGAGGGACACCTGCAAAATTTGTTTTTGGAGGTTGGATGTCGGTCACGCAACACTTTACAGATAAAGTTTGCACTGGCTTTCAGGTTTTTTTTTATGTAGATGTAAGGAAGTCCAGACTCCACATAGAGGGCATAACTCGGTGTATAGTTTACTACTTCGATGTTATTGCCATTCAGGGTCCATGTACCCTCGCTCCTGCCCACACAATTTTGTTTTTTAAACAGCATTGCATGGTTGCCACTGGACTGGAAAGTCAGGGAAAGTCAGGGAACGAACTTTTGGTCAGGGAATGTCAGGGAAAGTCAGGGTATTTCAAAAAAAAGTCGGAAAATTCCCTCTGTGTGTATTTTTTTTATAATATTGAACAAAATTTTTATGTCGAGCTCTGAAGTTTACCCACACAACATTTTATTTGTGAAAAGGAAGACAACTTTATATCTTTTCTGTTCTGTGCAATATTTTTGAATAAAATTTATGTGGTTTTCCATTGGGAGCAAAAATATTACTTTTCATGAATCCACTTTTTTTCTTATTTTGGGATCACAATTCGCAGATCTCGATATCTTTCAAGATATACCTACGCACCATTTCACTTATCCGCCATTATTATCTAATAATGTACATATATACATTTTTAATTTGATTGATTGAGACGATTTTGGTTTCGAGAAAGTATAGCGTTTGCACGCAGTTGTATTAATTGCTAAACAGCTAATATGGAGATGCCAAGTAGCATTGAAAAGCATATCAATCCTATTTTTCGATCCATGCGCTACGAAAAGTCTGAGATAATGCTTAAATGGAAAACCACATCTTCATGCTTTCCGAAAAAAAGACGTGCAAACTTATACATCAAAAATCAAAATAGTCTATTTCGATTGACTTTGTTTAGCTTATTTACTTATTTTACTTTACTTATTTTACTTTCGACAAGACCGATTCCATTGTCGCCGAGATAAGGTGGTGTCTGTATATTATTTCCACCAGAGCGTCCTTGAACTCGGCTGTTTAAATTAGGGATCTTTTTCGACTGATGTTCCCAGACAGCCAAATTGCTCAAAATTTAAAGTTAGGAAGAACTAAAAGTTCTTACGTTATCAACCACGGTATCTCCCCATATTTCCATAACAATCTTTTGGATAAAGTAAACAAATGTGACGACTTTGTTATATGTTTTGACGAAGCACTGAACAAAATAGCTCAGAAAGGACAAATGGATTTATTTGTCCGTTTTTTTGACGAGTCAAAAGGAATTGTTTGCAATAGGGACTTAGAAAGCGAGTTCATGGGATCTTCAAAGTCAGATGACATTTTAAAACATTTTGACAATGGAATCCGATTTTTGAAAAAAGAGAAACTTTTTCAAGTATCTATGGATGGCCCAAACGTAAATTTATCTTTTTTAAAGAAATTATAACAACAGCGAAATGAAATTGATCCGGATGGTACGCAGCTACTAGAATGTGGTGTGTGTGGTCTACATGTAATACATGGAGCCATGAAAACCTGAATATTCTTTTAAGGCATCTTTATTACGTTTTCAAAGACAGTCCGGAAAGAAGAAGCTTATTTAACTCCAAAACTGATTGTACTCGATTTCCCCTGAAATATTGCTGTGTACTCGAAAACAAAATCTGTTTAGAGAGATGCCTGAACATTTTTGATGAGTTGAAGCACTTTTTTTCTATGACAAATTCAGATTTACCAAAAACAAGGCCAATTGAAAACGTAAAAAAATACTTCCAAAACAAATTGTTAGACTGCAAATATGCATTTTTCCATACAATTACATCTGATTGTGAACCATTTTTATCAAGGCGAGAAACCATTGATATTTTACATTTATGAAGATCTCCTCATAATGGTTCAAAACTTATTGTATCGCATCGTCAAAAAAAAGTATATTAGCGAATGCTCCATAGGATCTCAACTTTTGTCCATCGATCTTTTAAGTGAATCCAATCTTCTGGAAATAAAAAACGTTGACGTTGGCTTCAAGCAACGAAAATCATCAATGCAATAAAACAAAAAGACAATTTTTCGGAAAAAGATATTTTAAAATTTAAACTGGATTGCCGCAAAATTATTATAAGCACAATATCAAAAATCGAAGAAAATACGATTTGATTGCAAACGTGAGCAGTCTTAATCCTAGAAATATTTTGAAAAACAACGGTTCTATAGTAAAGGATTCAAAAATTTGCTTCAAATTTTATATAATGCCAACCGATTGTTTGATACATGCGCGGAAGGGCAAAATTGCAATACATAAATGCATGATCAGATGCAAAGACAGCCCTAGAAGAGGAGTACAAAAGCTTTATAATCAACGAATCTACTTGTAGCGTTGATGAGTTCTACTTTCAGCTTTTTGGCAAAAATGTATAGATCTTTGGCATGTTATAAAAATGTGTTGCATTTTATCGCACGGAAACGCCTCAGTTGAGAATGGCTTCTCAATTAACAAGACTCTTTTGGTCGAAAATCTCCTTAAGGAGTCACTAGTCGCTCAGAGAAGAGTCTTAAATGGCGTGAAAGAGGCTGGGGGAGTGGAAATAAATTCAAAATTAATATTTGATGATCGATCCTCTCATAGCCGCTATACACAGCAGATGTAAACGTTTAAAAAGAAAAAGGGAGGAAGAAATAAAAAAAACTTCATAAGGAAAAAGCAAAAATTCGCATTCAAGCCCAGGTTGAAAAAGAGAAAATAAATTATGAACTCTCCCTTTTAAAAAAATAAGGTATATCCTGTTCTCAACTGATTGCTTCATTGATATTTTTTAAAGAAAATATTTAGAGGTATACAATTTGTCTGTTCTTTAAATATTTGGGACTAGTGTTTAAATGCGTCATTTTTTTTGCTATATTTGCAAAATTTGGTCAGGGAAAACTTTAAAACTGGTCAGGGAATATTAATAATAGTGGCAACCATGCATTGGAATGATCACATATTCGATATCGCCAAGAACGCAGCGAAATGCCTAGACTTCCTTAAGCGATGTCAGAATTATTTCACCCCTTCTGATCTGGCTACAGTTTATAATTGGATTTTTTGTATTAATCTTAAGACCGTATTTGTCGCAATATTTCTTCGGCTTATTTATTTTATGTTGGAGTGTAAACGGGCTTTGAGAAAGAATTGCCAGTTCATCAGCATAAAGTAGCACTTTAACTTCCGCATTACCAGCTCACACCACCTGGTATACTCTGACAGGTATCATCAATATACAATGAGAAAAGAACCGGGCTTAATATGAAACCTTGCGGAACACCAGAA
The DNA here is from genome assembly GCA_949715645.1 of Portevinia maculata. Taxonomy (NCBI): domain Eukaryota; kingdom Metazoa; phylum Arthropoda; class Insecta; order Diptera; family Syrphidae; genus Portevinia; species Portevinia maculata. The sequence goes on along the minus strand of OX454528.1, from coordinate 115,649,234 downwards.
CTTGTGGCGAAGGTGTTTGATGTGTAAATGCTATTTTGCACATTTTGTATTTGACAGACATTTTCCTTTTATTCTTACATACTTTGTCGATAAACCTAGTGTTGACAGTTTAAATAACAGATATCTTTGATGTACCGAATCGAAATCATCCTTAAAATCAACAAAAAAAAAGTATAAAACTACGTTTTTATGCTTGTTTTGTAGTCGCAGCAGAGGTTTTTGAACAGAAAGTAGCACAAATAGTCCACCACGTCTTATTCTTCGTTTGACCGTTGCCAAGGACAGCGGTTTATTCCTTGTTTTATTTATTTCGGCGCGTATTTAGGTTAATTTTTTCGCCTACTTTGTTTGCTTGTTGTGACTATTAGCCGATCCTCGTGTTAAGTTGTAGCTCTATGCCGTCTTGTCTGTGGTTTATCCTAAACTTCCTCTTTGAGCCTGTCGTTCAATGGTACTTTGAAAGCGGAACCTAGATACCTACAACTGTAAAGAAACTTCCAGCTGCGATTTGGCTTCTTTAAGAAGGGTTATAATAGCAGATCGTTCCTCGATTTATGGTTTCTGCGGCTTTTCCCATTTTTCATGATATGTTTACTCAATACGTGAAGAATCTCAAAAAAAAGTATGGCTCAAAGTGTGGCTTTTCTGTAAGTCCCTCGCATTGCAGGTCGACACATTTTGGGATTTGAAAACCCTCTTGATGTAAAGAGGCAAACAAGTGCTGAGTCAACAACCAAATGTCATAAAATTAAATAATTATGAAAACCTTAACAATTTTCAATAAAACACAAAAATGTCCATTGTTCAAAAACGTGGGTGTAAAATTTGGCAGTGTAGGTAAAGCATAAGATGCCTGGTGTAAAATTTAAGGATATCGACCAACACGCTGTTATCAAGAACGTTGCCATATTCTTGATGAAGACTGGCAAGCTAAATATTCCAGAGCAAATTCACATTATCAAGACTGCCAAGTTCAATGAACTTTCACGAAAAGAATTGCGTAAACTACAAAAAAGTAAATTTCTTAAGAAAAACTGTTCAAACCACTTGCACTCCAGTCCTACGCCAATTTTGTCCCACTTTTAAGATATTTTCATACCATTTACCCATTACCATATACCAAATCGTTTATTTTACATTTAAGAAATAAAATATTGCGTGACAAAGCAATAAAATGAAACATGCTGCGACAGCCACATTCAATCGCAACAATCACGGCAGAATATGGCATTCGGTGCTGCAATATATCGCTGACGATATCCCCAGAAACGTTCACATGCATAAAGTGATATTTATATCCGGGTTGTCCGCCTACTAAAATATATATTTCAGAAAAGGTTTCTTGAATTATGTAGAACAACTTTTTTACCACATTCCAAACACTCCCAAAAAGTTCAAAAAATTCGCCAGAATCAACAAAAAATCTGCTTGAAATCGAAACGTTTTTTTTTTGGTGAACCTGAAATGACGAATTTTTTAAGTACATTTTTTCGGAGACAAAAAGGCCGGAGGTGTGAGAAAGATGTTTAAATTTAGAAAGTATAAAAATTCGTTATAAATTTTAAAAAATGCATGTTTAGTAAAAAAATTATACAACATATTTGCATAGTTTCGAGTTTAAGGATATTTGATATTTATTATTAATTCAGAAACGCTGTACATCAAGATAAACTTATGATTAGTGCAGGATATAAATGGCACAATATAACATTTAATGGCAAGAATGCTTTGTTGAAATTAATGAAAATAAAAAAAATACATGTACTCGTAGGTACCTATATAAGTAAAATAAAAATAAATTTAGAGTACAACAAAATAAAAGCGCAAAAAAGACATATAAAACAAGAAAGTTAAATCAGTTCAAACTGGAGAGGTGTTCGAAACAAACTGTTAGGAATTTACGGCGTTCGATTAAGGACTTCATAGGAATGGGTAGACCATTCCAGAGCTTGACAGCAAAAATTAAAAATTGGCTGCGTGATGTCAAGGAGGTAAATGAAGCAGGACGTAAGACTATGTAGCGATTTGATGAGCAGAAATTAATTTTATAGTAGTAGTAATTTAAATAGATAGGTTCCTTCACGTGAATTGTTTTGGAGAGTAAAGCACAGCAACGATATTTGAAGAAAGTCTCCAAGTTACATCCAAGGAGTTGACGAGCTTCAGATGAAATATGATCAAATCTACGAAGATTGAAAACATACCGGGCAATTGAGTTGAAAGCAACTTTCAGTTTTTGAAGCGAGTATGAGTCAGGATCGGCAAACAGCCACAGCCATATGATATTACGGGTATTATTAGTGCCTTTACCAATTTCAGTTAGACTTGGGTAGGTTAAATTGTTTTTGTAATAGATAAACCACGTAGCGATGCATATATTTTATTAATTATTGAATTTATGTGAACATCCCATGTCAACTTAATGTTAAAGATAATTTCCAGATTTTTTGCCTGGTTAAGACATTCAACTTGGCAGGAATTTAAACAGATAGGAGGAAAATCGGAAAGATGTGGTTGATGTTTGGATATTGGTATGGCTTTTGTTTTGCTGGGGTTCTGCTTTAGCCCATTGTGAGTTGACCGCTCGAAAATAGAACACAGATCGTCGTTTATTTTTGCAACAGCATCTTCAGTCATGCCAATAGGAAAGCTTATGTACAGTTGAACATCGTCAGCATATTTATGATACTGACAATGTAATAAAACGGAAGGTAAATCATTAATAAATATAGAGAACAATAATGGACCAAGAAGAGATCCTTGAGGAACACCACAGTTAACAGGAAGAAACGAAGACAGTTTACTATTACATGAAACAGCTTGCAAGCGATTAGTCATATATGAATAAATTAATTTGTTAGAAGTGTCAAAGAAGTTAAAATATGTCATAAGTTTATCACAGATAATATTTGGATTAACACAGTCGAATACTTTAGAAAAGTCAAGTAATGATAATTTGCTTTATTTAACTGTCAATGTTCTAAGATGTTCTAGCTTTAAAAGTGCCCCAACTCAATATTATAACTTGACAGGTGGCATATGTATATATATATATATATATATATATATATATTGTCGAGGTGCGTGACTTTCTACACTCTATTGTCCATTGTACTGCCAGAAAGACACACCACTTTAACTGAAATTTTCTCGTTTTTCTAAAAAAACATAGGGACGGGCTACAGTCCGCTTGGGCGAACTGTTGGATACCTTATTCTTATTCCTATCCCTCATAAGTGGGCGTGACAAAAGTCTAAGTATGGTTGAATTGTTAAGAACACTCTACATACATATTTTGTTATATAACATTTAAATGATTTTATCGAAAAAACGAAGCTTTTGTAAAAAAACGCTCCCTAGCTCAAACTTTGGTTTTCCAATAAAATTGTTTTATTTAATTGTGGGCGTGTCAGTAATATAGTAACTTGTAGGGGTCTACGGGCAATATTAAGGTATGATACAAACTATGCCCTTAGAATAGGGTATACAAAAACGAATAGGCGCTTCAGTGATGAAGAGCCTAGGTTTACAGCACTCACCACATCAGCACCAAATACCTGCCGCCTGATACGCGCAAAAGCAGGACAATCACAAAGGAATCGTTTCGCAGTGTCATCGTTTTCTCTACAGACTTCTCAGTTGGTGGTGTCGCTTAAGCCTAGCACCTTAAGATGCTTGGCAAAAGAGTAAATTGTCTGAAGTCTTTTCTGTTGAAAGAGAAGAATGCCGCAGTTTTTTTTACAGGCGTCGTCAATTCGTTTAGTCTCTCTGCCTCCTGGAGAGAGATGCCACCTGCGATTGTGTCCATATGAAACACAACCGTCAATGGAAGCCCTGACCGAGGACGCAGGCAGACATAACGCCCGTTCAGGTCCTGGAAAGTCTTCTTCTAAGCCCTATCTAGCTAGTTCATCGCAGTCCTGATTTCCTGTGATCCCGTAATGACCGGTGACCCAGACAAGTCTAATTGAATTCAGCCTTCCGACCGAATGCAGAGAGATCTTGCATTCACAACTCATTTTGGAGGGGTTAAGGGGTTAAGCAAGGCTTTAAGCGCAGCTTGACTGTCGCTACAGACGCAAATACTCCCCTCCACCTGATCCTTGATTGGTTTTGGAAACATCATTTGGAAGACTCGACTGCGTTCCTTTCCAGGCTCATTCTGTGCAGAGCCGGTCCTGAACACGAGAAAAGTCGACTTCGTAATTGCGCATCAGCCGAAGTTCCGGTGTCATTGCATCGGACGGGGTATCCATAACACAGGAGTTAAAGGACAAGGCCTTATGGCTTCTCTTCAGGAGGGTGTTTATGACAATGAATAATTAATATGTTTCAATCATGTGTGCTTAAGATTATTTACAGCAAAAATTAAAAAGAAATTATAGAGAAAATAAAAAATAAAAAGAAACAAAAGTTTAAAGATTCAAGGTTAAATTCCATCGTCTATTTTTACTACATTATCGACTCTAAAAAGTATATTTTTAATTTCCTTTTTCTAATGTTAGGTTGTTCAATATTTCTTATTTGATGGGGCAGAGCGTTGAAAATTTTGGGCATTGTATACCTCAACTGTTATCTGCCGTACTCATTGACAATAGGTTCTACGCGTTTCAAACCGATGACTTATTGGTGTTTGCAAGTTTTTGTCATGACACCATCTTCCTACTATATTGAACTCGGACTGCATCTCCATTTCTGCTTCTTCCAGGGACGGATGACAATACTACGATTGTCGTGTCATCTGCATAGACAAATGGAATACTTCTTTTCAAACACTTCAAAATTTCATTGGTGTATAAAATAAAAAGTAGAGGGGCAAGCTTAGAGTCTTGTGGAACCCCATGCAGTACTCCCAATTCACTGCTATTGGAATTGTTGACTTTAACCTGGAACGTTCTTTTTTTCAGATAGCTCCAAACCAGTCAGATATCTTCCCTCTAATCCCAATTCTTCCTAAGGCATCGATAAGTTTTTTTTATGGTCCAGGGTATCGAAAGCTTTGCTAAGGTCCAAGAATAGAACTAACGCGTGATGTTAGAGACATACATCCCCTTGGAGTTTTGCGAAAGCAGCAGTAACGTATTTGCGTGAAAGCTTATTTCACCAAACAACCGATGCGTATGCTAAAAATGGTCTCATCATAGCCGTATAAATCCATAGGACTCTTGCCGAAAATGCCCTTGCACTGCCAGAAAATCGACAGAGCCTTGGCTGTCTTCAGCTCAACATGTTTGAACCTGCTAGAAGTTTGCTATATAGGATGGCTCCCAAACATTTTGCTTCATTGGAGTGTTGGACTGTGACGCACTGGTTGAGTCAACCCGGTTCGAGTCCTCCTCCACGTAAAGAAAACAACCTCAGTTTTGAGCGGATAGGCTGCGGGCCCATTTCTAGTGCAACATTCGTCGATTACGTTTATGGCCGCCTGCGCTTTGCCACAGACAGTCGCTAGGCATGATCCAACAGAAAGCACGGCAACATCATCCGTGTATGCATGAACGTAGACGTTAGAACTGTTGATTGCGTTCAACAGAGTCGACCAGCTTGCCCCACATCAGTGGATGCCTTGCGGGCGTCTCTGTTTACCCCCGCCACCACAGAAGGGCCAAAATCCGCATCCGCAACCATCGTTCTATTCATTAGCATTGCTTTGATCCACAGCACCAATGAGTCGTCTACGCCGTGCTGTCTGGTAGAGCTACACATGCTGTCAAAAGCACCCTCAATATCGATAAAAATGCCTATCGCACATTCTTTTTTGTCAAGCGCGCTCTCAATTCTACCAACTAGATTTTGGAGCGCAGTCTCGCAAGATTTTCCGCGTTGATAGGCATGTTGCATCTGAGATAGGGAGTGCAATCGCAAAGCAGCTTTGCGCACATGAAGCTCGACCAGTCTTTCCCCGCTTTTCAGCAAGAAGGAAGTCAGACTGATTGCTCTGAAGTTCTGTGACATACATAAAAATAAAATGTGGCATTCATACGAGTATCTATTTTAAAATATACACCTGCGGTTAGCCCCTATGCGTGTTACTTGAAATGTTAAGGAAAAAAGAAATTATTTTTACGACAGTGAGCTGATATTTTCGTACCGCAGCTGATAGTGGGTGTATTTTATCCTCTCAAGATTTTTTCATTGTTTTTGTGGCTCAATTTTATTTATTTTCCTTCCTTTTCGTAGCTAAAAATGTATTTTTGTATCTTTCATGTCTTGGAATAGATAAAAGGTGATTGCCCCCTGAGCCTTTAATCGGGCGAAAGTAAAACCAAACAAAAAACCATCACCTGCCAATTTTTGAAATCACATAAAGAACCGGTTTTTTAAGTACACTTTGTTTTATGTAAATAAATGAAAGTAATAAAAAAAAACGTCGGTACTTTGCCATTTTCCAGTGTCCATGAACTCGCCCAAAAAAATGTAACAATTCCAGAAGCATTCATAATACAACCATTATTGATTTCTTGTGTTCTGAGTTTTTTATTAATAATATTTTCCCGTTTTTTTTCACCTTCATTCCTATTTTTTTAATTATAGAAATAATTGCATACCAGAATTGTGTATATAGAAACAAATGAACATGAACCAACACTTACCGGTTGATTAATAATTCCGATTTTGCGTTTAAGTGAGCTCATTTTGGAGAGTAAAAAAAAAATGTTTAATTGGATCGTATACGAGATACAATTTTTCGTTTGTTAATTCATTATGCGGCCTGTGTAGAGATTACATTTGTTTTTGAAAATGATAAACCAAATCGTCCACACGTCATAACCAAAAGGTTAACAATGTGTAATCATTCTAAAAGAGTTTGGAAATTATCATAGAGCTACGCTTTTTGTCTGGTATTATTTATATATGAAAGGGCTGCGGGGATTTGATAAATGAACAATCGATTTTGTTAAGCTTTTATTTACATATATACAAAGTGTTGGCGTTGCGAAACTGGTGAGGCTTACTCATGCAGTGACAAGTTATAAGATTCGATCGTTACACTCTGTTTTTGATAGTGGGTTCAATAATCTTACTTAGGCAAGTCATGGTCAAGCTTATCTGGAGGTGTTAACATGTCTTTCGGATAAGTCTTACTCTTATTCTGGGTTCAGGGATTTGGTTGGCGATAAGTTAACGATCAAAATTAATTATGGACTGATGCAATATTATATTGACACGTGAATTTCCGTGAAAGTAGACCAAATCCATTCGCATTCCATTTAAAAGCTTCAGTTTTACATACTAAGATGAACCTGTATCTGTCTAAACGTGACATTTGTTTACATCAGCGGTTGTTATGATATCGTAGGCTGTGTCTTTGTGAGTGTGCCAATTCCATACATAAAACGTCAACAAGTCAACAAGCTGTGGAAAAACTTTGTATTAGTAGCACACACTTTGCATAGAGATTTGTGGGAATTTTAACGAAATACTTCAGGGTTTTCCCTGGTTTTTTTTTTATGAAATATAAGTTGATATTTATTTCAATCCTTAGGTGATGATGAGATGAGCAATAGTGAATATTATCAGCGAAATGACCTCCACCTGCACATCCAGGCTAGGTAAGGTTATGTTTTTTTTTTTTTAAAGGAAATCCAAATCCCAGAGCACTCAGACTCGTTAACGGTCCATTGTAATACCAGGCAGAAATCCTCCTTTTGGTGTAGAGTCATGTAAATGGGTGGCGTATGTTGTTGTTCCCCATGGGGATTGAACTTGCACCGCACGGGTCACAAGCTAACACACTAACCTCTACACCGTCGCCACCCTTAAGGTTATGTTAGTCAGGGTTATGACGCTATTCGCTATTGTCATAGGATTGTCCTATGATAGGACACTAGGCACGTATTAAATATAACTGTGGTGGTATAAATGTGATGACCGAAAGTTCCTGAGCGAATAAAGGCAACAAATCTCTAGAAGCTACAGAAAATTGACTCTCTCGGTGTGAAAGGTGCGATGCGCACTATTGTTGGGCTTTCTTACTAATTTACTTAACGTGCTCCTGACCCGTGATGAGTGTCTGCCTGAGACACTGCAGCCTTTTTTCCTCTGCGATCCTGGGCACGCTGAGACCGAGCGCTCTGGCATCCGCGATGGATTGGTCTTCCTTGCCTTCCCCAACCAGGGAGATGGGAGTCGAAGATCCTCTTGGCTGGAGCATTATTATCCATTCGCTCAATGTAGCCGAGCCAGTGTAGTCGACGAGATTTAGCTTTTGGACTACATCCACATCTTGGTACAGCTTATAGAGATCGCGGTTATATCTTCTCCTCCATTGGCCCTATTCGCACACAGAACCAAATATCCGATAGAGTATTTTGCTTTCAAAAGAACCCAATATTAGCTCCCGTTTTGTACTTATCCTCCAGCACTCGGCACCATAAAGCAGGACCGGTAGGATTAAGGTTCGATAGAGCATGTCCTTCTATTGAGAAGTTTTGGACCCATTTGTTTCGCTATATATAAATCTTCGCCGGATCTCCACTAAGGTATCATTCGTGGAGGTGATGTTTACTCCTAGGTAGATGAACTCTTTAACTACCTCGAAGTTATTGCTATCAACAGTGACGTTTTGTCCTAGGCGGTGGGCAGATGTTTGTTTGTTTGTTGATAGCATTTACTTGGTCTTGTCCTCATTTACTTCAAGTCCAACCAACTTCGCCTGTTCTTCAATCGCCGTGAAAGTTTCTAACACTGCACACTGGAAACGGCCGATGATGTCGATATCGTCTGAATACCCCAGTAGCTGGGCGGATCTATTGCATATAGTTCCTTTCTATTTTCTCCATAACAAGCTTGAAGAAGTCAAATGATAGCGCATCTCCTTTCTGAAATCCGGTACAAGTTTGGAATAATTCGGCAGAGCTGCTTCCAAACTGCACATTACACCGCGTGTTTTCAAGTGTCACGCGACACAACTGGAGCAGTTTTGCCGGGACCCGGAATTCACCAAGTAGAGCTTCTGACGGTGAATGGTAACATATGCGGCTTTAAAGTCGATGAAAAGGTGGTGGGTCTCGACTAGAAATTCATAGGTCTTTTCCAGGAATTGCCTTAGTGTGAAGATTTGGTCCTTTGGTCGATCTGCCGAGCCGGAAGCTACACTAGTACGTGCCGATTGGTGTGTTGCAGAACGGCCTCAGACTTAAAAATCTTCATTAGAACGACGGCTGCTAGATACGCTATTAAGTTGCAGCTGGAAGACAAGTTTAAACCAGGTGACCCCATGAGGTCTGAACTGAAAATACTTGAATCAATTCCGAAAACTGAAATATTTAGCCCTATCATGAATAAGTTTTCCTCCGTAATTTTTCCCATTTTTAAAAACTATTCAGCCCTATTGTGAATTCTGATGGAAAAAAAAGTTTCCTCGGAAAATCGGAATCAATCTTCCTGGAAAGTACAAGGACAAGGGTAAGTTCGGTTTTGTGGGGGCTTACACCCAGACCAGAACGATCTGCCATCTCGTTAGCTTGATATTCATCAAGATTTTCCAAAAATATGAGCGAAATAACAAAAATGTCCAGGGGAACTTCCTTTACGGTAGCAATTATTCGGGGGAACATTTTTCGAAAATCATTCACGACATTTCGTTCACGATAGGGCTGACTGTCATTTCGGGGGGAACTTTTTTATTAAATGTCCGTGAAAGAATAAAGACGCAAGTAATTTATATCCACAAATGTTTAAAATCACGTATTTATTTCATCACAGGTCAATTTTACTTAGATAGATATTTTTTTAGATAGATAGATAGATAATTTTTTATTTCATTCGTTTCATTTTCATTGCGTGATTCATTGAGAAGAATCATAAAATGATACTTAATACAAAATAAACAAATAAGAAAGTATAAGAAAGGTTAGTGGCATTCAGTATTTATATACAAAGATAAAATAGTGTAGAATGACACTTCAATTGGATAAATTATACAAGCTAAAATTTGGGTGGGGTGACCCAATAATAAAAATTTAAAAACTAAAAAAGTAAAGAAAAAAAAAAATTTAAACAGAAAAGGAATTGTAATAACAAAAAATTTAAAAAGTAAAAAATGTAAACCAAAGTTAAACCATTATATTAGAAGTAAGAGATTCTAAAGCTGCATAGTGAAAACTGAAGAACCACATTTTAACTCATTTTAAGAACATTCCTGGAATTGCTATTGTTCTGATGGACAGAGGAAGTTCATTAAATAACCAGTAAGACAAACAGAGAAAAAATTACGATAAGCAGTAGTGCAAAAATTGGGTACAGATAACGTGTTCGAAAGGTTTCCACGAAGATTGTAACGAGATATTAAACGAAAATTAAGATTACCAGACTTCCTAAAGAATATTTTTAACACCTTAAAACAATACAAATGACGGACAGGAAGAATTTTCAGGGCACAGAACAAAGGAAAGCTAGAATGCATACGAGGTTTTCAACAAATTTGTCTTTGAACGTATTTTTGAAGAACCAACAGAGGATGTATTTTATTTCGATATACACCACCCCAACAAGCAATTCCATATTGTAACTTGGAATGAAAGATACCATAATAGATTGTCAGTAAAAGCTTGGTAGAGCAAACGTTACGCAAATAAAAAAAATGTCGGAGAGTACATCGCAAATAATTTTCAATGTGTTAATGTGATTCACAAAATTAATTCTAGAGTTAAGAGTAAGCCCCAAATATTTAAATTCACTCTTTCAATTTGGAAACATTTATCACTACAGGAAACATTATAACAAAAAGAGGGAAACGAAGAGCCGGAATCACAATAGCAACTAGACAGTTTATATCTAAGACATTCAGGTGCAAGAAAGTCATATCTTCTATAGTTATATTTTTTATGCACTAACCGAACATATTTTTCATAAATTTATTTCATAAATCGTTTCCGAATCTTTCTCTAATACGGTGTACTTCGTTCAGGTACTGTGAATAATTTTTTTGTTTGTGGCAATGAATTTTGAAAACATACTTAAACCTACATATTTAATATTCTTATAGATTCATTTTCTAACTTACATTTTAATCCATTTAAAAGTCAAACTTTACTTTTTATTATAAGAAACAGGAACGAAAATCTCTCTAAAATCTGCTTTTCCGGAATGAATTAATCTGTCAACATGGAGATTCACACCAGCGGAATTTATTTCATGGGAATAAAATCATTGGGGACAATTCAAATTCCGCGCAATTCACGATAGAGCTGATTCTGTTCCATCCGGACACTATTGTATCGAGACATTTAAAAATAAGAAAAATCACAACATTCCAATGTACAATCTAAAGAAATCAACTGGAAGGCTGCTGGCATCTTACTTAAAGTATATACGAGTATATGAGCTGAACTAATTTTTTCCGAAATCTTGTTGGTGTCTTTAAATCGGTGTTAAATTGTCATTGTCTGTCCCTCCCACATTACTTTTACTTTAGTATTTTCGATTTACGTATATTAATATACGTGTATGTTTATACGTGCCTGTCTGCCTCATAGATAGAAGCCCGATTAGAGGTCTAAAAATAAGCTTGTGTACAGCTGGTAAAAGCTTCAAATTTTAAATCAAAGGTTAAAATCTTAGTTGATTTCCAAGGCTAAACTGTGCTGTCCCGCAAGTATTCATTATATCACTTATTCTTATATACCGCATCCTAAGGGTGTATTGATTTTGACTCATAGTTTGTAAGATGCTCTAATATTGGTCGAAGACCCCTTAAAGTTTCAATATTTGTGAACAGCATTGAAAGTTATATCGATGTCACATGTTTATCAAATAAGGTGATAAAAATAAAGGTCTTGTTCTTTCCAAAGTATGTAGAAAAAGTCTTGATTGAAAATTCGCTCATACAACGGTTTTTTGCCACGCCCGATTTTTGGCAAATTGTTGACCTATTTTTCAACTCATGTTGATTTTGTAAGGAAAGAAAAAAAAAAGAACAGCCAAAATGGACAAAGACTCTCAAGCCAATGCCACGCTCATTTTGGGGGAAAGGAAAACATATATTCCTCGATGGCCTCTGTATATGTTTGTATGCCCTATTGTAAGGGTATATTAATAAAACTCAAAGCTTGTAACAATCGTTAATATTGCCCATATACCCTCTGCCTGTCCGTCGGCAAAAATTAGGCTCTAAAACCCAAGCTAGAAAGCAAAAATTTGAACGCTATACTCTCTAGGGGCCCGAAATAATCAAATTGCGGGTGGTAACGGTGCAGTAGTAATGTATTCGCTTAGTGATTGGAAGGTCGTGCATAAAAACCCCGGCCAAGTCCATTACTTTAAGTCTTAGTTTAAGTACATGTAAAACTGAATCTCCCTGAGCAACTTTGACACCCCCGTGCAAAAAAACCCTACAACTGCACCACAACACTTCTTTCCTATTTCTCTATTCTTTCTAATAGTAAGTAGCACCAAAGAGCATGCATTGAAATACGCTATTCCTAGGTTCTGCTTGGTGTTAAAATCAAAAATGATTGCGCTGTGTTCAAAGCACAATAAGGGTACTGTACTTACTTTCAGAAAAACCTCTTAAGCGCAGGCAAATTAAAAAAATATTGTAAGCATTTTTAAAATCCGCCCACAATCTCAAAAAAAAAATCGAATCGGATTTTTAGCTAGAAAGCTGAAATTTTTAATATATATTCTTTAGGGCCCCAAAGTGCTCGTATGTTAAGAGTTTTAAAATCCGCTCACTGACACGCCCACAATTTAACAAAAAACTGTTTTTCGAAAATTCAAAGTTTGAACTAGGAAGCTGAAATTTGAAATCTCTAGGGGCCCTTAATGCTCATGTTTAAAGATTTTTAAAATCTGCCCACTGACCACTATTTAAAAAAAAAAAACTGTTTTATTGAAGAAATCATTGTAAATGAAAGTCCTATTCTTCACAAAGTATGAAGATAAAGTCGTTTTGAAGAATTCCCTTACATAAAGTTTTCTGCCATGCCCACTTTTAAGGGACGTTTTTTTTTACATAAACTTTGTATTTTCGATAAAACCCTATAAATGTTTTATAACAAAATATGTAGATCGTTGCAAACAATTCACCCATACTTAGATTTTTGCTACGCTCAATTTTGAGGGATAGGAATAGGAATAGGGTATTAAACAGTTCGCCCAAGCGGACTGTAGCCTTTCCCTGTGATTTTTTGTATAAACTTCTCTTATATACTAAGAGCTGGCGAAATTTTTTCGTGATTACTTTGTCAACAGAATTTGGCTTATTTTTGGATTGTCGGGTTCGGAAATATAACAGATGTGAAGTTCTGGCAGACCTGGGCGGGGCGCTTTGGGAGTTACAGGGCCTCAAAGTTGTAAAAAAAGTCATGAAAAAAAAATTATAGTGTCAACTTTGAATCTTTGCATGATGGTTCATAAATGAAAGGCATTTTGTGTACTGTGATTGCCAGAACGATTGAGCGGTCACAAACCCCTGCCAGAGCGCCTGGAAGATGCTACCACAAAATGGTCAATTTTGAAGTTATTTTGTCAACGCTCAAATTTTAGTATGTTATCTATTACATTCTCCTGAATCTAGAACTCAATGGCCAGAACGAAATTCCAGTCGCAACACCCCGCCAGAATACCTTAAAGCGCATTTAGCGTACGAGTAAAGGGCCTTTTCAGCGGCCTGTAAAGGCCTTCGAAAGTTTATACTCGAATGCAAGTTTATTAATTGATTCTAACAGGCCTCTTATAGATCTTTCAAACAATGTAACAAACTTAGTCCAAGCATTCATACTTTTAAAAATATTTCATTTTAAAGTCGAGCTTTTAAAATAAACCAAAGGCATTTTGTACTCATGATGTTTGAATACCTTAGATAACCTTACATGCTTTTCTTTTTCTTCCTTTTCAGTTTAGCCAATTACGGCAATTTGAAAAAAAGTCTTTGTCTTTAGCCCAAACACAATACAATAGTCACTACTAAGAAATTATTTGAACAAATTTAAAGGTTAATTATTGAAATATGTATTTATATTTAAATATGGAAATTTTAATGAAAAAATTAATTTATTTATTAAGTTTTAAAATAAACCTTCCTTCTAGTAATAACAAAGGCAAAACTAGTTTTCTATCAATCTCCTTCGCTGAAAATATTTTCGTCGTCGTTTGATTCTTCGTCACCGCAAAACTTACGTTCGTTGTCTGGGAAAATGTAATTAAATGATGCCAAAGTACATGTCAGCGGATGTTATACGTGTTATTGAATAATTGGTATCTGGCATCGTCTACTGTTTCTGTATTTCTGATGTTATACATGTGGCACACAAATCTTTCAATAACTTTAAAGGCCGCTTCACTGCAAACAGAATCAGTTCCCAGTAGCTTGGCGAAAGCTGTTTGAAATTCTAAGGAATTTTCCAGTAGTTTCCACGGCTTCAATTTTCCTTTTCTGAAAAATGCTGGATTATAATCGCAGCCAGTTGTCGCATGAAAACCTGGTAAAGAACTTGATAGTGTCTCTTTTAAGGAGAGGTACAATTTTGAAACATCAATAGTTTCCGACACCAACCTTCATCCGTAAATTCATTGAACTTTTCAGATGTTTCTTATTTCCCAAAAGTATTACAAGAACATCCGTATCAGAGCATCTAACATCTAGTTATGTGATAAACTATTTTTGCGTCCGCTTCTTCATGTCCTTCGCAGGAATAAGTGTGATAAATTACTTTTACAACTTTATCGTTATGACATTCAAAGCGGTAACATAAATCATAATTTAAATAAATAGTTTTCTTGCCTATAAACGGTACTGCTTCATCACTTTCCCAGTGTTGTATTAAAAACTTTACTAAGGCCACCTTGAAAATGTTATTTCTTAGTTCTTTATTGAAATCAGGAGGCCGTATTTGGTCTGGTCCTGCAATGTCGTAGTCTAGTTCAGTATTGTTTCTTAAATTGTGTTCATAGTCCTTAATTGATGGCGAAAAATAACGATCGAAAATGATAGATATCTATTCGACCAGCACTGAAGCTCGTAACCATGTGCAAAATTTTCTTTGATATATTTCCAAACGTTTTCGGAATATCTTTTATTAAATGCAAAAAAAAAAATCCATCGAGAACAACTACATCGACACTTGGAGGTGCTTGGCTGTTAACTCTCTTTTCTAAAACTTTCATTAAAGCAGATTTGTCCGTTTTACTTATGGCCCATCTAAATGACATAGAGCTGTTGGAACTGGTGTCAAGGGATATGACAATACCTTAGCTATATCTATATCCTGCTCAATTGATACGGCCAATAAGCGACCAAACAAATCTCTCTCTGAGAAATTCAAAATTTTTGGTTTATTTTAAAATCTGGACTTTAAAATGAAATATTTTTAAAAGTATAAATGCTTGGACTAAGTTTTTTACATTGTTTGAAAGATCTATAAGAGGCCTGTTAGAATCAATTAATAAACTTGCATTCGAGTATAAACTTTCGAAGGTATGACACAATTTCTTTGCAGGCCGCTAAAAAGGCCCTTTACTCGTACGCTAAATGCGCTTTAAGGTATTCTGGCGGGGTGTTGCGACTGAAATTTCGTTCTGGCCTTTGAGTTCTAGATTCAGGAGAATGTAATAGATAACATGCTAAAATTTGAGCGTTGACAAAATAACTTCAAAATTGACCATTCTGTAGTAGCATCTTCCAGGCGCTCTGGCAGGGGTTTGTGACCGCTCAATCGTTCTGGCAATCACAGTACACAAAATGCCTTTCATTTATGAACCATCATGCAAAGATTCAAAGTTGACACTATAATTTTTTTCCATGACTTTTTTACAACTTTGAGGCGCTGCAACTCCCAAAGCGCCCGGCCATCTGTTATATTTCCGAACCCGACAATCCAAAAATAAGCCAAATTCTGTTGACAAAATAATCACGAAAAAATGTCGCCAGCTCTCCGTCTATTAGAAAAGGCTGTAACAGCAAAATTATGTGCTGATATGGGGCAGCAAAATGTTTCATAAACTAGGTGTTGGTATAATGTTAATCATCACTGCTTGCTGCCAAGTAAATTCCAGAATGCTGACCAGCTTGAATTAAATTGATAGAAGGCTGTTGTATTGCTGCAAATTTAAACCATTCAATTCGTTTCCTTTTGCACTAAATCTTTTTTGTTTGTTTGTTTATTTTTTTACGATAATATTAACAACTAGATACAAAAGCCATTAATTGTGTAACAGTTATAAAAGGCTAATATGAAAAATACATAATTTCAAGTTAAAACAATAATTTAGAACCAAATTTAATCTACATACTTATGTTTAGTCCCGTTGCACTTCGCAAATAGGCATGGAACATAATCGAACAAACAATTTACTTTCCATTTAATTGCAAATGACCCTTCATATTCGTCCGCTCCCTCTCCTTATCTAATGGATTTCCATTGATTCCCTACAAAAACAATTATTGAAACCAACAAATAATTTTCCATTGTTTTTTTTGTTTTATTTTAAATATTTTTCAACGTTTCATGAGAAAAACAGCTCTCAAAGTATTTGTTTGACCTTGGAAAATTCATGTACAAGCACCTCGAACATTATTTGTTTTCATCTGCAATTTCGATACACATCCTACGGAGGCGTGCACTTACTTTTCACAGCTTTTGTTAATGAATAATGGGGTTTAGTGAATCAAAGGCCTACGCCTTTGGTGCGTTGGACAAAAGCCAGCTTGTAACAATCAAAGAAAACAGAATCAAAACCCGAACCCAGTATATTTAAGTGACAGTGACGTCTTTTCTGTCACTGTTCATACTGGATTCTGTTTCTGTTTCTGTTGCTTGTGACAAGCCGCCTTTACTGAGTGAGAGGTTCGAGGCTCGAAAGACCTTAACGTTCGTTCAATCTTGCGGAAATCTGTCAAAAAACCAAATCAAAACCTTCTCAAATTTGTCGTTCGATATCGGCATAAAACTGTGGGTCCCTTTTATCTGTACCAAAAATATAACTTCGCACACACCCACTAGGCTATGGGTTGTTAACGCCAGAATAGTAGGTATCTACGTAGTGAAACAAATTCATTCAGAAAATCGTCTTTCCTTGCTTACGAGTACGAGTACGAATACGTGTGTACGCATAGTGCATGGGCGTATTATCTTTATTTTATTTTTATAAGAAGTTTTTTTCATTACTAAAGACGTGATTTGTGTGATCCCCATAGCCACCCTTTTACTCCCTGTCGTCTGTAATAAATTCAACGAATTGATATACGAGTAGAGTTTGTATAAAAATAGACGAAAGTAATTTGATAAACATTTGGATTACCCACGCTTCTGTCGCCCACTCATAAATGCCTCACCCTGAGCAACAACCTCCGTTTTCACACGCACATGCACACCCGAAATCCCTTGACCTTACCCATCAATATGCTAGTATTTTGCAGGGCGAAAAGCTCTTTTTCATTCTTCTTTATTCAACACTCAGCTTCTGGTTAGGGCGCATGCCAGTGCCAATAGAGAAAGTGTAAAAGTATGAGTAATTGAAATGGAAAACAACCCTCCCAGCTCCAACCTTCAACTTCAACCTGCCGCTGGTATCGTTTGTTATAGTTTTGTTATGAATACTGAGAATAAAAACAAAATTTAAACCAAAATAAAGAAACGTGTGTGAAGAGAAAGTGGCATCCTTTTTTTTTTTTTATTTTAAGGGATGATGGCGTGGTATGTAATATTTGGGTGGCTTTCAATCGATATGTTTACATTTTGAGTAGGTATACATCCGCTTAGTATTTTTTTGCATTGGTTTTGGAACGCGTTCTCTAAGCTTTTTATACAACTTGTCGCTGGCGTCAACAAAAATGGGTTAGTGGCGCCATGGTGGCCCTAAACGCCTGAATGTTTGTTTCATTTCCATTGAGACAAATGATAACGAAATCAAATCAACAGGGGTATTTATTTGCTTAAGTGTGTGCGTGGGTCAGGCGATTTATTTTTACACGGCCGAGTGGATAAGTACTTATGGATAAAATGGACTTCTTGGAAATATTAAATTGTCGCGTATTTGTATTGCAGGTGAAGCCTCTTTGTTTTAGTCAATAGAAAAGGAACGATACTTGTATTCAGAGGATGAACAAAGTTTTTCGCAGTTTTTTTCCCCAGTTGACAATTAATGCCTTAAGTATGAACCTACTTATATTAACAACACGCGTGGTAGATGATTGACTGACTGAGCGTGGATTATGATCTTAGGATCAAACTGATTATTTGTTGGTGAAGGACATTTGCTCTGATATACATTCATATGCATTCGCATACAGTTTCGTGTAGGTATTTCTTTTACTAAAATAAATTAGGTTTAAGTAAAACTACCAAAACAATTATCACCGGTTTTCATAAAGTGGGTAGGTATTTGTGTAGGCGCGGGGACTTAACTTCATTTTTATTTTTATTTTATAATATGCGTGCATATTATATATAAAGGGATTTGTTGAGCCCCTATAATGTAATAGCTACACAACGCGGGCGTTAAGGAAATTAGGGTGAGAAGAAAAGGAGAGATGCACATTGGTTTTTGAATGTTTGTAGGTAATAATGTGAAGGAAAAACAATGCGTGGAAGAGTATTCCACATTCGTGTTGTACGTCTGAGGAAAGATTCTTTGAACTTCACTGTACGTCAGAACACAGGCTTGAGGGTGAACTGATGAGCATTCCTTGCATGGCGGGTATTGCAGTTGAAAAGTTCAAGGGGAGAAATGCAACTGGCTATTTCGTTTGAGCACTTATGGTGGAAATAACGATAAAATAAGGAAACGCAGGAGACATGACGACGATGACTAAGAGTGTCAATCGATCTCGCGTTGTCTCGGTCGTTAATAAGTTTTATCGCTCGTTTTTGGATCCCGTCAAGTAGCTCCAAATACGTTATTGGTGCTAAATAATAGCGTTGTACTCGAGTTTCGGGCGAATAAACGCCTTTTAAATTGTTGCCAGATCAGAAGGGGTGAAATATTACTTACATCGCTTAAGGGGGCCTAGACATTTCGCTCTCAGTTTGGTGGGCTATAAATGCATAATTTATTTTTCAAAGATGGAAAACAGGTCCTAAATGTTGTAAGTAGAATAAGTTGTAATAAAAAGTCCAAAACGCACGTTGCATAATAAAAATAGTTTATTCTAACAAAATGGAAAAAAAAGAACTTGAAAATACGACACCTGTGCAGGGAAAGTTATCTTCTTCCATTGCACAAAGGAAAAGGCGATACGCGATAATTAACGAGGGGCTGAATCAAACTCGGGGAAGCGTCTTCGGTCCCTTTATACTCTTAAGAGTCCTTGATTATCTGCTTGAAAGCAAAGTGACGGACGCCAAAGTTCCTCAGTTTTTTGCGGATGATTAAGCCTTCATAAGTAAGGACCAAATGTCACAGACTACACTACCCATCAGACCCGTTTTAACAAAAACTTTAAGGTCCAGAATATTTTGGGAGCTATGTCACCCTGTCGAAAATAAATCGATCCACTTTTATACCGATGGATCCAAAAACCGACGAGTGGGTAGGTTAAGGTGTGTTCTCTGACAGGCTGAACCTCAGCCTCTCTTTTCGCCTCCCTGATCACTGCAGCGTGATCCATGCGGAAATCCTGGCGATTAAAGAAGTGCTATCGTGGCTGAAGAGGAACGTGATATCCGCTATGGACATCTGGATCTTCTCAGATAGTTAAGCTGCGCTAAAATCTCTGGATTCTGTCTCCACAAACTACATCGTAGTCCGTGACTGCCGATCATTCAACATTCACCTATGCTGGGTGCCATGCCAGGACATACAGATATTCCAGGAAACTGTAGTGCGGATGAACTCGCCAGAAAAGGAACCATACTGCCCCTTCTACCTGATAAAGGCCCCTTAGGGATCCCAATTGCTACATGGAAACTCATGTTTATGAGGGAGGGCATTGAGAAAACTAACCGTTGTATACAAGTGCCAAAACTTGTCTGGCGATAAAACAGATTTGGCCAAAGCTGGATATGATATCTCTGAACAGACTGCACATTGGTGCTACAATTGGTGTAATCACCGGACATTGTCTCATAGGCAAGCATTCAACAGGTCTTGGCTTGGCGTCTATACAAATGACTTTTGCAGAAGCTGCATGGACGAGGAGGAGGAGGAGACTATTCTTTACCTTCTCTGCACATGCCCTGCTCTCTCACAAAGACGAAAACTCAATTTAGGATCTTTCTCTTACAATGATCTAAACGATCTCATTAACACCGATATCAAAAGTCTGTCAAGCTTCATCAAAAGCTCCAACTGGTTCAACGAGTAGGAAGAATATATATCCGTGTGGTATCACAATGGACCTTTCATTGGTGTAAGTGTATCGGCCTCTGCCGACTGCCACACGCGTGCTCCACATCTCCTACTGTGTCTGTGCAGTGCGGGCACATTGGGAAGTCGTCGTGCTTAAGCCATGATTGTATATTCGGTATGAGACCATCGGCCTTTGCTTGAGAGTTTCCAACGCTGCTGCCTTTCTCTTAAACTCCTTACTGTCTCGTCGTCATGCACTTCTTCAAAAGCGCTACATACCCTTAATGCACCCTATTTATCATTCCAAATCGGCGCCTATTCGTCATTTTGTTCATGGCTTCGGCCCGTACTGCTGATCCATACAGTATTACAGACGTGACGAATCTAGTCAATAGTAACCTACGACTGTGTCTTGGCCCTCCAATATTTATCATTATTCGTGAGATCGCATAATTCACTGACGCTGCCTTTTTGCTTGCGTACTGCAGATGCTCCTTGAAAGAAAATCTCAAGTCGATCAAAAAGCCTAGGTATTGGATGACCGATTTAGATGGTAGGTTCTCCTTTTCTTTTCTGCTGCTGATCAGTACCGCTTCTGTTTAATGCTCAGCTAGTTTAAGCCCAACGGTTTCTAGCCAGCGACGGATTACACGGATGGTGCGTTGCTGATTTGCACTACTTCTTCCAGCAGTTTCGCTAGTACTACTATGACTCTGTCGTCGGCAAAACCTATCAACTTAGCTTCTTCTGGTATGTCTTGTCTAAGAATGTCATCATATACGCAGGCGGACCAGTAGGGATGCAGTAAGGTGGAAGGAGTACGATCCCATTAGTCCAGAACCTAGGTTAGGTTAGGTAGGCGGGCTGGCTTAGTTCCACCCATACTGATCCATTTTGATGACCATCGGCGGAGGAGGGTTGTCCTTTACTCATTTTTAACCCTGTCTACAAAAACTGAGATTAATTACTCACTGTGTTGTTCGATACAAACCATTCTGTGGATTTGGTGAAGTTCATTATCCTGGGGTGGAATCGGCTAAGGTGATAGTTGATTGTCGCTTTTTGATTGTCGTTTTTGATTATCAACTCCTCTTTGCTCTGCGTAAAGCGATCACTAAAAAATGATTGATTATTGGCAGCACTTAATGTATTAAACGTCACTTCCTTGCCGACGTTGTCATTCCGAGCAGCTGATGTGTGCTTATTTTTCATAAATTATATTTCAAATATGATTTTGTTGAATCCTTAGGCAAAAACGGCAAAAACTTTATCATAAATGGGCACAGTATTGACTGAATTTTTTTAATGACTGCAGCAGTAATTTCAGCCACCGTACTTTGACCCATTGGTGCAGCCCAGTCAGCCCCAACTTGTCTTTGAAAGCCACCACCCCCAAGAAGATTTAAAGTTGCAGCCAATTGAAGGATGGGTGGAAGTTGATAAATCAAGCAGTCCCAAAACAAACACAAACGCTTCTTTTGATAAGCGAAAGTTTTTCAAAAATCTAAAATACACAATAATAAATGATAGCAATCAACAATGAATATTTATATTTATATGAATTCTTACATCGGGCTTGGAAGTTCCAAGATATTTGCTTTATTTCTCAGGTTTCTTCTTAATAGTTGGACATTTTTGTAATTATTTTCTTCATTTGTGAAGAAAAGTTCTAATGAAGTAAACATTGCACTTCACGAATTTTCCAATTTCACTTTTTTATTTGAATTTATTTAATATATATTCTTTTTTCACTAAAGTATTTAATTTATTTGGAGTTGAACCCTAGGTGCATACCTATGAAAATAACAAAAATGTATGAAAGCGACACCTAAATAGCTGTAACATGAAATTCATCGCAAAAAGGTGATTGTCAATTTGATTATCACCTTACGTGGACGTAAAGGCATGATTTTGATTGTCAACTATCAACTATCACCTTAGCCGATTCCACCCCTGTCTATCGAAGTGCTGTAGAGCTCGTATAGGTCATGGATGATGTGTTGGAGACCCGGGCAGTGACATAGGAAGTTGGTTGTATTCTCCAGAGATTCCTCGTCGCCACAACCTCTACAGAGTTCTTCTTCCGTCAAGCGCAATTTATTCATGTGGTACCGCAGAGTATGCCCCGCTAATATACCTATGAGGGTGGGTAGTGATTTTCTATCCTTTTTCATGAGACTCTCGGTTCTGGCTCCATTGAAGGTTTGCCATAGCATTCTTGTGGTGTGGCAAGTATCTAGTGCCGTCCATCTAAGGTTCGCCTCTCTCTACTCCAGAACCTAATATCGTTGCTAAACAAAAAGAAGACTGTTAGATTAAAATCAAAAGTGCGGCATTTGGAGAGCAAAATTAACTCACTGTAGATACGTAGCGCATCCGTAGAATATACTTTTTTAAAAATTACACCGATGCGTTAAACGGTCCCTAGACGCTCAATATTATTGTGCAAAATATTGCACAATATTATTGGCTAGGCCCCCAGACGGTTCAATATTTTATACAATAATTTAGTTGGCAGCTGATACTTGTGTAGACAACACTTCGATACACTCTAAAATAAATGTTCTCTCATCTTCTTTTGCTTGTGACATTTTCACTGAAATCACACTCGGAGGTGTTTACTCTTCGACACTTGAAAATTAAATAAACAAATATTGTGCATTTGTACCCACAGACGATACAATATTTTATATTGTGCAATAAATATCAAAAGGGTTTTGATTTTCCTCAATATATTGCACAACCTTGCAATATTATCCATAGACGGACAATAATATTGAGCGTCTAGGGACCGTTTTACCTTCGTCTCTTTGTTATTTTGTTAGCCATTGGCATAGGAAAATTTTGTAAATTGTCTACCAAACAGCTTTACCTACAGGATATTTTGGAGCATTGCTATGGATTGATGTCGCGTGTGGGAATTGGAAATTCCTCAACATTTTCCAAAAAAAAAAAAAATCTACTATTAACTAGATACGACAAACTACTGACAAACTGTACCAGAATTCAAAACAACCCTTACCCTACCCCTTAGACATCAGAATCAGAAGAGAATGCACGGCAAGAAAAAACCACCCTCTTTACGTCATCTGTGTACCAAAGTTATATACAATTTCAATCTTTTGCTTCTCCCACCCAAATACCAGCCACCCTCCCAACTTCTCGCATTTCTTTAGACAAAGACACACGCTCGGCGCGAACTGTACCACCAAAACGAAAGTCCAACAAAAATACTCACAAGAAAACTGATAAGAAAAACAAATTCGAGCTTTTTTCCGCACATAAACATTAAGAACCTGCACGCCGCACCCCCCGAAATTAGAATGAGAATAGCAAAAATACATAGACAAGTGGAATAAAAAAAAATCAAACAAACTCGTCAGCAAGCGTCACAGGCACAGTGGAAACCAGCGAGAGAAAGAGAGAAGAAGAATAAGTAAAAGCTACCAATCAACCACACAATGTCAGTACGCGAATTGAAAACTTTTTATCAATCGGTCAAGAACGTTTGTCAGTGCTACCCGCGATTTGCGAATTCCTCCGTTAAAATTGAGAAAATGTCTCCAAAAGTAAAACTTTTTCGAAAAACTTTATAAAAACGATAACAATTCAAAGTTTAAATAGAAATTGTGAAAAACAATTGTTTTCCAAGAATTTCAAAAGAAATCACTTACATTTCAAAGTGTCAACTGTCAAAAACTGTTGAAAATCTTCATCAACGTTACAGTGAAAATTGTCGCGTGTTCCCCCCATATTGTAAGCCAATAAAAAACCTTTGAACAAATCAAGATTTTTATTTAAAAAAAAAAAATTGTTAAAACTTTGCTGTGTGCTTTTGTGCAAAAGTTCTCCTTCAAATTACTGTGTAGAACAAGTTGAAAAATATTGTTAAGTAATTTCATGAAATTATCAGCATACCTACGAAGTATACCTAAAGCGGGCGGCTGTCAGCCGCAAGGGAGGGTTGTTTTTCCTTCTTAGAACAGCTCATCATCGAAATCCATTTTTTTATTTGTCATTAACTGAATTTGGCAAAGTTGAAAAACAAAGAGTGACAACTCTTGGAATAATAATAAAGAAAACAAATTTAAATAAAATAAACAAACTATATCGGTGTGTTGAATTAGTTAACTTGCAAAGCGATAGAAAGAGAAAGATAATCCAAGAAAAAAAATTCGCGTGTTATATGATTGAATGTGTAGTGTAAAAAAAAGGCGAACAAAAAATTCAAATAAAACAAGTTTAGTCAATAAAAGTGTTTGTTGTTTAATTTTTCGCCAGAGTTCTTGCTTGTCATACATATACATACTTACACGTTTGTTTTATTGTTCAATTCACTGAAAATTACCAATAATAATAATTTGTTAAAGTGTTTAATTTGTTGCTCTTTTTTTGAGGTCTGTTTTGTTGTTATTTCTTTAAATAACACTACTTGCTAAATCAACGAGTTTTTCAATTCGAAGTCAGTGCGGTGGAGAAGCAATCGGCAAAAGTTATTTACCAAAGAAAACAGGAAAAAAAATTGATAATCAAAAATAGATACAAGAAAAAAATAAAGAATCGAGGAAGAAGGAAGAATAAAACACACACACAACAAGTGCAGAAGGAACGACAAGAAGTTTGTTTATTTACTTCGTCGGTATAATTTTGTTGTGTTTCTTATTTTCATTTTGAAGTGGAATCTTTTTTGTGGATTATTTGCTGTGTGAAATAAAATAAAAAAAAACAACTGAACTGAAAAAGAAAGAGGTGTGCATACGAAAGGAAGGACGAATAAGGTTAGTTATCTTTTTAAGCAAAGCAATAAAAGTCAAATTGTCGTGTCATGATTATTTTAAAATTTCCATTCGCGTTTTATTTTCTGCTACAATTTGAATCAATATTTCATCAGCTGATGAAAATGAGTGTATAGGTCGTGAATTTGAGGTTTCAATTTCGATGGCTTCTCGGGTGGGGTAAAATGATTCTATACGGATTCGATTTTTTGCACATACATGTGTGCTACACATAGATGATTGATATATGTGTGTCCTTCATTTAAGCTAGATCATTTCCGATGATTCAAATGCTATCAAGAGATTGCGATTGGGTTATAGTTCTTATGAGATACACTACGAATGATGGCTTACCTTTTATCAATACACAATAGGAAAAATATTTTGTAAACATTTAAATGTGCCCATTGGTGCGTTAACGCATCAAAATACATAGTTTTCATTTTTGAATTTTATTTTTTTTTATTATCCTTAAGTAGACCGTTAATGGCTAATTTAGTTTTGCAAATAGTAGGCTTTATCATTTGCGTCATTATAAGATCATAAAAGTGCTGAAAAGTTGGAATTTTATGTTAAAATAAAAAAAATATATACGAGTATTTGGAAAAAAAAATCTCAATCTACATAGCAAAATGGCAGAGTAAGTAAAAATCAACAGTTTAAAGTATATAATTTAAAATTATTTGTTGAGATAAAATGTACCCAAATATATCAAAACAATATCAATCAAAAAATAAGACAATAAATGTAATTGTGGAACATGTTACAACAAATGAAATTAGCATAGTGCGTTAACGCACCAATGGGATATGAGGATGAATAATCGCTGTTTTATTCAATGTAGGCAAACAAATCTTACGGTGGGAGAAATTTTCGAAATACTCAAAAACTTAACCGACGATGATAAAATTCCGGACCAAGTGGTAATAACTCCGCCAGAAGATGATTACCTTACCGATGAGGAATCAGGAGAGGAGGAAAATTTGGATGCCAACCGACTGGGCTGTAAGCAGCTTAGAGCTTGTGGAGAATTGAGTTTTTGACTGAAAATGACTATGTAGAAGCTATTCCGGAAGTACCTTGTGGATCAACAAAAGCCAAAAAAGTGATTCAGGAATGGAAAAGTGGAAACGAATATAGTCTCCCACTCAACAGTCTGATAAATACCAATGGTTTTGCTGAAAACAGTTATCCTAAGCATCTTACGTTATCTTCGGAGAGTCATCCGATAGAGTTTTTTGAGCTTTTTTTGATAAGGAAATCATCGATCTCATCGTTCAATACTCAAAGTCATATTCCCTGGTAAAAAGGAATATAACTTTTGATGTTGATCTAGATGAGATCTAGACCTAGTTGTCGAGGCAATGCGCAGAAATAAATTTGAAGACATTTTCTAAAATTTATATTTCGTAGATCCAAACACTCAATACTCTCCAAAAGATAAAATGAAAAAAAGTAAGAAAAATAATGACAGAGAAACGATAAAATATACATATATTTCTAATACATCATATGTATTTTATATCATTTAACAAGTAAGGCCATTGATGGAACACCTAAGTAAGAAGTTCTTAACTTATTGCCCAATGGAAAATAATATATCAGTCGATGAATCAATGATTCCATATTTCGGCAAGCATAGTTGCAATTTATACAAAGCAAGCCTGTCCTATTCGGTTATAAGGCTTGGGTTGCTGCATTGAAATATGGATACTGTCTACAGTGCCAGGTATATCAAGGAAAAAGCCAAGATCGAGAACTTTCTTTGGGTTTGGGCGAGTCGATTTTAGCAAAAAAAATGCATCTAAGTTTGCATTTTTCTTCGACAACTTTTTTTCAAACCCCGACCTGCTTGCTAAATTATCTTCCATGGACTTCGGTGGAACAGGAACTCTACGTGAAAACCGGGTCAAAAATATGTCTTTTGAAGAAAAAAAAAAAACAGTTTTAAAAAATGGAAAGAGGCTATTTTGATACCTATTACGACAAAAGAAACTGCGAAATTTTGACTCGAAAAATATCTTTTTCTTATAGGTCTGAAACTAAAACGTTGTCGACTATGCAAAGCACATACAACCAAAATATGTGGTCACTGCAAAATAGCACTCCATGATAAATGTTTTGCGGAATACCACCACCACAATTAAGAAAAGACTTGCGCTATAAGAAATTTAATTATTAAAGTTTTGTGGTCAGAAATAAAATGAAATATTAAAAATATATATATATTTTTTTTTATGCCGCTGTATGCCCACTGGTGCGTTAACGCACCATTCTTAAGACCGCGATATCTCCAATACTACTAAAACAAAAAAATATTTTTCTTCGCAATCGTTTAAGCTCATTCGTGCTACTATGTGGAATCTGCAAAAACGTTGCACAAAATAAGAAAAAATATAATCTGGGCATATATGGGTTAAAATAACGTCTTTGGACAGCATTATCATGATAACAAGGGGCCTAATGTCGTCAATAATTTAAAAGCGGACGTAAA
Organism: Portevinia maculata; assembly: GCA_949715645.1. Lineage (NCBI taxonomy): Eukaryota > Metazoa > Arthropoda > Insecta > Diptera > Syrphidae > Portevinia > Portevinia maculata. The sequence continues at coordinate 115,621,733 of OX454528.1, read as the reverse complement.
TCAAACCTTAACGATCTAGTAACTTCTAGAACAGTTTTAATTCAATTAGAATTAAACCCCAAACAGGTGTGTAGAACTAGTTAGGCAAACTTCAGGCTGAGCAAGTCAATATTGTTTAGAAAATCACTTAATAACAATGAAATAAAAATGTTTCTGTTGCGAAAAAGCGAGAAGCAGAAAAATTCAACATTTTTACTTGCCTAAACAGACTTATGGTTATTTGAAAAAAGAAAAGAAATAATTTGTTCAATAAATTTATTAACCCGTAGCGCAACAACTCCGTTTTTTCGTCAAATTTTCAGAGAACACCTAAAATATTTAGAGACTTAACGGATTACACAAAATTTTTAAATTTGTTGTTTATGTATTAATTGTACAAAAAAAAACAATTGTTGCAGAGATTCAACTCAGGCTTCTAGTTTTTTTTCAGAAGTTCTTGGCACTGAACTTTTTTTGAACAATTATTCGTTTTGTTGTTGCAGAGACCTACTAAACATTTTGCAAACAAGGTTGCCAACCCGTTATTATACCCTTTTCTAGGGGTATATTAATTTTGACGCAAAGTTTATAACATTTTTTTTTTTTTTATAATTTGCTTACGCTAAAGGGATTTTTTTTTCTGTTGTTACAGTACCCTTATAATGCTAATAACACAGTGTAAGCTACTTGGTATTAGAAAGAATAGAGAGATAGGAAAGAAGTGTTTGGGTGCAGTTGTAGGGTTTTTATCCACGGGTGGTGTCTAAGTTACATAGGGAGATTACGATTTCAGGTATTCGGTATAAAGTAATGGACTTGGCCGGGATTCGAACGCACGACCTTCCATTCCGTAAGCGAATACACTACTACTGCACCATTACCACCCGTAATTAATTAAACATAAATTAATATTGCCCGTACACCCCTAAAAGTTACTATATTTATGATTAGCATCGATACTTATGTCGATCTAGCCATGTCCGTCCATCCGTCTGTCGGCAAAAATACGGCCGCTAAACTAAACCTGAAATTTTAACCATATACTCTCTAGGGGCCCGAAATAATCAGGTTTAAACATTTTTGAAATCCCTGAGGACGGCCACAACTAAAAAAAAACAAATTAGTCAAAAAAGTCGAATTTTGAGCTAGAAGCGGAAATTTTTTATTAATGATCTTTGACTCCTAAAACTGTTCGGGAGATAGAATTTCTAAAATCCGCCCACTGACACGCCCACAATTAAATAAAACAATTTTATTGAAAAGTCAAAGTTAAAATATGTACTCTATAGGGGCTCTATATGCTCATATGTAAATATTTTCAAAATCCGCCCACGCGTGCCCACAATTTAAAAAAAACTTTTTTTGAAAAACCAAAGTTTGAGCTAGGGAGTTGAAATTTATAATATTATTTTTTTTTTATAATTAGCGTGCGTTAAAGGGATTTTTTATTTTTCTGTAATTGATACAGTACCCTTAGAGTGTTGCCACAGCGCAAGCATTTTTGTTGCTGCAAGCAGCACCCAGATTCATTGCCTGTTTTTGGGTGCTGCTTACTACTGAAAGAATAGGAGGATAGGAAAGAAGTTTTTGGTGCGATAGGGTTTTTTTTTATCTCCACAGGTGGCGCCTTAATTGCTTAAGGGAGATTTGATTTGTTGTGTGTATTCAATTTTACAAAGCATGGCTCTGGTCGGGATTCGAACACACGACCTGTCAATCACTTGTGCGAATACACTACCATCGCACCATTGCCACTTGCTCTGGGTGCCCTCTCTAGGTGCCCTTTGTACTTATGTTTAAATTTTTTTTAAACCCGCCTACTAACACGCACACAATTACATAAAACAATTTTATTGAAAAACCAAAGTTTGAGCTAGGGAGCTTTTTTTTCGATTAAATCCTTTAAATTACAAAATACATATGTAGAGCGTTCTTAACAATTCAACCATGGTTAGGTTAGGTTAGGTTTATGTGGCTGTCGGCAGAAGCCGAAACACTTAGACCAATTTAGGTCCATTGTGATACCACGTATATTATCTACCTCAACTCTGTAGATGGGACTGACCAACGACACGCGGTTGTTCTCAAACGGTCCCCCATCTACGTGCTAACCGCGCCCAACGTCGTTTAATTACGGTGATCTGACGAGAACCGATTAACTTGACGTGGTATGGTCGCTTTTCCAATGTGTTATAATACCAAATGCTAAAATTTGGCCTTATGTCACTTTCACAATGCGACATAAGGCCAAATTTCAAAATTTGGGCTTATGACGCTTGGGGTTATGTCACGGCACCCTTACGATACCACCTAAGCAAAATGAAAATAGTCGACTTTCCAGAGTGCCGGCTATGTCTTGAAGAAGACGAAACAGTTGACCATATATGATGTGAATGTCCAACCCTTAATCGAACTAGAAAGAAGAACTTCTTCAAGGAATAACTTAGTTCCGAAGATATAAAGAAGTCCTTTGCTTGTAAACTTGTCGGCTTTATACGGAAACTAAAAATTCTTACTTACTGTGCTTTTGGTGGCGCTTAAAGTCCGGGGTGGACCACGGCCTTAACCAGTTGAAATTCTACTAGCCCAAATATTTTCTGGCCCCTACGGCACAAAAGATCTTATAGATCGAAGTGATTTTTCATCGCTTTGTCGAGCCAGAAGCTTAAAAAGAAATATTGCTTGATTTGTTTGATGGCAAACATGTGTCAAGCAAATCAATCAAATAAATTTGAAAATTTGCATGCAGTGAGACACTGAGATTTTGCTTCATTAATCTTCTTCAACCGACGCAAAATCTGCAGGCAAATAACCGTAAACGGAAAATGCCGAAATAACGCCAGAACCCGCATTTGCGTCTCGGCTAGAGGTGACTAATTGACCGTCATCATACTTCGTACATAATTAATAAAATATGAGTTATAAAATTGTGGTTAAACTCAAATTTAATAAAAGAAAGATCGGTCTGGAAAATCTAAACAAAATCATTAAAAAATCCATCAATAAGCCTCAAATTAAGCCATTCTAGCCAACTAACATATATTATCAGACACACCCCCAAAAATATATGCGTACTAAAATAAATACATCACAAGGGAAGGCTTTGCATGATATACGCGGCCAATTTATGATTTTTAATAAAATGAATGTCGATTGATTTATTACTTACGAAACTGTGCTTATAAGAATTTAGTTAAACGTGCAGAGGGAAATCGAACTCGTCGAGTTTTTTGTTTATTAACATGTCATCAATATTTATAAAGTGAAAACGCAACTATGTGCTCAGCGAAATTCTCGTTCACCTCATTTATTAAGCCTTGTCTATACTGTAGAAAAAAAAATCAGAAGAGTTCTACCGAATATAAAATGTTCTCTACCTAAGCTCTTTTTACTACGCCAGAGCTTTATCGTACAATTTCTCTACTTAGAGTTCTTCTTCTTATTCTTCTTCTTCCTTTATGACAAGGTTATGATCAGGATTAAGGGGGTCATGACCCTCCCACTTTACTGGTTCGCCGATTTCACCTAAATAAAAAGGCTTCGTGGTTTCGGATCATTTCATCACTGAGGCCATTCAAATGCTGGTGTTATTGCATTTGTGTGATCCAGGAGTGACCTGTCTCTTGCTCTCTATAGAGTTATTTTCGGTTATACCAAAAACTACCGGGCGCTTACACTAACTCGTTTTCGCCTTAATTAAAGACATACCGTTAAGTGCTCAATAATATTTTTATTTACTATCGGTTTCTGTGCGAGGAAGTAAAAAAGATGACAATTCCGAAAAATCGATTCATTCATTCAAAAAAAACATTAAATAAACAAATACTGATTCAGGTGGACGCCGCAGGTGGACGCGGAATTTTCGAAATATATATAAAATTTAAAAACATAAGATAAAGTTGTATTAGATAAACGAAAACTATATCAGAACCGAACAACACAAGTAAGAGTAAAAGCTATTAGAGAGAAAGAACAAAGAGAGTGTAATCTTTCGCCCCCTTTTCCCCGCAAAAGCGAAATGCATTTTACTCTCATTGTTCCAACTGATATAATCCAAACAATTTTAATAGTTTTACTAAAATGTTAAATACAATTTTCGCTGTCGAACGGGTTTTAGTAATGATATAAGAGCTCTATGCTCTATTCAGCTTGTTGAAGAGACGTTGAGCGTCTACCTCTACACTATAGACAACTCTGACCAAAAAACTAAACTATAGTACAGCTCTTAAACGTTCGCTCCACCGAGTGTTTACACTTCTCTACCAAGATTTTTGTCTACAGTGTACACAATGCTTTAGGTTGTGTGTAAAAGCCTCAAATGCTAATGCTATATGTTATATAAAGAGTGGCGCGAAAGTTGTCAGTTGGATTATATTTATTGATGTCTTCCATAAAGTCGAGAAAATGATATCGGCTAAGAGGCCGCCGCCAGAATTGATGACCATTCGGACCCGATTTATGGCATTTTCCATCACTTTTGGCAGAACTTCCGGCAATGGGTCTTTGTGTTCTTGACGAAGGGCTTCAAGAGTCTGAGGCTTGCTGAGATATAATTGTGACTTCAAAAAAAAAAAACAAACAAAAAGAAGCCTGGAACAAAGAGAGTGTAATCTTTCGCCCCCTTTTCCCCGCAAAAGCGAAATGCATTTTACTCTCATTGTTCCAACTGATATAATCCAAACAATTTTAATAGTTTTACTAAAATGTTAAATACAATTTTCGCTGTCGAACGGGTTTTAGTAATGATATAAGAGCTCTATGCTCTATTCAGCTTGTTGAAGAGACGTTGAGCGTCTACCTCTACACTATAGACAACTCTGACCAAAAAACTAAACTATAGTACAGCTCTTAAACGTTCGCTCCACCGAGTGTTTACACTTCTCTACCAAGATTTTTGTCTACAGTGTACACAATGCTTTAGGTTGTGTGTAAAAGCCTCAAATGCTAATGCTATATGTTATATAAAGAGTGGCGCGAAAGTTGTCAGTTGGATTATATTTATTGATGTCTTCCATAAAGTCGAGAAAATGATATCGGCTAAGAGGCCGCCGCCAGAATTGATGACCATTCGGACCCGATTTATGGCATTTTCCATCACTTTTGGCAGAACTTCCGGCAATGGGTCTTTGTGTTCTTGACGAAGGGCTTCAAGAGTCTGAGGCTTGCTGAGATATAATTGTGACTTCAAAAAAAAAAAAAAACAAAAAGAAGCCTGGAACAAAGAGAGTGTAATCTTTCGCCCCCTTTTCCCCGCAAAAGCGAAATGCATTTTACTCTCATTGTTCCAACTGATATAATCGAAACAATTTTAATAGTTTTACTAAAATGTTAAATACAATTTTCGCTGTCGAACGGGTTTTAGTAATGATATAAGAGCTCTATGCTCTATTCAGCTTGTTGAAGAGACGTTGAGCGTCTACCTCTACACTATAGACAACTCTGACCAAAAAACTAAACTATAGTATAGCTCTTAAACGTTCGCTCCACCAAGTGTTTACACTTCTCTACCAAGATTTTTGTCTACAGTGTACACAATGCTTTAGGTTGTGTGTAAAAGCCTCAAATGCTAATGCTATATGTTATATAAAGGGTGGCGCGAAAGTTGCCGCCGCCAGAATTGATGACCATTCGGACCCGATTTATGGCATTTTCCATCACTTTTGGCAGAACTTCCGGCAATGGGTCTTTGTGTTCTTGACGAAGGGCTTCAAGAGTCTGAGGCTTGCTGAGATATAATTGTGACTTCAAAAAAAAAAAAACAAACAAATAGAAGCCTGGAACGGTTAAATCAGGCTATAATGCCGGACAGTGGAAATCGCCAAAGCGAGAGATTAGGCGACCGGGAAATGCAACTTTCAAAATTTTGGTAGTTGCTCCTGCAGTCTGCGCCGTTGCTCCATCCTGTTGAAACCACATGTTCTCCAACCCCAAATCATCAAAGGGAGGAAGGAGAAAAGCGTTGGGCATGACCCTCTGTCGCTCGCCGTCCACAGTAGTCGCCCGATGACGACTCCAGCGTAAACATCACACCATTTAGTGACTTTTATCGGGTGCAGTAGCTATTCGTGGGTTATACGCGGATTTTCGGTGCTCCAGAAGCTAACATTTTGCTTACTCACTTATCCACAGAGATGGTCGATCAGGATGGATTGAGTGTAGCTTACATGCGCTTGGCGATCAACAGCTAACAGCTGATGCACTGTCTGTACTTTTAAAGGGAACATCTTCAAGTCTTTAACCAAAATTCTCTTAAAAGACCGCTGATTTATGGCCCATTGCGTTTCACGTCGTTTGGTGGATACTGCGGAGTCCTCTGCGACATCTTCAGCCACAGATTTTTTTTTTTTACTGTAGATACACTGAAGGGATTTTTTAGTACCCTTATTATGTATTGGCTACACAGCGCGGGCGTTAAGGAAATTAGGATTAGATGAAAAGGAGAGATGCCGATGCACGGAAGGGAAAATAGAGCGTGGAAGAGTATTCCACATTCGTGTAGCTGGGGAAAGATTCTTTGAACTTCACTGTACGTCCGAATGCAGGCTTGAGGGTGAACTGTTGAGCATTCATTCCATGTCGCTATTGCGGTTAAAATGTTCTAGGCGAGGAATGCAACTGGCTATTTCGTTTGAACACTTATTGTGGAAAGAACGATAAAATAACGAAAGGCAGGAGACATTACGACGATGACTAAGAGAGTCAATCGATCTCGCGATATCTCAGTCGTTAATAAGTTTTATCGCGCGGTTTTTGGATCCTGTCAAGTAGCTCCAAATAAGTTATTGGTGCACCGGATGCGATATTCTTATCAGAACGGCTGTTCCGGGCGAGCGGCTAAACGTCGTAGTGTTTGCCCAGTTGGTGTCGAACGACCGGGAAATCTGCGCCGAAATTAACGCTGCGCCAATACCACCGACGAATTATTCCGCAAAAAATCGAAACAATTATTTTACGTTCTTTAGGGGTGATGACTTTTGCGCCACCTTGTATAATTGAGTAAAAAAAACACTCGTCCTATGCGGTACTACTGTGCATTGTGCAAGCACGGAATTGTATCTTCTATTCTTTTACTACGAGGTTATTACCTTTCCATTTTCTGAACATTTTTTTATAATAAAAATTGGTAATTTGTTGTTTAGGCGTCTTGTTACTGTTTTTTAACAAAAAGTTTTGTGTTCAAAACGCCGCCAAAAAGTGTGTTTGGCAAACAACTTTGTATGAGCCAATTTTTAAGAGATGCTTTGCCTACATACCCTGCGAAGGACACGATCTTCAATTTTTTTAAATAGTTGGCGGATTTGAAAAATCTTTACATCTGATCATTTCGGGGCCCTTGAGAGTTTATTTTCCGAATTTCAGCTTTTATTTTGAAATTGGTGACGGAATCCACAAGCTATTAAGACACGTCACAAACTATGAGTTAAAATGAATACAACCTCAGGATAGGGTATACAAATAAATAAATAAAGAAGCTTATCAAGTCGAAGTCGTTGTTTTATTGTTAAATAAAAAAATGCTTAAAAGCATTTTTTTTTAAATATATCCTTTGCCTATTTGCTGACACTGCGACCTCAAAGATCTTCCGTATCAAAAAGAGGTGCTTAAGGTCAATACGTGGCAGAGTTTCGTAGCTCCACCTGTGAACGTATCTCCCTGTGAAAGATACGTCGTCTCAACCAATGATGTGCCGGGCATGCACAGAGAATGTGTTCAGAGGTTTCGTCATCCCCCATACAGAACCTGTATTCTGTCTCTTTACACAGATTCATTTTGTTGAGATGACATCTCAAGCTGCAGTGGCCTTTGAGAAAGCTCACCAGCTTCCTTATATGTATTATCCTTGTTTAGCATAAGGATTTCTTTGTAGGAGTAAGGCTTAATGAATCGTTTGGATTTTCCTAAACCAGCGACACTTTAATCTTTAATTAGCGTTAACCCAGCAGCCTAATCGACTCTGCAATAAGGTTCTAGCCCAAAGAACGCAAATTCATTGCCTGCTATACCTTGTTGACCAGGTATCCATCCAAGTTTGACCTTGTTGTTTTTGGAAGGCATCGTAGCAGTATTTTTGTTCAGTCAAAGAGTCGATTGTGTTGGACGACAGTGCTCGTAGTGCTGCTTGACTATCTGAAAATATACTTATTCTAGCGCCTTTAATTCTTTTTTTTTGGATTTAAATCAGCGCAGATCTCAATGGCATGGACTTCTGCCTGGCACACCATGGTCACATTCCCATAGGTATTGAGGCTTTGGTGTTGGGTCCAAAGACAGCAGCTCCAGCTCCAGATTTCATTTCGACTCAAACCAGACTTCTCGGGTTCAGTGCCGGAACATCATTGAACCATATGTTTCTACCTCAAATAATTTCCCAAAACTGTATTACCTAACCGTAGGGTTAGGGATGGTGTAAAACATGTCCAAAATGGGAATTGAGTTAAGTATTTTCAGGTGGCCTACGAAGTCATGTGATTTATACTTTTATTCACGCTGCAGCTTGGTAGCGCATCTAGCAGCCGTCTTACTTATGAAGACTTGTAAATGTGAGAGCCCAATAATAGTTTCAAGCGCTACTATTGGGCAGGTTGTTCGGACAACCCAAAAAGAAAAGGCGACAACAGAGCGTTTAAATTCAATGCAAACAGATCGGCTTTATTACAAGAACTGAAACTACGGGTATTGCAGTTTTGCTTTATATAGTAACTCGTTATTGTATATATGCGTTAATCTGGCTTATATAAATATATGTTACGTAAAGCAAAGGAAGAATACTAACACAGGTGTGCATAGCACCTGTTATATCGAGACATCCAATACGTTGAAGCTTCTGGAGCTTGTTTGCCATTGCCCGTTCAAGTACTTTCGCCACCATACGATGGCGGCGTATATAATAATAGGTCCTACCATTATGGTAAACAACCAGTGTACAATTCTGGTGCTAAGACCCCAAGCTATATCATACATGCGCCTACTGGCCCACATGGCTCTAGTGGGACGTTCCGTTCCGGAATTGATGCGCGAGTTCCAATTAGGTTTCTTATCTATGATAATTCCGAGATACTTGACTTCAATGGAGTAACTCATGGTGGTGCCTTTTATGGTGATAGGTTCAATATAAACCAGTCTTGTAGTAAAAACCACTAACAGGGATGTAAGCCTACACATTTGTTTGTTATCTCATCGGCGAAAAAAACATCCCCCAGTATCCAGTTTTATGCCATTGCATTCAACATTCCTGCATTTTATTGTTATTCTTCCGACAGCGTCACATAAATACTAAAAGCTATAACAAGACACTCTTCAATGTTCTCTCATAATACAAAACAAAATATTAATAGAAAATGTCAACATAACCGAACCAACCAAACAACAAACCCCCAGCACACGATCTCGAATTTGATTGAATTTATTTCCCACACCTAAACGTAGATTATAGAATTTAGACAAATCGTTGGTAGTATTGCATCATGGCAAGTATTGTAATTGAAACATTTGACGTCACAAGCACAAGCACATGCGAACTGTCCTTCATTGATTTTATTATTATTTTTTTTATTTTTATATTCATCTTTTGATCTTTTTGTTTTGTTGAATTTCTTTTGTCTTCGATTGGCAATTATTTCTAATTTAAGGAGACAAATTTTAATTTGTTGGATTTTTGTTTGTGTGTTGCAAACCACTGGCGGCAACAAAGTTCTTTAATGGTCGCCATTATAAATTGTTGCCGCGACGCCCACAATAATTAGGAATCATCAGGAGCAACAACATTTTGTAAATACAAATCTTAAAATATATATTTTAGCTGTACCTAGATATGTTTTTTTGTGCTTGTTTTTGTGCAAATAAATGCTTTTATTACTTAAGTAGGAAGTGGGTGAAGACTATTTCAGTACATATGACGAAGATTCCTCGAATCTAAGACAAAGAGAAATATTTACCAAATGAGTTACTGGTTAGGTGTGATGATTACTCAAGGAAAGAACAATTTGAAGAAAATTTCTTTTGAAAATAACCCTGTGGTTTTATTTTGAATTGGTTTTGTTATTTTGACAAAAAAGAGGATGTGATAGAAGATCAAAACAATCAACCCAATTCGTATCTCTTGGTCGATTTTTTTATTATACATAGTCGAATCCAAGGTGGAAGTGAAAATTTTATTGTCAGAATTTAAAACAAGATCTAACACAGTTTTGCGAGATTGGCAGATTTTTTTTTTTAATTTCTTCTCAGGAACAAGAAGTGAACCTATAAAGCTAAGCTAGCGCCCCGCGATACATTCAGATAACACCAACACATTAGACAATCCTCACTTCACTTTGGACTTTGTGGGTATTGTATTTTTGCTTCTTTGGAAAATAAATTTATTTAACAACGAAATATTTATGTTTTTGCTTGCATCTGTAAAAAGGAAATTGAACAATAAAATATGTGCGTTGTTCATCAAGTTTCTTCAAACACGGGCGGGAAATGGAGCGGCAACACATCTCTCCCGTCTTTTCCGGTCTGCGGCCAAATGTTTCAGCTGCAGCCACGTTTTCCTTTGGGTCGCTGCTTCCGCATTTTTTGAAGTTTGTTTTCAGTCTGTATAATACCTATTGGAAAGCCAGCTGATAGCGTAAAAGTTATTAGATCCAGCTACAAATGTAGGGAATGCTTTGCTGATTGCTGCTGGTGGGTCTTGGTCAGCTGACAATCCGTACCAAATGGTTTCAGTACCATCACTGCTTGTCAAAGATTTCGTAATTATAATCGACAGGAATAATCCTAGAAACAGTTTATCCAAAGGGAAGAGTCATCAAAGTATGTAAAGCAGCTGAAGATATCAAAGCTTATAAATAACATGCTTAGCAACCGCTCTTTCCAAGTCTATGTCAACGTCAGTGTGAGTGGGCGTAGACAACTGAACAACGGACTAGCACAAGGGTCAGTTCTAGCCCCACTCTTATTTAATCTTTACATTCACGACATTCCGTAAACACTGTCCTTAAAGTTTGCTAATGCGGACGACCTTGCAACAACTGTCCAGAGCCCAAACATGAAGCTTATTTTAGACGTACTCACAAGAGATCTTGCAGAGATCTTACCTTTCGCCGATTTTGAGTTAGGAATGTGTCTTAGTGAAAAAACTAAAAGCCTGGTTCAAACAAGGTTAGGTTAGGTTAGGTTTCCGGGTTGATGGAACAGAGCGAATCCGTTACACCACACTTAGGTCCATGTGGTCCCATTGTGATAGCCGTTGGGAGTGTTGTCCTCGCTGTTCTGACCTTGGTCCTTCGTCCTTGGTTTTCTTCCCTACTCGAAGTTATCCAGCTATTTGGATGTCCTTATAAACCTGTAAGGATTCGAGAGTGAGAAATCAGAAAGTTCTTGAATGTCTTGAAAGAAGTATCTTCCAAGTGTTCTGTTCCTTAGGTGACATAGGCTTGGACAGTGACAGAGAAATTCAGGTGTATCCTCATGGGTTTTCCCATCACCGCAGCCTCTACAGATGTCGTCATTCTTGAGATTTAGTTTCATTGTGTTATTCCTTAGCAGTTTGTGGCCAGTAGGAGTTCCAATCAACTTTGACAGCGATGTCTTGTCGTAACGTAAAAGTCTGTTGGTTCGGCCCTTATCATATTTTGGCCACAGTTTGCGTGATATGTCACAAGTGGTTTGTGACATCCACCTGTTGTTGGCTTTCATTCGGGTTTTTATTCCACTCTTTCTCTGAGATTACAGAGTGGTGGTTTAACCGACTGAAGTGCCTGTTCATGGTACATCGCAGACCCTTTCCTTGCTAGTTCATCAGCTCGCTCGTTGCCGGATATGTCCTTGTGTCCATGGACCCATCAGAGACTCGTCCTATGCTTCGTGCCAAGAGCTTTGAGCTCCTCCGTCAACGGCGAACAAGCAGAGACTTTATTTCGGTAGCTGACACCGCTTTAATGGCCGCCTGGCTATCAATAAATATGGTAATATCACTATGTGATATCGCCATCATTGATACCATGCTTGCAACTTCAGTAATTGCTAGGACTTCTGCTTGGAATACACTACAGTGATCAGGTAATCTACTCGATCTGTTAATGTTTAATTGCTCTGACAATAGTCCAGCGCCCGTTCCACACTCCATTTTTGATCCGTCTATGAAGAGGGATATCGATTTACTTTTCATGGGTTCGTTTGCGTTCCATTCCTCCCTGCTCGGAAATGAACAAGAGAAAGGTTTTTCAAAATCTAGGTGAGGAGACATGTAGTCAGTCAGATATGACGTTGTACCCTATGTACAAGTTCAGAATCCGTGCATGTCCTAAATGACTCGGGTTCCAGCTGTTTGTTTGGCTGATCCTCAAGTCACTTTTTGCAGCCGATTCCTGCATGTATAGATCCAGGGGTGGCAGGTTGATAATGGTTTCCAAGAAAGCGGTTGGGGTTGTTCTCATTGCACTGTTTGTCCCTATATATGTCAGTCTTCGTATTTTTGTCATCACCTTAAGATTGGTTGCTTTGTCCGCGGCTTGCCACCAGACTAAGCTGCAGTATTTGAGTATTGGTTGCACAATTGCCGTATACATCCACAGAATTATTTTGGGGTTTGGTCCCCATTTTTTGCCGAAGATACGGTTGCATGCGTAGAAAGCGTTGGCTTCTTTCCTGACTCTGTCATCGACAATTTGGCTTCCAACTCATCTTCCTGTGGAGGATAATTCCTCGATATTTCGCACTCTCCACCACATTCAGGGGTTTCCCTCAATTTCTGGTGGTTTGGATTCTTGTATTCTTCTTTTATTAGTGAACAGCACCAGTTCAGTCTTTTGTGGATTGATCCCAAGACCGCATTGTTTTGTCCACGTAGTGAGTGTCCGTAGAGAATTTTCTAACAGTTCGCTTATAGTTGATAGGAATTTTCCTGTCGCAAGCAATACTACGTCATCAGCGTATGCCATTTCGTTGACCCCTCTGTTTTTGAACTTTAGGAGTATTTCATTAACGACAAGGACGCAATGACTCTTAGGTCACAATCGTCTAGTGTTGCATTGATATACCTTCCATTGAGCAGGCTCATAATCACCTTAGTGAGATACTGATCGACGTTGGAATTATGCAATGCTCTTTCCACCGCTGGCGTTTTCACATTGTTGAATGCTCCTTCAATGTCTAAAAACGCTGCAAGTGTGTATTCTTTTTCTATAGTGCTGACGACGTCATGTAGCGCCGTTTCCACTTCTTTACCTTTAATGTAAGCGTGGTGGGCGGTGGAGATCGCGCTATAATCGAGTCGACTGCGAATATGGATGTCCATTAGCTTTTCAAACGTTTTTAGGATGAAAGATGTCAGACTTATCGATCTGAAGTCCTTGGAATTGATGCGACTAGGTTTTCCTGCCTTGGGAATGAATACCATCTTCACTTCACGACAGACTTTTGGAATGTATCCGCATTTCAAACTTCGTGTAAAAACTCGTTTGAGAACCGGTACTATGACGGTCTTTGTCTTCTGGAGCATAATTGGAAAAATCCCATCAAACAAGAATAGAGTACAAATAAAGCTCAGTTGCAATATTTTAATAAATTTTGTATATATGTATATATGGTTGTGCTTCATACGATTTTTATTCCCATTCAAACTTCAAGCATCGTTTTTTTCAGGTTTTTGTCGTTTAGATCACTCCAATACTAAGGCGACGATATGTGCACTATCATTCTATCAACATCCATGTGATTATCCACAATTACCTTCTCATCTAAAAGTGGTTACCCACCGAAAAATTTGACAAGAAATTTCTTCTCGTATGTTCATGCGGATATATATATATAGTTCACATCATGAGGTTCAAAATATCAATCGCTCCATGGGGAGACGTCGCTGATGAAACAGCGCGTCCGCACCGAGGCCTTATAGTAGTCGAGGGCGCTCGTGTGTGTGTGTGTTCACAATTATATTGCTTAAGTGTTTTCTAATGGAATTTAGAATCTCATATGACATTGACCTTACACTTCATTGAGATACATTAACGTTTGCCGCTAAATCAGTAACACAATCACAATGGAATGGATTATCCCTCCAAGTGAAGAATTTGCCAAACCTGCACACTAACTTCTAATAATTAATATGTCATTAATTTGTATTTTTGTTTTTTTGTCATTCCACAAATTAATCAAACCTCGACCTTGATGAAACATTGCTAATAAATGACCCCAACTGACTCGTTCCAACAATTCAGACGACAAGGAATAAATTGTTACGAAATGCAGTTAAATATTTTTTAATTGACGCCCTGTTGATGTATGTATGTACTTCATAATTAAAAATGCTTTTGAGTGGTTATGCATTTTTTGTTTGTCAGGTTTCTCCTCGGAAAGTCTCGAAAATGGATTTTTTATTCGATTTTTTGTATAGGGTATTCAGAAATGACCTGTTTCAAGTTTTCTAGTTAAAAAAAAAAACTGTACACCTCTTGGATTTGAGCTAGTGTTGGTGCTCGTTTCTGACAAAATAATCATTTCGAAATAATTTTCATTGAGGGATTGGAAAACCAACTATCATACATTTCCTACCATAACACCAGCGGCAATTCTAAAGAGTATATTTTATAAAAATATATAATCAGAAAGGTATATAAGTAAGATACCCAACGACCATAAACAGAGCTTCAAACAGGAAAAAAATTCTTGATTGGATGATCCGTTTGATTTTTAAAGCTCTACAAAGTGGGTTCCGCGCTGCGCCCGAAATTGTGTGTGGTTTTCAAATCAATCCTCTGGAGTTAAGGACTTTAATAATGTTGCAGACTTTTATACAAGGTGGCGCAAAAGTCAGCATCCTATCGGAAGAAGCTATAATTTTTGCAAATGGCGGCAAATGTAAATTCTACTTTGACATTTGTGAAGTTAACTATACAGAAAAAACTTAAGACACCAATTAACATAATCCAAAAGCAGAACCAAAGTTTTTCATTCATAAAAAAAATTACAGCGAAAGAACATCGGCTGACAACTTTTGCGCCACCTGACAACTTTTGCGCCACCTTGTATTTCTGTATTCTGAGGTCGTCGAAGTGTGTGTTGTCTGGTTCTAGGTAGAGCCGGAAATTCACAGAGGAAATGGTTGAGGGTTTCCTTCTCCAGTGGGTTCTTGCAACTGCGGCAGTGTGTTAAATGGAATGCCTGTCTACTTTTTTTTTGTCGGGGTGCGAGACTTTCTACACAGGAGCACTCAGGCTCAATAGTGGTCCATTGTACTGCTAGGAAGACACACCACATTTTACCGTGAGAATTTACACGTTTTCCTAAGAAAAACGAGAAGTCGCTTCAATGATAAGGAGCTTAGCTTTACAGACATCAAAATATCAGCACCAAATACCTGCCACCTGATACAAGCAAAAGCAGGGCAATCACAGAGGAAATGTTCCGCAGTGTCATCGCTTTCTCCACAGGCTTCGCAGTTGGTGGTATCGCTTAGGCCTAGCACCTTAAGGTCTTTACCAAAAGCGTAATGGCCGTAAGAACGCCAGTAGTCTGTCTGCAGTCTTTTCTGTTGAGAGACAACAAGAATGTCGCAGTTTTCCTACAGACGTCGGGGAGAATTTGCTTAGTCTGTCTGAACCCTGGAGAGTCATGCCATCGGCGATTGTGTTCATATGAAACCAAACCGTCAATGGAATCCCTGACCTAGGACGTAGGTAGACATATCGCTGGTTCAGGTCCTGAGAAGTCCTCCTCTGAGCCCTCTCTAGCAAGTTCATCGGAAATTTCATTTCCCGAGATCCACTAAGTGACAAGTCTAAGTGAATTCAGCCTTCTGACCGAATTCAGAGAGATCTTGTATTCACGATCTATTTTTGAGGTGGGTCAGGTGTTGAACAAGGCTTTAAGCATAGCCGGGCTGTCGCTACAGACGCAGATACTTCGCCCCCTCCACCTGTACCTCGCAACATAGTCCATGGCCATTAGGATAGCATAAGTCTCTGTTTGGAAGACTGACGCATGTTTGCCTAACGAGAAGAAAAGGCTAATGTTGTCGCTCGCCATAAAAACACCAGCACCAGATCCTTGATCGGTTTTGGAGCCATCCCTGAAGATTCGACTGCATTCCTTTCCAGGCTCAGAGTCTGGCCAGAGTCAGTCCTGAACACGAGGAAAGTTGACTTCGTAGTTGCGCTTGAGCCGAAGTTCCGGTGTCATTGCATCGGACGGCATATCCATAAGACAGGAGTCGAAGGACAACCGTTGCGCAAGTTCATCAAAACTCCAGTGCGAGTTATACCAAAAGCCACCTCTTCCTCAACGTGAGAAAGCTTTGATTGTGCAACCCATGATGTAAACATCAAATGTCGGAAGGTTCAATAACGCATCTATGCCGGAGCCAGGTGTGCTGAGGAAGGCCCCTGTTCGCCGAGACATACCCTTTGGAGTTTGGCGAAAGCAGCAGTAACGTATTTACGAGAAAGCTTATTCCACCAAACAACCGATGCGTATGCTATAATAACTGCCATATAAAAGGGACAGAGCCTTGGCAGTCTTCAGCTCAACATGCTTGGACTAAAAAAGTTTGCTATCCAGGATGACTCCCAGATACTTTTCTTCATTGGAGAGTTGGATTGTGAAGCCTTTTAGCACTGGCTGAGTCAACCCGATCCTTCCTCCTTCTCGTAAAGAGAACAACCGATAGGCCTGTCTAAATAGTGTGGGTTCCGAAAGGCCAATGGCCAGTGCTAATTGCTTCAATTCTGGCAATCTCATGTCGGATTCTGTTTATAAGGTCGTTAGCTTTATTTGTGTTGTAAGGAGGGCAAGATATGTCTTAGATATGATAAGGCTGCTTAAGGTACTCCATCTGTAGTTCGCCATTGAAAGGAAATAGCACTGGAAGCATTTTTCTTTGACGAACCATACGGAAGGGGAGACTGCCTCTGCGAGGCCTTGCTGGCGCGTCAGCCTTTTCATTTCCCTCTATGGTACTATGGCCAGGAGTGAGTTTGGATGATTTGGTGTGCGAATTGACGGCTTTGATAGCTGTCTATCTATCAATAAAAAAGCAACATCTCACGTGGTTGTAGGGAAACGGGTTAATTGTCTTACAAGGCTCCTGATCGCTAGTACTTCCGCATGGAATACACTAATTACAAAAGTTTGTTTTCTATATAGGTCGCTATATTAGTCCAGCCTATGTATTGTTTGAAATTTGTTAAAATGTTTTGATAATATAAGTGACCTTTTTCCATTGGCATTGCACCCATATGTAGAGGTGTGGGGTCGTCATGGGATTAATCACAGCACATCCTCTTAAGGCATGCGGGAGTTGGAATGATTTGGAGATATTCAGTCCCTCTCAGTAAAAATTGCTACCCGATTGCCATGGTTGGAAAATAGAATTGGGCGGCTTTTTTAATTTGTATTTCGGCGTGTGTTTCCACAAAACAAAATAAAAAAAATTAATTTCTTGGAAAGCCCAAAATATAGTTTAGCAAAATCTTTGGACAATGCATTTATAAACCTTTTGCTTTCGTTTGGCGCCACGCCTAGTTCTCATAGATTTTTCTATCCTATTTGTGCCAATATCGAAACTCAAACAAATTTAGAAAAATGAAAAAAAAGCCTACAGAATGGACAACAACACTGAACCGAATACCACGCCCCCTTTTGGGGTAGAAATAAAGAATTAAACTACATCAAAGTATGTTAAGTAAAGTCGCTATTAACTTTATTTAAAAATAACAATGCGAGTGTAAGTACACTACAGTTGCCACCTGCAAGTTTCGCAGGCGTATACGTAACATTTTATTATTATTTTTTATTATACGCACTTTAAGCTACTTTTTAATTTCATTGTTATATCTCCCAGGATCAAAGTTTATTTGTAGCTCGTTAAAAGCACTTACTTGCACAAATATAAACTCTGTTATGTGCATTCTGTCGTAACGTAAAGTCGACGGCGTAGGTCTTATACTTTTTTTTAGAAACTATCAAACAAATAATATTTTTAGGCAAAAGTGTAAATGAAAACTGCCAATAACAAACCATTTTCTTTTATATGAAATCTAGCAATCATAATTGTTTTTGAATAAACTCTGCAAATTTGTGTTAAAAAACTCACAAATTGATGCTAAACGAAGCTAGTGGATCGGCTTTTAACATATCCACGATCGAAATTTCATTTGATTATTGCAAAATTTAATTTAATTGTTTGGGTCGTTATGGAAGGAGTCTCTTTCAATTAATCTAGTTTTTTTTTTAAGTCTGGAACGATTTTCAAAGCCACATTCAAATTTGGGTCGGCTGCGCGATATTTTTACCCTATAAGCTGCCTTCCTGTTTCTTAAGTTGTTTTTTTAAATCCAAATATCAACGCCTTTCTTTCTTAACCTCGTATCTACTTTTATTCAGGTTTTAAGTAGGAGGCAAAACCAGCCGTTTCTTTTCATGATAGCATGATATACTCTTAGATGTTTGCTAGACTTACAAGATCTGAGGCAGTGGATACAATTTAAGGCACCTTCTTTGCACCCGCCCTGCTCTCTCGCTCAAAGACGAAAACTCCATCTGGGAGCTTTCTTCTATAATGATCTCAATGGTCTTATTAACATTGACATTTAATGTCTTTCAAGCCTTATTTAAAGCTCGAACTGGTTCAACGAGTAGAAAAAACATAGATCCACGTGGTATCACAATGGAGCTTTTAATGGTCCAAGTGTGTTTGCTTCGACTGCCACATCAACCTAACCTAGCCCAATGACAGTTATACTCTTAGATGTTTGCCAGGCTTTCACAAGATGCAAAGCAGTGAATTAACTTGTAGGTGTTCCTTGGTAGGATTCGAACCTCAAACCCCTCGCTCAGTAGTCCGACGCAGCAACATCTGAGCCACATCGTCAACGTTTTAAACATATCATATCTCTCAACAAAAATCTGGATGAAGTAGACATGTGCGGTAGAGCCTTGTAAGTCGCAAGATGACAAAATATAAATACAAAAAGAACATCCCAAACAAGGCCTGGAACTTATATTCTACAGTCATTTTTGTGTGCGAAGCTATTTTTTAGGTACAAATAAGAGGCGGTCTTGAGACTCTCGAGCGGTAGCCCAATAAAAAAACTTGTTTGTGATACTGATGGGATTCGAAGACTACAAAAAGTTTCACAGCTAGTCTTAAAGTGATTAAAATGTCAAACAAAAGCTAGAGGGCGTTCGGTGCGGTTTTTGTTAACTTACTGTCTTTGAGCCATTTCAGCACCTGAGCCATTTCAGCACCTGTAAAATCCGTGCGATTGTTATTGGGTGCAAATAACTGAAACACGCAGAAGCCGTATCCACAATTTTTTTTCCTGCACGGATTGTCAAACCCTGCGATTAGGTTTCAAGGCATATTAGCTATGTTAAAACATAAGATTCGCAGAGTCTGACCTGGTTCCTCAACTAAACTCAGTTCGTGGTGCATTTTGAAAAAGGTACAAGAGTAAGCAATTACCCCGAAATTAAAAAAAATTGCTGTTAATGTTTGCAATGCTATTAAAATGCGAACAACACTTTACTTACTTTCACAATAACTATGTACATACGGAAGCATGTGGTTAGTGAGTTGTATTACTGAACTGATCGAGGGGTATCAGGGTAAAGTGCCTATTATCGTTAACGATTCGAACAAAAAAGCTGGCGAATGTGACTTATTTCTAATGTGTAAAAACCCAAAAAAACAATAATAGAAAATATGAAGACAATGTCCTTCTTTTAACAACTTGCTCATAAAATTGTTAGGGCGTTTGGACAAAACTTTGATTTTTTGTCATTTAACAACATGCTTGGTTTTTTCTTTAACCTCCTAATAAAATACATAGAGAGGCTACAGTCCGCTTGGGCAAACTGTTTGACAGCCTGTCCAATCCATTTTCCTATCCCTCAAAGTGGATACGATTTTTTTTGTAAGAAACAAGGAAGGTTATCTTGTGACAAAATAGACTCCCAACCCGATGAACTATCTTAATGCTCAAGAATAAAAATCTTACCGTAGATTATACGACATATTTGTGACCTGTTTTTGATATTCATTTTGTCATTCTCGTACACGAATTCATCTTTGTGACCCAGCGACTCTTCATCGATAAGAAAATTATTCTACTTCATTACTTCATATTTTCGCATATCACATTTAGTGGGAGTAGACTTTAACCTGGTAAAAGTAGATACTGTGTGCTAGTTTTTATAAGTGATTGCCGTTTTTTTGGCATACATATGAATTTTATTTTTGCAATATTTAGAATTTCGTTTAACCATTTCGTATTTTATTTATTAATGCAATAAAAATAAATATAGCATAAATTTTTGGAAAAAATAAATGCAAACCATTGAGCACTCAGAAAAAGATTAATGATTATTTGTTCTACCAGTCTCTAGCAAACTTGTATTTTGGTGTTGATACCTAGAAGAAGCAAAAATGTTACCGGATATAGAGGTAGCACGTTTGGGCAATCAGCGATTTGGTTGTGATGCTGATAAGTGATGGCACGATTAATTGAAAATTTTATATTAATCGTTTATTTTCTTTCGGTTAACGATTTAATTGTATCAAATTTTTCCTTTCAATTAATCGACAAAATAATCGATTAATACGAAAAATAATCAAAAATAATCGAAAGAAAACCATCACTACTAAAGCAATACTGTCCAGAACAAGACAGCGCAGATCATTGTGGAAACACCAGCAATAAAACATCTGCGCGCACAAGTAATCAGTATTAGACGACCGACGACTCTAATTAAAGAGTCATAAAAACACTAATATGATAAAAAAAAAAAACAGAAAACGAAAGGATGGAGTATCTGGAATTGTATCCCTGCGTATGTGCCATACATAACCAGGGGTATAAATACAGCTACAACCTATAACAATAGATTATTAGTTGTAAGTGTAACTAAGTACATGTGACAGTGAAATGGCTCCTATACGAAGCGATGTTTTGAAACATTTTTCAAGAGAAAATGCACGTTCGTCGGTTGCGTTGTACATCCGTGGTAGCAAACAAATTAAAAACAAATATTTTGAACCAGTTTGACCTCCATTTTGGGCAAATGGAACATTCGTTTCTACTGGCAGCATCATCACTCCTAGACCCACGGTTCAAACAAATCCATTTTCAGGATCACATAGCTTTCTCCAAAGTTATGAGATTTATCAGAAGCGAAATGGCTGAAATTGGACATGGAGACGACAGCATTGGGAGTGGTAGCGAATCGTCTTCCACGGGTGATAATGAATTCGATTTATGGGCTCACCATAAGACTTTGCCCAAAAACGACGAAGAACGGACAATAAAATTACACACCCTCACGATGAACAAAGCTTCTTCCTCAATGCTCCGGTTCTCGCATTAAACCGAAATGTCGTTGATGCTTGGGAAGAGATGCAATCCGTTTACCCTAAGCTATACACTCTCTCCGAAAAATATTGTTTTTTGATTGGGACTTCTGTAAAATCAACTGCTACTGAAAAACGGAATCGTTTAACGACGAAACACCTGTCAGAACTCTTGTTTTTGAATTCAGTTTTTAACAAATAATGTATTTTTTTTTCTTTATGTATAAATTAAATTGAATTTAGTGAATTTTTTTTCGTACTCAGCAAACAATTTATTTTTGAAATTATTTTCTTTTTCATGACAATATCACTACCAGTACCCTGTACCTTAAACGGCTGCTTTACTGGGGTTGAGCCGCTTGCCTTAACCTTGGTTTGCGGGTTGATAGATCAGATTAACTCTACATCCCCTTAGGAATCTGTGAGAATCAGAAAGTGAGACAAGGCAAAGTTCTTGAATGTCTTGGAAGAAGAAGCTGTTCTGTTCCTCAAGTGACAGAGACTCGGACAGTGACAAAGAAAGTGGGGTTTCCTCATGGATCTTCTCATAACTGCAGCCGATACAAATGGAAAAGGCCGTCTAATGAGGCCCCTAGTGCCTAAAGAGGCATTTGTACAAAAGAATTGTCCTCGAAATTTTGCCATTTACAACATCCCCGAATGCCACTCACTTTTGCTCTCCATTTACAACTTCCCCGTTTGCCACTCACATTCTCTGACAGAGCCAAAGGATGATCAGCAGAACCTGAGGACTTCCACCGGATACACACCGTTAGGCCTTACTTTGTGGATGCGGCGGTTGTTTGGTGGCTTGGAGCTCATTTCCTCAAACGACACCTGACTAAACTACAGCATCTTGCGTGTGTATGCATTACAGGTGCGATGAGAGGAACTCCCACTGCTGCTAGGAAAGTTCTGCTCTGTTTACCTGCTTTGCAGTTTCTTGTTTAAAGTGGGGCTAGAAAATCTCTGTGTCCTCAAAACAGATTTTTGAGCACCGCTTTCGAGTCCTTCTAGATCGTGTGGAATGGAACAGTGAGCGGTGAAATGGCTTCAGGCAGGGTGATGCCATCGTAAATACTTTTGGGTCACTCATGGGCGGTCTTCTAAAGCCGGTGTACTGCAGTATTGAGTAGACAAGGCTGAAAAAGTAGCCTTAAAATAAAATTTTGAGAAGAGTATTTTTTATTTAACTTGTTTCGTAAAAACACCCAATAGTTCGCGCTTGTGAAACAATTCACATGAATAAGTTGTTTAAACATTTCAGTTTGAATTAAAATATTAGTAACATTCACTTTGTGAATAACTTTTGTGGAAATTATAACGACACATAAAGTTAGAGCATAATTTGTTGGGGACGCCAACCAGTCCTTTCTGTTTCCCGTATCCGTGCAGGCACGAGCTAAGAATATTACTGCAGCGCCCTCCAAAAACAGCGCTTGTCGTAAAAGGCGACTAAGGGAACATATCACATCTAGGCAATTTAGGCATCCAGGTTAGCCAAGTGTGCATGCAAATTCGTGGGTTGACACGACTGGGGACTGGTGTCGTAAAACGTCGATCGAAAAATATTCAATAATGGGAGCATGCATATGTCGAGATCGTAAGAAAGAGCCAGTCCTTTAAACTTCTAAATCACACAAATGCAACAATACCAGCATTTGATTGGCCTCAGTGATGAACGATGAAGTGATCTGATATCGGGAGGCCGGGCAATATTTGTTGAAGTCGAAACGGTGAGGGTTGCAGTTACGTGGGAGTGTTATGATTCTTTAATCCTGATCACAGCCGCCGTTAAGGAAGAATACTAACCATTTTACTTTCAATAGGACGAATGACTAAATGTATACAATGAAAATTTTAAGTTGCCAAAAAAAAGAGTAAATTTTTCTCGAACAAAACCCTAACCTCGCATATTTAACAGACGAAAGGAGAACATAGCTTGTATTAACGGCCCGATTCCTTCTTTTACAGGTTTTTTCTTGCTTTGCTCTGCAATCGCTTCACCTCGAAAGAGACAGTGTCAAAAGCATATAGTAGGCAAGTGATCAAGTATCTCTTTGACCATAATGCCCTTTTCACAATGTCCCGTTGGTGCGTGACTTTGACATGCTTTTAAAAAACTTTACGATATTTTAAGACGATGCGCGCAAGCAACAATTTTGCAAACCTAAATGTCGCTTCAGAGCGTACCCCCGTTGAAAGATAGATTATGACAAATCAAATGTTGGTATCGGTTTAGGCTGATATAGGTACACAATTTTAAAAGAGAATAAAGTCTACTCCCTTTTTTCTTAAAATTGTTCTTTTTATTCACGAATTGAAAGAGGAATTATCCAGAGTAGTAAAAAGGTAATGATAATGGTAATGATAATATGTGAATGCAAACAGTCCCAAAACGTAAACAAGGCCATTTGATTATAAAGGGTCTTTCATTAGCGACTTGACAACTTCAAACTTTCAGTGTGAACGCACCCTTAACCCGATTACAAATCTGTCGATGTCAAAATATTCAGTAAAATCAACATATTCATCATGGTGAAGTACACGAAAGAACAACGTTTACAAATAATTAAAATTTACTACCGAAATTTCGAGTCGGTAGTCGCAACCTTAAGAGCTTTAACGCCAATTTTCGCCTGTAATTCTCGTCCCAGTAGACAGACAAGCAATTCATAGTCTAGTGAAAAAAATTGAGTCAGAATAATCGCTCCTTGATGTTGTATCACTTTGTGACTTTGCGTGACATTACTTTATTTCCTTTTGGAAATCGCGAGAATTAATCACAAAAACTCGCTTTTTTTCCTTGCCTTTTTTCACACGAGTGAAGAAAAACTCTTTTCAGCGCTCACAACAACCGACCAACTTCTTTTACAAATGACAGTTAACCAACTAAAGTCCCGGAATGTTGCCGTGCTAGTGAGATTACGTTTTGCCCGAAGTGTGGAGAATATTGCTGCCGTAGAGGCGTCCGTCGCAAACCAAAATCGGGCCTCTCCCAGACCACATTATGGCGAATTTTGCGAAAGGATCAAGCTGACTCAAGAACTGAAGCCACTTATAATCATATGAAGCGAAGTACGTTCTCGAATTGGGCTCTGGACATGATGGAAGAAAATGAAGAATTTCATCGCAAAATCATCTTCAGCGATGAAGCGCATCTTTGGTTAAACGGCTTCGTCAATAAGCAAGACAGGTGAGAACCCTCATGTGCTTTATAAAACAGCACTTCATTCGCAAAAAGTCACTGTTTGGTCCGGTTTTCAGCCTGGTTTCGTTTGGTGGTTTTTTTCGTCGATGGAAATTACCGTCACGTTATCATCATCATCAGTGATATGTGGTTCCAACAAGATGATGCCACAAGCCACATAGCGGGGGCATCAATCGAGTTATTGAAGTCTCAGTTTGGTGAATGTTATCTCGAGAAACGGTCCCGTGTGTTGGCCGCCGACATCGTGTGATTTAACGCCTCTAGACTTTTTTTTTGTGGAGCTACATTAAATCATTGGTCTATGCAAACAAGCCGGCGACGTTAGAGGAGCTCAGGGCCAATATTGAACGAGAAATAGAGTCATCGAAAATTGGGTTCAACGTATCGACCGCTGCATACTTTCCCGTGGTGAACATATGAACGAAGTCGAATTCCATTCATTAATGTTTTGACAGTAATTCCAGCCAATAAATTTTATTTCGAGATATCTCACATACGATGGCGGGTCAATAAGTCCGTGACTTTTGGAATAAAACACACATTTTTTGATAAATTTTTTTTTTATTTTTCAACGTAGTCTCCCTTGAGCTCTATAAACTTTGTCCAACGCTTCTCCAATTTTTTTTATCCCTTCAAAAAAAAATGATTTGTCGAGGTCCTCAAAATAGGCCTTTATTTGCGAGATGACTTCATCATTGGAGTCAAATCTTTTTCCACCAAGCCATTCTTCAGGTTTGGGAACAAGAAGTAGTCGCTCGGAGCCAAATCTGGAGAAAAGGGTGGATGAGGGAGCAATTCATAGCCCAATTCATGGATTTTTGCCATGGCAACTGCACATGTGTGCACCCTTGCATTGTCTTGGTGGAAAAGAACTTTTTTCTTTGCCAAATGAGGTCGGTTTTTTTTCAAATCGTCATTGAATCGGTCCAATAAGTTGGCATAATATTCCCCATTGATTGTTCTTCCCTTTTGAAGGTAGTCAATGTGAATTATCCCGCGTGCATCCCAAAAAACAGTCGCCATAACTTTATTGGCTGACAAACCCACCTTGGCCTTCTTTGGCGCCGATTCACCCTTAGAAACCCACTGTTTTGACTGTTGTTTGGTCTCTGGTGTGTTGTGATGGATCCATGTTTCGTCCACGGTTACAAAACGGCGCAAAAACTCCTCCATATTGCGATTCAACAACGCCAAACCTTCCTGTGAAGTTGTTACGCGATTGCGTTTGTGGTCGACTGTGAGCAAACGCGGCACCCATCTTGCGGAAAGCTTTCTCATGCCCAAGTGATCATTCAAAATTGAAACCACTGAGCCATGCGAGATCCCTACGGCTTCCACAATCTCTCGCACTTTCAATCTTCGGTCGGCCAACACCATATCGTGAATTTTTTCGATTGTTTCGGGTGTAGAGACCTCAACTGGGCGTCCAGGAAGTTCGGCATCTTCAGTGCTTGTACGGCCACAACGAAATTCAGTAAACCACTTTTTTACCATTGAAATCGATGGTGCAGAGTCCCCATAGTATTTTTCAAGCTTAGCCTTGGGCTCGGTAATGGTTTTTTTTCGCAAGAAATAATGCTTAATAAGCACACGAAATTCCCTTTTTTCCATTTTCTCCTCAAATTAGTGAGTAGTCTGATAAAAATAGCTGTCAAACACAAACTAACTGACGCAGCAAGTTTAAATTTTGACAGGAGTCAACTGACAGATGCCTGTTGACAGGAGCAGTGTTGCCGTTTCAGTAAAGAGGTCAGAAATTCAAAAAGTCACGGACTTATTGACCCGCCCTCGTAGTTTACATTTTATTTAAAAAATAAATTGTCAAGGCCTTAATGAAAGACCCTTTATATATATTTTTGATAAGAAATCAAATGCAATCATTGGAAGCATCGTATAAACGTATAACGTCATTTCCACACACTGAAATAATTATTTAGTATTGAAAAACCTCATATGGCTATTAAGAACTAGTATCTATTAAAAATAAGTGAATCTGTGCAACTCCAACACTGAAAGACAAATGCGCCCGACAGCAGAAAGTAGCTCTACTTGGGCGGCGCGTTGAACTTAACAATATTTACAGCCTGAAGCTGCACCAACGCGACATTGTGAATTGGGCATAAAGTTTGATTTAACAAACAAAACAATAATTAAAAAAAAACTTAAAAAAAAATATTTAAATAATTAGAATGCGCACCATAGTCGTGTGGTTGCGCGGCAGTGGGGATTGTCGTACGGATGGGTCTCAATTCCAATTAGTTCCATACAAATTTAAATTAGGTAACTTGCGTGACGCCCGACATTATGTTGGCAGCCTTTTAAGTTTAATGACATTGTTGTTAATCATCATCGCCATTGTTGTTGGTGGGCTTAGTATTTTTGAAATAAATTTGCCATCAATTAAACGAAAGAATTCGCCATTTAATCGAAGTTATGATTTTTATTTTAACATGGAAATTAATTAGTAACATTAATTTATTAATCATATTAATTCTTTGGGTGGGATTATCTTTTTAGACAGCGTGATAAAGCAATTTATCTAAAATGTGTTAGCCTTGAAATTATTCATTAAATACTGATGGCAAATTCTTAAAATAAACCTTTTTTTATTGCTTTAAAGTAGGCGATTAATATTGTAAGGGCTTGAAAAGCGAGTCTACCCGAATAACGATGTTGGATTTGTTAAACTTGATATTCATCAAGTTAAGAACGAACTCTAATTTAACATTAGTGGCTCCATAGCGACTTAAATAAATTGAATATTTTCATGTTGGGCTTAAGGCTCAGTCAAACAGAATAGGGGCCATCGATTCTGCCCGCCGTATTCGATGTCTTATAATTAAATCATGCTGGTAAAACATAAAACGGGATAGTAAAGAACGCAGCGGGCAGAGCTGTGTTTTTTTTAATTACAAAGAACGCGACAAACAAAACTCTAAAACGTCTGATGAGACGGACAAATTAATGGATTTGGTTTGCCCAAATGAGTTCTATATGAAACACGACATCCCAATTACAAAGATGTTTCAAAAAAGCTGAAAACTAGAAATCGCATAGGTATCACCTACCACTATGAATCAAGCAGATGTTGCAATATGAGAGATCCTCCTGCTCTCGCGACATATAAAATAATTAAAGAAATGATCTGCAAATAAATCAATGAAATTTTATATCGTCTTCTTTTCTTTAACGACGAGGCCATAATCTGGACTAAACGGATCGTAATCCTGTCATTTCACTTTTGGTCCGCCTGTGGGATTCGCCATTTTAATTATCGGCAGGCCTCTGGGTTTGTAATCACTTTGCCACTAAGGCCAATCAAATGCTGGTTTTTTGCTTGCTTCTCTTTCGCGATTGTGAAGGAAAGTTGATTGATATTACCTTTTTGATGGAGTTCTTAGGATCCCTCCTTAGAACATGACAGTTCCAACTGAGCCTGACACGTTAAATTTTTTTGTGAAATGTTCTTCGACGTGAAGACTTTCTTGGAACTTGGAACTTGTTAGTCGATCAATCTATGTTACTCCTGCTCTCATACGAAGCATCTTTATCTCAACTGTCTTTAAATTGACCTCATACTTTTTGTACGCTGTCCAAAATTATAAACCGTATTTGCGCGTCGGGCTCATTCCTTTCAGTTTTGAAGGAATTTTTCGGTCACAGATGTTGGCTGAGTTTTCCCGTCCCTTCATCCAATCTACACTTACGAGATGATTGATTTCGCTATCACAGGTTGTTATGTTATAAAAGGTCTTTCACTAAGGACTTGACACTTCTTTTTAGGGTTCCGTAGCCACATGGCAAAAAACGGAACCCTTATGGAGTTGTCATGTCTGTCTGTCTGTCTGTCCGTCCGTATCTCACAGCCACTTTTTTCCGAAACTATAAGACCTATACTGTTGAAACTTGGTAAGTAGATGTATTCTGTGAACCGCATTAAGATTTTCACAGAAAAACAGAAAAAAAAACAATAAATTTTGGGGGTTCCCCATACTTAGAACTGAAACTTTAAAATTTGTTTTCACCACACCCATACGTGTGGGGTATCTATGGATAGGTCTTATTGAGGTTTCTAATGTCATTTTTTCTAAACTGAATAGTTTGCGCGAGAGACACTTCCAAAGTGGTAAAATGTGTGTCCCCCCTATGTAACTTCTAAAACAAGAGAATGATAAAACTTAAAAAAAACATATGATGTACATTACCATGCAAACTTCCACCGAAAATTGGTTTGAACGAGATCTACTCGTAGTAACTAGTTTTTTTTTAATACGTCATTAATCGTAAACCGCCACTTATCTATTATTAAAACATCGATCAAAGTTACAACGAACTGCAAGAACTTTTATATGATGTTACTTGCTGCTACGGAATCCTTAATGGGCGATTTCGACTCCCACTTGGCCTCTTTTTTGTGTTATAGAGCGGCCACATTGTCCTGGTTAAGGCGCAGGATTCGAGCGATCATTCGTCTTAGGTTACATGGGGGTTTCTTCACTTTAGTTTGGTTCGAGATTTGAAGCCCGTCTTGCCGACTCATTTTTCTTTACCAGGACACCTGTATGATTATATTGTTAATTCATTCATGTCACCGAAAATGAAATATGATACAAGATAATTAGCCCTATCGCCAAAGAAATTTCCCTGGAGTTTTTTTCCCATTTTGGGAAAATTGGTATCGTGAATCATGGTCGAAATGAGAAAAGAATTTTCCCCTAGAAAAATAGCTATCGTGAATAACTTTTTCTGGGGAACCTTGTCATTATTTTAGGTTGAATTTTTCAGTAGGTAGTTTGTCGAGGAACAAAATTTTTGACAATGTAAGTACATATTTGTTTATAAATTATTAAAAGAAATATTTATGAAAAAACAAACTTATTTTAAGGTCTAATGCAACAAACAAGAGAAAATGGGAGATCCTTGTAGGTTTAATGGAAAAATATCCAGATATTGCTACGGGCATTCTAAAAGAACAAAAGATGAAGTGCAGAGCATTTGGAAGGTGGTCGAAAAAGAACTAAATAGTATTGGGCCCCATCGAAATCTGCATTTGAGTGGAAAAGGGTACATTTTTATTATTTTGTTATTTTTATAATTTATTGACTAAAATGTGTTAAATTTCATTTATGCCAGGTTTGGAGTGATAAGAAGAAATACATAGAAAAAAGTCAGTTCAAAATACTTTTTTTTTTTTTTGTCGGGGTGTGTGAGACTTTCTGCACTGGAGCACTCAGACTCAATACTGGTCCATTGTACTACCAGGCAGACACACCACATTTTACTGTGGGAATTTGCTCGTTTTTCTTCGCTTCAATGATAAGGAGCTTAGGTTTACAGCACTCACCATATCCGCACCAAATACCTGCCACCTGATATGAGCAAAAGCAGGACAATCACAGAGGAAATGCTCCGCGGAAAAAGCGTAGTGTCCCGTAAGAACGCCAGTAGTCTGTCTGCAGTCTTTTCTGTTGAGAGACAACAAGAATGCCGCGGATTTCCCACAGACGTCGGGGAGCATTTGCTTAGTCTGTCTGCACCCTGGAGAGTCATGCCAACGGCGATTGTGTTAATAGGAAACCCAACCGTCAATGGAAGCCCTGACCGAGGACGCAGGCAGACAGATCGCTGGTTGAGGTCCTGAGAAGTCCCCCTCTGAGCCTTGTCTAGCAAGTTCATCGGAGATCTCATTTCCCGTGATCCCGTTATGACCCGGGACCCAGACAAGTTTAAGTGAATTCAGCCTTCCGACCGAATTCAGAGATATCTTGCATTCACGTACTATTTTGAAGGTAGTTAAGGGTTTGAGTAAGGCCTTAAGCGCAGCCTGACTGTCGCTACAGACGCAGATACTTCGCCCCCTCCACCTGTTCCTCGTAACGTAGTCCATGGCCATTAGGATAGCATAAGTCTCTGTTTGGAAGACTGACGCATATTTGCCCAACGGAAAGAAAAGTCTAACGTTATCGCTCTCCACGAAGACACCAGCACCAGATCCTTGTTCGGTTTTGGAGCCATCCGTGAAGATTCGACTGCATTCCCTTCCAGGTTCAGAGTCCGGCCAGAGCCAGTCCTGGACGCGAGGAAAGTCGACCTCGTAGTTGCGCTTTAGCCGAAGTTCCGGTGTCATCGCATCAGACGGCATATCCATAAGACAGGAGTCGAAGGACAACCGTTGCGCAAGTTCATCAAAACTCAGTGCGAGTTATACCAAAAGCCACCTCTTGTAAGACGTGAGATAGCCTTGATTATACAGCCCATGATGTAAACATCAAGGGGCGGAAGGTTCAATAGTGCATCTAGGCCGGAGCCAGGCGTGCTTGGGAAGGACCCCGTGCAGCCGAGACTGCCTTTAAAGTTTGGCAAAAGCAGCAGTGACGTATTTACGTGAAAGCTTATTCCACCAAACAACCGATGCGTATGCTATAAATGGTCTTATCATAGCCGTATAAATCCATAGGACTCTTTTCGGTGATAAGCCCCATGTCTTGCCGAAAATGCATTTGCACTGCCAGAAAACAGACAGCGCCTTAGCAGTCTTCAGCTCAACATGTTTGGACCAAAGAAGTTTGCCATCCAGGATGACTCCCAGATACTTTGCTTCATTGGAGAGTTGGATTGTGACGCCTTTTAGCACTGGCTGAGTCAACCCGACCAGCTTCCTCCTTCTCGTAAAGAGAACAACCTCAGTTTTAAGAGGATTGACCGAGAGCCCATTCCTAGTGCACGATTCGTCGATCACGTCAAGGGCCGCCTGCGCCTTGGCGCATACAGTCGCTAGGCATGATCCAACAGAAAGCACGGCAACATCATCCGCGTACGCCTGAGCGTAAATATTAGAACTGTTGAGTGCGTTCAACAGAAAGTCGACCAGCATACACCACAGCAGTGGAGACAGGACACCGCCTTGCGGGCAGCCTCTGTTTACCCCCGCCATAACATAGCGGCCACAATCCGCATCCGCCACCAACGTTCTATTCATTAGCATTGCTTTAATCCACAACACCAATGGTTCGTCTACGCCGTGTTGTCTGCTAAATACTTACGAGTAGGGCATTTAAACTAAAGTATCCCTTTCTATTGTAGTGTAAATGCTTATTTTCCGGAGGAGAAATTAACGTGAGTTCCGTCAATGCATCTATTACACCTGGAATTACATCTAAAAGTAGGCAATACGTTTAACAATTACAACTAAAAAAGGTTGTTTCACATAATAATAAAAATGTATTCAGTTGTTTGAAAGTTGAGTTGTATAAGATACATCTCAGTTGATTTGTAATTGTTAAAAGTGTTGCCTACTTTTAAATATCAATTCGAATATTACTTCGAAAGTGATTTTTAGCCATTGTATGTTGGTACGACACGCTTCGTGGGAAAATGGATTTCGTGGGAGATTCACGATGGGAAACTTCTGTTCCCTGGTAACATTTTATTTCCGGGGAAAAGAAGTTCCCATGAAATTGGCGATACGGCTGAATAGGTTTGTTGATAAAAAGAAACAAGCTCAAAGGCACATAAATCAAATGAATCCATTATAGATTCATAAGCCTGAAGAGACAATGTATGGTAAAGCCGAAAAGCAGATCGCGTTTACTTTGCATTTCAGAGCGCCGAGTTGTGCTCGGAAATCAAAATAGGAATTGAAAATTATGACGCATTTGCAAATTCTAAACATGATGACTTTCAAAGGTTGTTGACATCCGCAGTTGATTTAAATTTCACATGGGCAAATGCGGAAAGAATCGCAACATCCAAAACTATCCGATGCATAGCAAATGCATTCAACCTTTTGTCAGCGCTTATGACTTTCTTAGTTATTGGCAACATTTCAGGCTGCATCTTGATACTTTGGAAATTGCAATCTCTCTAGAAAAGAAACTATTAAATAGCTGAATATATTTTTTTATGAAATGATAATATTGGTCTAGACAAAGATTATAACGTAGTAATTTAACACATTTTCTCTCAAAGTCGCTACCATTATACGTTGAAATAAAATGCTAAATCTTATCTGATATGCGTTTTTTTTTCTAATTATTAATATATTTGACATAATGGAAATGAAATATTAAATCTTAACTACAATAAATTAAAAGAAAAAGATTTAGAACATCAATGAGACGACGGGAACTTATCGCAAAAATGATGGAATTATCGCAAAACTAACATTCTTATCAGTAGGTTCAAAAAATATACAGGCCCAGAAGCCTGGTGCTTCCTCTAGAGCAGCGTGTGGGCTTATAAGACTTGTCGCGCGCGCAACTGCCTTGAGAATGTAGAACAAAACGATTAAATAGCATTTTAACAATATATATATATTGCTTCGATTATAAAGTGCTTCATCTTCATCACGCACATGCAGCCAGCACTCTTCTATTGATAAGATACCAAAAATCATCTATATTCTATACATTTATGTATATTGACGAATCAATTTAATGAATGGACAGAGATAGAGGGAGATGGCATTGCATTAAAATGAAAGTTTAAAAACTAAACGGTTGAAAAGCATAAAAGATAATTGCGTTTACCTATTTTTTTTATTTTATGTAAATATTGATAAAAAAAACATCAATAATAAAGAAGCGAAATTCGCAGGCAAACGTGCGCTGCTTATGTTTTTCGTTTTCAGGAATATTGGATAAAGAAATTATTTCTCAATTAATAGAATTAATTATTATTTCATTGGGAGAAATTGAGGAAGAAAGAACGCATGATCATTGAATGATGTGGAATACGCTTGATCCAATTTGAGCCCCGTCTTTGTTCGATCTAAATACGAGTACCAGACCTTGATTTTACGAAATTTACTTTCAGAGCACATTTCTCATTATGTTGCTACAATTTGTTGATAACAATGTGGGCAGCAATTGGATTTACGCGGACGAAATCGACATCATCGGCTGCTGTCAGCGTGCCGTGGTAGAGGCTTTCATGGCGATTGAAGAGCAGGCAAAATTGGGGGGGTCTTGAAGTCAACGAGGACAGAATGAAGTACTTGCTTGTACAAAACCTCACTTTTGATGGTAGCAACTTGGAGTTAGTAGGGAAGTTCACCTACCTCGGAGTGAACATTT
This sequence comes from Portevinia maculata, assembly GCA_949715645.1. NCBI lineage: Eukaryota > Metazoa > Arthropoda > Insecta > Diptera > Syrphidae > Portevinia > Portevinia maculata. The sequence continues at coordinate 115,588,138 of OX454528.1, read as the reverse complement.
GAATAAATGGGTTTAAAACTCCTAACCCGGAAGACCAAATGTAAGCTATACAAAACCTAATCCTGCCAATTATGCTTTATGGCGCCGAGTGCTGGATGATAAGCAGGAAATTAGAGCTTGTATTAGGTTCTTTCGAAAGAAAAACTCTGTCGGATATCTGGTAATGCGTGCGAGGAGGGCGAATGGAGGAGCAGATACAACCGCGAACTCTATATGGCCTGTACCAAGATGTGCAAGTAGTCCGAAAAGCTAAAACACGTTGACTGCATCGGCTCCGCCAAATTGAGCGAATGGACAATAATGCTCCAGCGAAGAGGTCGACTCCCTGCCCTCAGGTTGGAGGCGACAAAAAAGGCTGTAACTCCGTTTTAAGACCAAATCATTGTCGGGCGCAGTGGCTCAGTGGTTAGAGTGTCGGACTACTAATCGAAAAGTCACCGGTTCGATTCCCGCGGCGGCCAAGTAACATCTTGAGTTTTTTTCCACTTCCCCATCTCTTGCGAACGACTGACAAACATCCAAGAGTATCAATTGTCATGAGAAGCTTCTCAAATTTGTCGCTCGGATTTGGCCTAAAATTGAAGGTCCACTTCACACAAGAAAGTGGTTGGAGAAGGTAGGTTTTAGGTCTTGTGTCGTTAATGCCTAATATTTATTTAAATTTATGCATCGCGGATGACTGAGTGCACAGATTAGGTTAGGTCAGGTTGAAGTGCTAGTCGGTGGACATATTCATAAATGTTTTGATATTAATTCAAGCCAATAATTTTTTATGGCTTGCAGTTTGTTTAAAAAAGCGGCCAAGTGCGAGTCGGACTCGCCCATGAAGGGTTCCGTAGCAGCAAGTACCATCATATATGACAGGATATCTGTCTTCTCTCGTAACTTTCTTGGTTGCACATTGACGCAATACGTGAACACGAGGAATTGCATATTCTTGCATAATATTATAAATACGAAAATGCCACCTTATTTATACGCTAAATTGAGTTTCTCTCGCTCTCGTAGAAGATTTAACATTGACATCCCTAATGTTCGCTATCTTTCATTCATGCGATTAGGCTATGGAATTTACTGCCTTAACGTATTAAAAGCCTATCAAGGAGTGACCATTTCATATGTTTTTCAAAAAGCATCAATAAAAGAAATGAAATGAAATAAAAAAGCGGCCAAGTAGGAGTCGGGCTCGCCCATGAAGGGTTCCGTAGCAGCAAGTAACATCATAACATAAAAGTTCGTGTAGTTCGTTGTAACTTTGATCGATATTTTAATATAGATAAGTGGCGGTTTACGATTTATGTCGTATTAAAAAAAAAAACTACTTACTAGATCTCGTTCAAACCAATTTTCGGTGGAAGTTTGCATGGTAATGTACATCATATATTTTTTTTAGTTTTATCATTCTCTTATTTTAGAAGTTACATTGGATAGGGGGGGGGGGGGCACACATTTTACCACTTTGGAAGTGTCTCTCGCGCAAACTATTCAGTTTAGAAAAAAATGATATTAGAAACCTCAATAAGACCTATCCATAGATACCCCACACGTATGGGCTTGGTGAAAAATAAAATGTTGAGTTTCAGTTTCAGTTCTAAGTATGGGGAACCCCCAAAATTTATTGTTTTTTTTTTTCTATTTTTGTGTGGAAATCTTAATGCGGTTCACAGAATACATCTACTTACCAAGTGCTAACGGTATAGTTCTTATAGTTTCGGAAAAAAGTGGCTGTGACATGCCCGGACAGAGAGACAGACATGACGAATCTATAAGGGTTCCGTTTTTTTGCCATTTGGCTACAGAATCCTAAAAAGGAAAAAGAAAGAAAGAAAAGCAAAAAAAAAATTAAATAGATCCTACTACCTACCCCATATCCAGTCTTATATTTCCCACTTCTTTAGTTGTAAGTTTTTGTTTATAATATTGTAAATTTATTTTATATATATTGTACCATAAGTACTAAAAGAGACCTAAGTCTCATTGTACAGCCCGCTTACATTTTAGATTAATAAATTGAATTAAATTGAAAATGAATTGAATTCCAGTGGTCGTTTCTTATTTACCATTTAATTTTATAACTTACTGTTAAGAAAATATGTTCCTGTTCACAGGTACTAAAAGTTTCCGGGTTTAAAATTTCCAACAGGTGTAAAGACTGAAAATCGATTGCAAAATGTATGGCCTCATCCTTGTGATCGCCAGTCTAGATACAAACATTTGATTACACATCTCGATAAATACGTTTAACTGTTTAATCCCGACCTCATGTACACAAATTAAATTAAAATTTCGCTTTAAAATAAATGTAAATTCAATCTATAAAAAAAATTTAATAACAGAAAGGAAATCGATTATTTATCTAAAACAATAACACTTGAACGGTCAATTCAATATTTGTTTTTAAATTAATTAAATAAAAATGATGTAACATGCTATTTCGAGCTAGTTGTACCAAATAAATATTGAAAACTTTAATGTCTAACTCATGTCTTAATGTTTAAATTCTTCAATGGCATGCTCTGACATTTGTCAAAAATTATTTAAATGCCAATTTTCTAGGTCAGGGTTTTTTTTTTGTATGATCAGTAACGACAAAGAACGAAAACACACTTAACAAAGACATCACAAGTTTAACGCTAAATTTATATTTGCAAATATGTACATTTTTTGGAACATTTCCAATAGGTAAATATTCCAATTTTTAAATATTCGCATGCAAAAAAAAATATATTTTTATAAATAAACCATTAAATGGATTTGAACATTTCAATTTGAACCTACTATTGCTTTGGTGACTCTTTGGAATTGCTAAGACGGTGCAATAAATGCAAGATCCGTTGAAGTGTTTGCAAGTTCACTTAAAATTGATTATTCAAAGGAAATGCGACAAAGAGGCGCCACTCGATTATTCTTAGTTGGCGTTCACATCCAACACTTATAAAAATCAAGAAGCAACCACCACATACTGAATTGGCGGGTTTGAAACCGCGCTGTATACTTTAAAATTATTTACTTGCTTTTCTTGACTGACTCGTGGTATAGATATACAATTGACAAGCGATTATTTGTGTGGTTAGTAGTTGACTCTTTTTTAATAAAATCCGCTCTCTGCAGTGGTAAACAAAATAGATAATATATGATATAATGCTTGGTAGTTCTGTTTTTGTTTACCTTATTTTTGTGAAACAAGCAAAGCGTGTATGTGGTTGAATGTACTGAATGCAGACAAAATATGCAATGTCATTTGTGTTGTGTCTACGCGCTCAAATGTGGGTGTATTTAGACAGGGGGGTTAGACAATCTAAATTAGATTTGATACACCTTTGTTTTAAAATGACACTTGTCTGTTTTTTTGCAGTCGTTTATACAGGATTGCGATGGTACGTGTACTTGATTTTGTGTTGATTGGATAGGTAAGTAGTGTATGTTAGAAATTTTTGTTGAATTCCATTTGCGCTTTCAATAGCTCTCACATCATATTTCATATTAAAATTGATAGGGGCCCAAAGCTTAGGGAAAAATATTGCTTACGGACTACATGTTCCTGTTTCTGTCGGATTGCACAAACGGTAGATCATTAATCTAATTATTTATTTGGAACAATAATACAAATAAGAAGTTCAAAGATCCACGAAAGCCTTCGAGACAATGAACCTATTTAAGAGAGAATGGAGCACGACCGGCTTGGTTCGTACTGTCAGAGTCAGGCCCAAAAGAGAGATCCTGCAAACCCGGTCAAAAAGGCAATATCAATTAATGTGCCTATACGCGGGCGGTTCGACAAGTCAGTGACTCGAGATGGTACTCGAATCGCATTGAGGATTTTTTTCTGTCATCTTTGTTTCTTTAGGCGTTTTTCTTTTTAAGCTCTGAGCATAGCACTGAGCAGAGCCTGAGCACGTCGTATATCTATACTCTGAGCATAATAAGCTTGGTTAGGTTAGGTTAGGTTACTGGGTTCGTGGGTTGACAGGGCAAGAGAATCCTGCGCCCGTCACACTTAGGTCAATGTAGACCCTTTGTGATACCCTGGGGGTTATGATTCCCTTACTTAGGATCCAATGAAAAACTTATCGTGCTTTTAATAAATCCCGATGCATTTATGAACTTGTGCAAGTCGTTAACAGACTTGCCAGAGAGTTCTTATACCTCTAAAATACTACAGAGTGCCGGACAGTGACAGAGGAAATGAGGGTCATCTTCGTTCACCTCCTGGTCCCCCGAAAAAGCTTAAAGCCCTCCGATTTATTTATGAAACACACTTGAGCACTTGACTGTAATATGAATTTTATTAAATTGTGTTACATTTAACGCCAGATAAACAACTCCCAACAGCCAATTTAATTGATTTCCCTTTTTGTTTTCCCTCCAATCTGTCTCTGGCCGCGCTCAGCTTGACAGCTTCTTACTCCAACTACCAGGTAATTTTTTTGAGAGCTCACGGAGCGCGCTCCGATCGGTCTGTGAGCGAAAAAAGAAACACAAGTAGAGAGAGTACAGCACTGCACTGGTCTGAGCTTGAAAAATGTTTTTTCTAGCTTCTTACAGTAATCGAATGAACTTTTGTTTGTGTTATTTTTTCAAAATAGAAAAATGATAGGAGACTGAATACAGGCTAACAAATTGAGACTGCTCTTTTGATCTCCAAATGATGTAACAATGGAAGATACGGTCAACAAAATCCACGATATTGTGCTGGACGATCGTCAAGTCAAGTTTCGTGAGATAGCTAAGAATGAGCTTATTCAAATGATAGCGTGATTCGTATCCTGCAAAATTATCGGCAAGTTGGGTGCCGCTTTTACTGGCAGTTGATCAAAAACGGAATCGGGTTAAAATTTAAAAACAGTAGTTGGACCCCTTCAAGCACAGTTCAAGTGAAATTTTACGGCGTTTCGTAACAGTGGGTGCATCCTGGATACCATTACTGAACGCCAGAAATGAAAAGCAATCGAAACAGTGAACTTCTTCAGATAAACGTGGTCCAAAAAAGGTAAAAACGGTTCGACATGGCAACGGTTTTCTGGGATTCCCACCGCATAGTCTGCATTGACTACTTGGAAAATGAAAAAAAAATCACCGGACAGTGCTCTGTCAAGTTATTAGATAAATTTGACGCAGAAGTGATGAAATAGTGGCTCCAATTGAAGAAGAAAAATGTGCTGTTTCATCACGAAAGCTTATTCGTTATTCGCATGCAGTAGCAGTACAGCAAAATAAGCTGAATTGTGTTTCGAACTGCTCACTCTTCCAGATTTGGCTCCCTGTGATTTTTTCCTGTTTCCAAATTTTAAGAAATAGCTCGACGGAAAGAGACGTACATCTAATGATGAAATTATCGATGCAACAAATGATGCAAAAATACCTTTTTGGGAAGGGTTAAAGAAGGTGAAACATCGTTGGGAAAAGATAATAGCTCAATGTTGGAAAATTTGAAATAGAAAATATTTTTTTCATTTCAAGGTCACTGACTTATCGAACAGTCCTCGTACAGTCGTGAGCAAGAGGCAGGCATAAAAACTCTTGAATCACACAAATGCGACAACACCAGAACTTGATTGGCCTCGGCCTCAGTGTCGAAGTGATTCGAAACCGGAACCGCCTGTCGATAGTTTTTAAGGTCAAACCGACGAACCCCACATGCGGACGAGTAGGGCTAGGGTAGCAGTAAAGTGGATGGGTTATGATCAATCTAGTAGAGATCATAAACTCGTCGTTAAAGAAGCATAATGTTGCAAAGAGTATTTGGATGAATGAGAAGTGGTCACATGCGACTAGGTAATTAACAGAAAAAAGGTGAACAATATGGCAGGAAAAAGTCTTCATCACCCATCTTGATATCGACGCGAGCCTCTTACTCTGCGGAAAGATATACCAACCTACCTAGCTGTAACCCCCATTTAACGGGTACAAGTACTTTTTTACACCTTCATATGTATGGGAGTGTTCAGACAGTCAAAACTGGTATTCGTTTACGATGATCTTAACCCTGAGAAATATCTACGTCCCCTAGTTCATCCTCTACAGCAGACTAAAATTCTATCAAAACACAGTGGACACCTCTTTTCCGTACTTTAACCAATCCTAATTCACATTGTCAACAGCTTTTCACGAAATACCTAGATGAACTTCAGATATAGATGCACTCGGCGTGGAGCTGTATAACGAACCAAAGGTGTTCCAATAACATTTTTTGCAAATTTTGTCGTGTCAATCAATTTCACCACACGATTTGCCACAAGTAATTATGTACATATATATTTTTATATACAAATAAGAAGCTAATATGTAGGCTGCTGATTATGACAACTTTCACTTTGAAAATCAAAACAACAGCAAAGTATTTACTCGTATTTACCTCCTTAGCCAATTTTTTTGAATCAATAGAACGAAAAACATTGTAAAGATGTGTAAGTTCTGACGACACTCCTCTTGCCCGCTTTTCAATCAACAAAACATACACATGCATTGTATACGCATGTATAGTATCTCAAAGAATATTGTTGTGAAATACCATAAAACATGCGCGCAAAGTACGAACACCAGCCCAAAGAAAACGAGACAAGTAAGTGGTACTAAAAACAAAAGGAAAAAAGCTCTGCTTAAAGAATAACGACGAATGAACGCTGTTGTCAAAACAAAATCTGAAAAATAAACACCGCTGACCTTGATCTAACAAACACAGTGAAACTGTATTCCTCGCCATCTTCCCGGCCCACCATCCATCGTTCCGTCAATCAGAATCAACTCACACACACATTTATAAAAAGCTCTATTATTGAATTCGGACTTTATTCTCCGGTTTGTACTTTTATCTGTCACTATCTCTTTTTCTCCTCGTGGTTTTGTTTGTTTTCAATTTGTATTATAATTTTTGTTATATTTTGTTGTGTGCTTATGTGCACACAAAGTATAACAACATTATGGAATTTTTCTTTGTCTTTCCCACATTTGACACGTTTCAGCCGAATGCCTGAGAATGTGCGAATTTGGGACTGAGTGATGACTGTCACTGTCATAACGGGGTCGGTCGGGTGGAGGGTAAACTCACAAATAGAATACAGTGACTCACATGAAACAATCATCTGTCATTATGACACTTAAGAGTGAGGGAAAGAAAATTATATATGTATTTATAACCATTTTAAAAGAAATGCAAAAAATGTTTCCAGTGGTAAACGTACAAAAATTGCTTGCTTTTATTGAAAGCGTTTTCGAATGCTTTTGTTTAAAATTATTCATTATTATATGAGCATTCACATTTGTTCATAGTAAAAAAGTATCAAAGTAAAGAAGTTGGGTTTAATTTTCGATATGAAGTTAAGCTAGAAACCCAATATACAAGAGTCAAAAAAGCCGCAGTGGCACTTTTCTCTTGCAAAAAAGCCATTGGCAACAAGTGGGGCTTACAACCCCGCATCAGTCATTAGCTATATGTATCGATCGTAAGACCAATTCTTACATACGAGGTGGTTGTCTGTTGGACTGGCCTAGATAAAGCTTTAAATCGTGATAACCTCTGCAAAGTCCAACGCTCAGCTTTTCTGCATTAGCGGAGCACCCCTCGACATATTTAGCAAGCACACAGCTGCCTGTTCCGCCTGTTCAAAAAGAATATTGGCCACTCCATCATTCTGTACTCATTTGAGTATAGACTACACCATACAGAAATTTACAGTTCGGAAAGAACTCCCACCAGATCATTCTCTGAGGACGATGCATTTTCGGAAGATAAATCGATCCATTTCTACACCGATGGATCAAAAACAAGTGATGGAGTAGGTGGAGGCGTTTTCTCAGAAAGATTACATCTTACACCCATGTTATGTATTTCGATCGAAATCGAATTTAATTCACTTTTCAATTTCACTCGGAATGAAATTTTGTGTTATGCATTTCGATCGTTTTAGATTTTTTCAAATTCACTTTCGAACTGTCAAAATCCTAAACAAACACAATGTTTGCTTTTAAGTCAACATGGATGTAATATTTTAAGCAATTTTCAATTAAAAAAGGCTGGATTCGCACTTGAAGCATTCGTAATAACTCCCTACAGATTTGCTCCAATTCACAATATTCATTTCGATCGAAATGCAGAACACACAATTTCACTTTCACTTTGCAAATTCACAAAAAGTGGAATGCAGAACATCGGCCTTAGTCTCTCTGGTGGAATCAGCCTCTTCCAATAACATCGTAGCCCTAGATTGCCGTTGATCTCTTAGGGAGATGGCGGAGCAGGTTAACATCCACCTCTGTTGGGAGCCGGGGCATAGAGACATTCCAGAGATCTCGCCAAAAAAGGAACCTTATTACCTCTTTTTACCTGGAAAGGGGTCTTTAGACTCTAGGTATACCAGTCGCTACAACTTTTGTTGATGCTATTCGCAATTGAGAGAACAAACCTTAGGTGGACAGTAGTAATACATGTTTAGCGACCAAGCATATCTGGCCAAAGCTGGTGCTCTAAGTGTCTAATCTCACTAAGCCGACTATGATATTTGCTATTTGCTTATGGTAATTAGCTAAACTATAGGTGTCATTATAGGATACTGTCTAATAGGCCAGCATATATCAAGGCTTGGCGTTTATTCAAACGACTTCTGGAGAAGCTGCATGGACGAAGGATACTAAATTTTACCTTCTTTGTACATGTCCTGCTCTCTCCCATAATAAAAACTCTATCTAGGAGCATTCTTGCTTAATGACCTAACCTAACCTAAACTTACTGGAAGTATCAGCTAAAATAACAGATTTTTTGTAATCACTTCGTCCTGTTATTAAGATACGTATTGCCTCGAAAAAACCGTTCTTCTTCCTTAACAGCAAAGCAATGATCAGGATTTAAGGAATCATAACCCTCCCACTTTACTGCATCCCAACTGGCAGGTTTCTAATCACTTTATAACTGAGTCAAAGCAGTGGTGTTGCGTTTGTGTGGCCTGGGTATTTTTTTACGATTTCGACTTCTGCATGCTTGATGTTCTGAGAGACTTTTCATTAGCCTAACCCGCGTACAAAACGATATGTATTTGAAGGGCATCATAAACGGAATTTCGATTGAATGTTTTCAAGTTATCCACTTTAAAGTATGTTTTTTTTAAATCAACATTTTTACCGGAAATCGCAAAAGATCCAAGCAAAGCTGCTACGCTTGGTTTCTTTCCCTCTTAAGTGCTAAAATAAATCAGAAAAACTCTCAAGATTGTTATCCGGGAAGCACTGTCTTTTTCCCAGAAGCATTATAGAGTTGGCAACAGTGGTTGTACGAACGGACGCGACGGAGACAATATCGGGACACGTTTTATTGGACTCATCTTTAGTCGTATTTTTAAACCTTATATTCGGGTTTGAGAACTCTGCACAATGGCAATCAGCACTATTGAGGTATCCGTTCTGGAGAAATTCCGAATGGGAAGTCAAATTCTATCGGAACTCAGATTGCCCTCGAGGTATCCGTTTCAGAACAATATTAAATTAAGCATACAAACGCGTTCATTTGACATAGATTCTGTTAAAAAAACTGTGTGATAAATTCAATACAATGTCTACAAGTATTGGAAAGTGTGGCTCGTGTTCACCACTTGTCGTTGTTTTCTTTCTAAAATACACAATAACTGAACTAAACAACAACAAACTTAATTGTTTTCTTTTATTGCTTCCATTTTTTCGCAACTTTTCCATTTCACCTAAAATATTCCACAGCATTTTCTCTTTCGGAGTCGGAAGAAATTTGCGATGTCTGTCAAAAATTGTCTTTAGTGTTCTTAAGTATGAGAGAAAATCAAAACACGAATAATACTACTAAATTCATAAAAACACCTATATGTTGTATACATACATACTCGTATTTAAAAAACGGGTGATTAAAAATTTTTTTTTATGTAGGCGCGTTTTTTTGGTAAATTATATCAAGCGCAGCAAACGAAGTTGCAATAAAACGTTATATTCGCTTTTATATCCGCTTTTAATTAAAATGTCAAATTCGGAATATATATGGAATCATACACAATGCTCAAATATATAGATGGCGTTGTTTTCACTATTCGGTCAAATCAACATGTGTTTTTAGACGTATATTCACGAAAGTAAGTCTTGAATTCATTACTCCCGTACCTTCCGAAGCAATTTTCAACTATGTATCTACTGTGAGCGATTGCGTGTGGATTGTTGCGGGGCAGTGAATTTTTTTTACTTTCCGAACCTTAGAAAAGGCATTGAAAGTTTTAGCCAACCCACATGGGTGTCGTTTCATTTCAGACATTCCGAAAACAAGAAAGTTTCATAATGCCTAGTCGTGCACATTATTTACTATTCAGTTCAGGGAATGTAATAGAAATATACCCCCTTTTGAAGACCACTGTGACGTCAATAGTCAATTAATTATAACTATCTATTCATGTTGTTGTTTTCACAGAATATGTCTGGAAATTGTCAGCAAAAAAAGGGGGCGTGTTTGTATTCGAGCTGACCAAATTTACCTAAAAAAATCAACAACCGTCATCACAAGACAAAAAACAAACATCAAGATAGTATTTTTTGGCAATGATATAATGAATTTCCAAAGAAAAACAATGAAAAACCGCTTAAAACGTTGGTAAACAACAAACAAGTCGTAGTTTAACACGCGTAAGAAATGACATCTGATTTGTTAATCAAATTTAGGCTAAAAATGAGTGTAGATTAAAAAATAATAATCATAAAAAAACTATCGTTTCCTGTATCTGTATGCTTTTGTGTTTGCCACAATTCAATTATACTTACCTAGATACCATGCCTGTTGAACAGTTTATTATTTTTAGCAAGCAAACAAGCCGTATTGGGTGGAGGGGAATTTGTGGCATTTAGAACTGAGTAAATTATTATCAAGGTTATTATTTTGAATTGAATGTTTTTAACCTTGGTTAGTTGGTGATGGTAGTAAATGGTTCAGGTGTTGATGATAATAAGCTACTGTTTAATCCTATATTGTGATATACTAATCCGGTTCTCAAAATACATTCAGTGCATTGTGTTCTATATATTATAGTTTGACAATTATAATAGTTCTGTTATTCGATTACATAATAAACCAAAGTGACAGATCAATTGGAATTTATGTATAGACGATATTTGAATATGTATTATGATGTTGATTATTTCAGACTTTTAATCTAATCTAGAATTTGATTTGAAGTGGTAGGAGTATCTGCACAGTACTTATCGCGTGATGGTCGCACTAGATTGCCAGATTTTCAAAGTCATTGACTTATTCGTCTACTTGAGACAAATTTAAAAATAAAAGTCATCAGTGCAATGGAGCATAGAAAAGTATTTTGATGTGGAACGGGACGAGCTAAGAATATCAAAAAAAGGTTTTTTTTTTTCAAACTCTGCAAAAAAGGCATTTGTTGCATCGATACTCCATCTTTTTTCCCCGAGCCATTTCTTCATATTTGGAAACAGGAACAACCACAGGAAGCCAAATCTGGAGAAAACGGTCGATGAGGGAACAGTTCGTAGCTCAATTCAGCTTATTTTGCTGTTGCTCCTGCAGACGAATGGTCTGGTTCATCTTCGTGATGAGACAGCACTTTTTTTCTTCTTCAAATGGGGCCGGTCGTCCAACAATTCTTAATTAAATGTATCTAATACTTTCCGGTGATCGTTTTTCCTTTTTTTCAAGTGATCAGTGAAGATTACGCCGTCGGAATATCAAATAACCGTATCGTTTTCGGCAGAACCGTTTTTGCTTTTTGGAGCACGTTCGTCTCAAGGAGTCCACTGTTTCGATACGAGTTAGTTGTTTGGATACGAGTAGCTGTTTCAATTCTGACGTGTAGGGGCGTATCCAGAATTCACCAACAGATACGAAACGCCGTACAAATTTACTTGAATTGAGCTTGAAGTGGTCAAAACAGTGTTTTGAAATTTTAACCCGATTCTGTTTTTGATCGAATGTTAGTTAACGCGGCACTCCTCTTGTCGATAATTTCTTCATGCCCAAATGGTCATGCGGGATACGAATAATGCTATCATTTGAAATGGCTTCAATCTCAGCTATTTGACGAACCTTGATCGGCGATCGTATAACACAATATCGTGGATTTTGTTCATCATTTCTTCCGTTGTGACGTAATTTTTATATCCTCGTACGACAACAACGAAATCCAGTGAACCACTTGTGCACAATTCCATGCAAGGGAGCAGAGCTTCCATTTTTAAGCCTTACTTCAGTCTCCTTAAAAAGGCAAAAAGTAGTGCTTTATCAAAACACGGATTTCACTTCGTCCCATTTTGAGAAATGAACGCTAACAAAATTTCCTTCGATCACTGTTAAAAACTTACAGTCGAATTAATAAACGAAAATTAATGGTGAACTATCTTTAATCAATGAATTAAATGGGAAATCTTAATAACAAACTTTTTTTTGAAATTAATTGACGTTGATAAACATGCAACCAATTCAAAGAAGTAGGTGAATTAACGAGTAATTCAGTTAAAATATAACTGACAGCGATTCTTTGAACCAAATGGGGTGGTATCCCCATACAATTTATTACTTAACGATTCCCAATTTCCATACCATTTTTTACTTAACGATAGAAAGCTAATGCATGGACATAATTTTTAATTAATGAACCGTGAATTAACTTTTATTCTACATTGTAGTAATTCGTGAATAAGAGGCAAATTAATTATTTTTTTTTTATTTTGGCTGTTGATGTTTGGCAGATCTGTTTGAATTTTTTTGTCTATCACCCCTATTATGGTTGTCAAATATCAATACGATATTTTATAAATTTGTTCGTTTACCAATAAAATTGAAAAAAACGGTATTATGATTAACAAACATCAAAATTTTAGATCAGTAGGGAATAAAATACCATTTGGCGGTCTATTGTGAACGGCATTGTTCGTTTTTTCGCGGTATTATGGTTGTCAAAATTTTTGAGCCTTATTGCGAAGATCAATCGACAGTTTATAATTGACTACATATTTTCAATGTATGCTATTGTGAACGAACGATTCTAAAGGATTTTGTCAATCGCAGTCAATTAAAAAAATTCGATTGACAAAAATACCAAATGAATCGTTCGTTCACAAAAGCACACATTGAAAATAGTCAATTATCAATTGTCGATTGATCTTCGCAATAAGGCTGTTTGATATCTATCAATTTTTCAGCCAATCGCGAATTCGTCGTTGGTAAACATATTATGGTTTATTTTACTGATTTGTTTTGTAAATAATAATGTCTACGGTAGAAATTTATTTCGGTGAAAATGATATTGTGGAAGAGGATAATATGAGGCAAGAAAACATTCGGAAAAAAATACGTGATGCTTCTAATCCACTGGATTTGGACGAACAAATGTATGTACATACCTACATAAATCTGTAAATTTTCTTAAATGTAATTAAAACTCGGTTTTAGATTTGTACAAAACTTTAGACTTTCGAAGGAAGGATTCCTTAATGTATTTGATGGCATCAAGGACAAATTGAAGCTTATAAAAAGACAGCGATTTGTTCCCAACATACTTAAGCTTGCTGCTGTCTTAAGATTCCTTGCGCGAGGAAGCTACCAACTAAGCGTTGGGAATGATTATAATATTGGCATGGCGCAGCCAACTGTGTCGGTTGTTTTAAAGGAAGTGTTAAATCTCTTGGAAAGGTATATTTGTCCTAAATGGATTAAATTTAAGTATTCAGAAGATGAAGAACTAATGAAATAAAGTGAAATGTCAAACGAAGTGCGCACTATTCACAGTAGTTTTTGTTAAATATTCACAATGAGTCAAAAATTTGTCAATCGTTGTTCATAACCGAATAACAAATTGATTGACAAATTTTATCAAATGTCAAATAATTGATCTTTAACAATCGTAATAAGGCTGTATAACTAGAAAGAAACAAAGATGTCAGGAAACATCCGTCGTAAGATCCGAGCCAGTGGCGACGCCTCATATTGTTCAAGTCATTCATGAGCGACTAACATTCTCAAGAAGTTATCTCCATTTTTGCGTTTTCTAAATTACATATATACAACATATTTATACTCTTCTTTCCATTGCTGTAATTTTTCATATTCCAACTCGTGCATTTCCTATTTGAACATTTCCACACAGAAGTGAACCATTTGCCAACCAACCGTAGCTTTTTTCCAACTCTTCTTTCCAACTCGTTCAAACGATTCGGCAACGAAATGATACCAGATAAAGTGTAGGCACAAAGAAAAAAAGAATTTCACGTGTTGTATGGACGATTTCATTCAATCCGCTTTTGAACCAGGCGAGCTTGGTATGATGTGTGAAACGAATACAGAAACAAGACAAAACATATAGATCGAGCGCTGTAACAACCATTTTGTTCAAACCATCTGATCTTGTGTATGCATAAATCTATCCAACTCGTGCAAACGATTCTGCAACGAAATGATACAATTGAAAGTCAGGAACGCACAAGCAAAAAAATGATGTTTTGTATCGACCAATTCGTTCAAATCCCTTTTGAACGTGAAGGGTTTTTTTTTGCGCTGGTAGTTTGTCGCTTGCAGAGTATATCCATATAATGAGTAGGGACACTCTCGACGTTTTCTTTATCAGTTCTTATCAGAAAGTACGTCTGTGTGGATATATTAGGAACTGTGTAAGATAGAGATAAAAGAGGAAGACTGCTTTTTTCGCAAAAGGGTACTGCTGCTCCGTTAAATAAAGACAAACATTAATTTGTCATACATTTTTATTAAAATTAAATAGGAACTACATGTGTGTTACGCTAAGATATTTTTGCTTGTTGTTCGCGTAAAACCGCGAATGTATTTACCAGACAATCTTGATTGAGGTTTCTTATCTTAACCTTTCCTTTGACAACTTCATCCGTTAAATAATCATTTTCCACCACCCAATGGGGCAAAACAGGTCTTTCACAAATCTTTCTTTTAATTTATATATTTTATTATATTATTGTATAATATAATAAAATAAACAATATTTTTTTCTTTTTTGTTGAATAAAAAAATTGACTGAAAACACGTTTATTTATAGAAAATGTAAGAAGAATATTTTTAAAAAAGTCGAGAAGACTAATGTCTTGAATTTAAGTAAAATAATGAAGATACTTATCAATTGCTTGTGTATTAAAAAGCACCTAATTTATATTTTTTTTAAGTGATAAAGAATTGGTTTTTGTTTTATAAATAAAATCTAAATGTAAAAAACATTTTGTTCTTTTAGCCTGAAAAATTCGTATTGTTAAATAAACTTGCTTAAAACGATGTAAACGTTATTTTTTTATTTAATTTCAAAATTTCTCTTTGCTGGAAAAAATTATCTTAACAGCTATAGCAAAAAACTTCACTGAACGACTGCACATTTTTGGCATGCGTCGCTACTGATCCGAGCGCATCTTTAATCAAAGTCACCGACTTATCCAACCGCCCTTTTTTGTTTGATTTTACACTTTGAAATCTTTAGACCGTTTTATTTACTGTTCATTTCATTAACTGAAATATTTTTCTTCCTTTCTTTCTTTCTATCTTTCTTTCTTTCTTTGACGACGAGGTTATGACATGGACCAAAGCGATCACAAACCCCCATTACACTTTTTATTCCCTTTATCTAAACTGACCTGAACAGCTTCATGGAACAGAAAGTCGCAGAATATAAAACACTTTGAGGCAACATTTTTATTAATGAAACACCGAATCCTTCACTTTTCTGATCTTTTCTGTGCAGCTCAGTTTAATTAAATACACTTTTAATTCTGATCGAAAAGATTAATTACACTTGGCATAATAATATGTGCGTTGAATTCTTACTCGTTCAATCATGGTGTCAGTTTTCCACTTGCTGGCTACGAAAACCAAACCAAAATGAGCTTTTCCTTTGCATTTGGTTTCGATTTCCTTTGGACGTGTTATTTAGTTCTTTTATTTAACTTATGCGTTAACCTCAAGAAAACAAAAAAAATGTGATATTAGGTAAACTGTCACGTGTTTTTTTTGTTAACAAGTTTCTTAAACAACTGAGCATAACCTTAACCCACCATGAAAGACCGGGAGCTTTAAATCAAACTTGACATAACTCTTAATTAAAACAAAGAGCGTGGCGCTATGTCTGAATTAATGGCCGCTTTTGTACGGCATGCTCAGTTAGCGCACATGTGTTCATTATTATTGCATTCCGTTGAGTTCGTGGTAACGCGTATCTAATCCACTAATTACTTATGCACATCTGCAGCTGCTTAATTCACTATCTCGTGAAAATTTCCCACACTATTCGTGTTTTGTATTTTAAGTTTGCTCACTGTAATTATTTGTTCTAGTATTTGTTTTGTATTTACATAATGTACATTATACAAACTTGCAAAGTTTTGTAGAGGTAATGGCACGAGTTTAGTTGATGGCTTTTGCTTTTTAGATCTATGTACCTACCTTAGATTAAATAAGGGCATGTATTGTGTTCGTTAAAGTTTCACAGTTTTAAGAATTTGATCGGTAGCTAGAGTATTTGATATTGAAAAGATTCGCTCTGTGATCGGAAGCAGCTGGATATCGGCATCTTAAACTCTGAACAGCGAAAACAGCACCCACCCGTTCTTACCATTCTGACATTTACTGTCAAACCGCTCTGGCACTTGTAGGCACAACGCTTTTCTACAACTTTTCTACAGCCGATTGTGGTTTTTATTCTTATTTTTAACGTTTTGACCAAGGAGGATGTTATTTTCGGGGCGACTAGCTTCCTGTTTTTTTTTACTTCCGGGTAATAAAATAACATAAAGTCGCAAATGAAATTCAGGTCACACGCTTCCTAAAAGAGGAAGACCAACAACGTCGCTTCCAAACAGACATTTTTATGGAGACGTGGGCGAAAAATAAACAAAAATAAAAAAAAAAACAAAAAACAAAAATAAACAAGCACCACTGCCTGCGCAAATCAAATGGAAAAATGCAAATATAAAAAAATACGTTCAACAACTCATTAAGGAAGATTAGAATGACGAGTGCAGAGCACAAGACATCTGGAATTCTCTACAACGACCTTGCTTAAATACAGTCAAATCACTGCTCGGCTTAAGGACGCCACTAGCAATGCGGCAACGAAACATGGTGGTGGACGGTAGTGATAAATAAAAAGAAAGCGGCATTCAGTGCTTCTCTAATAGTGGAGATGAAAAGGCTTGTCTCCAATTGAAATATATACTTTGCAAATGGCAGAAGAGAAAGGGCCCCCAAATTCAAGCATAGTGTATGGGAGGCTTGTATCGGGAGTTGGAGACTCAGCCATTTTCTGTAACCGAAAAATGTCCCGTAAGCTGAAGGGAAGGACGTTCTACGCCTGGCGGTAACATGAATGACAATAGCCGTGTTTCTTTGCACGCGAATATAGTCATGGCATTAAAAAACGACCATCGCCGCTTAAGAATTCATCAAAAAAAACTTGGCAGCACACATGCACCTATGACGTTTATTAGTGACACAGCTGGAAGTAGAGTTAAGAAATTTGTGTTGAAAATCGTGAAATTCAAAAATATTAATTTCCGACAGTTGAAATTAATGCCAAACATATTCGAAAATTATAGAAAACAATTTCACATTGACAGATTTACTAAATTTTGAAAAAAAAATAATAATAAAATCCCGAACAAAATATTCGGCGGGATGTGCAGTGGTCGGCGGGATGTCAAACTTTGACATTTCCTGAAAAAATTCATGGCACCGATTCATCAGAAACGAAGAAAATGAGTTTTGGGAGCACTGTTTATCCCCGCTAAAGGACTTAGCGGCGATAGCTATCCCCGCTAAAGTTAGCGTATATAGGATAAGTTGTTGTTGCATTTTACATGCAAATTTCAAATTATCCCTATATCCGCGTGCAAAGAAACACGGCTAATGTTGGACAACGTTGTGTTCGCCGGTTCGAACTCGATAAACACTGCCTGGCCTTCCGGTTTCGGATCACTTTATAACTGAGGCCAATTAAATGCAGGTGGTGTGATCCAGGCGTTCTTAAACCTGCCTTTATCGAATAAGAATCTCAAAAGGTTGGAGAAAGCCTTCATTTCAAAAAACCTTTTTTCCCTTATGGCAAAGTTATGGTCAGAACTTAAAGGATCGTAACACTTCCGCTTTAATGTACCTCTACTGGTGCGTCTGTGGGGTTCGTCTAGCCGGTTTGACCTCAATAAACAGCCCTCCCGGTCTCGTATCACTTCGGTACAGAGGCCATTCAAATGCTGGTGTTCTTGCATTTGTGTAATCCCGGATTTATTAGGCCTGCCTCGTCAACGATTTCGAAACGTGCATGCGTTGATTTTTGTGCGATTATCCTCTAACTTTCTGGTTTACATTCATCGAGTTGAAAGATATTAATAATTATAATTAGGCTCACCTGGATGTTAAAATTAACTAGATGTGATTTGTCCCCTTAGTTGCCTTTTACGACAAGCACTGTATTTTTTCGGGCGCTTTGTTACTACACTGCGCCTTCCACCTGATAAAGGTTCCGTAGGCATTCCAATTGCTTCATGCACACTCATATTTAAATTGGATGGAACATAGAAAATGTATCCATCTTTGGGAAAGCATCCCATGTTTAAGACAGAGCATACGAGCCATTCGGCCTTTCAATCAAAATGCCAACAAATGCCTACCTAAGCAGGCATGATATCAAAAACTTAGTACGTTACCTTACTGGCCACCATGGTTTAAGATATCATCTACACAAAATGAAAATAGTAGACTCTCCTGAGTGCCGACTCTGTCTTGAAGAGGACGTGTCAGCTGAACACATTTTATGTGAATGTCCGGCCCTAAACGGAATTAGAAAGAAGATCTTTTTCAGGGAACAAATGTGCGCCGATGACATAAAGAATTCTTTTACTAGTAGAATTGCCCGCTTTACACGGAAAGTGGAAACTCTACTAGTCTAAATTTTTCTGGCCCATACGGTACAAAAGATCTTTTTAGGTCGAAGTGTCCCCTATTTAATCGCCTTGGCGAGCCAGAATCTTTAAAAAAAAAAAAATAAGTTGGATACCGTCGATAAAACTAACATTAGCGGGCATGTGGTCTGCAACAGGTCTGGCCTAAGCTGGATCTAAAACGCTCTAAGTGATTGTACATTAGTGCTACAACTGGTATTATCACTGGACCCTGTTTTGTAGTTAAGCATGCTACAAGGCTGGGCGTCTACTCAAATGATTTCTGCAGAAGCTGCACGGACAAAGACGAGGAGGAGAAGGACTCTTTTCTCCACTTTCTCTGCACATTCGCTGCTCTCTCTTAATGACGAAAAATCCATCTGGCAGCTTTCTTCTATAATGACCTTATCAACATTGACATCAAGGTCTCTTAACGAGTATGGTGGAGGTAGATCCACTTGGTATCACAAAGTACCTTTTATTGAGGTAAGTGTGTCGGTCTATTCCGCCAGCCAGTTTAATCTAACCTAACATGGGCAGCGCTGCAGTAAAATAAGTTGCGTTTTCCTGTATGGAAAAAGCCGGATAACCTTTATCAGAGGAAATGAAGCGCGAGTTCCTCAGTTGGCACTGTCATGTTTAAAGGAGAGATCATACAAACACCGTCAAAAAGGCAATATCAATCAACGTTCCTATACAATCGCGAAAGAGGTTCAGCTGGTTTTAAGACCTGGATCACGCAAATGCAACAAGACAAATATTTGATTGACCTGATTGACGAAGTGATGAGAAACCGAGGGCCCTACCACAAGCGGCAGAGCACGAATGCACTGAAGTGGGAGGGTTATCCTATCAATTTCAACTCGGTGTCATGCTTGATGGAAACATAGCATGACTTATCTATCAGGATTTGACAATACCAAAATAAATATCACACCAGAGCAACTATGTGCAACCTAACTGTACCCTTAATTTGCATTTGCACCTTATTGGAATGCATTCAATAACATCGAGTAAAAGTGCAGTTGAAACGCCTGCTCTCTGCCCCACCTAAACCGGACTATGTTTGTTTGCTTTTTGCATTACGACGATGCATTTAGATTGGCGACCCGAGCGGGCAAATGTATATTTTTGAATTCAATTTGTATCTCAATTTGTTTATTAGTTATCGCAAGATTAGACCTACACAAGGAGTGGGGGATTTCCCGCGTTTTTTTTTTCTTTTTTGATTAAGTTTGATTTGTTGCTATTTTATTTTTACTTTTTGCTGATTCTCTTGTATAGTCACAAGCACGAGTGTAAACAAATTATACAGCATTTATAGTCATCAAGTAACTACTTGAATCAACTTATTGTATTTGAGTTTGTTACCCGTGATGATTATAATGATGATTAATGGAAATATCGTGATATACTCGTATGTGTGTGCAAACTGTCATACAAAAAAACAGGAGGAGAATATCACGCTTTCGGAAACCACACAATCAGTTGACTGCTGAAAATATTCATTGGTGCAACAATTATTGGATAGAACTGAATATATTGGATAAACAGTAAACTACTTGATGAGCAACAATTAATAAACTATAATGATAAATTAAAAAGTAAGATGAGTTAAGCTGGAGCCAAAAACAGGATTTTGAATAGAATGATTGAAAATGTTCTCGCAGTTATTTGTTGTTAGGTAATGGGTGATACGACCGCATTAGGCGCCCAAATATTGCATTTCAGAGTCTATAGTTTAGAGAAAAGAAATCCCACACTCATTTATATTAACTCAAATGCCTTACTAAACAAAATTCTCTTAACTAATTCTACATCATTTTTCCTTTTCAGATAAAAAATAGTTGATCGCGTTTTTCCGTCTATATTCCTAATACGGAAGAGGTACAACCCCTCAAGGAAGGGAAAACATTTCTGTAGTGTGAAGCAAGTCCTCGCTTCCACACCAATGAACTATGACTGAGAATCAAATCTACTCCATGTCAGCTGATTTCTTTGATACCTCATCGAACAGCAGCAATACGCTGAAGTTCGATTTGTATTCATTTGGCAACAGTAACAGCAGCAGTGCACTTTGCATTGGTGGCGGTTGTGGCAGCAATAGTCACTTGACCCTAAGTCCACCACCATCAGCATCGAACAATACATCACAGAGTCCAAATTATAACGGAAATAACATAAGCCCTAGCAGTGGATGCATCGCCATCGATAGTATCCGTGAGAATTTAATGCTAACGAACGCCATATCGATACCACGCAGCAGCAACAATACACACCATAATCAATTGCATCATCACCCACTGCATCAGCATAATTTCTATCAGCCTCCAAGAATAATGGCCGATTTAACAGATATTTGCTTAGATGCGCTCGACGCATCCTCATTGTCACCGACGCTCCTGCAGGATGTTAGCTTGAGTGCATCTGCTTTAAGCTCACACAATGCGAGCACGAATGGAAATATGTTATATCCGAGTGAATTGTCGCCACTGAGCAACGCTAGCAGTGTTGGCGTTGGCAGTCTTAACAGCAATTCTGGCAACAATACCAATAATATGAGCTATGAAGGACACCAGACTACACCCAACTCGAATGCGATGTGGAGCGATATTGGAAACGCAATAATTGCCACCAAAAATGAGCCATTCTCCACAGAAGACGATTATATTTTTCCCATTGATAAGAATGAGATTCAAGGCGCTAGTTTTCCAGAACTGTACGATGAGAACTTGCTAGAGGAGTTGAATATAGAAGATTTAATACCTTCGAATCAGGAAAATTACTTGTTATCGCCAAATGTTAGTGGATTCCATCAATTGCAGACTTCGCCACAGTTGCATAGTCCTCAGGCGGCGTCGCCAGGAGGTCCACCACAGCAGTTGTTAGAACAGCAACAGCAACAACAGCAACAACAACAACAACAGCAACAACAACAACAGCAGCAACAACAGCAGCAGCAGCAAATTCATCACCATCAAAGGCTACAACAGCAACACTCACTGAACATGCATCTCCATCATAATAGTTTTGATGAACGTCGCCATAGCACCACCAGACATCACGGTTCCTCTAGTCCATATGAAATTTACCATAGCACTCCAAATAAGCAAATCAATTCAAACACAGCATTCTCGCCAGGCAGTCAGGTAAGTTCACATAATTTGTGTTGATCATGGTTTTTCTAATTCGATTCCCCCGTAGGCGAGTCCCAATTCTCCACTCCTCATCAGCTCGGTCACTCCACCACCACCACCGCACGCCAACCGTTCACAATACCAACAGAACATGGTTAAATCTCGTAATGTACAGTTGCTCAAAAAAGATTTTTCCATGTCACCAGATCGCAACAACAGTAGCAGCATGCTTGGCCAATCAGTTCCTGCACCATCGCCATCGCACATTTTACTCTCCGGCACGGCTCTGAGTCCCGGTAGCAGTGGTTTCGATAGTGGTGGTCGCAAGTCGTTTGGCAGTGATGCCTCATCACGTTTGTCCTCATCAGCTCCGACACATTTAACGCATTTGGGCTTAGAGCAGATTTGGGTACGACGGGAACCCCGACAGCATTTATTATCAACCGGATCGCTGGTCGAGGCCGATTCATACTCATCTATCAGTACTGGTAGTGTACTGAGCCCCGAGGGCAATGATTTCTCGCAGGACGACGAAGGCTATTCTGATGATGACAGCGATCACTACGAGGATTACGATTCAAGCGATAATGGTGAGTTCAGCATTACATATAGCATTTTGATTTCGAACTAACGGTGTTTGTTTTTCAAAGGTTCGGACATCGAAGATGACAACCGCACATCCACACCGAATCAATTATCGAGCAGCAAGGGCAAAGAGCGATTCTTTTGGCAGTATAACGTCCAGGCAAAGGGACCCAAAGGCAAACGTTTAGTATTTCAATCGAAACTAGAGGATCCTCATGTACTGAACGAAGTTACAGATCCGGTGTTTAGCCCCAACTGTTCAGTGCGGGGAATCAAGGTATTTAAAGTAAATACAACCAAACAGTGTGGCGACAATTGAAAAATTCATGCGGAGCTGATTATTCGCAGAGCATTCTTGACTAATGTCCGCATTTCTTTTTAACCCTCTATAGCACAGCGGTAAAGCTCGCAAAGGTGATGGCAATGATTTGACACCAAATCCAAGGAAGCTGCACAGTATTGGAAAGGAACTGGACAAGCTGAGCCGAACAATTAACGATATGACACCGGTCAGTGAGTTACCATTTAATGTGCGACCCAAATCGAGGAAGGAGAAGAACAAACTTGCTTCAAGAGCGTGTCGACTCAAGAAGAAGGCACAGCACGAGGCTAATAAAATTAAATTGCATGGACTGGAAATTGAGCACAGTGAGTAGATTTTGTTTTTGATTGAACCCAGAGAGTCAAGAGGGGAATGATTGATTTTCAATTAACAAACTCCGAAATCGATAGATTCGCTCAGTGAAGTGGCTCTGGAGTTATCGCGTTCGACTACTGACCGGGTTGTCCCCCCGTTTCAAATCTCCACATTTGTTTGCTCTGCCCCACTTCTTGCGAAAGCCTGACAAACATCAAAGAGCCAAATTTTTCATGAGAAGCTTCTCAACTTTGCCGTTGGGAATCAACGTGGGTCCCTTCTGTTCGTAACAGAATTAAAGCTTCTCACAAACAAATGGTTGGAGAAGCTAGGTCTTAGGCCCTGTTTGAGCCATTAATACCTTTAAAAAAAGACGTTGAAGAATTCTTTTTCTTCAATGCTATTCAAATTGCTTAATTCAATTCAATTCAATTCAATCGACTTAAATTCCATTGAAATTGTTGAATGAACAACAACAACTTGTGACAGCGACATCGCTGTTTCAAACCTTGGCCGAGCCGATCATCAGACTTCTTTTTTTGTACACATATTAGGCCTTAACGGCCCATACAGGACCTGAACCTAGCTTCTCCAACCACTTTCATGCGAAGTGGAGGGGACCTAAAGTTTTACGCCGAATCCGAACGGCAAATTTGAGAAGCTTTCTCATGACAATTTGATATTCTTGGATGTTTGTCAGACGTTCTATTTTTGTGGTGCTGGACTATTTTCTGGTAAAAACCTAGACCAGCGTTTTTTCAGGCAAACATACTACAAGTTCAGCTTTGCCTGAATGTTGCACGTGGTTTACATTTTGCGAAACTAAGAGAGCAATTTATCTGAATACTGGCTGAACAAGATCGAGTCCTGGTTGTGCTTTCTTACCGTACTGTCAGAGTAAAATAAATACACGTAAAACCAGGAACTGTCATGCGACGGCAACCATTTGTTGTGTTCTAAACTCTGACATTACCACCCGACACAGCGACAGCGACTTCAATGTGCTTAGGCAGAAAAGTGTATAAGTGATATTCCTTCTTATTTTGCGGCGCTTATGGAACTTCTGAGCTATGAAATACATGTCTACTCTAAGAAGGGCCCGTTTAAATTGAATTACAACTTTCAAATAGAATTATGCGCAACTAAACAAACAGCACCTTGTACTGGGTGCATATGAACGTTCTTTTCTCACTCTGGTTGAACTGTATTTTTCTTTATAAACTTATTTATACTATTTCATCATTACAGAGAGACTTTTGAATGGTATCAACGATATCAAGCAAGCGCTTGCCATTAAATATCAAAACCAAGGTGAACCTACCGACAAATTGGATGAACAAATCGAGCAAATATACAAAACTGCCATAGGTAAGTGATAATCAATTTGACATTAGTTTTTCGACGTTATTAATACGTGTAAATACTTTTGTTGGGCCCCTACATCCGATGACAGTTCTACTAAAAGAGAATGTTCGTTAAAGTTTTACAGATTTACATTTCGTTCGACACTTGGGTTAGGTAAGGTTGCAGCGTCAGTCGGCCGAAGCCGATAAAAAATCCACGTGGATCTATTTTCTTCCTACTCGTTGAACCAGTTGGAGCTGTTACTGAAGCTGAAAAGACTTTTAATGACAATGTTTATGAGATCATTGAGATCATTATGGAAGAAGGCTCCCAGATGGAGTTTTCGCATTTAAGAGTGAGCAGGGCAGGTGCAGAGAAGGTGGAGAAAAGTCTCATCCTTCTCCTCGTCGAAGCAGCTTCTGAAGAAGTCATTTGTATAGACGCCAAGCCTTGATGCATGCTTGCCTATGAGACATTGTCCGGTGATGACACTAACTGTAGCACAATTGTGCAGGCTGTTCAGAGAGATCAAACACTTAGATCCAGCTTTGGCCAAAATCTGTTTTCTCGCTAGACAAGTATTACCACTTGTCCACCTAAGGTTAGTTTGTTCTGTTTATGTGGAAAATTTGCATTCGCTCTTAATTGGAGAATTAGTCCGATAAATGAATCGGAACAGATACAACGGATGGGAAGTCTTTTTCGAACGAGTACCTCAATAGGGCTGATTATTCTGGCTGTGTTAGAAATAGTTTTGAAGAGTTTTAAAGATCTGGTCTACATTCCCCTGTTATGGAGAGAAGTGAAAAAGGTTCTCATACCCAAAGACAGTAAATGCTCCCATGTAAATCCAAAGGATCTCAGACCCATTAGTCTATTGAACCTTTTAAAAACGAAAGAAAGACTGATCAGTATAAAACTACGCACTAGCATTGATACGAGACTCCTGTCTTCGGCTCTACATGCGTTATTTACAGGCAAATCTGTGGATACAGTCGAATTTTCCTCCACACCATAAGGTGTAGTATTCCTGGACATAGGCAGGCGTTGATTAATCTACCTCGGCGGAAGATCTGTCACTAGAGGAACCTCACATAGGAGGGGATATTCCGCTTTTCTGCAACTTAAAGGTGAACGAGCAGCCGATATGTTTGGGAAGAGCGGGCTGCGGAGTGGTTACTTATGCGGATGAAGTTGTTATTGCCGTCTCAGAAAATCACCCTATTACATTAAAAGAACTTCTTCGAAACGCTCTTAACCAGTTAACGAGATGGGCAGGTCGTTGTGGTTTGATTGTTAACCCCCACAAAACTGAACTTATCCTCTTCACCAGGATATACAAAATCCCACTTATCGACCCTCCCTCTATCAAGGCCATTAGCTTAATCTCTGACGAAGCTTAATATTTGGGTCTCATTTGGGATAAAAAGCTAAACTGGAAATTCAACATATAAGAAAGAGTTCCACGGCTGCACTCATCCCTTGCAAAAAAAGCCATTGGCAACAAATAGAGCTTTCAACCCCACTGGTTCCACTGGTTATACATTTCGGTAGTAAGACCGATAGTTATGTACGGTGTGGTTACCTGGGGGAATGCCTAAGATAAAACGATAAATCGTGATATTTATGGATGATATTTATGCATGTCGTGTGCGGATCATTTCATCCCGTTCTCTCCGCTGTGCGGGACACTTGACACCGCTCAACATATTTAGTAGGCAAGTTTGCCTTAATACAAGTTTCCAGTGAAATTGAACACATTCTGAAGAAGTTCACCATTATCACAATAAATGTAAACTACACCATATCCCAGCTACAGTTTGACAAAAATGTTCAAGCCACCTTCCCCTTCAGAACATTAATTCGTTGGGATGAGATCGTTTTCTAGGAGTAAGAATAGATTCACTTCCACACCGATGGATCAAAAACTGATGACTAGGTAGGTGGATGTACTTTGTCAGCCTCTCATTACGTCTTCCTGATCATTGCAATGTGTTTCAAGCGAAAATTATAGCGATAAAAGAAGTCCCATCATTGTCCATCATATTTCCAAAAATAGCATCCGCATTTTCTCGGATAGTCAAGCTGCGATTGAATCCCTAGAATCGGTCTGTATATATTCCATAGAAGCGCTGGACCGCCAATCATGGTTTGAGGAGATGGTGAAGCAGTTAGTATTCACCTGTGTTGTGTGTCTGGGCATAGAGACATTTTAGGGAACTGAAGGGCTGATGAACTGGTCTAACATGGAACTACACTGCATATTTCACCTGAGAAAGGTTTCATATGGATTCCAGTCGCTACATGCAAACTAATATTAAATATGGATGACATCGACAAAATTGATAACTGCATTTCGAACTACATACCTCCGTTCGGGTTATTCCCAAAAGCGAACTTTATACTTCTAGTATTTCCATTTAAATGTAAACTAGTTCCAAGTGTTTGCAATTCAATTTCCCATTTTTGTAATCTATCTGGGTTTCATTACCGCCACAGCTGTAAGTGACCAGCTTAACGAACATCGTATTTAAACGATAAGACCGTAAGACTTGCACATGCTTGGGATATCTTCACTCGGAGAGTTCCTGGTGCCGTATCCCACTCCTCCATGGCGGTCTTCATAGCCTTCGTTTGACTTCCCGACATGTCCGTTCAAATCTGCGCCAACAAACAAAAGCTCTTCTTTTGGGATGTTCTTTTGCTACTGCTCGCATCCAACTTGGGAAGCTTACGCACTGACAATATTCAACACCTTACCTTGCACCAGCAGTTTGAGAGGCAACAAACGATCACTGGACTGTGAAATGGTCAAGCCGCCAAGTAGCTCTGCCGCAAGGATGGTATCGATTCCGTGCCTACCCTGTTTCGTCCCGTAATAGAACATCTTGAAAACTTTTGTCCTAACTTCCGAGAAACACGCCCCATATCCGGTGTTTCGCCTTTCGTTTCTTGAACACATAAGATGTCAACTCGCCTTCTAACCATCATTTCTTCAAGCTCGTAGCTACGACCACTCATACTTCCAACGTTCCAATCCGCGACCCTTCGGTTTCGCTTAAGATTTAACATTACTTCTCCCGGAAACCGAACAGCTCTGAACGGATCATTTCTGCCCATCCCAGGATAAGTACCATGATAAGTAGTGCCCTAGCGGGATAGTGCGTTTCTATTAGCGTACATGTCCATAGTGCATTAGAAACGAGTTCGATATATACATGCTCCTATTATTTCTTGTTTGATCTTGCTTTAACGACACTGGTAATCTCCAGTCATGTCACCCACGGATTTGCATGCATACTAGCGGGGCAGCTTTGAGATGATAAATGTGTTGCTAGACTCACCTGGATGTTTAATTGCCTAGATGTAATTTTTCCAATTAGTGGCTTATTATGACATGCGTCCCTACACGGGGAGACCTGAAACGCTATAAGTGTTTGATCTATCTAAACAGATTGCAACGCCAACGACCTTGCCACGTCGAATCAATCGGTTCTCGTTCGGTCATCGCAATTAAACGACGTAGGGCGTGGTTAGTACTTAGATGGGGGACCACTTGGGAATACCGCGTGTTGTTGGCAGCTCTTGCGAACGTCTGACAAACATCCAAGACTATCAAATTGTCATGAGAAGCTTCTCAAATTTGCCGTTCGGATTCAGCGTAAAAAGTCCCTTCCACTACGCAAGAAAGTGGTTGGAGAAGCTAGGTTCTAGGCCCTGTAGGGCCGTTAAGGCCTAATATGTATGTATGTATGTATGTAAACAGATTGCACACTGCTGAATCATTTTACACTGTCTCGTATGCAAGCGTGCAACAAGGCTTGGTGTTTACTTGAAGGATTTCTGCAGAGGCTGTATGGACGAAGAGGAGGAAGAGACTATTCTGCACATTTTCTGCACATGCCCTACTCTTTCGCAGCGACGAAGCCTTCATTTTGGGTGCATTATTATAGAATGATCTAATGAAAACTGATATTAAAAGTCTCTTGTACTATATAAAAAGCGTTGTTTTGAACGTTGTTTGCGGATTCGGATTGTGGCCGCTATGTTATGGCGGGGGTAAACAGAGACTGCCCGCAAGGCGGTGTTCTGTATCCACTGCTGTGGTGTATGCTGGTCGACTCTCAGTTGAACGCACTCAACAGTTCTAATGTATACGCTCAGGCGTACGCGCATTATGTTGCCGTGCTTTCTGTTGGATCATGCCTAGCGACTGTATGCGCCAAGGCGCAAGCGGCCCTTGACGTCATCGACGAATGGTGCACTAGGAATGAGCTCTCGGTCAATGCTCTTAAAACTGAGGTTGTTCTCTTTACGAGAAGGAGGAAGCTGGTCGGGTTGACTCAGCCAGTGCTAAAAGGCGTCACAATCCAACTCTCCAATGAAGCAAAGTATCTGGGAGTCATCTTGGACAGCAAACTTCTTTGGTCGAAACATGTTGAGCTGAAGACTGCCAAGGCGCTGTCTGTTTTCTGGCAGTGCAAAGGCATTTTCGGCTAGACATGGGGCTTATCACCGAAAAGAGTCCTATGGATTTATACGGCTATGATAATACCATTTATAGCATACGCATCGGTTGTTTGGTGGAATAAGCTTTCACGTAAATACGTTACTGCTGCTTTTGCCAAACTCCAAAGGCAGGTATGTCTCGGCTGCACGGGGGCCTTCCCCAACACGCCTGGCTCCGGCCTAGATGCACTATTGAACCTCCCGCCCCTTGATGTTTACTTTATAGGTTGCACAATCAAAGCTATCTCACGTTTAAAAAGAGGTGGCTTTTGGTATACTTGCGCAACGGCTGTCGTTCGACTCCTATCTTATGGATATGCCGTCTGATGCAATGACACCGGAACTTCGGCTGAAGCGCAACTATGAAGTCGCCTTTCCTCGTGTTCAGGACTGGCTCTGGCCAGACTCTGAGCCTGGAAAGGAATGCAGCCGAAACTTCACGGATTGTTCCAAAACCGATCAAGGATCTGGTGCTGGTGTTTTCATGGAGAGCGAAAACATTAGACTTTTCTTCTCCTTAGGCAAACATGCGTCAGTCTTCCAAACGGAGACTTATGCTATCCTAATGGCCATGGACTATGTTGCGAGGAACAGGTGGATGGGGCGAAGTATCTGCGTCTGTAGCGACAGTCAGGCCTTGCTCAACCCCTTAACCACCTCCAAAATAGTCCGTGAATGCAAGATCTCTCTGAATTCGGTCGGAAGGCGGAATTCACTTAGACTTGTCTGGGTCCCGGCTCATAACGGGATCACGGGAAATGAGATCTCCGATGAACTTGCTAGACAGGGCTCAGAGGGGGACTTCTCAGGACCTGAACCAGCGATTTGTCTGTCCATTGACGGTTGCGTTTCCTATGAACACAACCGCCGTTGGCATGACTCTCCAGGGTGCAGACAGACTAAGCTAATTCTCCCCGACGTCTGTGGGAAATCCGCGGCATTCTTGTTGTCTCTCAACAGAAAAGACTGCACACAGACCACTGGCGTTCTTACGGGACACTACGTTTTTGCCAAGCACCTAGTGCTAGGCCTAAGCGATACCACCAACTGCGAAGCCTGTGGAGAAAGTGACGACACTGCGGAACATTTCCTCTGTGATTGTCCTGCTTTTGCTCGTATCAGGTGGCAGGTATTTGGTGCAGATATGGTGAGTGCTGTAAACCTAAGCTCCTTATCATTGAAGCGCCTTCTCGTTTTTCTTAGAAAAACGAGTAAATTCCCACAGTGAAATGTGGTGTGTCTGCCTGGTTCAATGGACCAGTATTGAGTCTGAGTGCTCCAGTGCAGAAAGTCTCACACACCCCGACAAAAAAAAATAAAAAGCTCTAACTGGTTCAATGAGTAGAATGGAAATAGATCCACGTAGTATCACTGTCTAAGTATGTCGGTTTTAGCCGACTGCCACTTCAACCTTACCTAACCTAACCTTAAGTAGGCGAATGCACCTATGTATATCCCATTTTGTTTTTTTAGAGTATAAATAAACAATAGCCAGGACCCGCCGTATTGGGGTTTATTCTCGCTGGGGAATACCTGTAGTTACTGATTTTCTAATGTGTTATAAAATGTTCTTTATTGGTGAATACAATATTTTCTTTGCCTACGATTAGAAGAATATCAGCATCTTGGTTTCAACCCATTATTCGCCCGAATCCGATTTGCCTCTGACAGAATTCAAGCTTGGATTGTGTCTGAAAAAATGTTGAATAGAACATTGGGGATTCAAAACTGAACTCTACCTTTTTTCGTAGTATTTGGAATCATTGCTTGTAGCTGTCTTTTTTTCTTGTCATCGAGATGAATCCAATGAATATATATAAAAACAAATTAACTTTTGAGACAACCCTTGCATTTTTTATGTTTCTAAACTACTTATTGTTACACTGATACTAATTGGATATTTGTGTGTTCTTCCAACGCGCTGATTGCTATGTATTTCCAGCTGGATTAAGAATTGCCGGCGGCACCACGGACTTCGTGAACAACGTCTTGGATAATGTCAAAAAGGGTATTTCGAACGGTGGTCTCGAGGATATACGCAACTCCTAGAAATGAGGAAAACGCCTCAGATAAAATTATCCGAGTGCTGTTTAAATATAGATTTAATGTGAAAACAAAATGATGAATTCTATACATATTTTTTTATCTTAACACATATGTATATACACATACCCACATGCATGCATACAACAGTCTAATATATACATACATATAACAAACTATATACATACTCGCATATGTATATACATTTTAATTTTTTTTATTTTGTGGCTTTAATAGTTTTTAGATTTTGTTTCTTTTTGTTTTCTATTGTACCTTCTGTTTTGAAGAAAACTGTAATATAATAAATATAAATATTATATTGAGTAAGGAAAGTAAGAGAGTAAAGAAAGTAGAAGCTTAAAGAAGAACGTAAAGAAAAATTATTATATTATATAAATTCTCGCAAAATTCGATAAAACTTTATGAGCTACCCGTTTTACCTGTTAATTTTTAAGATGTATTCAATAAGGTTGATAGGTTTTCTTTTTAAAAAAAAATATTTGTTTTTGTTTAGAGTAGACGATTTTTTTTTTTTTTTTTTTTAAACAACAATATGTATTTTGAACCCTTTTTATTGTTATATTCCATGTTGAGGTGACTTGTTTCGTTATTTGGAGAGTTGAAAGCGTATTTTTTGTTTTGTTCTATGAAGTGAAAAGTACATGGGTAGTCTTCTTATTATTCGTTAACTACGAGGATCTTGACTAAAGGAAATCATAACGCTCCCACTACACTAAATCCCTACTGGTCGGCCTGTGGAGTTCTGTGCTGTGGGATAGTAATGTTATGAATTTGAAAGAGCTAAACGTGAGAACAATTTTGCATATCTCATCGATTTAATTGAATTTGGTTAAATCAACAATTTGGGTGTTCAAGTAAAGGAAGAATATTAAGAAGCACGAGAAGCAGGTAGTTTAAAACTATGTAAACAATTTGTTGGTACTCTTCCTTACTCTAATTTGGTGCTTGGTAGTTGGTTGGCTTTTTTAAGTTATGAAAATATTTTATATATATTTAAATCAAGACCATTTCATGTATGCGACTCTGGTGAGACCTATGGACGGAAACTTTGTGTGTTTGAAAGCAAAAAAAAATACATTATTTGTTATAATTGTTTCCACTTTCACACAGCCAGTCCATTTCTTTTACTGTATTTGCTTTAAAATGTGCCGGTCCATGTATAGTTCACGCCACCTATAGGTTTGAATTCCGAAATGAACTTGGTGTTTCGTATAAATGCAAAAAAAAGGTTTAAAAATAGTTTGATGTCACATAAGATGTCACAAAAAATGGTTTCCCTTTTCATTTGAACTGAATCTCACTTAAGCCTTTGGAACAAACCAGTGAAATGCGTTTTCAAAATGTTTACATATTACCAAATTGTTTATCTATTGAACTAAAAAACGTAATTTGTGCACAAATTTCGTATTTGTTTAATATTCTGCAAAATAATTGCATTCCGCAAAAATTATCCATTCCATTGGTTAACATTTAGATTTAGAAAATCCATTTCCGAAACTTAGAGCGGCCAGTTGCAACTGGTAAAAAACGTTCGTACCATTGACTCATTGAACTTTGTCGAGTTAATGTAAAAATGCAGCAGTCCTCCTAGATTTGCGGTCCTAAAAGCAAAAGGACAGTAAAAATGCGATCAAGTTTGCAGTGGTTTTTGTTATGTTGCCGCGTTGCAGGAAGATGACATTTGTGTTTATTTATGAATCCTTTTTTGGCAATGCAGAACTGCCGCATACTTGCAGCAGTTTTTCTGTTCATAAATATTTTATGTGCAACAATGTTGCAATTATGAACGCAAGGCTTGTCTTATAAGATGAAATTCGTATACAAAAATGGACCCGATTTTAATTTACGGATAAAACCTATAGCCGAAGTCATGCGATATGTGTATTTTTTTTCAGAGTATTTCCGATCTCCAAAAAGGATTGCTCTCAGAAATTAGTCCAAAAACGCAAAAAAAAAGAATGCGAAACTACAGCTGTGGGCCATACGATAACACTCTTAAAACAGCGCCGTTGCCTTTAGTAAATTTCAAAATTGTTCATCCCAGATAAACTTGTTAAGGCGCTCGTTGTTATCATGGAAACACTTCCACGAACATATTCTTTACGAATTAGTAAAACTTTTAACAAAATTATACAGCGTCAGTGTTAAAACAAAGCTATACTAATTCATTGAGGAAAAAGTAATATTCAAAAAATTTAAAAGACTGTTAGTTTGTGAACGTTGTTTTGGCCTTTTCTTAAATTTATTGCGGAATAAATTTAATATTCAGTGTAATACCAAGTTGCCACAGATCGCACTTGTTTAATTGTCGAAAAAAAAAATGTATGGCACATCATACCCATGATTTCATCATTCTGATCGTTGGCAGACTTAAGTTCAGATCTACATTAAATATTTTTACTTCTCTAAATCACATTGGCCCTCCACCTTGGGTTTTAAATACATTGCTGAACTTTTCACAAGGCCTCTCGCAAATAAATACATGTTTCCGGGGAACTTTAACTATCCAGCAATCTGATTTAGATTTATTATAATCCATTAAATTTACGGTACGAAGAGATAAAATCTTATAAAAAAGATGGTTGGTTTGAAATGGCAACGGATGAGGTGCATTAGGACTAGTATGTCCATTGGGAACGTGTAGGAGGGTCAACGTTGCTATGAAATTATGAATGCCAACCGAAGGGGCATTGTATAGATCGTTCAGATGAAATAGAAAATGAATTGACCTTGTGCCATATAGAAAGTGTCTCATATTATTCCTCATATTTGCGCCTCTGCAGCATTTCGTCAAATCATTCAAGAAGAAATTCAACGGTTTCTATTGTTTTATATTGAATATCTTCTAAAAAACTGAAGCCGAGTCAATCGCGAATTCCGGGACGGCCTAATTTCATTTATATTGGTTACACAGTGTAATTCCTTTGACAATAAAAGTCTTACAGAATTTACTTGTTCATAGATGCTAGCTCTATTTTCCACTTTTGCTTAAAGGTGCTTACAATTTTTGTTTTAATATTTATTGACTTTCTTTTAATAAGCCAAGCACACCTTCTAATTATTCAGCATATCGTACAGCTCAATCGAAGCGTGCGTGCACCTAGACATACGTTTTCATCGTTGAACCCATTAAAATGAATTTTCGAACCGGCTTTAACTTTGTCTTTTCATTTGCATGAAACGAATGGAATGTTTGTGGATTTAATAGGGGTTTTGGAAACCCAAATGTTGCGATTGCCGATTGGAGGCTGACTGTAAAGTACATTCTTTATGCTTTCATTTATCCCGTTTTAATGACATATTCATTTTGAATTTAATCAGATGTAAACGATTGAATCAATCTTGTCTGTGATCGGATTGAAAATCGGCATGTTAACGCGATTTAAACACTTTCACACAAGTGAAAGAGTATTTGCGCGCCCTTTCGCCACCAGCTATCACAGAATTATGAAGTTCGATGATGTCACGAGCTGAAGCCGGCTTTTGTAAGATCAAAAATCGGGACGTTTATGTTCGTAGTTGTCTGTAAATCAACGTACCGGGAGATTCCGAAATCAGACAAAAAACTTCTTGAACAAAAGAAAAATATCTACTCCTCTGATGATTCTTAGGAGAGAAATTAGCTTTTCGATTTCAAGTCCGAATCCACTCCAGAAGCATTAATACGTACATAATGTATACACTATATACATAAATTTAGATAATTCAAATATCAAAAAAAAAAAAGATTCTCAATTCGTGTTTTTTCCTACCAATTTTATGTCGTTTTCCATTTGTAATCCTGAAACAATCCGGAAGTGTTCCATTGGCATTCGAATGAAAGTTTTTCTCCTGTAAAGAAGAGAAATTTGTTTCTGGATTTGAATTCAGATTCACTCACACATTCAATGCTATAAACATCAAAATCGACAAAAAATTTCATTTTTAAAAACCAATGGAAAAAAACATTGGATAAATATAATAAAAAATGTAAATATAAAAAAAAGTACACGACAAAAACGTGCCAACAAAAAATTGCTATTTGACTTTTCACCAGCCCAAAGACAAAACTCCAAAATAGAG
The DNA here is from genome assembly GCA_949715645.1 of Portevinia maculata. Taxonomy (NCBI): domain Eukaryota; kingdom Metazoa; phylum Arthropoda; class Insecta; order Diptera; family Syrphidae; genus Portevinia; species Portevinia maculata. Next base: position 115,552,894 of record OX454528.1, on the reverse strand, counting down.
CAGAAGCAATTTTGTCGTTGCATTAAGTTTGAGAATGTTTCGAGGATCCCCGAGTGAAAGCAATGAAAGATGTCATCTGTTTGGCAGAATAACTCACGTGACCATCAGCTGTAATCAGAGAGGGCGCACATGGATATAGTCCTACTTCTTCTTCCTTACCGGCGAAAATATGATCAGAATTAAAGGGATCATAGCCCTCCCACTTTATTTGCATCCCAACTGGTCCGCCTGTAGGGTTCGCCGGATATAGCCAATTTTAATATATATTTTTGAGTACCTTGTTAGGGGTCATAGTACTTTGAGAATTACCATGTACAGTTTTCCACAACATATTGAACGAAAAAAGAAACAGCATTCACTCTCCATGTTTTAAACCAAGCGCCAAACCACATTGCTTATTTAGAATTTGTTTTCAAAAATGTAAAGTCGTTGATTTTAAGTTTTATGTTTGCAGCCAAATATGTTTTAAGTTTTATTTTAACTGTAAATATAATTTATAGCTGTAGTTGCTAAATAAAAAATACATGCATAAATGTTGTATAATATTATTAAATGAAAACTTAAAAAAAACCCAACACAAAAACTATGGCCCCTATTGCGAGTGGCGATTACTGATAGATGAGCGACATTTATCTATTGTCAATCGTCGATTGTAGATTTTGGTATTGTGAATGGAAATTGTGATTGACATTTTTCTGATCGACTGTCTAGGTAATTGTGTTATGAAGAAGAATATGCACTTTAATTGTATTTAACCCACTTACATGTTTGCCAACAATATTTTTGTTTTCTTTTACACAGACAGTCGATCAGAAAAATTTAAACGACAACAAGCGATTGCCAATCGACAAATGTCAATCACAAATAACATTCGCAATACCAAAATCTACAATCGACGATTGACAATAGATAAATGTCGCTCATCTATCAGTAATCGACAATCGCAATAGGGGCCTATATACATTTTTTAAACCATATTTGACCTTTGGTTCTGTGTTATATTTTTGTATAGTTTTATTCATAACTTTTTTACTGGGACTGCGCTTGAGAGCAGAAAAGAAACCCATTGTAATTTTAGTTCTTTCTAAAGTGATATGTTTAAAAATGTGTACTAAATTACAAATAAATATATATACGTTATTTTTTAAGCGATCTATGTATATATCAATGTATAATCGTATAGATATACTTCATATAAACATATAATATATTTTTTACCTAATACATAATAATATATATATATACATTTATATAAAAAAGCGTTGGAACTAATTTAACAAAAACTAAAAGATTATTGAATGTTATTTTAGAGCTCTATATGTATAATGTACATATATAATATATTTTTACTTATAAATGTTATTATTATTATCTATTCTATATATAAAATATGCATACAATACACGTACATATAAGTTATGAAAAAAAAATGAAGGGTTTCAGAGATATATTTGTTTCTTTTGATTGTGTTTTATTTTTTCGTTGTCGGTTTTTTTTATCTTCACAGCAGCGAATTGTTTGTTTATTTTTTTTCCTTGTTTTGATTTTTTTTATTTGAAACTTTTATGTACATTATTAAGAAATTGATGGTTGTTTTGTTGATCATTGAGTTTTTTTATTTAAAAACGTAAGAACGTGATTTAATTTAATACATTTCTCGTGTTAAGGTTAAACTTCAAAATTATTTTTTTTTGTTTTAAAAAATATGTGCTCCTTGATTTGATGGGAATGGACGCTATTGATTCCTTGCAAATTGATTTTAGAAGAGAAATAATTACAAAAAATAGATCTCGATTGAATTTATCAAAATAATTGATAGATTCTAAAGTGCCTTTGAGAATTTATAATTTTAAATGCCGATTAAGTCGGGTTTCTTGTGTAATTATTGTCAAAAGGGCATGAATGTTCAAATTATGAAATTGAGAAACCTTTGGTTTTTCGTTTTCTTAAATACGACATCAGTGGTTGATCCACGGGGATGCGGAAGGGGCGACTTTAGAGATCGAGATCTAATGGGCATAATTAGATACGGAGTCTGTTCGGTAATACAAAATTCTCTCACAATTAATACTTTCAATGGTGTTTGCTTTTCGTCTCCAGATGTTGGCTTTTATGTATGATAAACCTTTCGCCGGTACACCAATTCCAAGGCGACTGGTTATCACACTTAAAATACTGCCACGGCTTCGTCGTCATAAAACATCAAACATCAAAATTTAGGCTAACGTGTAATCGGCGATGATCGAAGATACGATGAATTTTATGAAATGTCGATTCTTTTAAAAGTGCACAGTGCGATTGGCCTTAAATCTTGCATAGCAAAATGTCACTCTAAGAATTTAACCTTACAACTGCCTTAGCGTTGCAAAGAATTACCGTGAGCGGCTAAACCTTTTGAAGAAAAGGGTGAAATCCCCTTACCCGCTTTGCGGTTTACGCAATCTCATTATGCAATATGCGACATCTAAAAATTGCTATATTTTCATAGGTTAGATTTTGTTGTTAAAGATTTGATTTGAGGTCAACCGTACCCAACTAATTTTAAATTGATCTGGGGAAATTTTATATTCACAAAATGCCGATATAATAAAAAAAAACTTATTTTCTTCCATATGGTATGCACCGTCGGCACGCAGCCTTTTTAATTCGCTTGATATTTTTCGAAAAAAAAATCTATCAGAATTCGGCCATCGTATAGCGGTTTTCATTGAAAATCAAAGGAGTTGGTCTGGAAATCTAGATTTGCTCATTACAACTGGTTTTAGCTCGGATCAGATCCTCAGTTGTCGGAAAATTGTTCATCTTCCTTTCTTTATCTATTATCAGAGCTGGCAAATTGTTTAAATTTTTCCGTGCAGAGTTTAATCAGAGGGCACTCTATAAGCTTAGAATAAGTTATGCAAGTTTCACTTACGGATCCCTCTGAGATTTGCCTCCGCTGTCCAAGTTGAGCTTTTTTTATTGAGTGGATCAACATTCTCACCGAAGGAGAGAATACAGTAAAAAGCATGCGACAACACAGTTTCCTCACATACATACGAGAAAAAAAATGTGGTTGAAAAAAGCTAGTGAGGACTGAGGAGGCAAATCCTAAAAATGTTTGTCTCTGGAAAATGAAAAAAATCTCGATTCGGATCCGTATGTGGAACCAGCCCATTGACTGGACAGTCTGAGTAAAAAACTGCAAAACAATTAAAAGGGCATTGGGGGTCGTTTTTCTGACATTACATACAATTTAATACAATATTTATTTTTTTTTGAAAAACAACATGAATGCTAAGCATTTATGACAGCTGAGGCGCCCAACTGCCTTTTACTAAATAATCAGAACGCTCTGCTCTTTGCCCTGCTCAGAACTAAAACAGAGAAACCCCTTGTGAAACATGTTTTTGTTCTGTAGTTTCGTTACTATAGTATTGGTTGAGTAACGGTCCAACTATAGGTCTGTTCGCGAACTAATATGCAAACGTAAATTTATATAAACTTTTGTGCAAAACTACACAAACGCGTTCGCGTACTGAGAAAATGGTAAAAAGATGAACGAAAGAAAAATGTACTTTCGTTCATTTTTCTTCACACTGAATTTCAGCTGGTAAAAAATGAAAACTGTCAAATGATGAAATCCTATGAGTGTGCCAGCAAAAAAACAGCGGTTGCTTTTTTTCAAGCCAAACTTAGCCGTTTTTCATCTCTTTACACAAAAGCGTTCGCGTACTTTTCTTTGAAATGATAGGATTCTCTCTCGATTTTAGAGATTTGACAGTTTTCATGTTTCCACACATAAAGTACGCGAATGGGCCTAATGTCGTCCGCTCACGGTAATTCTTCGAACTGTTCCCTTCCGATCAATCAATTGCTTAAGTGGCCTATAATAAAAGTATGTGAACGAAAGCAAACGTATGAGTTTTCTCATGCAAAAAATAAGTTGGCAAATTAACGAACGTAAAGTGTGAATCGGATCGCTGTTTTCGGACGTAAGTAAAAGTAAACGACACTGAACGAAATGGAACAAGCTTATATCATAGGAACACAATACAAATTCCTTGTATTCACCACTCCGACTATTATTGTTCTACTTTAACTATAGGTCCGTTCGCGTACTTTATGTGTAGAAAAATGAAAAGTGTCAAATCTCCAAAATCGAGAGAGAATCCTCTCATTTCTAAGAAAAGTACGCGAACGCTTTTTTGTAAAAACTTCTTAGTTTGGCTTGAAAAGAAGCAATAGCTGTTTCTTTTTTGCTGGCAAACTCGTAGGATTTCATCATTTGACAGTTTTCATTTTCTTACCAGCTGAAATTCTGTGTGAAGAAAAATGAACGAAACTTCTCAGTACGCGAACGCGTTTGTGTAGTTTTGCACAAAAGTTTAAATAAATTTACGTTTGCATATTAGTTCGCGAACGGACCTTATAATTGTACATCATTGTTGCCATTTTTAAATCCAGATAACATGTAAAATAAAAACAAGCGTGAATTAAAACAACGTCAAAAAACTGTGCGGAATTGCGTTTGTATTGATATATCTAAGAAAAGCTTCTTTTGAGGGTATAATGCTTGATCCAATTGCAACATATTTTAAGCAGTTTTTTCCTTTTTTTTAAAGAGCAACCTGTAACCTGTTCAATAGATATCCAAGATGATAGATCTGTTGGCAAGTTTAGTAGCAGAGATGCCACCAGGCCTTGAATAAAAAATGTGAATAGCAGTCTGTCGATCTCTGTACATATGATAGAATTCAATCGTTTTCAATTCAAATGATCTGGGACCTGACAAAGGAGATAAGAAGGTACACATCGATGGTTTTAAAGCTTTTCGAGACAATTAACTAGCAGAAAACAATTCAAGTTTGCGGGCGCCTCGCGTTGAGCGCCACCGCTATTCTCAAATGTTGAATAATCAATGTTTATCTGGGAAAAAACTTATTTGACATTTCACGCAATTTCCTTTCGTCATATTTTAGTTTTGTATTTGAACATTGCTGAGTTCAATTTTAAATCCAATAAATCAAAGTAAAACAGGACAGTTTTGGAGCGTAATTATTTATTTGAATTCACCAAAATATTTAGCTATAGCACGCAACAAGTTTTGTTTTATTGGCATAAGTGAAGTGAAAACAATGTAGTTATCCTCCCTTATCTCGTTTTTGGCTTGGTGATACCTAACAAAAAATGACAAACAGAGGTAATAAAATAGTAAAATGAGTATGCGTCAGCTATAATCAGGTCTATCACGAATAAATTTTCCCGAGGATCTATTGTCATTCAGCAATCGCCTTTACATTGCTGATAGGTCTGAATATAAGCACTTGTGAATCTTCTTCATCAGTTTTTTTATTCCGTTGACCTAAAAAGACCCATTGGCATGAAAAGTTTAGAGTGAATTCGGAAACGACAACACAATGCGCATCGATGGGGCATCACTGCACAAATTAACGATGCCGATGCGTAACACACTTAGTGCTTTCTTATTGAATTTTGCACATCAGTTTACGAAACTTAACAAAAATTAACGTAATACCTTTCCAATGTTGCAAACTGTTTGCGTTAGTGAAAGCGTGGCAGGCCGGATTGAGCATCAACTGTTCAGTAATCCGTTTCCGAATTTATTCTTAGTTTTCGGAGGAAATGATCAAAGTTCATCATTTTAATTTCCAATCTTACAGGTCTCCCTAAACTCAACCATTATTGATATCCTTTCAACATCTAATAGTTCAAAATTATTATATAATCTAAATGATACAAATGGATTCTTGTTTTGTTAATATTTCGAGATTCGGAAGCTCTAATTACTCTCTGATAGGTATGTACCTGCAAACGATACAGGCCTCAGGACCTGAACCAGCGATTTGTCTGCCTGCGTCCTCGGTCAGGGCTTCAATTGACGGTTGGGTTTCATATGAACACAATCGCCGTTGGCATGATTCTCAAGGGTGCACACAGACTAAGCAAATTCTTCCCGACGTCTGTAGGAAATCTGCGACATTCTTGTTGTCTCTCAACAGAAAAGACTGCAGACAGACTAGTGGCGTTCTTACGGGCCACTACGCTTTTGCCATACACCGTAAGGTGCTAGGCCTAAGCGATACCACCAACTGCGAAGCCTGTGGAGAAAGCGATGACATTGCGGAACATTTCCTCTGTGATTGTCCTGATTTCGCTCGTATCAGGTGGCAGGTATTTGGTGCGGATATGATGAGTGCTGTAAACCTAAGCTCCTTATCATTGAAGTGCCTTCTCGTTTTTCTTAGGAAAACGAGTAAATTCTCACCGTAAAATGTGGTGTGTCTGCCTGCTAGTACAATGGACCAGTATTGAGTCTGAGTGCTCCAGTATAGAAAGTCTCGCACCCCGACAAAAAAAAAACTGCAAACAAAAATCCCATTCGTTCAGACGGATTGACATTTCGAATCCCGATTCGCGCTCTTTTCAATTTAAATGATATTCAGCCAGCTCCCCCAACATGTCAGACTTATTCCAAACTTAATTATTCCATTATCCGCGAGTAAAACAAACAAATAAATATGTGTGTACATACATAAATTATGCCGTTTTCATCGAATCAAATCAAAATTTATGGAGCACGTTTAAGTACCTCGTATGGAAACATGGTGTGTTCAGACAAATATCAAAATGAAAGTTTGCGATTTATTTTAAGTAATTTTTGTTGATACGTATATATAATTATATTATTGAATATATTTAATTTTCTTTATAACATTCATTTCATTATCCATATTGCTATACTGAAATTCAGAAAAAAACATAATCAGGCCTATTGCGAATAATATTTTCCGGGGAGCTGTTCCCATTCGGCAATTTTATTTACATTGCTGAGACGGGAACAAATTCCATCGGAATTTATTCACAATAAACCTGCATATTTTTATTTTACTAAAGGGAAACACATATACATTTAGCAGGTTTAAAATATACAATACCACAAAAGTGATTAAAGTTTAACTTAAAACTAAAAAAAATGAAACTGAAATTTTCTATAGATAGGTTTACGTTAATAAATTTAAAAATTAAAGTACATAAAACGCATGATGAAAATCTATAGAATAAGCCGAAACAAATTCAAAATTATAATTTCTGCACATTTCCTTTTTTCGTGATATTTAATTTAAGAAAAAAAAAAACGAAATAAAAACATATTATCTTCTTTTTCTACACTTCAGTTTTTGTTTTAAATGTTTGCTTTTTTTTATATATATAGAAATCAAATATGAAATTAGTTGTTAAGTTTTTAACCTTTGTACAATAAAGTGAAAACTGAAAACAAACTTATAAACAAGAAAAAAGATTAACTGAAACTATTTTATATAGAATAAAGAAAAGGGAAAATTTAACGAAAACTAAATTTAAAAACAAATTATATACAAATACATACATAAATGATGAATAAAAAATCAATTATTTTTTGTAGCGACTCTTAATCTATATACACATACATACATAAATCATTTTAAAAACATATTAATCATCTCACATTTAATTTATCAACATATACATAAACCATTGATATACCTTTTGCGTCTTTATAAACTTTTCAAATCCTCCATTATATTTTTTTCTAATGAATGTGATCAAGTTTGCATAAAAAATAAATACATGTATCGTACAGGGTTTATCGTGCATAAATTCCGAAACAGTTGTTTCCCTTGTCAGCAATGTAAACCAAATTGCTGAACGGGAACAGTTCCCTGGAAAATTTATTCGCGATATTCCTGGTAATCAAACCAAAATTTCTACCTCAATTGCATTGATCATAATAATAATTCATTGCTTATAAAATAAATAAGCCAAGTAGCTGGCGAGAGATTTTTTTATTTCACAAACAACAGAAAGTAGAACTGAGATTGACTTGTTTATTTTATTATTAACTTTAAAAAGTCAATTCAAAGCTAATGTCAAAAAAATGATTAAACATACAGCAAGGTTGCCTTGTTTCTGTGACACCATTGTATGCCTTAGTTTGCAAAGATATCAATTGAACAAGACAACCTCTCGTCATATTTATATAATTTTTACCAACCAGTCAAAGTTTCTTATCTTATGTGCTTGTGGAAAAAAGTTATCTTTCAACAGGAACTACCATAAAATGATTTAAAAAGATGTAAATGTCAAAGTTGCCTTCAAAGAAACTTTGTAAAATAAAACAACAATTAGTTTGCATATTTATAATTGAAAAAATAAAAGTTCGATTGGTAAACAATGAAATAATAAACCAAAATAATATATGTCCAAAAAAATAGTGTCCTAAAATTATATTTATAAGCATACATATATGAAATTAAAGGGATTATCTACTTGTCATTCATCAAATAAAATACGTAGGTACATATTAGTATGTATTTGGATTTTATTACCTAAGCGAAGCTTACAAAAACAAAAACCGTTTGATAAACTGTGTTAACGAAACAAATATCTACTAAAAATAATTAAAGCAGGAAACAGAAACTAATTTGCGATGTATACAAATGCAAATATATTATATATACTTATACATAATATTTAAACAGAGGATTGGAAAAAAACAAAAAACTACAGAAAAAACAGATATCTTTTATTTTGGCCATTTCGAGGATAAGTAAGTACCTACTCTACTCCGTCTTTGTATATACACTTTATAGTAGTCTCACTTCGTGTATACGACGACTACGCCACCATACGACGTAAGTGAGTCATTAAAAAAAGCTATACTAACATATTGTAGAACCTTTTCTACAAAATGCTAGTATGCCTTTGAATATGCGTATTCGTAGTTAGTTTTGTGGTCTTCCATTCTCCTAATTTATCGATTTTTTTTTTACTTCTCATGATGGGGATATGATGTGTTGGTGAGAGGGGTGCGGTATATGGATGGTATATTAGTTGTTGGTTTTGATGAAAGTTTGGGGTGGGTCATGGCATATTGCAAGGAGGCCGTAGCATTCATCAAAGAAAGGGGGTATTCATTTATAATCGGTATCAAAAATCATATTATGTACATATTGCGATTGCATTATGTTGTACAAAGTAATTTCCGAATATTATGTAGAAGCAGAATTTTTTCATTTGGTTTTCCACAAACAACTGATTTCGACAGTTTGGGCAGCTAAATTTAATTGATTAATGTATTCTTTTTGATACTTTAATCGACACAAACTGTGCATAACTTTTATGTTTTGTATACTGTTTTATGAATAAGGATTTATGCATAAAGGCTGGAGAAATATTTAAACACTGCATAAGAAGATATGCAATCATTTCGAGATGTTAAAGCCAATTCTATTGAAGAATGCTCTAAGTTGTTTGCGTTGATGTGTGTGTGGAGTAGGTAGGGAACCAAATCTGGACCAAAAAAAAGTCAAGCATTTATTGCAAATATTCAAAATTATCTCCATCGCATCATCAACAAAATTGTAAATGCGGCAAAGAAACATGGTGGTGGGCAGATGAAGCTAAAGCTGTGATTAGTGACAAAAAACTGTCATTCAAAGCTAATAATGGAGATAAAAAAGGTCGCATAGAATTGGAATACAGACTTTGCAAGAGGCTCGCAAAGAGAAAGTGCACTCAAAAGATGAAGTTTGTGGAGGGCCTGTATCGGAAGTTAGGAGAAAATTCTTCTTCGGCTGCTGATAGAAACCAGGCTGTCCACGAACTCCAACAAAGCAGATTGAACGGGAACAGTTCTATATACAAAGACTAAGGTAAATAATGCAAAATATTTAATGTTCCGGCGAAACATTGTTTTCCATCTGAAGATACTTCTGCAAGCTTGAAGGTTTTTTTTCATTTTAAGAACATCCAGAAAACCTTACAGTATTTAAATAATTAGTCTCCAAAACTGATCCACTTCGCATCCATAAAGGAACACAACAATTTTCAAAATTTGCCGCTGAGAGAAGGAAATCCGTTCGCCAAAGTTCATCAACAATGCTCAAGGGCTGCTTCTTGTGGATGACGAAAAACTTCTAATTGAACAATTTCCTAGGATATATTTTCCGAGAGCCGTTTCAAACACTGAAGAAGTACACGACATTACTGTCGAAGAAGTTACGAAGGCGGTCAAAGGCTTCAAAAATCGAAAAGCCCAACTCCAATTGTCTTGAGAAGAAAATAAATAAATAATAAAATTTGAATAAAATAAATATTGATTGTATAGGTAGAAACCTATTAACTATTAACACCTAAGTGGTGGTGCATGGCTAAATACTGACACATGTTACTTTGTCATTTCTTTATATATTAGATTGAATATTTCTGAATCAATTACAAAAGAAATGATACAAATCGGAACATTTTTCGACAAAATTATAGCCAAAACAGTAACAGTCTAAAAAGCGATAAACTCAAAATTTCTTATTTCAGAAAAAAGCTGAAATCAGATTTTATTAAATTTTTTATTTGAAAACTTTTCGTCCCTTCCATCATCCCCCTCATCATACATGCTACTTGCCGAGGCGACGATGCGATGTTAACCCCCACAGCATTTTGGGCGCCTTAGGGCAATATATTTAACATTTCAGCTTTCTAGCTCACAAATTGTGTAAAACAGTTGAGTTGTCTCTTGGTTGTAATTCAAAATTCGGTATTGCCAAACACAACCCTAAGCGAAAAGTTGACTGTCAACAGACAACCAAGATGGCGGTGGTTGGCTGTGTGTATGCACCTGCTTTCACGATTACAACCGAAAAAGGCTGTCTTGCATAATACGAAAAAATAGTTTGGTTGTGTGAAAGTTGAGTTGTATTGAAGACAACTCAACTAAGTTGAGTTGTGTTATACAATAGGGGCATTATTCTTTTGAAATTGTGGGCGTATCAGTGGGCGGATTTTAAAAATTCTTAAAATTTATTATTTCGGGCCACTAGAGAGTATTGGTTTTAATTTCGGCTTTCTAGCTCCAGTGTCCTTAATTTTTGCCGACGGGTTGACGGACGGACGGACGGACATACGAGTAGTAGATGCACATTACTATCGATGCTGACAACGAATATATTAAAAAAATGTAAAACGACAGATGACCTGCCTCAATATTAATGTAGGTCATCAATTCGCTAATAGATAAATATACCTATCCAACAACTATTTCATTGAATAACGGCTGATACAACACAAATTGAATATTTCGGAATCAAATACTGAAGAAATGATATAAATCGGTACATTTTGGAACGAGATAGCAAAAGTCTAAAAATCCATAAATTCATAATTCCTTATTTGATGGAAAATACCGAAATTAGCTTTTATTCAATTTTTCCTTTCAAACGAATCGCCTCTTTCATCATACATTCTACTCGCAGACGACAAAGCCAGATTTCTAATTTTTCCATCATATCCCTCTCATCCTACATACTATTTGCCGAATCGTCGCAACAATACAAATCATCAAAAGTATTCGGCTGTTACACAGAAAAATAAATACTTACATAATATCAGAAAGATTCGATAAAGAGAGACAGCAAAATTTAAGACACAAACCTTCAAACGCCACCACTTTTGCTCCCGCCTCTGTCGAGTTAAACGTTTTCAAATTTGTGTTCCATAGTGCTTGTATAATTGAATGAAAAATACATGTTTTAGTATTAACTGATTTTTACAATGGGATCCACGTTAGGTTAGGTTAGGTTGTAGTGGCTGTCGGCCGAGACCGACACACTTAGGCCAGTGACAGGCCCATTGTGATGCCACACGGATGTATCATCCTCCTACTCGTCGAACCATTTGGAGCTTCTGATGAAGCTTGACAGACTTTTTATGTCGGTGTTAATGAGATTGTTAAGATCATTGTAAAAGAAGGATCCTAAATGGAGTTTACGTCTTTGAGAAAGAGCAGGGCACGTGCAGAGAAGGTGGAGAACTGTCATCTCCTCCTCCTCGTCCATACAGCTTCTGCAGAAGTCATTTGCGTGGACGCCAAGCCTTGTTGCATGTCTGCCTATGAGACAGTGTCCGGTGATCACACCAATTATAGCACCAATGTGAAGTTTGTTTAGAGAAATCAAACACTTAGAGCGTTTCAGATCCAGCTTTGGCCAAATCTGCTTTGTCGCTAGACAAGTGTTGCCACTTGTCCACCTAAGGTTACAGTTCTCAATGGTCTGTCTCATAAACATGAGTTTGCATGTAGCGATTGGGATGCCTAGTGAACCTTTATCAGGTAAAAGGGGCAGTGTGGTTCCTTTTCTGGCGAGTTCATCCGCCCTACAGTTCCCTGGAATGTCTGCATGTCCTGGCACCCAGCATAGGTGGATGTTAAAATGCTTCGCCATCTCCACTAGAGATGATCGACAGTCACGGACTGCGATAGAGTTTGTGGACCCAGAATCCAGGGATTTTAATGCAGCTTGACTATCTGAGAAGATCCAGATATCCGTAATGGATATCACGTTCTTCTTCAGCCACGACAGGACTTCCTTAATAGCCAATATTTCTGCCTGGAACACACTGCAGTGATCAGCGAGTCGAAAGGAGAGGCTGAGATTCAGCCTGTCAGAGAACACACCACCTCCTACCCCCTCGTCGGTTTTGGATCCATCGGTATAAAAATGGATTGATTTATTTTCGACGGGTGGCCCTTCCCAGAATGTGCACCACTTATGCAGAGACAAGCTGTACGTTGGACTTTGCCTAGCTTATCGCGATTTATCGCTTTATCAAGGGCAGTCCACCAAACAACCACCCCGTACATAAGTATCGGTCTAATTACCGAGATGTATAGCCAGTTGGTAATGCGGGGTTGGAGCCCCCATTTGTTACCAATAGCTTTTTTGCAGGAGAAGAGTGCTGCTGTAGCTTTACGAACTCTTTCCTGAATGTTAGGTTTCCAGCTAAGCTTTCTATCCAGAATGAGACCCAAGTATTTTGCCTCGTCTGAAAAGACTAGACTTGTGTCCCTGATAGAGGGGGGATCAATGTATGGAACTTTATGTTTCCTAGTGAATAGAACAAGTTCGGTTTTGTAGGGGTTAACACCCAACCCACAACGATCTGCCCATGTAGTTAGCTTATTAAGAGCGTTTTGGAGAAGTTCTTTCAAGGTGTTTAGGTGCTTCCCTGAGGCGGCAATTGCAACGTCATCTGCATAGGTAATCACCCTGCAACCCTCCTTTTCTAGGCACATCAGCAGCTTGTTCACCACTAAGTTCCAAAGGAGGGGAGATAGGACTCCACCTTGTGGCGTACCTCTACTGACAGATCTTCTGGCCGATGTCATACCCAGTTTCGAGTTTATAATCCGACTTGTGAGAAGTAGATTAATAAGCTCACCAAGTGAGTCATCCTCCTTTAGATCTGACAGTGCATTTGCGATCGCGGATGTATTGACGTTATTAAAAGCACCCTCAATATCCAGGAATGCAACCATAGTGTACTCCTTATGGTGAAGGGAGTATTCGATTGAGCGTACTAACGTATGTAAGGCTGTTTCAACAGATTTGCCTTTGCAATATGCATGTTGAGCCGTAGACAAAAGTCTTGTATCTATGTTAGTACGTAGATGGATATCAATTAACCTTTCTAATGTTTTTAGAAGGAATGACGATAGGCTTATGGGTCTGAGATCCTTAGGATTTACATGGGAACATTTACCGGCTTTGGGTATGAATACGACCCTTACTTCTCTCCATAACAGCGGAATGTATGCCATTTTTACACAGCTTTTCAGGATTATCTCAAGCAAAGGCGAGATGATATCCGAGGTGTTTTGAATTTCAGCTGGTATTATGCCATCTGGCCCCGCGGATTTGTATGGTTTGAAGCTGTGTATCGCCCAGAGCAGTTTGTCCCTAGTAATCAGACCTTTAAAGTTAGTCGTACGTGCAATTGACCTAGACAGGTTTATATTGCTAGTAACGTGGGAGCTACCTGGGAAATGTGTATCCAGTAGTAGATTGAGCGATTCTTCGCTGGAAGTGGTCCAGGAGCCGTCCGCCTTTTTTAAAAAGCTAGGCATACCTGGGTTGGTTGAGAGGATTTTTCTTAGCCTAGATGCCTCCGAAGATTCCTCTATTTTTCCACAGAAGAGTCTCCAAGACGAGCGTTTGGCTTTCCTCAGTTCCTTTTTGTAAGCATTGAGAGATGCTTTGTATGAAGCCCAGTCGGTTTCAGCTTTTGTGGACTTGGCTTGGTTGAACAGTTTTCTACAACTGCTTCTTAGAGGTCCTAGTGCTGGGGTCCACCAAACCGGCTTCTTTTTGCCTCTAGGCCGTGTGAGCGGGCAGGCAGAGGTCAGAGCCTTATTGAGGGCCAAGGTGAGTACCCTGACCTTCTTATCTAGCTCTATGGTGTTCCGGGGAGGACTAAGGAGTTCAGATTTCATTGAACTTTTCAGCACTTCTCTATACTTGAGCCAGTCAGTTTTCCTATAATTTCTAAAAACTGGCTGGCGGGGAGGGTCATCGGCTAAGCTGAATTGAATGTAACGGTGGTCACTAAAAGAGTGTTCCGCCGAGACTTTCCAGTTTACAATTTCCTGATGGATTGAGTCGGAGACCAGAGTTATATCTAGAACCTCCTGTCTATCTTTTGTAATGAAGGTAGGTTCACTACCAGTGTTACACACAATGAGATTAGTATTAAGAATATAATCAAAAAGAGACTCACCTCTGTCGTTGATGTCAGAACTGCCCCATACTGAATGGTGCGCATTGGCATCACATCCAATAATGAGACCAGTTTTTTGATGTTCAGCTGCCGCGATCAGTCCCTCTAGGTTGACACCAGGCAAGGACCCTACGTGGTCATGGGCCAGATAAGCCGAGGCTATCCAATGGGTGCCGCGAACAGTCTCTAGACTCACCACGGTTGCATCACGGTCGCTGAAATTAGGGAGTAAAAATACATTTAAGCTACTTTTTGCCAGTATGCAAGTTCTAGGTTTACCTTTGTCAGTTGCATACAACAATTTGTATCCATGAGTCCGGAGTCCTCGAACCAGGTTGTTAACAATCCATGGCTCTTGGATCAGGACCATATCTTCTCCATCTCTAGAAAGACGGATAAGAAGGGAGGCCGAAGCCTTTTTGGAGTGGTGGAGGTTGATCTGTACTAATCGCAACATTGATCGTCGCAATCAGGCAGAGGAGTCTCCACCACGGTGTTATTTGAATTTGAGTCAGAGTCAGAGGACGAGCCTAAGAGCTCGTCCTCGCTGAGAAGGACTTTGCTGAGGAGGTCTTCCGTGTCCATACTAGAGTTGGTGTTAGCAGTGGACGTAGAGGGCTGAGTGGGAGCAGCCACAGTTGGTTCATCATCTTCCATGGATGGAAGGGAGATTGATGCTCCAGGATCAGGGGTGTTAAGTCCTGTGTCAGAGGGATACGGAGGCTTATTAGCTTCTGGGTCATCCTTTTTGTACACCCGAAGTGTAATCTTATCCCAACCAAACTGGATTGCGCCGTTGGTCTTCGCCAAAGGAGCCAGGGATTCTTGGTTGATCACTATAATAGCTGATCTGAAGGATCCCCTATGCTCTTCCAGCTTCGCAACTTTCCAGTCGTGGGTTGGGAGTGAGGGATTGCCCAGTCTAATAACCGACAATACTTCTTCTGCGGAGGGGGGTTCAGCAGGGATCCAAGCACGAGCCCTCGGTCTGCTCGGGATGTCCTCCTTCGCAACAACCTCAAGCTTCGCTCCAGGCCAAACCTCCCCGAGTTTGCCTATGGCGATCTTATACAGATCCAACGATCTAATATTGTCGCAGGCGACGAGCCGGATATGCCCTTGGTGTAGTCCGGCATCCTCAGTTACTGGAGCTGGTCCAGGGTGGTCCTTCATGAAGGCCAGATAGAGGCTAAGTAGCTTGTTCCTCAGCTTATGCCATCGTTCGGGGGAAATTCTTCCCTCCGGATCGCTGCGGTCGATCACCGCGACCACGATTTTGTCCTTTAGGACATCGCTGAAGGACTTTTGAGATTTGGGGGCAGAATGTGAGGTGGTGCTGGTGTTATGCACCTTGGGTTTTTTGGAAACCGAAGTGGTTTCTTCCACCGATCTCTGGCGCTTGGACGTGAAGTCCTTGTTAGCGCTCTTGTCCTTCTCTAGGAAGCCTTGGGCCCATTTTAATTTGGCGATCTGCTGTGGTGTTCTGTTAGTCTCCAGAATATCTCCAAAGACCTTCAGAGTTCTTATGGCATTTCGCCTGTCCTTGTAGTACGCCCTCCAGGGAGTGCATTGTCGCGAACATCCACTACGAGACGTACTAGGATTTGTAAGGCTAGCAACGGAAGGGCCATGAAGTGCCACAATCCTACCGCTGCTAGGAATTGCTTTGCCTATATTAGGCTCACTGCTGCTGGCAGCAACTGGACCACGATTACTCACAGTCGCAGTGCTACTCTTTGTTGCAGGAGCCGCGTCAGTAGACAGCAAGGTCGCCGTACTACCGCCCGGTTTAGAAGAGATACCGGTCTGGATCCACGTTTATTGTTAATAACTTTCAAATGGATGAGCATTTTAAAATTTCAATTGGAAAGCAAAAAAGATTGTTTAACAATATTTATTGTTTAATTCAAAAATGTGTAGGCCATTGTGTAAGAATTGTTAAAGCTATTCAAATTTGATTTAATACTTTTCAGGCACCTATCTGATACATTTTTTAATGCTTTCCAAGTATTTTCGGGTACTTTTGAGGATCTGTTTGTAGGTTTGGAATTGGTATTGCCTCGTCTTTGGTAATTTCATGTGTTTGAATGTAGTTCTCTGACCAGTTATCGTATTTTTATTTTGTTTTCATGCATAAATATGATGAAATTCGCAACAAATTAAATGCGAAGTACGTACCTACATATAACTTTCATTTCAAATCCAATCAATACAATGACCTTATTCCATCAATTTCCATATACAATCTTGTTTAATTTGCAATAAAGAAAAACGAGAAGGCGCTCCAATGATAAAGAGCTTAGGTTTACAGCACTCACCATATCCGCACTAAATGCCAGGAAATGTTCCGCAGTGTCGTCGCTTTCTCCACAGGCTTCGCAGTTGGTGGTATCGCTTAGGCCTAGCACCTTAAGGTGTTTAACAGGTGACAGACGTCGGGGAGAATTTGCTTAGTCTGTCTGCACCCTGGAGAGTCATGCCAACGGCGATTGTGTTCATATGAAACCCAACCGTCAATGGAAGCCCTGACCGAGGACTCAGGCAGACAAATCACTGGTTCAGGTCCTGAGAAGTCCCTTCTGCTTCTTTAATAATTGAAAAGCTTATTTCGAAAAGGAGCAGAAACTGCAATTATTTATTTATTTAACATGTATTTCACAAAAAGGAAAACTAACTCTTATAAGCTCGTTTGGTGTTACACAATAAGGTATTTACATATATCAACAAATAATTATAAAAAATGCTTCCAAATAATATAATTATTTATTATAATA
Source organism: Portevinia maculata (assembly GCA_949715645.1). Lineage (NCBI taxonomy): Eukaryota > Metazoa > Arthropoda > Insecta > Diptera > Syrphidae > Portevinia > Portevinia maculata. The sequence goes on along the minus strand of OX454528.1, from coordinate 115,535,528 downwards.
ACAATTTGGCGTGGGTACTAATATTTAAAAGTTCATCTTAAACTCAAATTGATTAAAAAAAAATCCCATTGATACTTTGATTGTCCTTCTTTTTAGAGAAAGGCTTTATAAGGAAAGAAAACATTACTTTTCCACTTAAATATTTTTGTTTGTAAAGAAATAAATTAACGGAGAGATTCACATCATAAAGTTGTTCACGTAAAGTTTTGTGCTGAGTTTAAACTTAAAAGTTTTTTTTTATATAAATAATCAAATTTATAACTTGTATAGCCTGAAAATAGTTTCGCTTTGCGTATTTATATAGAGATTAACATATTAAGATTCTTAAATAAATTTAGTCATGTTTTGATTCAGGTTGTAAATCGAACCATGAAGATAATCCATGTGCCGAGATATCAGGCTCAGCCAAAGCGATCTTGAGCTGTGAAAAAAAATTTATAGTTTGTTACATTTCAGTTCAGGGATACTGATGACTATTTTTTTTATTTACCATTCCAATAACAGGACTTCCGCCGTACAAGAAACCCTTCTGTGTACAAACCGTAACTTCCAAATCTGTTTGCATTAATTCGGCCGATGAGATTACGTATTCAAATGTCGCTTCATAAACGGGATTGCAGTTGTCCTTAATTGTGTTTGTCTTTCGCTTGGATTCCTTTGCACGTCCCGGCAGTAAATACAATTTCACATATGGATCGGGGATGTTTGACGGATCAGTTAATGGAATATGCATAATTTTGTGGATGGTAACGGACAACTTTTGTCGTGTCACACTGTAACGGATGGAGAGTTGAATACGACCGAGATTGTGTTCCCCGGCATTGGTTGTGGTATCCGGAAAACGGTGGGTTAAAACTGAATCGGAACCGAGATTGGGACTTTTAGGAGGTGGAGTTGCCGAAATTGAAGACGCTGTAGATTTGGCGAGCTCTTCCTCGACGATGGAGGTGTCCAATGAGGAGGACAGGTCCTACAAAAATAGACCACGATATTGAAAGAATATATATATTATATAAATGTACACTAATAGTTTTACCTTTGATTTGGTTGAAATAGTGGCACCTTCAACTTGACTAGCAGTTTTTACAGAGCTCGTACGTGAAAGCGGTGCTCCTTCCGACATTGAAAATCTATCCACAGAGATGTTATCGTCTGTAGAATCAGCCCGCTTTAGAATCTTCAACGCCAAGGACATTATGATCTTCGATTCTGGCCCGGATTTTTGTAATTGAAACGGCTGCGATACTATTTCCATATTCCTCTTCGATACCAAAGTACTGAGAATGTACGCGAAGCGACCTATCTCGTTTCCGGTCTTCTGGTCAATGATCTTCATCTGAAGTGTATCATTGTCAGGGTTGCCGACCAAAAAAGTGAATCCTTGCTCCCAAACTGGTGAATCATTGCGCAGTTGAACCGGAGTCTGTTCATTCTGCTTACCAACACTGACCGTGAGATACGGATCTGGATTTGAGGCTGATCGAGCGTGCTGATATTTTAAATTGTCTTGTATGTCGTTTCTTTACTTTTTTCTTAAATAACTTACTGGTAAATTTTTAGCAGAATCCACAAAAACAATAAGCACAGCTGTACTCATGGATGTCACACGAAGAAGTTGAGTCTCCAAAAGGGCGGCTTGTAGATCTTGAGGATCAGCTGTAAGTTTATACCACGACAGGCGAACATGCAAAAGACCATGTTTGGCTTCTTCAAGCGTAAGCCACTGTTAAAACAGAATTAAGAATATCAGTAATGGAAAGCAAATCCTGAATTATTCACTCACCGTGTCCAAAATTCCCTTTTTAACCACACTGGCGATTTCTACGGATGCTCTAAACAAATGTATGTGAAAAAAGTTAATTTTTAAAAATTATCTTTATGGTTCTAAGTTAAAAAAAATTTTACGAAAAATGAAAACAGAAAATTATTCAAAATGTCTCCTTTGTAACCTACAAAAGCACAATCTTTTTGCCGTTTCTAAACACATACACCAAACAACAGCAATCTATATTTAACGAAGTTACATACGAGTATATATGCACAAAAAAATGTGGAATGCTTCACGATTTTATGTGTCATACTTGCATAGGGCCATGTCAATTTTGTATATGTTCTGACGAAGCAAGAAATAGATTGCAGCGCATAAAGTTGGTGTTGTTTTTATCTTAAGCGATAGCCAGCTACCCAATCCTACTTGTCAGCAACTAGGTTGCGGAAAGAGGACCTGGGGTAAACCCAACCAAGACAGAAATCCTGCTGTTCTCAAGGAAAATGGCAATATCTGCATTTAGACTACCGAGGACGAGTGGAGTGGACCTGCAATTATCCAAGACAGCAAGGTACCTGGGTATTATACTAGGTTCCAAACTCAACTGGAAGGAAAATATAGAAGATCGGGTGAAAAAGTCATACGTGGCACTATATGCTTGTAGAAGGACGTTCGGCAATGTATGGGGATCCAAAACACATATGGTACACTGGCTGTAACACAGCTAAACACAGCGGTGGTTTAGACCCATTTTAACATATGGCGCAGCTGTATGGTGGAAGGCTACCGGGAAGAAATGCTATCTCTCAAGCCCGAACGGCTAACGGGATCATTAAGAAGTACAGCCACTGCAGCTATTGTAACAATACTTAACCGCACACCTCTGGATGTATATTGCAGCAGCAAAGCTGTGAAAACAGCCGTTAGACTCAGTGAGTCGGGGCCGTGGCCTTTCACGCCATACAGACACGCATTCGTTGAGGCACGATGGATGGAGTGCTTGGAAAGAAACAACAGTTACTGACTATTTACTACCCACCTCGCCTTCAAAAGGAAATTCGTTACCAGAATCCACGAAAGAAGCGAAATAGGAAGAAGACGAAATAGCTATCTATACCGACGGATCAAAAATGGACGTGGGTGCAGGTGCAGGCATCTTCTGTTAGACCCTGGGCCTGGGTGAATCGATGCGATGAATGCAGCATGTTTCAGGCAGAGAAACCTGCAATCACTCAGACTGCCAAGGAGGTGAACAGGCGCAAACTGTCCGACAAACAGATCCCCATATACTCTGACAGCCAAGTGGCTATAAAGGCCATGGAGTCAGTAGCAGTCAAATAAAGGGCGGTGTCAGGCCTAGACTATATATCAGCTGCCAATACGGTGACCCTATGCTGGGTGAAGGGGCACAAGGACACCTCGGGCAACGAGGAAGTGGAAAAGCTCGCAAGATATACATCGTAGATAGATGCATCTCTGGATCTAAAATCTATAAGAACTCTGCTAAGCAAAGTAGCACGGAAAATCGGCATTGAATCAATGAGTAAAACAAACCTATGTTGGACCAACCTCGAAACATGTAGACACAGGATAGAGCTATGGCCAGCGGTATGTAAAAGGAAATCTAAGGTCATGGTCGGGCTAAACCCACACTGATGGGGGCCCTTACAGGACACTGTGCAGTGCGCTTACACGCCGAGCGGGTGGGCATAATGAACAACGACTACTGCAGGAGCTGCAGGGAGGTTGAAGGTATAGAATCTATTCGGCACCTACAATGTCCTGCTCTTTGAACTAATAGATTCAAGATTCTTGGCAGATACCTCTTTGAGGACCTAGAGGATCTGATTGATTTGCAGCTGAGGAAACCCCTGAGATTTACATATAAATCCGGGTGGCTCTAATCAGCGGTATCTTTTTGTTTCCTTTCAGGTTTCAACATTTTTGAAGAATCCCAACAATGGTCTAAGTGAGCCGTGACATTCGGCACAAGTTCATCCATTGACTCACCTACATATCTTAAGCGATGCCAGTGAAATGATGTCCTCTCCTCAAGGAGGAGTACTCTCTCCCCTACTGTGGTCACCAGTCATCGACAGTCCTTAAGTTAGTCTTCAGAGAGTAGACTAAAGCGCCATTGTAGGAAATGTGCCGATCATCAGGGGTGTCTAAATTGTTTGTTTTAAAATGAAGGGCATCCTTGCCAAATAGTTGAAAAACACTTTACAAGTTTTATTTTGAACATATCACCAGCAACGGTACCACCTGAAGCCACTCATCCTTGTTAAAAGATAACTCTAATCAGGACATCAAGTCTACCACAGAGCGTGCCACTAAGTCCATGTGACTGAGTCCAAAACGATGCACTGCCAATATATCACGATGATCCGACATTTAACATATCACATACGCCCATCGCTTAAAACGTATATCGGAACCAAACTCTAGAAGCAACCTACAAGTCATCATTAGGAAGATGACTGCTAGATGCGCTATTAAGTTGTAGCTAGAACACCAGTTAACCTCTTGCGACAGCAAAAACGGAATGTTGTGTTTCATTCCGGACACAATGGCTAGGTACTATTGTTTTAGAAGACTATTTGAGGATGAAATATTGGGCCATTGGTGTCCTGAATCCTAGAAGTCTGGCCTGGTAAGCCAACGCAGGGATCAAAAATGGAGACAGGAGTTGGAGCAGCCGTCTTTGAACCAAACACCAAAAATATCGGAACTAATGGGAATGTGTCCCACTGTGTTTGAGATCTGCGCCAGAACACATATACATATTATCGGATAGTAAAGCTGCACTTCAAACACTGTCGTCCAATTCAATGGGCTCTATGTGGCAGTCAAGTGCTGCTACTGTAGGTTACATTCCCTGGTCAGACACAACAAAGTTAAACTTCGATGGGTCCCGGGCCGCCGAGCTATTGTGGGCAATGAATCTGTGCATGAGTTAGCTAGGGCTCGCTCAGAACTTGCGTTCTTAGAACCAAAACGTTATTGCTGAGTCAACTAGGCTTCCGCTATAGGACTGATTGGCAACATCAACTTCGCCTAGCCCATCGGGAAAATAGTCCCGAGCCCAGACAATCCAAGTTAAGTTAATCACGCCTTTCTATTTCTATAAGGAAATCCTTATACTATATAGACAAGAATAGTAGGTATTAGAAAGCTGGTGAGCTTCCTGTCAGGCCATTGCGTTTTGAGGTACCATCTTAAGAAGTTGAACCTGTGCTTATAGACAGAACGTACGTTTTGTCAGGAGGGGATGAATTCCCTGTGAATAATCGGCTCTACATTGGTTAAGAAGACATATGTATCTTCCACAGATAAATGCGTTCGCCAGCAGAGTTGAGAAACTGCCACCAAAGATTTACTGACCTTCATAAGGGAAGCGGTAGGTCTCTTTGCATAGGAAGCAATTTATTTAATAAAAAGCTCAACTCGTATTCGAGCTGTCAAATTGCGCATGAGACATAAATAGTTTTAGTAAGTGCTAGAATTTACGACTGTGATTGAACTCCTCCTTTTAAAAAATTGTGTGATATAAATAAAAATAAAATTTGCGTAAATTGAAAAATTATTGCTCGCCTGTATGAAATGCAAAATAAAAAAAACATTGACTGCCAAAAAGCACTAGAAAACAAAATCCTATGCGACGCAACATAAATTCAAATTATTTCTTCTTGAATTATTCATTTACAAAGCAATGGCATGCACGCGAAATGTTGTTTGACATAACTAATCCATGCAACGTTGAAAAAATATGTAATAACTTGGGAAAATAAAAACATATTTCCTACCAGGAATACTTCGCCCACGAGTCAGTGTTAAATGTATCTTTTGAATATTCAGATGGGCTTGGCAGAAATAACATAAATATACCATTGAATCCAAAAAAAAATTGCTTATTTATTTCAAGATAACAATTTCACATTTAAACAAAAATGTGTTGGTAATTAAACAGCAAACAAATGTGAAATGTTTTACGATTTTGCGTGTCATTCTCGCGCATGGACCATGCTAACCTTCTCTGAATCGCTCAAATTTTAGTTTATTTTCTGCGAAGGGTATTTTGCGAAGCTTTCTCTTTTGCTAATTTGCGGTTTATCTATCTATCATTTCTACTAAACTTACGAGAAAACGAATACAAAATTAGTCTTATTAGCTCTTACGTACTTTCCAAGACTTCTTATTTCAAACATCTTCAAAAGCTTTTGTTTTTTCTCTAATTTAACAAAATAAAAAACCGAAAAATATGCCAATCTTGCCATCGGCGAAAGAGTTTATGTAAATTACAGGCTCCCGGAAATTACACCAGCATTTTTGTCTTCTAAATTCTGATTTTTTTCTTTAAAAAAAGGTCTGACTTTTTTTCATTCTTTCCAAAATGTCTGGAATTTTCCCAAAAAAATTCCCTTTTTTTTCATAAAAAAGGAAAAAAAAAACCTTAACAAATCACTTAAAAAAAATACCCAAGCAATAATTTGTGGGCCTTATTTCCCTAATTGCATTAACTTGTAGTGGCAAGAGTACTTAGAGATCTTGACATTTAAAAATCCGCTGAATCAGATGGTATTTCCCCTATCGTTCTGAACAGACGCTCTTCTACGCTGGCAAAACCACTGCATAAGCTTTTCTATCTGTCCTATTCTGCAGGGCTCTTTCCGAGAAGATGGAAAACAGCATTTGTTTACAAAAGGCAAATTTTTTTCTCCCTTTCCTACCAACCAATCTTACATCCCTTCTTCCAAAGGTCATGGAAGCGCTGATTAACCGTCAGCGAATGAAAAAAATTTAATCCCGGAAACTTCTTAATGACCGGCAGTACGGTTTTTGCAACAATCCACTGATGATTTGATGACCGAAAAGAAGAACCACCAACTTCACCAGGGTCGTGAAAGTAAGATCGTTGCGCTTCAAAGGCGTTTGACGGAGTTTGACATCAAGCTCTCATGTCGAAAATGCGTGCATTTGGAAATGATGATACTCTTCTTCAATGGATTAAAAACTTCCTTTGGGACAGTTCAATTCAAGTTGTTTTGGACGGCTACAAGTTCGCAACTCACCAAATAAATACTGGTGTTCCCCAGGGCTCCGTTGTCTCTCCGCCCTTCTTTCTCATTTTTATAAATAATCTCCTGTCTGTAACTTTTAATCCAATTCATTCCTTCCCTGATGACAGTATCCTCAGCTTTTCATGTTCGTTTCTTGGTTCACGCCCCTCTTCCTCGGGAGTGGATCTGGAACGGCAACATATGTTTAGCTCATTAAATTCCGATAGTTCAATGGGGTACATGGGACTGTGGATACACATGGTCCCTCCACTAGCGGTTGCGAGCAAAAAAAACCCCTTCCCAACAGAGAGAGGACTGTGCATCATGGTCCCCCCTCTGCTGGCCCTTCAACTACCACCGCGTCTGCAAGGCTGACTGAAGGAGAGTAGGTATTGGGACCCTTGGGACTGGGAATTCTGAGCTAGAGCGAGAGGGAAGATATGAGGTTGGAGCTAGAGCGAGAGGTAAGATCTGACCTTGGAGTGACGCGCCGGCCGCCGGTGGTGGTTGTTAGTTTTTGTTATCAGTTTTGTGTGTTTAGAGTGAATAGCTTGGAGATATTGACTTCCATAGTAATTAAACGGTTGATGCGATAAAGAAACCCCATGGATATTGGAAGCAACGGTGAATAGTGAGTTCAAGATCGTCTTTGTTTATACGACTAAATTGTGTATTGTAGCGATCTTGGACTAAATTGTGTATTGTAGCGATCTTGAGCTCATTTGTTTGTTTAGGACATTGCATTGTATATGGTTTCTTAGTTTGATTAATGTTAGACATTACATGTGTATGGTTTCTTAGTTTGATTATTTAATGTTTTATTTGTTCAGGACAATACATTGTGGGGCGAGATAATATAATATTATCGGCGTCAGATATGGCTCGCTCCCCCTTAAGATTCGCTGACCATATTGCTCTGTGTTACTTTTATCTTACTGACCACATTGTTTGAGAAGAAATTGTGATATTTTCGGAGGTATTTTCATGTATAAAAGGCGAGTGTTGAAGGTACTAAGTAACAGTTTATTTCAAATTAGACATGCAAAGAACATGAATTTCCTTAACCAACTGGGTAAAGTAAAGCCCCTAGAGGGTCTGAAAATGGTAGAATTGGGGAAACGGAGTCGTATCTTGAAGGCGATGCGGTGTCAGACCAAGTATGGACCAAAGATCCTGGTAGAGCTGGAGGCGAAAAAGGTATTTTTGCCTCTCAGATTCAACGCAATGGAGGAGGACACCATTACCCAACTCCCCTTATATGAGATGGAAGTCATCAAAGCGGTTGGAAATTCCTTTGAGTTGGCGTTCCATCCTGTTGCAGAGGAAGACGATGAGGTGCAAGTTCCCTACTCACAACCATTTTTATAAAATAAAAAATAAATTAAAAAAAAAAAAAAAAAAAAAAGTGAAACAAAGAAATTAACTGTTCTTTTTCTTTTTTATAGGTTTATTCGACTTTTAAGTGCTTTGAGGTGGTTAAAGATTACCCAACCTTTGTGAAAAGATTCAATTTGCGTGGTCGTAAAATTGAATTCCGGATTAGGGATGTAGCAGACAACTTTGAACCATCTAGCTGGATTCAGAATGCAGTGAAAGGGATATTTAAAAAAGTGACTAACGATTTGGATCCTTCTGATATGGTGGGTATAACATTTACAGGGAAGAATTTCGAACACCATGGTCCTGGTTGGATGAGCTATAGAAAGGCATCCGATTTAAAGTGGAGCGAGGTATGGGATTTAATCACTAAAATTTTCCAAAGCAATTCCGAGGGCTTAAGCACGGATACTTTCCGTATAAATCTTACATCGATAAGGCCTCCTAAAGGACAAGGAAATGATCGAAATAAGAAATACAATTCTTTCGATGAAGAATGCAAAAAGCGGAGGGGAATCATTGTAATAAGAAACAAAGACAACCTATGTTTACCTCGTGCGTTAGTTGTTGCAATTGCCTTTATTGATAAAGACTCAGAATATGCAAAAATTCGGCGCAATATTGGTAAATCTCAAGATCTTCGAACGGCTAATCTAATAATTTTGACCGGTGTTAGTATACCTTCCGAAGGTTGTGGTATTCCAGAGCTTCGCACTTTTCAAAGTTATTTGAAGAATTATAAGATCACAGTCTACGAATATGAGCAAAAAGGACGAAGTATTATATTCGAAGACGATACATATAACAGTGATAAGAGAATAAATTTACTGTTTTACAAAGGTCACTTCAATGTTATAACATCTTTGACAGCGGCATTTGGTTGTGCTTATTTTTGCGAAATTTGTAGTGTACCATTCAATAATAAAACCGATCATAGATGTGTAAAGTCATGCCCTCAATGTCAGCAATCACCTATATGTCCTCAAAATCTATCCGAAATTGTATGTAAAGATTGCAATAGAAGTTTTAGAGGACAGGAATGTTTTGATAACCATAAGGCTTCGGGGTCAACAGGAAACCGAGCAATTTGTGAAACAGTTAAAAAATGTGTTGATTGTCTGAAAACATATAGAAGAGATAGAGAACATACTTGTAATGAATACTATTGTAAAAATTGTAATAAACACGTTTCCCAAGAACACTTGTGTTATATTCGATGCGACACTAGAAGACCAAAATTAGGCAATGTTCTCTATGTGTTTTATGATTTGGAGAGTCGTCAAGAAACGATTATTGCTGAAAAAGTGATAAAAGACTATGCTGTTCCAGTAAAACTTCATGAACCGAATTTATGTGTTTTCCAGCAAAGATGTGACCTTTGTTTGGATGAGAATAATCTACACTTCTGTCAGAAATGTAAATTCAGACTTAATATAAAAAAGGGTCAGAATGTTATATCCGAGTTCTTAGAGCACCTTTTGAACGCCCGAAAAAGTTTCACAAAAGTTATTGTTTTGGCTCATAATGGGCAGGCATATGATCACCAATTTATTTTAAACTATATCTTGCAAAATACAAAATTTCACCCCGAATTGATTATGAGGGGAACTAAAATAATACTCATGGGATTGGGGAATGTGAAATTCATAGACTCATTGAACTATTTTCCCATGGCTCTATCAGTTCTTCCAAAAGCTTTCGATTTACCGCAAGAGTTAAAAAAGGGGTATTTTCCGCATTTCTTTAATACCATCGAAAATGAAAACTATATTGGTCCACTGCCGCCTGCAGAATATTACAATCCGGATGCCATGAAGATAAATGATCGGGATGTATTCTTTAAATGGTATGAAGAAAATAAACAAAGTGAATTTAATATGCAGCGAGACCTTGTTGCATACTGTGAAAGCGATGTACAGATCTTATCTGAAGCATGTATAAAATTCAGAAAATTTTTCCTTGAGCAGTGTAATGTGGAACCGTTTTTGGAAGCTGTGACTATAGCATCAGCATGCAACTTGGTGTACCGTCGTAATTTTCTTAAACCAAACACTATAGGCTTAATACCTAGAAATGGATACAGACAAACTGATAATCAGTCGATCCAGGCAATTAAATGGCTTATTTTGGAAGAAAGGAGACGGAATTGTTACATTCAACATGCAGCTAAGCAGCGAGAAGCGGTAGTATGTGGTGTGAAAGTTGACGGTTTTTGCAAGGAAACCAAAGAGGTGTTTGAGTTCCACGGTTGTTATTATCATGGCCACTCATGTTTGAAAACGTTTCGCGACATGCCTTTAAGCAAAGATCCGTGCGACACGTTAAATCTACGCTATGAAAAAACCATGGCTAAATCTACACGGCTAAGGCAGTTCGGGTACAAGGCAATTGAAATGTGGGCTTGTGAATTCGAGAAACAATTGAGTACTGATGATGTCAAATATTTAAAAACACATCCTTTAATACAACAAAGCCCATTAAATCATCGCGACGCATTTTATGGGGGCCGTACGGGGAACACATATAATTATTATAAATGTAAGGAAGGTGAAAAAATCAAGTACATAGATGTATGCTCCCTATACCCATGGGTTTGCAAATACGGGAAATATCCAGTGGATCACCCTAAAGTTCACACCACCGATTGTTCTCAAATCGACTTAAAAAACACGAATGGGATTATAAAATGTAAAATAATACCTCCAGAGCAATTGTTACATCCGGTATTGCCTATTAAACAAAATAATAAGCTTATGTTTACATTGTGTAGAACATGCAGCAAACAAATGTCTCAAGACGAACGCTGCGCCCATACTGATGATGAAAGAGCTATACACGGAACCTGGATTATTGATGAGGTCTTAAAAGCAAAGGATAAAGGGTATAAGATAGTAGATATTTTCGAAATATGGGAATATTCTATGGTTCAATATAATAAAATGGAAAAATCAGATGGCCTTTTCAGTCAAATGATGAATAAATTCATTAAAATGAAACAGGAAGCATCAGGGTGGCCAGATAAATGTGCTACAATGGAAGAGAAAAAGAAATATGTAGCTGACTTTTTGAGTAATGAAGATGTTAAACTCGATTTTGCACAAATTTGTGATAACCCTGGGAAGAGATCTTTTGCTAAGCTCATACTTAATTCATTTTGGGGTAAATTTGGACAAAGAGAAAATCAATCGAAAACATGTATAATTAATAGTCCATCAGAATTATTCCAAATGCTTACAAATCCAACTATTGAAGTCTGTCACATTCTACCTATAAATGAGGAAAATGTTATAGTAAGTTGGTTGTATAAAGAAGAAGAAGCGGAGACCTTATCAACTGTTAATGTGTGTATTGCAGCTTATACTACCACACAAGCTCGTCTGAAATTGTATAGTTACCTGGAAATATTAGGAGCTAGAGTCTTGTACTACGACACCGATTCTGTAATCTATGTAAGTCGTGAAGGAGAACCTGATCCACAGACTGGTGAATTTATAGGGGATATGACTGACGAGTTACAATGCTATGGGTATGGAAGTTATATTACTGAATTCGTAAGTGGAGGCCCCAAAAATTATTCCTACAAAGTCTTTAGTACAAAAGATGGCACTGAAAAAATCGTGTGTAAAGTAAAAGGAATCAATTTGAATTATTCAGCATCGAAGAAAGTAAATTTTGAGACAATCAAAGAAGCTGTACTTAATGCTGCGAATGCCGATGATATCCAAATTTTATCAAATAATATTCGCCGGACACGAGAGCACGAGGTCATAACAATTGCTGAAACAAAAACATACAAACCCAGGTCAGAAAAACGTAGATTTCTCGAAGACAATAGTTCCCTTCCATATGGTTATAAAAGACGTAAATAAAGAAAAAACATTTGTATTTAAAAAAGAAGAAATTGGTTTTTATTTAATTTCCAGATAAGAATTTGTCCAATAGGTATACATTTTGTAGGGCACAGCATTTGCTATGGAGCGAACATTTTATTTCACAAGGATAGAGTCGCTTCAATTCGTTGAAATTAGGACAGCCAACTTCTTCGATATTCATCACTTCAACATTTTCATCGCAAAGTAACTCCTTTATCCATTGAACTTTTTCAACTCCTTTGACGTACAAAATTGTATTTTTTATTTTCACGCGAAGGTATTTCCGAACTTTCTTAAATTCGGTGAAACCTCCATCCCAAACTAGGCCATGATGATTTTGGTAAAGCCATTGAACTTGTCTTCTTAATGCAGATGATAATTGGTCAGAGTTGAATGGTGGTTTGATGATGAAATGATGATGATGGCCATTGTGTAGTATTGCTATTTCTTTAGCGATAAACTTATTATTAGGTCCTTTGAAACCTTGTACGTCAAGTATAAAATACATGGTTTATGCATGAGTGTCTTTTCCCCACAAGAGTTAACTTTGAACTAAGAAATTAGATTTCTCGCGAAACTATTTGACTGAGTGGATTATAATTTACGATGCGATCGTGTAACATTAAACAGTAGGCTGACGTATTTGCTGGGATTGGTTTTGTTCCTGTTGTTTTGAATTCAATGCGAATATCAACTGGACCATTTTTGATTATTTCACTCTGATGTCTGCAATCTATAACGAAAATTGTCGCTTGAGATTTAAATGTATCTCTTGATAAGAGTGGTTCAGCAACTAGTCGGTTGTAGTAGGTTTTTTGAAAGTCGCAGTACATATTGTATAGTAAACTGTAATTATTTTTATCAAAGGATAAATTTAAATCTTCACAGGGGTAAGCGTCAGAATTTAAGTATGCCTTCACGTTTGTAATATCACAATGATCAAAATAAGTTGGATTTCCTTTTAGTAGATTACGTTTGTTAGTTTGCAATGCAAGGAGAATGTAGCGTGGCTTCTCCATTTGTGAGGTTGTCTTCACATTCCAAATATGATGATTGGTGCTGGGCAAAGTAGGATATTCATACAGATCCCAGTTACGAAAGGCAAGCTTCATAGTTTGACCATTATTAATAGGTTTGTAAAGTTTTAATTTGTAAGAATCAGACAGTGTAATATGAGGAATTTTCCATTGTATTTTAAGTAATTTTATCTTTGCTTTTTCATCATCGTCAGCAATTAATGAATTATCATCTGTGCGTGACCGTGTTAGAATCAAATCATGGCGTCCATTGGGTATTACTCTCTTATAGTCTTCAGCAAAACCCAGTAATTTATTTAGAGGTATACAAAAATTAAAGTAGAAACTATCCAGATTAATTGAAGAGTTGGGCGACCAAGATGCATTCAATAGCATATCGCTTTCGTTTTTGTTTAAAGAAATGTAGTTTTTAATAGTTGATGTTATGCCAACATTACGATTGCTATCAATTTCCACGCCATTTAATTCATAACGTATTTCGTCAAATAAGAAAGCTATTCCGTTGTTTACAAGTTTTGTTTTCGTAACTGCCGATCCATCAGATTTCGATACAGTACCTTCAATATAAATGTAACTTTCTGAAGGCAAAATATTAAGATTTTGATGTTGGACACAAATTTGTATAATGTCATTTTTCTCAAAGTTATTCAGATATGGTGAATAGGTGTGATAATTCAGTTTTGAGATACTCTCCTCAAACTTTGGTTCTTCGAAAATATTCAGCATGTTGTTAGGATTGATTTAATGTTTTAATTTATATCCCAGTGACAATAGAAATTGTTGATTTTCTATAGTAAGTTTTGATGTTCTCTTATCAGAAGATGATAGTATATTGCTAGAGTTAGTAGTGTTACCTGCTCTTTTATAACTTGAGGGGTAATTATATACTATCATTATTGTGGTTTCAAATGCAAGCGAATTGTTATGATTTCGTTTCGAAAGTTTATACGATTTCCGTCCTGATCCAAGAGATTCAATGTTATAGAACTTATCCTCTTAGCGTTCACTGGCAAATAAATGGCATTGTGTGGAACTTCAACTATTTTATATCCTGGACTAACGTTGACTGAAAATTCATGTAGTATATGAGCAGGTTGACTATTGATATATGTTTCGTCAATTAAATTACATTCAACTCGTACAATATTCACTCTATTGATATTAACATACTGGTCAGATACATGCAGAATATTAGGAGCTAGTTTCTTCTTACTGAATCCTAAAAGAGAACCAATAGATCGGTCTTGTGTAAAATCGATTTCCACATTGCTGTACAGTTCACATTTCAAAGTATTATTATTGGCTTTTAATTTGATTATAACTTTTTCAACGCTATTCTCATTGTGTGTGTTCAGAACCTTTTGAATTATTTTATTAATATCCTCAATTTCATAAGAGCCCTCTGTAAATTCAGTCTTGATTTCTCCATTACCACCACCACCACCACCATCACCACAATGAAATAAATTATTTAATTTATCCACATTAGGTATAGAATTATAGGTCTGCAGATCAACTAAGCCACATACATAATCAGAATTTAGGACAATTGGAGGAAAGTACTCTGCAGTGAGAGTAGATTGGTTTCCGCTTAAAGTGAGTGTTAACGACATAACTATTGGAATAGAAATGAAACACAATATATTGATTTTACTCTATTTATTTATATTTTGCTCAATTAGAAACTTTAAACATAGATGACCACATATAAATGTATTGAAATTTTGACAGCTGTTATAATTATAGTGAATATTTTCACCTAAATATCGTACAACCTCTATGGGTGGTCTTAAGTTACCAAAACTATCGAAATATTTGACAATATTTTTATTCTTAATGTATGCTACCCAATGTGTCCCTGGCCCACTCTCATTGTCCAAATTAATTACACCACATTCCTTGTTATCAGATCTTACTGGTAATTTATCACTCATGTAAACACCCCTGAAGCATGGTATATTCAATTTTCCAAATTTCATAATATCAATATTGGTGAGTGGACGATTAGGTAGCGAATTTAAAAGTTTTTTGAATCGTATGGTTTAAGGAAAAGTCCAAATCCTTTTTTATATGGCTGTAGATAAAGTCCGCTACCATGCTTAATTTTAATTCCTTCCATAGTCTGATTGTGACGTTTATTCTCTTCCAATTGTTTCTTGGCTACCTTTGATTCATTTATAGCTTTAACTACGCCCGCAGCTCCTCCAACTACTGATCCAATAACCGATAGCCCAGCTAAAATAGGTAACAATGGTAAGAAACCACCAATTTTCGGTAGAGGTATTACTCGAGGAATTGTAATGCTCTTTCGTTTATTTTTAATGATCTTTTTAGCTGCTTGTAGAGCAGTTGTTGCAATTATGTTAGGATCTTCGTTTCTAGTGTCTCGAATAGCATTTCTAGCCTCCATAATGGCTTTTTTAAATAAATTATACTTTTTGCGTGGGTTTCTTTTCCTTCTCTTGGCTTTGCTGCAACCCATACCAAGTTTCGTTTTAGCTTTCATCATATTCGTTACTAATATACTATTTATTTTCTCTGCTATCGATGAGTCTTTTGCCTTTACTCTCTGCCAGGCCTTTTCAGTTAAAATTTTGTCTGCAATATGACGTTCAGGTAGATTTTTATTGTTAGCATATGCAATATCGTGTTCGCGACAGGCTTCATCCAACTGATTAACTCCCCTATCTCCTCTAGCAAGGCGTTCTTTCAATTTAGTCCCTGGCCCACAGAAGTTATATGAGGGAAGATGTAATTCAATTGGTAATTTTTCGATTAAGGAATTCACTAATCCGTACCCTTTGAATGTATCTTTCCAACTGTTGGCTTTCACACTATAATTTATCATTTTATACGACTTTCTTGTTGTATATGTTGAACAATTATGAATTTCTCAACTATAAAACATGATCTTTTATATTGATTAGTTTCATTCAATAGCAGAATGAGGTTCATAAAACAACAACAACGAGATTTTATTAAAGTTAAGAACTTTGATAGTAAAATTAAAGTACGCAGGAAACATGGAGCAATATTTCCTAATAGTATTAGAGGAATAATTGTGGGTCCATCAAATTGTGGAAAAACCAATGTCATGTTGAGCATTCTCCTCGATCCAAATGGTTTAAAATTTGAAAATCTCTACATATACTCAAAGTCTCTGCATCAACCAAAGTATGCATACCTGAGAAAGCTAATAGAGTCCATCACGGGTATGGGATATAATGAGTTTTCAAATAATTGTGAAATTATTACGCCTTCTGAAGCAAATCGAAACTCAGTTTTTATATTCGATGATGTGGCTTGTGATAAGCAAAACAATATTCGAGAATATTTCTGCATGGGTCGACATAATGACGTGGATAGTTTCTACTTGTGTCAATCTTATACACATATACCAAAACACTTGATTCGAGACAATGCAAACTATTTAGTTATTTTTAAGCAAGACGAACTTAACCTGAAGCATATATACAACGATCATGTCAACTCTGACATGACATTCAATCAATTCAAGGAATTGTGTAAAAAATGCTGTAAAGATACATATGGGTTTTTGGTTATTAATAAAGATTTTAGATTGAATAAAGGCCGATATAATAATTCATTTAAAGAAACTGTATCTATATAAATCTATTCAGTCATAAATCAGCGGTTTAAATGATTACATACGATTAGAGCATTCGTCCCTGTATTCGACAATTATGGATGTTGATGAAAATTTACTTAAAGATTTAGTAAAAACTAAAAAAGCTTTAAAGAGAAAATATATGTTTCTTCAGTATGGAAAAACTACGAAGGATGCGGAACTTGAGACTACTTTTAAACCAATAGTTGAACCCTTAAAAGAAATCGTGAAAAATGTCAAAAGTGCTCATACTCAAAATGATACTGCTGCTGCAGATATTGCTTACAATAATATAGATATGAAAATAAAGAATCAACAACTACTACGACGACGTTTACAATACCCAGAAGAAGAAAAAAAATCCATTTCTAATGCAAGTTTTGACTTCTCATCTCCAGAATCGAATCAGACAACGAACAATGATAATTCATTTAGGACACCCTACGACAATAGCTTTGATCAAAGCACTCCAGTTAATCGATCATCCCCATCAGATTCGAATCGTGACAAAATCTATGGTCCACATTTCGACGTGGAATCAAATTCAACGAAATTAGGTAGATCAAGTTTTGTAATTAACGAACACAAGAATTTCGTCATTGATGATGAAATCTTCCATGGAACGAATGGCCTTTATGAATTAATATTTCGAAAAAACCCTAGAAAAGATCGATATACCAATGAAGACTTGGATCAATATCTAAAGATATTACAAAAAACAAAAGCACACTTGAAAAACTATGATAGTAACTTACAGGTTAAAGGCAACAGAGGTTATAAGTATAAACATATAATCCAACCTTTACTTCAGCACCTAACGCAGAGAGTCATAAAGAAAATTGGAAAAGCATACAATAGTAATTCAACTGATATGAGTTATTCAAATAAACCCGTCGAATATGTGTATTGGGATAACCCCAATGAACTCGTCAATAGATTAAGGCTTTTAATTGCATCTCAAAGAGCCGGCAATAATAATCTTCAAAATGAGGTTAACTCAATTGTAGAAGAATTACGTGAATCAGATATCATACACTAATAATCAATTCAATCCATTAAAAGCAAGCAAATCAGTATGGCCTCACACCTGAACCGACCGGATAGGAACCGACCGGATAGAAATCGCCCTGCATGGATTTAACCTCAACACTTGGTTCAGGAATTGGCCTATATAAAATCAATTCGCGTTGGAAACGAACATTATCTATATATTAGACATCGTTTAGAGAATAATCTTCATTATTAATAAAATGAGTGTTGACAAGTTCGGACGAAGCTCCAACCAATTTCATAGAACAACCGAGAGTTCGCGAGGACCTGCTGGCGTAGGATTTAGACTACTACCTAATGGTGATTTCGATATTCAGGGAAAATGTCTAAACAATGTTGGAAAACCTGTAAACCCAACACAGGCGGCAAATAAGGAATACGTAGATAGCAACATAGATGTTCAAGATAAAAACATGCTAAATCATCGACGGTATGTAGACAACAATTTCAACGCACTCATGGGGACTATAAATGATGAGGCACTGAAGCTACAAATCATCGAAGATAAACTGGGAAAAATGGGTGCGGATTTGCGGTCATACACCGATGAGCAAAATTTGAAGACTCTTGAATTATTAAACAAAATTAGAAAGTATATGTTGGATATTTTCGAGAAGTATAAAAATAGTGGTGAACCTATTAGAGAGGCAACAACTAGTTTTTCACCAATTTAGTACGCATTCGGAATTCGATTTGAAATCATGTCTGCAGTAAATACGTCTACGATCTTCGATGAGATGTTAACATTTCTAAAAACAAATAACCAAACTCTTCTTGAGGAACATTTCAATGAAATTATTGATTGCATTAGTTTTCTGAGGAACTTTGAAAACGTATCTTCCACCACCTCTGTTCATGGGTGTCATTTTATAAATTGCCCCTGGTCTGCAAATCTCTGTCAAGAAGGACCAGATACTTGCGCATGCTATATGGTTGAAAGCAGATTGATTAGAATTAAGAAATTGATGTTACTTTATCGACGATTGGTCAAATAAAATATCTAATAAAATACAAAACCTCTCCTTGTTTCTATTCACTCGTTTTTAGGATGAGTAAAAGAAAAGTTGTTGGTGAGCTGCACAAGCCAGCCCGAAGGAATTTCACCAGACGAAGAGTTATTATTAAGGGTTTTGATGATCTATGGCAAGCAGACTTGGTTGAAATGATACCATACAGTGATGAGAATGAGGGGTTCAACTATTTACTAACCGTAATTGATACTTTTTCAAAGTATGCTTGGGTCGTTCCTTTGAAACATAAGACTGCATCAGCTACAACACAAGCTATGAGAACAATTTTTGCCAATTCAAATCGAGCACCTAAAAATTTGCAAACCGACGATGGTAAAGAATTCTTCAACAAGGCCTTCCAAAATTTGATGAATACCTACAAAATTAATCACTACTCAACGTACAGTACATTAAAAGCATCAATTGTTGAACGCTTTAACCGCACCCTTAAGGAGAAAATGTGGAAAGAATTCAGTTTCAATGGGAACTACAAATGGCTACCCATTTATAAGGATTTGCTGCATGCATATAATCACTCGGTACATAGAACAATAAAAAAACGTCCCGTTGATATAAATAAAAACAATGTCAAAGAATTACTATCAGGAGTTTATAAACGAATAAAAATTGCTGAGAAGGGAAAATACGAAGTTGGCAATAACGTTCGAATAAGCAAGTTTAAACATGCTTTCGAAAAAGGATACACACCAAACTGGACAACTGAAATATTCAAAATAAGAAAAGTTCAGATAACAAACCCTATTACATATCTAATTGAAGATTTTCAAGGTCAGCCTATTAGAGGGAGTTTCTATGCACACGAATTACAAAAGACGAATTTTCCCAACATATTTCTCGTGGAAAAGATTCTTGCAACAAAAGACGAAAAAGTATATGTCAAATGGTTGGGTTTCCCATCCACTAACAATTCATGGATTAATAAAAAACAATTAATTTAATGGTTTTTTTTTTTTTTTTTTTTATTTTATGAAATGGTCATTATATATGCTTGTTTCATCGATTTGAGATTCACTAGTTCCATGTTGGGCTCATGCCTCAATTCCTGATTTGTAAAGAACTCGATTTCACCATTACTTAAAATCCTTTCCTGTTCATATTCTCGATACTCGAAGCATGAAATACTCAAAGATCGTAGCTTATAATTGCTATCATATGTGCAGCGAATAGCTAATTCCTTGTTGTCATCGAGTATTTCTTATTTCGATCATTTCCTTGTCCTTTAGGAGGCCTTATCGATGTAAGATTTATACGGAAAGTATCCGTGCTTAAGCCCTCGGAATTGCTTTGGAAAATTTTAGTGATTAAATCCCATACCTCGCTCCACTTTAAATCGGATGCCTTTCTATAGCTCATCCAACCAGGACCATGGTGTTCGAAATTCTTCCCTGTAAATGTTATACCCACCATATCAGAAGGATCCAAATCGTTAGTCACTTTTTTAAATATCCCTTTCACTGCATTCTGAATCCAGCTAGATGGTTCAAAGTTGTCTGCTACATCCCTAATCCGGAATTCAATTTTACGACCACGCAAATTGAATCTTTTCACAAAGGTTGGGTAATCTTTAACCACCTCAAAGCACTTAAAAGTCGAATAAACCAATAAAAAAGAAAAAGAACAGTTAATTTCTTTGTTTCACTTTTTTTTTTTTTTTTTAATTTATTTTTTATTTTATAAAAATGGTTGTGAGTAGGGAACTTGCACCTCATCGTCTTCCTCTGCAACAGGATGGAACGCCAACTCAAAGGAATTTCCAACCGCTTTGATGACTTCCATCTCATATAAGGGGAGTTGGGTAATGGTGTCCTCCTCCATTGCGTTGAATCTGAGAGGCAAAAATACCTTTTTCGCCTCCAGCTCTACCAGGATCTTTGGTCCATACTTGGTCTGACACCGCATCGCCTTCAAGATACGACTCCGTTTCCCCAATTCTACCATTTTCAGACCCTCTAGGGGCTTTACTTTACCCAGTTGGTTAAGGAAATTCATGTTCTTTGCATGTCTAATTTGAAATAAACTGTTACTTAGTACCTTCAACACTCGCCTTTTATACATGAAAATACCTCCGAAAATATCACAATTTCTTCTCAAACAATGTGGTCAGTAAGATAAAAGTAACACAGAGCAATATGGTCAGCGAATCTTAAGGGGGAGCGAGCCATATCTGACGCCGATAATATTATATTATCTCGCCCCACAATGTATTGTCCTGAACAAATAAAACATTAAATAATCAAACTAAGAAACCATACACATGTAATGTCTAACATTAATCAAACTAAGAAACCATATACAATGCAATGTCCTAAACAAACAAATGAGCTCAAGATCGCTACAATACACAATTTAGTCGTATAAACAAAGACGATCTTGAACTCACTATTCACCGTTGCTTCCAATATCCATGGGGTTTCTTTATCGCATCAACCGTTTAATTACTATGGAAGTCAATATCTCCAAGCTATTCACTCTAAACACACAAAACTGATAACAAAAACTAACAACCACCACCGGCGGCCGGCGCGTCACTCCAAGGTCAGATCTTACCTCTCGCTCTAGCTCCAACCTCATATCTTCCCTCTCGCTCTAGCTCAGAATTCCCAGTCCCAAGGGTCCCAATACCTACTAAGGAGGGACTGTGCCTTCTCATGGTCCTTCTGGTGTCGGCGCAAAACCCACAACTAAACCCAATTCTGGCGGGGGTGGGACTGTGCATCATGGTCCTACCCACACCAACAGCGCCGGATCGCGTCATCGCAATCCGTCCTCGACGAACTACAAAAATCGTCGTAATGCCATCCGGATCCAGCGTATGTGTGGCAACATCGCGGTGAAGGACAGGACCCCGGACCTAATCGCGAAACTGGCATGGGCCCAACAAATCCTCAGTAAAACCAGCGGGGATTTGTCGACAAAACGCCAGAGATCAGTGGAAGGGACCATTTCGGTTCCCAAGAGACAGAGGGTGCACAACACCGGCAACCCTCCCACTACCGCATCTCACAGGCCTTTTAGCGAGGTCCTTAAGGACAAAATTGTGATCGCGGTTATAGACCGTAGTCACATAGACGGCACTATCTCCCACGAAAGATGGGATGATGTAATATCTGCGCTCTCGGGCAACTACTCCTCATTCATGAGAGAAAACCCGGGACCACCGCCGCTAATCCATGAAGGCGGGTGGCATCAAGGCCACATCAAGCTGGTCGCATGTAGTGACCAAAGATCGGCTGACCTCTATAAGCTTGCGATTAGTAGGCTTGGAGAGGTGTGGCCCGGCGCAAGGCTCGAGGTCGTTGCGAGGGAGGACATCCCCTGCCGGCCAAGATCGCGCATATGGATCCCCCCAAATCCATCCACTCCAGAGGACGTCTTAGACATTCTAAGATCAAGCAACCCCTCTCTACCGACCCATAACTGGAAGGTGGCGAAACTGGAGGAGCAAAAGGGCTCCCACAGATGTGCGGTAGTCATTATCAATCAGGAAACCCTGGCTCCCCTGGCAAAAACAGATGGCCTCATACGATTTGGCTGGATCGAGGTCAAAATGAGGGTGTACAAAAAGGACGAACTCGAGGCGGGAAAACTTCCTCCTCCTTCTCCTCACCCTGAACTCTCGAATGACGAGCCATCTACCTCGTTCCCTTCGCTGGAGGACGATGAATCCGCCGATCATGCGGCAACTGCAAAATCGTCACTCTCCGTAAGCGATATACAATCGGATATGGAAACTGACGATTTCCTTGACAGGGTTCTTCTGAGTGAAGATGAACTTCTTAGTTCGTCTTCGGAATTGGAAGGCCTAAATAACACCGTGGTGGAGGTGCCTCAGGATTGTAGCGACAATGCTGCAGCTAATCCAGATTAACCTCCAACACTCTATTAAGGCTTCGGCCGCTCTCGTTCTTCGCCTCTCTAAAGGCGGGGAAGATGTCGTCTTGATCCAAGAACCATGGATTGTACACAACCTGGTTCAAGGACTCAAGACTCCTGGATATTACTCACTGTATGTGACCGACAAAGGTAAACCAAGATCGTGCATACTAGTGAAAAGAAACCTTAATGCTTACTTACTCCCTAATTTCAGCGATCGGGATATAACTGCTGCGAAACTGGAGACTGCAGGCAGATCAGTCTGGTTGGCATCGGCATATCTCGCCCACGACCACGTGGGACCTCTCCCTGGTGATAACCTGGAGAGACTGATCGAAGAAGCAAGGAGGCAGAAGGCTGAACTCATAATCGGCTGTGATGCTAACGCACATCACACCGTATGGGGAAGCTCGGATATCAACAACAGGGGTGAGTCACTTTTTGATTATATCTTAAGCACCAACCTCATTGTATGTAACATAGGTAATGAACCCACTTTCATTACCAAAAATCGACAAGAAGTCCTTGACATTACTCTTGTCTCCGATACCATCAACGACATGATAACGGGTTGGAAGGTCTCGACTGATCACTCCTTCTCTGATCACCGTTATCTTCAATTCAACCTCAATGTTGACCCTCCCTGCCAACCCATTTTCCGCAATCCTCGGAAAACCAATTGGCCCAAATACAGAGAAACTCTTCGCGGACTAGTTACCTCTGAACTTTTAAATCCACCCTGTAACTTTTCCGAGCTTGACGGCAAGGTCTACGAGCTCACCTCGGCTCTCAATAAAGCGATGTCCGCTTCCTGTCCCCTCATACGACCTATGGGGAAGAGAAAGCCACAATGGTGGAGCCAGGAACTGGGACCACTCAGAAATAATTGCAGGAAACTCTTCAATCGCGCTAAAAGCTCGAGATTACTTACTGATTGGGACTCCTATAAGGAAGCTCTCAAATTATACAAAAAAGAGCTAAGGAAAGCCAAAAGATCATCCTGGAGACTCTTCTGTGGCAAAATAGAAGAAGTCTCTGAGGCATCAAGGCTAAGAAAAATCCTAGCTTCAAATCCAACCATGCCCAGCTGTCTAAAGAAAGCTGATGGATCCTGGACGATATCTAGCGAGGAATCGCTCAATCTGCTACTTGATACCCACTTCCCAGGAAGCTCCAATATTACCGGGTACACTGATCTGAATAGATCACTGGCACAGGTGACTCTTTCTCAAGGTCTGATCACAAGGGACAAGCTGCTTTGGGCACTAAATAGCTTCAAGCCCTTCAAGTCTGCAGGACCAGACGGCATAATACCAGCCGAATTACAAATGTGTTCAGATATCATCACACCAGTATTGGAGATGATTCTGAACAGCTGCTTAAAAATGGCATATATTCCTCAGGCTTGGAGAGAAGTGAAAGTGGTCTTTATACCAAAAGCGGGGAAATACTCCCATGTCAGCCCAAAAGACCTGAGACCTATTAGTTTATCATCATTCCTCCTCAAAACGTTGGAGCGCCTGATTGATATCCATCTCCGTACCAACATAAATACGCAGCTTCTATCTGCGTCTCAACATGCATACTGTAAGGGTAAGTCAGTTGAAACTGCCCTTCACTCTCTGGTACGCACTATTGAATACTCCCTTCATCACAAGGAGTACACTATGGTTGCTTTTCTAGATATAGAAGGCGCCTTTAACAACGTGGGTACATCTGCAATCACGAATGCACTGACAGCACTGAATGTGGAGGGTTCGCTTGGTGAATTGATTAATCTACTGCTCACAAGTCGGATTATCAACTCAAAACTGGGCGTTTCATCCGCCAGGAGGTCTGTCAGTAGAGGCACGCCGCAAGGCGGGGTCCTTTCCCCCCTTCTCTGGAATTTGGTGGTGAATGAGCTACTGATATACCTGGACGGGGTGGGCTGCAGGGTGATTGCATATGCGGATGACATTGCTATAGCCGTCTCCGGGAAGTACCTTAACACTATAAAAGAACTCATGCAAAATGCTCTTAACAAGCTAAAAAAATGGGCTAATCGCTGTGGCTTGGGTATCAACCCCCACAAAACAGAATTAATCCTCTTCTCCAGGAAACACAAGATTCCGCACATCGACCCACCCTCTATTGGTGGTATAAGATTAGTATTCTCTGACGAAGCTAAGTTCTTGGGTCTTATCTTCGATAGGAAGTTAAGCTGGAAACCCAACATACAAGAAAGGGTAAAAAAAGCCACAGTGGCACTTTTCTCTTGCAAAAAAGCCATTGGCAACAAGTGGGGTCTACAACCCCGCATAACGCATTGGCTATATGTATCGGTCGTAAGACCGATTCTCACATATGGGGTTGCTGTCTGGTGGACTGCCCTAAGTAAAGCTATAAACTGTGCTAAGCTTGGCAAAGTCCAACGCACAGCTGGTTTGTGCATAAGTGGAGCACTCCGTACCACCCCCTCTGCAGCACTCGATATCCTGCTACATCTGTTACCACTCGACATTTTTAGTAGGCAAACAGCAGCCTGTTCTGCTGTCCGCCTTAAGGCTACCTCGCAGTGGGTTAACAATAACATTGGCCACACCACCATTCTGGACTCATTTGAGTCTCTACCAGGAAACATAGATTACACCATACCCCAATTACAGTTTGGAAAGAACTTTCAAGTCACTATTCCTTCCAGATCATTCTGGGAGGACGCTGAATTTGAGGAAGTTAAAGCGATCCACTTCTACACCGATGGATCAAAAACTAGTGACGGGGTTGGTGGCGGCGTTTTCTCCGAAAGACTAAATCTGAGTCTCTCTTTCCGTCTTCCTAATCACTGTAGCGTATTCCAGGCGGAGATTATGGCGATAAAAGAAGCCCTGACGTGGCTGAAGAGAAATGTGATATCCACAAAGGATATCTGTATCTTCTCGGACAGTCAGGCCGCGATCAAGTCCGTGGATTCGGTATCTTCAAACTCCATTGCAGCCCTCGACTGCCGTTCATCTCTTATGGAGATGGCGGAGCAGTTTAACATTCACCTCTGTTGGGTGCCGGGGCATAGAGATATTCCAGGAAACTGCAGGGCTGATGAACTCGCCAAAAAGGGAACCAAACTCCCCCTTTTACCTGAAAAGGGTTCTCTGGGTATCCCAATCGCTACCTGCAAACTTTTATTCAAGCTATCTGCAATCGAGAGAACAAACCTTAGGTGGACAGGTAGTAATACATGTCTAGCGACTAAGCACATCTGGCCAAAGCTGGACCTGCGACGCTCTAAGAGTCTGATCTCACTAAACCGACTGCATATTAGCTCCACTATAGGTGCCATTACAGGGCACTGTCTGATAGGCAAGCATGCATCGAGGCTTGGCGTTTATTCTAACGATTTCTGTAGAAGTTGCTTGGACGAGGAGGAGGAGGAGACTATACTTCACCTTCTCTGTACATGTCCAGCTCTCTCCCATAATAGAAATCTTCATCTGGGAGATTTCTTGCTTAACAATCTTAACGACTTGGCTAACGCTGACGTTAGAAGTCTATCGCGCTTCATAAGAAGCTCTAAATGGTTTAACTAGTAGTGGGGAAACCCCTCGATCCGTGTGGCATCACAATGGACCTAATCCTGGTCTAAGTGTGTCGGCCTTCTGTTGACAGCCACTTTAACCTAACCTAACCTCAATGGGGTACAATCAAAAGGGTGGTTTAATGCTTCGAAAATATAATGTTTTCTTTTGTCATTAAAGCGGATGCTTAACAGTTTGCCATTATACACGGAAGGCACTTGCATCGCTGAAACCGAAAGACTTCCAATTATCGGTATGTGTGTTCATGACAACCTTCGTTGGAATGAACACATGCTGGATGTCGTCAAGAACGCTGCGCAATGTCTAGGCTTCCTAAAGCGATGCAAGAAATATTTCAGCCCTTCTCATCTGGCTACAATTTATAAGGCATTTATTTGCCCCAAACTTGAGTACAAAGCTCATATCTGCGCCGGTGCCCCAATCACATATTTGGAGCTACTTGACAGGATACTTAAACGAGCAATCAAACGTATAGGCAATCCAGATATAGCGAAATCGCTGGACATTCTTTGTCATAGTCGCAATGTCTCCTGCCTATCGCTGCTTTATCGATATTACCACTACAGCTGCTTAAATGAAATAGTCAGCTACATTCCACCGTTAGAATATTTCCATCGCACTATACGCCATGCCATGAATGCACATCAGTTCACCATCGAGCCTTTTTCGAACTTTTACTCAAATACAAAGAATCTTTCCTTAGCCTTTCGACACGAATGTGGAATTCTCTTCCCTGCTCTGTTTGTTTTTCCTACCCATTATAATCTGTAAACATTTAAAACCAACGTGCATCGGTTTCTCCTCTCTCATCCTTATCACCATTTTCTGTCCGCACTATGTGACCATAAACATGGACAATATAATGGTATTAAAAATCCCTTAAGTGTAACGTAAACTATTTTAATAATACACCCAACATAGCACCTATCCCAACGTCGCACCTGCTCCAAATCCAACAGTGACCCCAAGTACGGGTTGTAACTTGCAAGACGGCAGCATGCACTCCCAAACACATTGCGCTGTTTATGGGATCTACTTGTAATATTCATGGAAACGTAGAGTGCTGAAATCACAAGTAGATCCCATAAACAGTGCAATGGGTATGGGCAATCCCCCTGCTTGGGGTCACTCTTGGATTAGGAACAGGTGCGAGGTTAGGTCAGTCTCAAATATCATATAAAAAGAAAAAAAGAAAAATTGGGAAATTTGGATAGAATATATACATTTTCTGGATTTTCTGGCTCTTTTTCCGAAATTGTTTGGCCTCCTTTCCAACGTTTCTGGTGTATTTTCCAAACAATTTCTTCTATTTTTTCCGATATTGACCAAATAAACAAAATTCTGGCGTAATTTCCGGGAGCCTGAATTACAACAACCTTACTTACTTTATAAGCGCCATCTAGTTATACAAGTGCAAAGTCGTATTTTAAATAAGTGTTCGAATATGAAAATTCTTATAAGAATTCCGATTCCTATAAGCTTTGCTTCAATTTACTGTTCACCGCATGCATACACCAAAACTACTACGATGACAACAAAAAGATACATTTACTAACAAATTTACTACTACAAACAAAAAATACTAGCCATTCCTTTTTAAAAACAATTATGACAACAATAATGATGACCAGCATATTGGTTTCAAACTACTATAAGCCAACCTGCCGAGCGATTCATCATCCCCGGTGCGATCCCAATCGAAGAGTCTTAATACGAGGATACTGTGTTGAGTTACTTCCACAACGGCCTGTTATTAGCGGTTATTTGTATTGTATTTTTTTTTGTTAAATGTAGCCATATTGTTATGAAAATAGACCAAAATTTAAATCATTTTTTTGTGCGGTTCTTTTTATATAAATATTAAATTTTTCTAAGTGATTAGTCTATAAGAAAGCCTGCAAACTATGTATAAGAAATTTTATCCAAACATGGGAATCGTTTTGGATGTCAGACATGCAAATGTCTTGTTACATCAGCTTCAACAAAAAATCATCATCAAACAAACCAGAAAACAAAAACAGAACTCAAAATCAATACAGATCATAACCTTCCCAAGATATCATCAGCTTGTACGCCGGGTAATCCTGCATCGCAATCCCATAAATTGAAAAATACTTCTTGGCATAAATGCGAACTAACCACAGCCTAAGTAAAAATGTAAAGGTTGCAAAATAAAAATTAAATACAATTTTCCATAGCAGTGCGTTTAATATTTTCGTTTGAAAAAGCCAAAGCCAAAAACGTAAAAAAAGGACATACATACTTTTTAAAAGCAAAAACAAGCATCTCATCTACTCACTTGCGTTTCACCTACCATTTAAATACTAATTAACGGCGCGGGTAGGGGACTTGATTTATTTACAATTACATAGAGACATTTTTTTCTTTTTATAGAAAGTAAAAGAATATAATATATGTACATATTTGAAGGAAAAATTAAGGACTTAAAGAGATAGAGATAGATTACCAGACTTATGGCAAGACTTACCTTCCCAATTTCTCATCGTTACTCGCATCATCAAAATCACAAACTGTGATGTCTAAAAATTGTCCAGATTCGGAGAACACTTTCGCCTATGTTGGGTGTTTTTTTGTTTTGTTTGGTTTGTTTTATTTTTGATAAATTTGAAGAGCAAGAAAAAAACATAAAAACAAAGAATAAAACAGCTAGGAAAAGTTCTGGTAGGTGAGATTGAATGTTAGTTGGGCGGAATAAAATGGTTTCTGAAAGATTTAACAGGCCTTAGAGGTTGATACAAAATTTAACTAATTTACTGTCAGTTTTTGATTTGAAGATTTCATCATCTTAATACCATTCTGAATGGATTATTTTTTCATCTATTTGTGGAGGGGAAAAAAAAGTAAAATAAAAACACTCAAGGTTCGGTCCGTATTTGAGTTTTGCAATCAAACTCAATGTCAGTGTTTTCAAAAAATGAATTAATCATGCGGATCAACGTACCATTACGTCTTGCAATAGATATTTGAGAGTTGTCGAATTTGGCATTCGAATTGCGGACTAACGTACCTTTATATTTTGCAACCGACATTTCTTTCCAGATTTTACTACATCATGCAATTTTTATTCTTTTGCGTTTCTTTAAGAAATGAAATTGGAAAAGTCTCGATCTTCTAATGACCACTCTATCACTCAATCAAAAAGGATTTAGAATATAAAGAAAGTCAATCTCACATACCAATAGAAGCATTCCGAAATATTGTAAGCAAGAGTTAGTTTATATTTTGGTATTATCATCGGATTAAATTGTGACCGATTTAACGTCTGTTAGGTTTTCTGTTTAGTATCACGCTGGGACTTTAAATCTTTCTTTTATTTATTATTGTTATTTATTTCTTTTTTTAATTTTAAATGTCGACAGTGTCATGCAAAGAAATGTTTAAAAAAAAAAATAATTGCACAAAGACGTCCTTTAATTTTTGATTATTAAAATTATCAAAAAATATAAAACTATTTGTAATCAGTGTTAGCTTGCAGAAAGGTTGACTAAATTTTTGACCAAACTCGTGTGCATCTAACGGAATTGATTTGTCCCAAAAATGTCTTAAATTCAGAAACAATTGCAAACAACTTAAACTCACCTCGCACCAAAAGTCCCACTTGGGATTGACAGTGTTATCAATTGTTTGCGTTTTAAACTCTTGCGCACCGACATTGATTATGGCATATGGATCCGATTTTCCCTTACCCAAAACACTTATATCCTTCTTCATCAAATTCTTTGCTTCGACAACATGAATCCTTAATATTCCCTAAGAAAAAAATAAAAGCATTCATAATATAATAATAATTCAACGTCTTTTCGAAGTGGTCCAAATATACCTCAGGCTCTGGCATCTTTAAGGCAGCAGCTGGAACCTCATCACTCAACGTAATCGGTAGCTTGTTAGGTAGCACCATCATTGCTCCAATCTGTTCCACAATGATTCTTCTCAGTAAATCACTCAGACCCGGCATATCCAGGAAATCAATGGCTCCGACTAAATTAAAGTCCACATTCGGATTGTTGAGGAAGAAAATTTGCAAGCCACCAACCAGTGGCATCGAACGGATTAGCGGCTTCATTACCACACGAACCCAGCCATGAATTTGGAAATCCTTAATGCCACCCTTCATGCCGGCCAGGTAGAAATTAATGTCACAATCACTGGCGTAGAATAAATCCAAATCCATGATTATTTCATTGCGGTCAACATTTTTATCGTAGATCTTCACCCCACCAATTCGGGGCGGGATTGTACCCAGGATTATTCTATCAAAACGGAATCCGTTCATTTTGTAATTGGATAATGCCTTGGCGACATTTGGTTCGATTGTATCTTTAACCAGAGTACGGGCGAAGTGATTTGCATTCGGCCAGACTTGTTTGAGAATCTATAAAGGAGGGGGCGGTTCGTTTAATTGAAGCTAGTTGAGGCCGGTTTGAGTACTTACTTTGTTGACCCATTCACAGCGCTCGACATCAGGGAAGTAGACCTGTAAATGGAAATCAGAAAAAATTGTTACTATTGTTCTTTGAAAACGGCTCACCGAAAACCGGATTATTCGGAGTTCATAAATGCGAACTTTGCAACTACTTTTTTTTACCAAATGGTTAACAAAAATAATAAGTGTGTACGGAAGTCAAATCCCACCAGTAGGGGTGCAGTGAAGTGGGAGCGTAGTGATCTATTTAGTCCAGATCATAACTCCATCTTTAAATAGAAGAAGAGGACGGCCAACGAGTGCATTAACCAGTCGTCGCCCTAATAATGTTTTCCCGTATACGACATTTATATAATTTTGGGGAATCGCATTTAAAGGTTTGACAGTTTACTTCACAAAAACCAACTGCTCGTTTTTTTTAATTATTTGACACGATATCTATTTGGGAATTTTCTTTTTATAGCAGTAACAGATATCCTAAATTGCTGTTAGTTTTTAAAACATTTAAATGTTTGTCATAAACAAGTTTGCCGTATACGCCATCGAAATCAAAAGTTTCCTTGCTTCATACACGTACGTCAAAAATATGCACATACGGCATTCCAATTATAAATTATTAGAAGAAATGTCTTTTCTGCTAGTGAATAGTTTTGGTAGAAAAAAGGTATGTACTTCACAGCTTATCCGGCTTATGAAATGTCATGGTCATGTAAACGCTGATAAACCGTCAGCTAATGAAATATCTTGAATCGCGAAAACTTCCTAATGACCGGAAGTATGATTTTCGCAGCAACAGGTCCACTGGCGATTTGATGACATATCTAACCGAAAAGTGGAACCAATCTCTTCATCAAGGTGGTGAAAGTAAGATTGTTGCGCTTGATATTTTAAAGACATTTGACAGAGTTTGGCATCAAGCTCTCTTGTCGAAAATGCGTGCATTTGGAATCGATGATACGCTTCTTCAATGGATTAGAAATTACCTTTCGGACCGTTCAATTCAAGTTGTTTTGGACGGTTTCAAGTCTGTAACTCACCAAATAAATGCTGGTGTCCCCCAAGGCTCTGTTCTGTCCCTGACTCTCTTTCTCATTTTTATAAATGATCTCCTGTCTGTTACTTCTAATCCAATCCATTCCTTTGCTGATGACAGTACCCTCACCTTCTCATATTCGTTTCTTGGGTCACGCCCCTCAACTTCGGGTGTGGAACTGGAACGGCAACGTATGTTCAGCATAACTCAGTGGGGTAAAACCAATAGAGTTTAATTTAATGCTTCCAAAACACAATGCTGTCTCCTGTCATCAGAGCAAAACCCACACACACTGCTATTATCTATGAATGGCACTTGCATCGCTGAAACTGAAAAACTTTCCATTCTCGGTATGTGTGTTAATGACAACCTTCGTTGGAATGACCACATATTCGATGTCGCCAAGAACGCCGCGAAATGTCTAGGCTTCCTTAAGCGTTGTAAGAAATATTTCACCCCTTCTGATTTGGCTACAATTTATAAGGCGTTTATTCGCCCGAAACTCGAGTACAACGCCCATATCTGGCCCGGTACACCAATAACTTATTTGGAGCTACTAGACAGAATCCAAAAACGCGCGATAAAACTCATTGGCGACCGAGACATCGCGAGATCGATTGACTCTCTTAGTCATCGTCGTAATGTCTCCTGCCTTATGTTATTTTATCGTTATTTCCACCATAAGTGCTCAAACGAAATAGCCAGTTGCATTCCTCCCCTTGAATATTTCAACCCCAATACCCGCCATGCAAGGAATGCTCATCAGTTCACCATCAAGCCTATGTTCGGACGTACAGTGAAGTTCAAAGAATCTTTCCTCAGCCGTACAACACGAATGTGGAATGCTCTTCCCCGCTCCATTTTTCCCGCACATTACAACCTACAAACATTCAAAACCAACGTGCATCGGCATTTCTCCTTTTCTTTTCACCCTAATTTCCTTAATGCCCGCGCTGTGTAGCTAATACATTAAAAGGGTCCTAACAAATCCCTTATTATATAAAAAAAAAACATAGGGACGGGCTACAGTCCGCTTGGGCGAACTGTTGGATACCCTATTCTTATTCCTATCCCTCATAAGTGGGCATGACAAAAGTCTAAGTATGGTTGAATTGTTAAGAACGCTCTACATATTTTGTTATATAACATTTAAAGGATTTTATCAAAAAAAACGCTCCCTAGCTCAAACTTGGGTGTTTCAATAAAATTGTTTTATTTAATTGTGGGCGTGTCAGTAGGCGGATTTAAAAAAAATGAACACATGAGAATAAAGGGCCCCTAGAGAGTATATATTATAAATTTCAGCTCCCTAGCTCAAACTTTGAATTTTCAAAAAAAAAAAAAAAAAATTGTGGGCGTGTCAGTGGGCGGATTTTGAAAATATTTACACATGAACACAAAGGGCCCATAGAGAGTATATATTATAAATTTCAGCTCCCTAGCTCAAACTTTGGATTTTCAAAAATTAATATACCCTTAGAATAGGGTATAACAAAATTATTTTATTTTTTTGTGGGCGTGTCAGTGGGCGGATTTTGAAATTTTTTTATCCCGAGCAGTTTTAGGAGTCATAGATCATATATAAAAAAATTCAGCTTTCTAGCTCAAAATTCGATTTTTTCCAAAATTTTGTTTTTTTTTTGAGTTTGTGGGCGTGTCTGTGGGCGGATTTCAAAAATTCGTAAACTTGATTATTTCGGGACTCTAGAGAATTTCAGCTCTCTAGGTCCAGTTTAAAGGCCTAATTTTTGCCGACAGACGGACGGACGGACGGACGGACTTGGCTAGATCGGCATTACTATCGATGCTGATCATAAATATAGTAACTTTTAGGGGTCTACGGGCAATATTAAGGTATGTTACAAACTATGCGTCAAAATTAATATACCCTTAGAATAGGGTATAATGAAATATTTTTTGTTTGGAGTTGCTTGAATCGACGAATATTGCATATATGTATGTCGATAACAGCAAAAGCAATCTACAACAAAACGAGCAGCGATTTTTAATCCATTAATCAACGGGCAATCCGGTACCTATAAACCACACTCGCAGGACAATAACAACGAACGGATAGCGATGCAATAAACTCGAGACAAACAACCCAAGTGCTTAAAAAAATCTGACACAAGCAACCAGCTACAAAGAAGGACACGTGAACGTGAACGGAAATCCGACTTTTCGGAACTAATCACCGTTCGATTACATCCTGCGAATCGATGGAAACGATACCTGCGGCCGGCGATGAAAAAGTATGAAAAAGGAAAGTCAACCCTTTCATTTTTTCATATTTTTTATTACCACATCAAAACTAGTCGACATACGTCAAAACAATTCTAAAGAAAACAAATTGGCAAATTGTGTGAACAATTTATATGCCAACATTTGGCGTTTTCGGCAAATTCGTAAACGTTAGATGATTTTAATGGATATACGTACGTCAAAACCATTCTGATTATCTTAGCAATGGAAATAGATAGAACAAAACTGATAAATGACATGAAAAGAGCGCTCCGAAAACACAAGACATAATTTTTTCGTATACGGCAAATCAATTTTGGTGCGACGAAGTAGGTGTGCAATACGATCCTAAAGGCCCTTAGACGATCAGTTATCAGTTCAGTTTTCAGTTCAGTTGTCAGTTCAGTTAAAAAATACAGTGCATTTAGACGTCAGCCCACTGATCAGTTGAGCTTTCATTTTTCTTGTGAGCAGTCGAAAGAAATACATTGCGTAATGGACGATGAAAGCCGATACATTTTAATGAAATCGACCATTTTATCACTCCCTTTCGATATATTGAAAAACAAACAGGAAATCTAAAATGTTGTTTCACCGCCAACTGCAATTAAAATGACGATTGAACTGACAACTGAACTGAAACGTATTTACACATCAGTTTAACTGATAACTGAAGTGACAACTTATGGGGAATTCCATCAGTTTTAGTTTCAGTTTCAGTTTCAGTTAAACGCTTCAATTTTTGCATTTAGACATCAGATTAACTGAAAGCTTCACTGATAGCTCAACTAAAACTGAAATAATCGTCTAAATGCACCTTAATGGCTTCCCGAGTGCACTGAAAAAAACTAAACTGTATTTGTGATATAAATTCTATGTCCAGTAATGGACATGCATATATTTATGAATGGGCTTTTGTATGATTTTGATTGGATTTTGAATACTTCTATACGGGCATTAACAAAAAGGTATACGAATTGATGAACGTTATTCTAACGCAGGTTGTTTTTTGAATGTTTTTTAATTGATAAAACACTTCACAACCCAAATTTTATAAGACCCTAAGTCGGGGCCCATTGCTAGGAGTAAGAAAAATTAATTTTACCTTGCGCGGATACTGCCATTTGCATTTAAAACAAAAAACTTTGTTCAAATAAGCCCAAAATAGCAACATCCATCACACCTGTGCTGAATTTTTGCACATAAACTCACATCACTTGCAATATTGCAACTTCAAGGAGAATCTAACTCAAAATAGGGCGCTTTCCGTGAATCTTGCACAGGGCGCTTGTTTGGCTGGAGCCGGCCCTGCCCTAAGTAAAGGAAATACATAATATGTATGTACATATTAATTTTTGCAAAGTGTTCTATCTAAACTCTTATTTTATGGCTGGGGAAAAAAGATGAAGAAAAATGTCCTTCATTAAATCTATGACCACAGACGAGTTATATCTATATGAGATAATAAACTTCCACATCGCTGTCCCATAAAACCTGTAAACGGACGGACGCTGATAATCTCTCAAAATTCGCAATCGTTGAATAGGTATTTTGTGAAACATAGAAGAACTGACATTTATTTGCAACACTGCTCTCCAGAGATGGCTGAAATTGAATTTTTTGAAGGGGAAAAAATGCACTTGTTGCCTCTGCTACGGAATTAGGCAGATAAAGAAGAACGCGAAGCTAATGTAAGACGGTAAACACGTACCTACGTACACTCACACTACTATATTTGACATTTCTGCCGTGCTGGCAATGATCAGCAGTTCTAGGCACAACAAAGATCAAAAACAAAACACGCTGTAAAATTGTACCAATGCATACAACTATGACTATAGTAAAGGGTCCGCCATCTAACGTTTTTTTTTCAACTAGTGCTTATTTCGTGAATGGTAACACTTAGCCCATGTCTGATTTGACAGATAACTAGTTTTATCCTTCCGCTGAACGAATATGGTTATGTATACGCTTGAACAACGCTGGAAAATATTGCGACATTACTTTGAAAATCATGGTAATGTTGCAGAATGTGTGCGAAAATTGCGAACGGATTTTGGAAGAAGAGAAGCACCGTCAGCTCCGTATGTTCGTTATCTTGTGAAAAAAGTGAAAGAAACTGGCATCCTCATCGATAAACCAAAGCGTGAAAAGCCAAAAACAGTGCGTACACCCGAGAATATTGCTGCTGTGGCAGAAATTGTGCGTGAAGCGCCATCAACATCAATTCACCGTCGTTCTCAACAATTGAACATTTCGGAGACATCATTGAG
Organism: Portevinia maculata; assembly: GCA_949715645.1. Taxonomy (NCBI): domain Eukaryota; kingdom Metazoa; phylum Arthropoda; class Insecta; order Diptera; family Syrphidae; genus Portevinia; species Portevinia maculata. The sequence continues at coordinate 115,499,266 of OX454528.1, read as the reverse complement.
ACGAATTTTGCATAAAGACCTTGGTATTGGTATCGTGTAGGCTACTGCATGGCCAGCCGAGGCAGCCATTTGAATGAAGTTATTTTCAATTATTAACCGGAAGGATTGTACTTTCAAATAAAAAAAGAAATTTGAGAAAATATTCAGTAGTTTTTTTTTATAGCATTTTCAAAAAAAAAAAGTTATTTGGCGGACCCTTTATAAATTTGACATTCTAATGTCAATGTCATTGCTATCCAGAGATGGCTGAAACGCAATTTTCGGAGAAAATGCAATACGCAACTGCTACGGATTCAGGTAGGTAAAGTAGAAAAGAGGCTTAATGTAGCAGACGTATATATAACATTATAGGTATTTCATTTTAGCTATATATAGCTTATTTCCCTGCATGTATTAATTACGCTCAGTTAACCATGAAGGTTACGTGATGTAAATTACTCTACCATCTCTGCCATTCACTCTGGAAAATAAGTTTGCTCCTCATTGGGGCACTTTCGACGATGCAGTATTTTCGACTTTTTCGAACACAGGAAGGCGGTGGATTTTTAAATAAAGTTTTTGATAACAAATCATGACGTTCTCTTCTTTTAGATCGGATACGAACTCTGACAGTTCTTCTTCAATAGAGCAGTGACCAGTGAGACCAGTAAGGCTATTTTCTATGATTTTGTGTAATTTTCCTTTTTAAGAAGCTGTTTATATTCAGTAGTTTCTTATTGAAATTGTTTACTTTTCAGTGTCAAACCTTTGTGTTTATAATCTATTTAAGTTATTTATAACATTTTATTCAATTGTCTTTTCAAGTATGTATTGTGAAAAATAACTTGTTCTCCAAAATCACATGATTAATCACTTTCGACGAAAGCAATGAGATCGTTTTGACAAAAAAGACGAAATCTACGAAGACGAATTCAGAAGTTACAACAATCGACTTCAACAAGACTTACAAGACCAGGGGGAAGGTCAAATCTTAAACAAAGACGCCATAGAAATATACACCGACGGGCCAAGAACATCGGAAGGCACGGGGGCCGGCATCTTCTCAGATGACCCTGTATTCAATGTCGCGCTACGACTTCGTGACCACTCCAGTGTATTTCAGCCGGATGTCATGGCCATCCGCCAAGCAGCATGCAGACTCTCTTCGAGCCCGAAAGACGGCAGAACTATCGTGATCGATATAGACAGTCAGACAGCGATAAAAGCCCTAGAACACCAGCAACAAGATCTTAGTTGGTAAAACAATACCGCGAATCTCTACATGAGATGGCTGGCAGATGTGACATTTTACTGTGAGGGGTCTCAGACCCAGGCAACTGCAAGGTTAACCATCAGTTAACCAGACAAGGAACCGCACAAGAACTCTCTGACAATCGAGAGGCACCGGCCGTGCTCATTCAAACATTAAAATTCAAACTATCGGACAATATACTGTTAGCAGCGAAGATGGATTTGCATCAGGCCATGTACGTCCTCCAAACAGATATGGACAAAGTATGATGCAAAAAGAACATCCAATCTCCTCTCAGCAGGAACAATTTTAGCTCGGTAGTTGGAGCTATCACTACCTTCTAGGCAGACACGCCAGCCGATGAGCCGAATGGGAGTTCACACACACATCTCCTGTGCAAGTTCCCCGCACTAGCCAATACAAGGATCTCAGCGATACAGACGTTTGCTGCATAAGCGCATTTGTCCAAAATCCAAATGGTTGGACTAACTTAAGGTTGTACCCCTCCACTGTGGCAACCAACTTCCACGCTCTCTCCCCGTGGATCAGTGCAGCTTGAGGTTCGTACTAAAACAGTCACCCCAAGCTTCACGATGCGCCTAGCATTCAGAGGTTGGCATGCTCCAGTCACCACACTCAAGAGCCGTTTTTCGACCAAAATTCGACTGCGCAGCCGTCCCATCCCGCACCCCTTCAATGGATTTAAATCACGTGTTCAGGGTTCTACTGAATCAGTCACCTGATTAGGTATTGCATTCGAGAGAATAGAGAGTAGTTCAGTGGTTCGACTGAACAGTCACCACAAAACACTATCTTTTTCGCAGATTAGGAAGCAGAACGGGTTGATACTGAAATAGTCACTCCAGGAAGCTCTCTCCTCCCTGCGCAGTGAATCGGGATCAGTCTGGGGTTTGAACTGAAACAGTCATTTCTGATTCTAACCCATAGTTCTGGAATCGAGCTGCACTAATCACTCCCTAAAATATTGCAGCTGTAGAAGCCACACAACGATCCCTCGCAAGGGATTTGAGCGAAAGGCTCGGATTCAACTGAGATCAATAATCCCAACCTGTACTCTCACCAAAGAAAAAGGACTGATTGGGGAAAGAGTGCAACAGTGACTTCAATCAGCACTCCACTCTGACGGCTATATAGGATACAGGGGGTTGGACTGAAGTAGTCACCCTCGGTATGTTATCACCCCGCTAGGCAAAAAAATAGGACCAGATCTGAGGTTCGACTTTAACAGTGACTTCACTCTGCTCCTCCCCAGTGGACGCTGTAACGGTCTTAGCGAGCTTGAGCTTCGTACCCTTACCTAACCTTATTTAACTTAGCATAGAAATTAATAGTGTATAATAGGGTTAAGCATAGCGGCCCGCTCCCAGATTACCTGCATGTGAAGCCGTAGTCCGTCCGATCTATGAGTCATCGTAAATAACCTTTCTACACGCTCATAAATAGAACAGTCTTCGGCCTCACATACGCTTAGGGCGTTGCTATGCGCCGTCGAGTCCATTAAACCCAATGCACATGATTTTGTTTATAAAGTTTAAGAAAAAATGGAAAAGTATGAACATATTCATAACGACATAGGACCACAAATTCATAAATAAATGACAAAAACATTAAATGATCCCTAGTTTGGTCGATGTGATAAGTCCCGTGCAGGGCGGGATCACTATCACTGTAGACATTCAGGTGAGCAACATGTTTAACATCTTGTAACTCTCTCGCAAGTATGCATGAAAATCCGTGGGTCGACACGACTGGTGATCACCAGTGTCGGAAACATACGATCAAATAATAATCGGGTGACATTGGTGCGATGGTAGTGTATTCACTAACTGATTGCCAGGTCTTGCGTTCGAATCCCGGCCACGGCCATGATTTTTAGTTAAATTCAAATAAATATAGATTTAGGCGCCATCCGTGGAGAACAAATACCAAACACCAAAACTTCTTTCCTATCCTCCTATTCTTTCGAATAGTAAGTAGCACCTAAAATCATGCAATATAATACTTCATTGCTAGGTGCTGCTTAGTGTTCAACAAAAAAAAAATGCATGCGCTGTGTTAAACACTATAAGCCCCTTTAGCGTAAGCGGATTATAAAAAAAAAATCCGTAACCGGTGCATGCACGTGTCGAAATCGAAAATGATTCCTTTAATTCTGATCATACTTTTGAAGTTAAATGTAATTATTTGTAGCTGTTGCATTATGTAGGGCCATATTTAATTTTTGTTGTGTCTTACTTTCTTTGGCCCAGACCCGGCAGCATTAGCACGAACAATTCCGATTCGAACTACAATCGTGGGAAACATTTTTTAGTGGCTTATCATTCGTAAGTAATAAAACAAGAACCCTAACCCAATTTCAAACAAAACAAGTTACTGACGATTCGGGCCAATGAAAACAGGATAAGCTCGGCAGTTTAACAATCTTTTCGCAAGCTTCGAAAATATTTTCTCTACAAAACAAAACAACAACATTGAAATCCTTATCACTTTAAATTGTGTCCTATCTTCCTACAAACTCAGCCGCTAAAAATAAATTTTGTTAAATTATTTCGTGCAATTAGGCAAACAATAATTCTCGCACAGAGATGATGACTAATATACGACCTTCATTGTAGCTTATTCTGCTGATAACAATTTAATGATGTTTTCCGTTCCCATATTTAAAATCCGACACTAAAATCAACAAATACAATAAAATTAATTATTATTTACCCAGGCTGGCAGTTCATCAATTCGTGCCAGAATCACATCTTTTTCCGATGCCATTGCCGATGCCTTGGCGATGCTCCTCTTTTTCTCTGTTGTCTTACGGAATTGGTCCCGAGCGGCTGATAAGATAACCGGTGCAATCAGCCATGCCACTGACCAGCCCATATAGCCGACCAAATAGATGGCACCAACAACGGCGATTTTCTTAGCCACTGCATAGAGCAGGGAAAAGATACCCTCTTCGGCAGAGGAAATCGCTCCCTTTCCAGGATTTACTTCCTTACTGGCAGCAACCATGTTGATATTTTCTGTTTCGGTTTGTTCACTGCTAAGTGATGTGTCCAACGCTTCCGTTGCTTCAGATGCTAGAGTCTGATCAAGTTCTTCTAATGAACTGAAATGAATAAGAAGTGAACAATTGAGTCAGCAATAGATAAATGTATATTATGTAGGTATGACTGTTATGTGCGCCATTCTGTTTACATTAAACACAAATATGCTGAAATTGTTAAGGCAATTATACAGACGCGTGATATCATTGATAATTTTGGAAAGCTGCAATTCGTTTTATTGGAGCACTTGTCAAGATGACTCAGAAAATGGAAGTAAATAAACAATAAACATTTTTATAGAGTGACGATGAGGTTAGGTTAGGTTAGGTTAAGTTAGAACTATAAAATTTGCCCATAAGGCGGAACTTGAACCTACGGCGCGTAATCAGCGTCCCGAGATACTTTCAAAATAAAAGTATATTCTTAAATTAATGCCAATGGTATTCTTCCGGAGTGTCGTTCCGAAGCGAACTGCAAAAAACGCTTATTATCATTGTTTTCTTATAACTTTTAAAATCTTGACCTTTAAAATCATAAACGTATTAGGTAAGTTTTTTTTGTGGCTCGTGTTTGTATTTGTATTTATTTATCATAATAATTTGCTGTGTTTTAGTTAACATGTGGATATACATTTCGACATATTTTACGTTTATAGAAAAAAATAAAAATAAATATGGGACCATTTTAAGTAAAACTGAAAATAAAATAAATAATATAGACATTCTCATTAAAAAGAAAAGTTAAGTTACATTAAACGGGAAAAACATTAATGAAGAGTAGGTACTAAGATAAGAGAAGACTAAAGACAAAAAACTCCTGTGCTTGACCTTGGTTCTTATATAAAGGGGAAGTTGATTAAAAAGGCGAATGGCATGAATGAAAGATTGCCTAGGTGATATCGTGCAAGTGTAAACATTAGGCCTGATACGACTAGAACGAAGAAACTGAGAGAAAACGATTGTACTGTACAGATAAGCCGGTTTCGTTTAAAATTTTAAATATCATTGCGCAAGCTCTAACATTTAAAAATTGCTCAAGACACTCTCGACAAATATTAGGATGCAATATTTGTCGAGAGTGGCTCGATACATGATTGAATTGAAAGCAACGTTTAGCCTACGCCTGGAGTTAGCATCTGTGCTAGCAAACAACTCGCAGCCATACATGATTAGTGGTACGATGAAATCCTTTACCAATAATTTGAGTTTGACAGTAGTAGGTAAGGTAAGGAGCTTAGCCAGCTGGGCGAACGTTTCAGGGTTACAATACTCTGGGTTCCTGGGCATAGTAACATAACAGGAAACCAGGCTGGGCTCAGCTCTAGACGGCTCACTCGCTCACATTCCGCTAGGTGCGCTTAAGACACAAATACACTCATACTTCCTGCAGAAAGCAAATCTTTAATGGAGAAGGTTAACTAACTGCATCATATCAAGGAAGATATGGTCTATTTATGACAAAAGAAGAACAAAGGCTATTCTAAACAGAACCCGCCCCCGAAGTCGCAAGAATTACGGCGATAATCACTGGGCATTGGCCAATTGAAGACCATGCGGCCAAACTAGGTATCCCATTTTACCTCCACTGCCGAAGTTGCGGGAATGTAAGAGAAACTTTCTTCCATTTCCTCTGCGAATGTGCGGCACTAGCAAGAGCCAGACTGCGGGCACTGAATCAACCATTCTTCGACGACCTTAGCGCTATATCGGGCAAAGGGATACAAGATCTTATCCGTTTTCTCAACTCCACAGGTTGGATATAGCCACACATCAAATCCTCTACCACCACTAAAACATAGGTCACACGAGTCGTGGTAACAAAAAGGCACAACATAGTGCTAATTGGGTTCAGGCCGAACCGCCACCTCTACCTACCCTACCTAGGTAAGTTGTCCCGACAAACTGATAGACCTCGCAGAGCACCATAAATTTTGGATATCACAGAGTCAATGTGGTCACTCAAAGTGAGGTTATTGTTGAAAATAATGCCAAGATTTTTAATCTTAGACACCATTTCTACCTGAATACCATTTAATACAATTAGAGGTAGGCGAGAAGAAAGTAAATGCTTATAAGTTTGGATAGATTTCGTTTTAGAGGGATTTAGGAAAAGTCTGTTATCAGAAGACCACCTGACCATAGAAGCGAGGTCCTCATTCATTCTTTCTACAACGTCGTCCATCAAACCAAGTGGAAAATGAATATAAATTTGTACCGCGTCAGCATACATATGAAAAGGACAATTTTTAATCACAAGTGGAAGATCATTAATGAACATAGAGAAGAACAAAGGACCGATTATTGAGCCTTGGGGCCCACCACAATGAACAGGTAAGGCAGACGATAAGGACTGATTATGGAAGACGAATTGAACTCTTTTAGTTAAGTAAGACAGTATTAACTTTACAGAAAGGTGGGATAATTAAAGTTAGACAGAAGTTTTTTACAAAGTATATCAGGACGAACGGAATCGAATGCTTTCAAAAAAATAAACTAACGTTACCAGAGTTACTTCATCCTGGTACATAGCTTTCCGTATATCATCTGTGACTTTAAGCAAAGCGGTTACGCAGCTGTGTCCAGAACGGCAACCAGACTGCATAGGCGTTAACAAGTTTTTTAGATTTGAGATAATGTTTAATTTGAGCACTAATAATTGATTCAAACGCTTTAGATAGAAAAGGTAGGATGGCAATGGATCCATATTGTGTTCCGTTTCTATTTTTGGAGATTGGTATTATTTTAGCTTGTTTCCAAAGCTGTAGATAGGTGGAAGTCATAAGGATGGTATTGAAAATATACGTTACATATTTAAGGATATATAAGGTAATATAATTTTAAATAATTTTGGTGAGTTTTCCATGCCCAACCAATGCTGTCAGATTTTATGGACCGAATCGCCATTTCAAAGGTAAACGAATCAACTACATGACACAGAAAAGCAATGTCAGAAGTATTTACAATGACATTTTCGGATTGGGACAAAGAGACATCAGAAAACAGAGGCAATTTAGTAAAAGTCAGTAAGTAAATTAAGTAAAAGTTCTTCAATATCGATAACATTACGTATTAGATTGGATGTTAGTATTATTGCACACTCCGAATTTTTTATTTGCTTCCAAAGGAAAGACTTAGAACGGTTTCAATTAAATTTATTATTATTATACAAAGACTTAGCTCTTTTAATCATCAAATTTACTCTATTTCTCATCCTTTTAAATTCGGTTAACATTTGTGGTACTTGAAATCGTCTCCACCGGCGATAAAGGGTTATCTCTTGCACTCATCGCGACTTTAATTTCCACGGAAATCCAATGGCATGGACCTTGCTTTGAAACAAATGATTAGTTCATTAAGGACCTCAACTTGGTAATTTACATCTGGTGTACGAAAAACATAGTCCCAGTTCAGAGGAGTTTTTCCAAGAATTGTTCCCTTTATCGGTTCTTAATCATCATAATAATATGAAGATACATAAACTTGAAGTCAGCAGTAGTCCATTATTGTCAAAACAGTTCAATGGAAAGTCAACTGATGGCGAGTGATTTAAAAGATATGACTTGTTGCTAAGCGAATTGTATCTTTCGGTCGGATAGAAAATTCTTCATTGTTAGGGGGGCGCAATATATGTCCGAGATACATTTAACTGCACAAATCTTGCAGTTTATTATATTTTACCGGGGCCAAGAAGTATCTAAAAGTCTTTTTCACTGCCCCACATCTTGCGATATATTTTTGTTTATTTATGCGATTCCGGATGAAGCTGTTATAAAGACCAAATATCGCTCAAAGAATAATGTGGAGCAAGATATGGAGTGACAGAGTCAAACCTTATTCTACCCTTTGAAAAACATTATGTGGAGATCACCAAGCTCACACGCCACATTGACTTACTTGCCATTGAATTTCGTTTCGTATGTTCTGCAAATTAAATTACTATTCTAGTGAAGGTTCTTTCATTAGCGTCTTGATAACTCCAAACTTTCAGTGTGAACTCACCCCTAAACCGATTACCGAACTGTCAATGTCGAAATATTCAGTAAAATCAACGTCATGGTAGTAGTACACGAAGGAATAACGTTTACAAATAATTAAAATTTACTACCGAAACTCCGAGTCGGTGGTCGCAACTATGAGCTGTAACGCCAATTTTCGGCCGTAATTCTCGCCCCCGTAGACAAGCACACTTCACGTTCTCGAATTGGGCTCTGGACATGATTGAGGAAAATGACGAATTTCATCGCAAAATAATCTTCAGCGATGAAGCGCATTTTTGGTTAAACGGCTTCGTCAATAAGCAAAATAAGTTTTTAGACAGGTGAAAACCCTCATGTGCTTCATGAAACAGCACTTCATCCGTCACTTCACGTCACTGTTTGGTGCATTTTTCATGCCGGTGGCGTCATGCGGCCGTTTTTTTTCGTCGATGAAAATGACCGTCACGTTACGGTAAATGGTATTCGTTACAGAGACATGTAGGAACGTTATTTCTTTGAACAATTGCATGAATTGGGCATCAGTTATATGTGGTTCCAACAAGACAGTGCCACAAGCCACACAGCGGGTGCAACAATCGAGTTATTGAAGTCTCATTTCGGTGAACGTGTTATCCCGCGAAACCGACCCATCTATTGGCGGCCGAGATCGTATGATTTAACGCCTATAGACTTTTTATATGGGGCTACGTCAAATCATTGGTCTATGCCAACAACCCGGCGACGGTAGAGGAGCTCAGAGTCAATATTGAACGAAAAATATCGGCCGTATCGGTCGAAATATGCGGCCGAGTCATCGAAAATTGGGTTCAACGTATCGACCGCGGCATACGTTCCCGTGGTGGACATATATGAACGAAGTAGAATTCCATTCATAAATGTTTTGCTAGTGATTCAAGCCAATGAATTTTGTTTTGAGATATCTCAAGTAGTTTACATTTTATTTAAAAATACAGCTGCGTGTAGCTAGGTGAAAATCGGTAAAAGACATCGCTTGCGAGCTTTGCGATAGTGTGGGACTTGAATCATCCACTAAAAACACCCAGGGATGGCATGATGTTACCATCCTTCCAGTAATCGCACCTAGTCTAAGGACTAATCAGCAATTTTGTTTTAACATTTGCTTATGTACTTATGTACTGTTTTTAGGAACTAACTTTGGTTTGTTACCTTTTTTTCTTAATTCATTATCACTTTGTTCGTGTGTTTATGTTGTAAAACATATTTTTCTTTCCTAATTACCTAGTTAACTAGTTCAAATGGTTTAACTCTATGTGATCTTCTAACTAAATTGTTGTTATTAAGTAGTTGAACTACTTCTAAATTAGCATGGTTGCGAAGCCTAACTTCATGTCTTCTTGCGACCTTCCGAACCTCGTCCTCTACCATTTCAATTTTTAGATCCCTATGTAGATCAGCATTACGTATGTACCACGGCGCATTAACAATATTGCGTAATACTTTGCTTTGAAAGCATTGTATGCTTTGAAGATTTGTCTTTCTTGTGCACCCCCATAACTGGAGGCCATATGTCCAAATTGGTTTTAATATTTGCTTGTAGAGAAGCAGTTTGTTGTAGATTGAGAGGCATGAATTCCTCCCTATGAGCCAATACATTTTATTGTATCGTATATTTAGTTCATCTCGATTTTTTTTGACATGTGTTTTCCAACGCAACTTTGCGTCCAAAGTCAAGCCTAAATACTTAGCTGAGTTCGAATGCAGAACTACTTTATTAATCGTATTTATGTACACAGGTATGTGTTGTACGTTTTTATTCGTAAAGTTAATATGAACCGACTTTAGTTCATTTAATTTTATTTCCATTTTTTGGTTCGTTTATATATATTATTTACTGTGCTTTGCAGTTTTTCTGTAACTTCCTTTGCGGTTTTTCCTACTGCAAGTACAGAAGTAACGTCTGCAAAAGTGGCAACAGTAGTTTCGTCATTTTGTGGTAGGTCGTTCGTGTATAGGAGGAACAGTACTGGTCCCAACACACTACCTTGCGGTACTCCAGCTTTGATGTGTTTCAATTCGGAGTACTCATTCTCTTGCTTAATTCTAAATAATCGTTGCATTATAATATACGACTCTAGTATTTCATGATACTCTTTTGGAAGATATTTTTGTAGCTTACGGATTAATCCTTTGTGCCAGACTTTATCAAAAGCCTGTGTTACATCAAGAAAGATGGCAGAGCATATTTGTTTTTCTTCTAAAGCTTTTTCTATTATATCAGTTATTCTGTGGACCTGATCTATTGTTGAGTATTTATTTCTGAATCCAAACTGATGGTTTGGGATCAGTGTCTTTTCTTCTAGAATCGGATGGAGTCGTTTTAGGAGCATTTTTTCGAATAGCTTTGACAGGATTGGCAGCAATGATATCGGCCGATATGACGTTACTTCACTGGGCAATTTTCCCGGCTTAGGTACCATGATAACTTGCGCAACCTTCCACATGCGCGGAACATACCTTAGTCTGAACGCAGCATTTATTATCTGTGCTATTTTTTTCATACCTTTCTTAGGCAGTTTTTTCAAAATTTCACCCGTTATTAGATCAAATCCCGGGGCTTTTTTCTGGTTGATCTTTTCTTTTATTTCGTTGGCTATTTCCCTAGAGGTTACTGTGGGAATCGATCACTCGTCTTCGCACATTTCTTCCATTTGTTGGGAAATATCATTATGGTCGTATGGCTTGAAAACGTTTTCAAGATGTTCCGCAAATAGATCCGCCTTTTGTTCGTTTGTTTTAGCCCAGTTATCACTGCTGTTTTTCACAGGCGGAATGTATGCCTTTGGTCTTTTAATTTTTTTTGTAGCCTTCCACAGTGAGTATTCTGTACTAGCATCGTTTGTCAGATTTGTAAGGTATCTTTCCACCGATGCGTTTTTAAATTCTGCTATCCGTTTTCTGAGCTTATTGTTTAAGCTATTAAGTCTACTTTTATCACTGGAGCTCTTGACAGTTGCCATCGCTTGCGAGCTCGTCTCTTTTCTGATATAATGTCGCAAATTTCGTTGGGATACACGTTTCTTTTTACTTTGCTATTTAATTCAGGCGTTTCAGCCCATGCAGCCTTTTGTATAGCTAGGGTGAAGGACTGTACTTCACTTTCTAATTGCTCTATTGTATTAATTGTTTTGGATAGTTCGATGCGTTCATCTATTAAATATCTGAAATATGTCCAGTCAGTTAGTTTGTTTACTAGACGTGGGTTGTGTTCCTTCATTATAATTTTATTGTCAAGTGTTAGCAGCACAGATGAGTGATCTGAGTCAAGATCTGGCCCTTCCTTAACTTGCGTAGTATTTGAGGAAATATTCTTAGTTAAGAAGAAGTCGAAAACATCCGGGATTTTGTTCCTATCTGTGGGCCAGTAAGTAGGATTTCCCGTTGAATGGTAGTTAACATTGTTTTTTTAAATATATTCAAGGAGTTCTCTTCCTCTTGTATTTGTTAATCTTGATCCCCAAGATATGTTCATAGCGTTGAAATCTCCGCCTATTATGAATTTATTTCCGAAATTACGGAAGAGGCTTTCAAAATTGTTTTGTTTCAGCCTGTCCTTAATGAAAGACCCTTTATATATATACTGAAGTGAGCCTCAGACAGGTACTGTTTTTTTTTTTTTTCATTTGGTGTGCCTAGTATCATTGTACACATATTTCGCCTAGGGCGTCGTGACAGAATACTAAACTTGTGAGTGCTCCGCGAACTGAAAAATTTTGGGAACGCCTGCCCTAGCTAACTTACTTGTAATTAAAAACAAATATAGCCTAGAGTAACTCACCATCCTGGGAGGACGTTTTGACACCTTTCCCCCTCTGTAGGCCACAAAAATTCGACGTATTGCTTCTCCGTATCAATTTTATCACTCTTCGTTATTGCGGTGCCAAAACGGAGGAACTCATGAGCATTGGCGATATCCCCGCCGTGGACAAGCCGCTTATCTCTCAAGCTGCGGTAGCGGTAGTACAATGCTCGGCTACCGCAAAGCGCGAGAGATATGAATGCACAGTGTACAGATGTTAAATAAGGACATCTCACCTGCATTAAGTTTGATTACATTGACTTATTTTTCGAGCCGGGCTATGCGTACTATGTTCGCTTTACGAACAAACGAAGTAAACGACATACTATCGCAGCCTGCACTTGGTGTCCGAGTTAATTTATTAATTATCATTTATCAATTATATCATTTATATATAACACTTGAGTTAACTCAACCATTAATATGCATAATATTTATTAATCCGGTTTCGAATATGTAACCGAAATTCTTCAGCTGGAAAAATGCAATTACTCGCAAATTTAAAGGTTATCGCCGATTTCTTTGTGACTAATTCATTCATAAGTTTATTTCTTTACATACTCGTACGTAGATAAATCGTTCTGCGGAAAGGTAGTATTTCGTATTTATATCTAATATCAATGATTCATTTCAGTTCTTGGGAAGCTACATTTCAGTAGGTGTGAAATGTATTTATTTCTCGCTAAATTCATAGTTCTGAGGATAGCACTTCTCTAAAAATAATTTTGTCTCATTAATTTCTTTTAAATAGAAAAGGAAAAAGAAGTACTTAAAGAGAAAGTAATAAAATGAATGGCGCTCTCTCACTTCAGGAGGAAAGTAAAGTTTGCAACCTTGAATTACTAAAGCCGCGTTTTATTATCCCAATGATCTTGATACGGATCCGATCTGATAATAAAACGATCTGGATCATCAGTGGCAAGTTGTGGCAACAGTTGTTTTTAACACATAACAGACGATACCAGGTATTTCAAGTTTCGATTGGCACTCAGCCATATTGCAAATATAGGGTACAATGTGACGTCACAATATGATCGCTTGTTGTGTCGGGGGTGTTGCCATTTGAATACAAATCAACATACATTTTGCACTCAATATTTTTTTTTAAGAAACTATGTTCAAATGTTATGTTCAAATATGCAACATATTAACAGTATTGTACTGCTAATATTTCCATTAATTTTTGTGTATTATATTACGAAGCAAAACGTCTCAAAAGTCGCAGTGGTAAATTATTCGAATATGAAAATATGCTAATTGATTTTTTGTGTTATTAATAGTGTTTCATATTTTGGTCTGGCAATATTATTGTGTTCCTATAATTTCCTATAATTTAAATAAGCAACGCCACGAAAAAACAGGTAGTGAGTTTTGTAATTACATTTTGGATCACGATTAATGATCCCGATAAATAGCAAGATCCTGTGTTGTTTTTGTTTTACGTATTAAATTGATCCAGATCTAGATCCGCATGGATAATAAAACACAGCTTTAGATGCTAGGTGCATGGATTCTTAACCCTTAAATGCATACCGTACCATATATGGTACATATCTTTAATCATACGGTAATCTAGTAAATTAAGCTGAAGCGTGCGATTGTACGCTTTAAATCGTAACAGACAAAATTATCTTTTATATAAATACCGTTTTAGATCACTTACGATTTGTTTCACTTGTCAGTAAGCTGCCGAAGTTGTCGAATGCACTTTTTACACGTAATTTCTTAAGTAAGTTCCAACAGTGAAAAAAAAAACTATCGCATTTATTATTCCTGTGGAAATAAGTATTGATGAGTACATTGTGCTTTGTTTTAGCTAAATAAAAAGAATCTTGATCAAATTTGATATTCCCGAATAGTTTTTTTTTCTGATTTTGGATGTACCATATATGGTACACCATGCATTTGACTATTATTTTTGTAATGTGTTTGTAGATTATAGACATGGATTTCGTTATTATTGTCGAAAAGAGGTACAACGCTGATGAGGTGGCGGATATGATTTGTGATACTGGCGATTTTGAAATGGTAGGCATACCTAACAATGGTGATTTGTCTGATAATGCAAAGGAATGGGAAGATGACGGATTGGATGATTTGATGAAAATCAAATATCGCAACGCGTGAGAAATCGGGACGAAACCAGTTACGCCATATTGGATGATGGGGCAATTTCTGGCGTATTTCTCAACAATGAGAAGCTGCCACCGGAAATGTTCTCAGTGAACAGAATGACAAATTGGGCCACGTACGCGAAGAATGCTGTGGGTATAAGGGCATTGTTATTGACATAACTTCCGATGATTTTGAAAGAGCTCGTTGAAAAAAAAGGAAAATACGAAGAGCAAATCACTCTTCTTGGGAGCTCGAAATTGGAACCAGAGATAGCAGATGCTTACGCAACTGCGCAAATAAACCAAAGAAATGGGGATTCAAATTCTTCGCCATTTGCGATACAAACGGTTTCATGTACAAGTTTGAAATTTACACTGGAGAAGTCCATCATTTATGGCCAGGAGAACCTGATTTGAAGGCGTCTGCTAATATTGTAGTACGTATGAAACGTGAAGTTCCCCGTTTTTAAAATTATATAGTATATATGGATAACTTTTACATGTCCACACCATTACTGATTTATCAGCGGGCCGTAGGCATTCACAGCATTGGAACGATAAATCGTAATCGAATAACAAATTGTAAACTTCCTGACCCAAAGATCATGATGAAATTGAGGAGTTGACAACAATGTCTTGGAAAGATAAAAAAGGTCGTTAACCTGGTGTCTACGTTCGTTGGCATGAAACCATTGCTTGCGGAACATAGTGTTGCTGTCGACGTCTCTACTTTTGAACGATGGAATAAGAAGCACCACATAGTAATCAGGATTCCCTGTTCTCAAATAATAGAAGGATACAATCTGCACATGGGCGATGTAGACCTTATGGATTCTTCTTTTGGTCGCCTAAAGATTGGGTTAAAAAGCCGAAAATGGTACATCAGAATGTTCTACTATTTACTCGACATTTGCATGGTAAATGTATGGTTACTTTTCAAAAGAGCAAACCCTTCAATTTTGATAACCGAAAAGAAGTTCCATATGGAGGTATCCTACGTGCTGAGAAATATGACAGAAAAGAGAAAGAAAGGTAGTCGCTCAGACGTACCTTTGTCAGTCCCGCGAGGCCAAACCCAATATCAGCCGCCTAATCATTTGCGACATGATGGTAACCTGCCAATTAATGACGGACGAGCTCGGTGCAAAAATTCGAAATGTGGTGGAGAAGGCAAGCAAGTGAACAACCGTTCCATTTATGCGCAAAGTGTAATATTTATCTATGGTTGAACGATAAACTCAATTATCAATTATCACACTAAGACTGAATAATAATAATTATAATTACACTAAAAACGTCGCATATTATTATTTTAGCTCATTTTTCATTCATTCATTCGTTTTTATAAATATTTTCTTAATTAATTAATTAAAAATAAAATATAATTTTAACACATAAATTTGGTTTTGTGTTTTTCTAAATATGCGTGCATGCATAGTGTACCATATTTGGTACACATAGCAAATCGTCCTTTTTCCTCTTTTCCAGAAAAATGGTGCATTTTCCAGAAAAAATAATGCCCAATTCGTGTTTATTGAGTGGTTTTACATTAAATTAGCTTGGTCTGCATACTGGGGGCCGACCTCATGCATTTAAGGGTTAATAGAGCTTGCGGGTGGTTTTTGAAAACTAAAGAAGCGTAGAAAGGAATATCTAAAAGCCCAACCATAATCTACATAGTCGCCCATATGAAACCGTTCGCAAAATACAAATATACCTCAACTAGATCCACTTGATTAAAACGCAGAAAGAATAATTTTGCATTCGTTAACTTCTAAGTTTATGCAGGAAGGAATTTTGAAATTGAAACATACATATTTCAATGAAATAGGACATGCAAGCTTATTCGCATTGTGGTTGAGGCGTATACTTTTTTTTGATCGCCAGCCGGGTGATGAGGCGTAAGCGTAACTAAACGCAATTGGAATGAACCATGCCAATGTTAACATTATAAGTGGCTCGCTTCTCGTTTTCTCGATTTACAGCCGCTGTCTGGTTCATGCTGGTTAAAAATAAAGCTAGCAATGAAATTCTACAGTGAACCCACTTCCTGCTTTAACCAGTTTTTACCGGAGTGAATTTTTAATCCTTCTTGATGCCGGTGAACAACTTTTCTTTCAGTTTTCAGTTTTCAGTTTACAGTGATCATTCACTTGATGAAAGATCTTTGTTTTTCTTCCTAAATATCAGTGAGCCTGTGATCAGGATTAAAGGGATCATAACCCTCTCAGTTAACTGCATCTCTACTGGTCCGCCTATGGAGTTCGCCGGTTAGACCTCAGATTTTGAATCACCTTGAAACATTTCGTGGATAGTCTGATTTCTATGAGCAGGCGAAGAAGAAATTTCTTCTTACTCCCGATATAGGCCCCCCGCACAATTAGCATGAATTTGAGCGCACTTTCTCTTCGCGAGCCTCTTGCAAAGTCTGTATTTCAATTCGAGACGAGCTTTTTCATCTCCATTAAAAGTGGAGCACACCAAGCTTTCTTGTCACTTGGTGAAGATACTCAGTTCTATCGCGAATTAAGTTTCCCGGGAAACTGTTCCCATTTAGCAATTTGATTTACATTACTAACAAGGGGAAAAATCGCTCGGCATTTGTTCCTAATTGATAACCCTGACTTACTGTTGGCAATGCCTCACCAACCGGCGCGATGTTCAGCCAAGCTCGTTTTCTCGCAGACAATTGACCAGAACTCCGTCAAAAATAAGGACAATACCAGTCGGTTATTCTTTTACAAATCATGTATTACTTACTTACTTACTTAGGGTGGCGCTATAGTCCGGGGTGGACCTGGGCCTTAACCAACAAGAGTCTCCAACCAGCACGATCTTTGGCCAGCTGTCTCCAGTTTCGCACGCTAAGTTGGTTAAGGTCCCCTTCCACTTGCGTGCGCCACCTGAGTCGCGGTCTTCCTCTACTGCGCCATCCCTCGGGTGTGGATTCGAAGATCTTCCGGGCCGGAGCATTCACGTCCATTCGCTCTACATGACCCAGCCACCTCAGTCGTTGAACCTTCACTCTTCTGGCTAAGTCGATGTCGCTGTACAGCCCGTACAGTTCGTCGTTGAATCTCCTCCTCCATTCACCATATATGCACACGGGACCAAAAATTACCCGAAGAATTTTTCTCTCAAAACGACCAAGAGTGACCTCATCCGCTTTTGCTAGAGTCCATGCCTCAGCTCCATAGAGAAGGACTGGGATTATTAAGGTCTTACAAAGGGTTACTTTAGTTGTTCGAGAGAGGGCTTTGTTACTCAATTGCTTTCTTAGCCCAAAGAAACAGCGATTGGCAAGAGTTATTCTTCGTTTAATCTCAGCGCTAGTGTCATTGCCTGAGTTCATTGCGGAGCCTAGGTAGACAAAGTCCTGAACCACCTCAGAGTTATATCTGTCTATAGTGACATTCTGTCCGAGACGTCGGTGTTGGGTGTCCTTTCTTGATGACAGCATATACTTTGCCTTGCCCTCATTGATCGCCAAACCCATCTTCGCCGCCTCCGTCTCAATACTCACGAACGCGCCAGTGACATCCCGCTGTGTTCTGCCGATTATGTCGATGTCGTCGGCGTAGGCGAGTAGATGGACGGACTTTTAAAAGATTGTGCCTCTGGTGTTAGCATTGAGTTTTGCACTATACTTTCAAGAAATCATGATGTAGCTCTTAATTAAGAAAGCCCAGAAAGCAATTGTTAAAAGTTGCAGGTAGCTTCAAAAATAGAACTAAAGGAGCAATTTGTCAAAAAAAAATATCAAAATTAAGCAGTTTTCCTTTGTTGGAACACTCCCTCTACTTGAATTTAGTTTGCCTGATTTTATACTTAAAATACAATAAATATACTGCCAACTCCTGCGGTATTTATAGGCAGATACGCAAGCACATTGTGACATAGTCAAACCGGAATTTGAGCTGTTTTTATGCATAATAATTTTACATGAACTGGTTTTTAGAATGGATGAATAAAAAAAAACATCTGAAGAAGAAAACAACAAGAGGAAGCAATATTTAAGTGGAATACATTATACATCCTCTTTTACTTTAACGGCGAGGTAACGATCTGGCAGTGTTTGCAGATGGGATATTTTCCCTCCAAAATTGTTGGGGAAAAAATGTTAATCGGCAAAATGATTGGGGAACATATGTATGAGGGGATTTATGGGGGAACATTTTTTAAAAACTTGTTTATGGGGAGAAATATTTAAAATATTCAACTGGTGTTTGTGTGATAACACACGTGCCGTTAGGCTTCCAAGCTTTCCGTCAATTCACATTGACCCAGCTTCCGTATATTTGCATTGAATGCTTAAATGAATAACAACAACTTGTGATTGTGTCCACGTGAAGTGAGGCCTGGAGTTAAAGCACCGTTTCACGGCTTGCACAGCCGATCATCAGACTCCTTTATTAGGCGTTTTTCTTTTTTAGCCCCGAGCGGGGAACAGAGCGGGGCCCGAGAGATCAGAGCTCGCTCCGAGCTGAACATAACCTGAGCGCTCCGAGCTAATTAAGAAACAGAATTGGGCACTGAACTGTCATTAGATAATTTTTTTTCTATTAATTTTCAAAATAGTCAGGATTGCTTCTGAAATTGGTGTTTGTCAAGGATTGTTCCATTTAAATTATAATTTCTAGTAAATAAACTATGGAAAAAGCACAAATAATGAATGAAGTCAGCCGCGCTCAGCTTTTCGCTCGATGTGCTCGGTCATTTTCAATCGAGCTCATCGAGCGAACCCTGAGCTAGCTCAGAGATAAAAAAGAAATACAAATTTTGTGCTCAGAGCGCTCCGAGTTAAAAAAGTAACACAGTTCTTTTTTTGACAGCTCAGTGCCCCGCTCGGAGCTAAAAAAGAAAAACGCCTATTGTCGTGCTGGTCTATTAAATACAATTTTTATTTTGAAGATACAGTAGAAGCTCGATAAGATGAACGCATTAAAATCGAGGACGAGTAATTTTTTCTTAAGCGACCTTCCTTACGAAATATTTTCTTATAGGAAATTTTTTGTTCTAATCATGTTCCCTGATATTGACACATGTCGGACTCGCTGCTTTAGGAACAACCTGTGTAAAGCAACCTCCATTTTTGGCATCTCGCCTTTTTTTTAATGGTTTTCTATTCCCGAGGAGTTCACCGTACGCGATTTTATTAGGCTGCTTTTTTTAATTCCACAAATTATTGATTTTGAAACTCCAGATTACCTCGCGAGGCACTGATGCAATGTACCGTTTTTAGTTCCTGTAGACCGATGCCATCTTTTTCGCAAGAAAATTTCCTTTGAGCGTAAATTCAATTCAATTTCAATTTATTAACATTATTTAGTTTTGAGTTGTACAATAAGACACGGTCTTTTATAGTACAAACGGTAATTGCATCAATGTAAATTGAATTAATATTAATAAATAAGGCAAAAGTAACAAATGAGAAAAAGAATGATTATCAATAAAATACAAAAATTCAAGGTGAAAGGTAAAAATGGAGAAAATTGTAATTGTCTTGAAATATCTTTATTACTATTATTATCATCATTGCTGCGCTGAAAAGTATTTAAATATATTACATTTGAAGTTCTTGGAATTGCGAATCAGTTTAATATGTATAGGCAAGGAGTTTCAAAGCCTCGCAGAGTGGACGAAAAACATACGGAATGAATTTAAATATTTAAAAGGCGGAATATAGATATTAAGTGTTCTCTGAGATCGTGAAAAAGCTAATCTATTGTAAAGGTATCTCGGGGTTTTGCTATTTAGGAGTTTGTGAAAAATACGAGATTACGAGCATTTAAAAATTGATATAAAGTACAACCTAAGACATTTCTAGATAGAAGAGAGATTCGATCATATCTCTTCAGTCCATAAATGTATCTAACGGAATCATTAAAAGCTACTCGTAGTTTATACTGAGATAGAGAGTCCAAGTCACTGTATACTTCCTCAGCATACGTGATAATAGGTAAAATCAGAGCAATTACAAGTTTAGGACGAGTTTCTTTAGGAATAAAACTAGCAGACAGCCAACGTTTTCTAAGACAGCCATAAACGCGGCCAACAACAAAATTAACGTGATCATAAGACGATAAGGTACGGTTCAGTTTGAAACCTAAGCAAGTAACTGTATTAGCGTAACTAATGATACCATTTGAGATATATAAATTCGGCAAGATGTTTTTGTCAATTAGCTTATTGGCAATTGCAATAATCTGAGATTTTGTCGGATTTAAAACAAGTCCATTAACAACGGACCATCTAAAAATCGCTGACAAGTCATCATTATATTTACTTGCAAGATGACGGACATCACAAAGAGGACGCGACAAGCACAATTGAACATCATCAGCATAAAGGTAGGTAGTCACGTATTTACAAACTGTTGGAAGATCATTAATAAACATACAAAACAAAATTGGGCCAAGAATTGAACCTTGAGGAACGCCCTTAGTGATAGATTTGAATGAGGAGGACTTACCTCCAGCAATTACTTTTTGTTGCCTGTTACCCAGAAAACTCTCAATTACCATAGTAGCACTAGGGCTAAAATGGAAAAAATATCGCAACTTCCAGCACAACAGTTCATGATTAACCGAATCAAAAGCCTTGGAAAAATCAAGCAGACAGAGAAAAGTAACATGGCGCTTATCAATATTTAACCTTATATCATTTATATTAACAATTGCTGTAGAACAGCTATGACCTTCTCTAAAACCAGACTGAAGTTGATGAAGTAAGGAGTTACTTTGAAGGTAATGAGAAATTTGCCTCGCGATTACTTTTTCAAGTACCTTTGATAGGCAAGGTAATATACTAATTGGCCTAAAATCCTCAGCCGATTTGGCGTTACGCTTTTTAGCAACAGGTAAAACCCTGCAGATTTCCAAACTTCAGGAAAAGTTCCTGACATTAAACAGAAGTTAGTTAATTGTGTGAGATGACTAATGATGTGTGGTAGAATCAATTTAATGAATTTAAGCGGTATCCTATCCTCACCAATAGCATTAGACTTAATTGTCGCCATAATGCATATAACATCAGACTCGGATACAGAAACGAACTGTAGCTCTGGCGATGGGTTCCTTGAACTGATAAGAGGGGTATTTATATGACACCCTTGGTCAACACCAGAGAGAAAATGGTCATTCAACACATCAGGTTCAACCTCGCAAACAGCACATTTGTCATTATTAATGCCAAGCTCACGTAGATTTTTCCAAAGAACCTTAGATGGAAGCGAAGCATTAAGCTTAGCACTAAAGTAGCTGCGTTTAGAAGCTCGCGTAACACTTGCAGCATTATTACGGGCAGATTTATACAAATTCCAAGTATATGTATTCGGCAATCTCTTCCATCTGCTATAGGACCTATTTCTGCACTTAATAGCATTAATAACAGCAGGTGTAAACCATGGACAGTTCTTGTTACTAATTTTAATAGTTTTCGTAGGCACAATGTTTTCATACAATTGTGCCACTATGGAGTGGAAACAGTATATTTAAACTCCCAAGCCCTCTCTCATGATATCCTCTCCTTGACGGAAACATGACTTAATGCCGGAATCTTAGACACGGAACTCTTCAATCATGAATTCTCCGTATTCAGAAACGATCGTCATCAAAATGACCTGAAAGCGCTTGGAGGAGGTGTCCTGATTGCTGTTCGTTCCAACCTTGAGTCACGAAAGATTGACTTTCCATTTCCACTAACAAGCATTTATATGTTGTTAATGCGTACATTCCATCGTATCGTCTGTGTTCCTTGTATTCGGAACTTTCTATGGCACTAGACCATATTTTTGACATATCTTGTTGTGACAGCACTGTCTTACTTATAGGCGACTTCAATCTACCACATATTGGATGGGAACCTTCTGAGGATGATTCTCATCTCATCCCATCCTTTGACTCTGCCCAACAAGAGCTCGCTTTACTGGACAACATCTTGTCTTTTGACTAACAGCAAACTAGCTGTATAAAAAATTTCAAAAATCGAACTCTCGATCTTGTTTTTTCTTCTGACTCTGTTAGTACTGTGGTTCTGGAATCCCACTTCAGTATAACTAACATAGATAATAAACATCCACCATTGGATGTATTTATTGAATTAGGCGCACATTTGTACGAAAATAGTAATTCGTATGATCGTTTGCAATCTTTTGACTTTCGGAAAGCTAATTTTCAAAGGCTTTCTGATGAAATTTCCAGCTTTAATTTTAATCTTACTGCGTTTTCTAATATTGAAGATGCAGTAGTTTCCTTTTATTCTTTGATGGATAACTGCATGAAAAAAGTGATTCCTGTGAAATCCTCTAGGAATCTGAAAACGTCCCATCCTTGGTACACTAAAGAGCTCAAATCAATACGAAACAGACGTAATAGGGCTTGGAAGAACTATTTAAAAAGTCTCCGCCATTCAGATCTTGAGCTCTATCTTACACTATTCAACGAATTCAAATCTTTATCCTGCAACTTATATATTGACTATATAAGTAAAATGGAATGCTCTCTAAAATTGGACCCCAAACTTTTTTGGGGATTTGTTAATTCTAAGAAAAAAACCGATGGTTATCCATCGAAACTTGCTTACAATAGCTCTACAACTGCTGATTCGCTAGATGCAAGCAATATGTTTGCAGATTATTTCAGTAAGTCGTTTAGGGTGACCCCTCTTCACATAGATGAGCAATATCCCAAATAAGTTTAAGTAGCTTCTCATTTGAGTTGGAAACAATTTTAAAATTTATTTCTTCTTCTCTGAAGAATGATTATTCATCATCATCATTCATCATATTTCAAAGCTTTCGTGTATCCCTAAGCTTTTTGAACAAATTGTTTGCGAAAAGTTAATATTTCTTTGTCGCAATTTAATTTGTAATGAACAGCATGTATTTGTAAGAAACAGATTCACTGTCACTAATCTGTTAAGTTTCTTGTATGTTTGTACTAATGCCTTGGAGAATAAGGACGAAATGGATTGCATATACACTGACTTCTCTAAAGCTTTCGACCAGCTGTCCCATGAAATAATCGAGTTTAAACTCAGGGCTTTTGGTTTCGCACCAAGTTTATTAAAATGGGTTAATTCATACCTTAGATCAAGGGTTTATCAAGTCAAATTTAGAGGATCGCTATCTGTATCTTTTACAGCTCAGTCTGGAGTTCCCCAAGGTAGTCACCTCGGACCAATTCTATTTATACTAGCCATTAATGATGTTAAAGCATGTATAAATCACAGTAATATCCTGATCTATGCTGATGATATGAAAATATTTAAATCTATCACTAGTCAGCAAGATAGAATTTTTCTTCAATCTGACATAATAGCTTCGCCCATTGGTGTGATAAAAACGGTTTATCCCTGAAATAGATGCACCTGACTTGCTGTCATCTATTGGCTTTAATTTTCGGTGTGGTGCCCATAATTTACGTAGTGTTGATTTATTGTTTAGCCCCCATCATAGAACGAATTATGGGAGACATGAGCCTATTAGTCGCATGAGTAGAATCTATAATATAAATGATCATGTGATTGACTTGCATGTTAGTAAAATTAAGCTGAAAAATGTTTTGCGCAATAATACCTTAATGTCTTAATTTATTTGCATGATTTGTGTTTGTGTTAGTATTTTATAGGTACATAATTATTGTATTTTTAATTGTTTTGTCCTTACTAACACCTGCACTAAATGATGAGCCTGTGGGAGCACTTTTAGTGCCGGCAAATTTCTGCTCGTGATAGTTGCTTGCTTTAAGCACTCCACGACCACGACACAGAACTGATAGTGTATTAAAAAAAAAATATATCCCCATGGTGCTAGAGATATTCCTCTTTCAAGGGTAAAGGGAGCACAACGAACGCGATTAAGGAAAAAAAAAACTTTACTCAAACCCACACTAAAATTGAGTGCCGTTACCTTTTCGACGGTAATCAGAGTAAGAAAATATACTTAAACGGAGCATAACGAAAGCACAATAATAAAAGCGTTCATCTTTTCGAACCCTCCAATTTGACCCGGCCATCTTTTGGAACTCTCTAATGAAAAAAATATTGCTGTCATCTGTATACGTAAATAAAGGGTGTGCAAATTTGACGTATCATTTTAAATTGGCCGCCACTTTTTTCGACAGAAGACAGCATTGTGTTTTTTGAAGCATTAAATTCTACTCTATTGGTTGAACCCCAGTGGACTATGCTGTCAAGATCAGAACAACATTACGTTGCCAATCCAGTTCCACACTCGAAGATGAGTGGTGTAAGGAGGTACTGGCCTAATATCAGCGAAAGAATGGATTAGATTAGAAGTAACAGACAGAAGATCATTTTTTAAAAATGAGAAAAAGTGTCGGAGACAAAACGGAGCCCTGGGGGAACAATGGCATTTATTTGATGAGTTGCATATTTGAAACCATTGACCACATCGAGCAAATGGACAATAATGCTCCAGCGAAGAGAATCTTCGACTTCCGCCCCCAGGTTCGAGACGACATGGAAGACCGAACCTCCATTTTATGGACCAAGCCATCGCGGATGCTAGAGCACTTAGTCTAGACAACTGGAAGCAGTGTGCCTGGCATCGCCGAGGATGGAAGGCGGCAGTGTCTCAGGCAGACACTCTCTACGGGTCGGGAGCCCCTTAATGAATGATGAAATATTTCCTTAAAAAAAGGCCAATGGCAATTCTATTTTTATAGAGAAGATAATGATTTATTTTAAAAAATAATCTAC
Source organism: Portevinia maculata (assembly GCA_949715645.1). Classification (NCBI taxonomy): domain Eukaryota; kingdom Metazoa; phylum Arthropoda; class Insecta; order Diptera; family Syrphidae; genus Portevinia; species Portevinia maculata. The sequence continues at coordinate 115,474,323 of OX454528.1, read as the reverse complement.
CTACTTAATAAATTCTGTTGCAAAAAATGTATTAGGTACGAGTATATAGTTTTTTGGAAGATGTTGTTTAAAGTTTTTTTTGTTGATAATGAGAGTTTAGTATTCGTATTCACCCCATGAAGGCACAATTTGTTTTTTTAACTTTTACTGAGTAAAAAATTTATGGGGTTTATTTTGCAGGGCAAATATTTCAAACCCAGGGGAAGTTTGAAAATTGCATCGGCAGCAATGTGATCTGGTTAGAGGAATCATATCAATCGCAAATTACTACATTTCTACTTGTCTGCCTGTAAGGTTCGCCGAGTTCATCTGTGCTTACTAGCGTTGCCAGACGTCCCGGTTTGCCCGGGACGTCCGGATTTAGGACATAATTTCGGTTGTCCCGCCGGGACAGCTTTCATCCCGGGTTTTGACTCAAATTCAGAAAAAAAAAGTGCAAACATCTTTTATTGTTTACAACACACACTGACTACATTGCAATTTGGCCTGTATGTATGAAGAATTTCAAATCATAGGAAAGTCCTTAGAAGTTATTTTGGAACTCAGTAATAAAGACATCAGCTCTTTCACAATGGAACAACATTTTTCAAAGTTTTCTATTGGACGAAATACCAAATATATTTAAAATAATTTGCTTTTTGTTTAGTGTTCCTAGTTCTAATTGTTTTGCGGAAAATGTGTTTTCGCAGATGTTTCTGATGTGACAAATAAATGTTTACCAGATTTGACAAAAGCCTACTTACGACTTTTAACTTTGATTACTCGTGTTCGAAATTTTACAATTTAAAAAAAATAATCCTAAAATGATTAAATTTGCTAAAAGTACCTAAAATATATAAAGTAAGTTAATATTACGATAACAAAGAGACTGAATATGTGTATATAAGATATTATGTTTAACAACATAACTTTAAAAAAATATTAAGCGTTTATAATTTTAGATTTAATATGAATTAATTTAATAGCATTTGTTTTTATTTTCTATGAATTTTATTTTGTGCGCATTCTTTTATTTTATTATAAATATATAGAATTATAGATATTTGGATTTATGTTTCACAATGGGATTTTATGAACTAAAAAATCAGTCACTCATTTAAATAAAAAAACAAACAAATATTTTTACTTAGGTATATTGTAAGTTTTTATTTTGTCCCGGGAGAAATTTGGAAATCCCGGTTATTTCTATATTTTGCCCGTCCAGTTGCGAGCAAAATCTGGCAACCCTAGTGCTTACTGTGATTCGCAGATAGTGGAGCAACGTCTTGCCAGTTCGTATGCGCTGTCATTTCCCTCAATGGAAAGGAAACCAGAGGAGAGCGATCTTGAAGCAACGGCTAGCCCGGGCCAGTATCTCCCTACATACATCAACTATCTTCGACGCAGTCTTGGCTGAATCAAGAGCCTTAATCGCGGTCCATGAATATGGTATGTTGTGTTTGGTTCTCGCCTTCATCATAAGTAACCTACACGTATTTCTTTGGGCCTTCGCTTTCAAGACTCTGGATGAGTTGGGGAGGCGGAAGGAGTTAGATATGTTTATACTACTGGATAGCGAGCGTAGGATCTTGCTATATACGAAAGGTTTAGTGGACTAACAGCCAGTTTCTTTTAGTCTCACTGCTCTACAGGACACTATGATTTTGAAATGCAAGTCAAGGGGTAGAATGATAAGAATCATGGTCAGCGTTTCAGTCGGGCTTTATTCCTGTGGTTCCGATTCCAGCCGTTCATTGGACTCTGATCAATTTGGCAATCTTGTAGGCTTAACATTTAACAGGCCACCATGCAAGGAACCCATATGTGCGGATAGAACATACCACGGCTGTGTACACTAGGAGAATCATATATGGCTTAAGTCTCGATTTTTTGTCAAAAGTTTTATTACAGGCGTAAAAAGCTATGCCAGTTGTTCTCACTCGGTGTTCAATATTTAGCTTCCAGTTACTTTAGGGTCTAACGTGACTCTCTTTGGTTCTAGAAGATAGAGATGATTGATTGAATCTTAAGACGGGAAGTCTGAAAGTTCGTATTTTGGTTTTGGTGGTGAAAAACACGCAGGACACACCTTGTAGCCCAAGCGCTTATCTTACCTACAGTCTTGGAATACCATACTAATTGTTTATTTTAGTTCAGCCCAGGAAAAATTGCGACTTGCATTCAAATAGAACACAATCCTCTTTCCAAATATGTATATGTCCAATATCAAGAGACACAGCTTTCCATGCAAAAAAAAACTGGAGAGAGACACTAACTATTGATATTGAACGAACTATACAAGCTAGCTAAAATTTGTTCTGAGTTCTGAGTTTAGTCATTACAAGCTTCATTACTTGCTTTTTGCTTTGTGATGGGACTCCATCTTCAATTAAATGAAAAAGGTGCTACATGCCCTGTCCCAGATTCCATGTCTGATGTAATAACATCGGCATTTCGAGGCAATTAATATTAAACTTTTTTTTTTCTATCGTACGTGTTTTAACTTAATAAAAAATCTTTTGCTTTCCAACAGATTCAAACAATCAGAACTATTTAGCAGCATTCTAGAGAACCAAAAATCCAATAAATGATGTCATTTCAATAAAAAAAAAACGAAACAAATTGAGTTTATTCCATAAAAGAAAAACAAAGCTAGACATCATCATCTTTAAACGAATAAACATAGTCATCAGAACTGTCATCGAAAACAACAACATGCCGGCAAACATCCCAGCAAAAGGCAATATTCGGCGCCAAGCAAACGTTAATCAATGACCTAGCCTATCTCACATCTGTTTACTAGTCACGATTAAATATTAAGTAAATAAATTTTATTTATAAAGTGCATATTATTTGCTCTTGCATTTGCGAAAAAAAAAATTACTCGACCTTACCTCATTTTAGCGCCGAACAAAAGCTGCCTCTTTAGATCTCACTTTGCTATTTTTACACTCGGGGAATTTAATTTCATTCGGTGAATTTATTTACTCTTTCACAAACACCCAACCGCTGCACTGGGAATATAAACAAATGTATTTAACAAAAAATGTACGTGTTAGGTGAAAACAAATTGATTTGTTTCCTTTGTTTTGTAATGGAAACTACTTTTATTAGGTCAGAAGAATGGAAGACGTGAGAGGGACTCTAACTCTACTACGTTGTAAGTTTACCGGCTTCGGATTCAAAACGAATTACCATATGGGTATGGAGTAGGTTTGTAAGCACTGTACTCCGATGTCGATGAGAGTTGAAAGCGTACTGAAATGCTTGAGAATCGGATTGTATACTGTTGAGGCAAATCTTGTTCACTGGTTCAGCTGGGCTGGTTGCGTGCAGATCTCGATAATGATGACGTTTGTCAACTTGGAAATTCTAAACTTTGTGCTCGTTTTAAAAAAAGTGCTCAGCAGCTGTTAATCCATAACTGAGTGAAATGCCGAGATGAAAAAGTTTTAGTTAAATTTGCTCAAAAAGCTTTCATAACACAAACCCAAAATAGGGGAATGAATGCCCCTAACATTGGAGATAGAGGTTTCTGTGTTGTACACATTTTTAGAAAAGGTGCAAGTACCATAATGTTATTGGGCGCGTTCAATTTGCAAGGCAACTACAAGTCCCTACTATTTTACGAGTACCTTTCCTCATTGATCAAAAATCTCACGTGACCATCGTTTGGCAAGTGATAGAAATTTAATTAGTAGGGAACTTGCAGTTGCCTTGCAAATTGAACGCGCCAATTGTCACATCATTTCCTTTCTTTGACTTTTTCCGTAATTTTTAGATCCGCGATTTATGTTTGTGGTTAGTTTACTGTATTTGCATTCCCATCCCAATAGAAAGAAGTGCGATGTCATATGTCAGTGTCGGTATTATTTATTTTCTTTCGAACTACAATTGAATTTATTATTCCAGAAATGGCATCGCTTAGGTTAGTTTCTCTTGCATTAAGCTGAATTAAAACTGCAAAAAAGTTGCAACCGATGAAGTCGAAACTTCTAATCGTGGACCGGAATTCGAGGATTTTATTGCTACAAATTCATGCTGAAAATCGAATGACCAAATAATTGATATAAATAATATATTTATTTTTCTGAAATTTTTTGAGTTTCTTAGGAATATAGGTTATGTAATACTTTATTGTTTTGTTCGATTGTTTAGTCACATAATTTTTGTAAAATGAAAGATTATTTCATTTATTTTCCCAATGTTTCAACGAGGGTTCTCTCAAGTTTATCATTAATTCCAAACATTTCTTTATTCGCGAACAAGAGGTTTTGGTATCAAATGACGTAATATCAGTATCCACCTGGCAGTTGGCATATTAAGAATTAAGTGCGATGTCATAAAGAACAGCACAGATCTTAGCCAAAACAAAGTCGTTAACATCTTGAACTTTTGCATCAAGGAGTCAACTATCTGCAGCAGAAGCATTAAGTGTATAGACAGATCGACGGTTTACCAATGGGCAACACACTTTCTTCAAACATAGTCGATTTAGTTCCCGTCCATCTGCTGGATGAGTGTTGTTTAAAGTGACTAGAAAACCACGATTTAATGCAAGGTATTTAGATGACCTCTTCGCGGTTTTTGGCTACCGAAGTTTCGATACTTTGGTGCAATGCCTTAACGCGCTTAATCCTTAGATTCAATTCACACTCAAGAAAAAAAAAAGAAGGGCGATGGCCTTTTTGGACGTCAAAGTTTATCGTGAAAAGAAGAAATCTCCTTCAATTGGTACCAGGAGAAAACATCGGCATCAGAAGATTAGATAACTTTCGGTCAAATCAACCGAAACATGTTATCATTAACCACTGCTAGCAACCTTATCAGAAAGGTCTTTGAGGTGAGTGATGAAAAGTCATACCAACGAGAAAATTGTCACACGTACTTTGAAGGACAAACGTTTTCCCGGAGAAGTCATTCGAAGCCCGTTTCTCCGACGCCGCCGTAGGACATTTCCGCATGAAGAGAAAGTGAGGAGAACAGGGACTTACAGAAGTTTTGTCAGTGTCCCAAAACTTGCTGAAAGTTTCAAAAAGATCATCGCCAACACCACCAAGGACATCGATCTGGCGTACAAGTCTTGTCACACTCTTGCGACTTTGTTCTCCAAACCTAAAGTTAGAACTGAAAAAGGAAAATGTACTGACGTAGTGTACAAAATAAACTGTCAAGGAAATTACTAGGAACCTTGAAATCGTTGCTTCGTTGGTGCAACACAACAATTCCTTTAACAACGGATTTAAAACCACAAATCTGACATAAAGTCAGGCAATCCAAATAACACAGCGCTAGCCAGCCACACCATTAAAACAAACCATACACCAGACAAACAGAACATTTCCGCAGTTTTTTGTTCACTCATATCCGCAAAATAATAAACAAACAGTTAAGGACAAAACTTTAAGACATCGAAGTGATAACCTATTTCAGCTTATTTATTTATTTTTATTGTTTTGCCTTTTTCACATTAACTAAATGTCCCAATCGTCTTAATTTCTTTTTAAACTTAACGATTTGTTTGTTTACTTAGTGTTCACTTTTATTTTGTTGATGTACGTTAAATAAAGATTCCCCTGAAGAAGATGGCAAACCCCGCCGAAACGTTGGAAAAGTAAATGAAATAAACTTTAATTTGCAAGAATTATATGACCAAACATCTGAACAAAACAATAGAGTATGTATTAAAATTTCAATTGGTAAACAAATCACACATTGAGATTATAGGTAATGTAAATATTGTTTTGTTTTAATTTTCTGTGAAGCGATACATTAATACTTTTATAGGCTGGATTTGTATATTTCAGAAACTTTCATTTCAACGTTATGTGGTGGTGTGTCATAAGTTCGTGGTGTGTCATAAGTTCGGACTCTCCAGTAATTATAAATCATGCCTTGTTATTACTGCATAATGTTCCTTATAGTACGCCCTCCATGTTGGGGGTTGTGCCGTCGGGGTAACTTCCCTACCACGTAAAAAAGCTAGTTATGAGAGATACACAACGTTGGATATGGAAACACCTCATTTAAGATTACGACCCAGAACGTCAATGTACTATGTAAAGGCCCTTTTAGACGATCAGTTATCAGTTCAGTTGTCAGTTCAGTTAAAAAAAAAACAGTGCATTTAGACGTCAGTCCGGTGTTCAGTTGAGCTTTCATTTTACTTGTGAGCAGTCGAAAGTCAGAAGACATACGGGTACATTGCGTAATGGACGATGAAAGCCTAATTACAATAGCTATAGTTTTGTCGCTTAATAAATCAAAAAGAAGGAAGAAATAGAGCAAAGATTGGTACCTACTTAAAAAGACGAACGCTATCGCACGTAAATTTAATGAGCAATCTTTTCACTTTTCTTCCATAAACATGGACACGCGCGATAAATTTCAATGAAATCGACCATATTATCACTCCGTTTCGACATATTGAAAAAAAAACAGGAACTCCAAAATGTTGATTCACCGCCAACTGCAATTGAAATGATGACTGAACTGACAACTGAACTGAAACGTATTTACACATCAGTTTAACTGATAACTGAACTAAACAACAAATGGGAATTCCATCAGTTTCAGTTTCAGCTAAACGCCATCTGACATCTTAACTGATAGCTCAACTGAAACTGAAACTGAAACGATCGTCTAAATGAGGCTTAAGGTAGATCTTACCGCCAGGGCCAGACCCGCCATATGTGCAAAGTGTGCAAATGCACAGGGCGCTGATCCCGATTGGGGCACCTTTAAAACTATTAAAAAACAAAAAAAACCAAATATATTATAATGCTACATACCTATTTTGTTTTCCTATTTCGCCCACCAGATGCTTTTTTTAAAATATGAACAAATTAGTTATTTAAATTAATACTTCAAATAAATAATTTTATAAAGATATAAAATTATTAATAACAATTTATATTCCATACACTACTAATACTGAAACTAACGTCAACTATGTGCTGATTTTAAACTTGCGATTGGTTTCTGCACAGAGAGTGTATAGTATATGCATAAACTTTAACACCATCACAGGCATCAGATACATATCCCGTTTACATGAGAGATTCAATCTAAATTCAATCCGAATTGAATTCCATGTAAACACCGATTGAGGGATTGAAAGATTCACTCAATCCGATCACAAAATTTTCTGTGATTGGATTGAAAATCAGCATGTAAACGCGAATTGAAAGATCGAGATAGGCAAGTGAGAGAGTGTTTGTGCGCCCTTTTTGTTTTCCTTTGCTGTGTTCTTTGACTGGGATTTTTGTCCCCACTAACACAAGGCTATGTACAAAACACGTATTTAGTAGGAGGTGTGAAACTGAATTCTACTCAATTTAATCTCTCTATTCGGTGAGAGCGAAAACCCGCCTCAAACATCAATTCAGTTTCAATTCGATCTTTCGATTCGGTCATGTAAACGTAGGTACCTACTAACACACATTTAAAGCTGTCCGTGTTGCTGATCTTAAACTCGCACACTGTTTTCTTTTTTTCTGCATAGAATGTTGCAACTATTAACTCAAACACACCATAGAGATACAGGAAAAATACGCTACAACAGTGTACTGAATTTAAACTCGCACACGATGTTATTTTGTAGGCAATTTCATAGGAACACTAGCCGCGTTTTATTATCCCAATGATCTTGATACGGATCCGATCTGATAATAAAACGATCTGGATCATCAGTGGCAAGTTGTGGCAACAGTTGTTTTTAACACATAACAGACGATACCAGGTATTTCAAGTTTCGATTGGCACTCAGCCATATTGCAAATATAGGGTACAATGTGACGTCACAATATGATCGCTTGTTGTGTCGGGGGTGTTGCCATTTGAATACAAATCAACATACATTTTGCACTCAATATTTTTTTTTAAGAAACTATGTTCAAATGTTATGTTCAAATATGCAACATATTAACAGTATTGTACTGCTAATATTTCCATTAATTTTTGTGTATTATATTACGAAGCAAAACGTCTCAAAAGTCGCAGTGGTAAATTATTCGAATATGAAAATATGCTAATTGATTTTTTGTGTTATTAATAGTGTTTCATATTTTGGTCTGGCAATATTATTGTGTTCCTATAATTTCCTATAATTTAAATAAGCAACGCCACGAAAAAACAGGTAGTGAGTTTTGTAATTACATTTTGGATCACGATTAATGATCCCGATAAATAGCAAGATCCTGTGTTGTTTTTGTTTTACGTATTAAATTGATCCAGATCTAGATCCGCATGGATAATAAAACACAGCTTCTGTCTCACTTGATAAGAAACAGGTAGTTTCTTGATTTAATTTTACGATATTTTTAAAATCCTTGGATAATCTGGGAAAACCCAAATTCTATATGAAAGAAAACTATATTATGTTTAAATTGAAAAAAAATTGGGATTAAGTAGATAAATTACATTTTAGTTATGCTTTTTCCAATAAGGTAAAAAAAAGGTGTGAGCCAGGCTGCCCTCACGGTATAGTTGATGTGTAAACATGTAGGCTCGTCAGTGTTGCATGTGGAAATATCACAGAGGTTGTGGTTTTGATAAACAAGAGATTTGGGTATTGTATTGAAATAAAACCATGATATATATTTAATGTCAACGACAAAATTTATTTAATGTTTGACCGAACAAATAATTGGTTTGTGAAAGCTGAAGTAGGAGACGTACACCGTCGACTCAAGTGTGTCGATGTACCGGGAAAATATAGCATCGATTGTCGTTTAAGTGACATTCTTAAATCGGCCATCGGTTACCGAAGTACAAATCGATATTTTTCCTCTTACCTTCAACTGATGTACAACAAACTACAACCTATACAACCTCAATTATTCAAAACAAATCTACTTCCACACAACTTTCCGGTGTTTCGTAAGGACAGAATAATCTCTAAAATTGAACATACTGTTACATCCAGGCTAGGATTCGAAAAGATAAAACGTAATTCTATTTAATTAATCTTTATTAGTTCTCTAACAATATCTTTTACTTCTTGATTATTATTCTAATAATTCACTTATTTAATTCAACTATTCACTTTCACAATTAATCACTTTAAATACACAAACACTTTTGTCTTACTGGATACTTATACTTTTTCTCTATACTTTTCACTACTGTCATCTATCGTACTTCTTTATCGCGGTTCACAACTCGAATGTCTTGGGTGCTCCTGCGACATCTATTTATATCTCCTAGTGACACCTCTCGAAATTTCCAGATTCGTTGAGAAGGTTCGTTAAGTTCAGAAGGTTCGAGAACAACATACCAAGTTATACCACAGCTACTCAAACTGCTATTCCAATGCTGCCAAAATCGGTAATATGGCCACTTTCTACTAGATGGCGTAGTTGACTAATTAATGACACAGTTCAAGCAAACATGCAACAATATCCCCCTCTTAAACTTGTTCGTCCCGAACAAGCACGTCAATATTTTCGCCATGGTAGCGATGGAGACGATCCACATGGACAACTTTTAGCTTGCCTCTTCCTCGCTGGATCCGGTAGACAACATCGTTGATGCGCTTCACTATCTTATAGGGTCCTTCCCAATCCTGCTGTAGTTTAGGTGACATACCTTTTCGGCGATGAGGGTTGTATAGCCATACCAGATCTCCTTCCTGGAATCCTGTGGTGGTCGCTTTTGTATCGTACCTCGTCTTCATGCGGTCGCTGGATATCCGAATCTTATCTCTAGTTTTCCGATGAATTTTTCTGATGATTTCTCTGAGATCCGCCACATAATCATCTTCATTCGTTGCTTCATCAGTCGGAGATCCAAACATCAATTCACTAGGTAACCGGATGGTTCGACCAAAAAGGATTTCGGATGGAGTATGTCCTGTTGTGTTATGAACTGCGCTTCGATAAGCTAATAGGAACATGGGGATGTGCTTGTCCCAGTCCCGCTGGCAGTCGCCAACAACCTTAGAAAGGTGTTCGTTTAAGGTTCTATTGAAGCGTTCCACCATTCCGTCCGATTGTGGATGAAGCGGGGTTGTTCTTGTCTTCTTAATCGCTAGTAGCTGGCATACTCCTTGAAAGATCTTCGACTCGAAGTTGCGGCCTTGGTCCGAGTGCAATTCCATTGGTACGCCAAATCTGCTTACCCAGTTGTGGACAATCTGTTCTACCACGGTTTTAGCTTCTTGGTTAGGTATAGCAAAGGCTTCAGGCCATTTAGTGAAGTAGTCCATCACTACGAGGATATAGCGGTTTCCACTGTTGGTTTCTGGAAACGGTCCTGCGATGTCAACTGCAATCCTTTCAAAGGGCGCTCCAACGTTGTATTGATGCATCTTGCCTTGCATTTTTACTCTCGGGCCTTTACTGGCTGCGCAAGCGGCGCATTTTCGGCACCAGTTTTCGACATCGTCTCTTGCGTGGATCCAGTAAAAGTGTTCTCGCACTTTTTCCAGTGTCTTATTTACTCCCAAGTGACCTCCGGACACTCCATCATGTAGTTCCCTAAGTACTTCGTTGACTTTCGATCTGGGTACCACAAGTTGCATCACGGCTGATGTTCCATCCGAACTTTCCCATTTTCTTTTCAAAATGCCATCCTGGACATGAAGTGAGTCCCATTGTGTCAAGTATGCCTTCAATTCCGGACTCCTATTGGAGATCTGCTGCCAGTCCGGCTTGCCCTCATGTTCCTTCCAGGCGAGAATCGGCTCGATATCCGGATCTTCCTGTTGAGCATTCCGGATCTCCCGTGCACTCCAGCCGCTAATGGGCTCAGCTCTCAACCGTTGGACTGACACTTTATCTTTTTCCTCCTGGCGTACGCAATGTTTACAATCAGCCTTGCAGGGTCGCCGGGAGAGGGCATCTGCGTTGGAGTGAAGAGTTCCCTTTCGGTGCTGTATCTCGTAGTCATACATCTGCAGCCGCTCAATCCACCTCGCGACTTGTCCTTCAGGGTTCTTAAACTGCAGCAGCCACTTTAGAGACGCATGATCTGTACGCAGGATGAATTTCTGCCCATATAAGTACTTGTGGAAGTGCTTTGTTGCCAGGATCAAAGCCAGGAGTTCCCGCCTGGTCACGCAATAGTTCCTCTCCGGCTTGGATAGCACTTTACTGAAGTAGGAAACTACTCTCTCTTGGCCATCATGGATCTGCGAAAGAACGGCTCCGATCCCAACATTACTAGCGTCGGCATCTACAATAAATGTCTTTCCTGGAGTAGGGTACGCTAGAATTGAAGCATCACACAGTTGGTGTTTGAGACTCTTGAAACTCGCTTCGCATTCACCTGACCATTTAAATGGTTTTCCCTTTTCCGTCAGTTGATGCAAGCTCTTTGCGATCCTTGCGAAGTCCTTCACAAACCGTCTGTAGTAAGTTGCAAGTCCCAGGAAGCTTCTCAGTTGGTGTTTGTCTTTGGGAACGGGCCAATTTTTCACCGTATCGACCTTCTCTGGGTCAGTCCTTACTCCCTCGGACGAGATGATGTGCCCCAGATATTTTACCTCAGATCTAAAGAGATCACACTTTTTCGGGTTAAGCTTTAATTGTGCACTTCGTAGTCTCTGGAACACTTCCTTCAAGTTATCTCGATGTTCTTCAAACGTTTTTCCAACCACGATGACATCGTCCAAGTAGACCAAACACGTTTTCCATGTTAGCCCCAACAAAACACGCTCCATTAGTCGCTCAAAGGTTGCCGGCGCGTTACACAGTCCAAATGGCATTACTGTGAATTGCCAGAGCCCGTTTCCTGCTGTGAAAGCTGTTTTCTCACGGTCTTCCGGATGTATCTGCACTTGCCAGTAGCCACTCTTCAGATCTAGAGTGGAAAACCATCGAGCTCCGGACAGTGTATCCAGCGTATCGTCAATCCTTGGTAGAGGGTAGCTATCCTTTTTGGTGGCATTATTCAGTTGGCGATAGTCTACACAGAACCGAGTGCTGCCATCTTTCTTTTTGACTAGGACAATTGGAGATGCCCATGGGCTTTTAGAGCATTCGATTACTCCTTCCTTCTCCATCGTCGACACCATCTCTGCAACCTCCGTCTGCTTAGCCAATGGTAGTCGTCTGGGAGGCTGACGAATCGGTCTCGCATCTCCAGTGTCTATCCGGTGTTGTACAAGGTGTGTTCGGCCATACTCGCAGTCCCGCGAAGCGAATATATCAGCAAACTCGTTGATGAGGTTCCCTGCCATGGCTTGCTGCTCCCGATTCAGATCGCAGTGCTGGAATAAAGTTCGTTTGACCTCAGTCATTCCCATTAGTGAACGAGGCTTCGCAACACCTTCCTGTGATAGTTTCGTGATGGCAGTAACCGGTACACACTTTCCAACCACCTCACCTTGCTTCAATTTGACGCTTTTGTGTTCCGCATTAAGAACTCGTACGGGAACCATATTGTTCTTCGGCTCGACAAGCATTTTTCCAACCACGCAATTTCGGCAGTGGTTGTCTTCTGGCTCGACTAGAAAGAATCGGTGGGCCCCAGGATCACCTTCCAGCTTTGTCCAAATCAGTGTCTCTGAAGAAGGTGGTAGGACCTCGTCCTTACTAATGACTGTCCTCAGGGATGCGACGTTCTCGTTCCCGTACACCATCGGAATTTCTACGTTTCGATACTTGAGTACTTGCATACCAATGTCCAATACTACATCATGCGCCTTCATGAAATCGATTCCAATGATGCATTCGTCACATATATCGGCTACTAGGAAAGCGTGGGAGAATACTAATCCTGCCAAATTTATTGTTAGTATGACCTCTCCATACACTTTCGCTGTCGCTCCTGTTGCTGTTTTCAGACAGTAATTGCTGGTGTTGTGCAGCCAAGACTGACGGACGATGTCCCTCCTTATGATGGAAGCGGTGGCACCGGTGTCGATGGTTGCCACGCACTTATTTTGTCCGATATAGGCTTCCATTGTTAGACTCTGGTTTCCTCGTTTGGTTTGGGAGACTTGAATTGTGGTCCTGGGGTCGTCGATTCCGGAAACCAACTTCTGCCCCACGAAGCTGGTCCTTACACGTTTCCCGACTGCTGGTTATGCGGAGCTATATCTGCAGAATGGTTGTTATCCCTGCCAGATGCTTCTTCTTTGCCCCTCCTAGGCCCGCAATGCGGACAACTGCCTCGTCTGGGTGGAGCTCTGCACTGTCTCTGTAGGTGCCCTATTTTGTTGCAGTTCCAGCAGCGCATTTGACCTCTGTTATCTCTGCTCCGGTCTACGATGTCTGCTCTTTGACATGAACATTCAACGGCTGTCATTTCCCTTACGCGGTGGAATACATGCGATGCCTGATCAGCAGCTTGCATTGTCAAGGCAAATGCTAGGGCCTCAGCGAGAGTTCTCTTTCCAGCCATTCTTACGGCCATTTGCAGTTGTCTATCTTCAATGGCTTGGATAAACGCCTCCACAGCCATTTCATTGATGAGAACCTCACCAGCATTAGGATATGACAAATGTGCCAGACGTTCGATATCTGCTTGCAGCTGTTGAAGTGTTTCTCCCCGCTTCTGGACTCTACTGCGTAGCTGGACCCTGTACACTTGCTGCATATGCTCATCACCGAAGCGCATCTCTATAGCCTTGACCAGGGCGTCGTAGTCGTGTTGCTTCTCTTCTGAGACGGTTTGGAGTAACTCCGCAGCTGTACCTCTTAGTGCGAGCATTAGCGCAATCGACTTTTCCTCGTTGTCCCAGCTGTTCGCCATTGCAGCTGCTTCAAACTGTTTCTTATAAATTGGCCATGATGTTTGACCGTCGAAAACAGGAGGCTGCATCTCTTTCCTTCTCGGGCAGTCCGCAGAATTTTCTCGAGCCTTCTGCTTCTTCACTTTCTCGAGCTCTCTAGCCAAGTTCTCGAAGTTTGTTTCATGCTTGCAAAACGTCTGATGGATTTCGTCGAATTTGGTTTCAACCTTCTCGAACTTGTGGTCAATTTCTTCGAGTTTTCCTTCGAGAACATTTTTAAAATCTTCCACAGCGCTCTTTTGGGCGGCAACTATAGAATTCTTTTGTTCTTCGAATTTAGAGTCCATTGACTCCAATTTCGAATCCAGAGAATTCTTCTGTTCATTGAACTGAGAGTCTATAGAATTCTTTTGTTCATCAAATTTAGAGTCCATTGATTGGAATTTGGAATCTAGAGAATTCTTCTGTTGTTCTAGAGAATTCTTTTGTTCATCAAATTTAGAGTCCATTGATTGGAATTTGGAATCTAGAGAATTCTTCTGTTGTTCTAGAGAATTCTTTTGTTCATCAAATTTAGAGTCCATTGATTGCAGTTTGGAATCTAGAGAATTTGTCTGTTGTTCTAGAGAATTCTTTTGTTCATCAAACTTGGCCAGAAGTAATTCCATCACGGCAGTCATATCAATGCCTGTACTTGCTTGTTCTTCTGCTACGTCGAACAAAACGGACTTGGAGTTTTCTCCTTCGTTTTCAACAGCTTCCTGCAGTCGAAGCACCAGATCACTTTTTCCTCCAGCTGTGGAGAGATTCCGCTTTTCTAGCTCAGCTTTTAACTGCGGTATACTGAGCTGTAGTAATTTCAATGTGCGGCCCATTTTTCTTTCTTTCTTTTTTTTACTAATTCACTTCACTTTTATTTCACACTAAATACGTTTTATCCCACTTCTGACACCAATGTTACATCCAGGCTAGGATTCGAAAAGATAAAACGTAATTCTATTTAATTAATCTTTATTAGTTCTCTAACAATATCTTTTACTTCTTGATTATTATTCTAATAATTCACTTATTTAATTCAACTATTCACTTTCACAATTAATCACTTTAAATACACAAACACTTTTGTCTTACTGGATACTTATACTTTTTCTCTATACTTTTCACTACTGTCATCTATCGTACTTCTTTATCGCGGTTCACAACTCGAATGTCTTGGGTGCTCCTGCGACATCTATTTATATCTCCTAGTGACACCTCTCGAAATTTCCAGATTCGTTGAGAAGGTTCGTTAAGTTCAGAAGGTTCGAGAACAACATACCAAGTTATACCACAGCTACTCAAACTGCTATTCCAATGCTGCCAAAATCGGTAATATGGCCACTTTCTACTAGATGGCGTAGTTGACTAATTAATGACACAGTTCAAGCAAACATGCAACAATACATAATTAATAAAAAAAAAACAAAGACACGCGGTTGTTCTCAAACGGTCACCCATCTACGTACTAACCGCGCCAAACGTCGTTTAATTGCGGACTCACGTGGTAATGAAAATCTGACGATGACGAAATGACGCTAGATATTTCCAACTAGCCCCTACCGAGAAAAAATTAAAAAAAATATATTTACACATCAACGAGAGCAAAAATGTTTACACATTAAAATAAATATTTCTTCTTCTCACTTGATTAGGAACAGTAACTAAATCTACCTGTTATCATATTTTAAATCAAATATAAAGGCAATTATAGTACTAGAAACCTTAGTATTTAGTATTTATTTATTTTTTTAGTACTCGTATTTATTTATTTCATGATTAGCTTACACTGTAAAATGTACAAGAGCTACATAATTGATTTTAGTTCAAGCTTTACATATTTTTATTTTTTAGCAAAAATGCAAATATAACTTAATCTATGCATTACTAAAGTAAAGTTTAAGTTCTTTTCCTTTTTGTTTCGTGTTATTTATACTTTTTATTTCTCGCGGCAATGAATTCCAAATTCTTACAGAGTTGACGAAAAACTGACGTTCGCATGTCAAACACCGAAATCGCGGAAAAACGAGATCACAACATCTATTAGAGTTGAAAAAGTTTAATTCGTTGTAAAGATCCATAGTTTGGCGGGTTAGAAGTATGTCAGAGAACAAGGTAATTGTGCGAAATTTTATAAAATTTCAAAAGACATCCCAAGAAGTTGTGATGTATGCTTCGACGCTCTATCGTAACGTCGCAGCCCGTGAATATATCTTATTGCGCTATTAAATGCAACCGTTAATTTCCTTTTACTCTCGAGGTCTAACTTATAAAAAATTTCACAACCGTAAGTAAGCAGAGGTAAAATCAGCGTTTTCACTAGCAGAATTCTAATTGTTAAAGGGATAAAGTGCTGCGTTGACCATAACATGCGTAGGACACCATACGATTTTCCAATTGTGTTGTTTATATGATGTGTCCAGGTAAGACTGCGGTTAAAAACTACACCTACATTTTCAACTGCTACCTAAGCAATAGGACATTTAATTTAATTTAAAAGGATTGCTGAAAAGTAAGACAAATCTATTTTGTTCTTTGAAATAACGAGACACTTTGATTTCTTTGGGTTCAGAAGTAAGCAGTTATCAACCGACCAACGCTCAATCAAGCTTAAATCCTCATTTAGTGAAGCTGCAGCGTGTTCAATAAGACCCAAAGGGCAGTGCAAATAGAGCTGGGTGTCATCAGCACACAAGCGTGTTGAACATTGTCTTACAATTGTAGGAACTTCGTTAACATAGATTGCCAATAACAACGGACCTAGAATCGAACCTTGGAAAGAGTTCTGTTCACCTCTACTGCTTGCACTCGATCCATAAGGTATGAAAAAAAGTGCCTGACTGTGGAGGAAGAAAAGTTAAAATCACGGGAGAGTTTTTCGCAAAGTACAAACGCAAAGTGTCAAACGCTTTCGAGAAATCGAGGAGTATTAAAAATGTGACATTATCCTCGTCTATAGCTTTCCTTATATCTTCCGAAACACTTAACAAAGATGTAATGCAGCTGTTTTTCTTTCAAAAGCCTGATTGCTGGGTTAGTAAACTGAACAGATTAAGAAACTCACTCATTTGTTTTTGTATAATTTTCTAAAAATGGCATCCTTAGTTCAAAATTTAACTTCATAGAAACAACAATTATTGGAAAAATCAGGGAGGAATCAGGCCAAATTCGAGCTTACAGGGAACATCGCACATCTATCCGTTTTATGGCCTGTACGATTGGAAGACGACCAACTGTTGTTCATAGCTATCTAAAGGACCCTGAGAACTATCGGGGTAAGCAAAGCAACAACAAGTCAGGATCGCCGGGCGATGCCGACAGCTGCTTCAAATTCAAGACTTTCCGTAAGTAAAATCAAGTCAAAAACTGGCAAAAGCTAGTAGATCAACTGTTCATCACGTGATACAGCAAGCCAACCATATTAGGCACCAAAACATGAAAAAGAAATCACCATTGAACGCAGCACGCAAAAGCGAGCACTATTTCAAGTGAATAGCAATAGAATTTCCTAAGACAGTGCCCAAAACACCAAACACAATTTAAGTTTCTACCGCTTTAAATATCCACTAAATGCATTCATTTTGGGTTTTATTTAAAAGAAATGACATCAACAATATTGACAGAGCATTTCAATGAAATCAAAGAACGATGCAAGGCATTTGCAAAGGCTCAAATAAAACGTAGGGCGAAATCGTCCTAACGTTCTCGTGTGAAGAAACGATTTGCTTCATCTAACATCAAGAACGAAACATTTTTCCGTTTGTACGAAAGAAAAAACGCGAGCACTATTTCATTGGTGTTTTTCGTTTATTTTGCTGCAAACAAAACAAGCGAATGATATTTTTTAATTTTTTTTAGGGTTGCTTTGGTAATTTTGGCGATAGGTGGTGAATGGTGAAAAATTGCAGCTCTGTATTTAATGAAAACTGCGGACAAAATAAGAGTTTCTAAGAGTTTCTAGTAATCCGATGCAGTTTTTTGAGTTTGACTTTAAAATTGATTAAATCTAACCTTAAATTAACAGAATACTTATTCTTAATTATTGGTCTTTATAATCTTATAATTAGCGCCTTTCGGCCTAAAAACTATTTTACGAACTAATCTGACACATGGAGGAAATTATTAAAAACTTGGTATCCTTATAAAATTCAATATTTTTATATAAAACGAATCACAAACTACCTTCTCTACTTACTTAAACTACGTAAGGTATTATGAAGCCTTACAGCGTCAGTCAGCTCCCGGAAGCAACACCACAAGTTGGCGAGCCCGGCCTCTCCCAGAATGTACCTAGCTAACTAAATCTAACTTATGAACTAAGAGGATATTACCTTGAGTAGCGCACTGTCCAGGGAGGGCAGTTAGGGTTAATCCCTTCCCCCTTAACAAGCCACCAAAATTCAGTGAATTGCTTTTGCGTATCGAATTTATGCCTTCTCGATATTGCGGTACTAACACGGAGGAGCTCATGAGCATTGACGTCGTCCGCGCCGTGGATGAGCCGCCTATATCTCGCGCTGCGGTAGTGGTATGGTACAATACAGGAATAACATCCCCCGTCTGGAACAGGCCTTTTGCATATTTGTTTACGATTATGTTAACACGTAGATACAAAATTAATTGTGTAAGTCCCCAGTCGAATGGCGTATACACAAAATTATTTTTTCATTGTGTTATATCTATAGGTCGGCAAAATTAGAATTCTGCTTCTAGTTACAGAAGCAAATTATAATCTTTGGAAGAGATAATCTGGCGCCTAGCTGTCTTTCAGATTAAACAATAAAGTCAATAGCCTGTGATCCGTATAACGTTGCAGGTCCATTCCCAGAAATTCTTTCATATACGCCTGGAAATGTGTTCTCTTCGACTCAAGTTGTAGACAAATCGCGCTGTACTATTTAAAGCGCCCTTATGGAAACTGTGGCTATCTAAATCACAGAAAACTGGATGGGCGTAAAAAACTAGGTGACATAATTGACTTCACTAACATCGCTTTAATATTGAAGGTCGGACAGTTTCCCGCTTGATAAAGAGCTCGCAGCTAACCCCAAATTTGACCAACTGTTTTTATGATGTGGTCCTCCCACGTAAGAGTTTGATTAAATGTTACTCCCAGATTTTTGACGCTGGAGACACAAATTAAGGGTGATCCATCAATTATAAGTTGGGGTATGTTTGGGGTATCCATACGTGATCGCGCTATAACGATTGCCTGACTTTTGCCGGAATTAAGAGTCAATTTGTTTCTGCGGGACCACAAAACAATAGATTCAGATCCTCATTAAATCTTTCCGTTGCATCTTCCACCAGTCCAAAAGGATAGCTTAAATGCAACTGAACGTCATCTGCATACATTTGGATCGTGTAGTGCTTCAGTACTGATGGAATGTTGTTGTTGAACAGTGTGAAGAACAGCGGACCCATTACTGACCCTTGTGGGACACCACCTTTGGTTTCAAGAAAAGCGGATAGTGTTTCGTTGATGTATACAGCTTGATTGCGGCCTTTAAGGTAGCTTCCTATTGGTTTAAGTGCCGTGGAGTGGAAATTGGAAGGAGCATTTTAGTTTATGCAACAGAATTTTATGGGGAACTGTATCGAAAGCTTTCGAGAAATCTATTAGTACCGGTGATGTTATATTGTCCTTGTCCGTTTCAGCACTGAAATTTTCAACTAGATTCACAAGTGCAGTAGTACAGCTATAATGCGGTCTAAAACCGGACTTTTGTGGTGAGAGAAAACAGGTCTCGTTAAGGTATGCATTTACTTGTTGACTTAAAAGCTTTTCGAAGCCCTTTAAAATAAATGGTAGAATTGAAATTGGACGAAAATTGGATGCTGCATTGCGATTTGCTGAGCTCTTAGGAATAGGAATAATCTTAGAGGATTTCCAGGATTTGGGTAGGTGGAATAGGTAAGGACACTGTTAAAAATATACGTAAGTTCTGCCAGTACTTCATGAATTATTAATTTAAGGAATTGCGGATGCATGCCATCCAGACCAATAGCATTTGACTTGATAGCGTTAACGACGCTAAGTACATCGCATTCGTACATAGCTCAACTACCCGTTGAGCACACGTTCGACGGAACTCCACCTAAAAAATAATGGCCAAATCCGAAAACTTAAGCCTGTCTAAAATCTGCTTCTACTCCAGGAGCTTAGGCGCCTAATCGTTCTATAAATTGTAATTTGAACAAATAATGTATTTCGGTGTTTTATCGACTTTACCTTTTTTCACTTACACTATCGCGAGAGAGAAAAGGTAAATGTACAAACAACTTTGCCGTGTACAGTACAGGTATCATTTTTCGGATTTAATTTTAGCCAATACACAAAATTTTTTTTTTTATTCTTTTAGGAATTGTCCCTATTAATATTTTTTATATATATTGTTATTGCATGCTACAGTTTACAAATTGATAACATTCATTACTTTTTTTTAGCCCAATCCTTATAGTACTCTCCCTCTAAGGAAAGCTTTAGGGTAATAAAATGTTCCCTTTAGACCAACCATAAAAGTTTGTTTTCTTTTAACATCCTTACCTAACATATTTATGTATGTACGTAGGTACTTGTAGTTCACTGTCACTTTAGTATTTATATAAACATAAATATATATATGCTATCGACCCAACTTCAATTAGGAGCATCTATGTTAAACCGTACGTACTTTGTTTACACACAGCAGTGATGTGAAAGCTTTGCTTTACAACCAATTTAAAGTTTGGCAATCAACAACTTGTTGTACTTCTGCTGCAAAACCGCCCTTGTTGGCGTAGTCTATGTTTATTTATGTACATACATATTTGCCAAAGGCAATTTCGGAACCAAGAGTAAATCAAGTTCTTCAGTCATTCACAATGCCTTCAGAAAAGTTAATTACGTTTATACCTTTAGCTTTTCCCAAAGCGCTAATCATCGACAAAGGGAGTTTTGTAATAGGAAACATTCCTAAGTACCTACCCGTTCTTATTGCCAACTTACGCAGCTGTTGGGTTATAATAAAGCTTAAGTACATTAATTGTCATTAACACATTCGAAATATGTTATAAAAGAACTTCCAGCGTCGACCTTGAGACTGTCTTACAGCATTTTTAAGACCGACAACATAATCTACCGAAGATTTTCAATGACAAAAAGCGTCGCCTTTTGTTTTTCTTAATATTTTTTTTATTTCTTTTATTTATAGATGGTTGTTCATTTATTAGCTGAAATCACAATCAGAGCGTTTGAAACAGGCGTACATTCCCAGTTGTTTATTCATGAATTACATCACATCACAAAACCAAAACAAATAAATTATTCAACAAAAAGAATTTAATGATGTTAACAAAGCTGTGTCGATAATTTTCAGTACGGAATACAAGGAGAAGATTCGAAATTAATTGTCATGAGTCATGAGTCTCACACTAACCTTGACAAGCACTTGCACGCAATTGAAGCTACCGCTGGTGTAAAATTCAACTCAATTCACAGATTTACTCGATTTAAATAAATAAAATTGAGGAAAATAAAAATCCGTTCTATCTAAACCGAAATATCGAAACAACCTCGACCGTAGGCGAAAACGAAACTGTTGACCTAGTATCTCCAGTCGTCAAATAAGAGTAGAAACAAGTCACGAAAGTTCTCCCCTTTGAAAAAGCTGGAAAATCGTGAAAACTTTATTGTGAGGGGAAAGATGAATGATGATAGTGGGAAAGCGTCAATTTGAGATTTATTCTCGTCTGTGAACTATACAAATACAAAAGAAGCCAAATGAATAATGGTTGAGATACCAGCTGATTCTGAAATTCGATTACGAACACTTTCGCTTTATTGTTTCTGTCTGCATGAGAGTCATGCATTTAGATCCCGATGTGTCGAGTTCTTAAATCAGATCTTGCATCAGAGGATAAACTGATAAAATTATATGGTTACCCTGTTGCGATTGACAAGATTGTTTTGAGATAATGAAGAAACAGTAGAGTGAGGTGCAATCTTTTTCCAACACATACTACTTTCTAATTTAATTGCCTGACTGAGAATCTGCACCTTTGAAAAAATATTTCAAATGTATCCAAGCATTATCTGTCAGTTAATTTTTACAAAAACCTATTCTGTTCGATTGAAAATAAGCTCTGAATAACTAAAGTTATAGCCATTGATGGGCATAAAATTGCAGGTCCCTCTCATTCGTTCCAAATATATAAATTCGCACACACCCATGGTTGAAGAAGCTAGGTTTTAGTTCCTGTATGGCCGATAATGCCTAAATATTTATTTATTTTATCTATGAACATATTTTAAGGGGTGGCTTACATTAAAACACCTCTAAGTAGAATATAATAGTTCAAAATCAATGTTCACATGTAAGCAATGTGACTTAATGACCCTTCTTTCTTGCTTCTTTAACGATGGGGTTATGAGCTTGACTGAAGGGATCATAACGCTCCCACTCCCACATTCTCCCAACGAATGAATGTGTTTCATCTCAATTTCTTGAATGCGGAAATGTGTGCGAATGGGTGAAAGCAGGCAATCTTCGGTAATGGTCCGATGGTGTTTTTGTTATATAGGGTGATTTTTTTAAGGTTAGGATTTTCATGCATTAGTATTTGACAGATCACGCGGGATTTCAGACATGGTGTCAAAGAGAAAGATGCTCAGTATGCTTTGACATTTCATCATGAATAGACTTTCTAACGAGCAACGCTTGAATTTTCAGTGAATGGGCCCTAGAAAAGTTGGCAGAAAATCCGCTTTTTTATCGACAAATTTTGTTCAGCGATGAGGCTCATTTCTGGTTGAATGGCTACGTAAATAAGCACAATTGCCGCATTTGGAGTGAAGAGCAACCAGAAGCCGTTCAAGAACTGCCCATGCATCCCAAAAAATGCACTGTTTGGTGTGGTTTGTACGCTGGTGGAATCATTGGACCGTATTTTTTCAAAGATGCTGTTGGACGCAACGTTACGGTGAATGGCGATCGCTATCGTTCAATGCTAACAAACTTTTTGTTGCCAAAAATGGAAGAACTGAACTTGGTTGACATGTGGTTTCAACAAGATGGCGCTACATGCCACACAGCTCGCGATTCTATGGCCATTTTGAGGGAAAACTTCGGAGAACAATTCATCTCAAGGAATGGACCGGTAAGTTGGCCACCAAGATCATGCGATTTGACGCCTTTAGACTATTTTTTGTGGGGCTACGTCAAGTCTAAAGTCTACACAAATAAGCCAGCAACTATTCCAGCTTTGGAAGACAACATTTCCGAAGAAATTCGGGCTATTCCGGCCGAAATGCTCGAAAAAGTTACCCAAAATTGGACTTTCCGAATGGACCACCTAAGACGCAGCCGCGGTCAACATTTAAATGAAATTATCTTCAAAAAGTAAATGTCATGGACCAATCTAACGTTTCAAATAAAGAATCGATGAGATTTTGCAAATTTTATGCGTTTTTTTTTTTTTAAAAAGTTCTCAAGCTCTTAAAAAATCACCCTTTATTTGGTCAAAATCATTCAGCAGTTTAGCCACCACTGCATTTGTTCGCTTTTTGCTTTAGGTACTCGTAGCATATCGTTCGTCCGATTGAGTTGAAACTTTGTACAGTTTAGCAGGTGGCAATGGCGCGATGGTAGTGTATTCACTAAAGTGATTGGCAGGTCGTGCGTTCGAATCCCGACCAGGGCCATAATTTTTATAAATTGAATACACACAACAAAAACAGATCTCCCTAAAGCAATTTAGGCGACACCTGTTGAGAAAAAAAATCCCATCGCACCAAACTTCTTTCCTATCCTTCTATTCTTTCATACAGTAAGTAGCACCCAGAAATAGGCAATGAATCATTTGCTGGGAGCTACTTACAGCAACAAACAAAATGCCTGAGCTGTGGTTTCCACTATAAGGGTACTGTGTACTACAGAAAAAAGAAATCCCTTTAGCGCACGCAAATTATATAAAAAAAAAAAGTTGTTGTTGGTACTTGTGCGAAAGTTTCTGACATACCTAGTCCGTGAAGCGTTCACTCTTTGACATAGCGGACATATGCGCCTGCCAGGCAACTTGCACCTACCCCTAGAGGTGAGGCGCAGAAACGCATTGCGGGTACCCGTTGAAAGGTTGTGTTACAGATTTAAAGATAACAGAAAAAAAAACTATTTACTTACGAACGTAGGCTATGGCGAAACAGCGTTCAAGGGGCTCCGCTGGCTATATATAGAATTACAATGGAGTTTCAAATAAAGGAGCAGACATTATTGAAAATCATTATTACGTGTTTCGTATTTGTTTTAATTAGCAACTTTAACACTTTCCCTTTGTAAATAATTTTGTATTAAATGAACTTAGATAAAAACAGTAAACAAACGCTCGACTTTGACTCGGCAGCACTATGCTGGTTGTCATTTGACATTTCGCCTGTTTTCTCCAGTCAATCTATAGTATATTGAACCTAGAAGTTAAATTCCCCGTTAGCAATGAACGGAGATTATTTCATATGAGGTCAAAACTTGGTTGCGAATGATTTTTTTTCTTTTGGGATCAGAAGTGGTAGCCCCAAATATTTAATTCTTATTTAATATGCATTGAGTGACTTGATTTGAATCCGTTTTTGTCCACTTTCTCCTTTTTTAAATATATTTTCCGTACATCTTTGTCTTTATGTGAATAACTATTTTGTGGGCTGTTTTTTTCAATTGGTTTTTTTTATTGAGCTCGCGCTGAATGACGTGTGAGGATACTTGAATGATTTGTTCGATTTCGATAAACTTATAAATGCAGAGACGAAATTCAATATTTCGAAGTGCTGAAAATGTATGGTGATAAATATATGATAAATATTTTGGGTGAAATGTTGAAGCTTAAATGACGAAAACCATGTTTGTCAACGTACTATAAGGCACCACAACGCAGTTCTAGCTCTCGTTTCGGAGGCAGATTGTAACCGGGCTATTTTGTACTTGACACTCGGAGCCCAATCTGAGTGCTAGCTTAATTTTTTCCTCTGAATTTGCTACTCGTAGAGATAGTTCCGGCCAATTTAAACCAAGCTCTAACAAAACTATCAATTTCCAAGCGGTTATCGAAAATTTAAGAATCAAATCAACCCATCCCTAGCTGTCAGTCTCTCAGCCGCGTCCAGCCGGCATTACGCACATTTTTTATTTATTTTATTTTGCTGTAATTGAAATTTTTGAAATGCAAGCGTTTTTGAAATCCGGCAAAACAACCAATACAGAAAAACCGCCGAACACTTCCAGCACATCCAATGGAGGTGGTCAAGCCACAGAAAAACGCAAAACACCGGCACCGTGGGTCGAAAAATAGTAAGTTCCGTATATTTTACCATTTAATTCGACAATGAATATTCTTCTTTCTTGAATAGCCGCCCTAAACGTGTCGACGATGTCGTGGAACAAGGCGAAGTAGTCGCTGTGCTCCGCAAATGCGTTGAGGGCGCCGACCTTCCCAACCTATTGCTCTACGGCCCACCGGGAACTGGCAAGACTAGTACAATTCTTGCAGCAGCCCGCCAAATCTTCGGTGACATGTTTAAAGAACGTATACTCGAACTAAACGCTTCCGACGAACGTGGTATCAATGTCGTGCGAACAAAAATCAAGAACTTTGCTCAGTTGACGGCTAGTGGCATTCGACCTGATGGAAAGCCATGTCCCCCGTTCAAAATCATTATCCTCGACGAAGCAGATTCAATGACGCACGCTGCCCAGGCAGCCCTGCGTCGAACCATGGAAAAGGAGAGCCGCACTACTCGATTTTGTCTGGTCTGCAACTATGTGTCGCGGATCATTGATCCGATTACGTCACGTTGCACCAAGTTTCGTTTTAAGTCACTGGGCGAAGAGAAGGTACAAAATGACTATTAGTTCTCTTTCCTAAACTGTCGAATGTTCTCATTCTTAGATCATTGAACGGCTGCGACATATATGCTCGATTGAAGGCGTTCAGATCGATGAGGACGCGTACAAGTCTATCGTAGACATCTCTGGGGGTGACATGCGTCGCGCAATCACCACACTGCAGTCCTGTCATCGCTTGAAGGGTGGCACAACACCGATAACCACCGCAGATATGCTGGAGATTTCTGGAATCATTCCGGAGAAGTACTTGGAGGATTTTCTGCAGGTCTGCCGATCGGGAAACTACGGCAAGCTGGAGGATTTTGTGCGTAGCCTTTCGTACGAAGCGTACAGCATCGGTCAGATGATGGAGCAGCTTAACGACCACATCATTCGCTCAAAGGACTTGTCCAACAAGCAAAAGGCTATCATCTGCGACAAATTAGGCGAAACGTCGTACCGCCTGCAGGACGGTGGCTCGGAATACCTACAAATCATGGACCTGGGCTGCGCCGCCATCATCGCCCTTCAAAAGTGAAACATACTCGTAAAACTACTTGAATTCCAAATACATATATTCTTTATTTTCCAATTCCACTTTTCTTTTACGTTACAACTTCAAAATCATCCTCCTCTCGTTCTCTCTTCACAGCACCGCCAATGCTTCCGATTGCGGTTGCATTCGTGGACGCATCCTGGTCGACTTCCATTTTTACATCGTTGGCTGGCGAATCTGAACCACCTGACTGCGTCTTGTCAACGGGAACAGTCTTTGGAGTTGTTGTGAACTTGAATACCGGTTTGGGGATGGATACCACTTGAGTTTTTGGTGTCGCGGCGGATTGCCGCTTAGCACCACCGCCGGTATTTGATTTTATTGACGTCTTTATGGTGGATCGAGATTCCAGCGCCGACTTGGTCATCTTCCTCGGTTGACTGGCTGCGCGTAGTTTATAGTTGCACGCAGAGAGACAATAGCGATCCGGCGGTAGTCGCAGACCACAATGGGGTTTGATCGGGGGCAGGGGCATAGAGTTCCGCACTTCGGCTAGCTTTGCAAGAACGTGCCGTGGGGGTGGACACGTAAATGCTTTGTCCAGAACAACTTCGGAAGCTAGCTTCACGTCGTCCAGATCAATGGTCTTCTTGCGAGCATGATTTGCGAATATCTTGGCATCATCCAAAATACAAGTGACATACCCTGGAGTGAAAGAAGTGTTAATAAATTGGAACAGCAGAATACAGTTGCAGAACTTACGATAGGTAAACTCTAGCAGTTGATTTATTACCCGTGGCTCGTATTCGATAACATTGAGTTCTCTTAAAATGGACATAACTACTTGGGCGTCTTTAGGGACATGTTTTACTAGATTATTAATTTTAGTTTTTTCACTTTTCTCCTTCTCGGACGCCATTTATTTTGTTATAAAGAAAACAAGAAACTAAATTGTCAGAAAAAAACGACAGAATGCAAATAGTAATACAGTGACAGTTCTGAATGTAGTAGATGATTATGCCTAAGCCGTATGCACAAGGTAAGGTGGGAAAAGTGTAATAGCATTTGTTTGCTGGTTGGACTTTACCATAGAGGTAATTGAAATTGGCAATAGACGCGCTTCATTGTTAATTTATATCAAGCTCAATATAGTTAGTTCCAATAAAACGATATGTTCACTTTTGTATCCACCTTTATAATAAATGTCAATCCACGAATGCATATGGAATCATACAAAAAAAGCTTAACTTTGGTGGCGTTGTTTTTACGCTCTTGTTAAACTGCTGATTTTCGGTGAAATTAAAATGTTTTTAGACGTATATTCACTAAAGCAAGCCCCGAATTTATTTTTCCCGTAGGATTTATCTAATGTTAACTTCCCGAATCAATTTTCGTTTCTGGTATTTATCCACTGAGTGTGCTTGGTTGTAGGGAAGTACATTTATTTAATTTCCGAACTATCTTAGCTAAGGTTGGGACACTCACATGGGGGTCATTTCATTCCAAGCATTCCAAAACTTATTTTAAGGTGCAAGGTGGTTATATACTTACCAATGAGACGCCCCCAATTTAAGAATATGATCTTCATCAATATTTGCTTTAGGAAATTTATTTTAGGCGCGTCCTATTGGAAACAAATCTGAAGCTCAGCAATTGAGGATTTGAAGTTCATTATCTTTACGTCCTCTAGTTGTTGATTATTTTCGGCTCCATATATCGCAGAAGAACTTTACCAATCCCCAATGGACGTCCCAATAAAATGATATGTTCACCTTAAAATGTCAAATTCGGAATTATGGAATCCTACTCTTACTAAACAATAGGAGGCGTTGTTTATACGAGTACTCCAGTGAAACAGAAGATTTTCAGTGAAATTAAAATGTATTTTTAGAAACGTATTCTCGAAAGCAAAACTCAAATTTATTATTCCCTTACAATGT
Organism: Portevinia maculata; assembly: GCA_949715645.1. Taxonomy (NCBI): domain Eukaryota; kingdom Metazoa; phylum Arthropoda; class Insecta; order Diptera; family Syrphidae; genus Portevinia; species Portevinia maculata. The sequence goes on along the minus strand of OX454528.1, from coordinate 115,446,342 downwards.
ATCGAACGTTTCCTTTCTGCTATATCCACTGAGAGTGCATGATTGCGCACCATAGCTTAGACATTGAACATTCACTTGGGTGTCATTTCATTCCAGATTTGCAAGGCGTTATCTTCATTCTTTATGTTATCTCTTACGCTGACCTATTTATCTTCACTTGTGGTTTGTTTAAGGCATAACATTTTGCTGAACTGGGTATATACCACCCAATAAATCGCGTCTCTTTAAAAAAAAATTAAGGTTTTTTCGTGCAAATTCGTTTAATTAATCTCCGACAACTTTCAAAATGGCAAAATGTGTGCATGTTGTAAGCGAAATTGGACACCAAAATAACAGAAAAAACTAAAATAAAAGCACAACAGAACGGACATTATAGGCGCCTGGTAGGTACACAATTAGCACCACCCCAAAGCTGTGCATCGAAGTTGCGTGAGCGGGCGAAAAGAGTTGAATACCCTTAACTCGCGAAGCGTGCCACCCAATCACTGTCATCAGTTGAACTATTTTATATCTTATTATCCTGTTTCGATTGGTTTTGCGTTTCAATTCGAATTGAATCTGAATTAAATCTAACGGACTAGTGGCCGCAGTAATTCCACATTTAATAGCACTGAATAGCATCATTTTGTGAACGTGTTCTCAATGTAATTTATTCACAGATTGAACTTAAACGAATTTTTTTAAACATATTTTTGTTTAAGATGTTCACATTTTCTACAGTAAAAACTTGTGGATACCGCAAACGTTGTTTTCAAGCCTATTTCTACCTAAAAAAATACAATTAGAAACAAGATATCGAGGCATTTGAACTTGGGGCATCCCCGTTATTTGTCCAATGCACTAAAAATAATCAAATATAATCAAATAGGGTTGGCAACTCTGCTACAAAGTGTTTAGTTCAATTACAAAATTTGCTCTCGTAAAATTCTTAAATATAACTAGCCAAAGTTCGTAATTAATAATTAAAAGTGTATAAACAGGTGCGTCGACTGTCTGTTTCTATAAATAAAACAGCAAAAGCAGGTAATCCTAATTTATTAGCTGTGAAATAAACTTTCCAAGTAGACACCTAAGTCACATGACTGACAACAAAAGGAAAATCGATCAAACGTCACCTGAAAAAAATATTTATCCACTTTTTAATATCAACAGACCATCAAAGGTTTATAAATCTCAACAGACAATGTCAATCTCCAGATCTGACCTTGATAAAATCAAATCCATTATTGAGGCATCGCTCAATACAGGACTCTCCAAAGCGACGGCCAATCTAGCAACAAAAGACGATCTCAACAAACTTAGCAATGAAATACACTCGCTAAGACAACAAAACCAGGAATTATCTGAAAAAGTGCAGCATTTTGAAAATCGATGTTGCATTCTAGAAGAGGAGCTTGAACTGCAGAGCAGAGAGATCAGAGGGAAAAATATTATTTTCACGATTCCAAACGACCGATCTGACCCCCAAGAAAGGATTCATAACATAACCACATTTTTGCTAGGCTCTGATGCAGACCAACAACAAATGCCACAAGCCGTAAAACTTAGTGAAAACAAGAAAATAATTAAACTCAAACTTAGCACTGGTTCCAATGAAACTGCAATGCAAATGTTAAAAAATTCCTTGAAGCTAAAAGGCACAGGCTGCTATATCCAACGAGACCTTAGCAAACAATCACAAATCAAACGTCGAATTCTACTCGGGTATCGAAAAGTCGTCAAAACAATTAAACCAAGCGAAGCAGTATTGATTAAAAACAACAATTTATTAATTGGTAATAGAACACTTTATTTAGATAGTAATAACAAACTTAAATATAATAACACAAACGGAGAAAACGAACTACAGAATATCTACGGAAAACTCAATTTTAATGCTGTCAACGAAACTATGTTGTCAAACAGACGTCAGCGTGAATGGCCCAAACCAGATGCACCAGTGATGACACTTTACACCGAAGGTCCGGAAGGTAGTAGTGTCATACAAAACTGAGAATTAAGCGTCGTCAGCTCAAACAAATTTATCTCTGCAAATATTTTATCTTACAATATATCTGGATTAAGTAATAAATTATTATTTGTAGATTTTTTTTACTATGTTAAGAACTTTGAAATTTTCTTTTTATTTGAAACACATTTAACAAGCGATAATTTAAGTAATTTTAATAAATATTTCGATGGCTTTAAGTTAATTTGGAGCGAAGCAAGTAAAACCTACATAAAGGGGCGTGCAAGTGGAGGAAGCCTGTACGGGATAAAAAAATCACATTTAAAAACTTACGATTTTGATGAATTTGAAGGAACTACCGTAGTAAAATGTGTGACACAAAATAATAATACATATATCGTTCCATCATATATAAACTGCAACAAATGGACTCACGACTTTGAGAGGCTGTGTAATACAATGTCATGTTTAGCTAGCAAAAACGTTATGCTGATTGGAGATTGGAATTCGAGAATAAGTGACTCACAAACCACTATAGTGCAAACTGTAACAAACCCTAGTATATGCTGTACCAATAGGGTATCTAAAGACATAGTCTGCAATAAAAATGGAACAGATGTACTAGAGCTGCTCCAAATGTATGATCTTATTGTGTTAAACGGCTGTACAGAAGGTGATAGAGAAGGGCATTACACATTTGTCGGAGGGCAAGGCAATTCAGTTATTGATTTTTGTGCTGTTAACAACGACTGGACTGGGAAAATTAAAAAATTTGAGGTACAATACAAAACTTTTTCGGATCACATGCCAATCGTGGTTGAAGTTGATGGTGAAACACCCTCATATCACAAAAACCTGCCCCTGCTACCAAGACTTAAATGGAAATCCGAAACAACAAATACCTACCACAGGTTATTAGACAGCTTGCTCTCAGCAAATAATTCGATACCTGAAGAAACAGAAACACTCACTATAAGGTCACCATTTAAACAAAAATGGTTTGATAGAGAATGCATAAATGCTAGGAAGAAATCATTTGCCCTTTTGCGTGTCTGGAGAACTTGTAATGACCCTGATGTTAAAAAGTGGTATAACCAAGTGAATACCCACTACAAAAATCTATGCCTAGCTAAGAAAACTGACCTCGATAATCAGCAAGCTCTCTTACTTAGTAAAACCAAGTCTTCAAAGGACTTCTGGAGAATAGCAAGGGAGATTAATGGTACAGTTTATCAAATAGGTACAGGAGTATCTGCTGATGATCTATCCATATATTTTAAACATCTTCTACTGGATAACTCAAACCTTTCTTTCTCGTATGCGGACCCCCTCATTTTCGACGATTCCCTAGATGGTGAGGTAACAACTGACGAAATTAATGCTGTTATCATGAAATCCAAAAATGGAAAGGCGCCAGGCGAAGATGGGATTCCGTACGAATTCTACAAAAATGCTAGTCCAACCTTAATCAACTATTTGAAAGTTCTCTTCAACAGTGTGTTCTCGAGTGCAGACATCCCTTCATCGTTTAAGAAGTCTGTAATATTCCCCATCCACAAAAAGGGTTCGCTGGAAAACGTAGAAAACTACAGGGGAATCTCATTCATGAATGTGTCAGCCAAGATATTTTGTGGCATACTTGTAGGACGATTAGAAAAATGGGTAGATGAAAAAAATATTCTGACAGAGCGTCAAGCTGGATTCAGAAAAAACTTTTCAACCGTTGACCAAATATTCACATTATCTGCGATTATAAGAGCCTTTCAAGCCAGAAACAAGAAAATGTATAGCTTTTTTGTAGATTTCAAGGCAGCTTTTGATCTTGTTAGCCGAAGTGCACTCTTCTATAAACTGTCTCAGTTGGGTATCTCTACAAAATTTCTTAAGACCATTAAAAAAATGTATGCCGAAACAAGTGCAGCAGTCTGGGATGGAAAGGATTTCTCAGAATGGTTTAAAACACAGACTGGTGTAAAGCAAGGATGTCCTCTTAGTGCCTTATTGTTTTCTCTATTTATAAACGACATAGAAAAAGATTTGCCTGGTGGAGTATGAATTGCTAATACCGTGGTCAATGTCTTGTTATATGCCGATGATCTTGTTCTACTCTCTGAATCTCCTGAAAATCTCCAATTGATGATAAATCGACTAGCCAGTTACTGCAAAAAATGGGGACTAACCATCAACACCGAAAAATCTAAAATTATGGTCTTTTCCCGTTCACCACGAGTGCAAAGTGGAAATAGATGGTTTTATAATGGAAGCCGATTAGAGATTGTGAAGGAACTCAAATATTTAGGAGTGAAACTGAACCCAACCCTAGAATTTGGTAAACATCTAACGGATAAAGCCAAGTCTTCCCAAAGCTTAGTGAATCTATCATGGAAAAATGTTTTTGCAAACAAGCGGATTCTCCTCTCAACGAAATACAGAATATTTGATTCAGTTGTTAAATCAACTCTTTGTTACGCCTCTCAAGTTTGGGGATCAGACGAGTACGAAGTAATCGAGAAATTCCACAGGAACTTCTTGAAAAAATTATTCAACTTACCAATGAAATCGCCGAACTACACAATCTATTTGGAAACGGGTCTTCCAATGCTTTTTACAAGCACTCTCAAATCGCAAGCGGATTACATCATTAAAATAGGTTCGTATCCAGACTCCCGAATAACCAAAAAAATGCTATCTTATGAATTAAGAAACAAGGACTGGTGGGCGTTAAGATGGTTAAGAATTGGAAACGCGTGTGGAGAAACTATTTCATTCGATCTAAACAACCTGGACAACTTAAAGAACCAACTTTATCGAATAATAAATAAAAATGAAGATGCTATTCGTGTGCGATTTATAGAGAAAGCTCGTGAATCAGATAGCAGAGTATTGTATTCTCACCTGAACTTCAATCTAAAGGATAAGAACTATTTCAATGACTCACTCAACTATAGTGAAATATCTCTTATTTTCAAAACAAGGTGTGAGTTGATTGGTTTAAATGGCAGCCCATATAATGGAAGCTTCAACCAGTTTTGTAATATTTGCAACTTAAAAGCGAAAGAAGACTGCTTTCACATTATTAGTGTTTGTCCAATCTACAAACCACAGAGACTAGCTTACTTCGGAAAAAAATTCCTTACCATGCAGGAGACAATACAAATTCTGAACGAGTGTGATTGGAAAAAGTTATTTTATTATATTAAATCCATCTACAAATACAGGTCGCTATTAATAACAGAGTATTATGATTGATTAAGTTTATTAAAAAAATAACTATATTGTTAAAGTTACAAATGTAGGTACATGCATAAGCATTTTGCTAACCAAGCTGACGGCTAAGCCATAGCTTTAAAATTCATTCTATCTTGTAACTTATGTAATAAGGAAATATTAAATAAATGAATTTCTTACTTACTTACTTACTTACTAATCAAATATGTTATTAAATGTCTTTGTTATACATTTATAAAGATAACTAAGAGAGTGCCTTAAACACCTCTAAGTAGCACTAAAGTGCGAAATCGGTATTTGTCTCCTCTTTTTCCCATTTAACTGCATCCCAACTGGTCCGCCTGTAGTGTTTGGCGGTTCGACCTCATAAAATAACGGCAGGCCTCCCGATTTTGAATCCTTCTTCGCTGAGGCCAATCAAATGCTGTATTTGCGTGATCCAGCAATTTGTAAACCTGGCTCTCTTTCGCATTTGAATTAATACGTTGATTGATATTGCCTTTTTGACAGGGTTCGTAGGATTTCTACTTTAACCCTTATGTTACCATACCGAGTACCCGGGTACTAATTCGTTTTTAAATTGCCATAGTTTTGGTAATATTTAATATTTTTCATTGGGTTCTCTGGACATCTTACAAAAAGTTGTTTCCAACAATAACAAATTATTTGATAAAAAAAAATTAATGAGTGCCACCAATTTTTTTCAACTTTTAAAAAGGTCTCCCTCTGTCTGCCATACAGAGTACCCGGGTACTCGTATCAAATATGCGAACATTCTTAGTTTTGTAAATAATATTTAATTCTTTGTGTTGAAATTCATTGTTTTTATTTATAGATTTATATAATTACAAACGTAAAAAATTTAAAATTCTATGGATTTTTTGTTTGTGAATAACTTAATAAATTAATAAATTAGATACTACAGTTCTTGCAGATAACTGGTGCAGGATTTGTGTGTTCATCACATGTTGGATTCCGGCACTTTTGACAGCTTTTGCGTGTCTTTCTTCGGCGCTTGCTTTCTGTACTCTTACAAATTTGGCAATAGCCGGTACATTTTACGCGTCCCGTATTGTCACGTTCTTGATTTGGTGCTTGTGCAGATGGAGGGGAGATGAAAATGTTCATGCGAAGAATGTTCTCCATCGCAGTTCTTTTGAAATAAAATCGTGTTACTGTTACATCACGACTTCTTTGGACTATTGAAGGAACCCATAAATCTCTCCCCAGCTTTTTCAAAAAGATTCTGAGTTGATTAGTCTTGTGTGCAGTCTGAGAATTATTTTCTGTAAAAATTGCAAATGTTGCCAAGCAGGCTGTATCTAATATATTACAAAAAAAATGCTAATGGCCAACGATTAGTTCTTCGCTTTGTTGAAAATTTGGAAAGCATTTGGTCCATTTTGTCAATGCTAGCTTTTGTGCCTTTATAAAAATTAATAATCTCTGGCTTCTTCGCTTCTGTGTTATCAATTTCAGGACAAGTATGCATGCTAGAGAGCAGTATTACAACTTTGTTTGTTTTGGGTACATATGAACACAGAGTTCCCTGATCATGAAAAGCAACAATTGTCGACAGAACATCTCTTTCCTTGGAAGCTAGCAACTCGTTGAGAATATAAGGCTTATTTTTCCTCAAAGTTCCAACTATGGTGAGCCCATTAGCTCTAAGACGTTCGGCTAATGAAAGGGATGTGAAGAAATTGTCCATCGTGATATTTCTTTCGGAACCTTTATAGTATTCACACAATTTCATGACAGTATTCTCTCCAAAGATTTTTTTTCGTTCCTCACCTGCTTCCCGGCCTGTAAAAATAATTGGGTATGGGTTTCTATTGCTATTCTACTAGAAAAAAAATGAACAAAAATAATCACGGTATATAATTCCTTGCAATGGATAAGCGGTTCGAGAATCCGCTATCCAAAATACTTAACTGGTTTTGATGGTATGTATTGGGTGAATTTCGTTCGGCCTCTATAAGGAAAAAGTTGTTCGTCGACAGTCATACTTTCATGTGGTCTATATAAAAGCCGAAGATTATAGTTGAGCATTATCCATAGGTCTCTTATTTGTGCAGTGTCGTTCCGCACGTATATTGATGTTATCAAAGCGTATATATCTCTGTATTTCTTGAAATCGTGTCCTGCTGAGACTAGCTCTATAAATTGGTAAGGCGTCCGGTTTCCACAATTCATCAACATGCTCTAAATTAGAGTGATGGACACCAGCAACAATTAGTATACTAAAATATGCATTGAGCTCTTCTAATGACAGAAGTTTCCAATTTGTTTTTGTTTGCGGATTCGCCTTATTGCAATTCTTTGTACACTGCATGGCCTTGCGATTTGTTTCCCTGATTATTATATTTTTCATTTCATTCGTGAAAATCAAATTGAAGATTTCAACCTCTGTCAAGTGCTTAGTTTTCCGATGTGGTCCACCTGAGATAATAAAAAAGAAATAATAAATTATACTTTCATTACCTATTCTTGAAACACGTTATATATCTTACAAGATTCACGAATAATATTGTAGGACCGGGTTTGCGATGATGGCATTGGCGATGTTTTCCAGATCGTATTATCTCGAGATACATATTCTCCCGCAAGTTCCCGTGATGAGGCAATATCGTCTAGACAACTTTCAATATCAGCTTCGCTATCATCATAAGTTGACTGAACTTCAATAGCGTTTTCCATTAAGTCGATGTTGGCGAGATCTTCTACGTCAGAATCCTGAGCAACGCCTGGTAACCAATCAACATCGTTATTGTTGTCATCGTTTGCCAAAGAACTTTCCTCGTCAGAATTGTCTTCATATAAAGACATTAGCTGTTCTTCAGTTAAACTGATGTAGGTGTACGAAATACGAATAGTTACGATTAATTAACGATATCACGATTATAATAATCAACTATCAAAATGTAAAACACTTACCGATCTAATCGAATAATACCTCTAGAGTTGCATGGTATTGTATTGTATTGTATGTGCAGTGGGGTCATCAGTAGATGACAAGCACTTAGACCTATTGGTCCATTGTACTTCAGCATAGCTGCCCGCTCGCTGGTTATTGGCGATTAGTAAGATTCAGTGAGGGAGAACCTGCCAGTAGCCTTGGCAAAGCGAAGAATATTTGCAAGTTCAATTTCCCCCATCTCATCTTCGTTAACGAATTGTTTGCCTATAGTGGTGAGCCTGGTTCTGGCGAAAGCCGGACATTCACAGATGAAGTGAGATGCCGTTTCATCCGCCTCCATGCAGCACTCACATAGGCCCGAGCTCCTAATGTGAATGGTTTTGAGGTGCTCGTTAAGAGGACTGTAACCGGTGACGAGACCAATCAAGGATCTCAAGTCTTTCCTGTTTAGTCCAAGCAAAAACTTAGCTCTGCTGATTTTTGGACCGTCCTCTAGCTTCTTCGAATACCTGCATGAGACCAGGTCATGCCAGTATTCGGAATGTTGTTGGCGTAGAGCCGAATCTATTTCACGTTTGTGGACGGATAAGCAGCATCCTATAGATGGTTGTGGCCCAATGAAGGCTGTTGAAGAGCCCTTCCTGGCCAGAGCATCCGCTCTTTCATTACCCTCGATACCTGTGTGCCCAGGAACCCAGGCAAGTGATACCGAGTTACATCTTCCCAGACGGTCAAGCCTAACCATGGTTTCCTCAACTATTTTTGAGTGAGTTGCATGGTACTGATTCAATTTCTGATCTATAAATTTGAAATTAATGTTCGCATGAATTTCAATACATAGTTACGAATTGTAACGATTGCATTTGCGTTAGCTTACCGAACTGGCCGAACTTTAGGTGTATTTGGATTAACTTCCATAATTAGATATGGTAGGTAGGTAGGTGTGGCGGTTTGATAAGACAAACCCAATTAGCACTGAGTGCCGTTTTGTTACCACAAACTCACGTAAACCTGGGTATTATCGATTGGTGGGGGAGGCTAAATCCAACCTGCGGAGTTCAGGAAAGTTATCAGGTCCTTGATACTTTTCTCGGAGACTTCCTCAAGTGTATTGAAGAAAGGGCTTCCCAATGTACGTAGTCTGGTCCTAGCTAAAGCCGGACAGGTACATAAAAAGTGAATTAGGGTTTCTTTTTCAGTTGTCACTTTGCAACTGCGGCAGTGTGTATTGTATGGGATGCTCAGCTTGGGCGCATGGTCACCTATAGGCCAGTGTCCCGTGAAGATCGCTGTAAGTCTTGCGATGTCTTTTCGGGTTCTACCTAGAAGGTCGATTGTTTTTGCCTTGTTGTAGTTTGGACACGTTTTTCTGGATATGACGCATGCAGTCAGCCTGCTCCATCTGAGGTTGGCTTTCTTAAGGTATACTGCGGTGATGTTTGCCTTAACTGCTCCGAGCGGAATGTGGACTAGTTCTGCCAGAGAGCAGTGAAGAGCTGAGCCTTGCCTGGCCAGTTCGTCGGCATGTTCGTTTCCATAAACGTTACTGTGCCCTGGAACCCAGATCAGTGTAGCCTTGAACTTATCAAGCAGGGCCAGCTCATTACGGAATTCTAGTACTAACTTAGAGGATATAGTGACCGAAGCGATTGCTTTAATGGCAGCCTGGCTGTCAATAAGTATGGCGATCCTTTGCCTTGACCCATACGTGAGGATTGGTCGTACCACGGCTGTGTACATCCACAGGGTCAATTTTGGTTGCAGGCCCCACTTTTTTCCGAAGGTTCTGCTGCAGGCATAGAAGGCTATACATGCCTTCTTTACCCGTTGTTCTATGTTTATTTTCCAGTTGAGTTTAGGATCTAGGATAACTCCTAAATACCTGGCACTGTTTGAAAGGGGTAGGGGTTTGCCGTTCAGGCGAGGAAGCGTAAAGTCAGGTATGTTGGTTTTGGTGGTGAAGAGCATCAGCACAGTTTTCCCCGGGTTGACTCCCAGACCGCACTTTTTTGCCCAAGTGCTAACTTTGCTTAGAGCATTCTCCATGATTTCACTAATCACGGAGGGAAACATTCCTGACACCAATATCACCATATCGTCCGCATACCCGACTACTTTGATTCCTACTCTGTCTAAACTTATGAGGATTTTGTTCATTACTAGGAGCCAGAGTAGGGGTTAGATGACTCCTCCTTGAGGTGTTCCCCTCCTGGCATATTTGGTTATATTGCTATTTCCTAAAGCTGCTTGAATGATTCTAGTGCTGAGCATGGAAACAATCCATTGACTTAGATGGTTTGCTATTCCCAGCTCCCTCAGGGACTCTAGAATTGCTTCAGTGTGTACATTGTTGAAGGCTCCTTCTATGTCTAGGAAGGTAGCCAAGGTGTATTCTTTGTAGTGTAGGGATTTTTCTATCGTACGCACTACCTCGTGAAGAGCTGTTTCTGTAGATCTTCCCTTGAGGTAGGCGTGTTGAGATTTGGAGAGGAGTGAAGCTTCTATTGCCCCTCTTAGGTGGTTGTCTAGGAGACGTTCGAGCGTCTTCAGTACGAAGGAGGTCAAACTATAATTGGTCCGAAATCTTTCGCAGTTTCATGACCGCGTCTACCCGCTTTTGGAATGAAAATAACTCGCACTCGTCTCCATGAATAGGGTACATGATTGTAGAGTATACAGTTCCTGTAAATCGATGTGAGCCATGGAATTGCCAGTTCCAGAGATTTCTGGAGCATGATGGGCAGAATGCCGTCCAGGCCAGGCGATTTAAAGGGAGCGAAGCTGTTTATTGCCCAGGAAATTTTTTTTCCTCGGTAATAATGGATGTTATATTTTCCCAGGCGTCGGGTTGTGTGCGTTGTGAGCTGGATGGTTCTGCACCGTAATCATTGCATCCGGGAAAATGGGTGTTTATTAATAGTTCTAGGGATTCTGCAGTTGACTCAGCCCATTCTCCGTCCTCCTTTCTCAGAAGAGATGGGTTGGAGTGTTCTTTGGACAATATTTTGCTGAGTCTTGCGGAGTCCTTGAGGGTTTCGATGGATTGGCAGTACTCTATCCACGACTGTGTCTTAGCCGTTCTAATAGAGTTCTTGTAATTAGATATATTTCATCAACTTTGCTCATGGAATTCTAAAGATCTAATGAAATACTGATGACTAATAGCACGTATTTTACATTTCCCAAAGCTAACGGTAACTAAGGGAAAGGTAACTATGGAAACGATAACTAAGGAAGCGGTTACTTAGGAAACGGACTGAAGAATACTTTTTTTTTAAATGAGTAGCCGGGTACTCTGTACGGCAGATACAAGGTGTAAATTTCTATAGTAATTGCGTTGTTTTTTGAATGAACAACCATAATTCTTACAATTGCTACCACGTGAAGTGGACGGCTGGAGTTACAGCGCTGTTTCACGGTCTGCCACAACCGATCATCAGACTCCTTTTTCTATGGTACTGGTCTGTGTTTTTTTCCCTTGTATCCCGTAAATCCATTTTTACTTCCAGTGGGAATCGAAGGAGTCCGATGATCGGTTGTGGCAGACCGTGAAACAGCGCTGTAACTCCAGCCGTCCACTTCACGTGGTAGCAATTGTAAGAATTATGGTTGTTCATTCAAAAAACAACGCAAAGGAAATTGATGTATGTAAACAAAACCAAAAACGGGAAAATTGTGAGATACCACATACAAAACCAAGTTAAATTCTATGGTAACATAAGGGTTAACAGTACCAACTGAGCTAGTCGTGCCCCATTTTTTTCGAGACAGGTTCTTTGACGTGAGGGCTTACTTGGATCTTGGAACTTCTTATTCGATAATCGCTTTGAGCATTTAGCGTAATTTTTTTATATACATATATATATATACCTATATATAATAAATATTTATATGGATACTTAAAATCCTTTTAGGCCTACATACGATTTTATACCCTATTCTAAGGGTATATTAATTTTGCCTCATAGTTTGTAACATACCTTAATATTGCCCGTACACCCCTTTAAGTTACAATATTCGTGATCAGCATCGATAGTCCGTTGGCAAAAATTAAGACTTAAAACTTGAGCTAGAAACCTGAAATTTGAAAGATACTCTCCAAGAGTATCAATTGCGATTAGAAGCTTCCAAATTTGCCGCTCGGATTTGAATTAATTCCAGTTTGTCCAACCAATTGGTTGGAGAAGTTAGGTTTTAGGCCCTGTATGGGCCGTTTATGTTATTGCATAATATTTTTTTTTTTCATGTTTTATTGAAGAAATCAAAGTCCTATTCTTCGCATTCCTTTATGAACAGTTCCTTCTATACAGAGTTTTTTGCTATACCCACTTTTTGATTCGTTTCAAAAAAAAAGAAAAGTTTTTTCGATTACATCTTTCAAAAAACGTACAAAACTGTTATGCATAACAAATTTTGCCACGCCCAATTTTCGGTGGATTAGGGATAGGGCTCGGAATAGGGTGTCCAAGGACTGTAGGCTTCCCCTATGTTTTAAAATATGTATTATTGACTTATTACGGGCTGTAGAACTTGAATCAACGATGGAAAAGGATTGAACAGAAGTAATTACTCGTATTTTAAATGTCAAAATGCTAGTAACAGGAAACTGTCAAATCTAAAATCGAGGGAAAATGCTCTCATTTTAAAATATTTGTGTGGAGGCTATGCAACTTTCCAAAGTAATGACAGACGTTAGACTTTCCATTTGAAAATGTTTTAAATTTATTTATGACTAGTTTAAAATATACAAACAATTTAAATATTTTCTACAAAGTTTCTAACAAATTAATATTGTTATGTGTATGTATAATATATCCATTGTATATTAACTAAAAGCTACATAATTAACAACTAACAACGAATGTATCGGATGCAATTTGTTTTTTTTTTTTTTTGAAATTTTTGGAATTTTTCTCAATTTAATTTTAACCTTATTCACTTTGGTATTCTCCTAGTAGTAAGCATAAAAATAATAATAATAATGATTAGTTTAATATACATATTTTGCAAATCGATTTCCCTTCTTTAAGACGGAAACAATTTTGACCATCTATTGGCCGATTTTTGCTTAGCACATTATGGCAGCCAAAAATAAAAATTCAATTCAATTATCTTTATAAAAAAATAATTACAATAAATAGCAATAATAATTAGGACTTTATCTCTTCAAAAGTTAATTCTTAGATATATAATTAAATTATAAGGAGAAAAAACAGAGTTAAGAAGAATTTCGTATGGAAGCTTAATTATCATAAATATTTTTTCAATAAGGAAAGTTTATAGAATTGTACACTGCCTTGGCCGATTTCTGGGTTTTCTTTCTACAGCACGGACGGCATCTTCAAACACTGCACTTAGATTGGACTTTTTCTTTGCCGAGCATTCAACCAGTGAGTGTGCATGGATTTCCTTTCGCAGCCTACGTCCCTCACTTTGCGTGACGAATTTTTCCGATTGAGGGATTCGCAAATCTAATTTTGTGCCCACTAAAACAACGGGAACATTATTTGAAAAATGACGAATTTCTGGCCACCATTTGCTTTTGATGTTTTCAAATGATGTACGACTGCTTATTGAGTAGCACAGTAGAAAGCAGTCAGTCTAAAAAATATGAAGGGCAAAATTAAAAACAAATTTAGAGAATTAAAAACAAAAAACGCATACATTTGGATAGCTAAGCGGTCTCAGTCTTTCGTAGTCTTCTTGCCCGGCTGTATCCCAAAGCGTTAAATTGTAGTCCTTGTCGCCGACAACTATGTTACATGCATGATTATCGAACACTGTGGGTATGTACTCGTCTGGGAATTCATTTTGAGTGTAAGTGATTAGCAGGCAGGTCTTGCCAACCATACCATCGCCAACTATTGTAATTTTTAAAGGTCTAATGGACGCCATTTTATGACTTTTGTGTTGTTATTTTATTTTAAGGAATTTTTAGGTGAGTTCTGAAAGAGAAAGAAAATATATGAATTTTAAAAAATGAGTCAATGGTTTGTCTGAAAAATTCAAGTCGAAATTTAAGTCTACGTATTTGAATATAAAAAAAACGATTAAATAAGTATAGGCGCGTTTTATTGGTTAGTGTATACCTAGCTCAGCAAAACTTTACATCGTAAACAACAACAAACTAAAAGTGAGGATTATTTAATCAGCACAAAAGTGAACATATAAAGTGACGAATTTACCTATCCCAAAAGTCGAGACAACTTTTAACTTTTCAATCTGTTTCAGTAAAATATTAATTCGACTATTTAAAATAAAACGTTTAATTGGAAATCCCTGTAAAAGTGCCTAGGGAAATCAACAGGACATTTCAAATATGTAGTAAATCTTTTCAAATTCGACGATTGATGAAAACGAGAGATTTTGCGACCCGGAAATGTATCCTTCAGAATTTCGGTTGTGGGTATACCTAAATCATCTATTTTCTAGTTTCATGCGTTCCATTGGAACACACTCCGCACTAGCACAATTTTTTTGTATACCGCTGCCCAAAAAAAGTTATATTGTATGTATAGGGTTTAATGTTACAAGAGACGTACCGCTTCACTTATGAAGATCAGGACATTCTGCTGGCAGAGTTTCTTAACTCTGCTGGCGTTCATATTTCTCTATGGGATACCTCTTCTTAACCAAAGTAGCGGGCATTCACAGAGAATGTGTTTGGACGATTTATCCTCCTCAACATGACACTCTGTTGATGAGCACAGGTTCTATTTGTTCAGATGAAAAAACAAGCCTGATAGAAAGCTCAATAGATTCCTAATACTTGTATTATCTAGTACAAAACTTTCCTTATAAGTAAAGTCTGATTAACCTTTTGTATTGTCTGAGCCCGGGAACATTTTCCAAACATGGAAGGCGAAGTTGGCGTCTCATCCGAAGATTCGTTTGCGGTGGCTAGGTACTTATCCAAATTTAGCCTTGTTATGTCTGGCTAGGGTTTGGAACGCGTCGTAGCAGCACATGACATTGCTTGAAGTACAACTTGACTATCCGAGAATATGTATATTTCGGCATGGATCTCAGCCTGGAGAGAGACACATTCCCATATGTAACGAGACCGCCAGTTCTACCTTCAGATTCCATTTTTGATTGTGAACTACACCACACTTCAAAGGTCCAGTGCCGGAACACCATTGCCCCAGTTTGCGCGGCCCAGTATTTGAACCTCAAATAGACCTCCAAAACAATAATATCTAACCATAGTGTTCGGGCTGGAACAAAATATGCCCGTTTTTGATATGGAAGCGAGTATTTGCAGGTGTCTCACGAGATCACCTTGTTGAAACTGAGCACTAGAACTGTTTTGGTATTGAGTGATGGAGAGTACTTATTTAATACATCATTCTTAAACGCATTAAGCATGACCACAGTCATGGTCGTGCTATAATTACCACTTATATACTAAAGACTGTCGATGGGTAGTCACTACAGCCGTGCGGGTAGTACTCCTTCTTAAGAACATCTTTTGCCAGACGTCACAGACACCGCCACGTCCGACACTTCTCCAGATGAGGAGGTTATTATTCGGCTTTCCAGCATGACTCTGATCTATCGGTTGATTGAATTTCCATACCTTTACATATTGCCCCTGCAAGTCGTTTCTTCTATTATCAAAAGCACCCTCAACCTCAATATTTAGGAAGGTACAAAGGGCTATTCCCTAGGCTTGAACTGCTCCTTCTATCCTTTTACCAAAATATTGGAGAGCACCCTCCGTGGATTTTCTCTTTCTGTAGGTACGCATACTGCCTTGAGTGTAGATGCAGTTATTACTATCCGCTCTATAATAAGAACATCAATAAGTCTTTCCATTGTTTGAAGAGCTGATAGGTCTATATGATTTAGGCAATTCACTTGGGCTATTGGCAGGCAATAAATCACAACAAATCAAATTCACCTGTCCCTATGCCAACGGTATAAATCCCCAGCTATCACTTGCTCAAAACAAAACCACAACTGCCTCTACCGGCAGGATTGGACTGTGTCTATTACCTTTTGAATTAGGGTTGGAAATAAACCGTATCCGCTTGGGGCTTTAAATCGTTTGAAAGAGCCTGCTCATCATTTTACTTTATCTGTCCTAAATATTTTCCTAGATAAACTGTTTACTCTATTAGCCACAGAATCCCTAGGGTTAGGCGCGTTTGAGTTTTTGTGTGTTTTACTTACGGGCGAACTCGGGAAATGAGCCTGAAGCACTGGAACGATACTGATAGTGTCAGTATCATATTACAACGCTGCAGAACCTGTCAAACCTGCCTAAAATTTATTTTTTCTATTTAAAAAATTAGCGATATAAAAATCTGCCAGGAATTTGCAGATTAGTTATCCTATAATAACTGAGAGTTTATCTGTCATCTGGTCTGGTAAATAAATGTCATTGAATAAAAGTAAACAAAACGCAAACCTACAAGAACTTACTGCAAAAACCATCCTGACGGAAGCTTCATTCCTTACACAAAATAAGCCATCCGCGCTTCTATATAGTAATGTCGTCATAAACAAACATATAAATCATAATTTAGCAAAGGCAGTTCGCGTTCGCATACGAATTCATAAGCCAACGATTTCCGGTGGTTGTATTACAAGAACGCCTTGGAAAATACGCAAACACAAAAAAAAGGAGAACGCGCATATCGGCCGTTGAAACCGAAATTATTATGTAGAAAAATGTCACATAACCCTTTCGCTGATTGCTGATGCTTTTTTTTATTTGGACGTTGACATACACTTACACTCCCTCGGGAAACACCCAGAACAAGATAAAGTTAATCATGAGAAATTCTGATGCGATAGTTGACGCAGTAAGTAATTCCCCCCGCTTTTCATGGACAGATCTTAAAATTGGTGGCTTCGCCTTTTTTGTGCATTTGCATTTTCTTTTGTATTAATTTGCAATGGAAATATTTTCATAAAATGGGTGTGTTCTTCGGTGTTGAAAGAGTGATTAACACCCATGTTCTGCATTTCGATCGAAATCGAATTTAATTCACTTTTCAATTTCACTCGGAATGAAATTTGGTGTTATGCATTTCGATTGTTTTAGATTTTTTCGAATTCACTTTCGAATTTTCATAGACCTAAACAAACACAATGTTTGCTTTTAAGTCAACATGGATGCAATAGTTTTAGCAATTTTCAATAAAAAAAAAGCTGGATTCGCACTTAAACCATTTGTAATAACTCCCTACAGATTTGCTCCAATTCACAATATTCATTTCGATCGAAATGCAAAACACACAATTTCACTTTCACCTTGCAAATTCACAAAAAGCGGAATGCATGGGCCTAAGTGCCGAAATTTCTGGGATGCAAAGACCAGATAATGCATGTTAAGATCGTTAAGGACATATTCAATAATATGGGTGATTAATGGAATTTACAGTAATTTTGTCAATAGAGTGTAAAGATTAAAAGTGACATTTAACCTCATGCCATGATTGCGATTGATAAGATCTTATTAAACGCAAGTGGCTGTTTAATAATTCCATAAAATGTCTCAATGCCGACAGTAATGCCTCTAATTTGTAACTATGTAACTCATACAATGGGTTAAGCAATGCTTCAATTGGGGTTAATTAACACAGCATTTTGCTGTTCGTAGGTAAAGTTTGTGACCCCAATGATTCGTGGGTCGAATTGAGTAATGCATTTGCTTGTAGAATTGTGAGTTAAAGAAAGAATATTATTATGTAC
Source organism: Portevinia maculata (assembly GCA_949715645.1). Taxonomy (NCBI): domain Eukaryota; kingdom Metazoa; phylum Arthropoda; class Insecta; order Diptera; family Syrphidae; genus Portevinia; species Portevinia maculata. Next base: position 115,428,544 of record OX454528.1, on the reverse strand, counting down.
CTATGGGTGGCGACGGTGTAGAGGTTAGTGTGTTGGCTTGTGACCCGTGCGGTGCAGGTTCAATCCCCATGGGGACCAACAACATACGCCACCCAATCACATGCCTCTACACCAAAAGGAGGATTTCTGCCTGGTAGTACAATGGAACGTTACCGAGTCTGAGTGCTCTGGGATTTGGATTTCCTTTTTTTAAAAAAATAAAAAAAAATAAAAAAAAAAAAAAAATGTACCTATTACAGGACATTTCTGTTACATATTATTTATTCGTTACACATGACAAAACAGTGAAGTGACAGTTAAAAATGCTTGTGGTCGAAATGGAAAAGTTTTAAGCTTTGTATAGTTATAATACGGTACCTCGCTCAAGTATGTAAGTGATTGCCTAACGATGAATAGAAAAGAATATAATATTTCATTGCATTTTCTTCGTTATGTTTCAGTTACAAAATATAAGAGTCATTGACGTCCGCCAGCCAGCCGAACGAAGTTGTGAATCAAAACATTGCATATTTACAAAGATATTATGCATAATGACAAGTGGCAACTCTGTTATTTAATCCAAAAGAAGTATTCCCATCAAATGTTTAAATTTCGCAACGTTTTAATGCGAGAGACAATAATTTGTTTGCGGAAAAGAGTGAAGACTTCTACCTACATTCACTTAAGCATCATTTCGCAGTGTAAAAGCGTACAGCAAAACAGAAAGTAGAAAGAAATTTGTTGTTCAGGGTAGTATGGTAATTTTTGTTTCGTTTCAGCAGCCTACTACGCTATATCTTGGATTAATATTAGTGTGGACACGATGTGCTTAGCACGTTAAACTAAAACTTGTGCGAAACATTCAAAATTTGAGTCTGAGGAGCACTTTTATTCCAATTTTCCATTTCCATGGAACTTTACAGAAAACCCCAGATTATGAGAAAGCTCAAATTCTTTTTGGCATCAAACATATGTTACCATAGCGCACATAGCAATGGTTGTACAATTCGTATAGCGACACTTTTTTGGCACTCTTTTCTATTAGGTAGATCCATAATAATTGCTAAAGGCTGCTGTCAAAAGCAACAGAAACAGTATCCAGTATGTATAGTGACAGAACAGACGTAACTGTCACTTATTATACTGGATTCGGTTTCTTTTCGTTGTCTGTCAATTGGCCATTTAACAACTTATTTTACTCCGTGATAACTGTCACATCGTTATGATAGCCTGAACAGTATTATTACCAACATTTTAGCGAACAACGCAAGCTCGGTATTTTCTACATGATTTTTGTGTGTGTCCATATCTCTAGTATTAGTATGTATATTGATAGTACCTTCTTTCAGATTTATTTTGATGATGGACTAATACCATCTGAGTTATTACCGCGCTTCATCCCCAGGCAGCTATTTGAATGTCTCAAATTTTAATTCATAGTAGAAGACAGCCAATACCTAATAACAACAGCGCCGGTTTCATTTACAATAGGATTGATATAATTTCTAATGGACCATGCGGCCATGTTTGAAATGTCAAACTCTTCTGTCACTTTCATTCAGTAAAGTTTGCAATTTGATCATGGAAACATACCCGCTTTGGCAACGCTTGGAAATTATCCATTTTTTTTTTATCAAAATAGTCGTTCCTTTACTGCCCTTCTTCTATTTTATTTATTATTAATCGAATTGTGGGAAGTTCTGAAAACAATTTCTTTCTTACGCCAATGTTCAAATTATTCACGATGAAGTTCTACATTCCAAAAAAAGGAACGGTTTGGTGTGATTTATTTTTACCTTATTTTTTTCAAATGGCTGTAACTGTCAATGGTGAGTGGTACAGATCGATGACAACCAACTTTTTATAGCCGGAATTGAAAGAAATTGATTTAAGAAAAATGTGGTTTCAGCAAATGGCGCTATATGCCACACAGCCCGTGCCACACTCGATTTATTGCGGTGGGACGAGTCAATATATTCAAGAAATGCAGATGTGGAATGGCCTTCGTTGACACTTCGATTTAACACCTGTGGACTTGTTTGTGTTGTAATTTGAATTAATTGGTCTATGTCAATAGACAAGCAACTATTGATGCATGGAAGTTGAACATTGAGCGGCTATTCGTGAAATAATGAAGGATTAATTGCAGAAAGTGGTTGAAAATTGGAATCATCGTTTTGAGGTTTGTCAATGGAACAGAAGCTTGGTGTTATTTTCAGAAGATAATTGCATTGATTATTTCAAAATAAAACAATAAATTTAGCTCTGCCTGAACTCGTTTATGTGATATATAAAGAAAAATCATGTTACTCTTATTGAAAAACCCTGTAGTTGAACCCACTCCGAGCTTCAGCAGACGAATACAAATACATACATATTAAATAATGATTAGATTAGATATAACCACTGGAAAATTTAACTATGATTGGTATGAAAAAATAAGATTGTAGGTAATCTGCCAAAAAAAATTAAAACAGCCAATATTCAATTGCAATGACATAATGTGGCTTAAGGCATCAACATCCAGAACTTCTGAGTTACTCACTGCTCAGCCTCAAACGTTCACTTATGAGAACTTTAAGGTATGTAATATTTTCTGAATAAAAGTCTTACTTATGTCAGAATTCACCTTCGTGCGTTGTTTTTGCAAATTTTTGTAAATATAATTCGCTTATCGCCCGATAAGATTATTCTGACAAATCGTGGATTTGATAACTATTACCACGTTCTACGATAACGCAACTTTATTTAGTAGATTGTCAAACGACACTCGTCAGAGCATTGTAAATTTCGACAAATATGACTGCGGATGTTTTATTGCAAGCACAATTCCTAGTGTAGGTGTCAACAAACGAGCAATTTACATCGAAAACATTTAGAGCAATGCTAACCAATATAGCCTTGAACTGAATTTTAAGCAATATCACGTAGGTACCATTCATTATAATGCCTATAAAACATTAACATTGCCAAATGAACACCACCACACGTATAAATAATCAAAACGTCAACTTCAGTTTATATAATAATAATGACACTTTTGTACCAAATTAGTCACCTTGGCATTTAAACTCGCTCATCCAGACAACAAAACATCACAGGCGAATATCAAATAATTAATAAATTCAAATAAATAATTGACTTTACATGCAACCCATGTACAATATTATTCAATTAAAATGAGTAACAATTCCAACCAACGTTTCACAGTTTGTATTGAGCACTCACACAATTGTAACGATAAAATGATTTTCGTAAACTGTGCCCAATTGGCCCAAATAAGCCGAGTGGCTAAATTTCAAATTTCAATGTTATCGCATTTGATAGAGCTTATCGTTGCGGCAGCGGCAGAACACACTACAAACATATGATCGCAAAGGTAGATGAGTTTATGGTTGCAGAAAATACCGGCAAATAAAAATGATTTCTTATCGCATTTGGTAAAATTAAATATCGCCCTTATCTTATCTATTATCACTGCCAGACTAAGACTACAAAATGGTATTAGTTTGAGGCGTTGGTGTTGGCCATTTTTAGCTTATTTTTGCTTAAACGTACACTTTTGACTTTGAGTATATTTTATTTTATCAAATTTATCATTTGTGTTTATATTTTTATAATGATAAGAAAGATGTTAAGTGGGTTATATAATTCCGATTGTGAATGTATAAAACAACAAAAAATAATTTATTGAAACCTTACCTTTTCCTACCTGTTAGTTGGTAATAATGACAGCTAGGCACTTTATTTGCTTACCTCATTGGCCAATAAATCTGTCATTCAATAAAAAATACGAGGGTTAATCCAAATAGGTACAGCACACGCTTTTAGTATTCAAGTTTACGCATCAGGTAAGACGCTGATCAATATAAAATGTCTGTTCCACTTGACTTTTGGAGAAGAAAAAATTACTCAATGATGTCAATGTCACCTAACAAAAGTGTTTCAGATTTGTTTTTTAATAAATCAAATCATTAACTTCAAAATTGGGTTGATACTTAACTAACTCATTTGGGTCATTAAATTTCATTTGAAATGGGACTTAATCATCGTCACTAACTCTTCGATATGAGCATAATTCTTGAAACTTCAGCTTCCGAATTAATTTGAAAGTTATTTGACTCAAGAAATTAAAACAAAAGACCTTAGCTATGAATCATCGCATAAAAATGAAGACATGACTGGAATCTGGAAAGTTGTGTAAGAAAGAGGTGAACCGATAGTGTTTGCATTTCTCACAACTAATGACAGAGCAATTGGTACATTGACCCTATTATGCGAGTTCTTGAAATTTATGTATACCGTTATCAATGAAAGTGACTAATATCCGTATGCTGGAAAATTTCGAAAATTGCATTGATTGAGTGCAATTTGAACGAAGAGATATGTCATCGTGACATTTGATATCATTCAAAAGGTATTCTCGTTAATTCTGTGTTATAAGCTTACGAAACAACATAGAATTGCACTGGGTAGGTAGCTACATAAGTTGTATCTACTTATATACTTACTTTCAGCAAATGAATACATATTGCGTCATTAGACATTTTTTTAAGAATTCGTGCCATGAGAGGTATAGGTTGCGCGCTTGAGAGTTTCTTCAATTGTATGAGAAAAAACTTGTGGCTTGCAATCAACTTAGATCATTTTCAATTAGTTATTCAGAAGAAACTACTCGATCCCGGATCGGGTGCGGGTCGAACGTACAAACACATTTTGTTTCATTTTGAAGCAGTGTTATATAGAACAAGAATTTCTACAAATGATTCTGACGTTTATGGTGTTATGAAAATGTGAGTGCTTCTGATTTTGACTCTGATTCAAATTCTGAAGCAAATTTCTTTTCTTTTCAGGAGAAACTTTCATTCGAGTACCAATCAAACACTTTTAGAAAAATCCGAAATGCTTCTGGCCTCTTCTGGATTACAAATCGAAAACATCATTACTGTCAGTTTGCTGAATTGATAATTAATGAAAGTTGGTTTTTCTGAGTGAGTTTGGCAGAAAGATTGTCAAAAAACGCATTAGGCGCGATAGTTTCTGACAGTACTAGGTATTACAGTACTTTAATACCTAAATGAGGTATAATCTGTTCCCTTCCATTTGACAATATAAACTCATTAATACGCTGGTGCCCCTACATATTGTATATACTAGCCACGTGAAGATACAGTTTTATCTCAGTTTCACTGACGTAGGTATACCAATTCCAATCCAATCACGTTCAAGTTTTTCCTGCGTGCACCTTCTTTAATATGGAGGCCATTCAAATTGATTTGCTCTCACATACCTCGCAAAAGCGCGTCGAACATGTTTTGTTTCAAAAAAAATTCCAATCTGCAACGCGCAGGCAACCATTGTGATATTTAAATTAGGCTACCGCTACTTTTATTTATAGACATCATCAAGTTGGTGGGATACCATAAAATTTAACCAAAGTCAGCAGACTGTGATCAAATAAAAAATAGTGTCACAGGTACTCTTACTACAAAAGGAAACAAAATATAATCTCTTCCGCTTTCTTTCCGGGATTCGGCTTGGCTTCCATCTTTTGACACTTAAAACCTCACGACGAGTGAGACAAATCTTTCGGGGAGTGGTACTCTGCGCCCGGTAGCGAGTAAGCTAACTTTCATGCTACACTGCACATGCATAAGGAGAAAACAAACAACTTGTCTATGTCACGCAGAAGTTGAACTTGACTTTTGTGCGCCAGCAGCCGCAACCGTTTGGCGGTGACAGGTAAACATAAACAGGTTTACGGTGCGCAGTTAATTTAAGCACATACCCACGTTTGTGTTTGCGAGTATGACTGATGCGGGAAGGCATTACGTTAAGTAAATTTTGTTCAGATGATTCAGATGCTTATATCTGACTTTTCGGGCGACTAAATGAAATTTAAATTCGGCAATTGGAGGGGAACTAGTTGTATTTCCGCTAAGATTAAGATATGGATTGAATGTGATCTTGAATGAATCACCTGAGATCTGCCTTTTTTGGGTTGGGTGTTTCTGTATCGATATTGGATATTGATAGGTGACTAAGTTTGGATTAGGATTGTTTAAAATTCATACCAGCACCAAATTTCGGTGGAAAATACTCACAGTTTACAAGACATTCCTTAAATGGCGACGTTTTTGTGAATTTTAAGTTTGTATGTTATTGTTTGGCAATGTGTAATTTATCCATATAAAAATCATTGGTTTATATGCATAACAACAACAACACGAGATCTTGCTTTCGATTAGGATGAATAGGCAGCCATATTAATAAAAAACACTATCCACTCTTTAACACACGAGTTAGCAGGCACACGGATAGCGAACTTGTCCATATGATAACTTTTCTGATTAATAAAAATATGTTTTCCCTGTGTTAGCTGTTTGCTCTTTATCACTTACAACACGGCAGAACTTTACCAAATTATACACAAAAATCAAGTGTATCTATCTGTCATATTTCATCAGTTGACACTCATTTCTGTGTATTCCGTTCCAATCCTATTGTACTACAGTCAACGCATTTTGAAAGAGTAATATGCCCAAATGGGAGACAGTGTTCTCTCTCATCCTCTCAATGTTTCCTCTCAATTTGTGAATGCATGAACTACATTCTGAGAATGTGTGAAGTTATCCGCTCCTTATACGCCAAATTCGCTGAGCTAAATTAGCCGCTTGTTATCATATGTCATTTAAAGCTAACGCACAATTATTAATATGAATTATAAGTAAACAGATGTGTTAGTACTATCTCGCTGCTATTTGGTGTTTATTAATATGGGGAAATATTTTATTAATAAATGTGTTAACTTTTACTGACATGTGACAACGGGCGGATAACTTAACTCTCCGAATTTGACGTTAAAGTTCACACATTCGCTTTGTTTTCACCAGAGGAAAAGCGTGTACAAAGTAGTACAATAGTAACAATTTGAAGGAATTACACTTCCGAAATCAAAGCGCGCAAGCTGATCAAAAGTGACAGTTACATATTATGCCCCAGCCCAGCCCATATAATCCGTAGATTAGCGCCTGTATCGTAGTCACCTGACAGCTAGATAGAAAACACGCATTCTTATACAAAGTGGCCTGTAACCCACCGATATATGAACGTCGACGGATGACTTTTACTTTCCACCTTGTTGTCCGTTAAAGTCTTCACACATTCACAGATTGAAGTTCACGCATAACCAAATTGAGATAAGAATTCATAAAGACATTCATTGTTCGTAACATTGAAAAAAACGAGAGAAACCTGTCATTACTGATTGACAGACAGTTCAGTATGCCACAGCTAACTGCAGCTCAGCCACTGATTGGTTGTAATTGCTACAATTGTAAGGCTGTTTTGGACATTTCGGTTAGGCGCTTAATTGAGAAATGTCAAAAATCGCAGTCATGGCACTCAAACTATTTGATTTGACATTAAACATACATAGATACATATACATTCATATAAGTATTATTTCTGTCTGAAGAATAAAGCAGACATAAGGTAATGGGCGATTGAGATGGTTGGCTTCGCCTTTTAAATTTGTCTTTTAATTAAAATTGGAAAAGAAAAGTAGAATAATGCTTCGACGCAACGAGATAAAGTGGATTTGCGCACATGGAAAGTGCCTTCGTACTGACATTCCCTAAGATCCAAGACAGTTGGGTCATTAATGCGGTCAATGTGTCATCGCCTGTCCAAGCTTACGCCGGATTCTATTAAACTACTCCTTTCGTTAAATGCGTTAACGCTGAAGTCCTGCGTCAATGCAACAGATCCATGGATTATATGGGAGGCCTATACTCGATTTTTAACTAGATATAATTTGGGAAAGTACTGCCGTGCTTAAATGATAAAGAGCAAATAGCTAACTCACAGGAAAAATATGATTATTAATAAGAAAAATTTTCATATGAACAAGTTCGCTATCCGTGTGCCAGGAAACACGTGTGTTAATGAGCTTTTTTTGTTTGTCGTTAAAGCTTCCTGTTAATACTTGCACTTTTGTGGGATAATCCTTTTGGTGGAAGCCGATGAACACTTCAACTTCGACTTCAACTTTGCCAGGAGCGAGAACTTCAGCTTTTGAAGTCGACTCAAACCCATTGAAAAATGCAACTTCGAGAGTGAAGGAAAAAATGTTTGTAAACACAAGATAAAATTCTTTCAAAATAAAAAAAAGAGAGAAAATTCGTTCAAAATATAAGCACTTGTATGTTGGGAAAACTGAAAACATTGCCGCAAGGTTGGTAGGATTTGCACTTCAACTTTGAATTTAGGAGTATGGTCTAACGTTGAAGTCGAAGTTGAGGTTGAGGTGCTAATGTGTTCCTTGATCGGAATTTTAAAATTGCTATCAATATTCACCACACAAGTAACGAATTCATTGCACTCCAACTGAACTAATTTATTTTACTATTTCCTATATCTAAAAGAACTGGAACTTTTCAATTTTTATGTATGCCTACTTTAAAGTTTCTGAGGCTGTTGTTTTTATCAAGTTAAATAATAATGATAAAAAAGTAAACACCGATAGCAATCTGCTGATAAAGTTACTCGAAATTGAGTGCAAACATTTTATAAGTTTTCGTTTTCGTAAAAACCTTTTTTGACTATTATTTCCATTTAATAGATATTTTAGTGAATTAAAATAACAAAGAAACATACGGACGGGCTACAGTCCGCTTGGGCGAACTGTTGGATACCCTATTCTTATTCCTATCCCTCATAAGTGGGCGTGACAAAAGTCTAAGTATGGTTGAATTGTTAAGAACGCTCTACATATTTTGTTATATAACATTTAAAGGATTTTATCAAAAAAAAAAACGCTCCCTAGCTCAAACTTAGGTGTTTCAATAAAATTGTTTTATTTAATTGTGGGCGTGTCAGTAGGCGGATTTTAAAAAAAAAAACACATGAGAATAAAGGGCCCCTAGAGAGTATATATTATAAATTTCAGCTCCCTAGCTCAAACTTTGAATTTTCAAAAAAAAAAAAAAAAATTGTTGGCGTGTCAGTGGGCGGATTTTAAAAATATTTACACATGAGCATAAAGGGCCCATAGAGAGTATATATTATAAATTTCAGCTCCCTAGCTCAAACTTTGGATTTTCAAAAATTAATATACCCTTAGAATAGGTTATAAAAAAATTGTTTTATTTATTTGTGGGCGTGTCAGTGGGCGAATTTTAAAAAAATTTTATCCTGAGCAGTTTTAGGAGTCATAAATCATATATACAAAATTTCAGCTTTCTAGCTCAAAATTCGATTTTTTCCAAAATTTTGTTTTTTTGAGTTTGTGGGCGTGTCTGTGGGCGGATTTCAAAAATTCGTAAACTTGATTATTTCGGGACCCTAGAGAGTATATGGTTAAAATTTCAGCTCTCTAGGTCCAGTTTAAAGGCCTAATTTTTGGCTACAGACGGACGGACGGACGGACGGACGGACATGGCTAGATCGACATTACTATCGATGCTGATCATAAATATAGTAACTTTTAGGGGTCTACGGGCAATATTAAGGTATGTTACAAACTATGCGTCAAAATTAATATACCCTTAGAATAGGGTATAAAAAATATCCACTAGACATTTCCCATGTAAGGAGAAATCAAGCCAAATTAACTTTCTTTATAGTGGATATTACTCATTTCAGTGAATGCTGCTATTATACTCCGATTATGACAAATTCCACTCTCTTACAATCGAATGTGAAGGAGGCTCTCAGACCGAACAGATCATCCAGTGGTCTTCTGATGCAGCCGCAACGAATGCTTTGTAGATTTGTACAACACTTGTGAGTATCTATCTTGTTACTAGGCACTAGAGAACGGAGATGCCATAATTGGATTTAAACATCTTAATTCTTGTTAGATTAAGAAGTCAAATAGTAGGTAGTAGTTTTACATTAAGCGAAATATCTTAAATCAGTCCGCAGTGTGTGTGCGCAAACTTAAGTAGGTATTTAATTGTTCAGCATTACTTATGCGATTATACGAGTATCTGCATAAAAATAAATTAATGGCAAAAAACCTCAGGATAATAATCCGTTTTCAGTAAATAAATATGAAATTGTTTATTCTACGAGTAGCTTAACGTTTCGTGCTCTCTATGTCTTAGAAGGAAAGAAGGTAAATCACTTGGAGGAATTCGGCGGTGTAATTGTTGTAGAGAGATATTGAGAAATTCTTTTTCGGATAAATAACAAAGCAATAAGCATATGTGTGAATAAATCTATGTGAAAATCAATGGCAAAAATCCTCAATTTCAGAAGGTCTAAAACTTCAAAACTTTAAAAAGAAACATGGAATGTTTTATATACGAGTATGTACGAATAACCGTTGTGAACAGAGAAATGCATTTCTAATAGATACCCTTGCAAATGAGCTGTCATACTCATCAACAAAGCTCAAGGGCTGGTGGCAGCAGTATTGTGACTTCTAAATGAACAAATTCCTTGGATATATTTTCCGAGATCCGTTCCTAGCAATGAATAAATACCCGACATTACTTTGGATGAAGTTAGGTAGGAGGTCAAAGTCTCCGAAAAACGAGAAGCAGTTGGGCCGGACGAGAAACCCTCAGAGTTCTGGAAAAAAATGGAAGACATCGGATGCAAATGGCTCATGATTCTCATCTCCAAACTGATTGCAGGCGATCTAATACCTAATCTTGTTCCAATGAAAAGACGATGCGCGAGCCTGTAACAATTGCCGTTCTATCAAGCTGATGTCACAAACCATGAAGATCGTTGAGCGGGTATTAGATAGCCGAGTGCGCGGAAAATAACACGGCTATCTGAAGACCAGTTCGTGATTGTCGCATTTAAGTCAACCACAGATGAAATCCAAAGTATCTTACTGGAAAAACATCGTGATTCCTTAAACGATTAGCGTGTGGTACTGGTTGGTTTTGAAAAAGCCTTTGATAGACAACTAAGGAGTCCATTATGGGCGGCGCTAAGACAACGAGGAGTTCCAGAAACCTACGCACAGTTGATCATGGACATGTATGAGGAAGTAAAGACAATCAAAGTCGGTGTACACCAGGAAGGTGTCTTAAATCCCTTAATATTTATGACGGTCTTTGGTTATCTGCGTGAAGGAAAAGTGACGGACTCCAAAGTTCATCAGTTATTCTTTGCTGACGATGGAGCTATCATTATCCACTCCGAAGAATATGCCAGAAATGTAAAAACCAGGGTATTAGCTAACGTTAGGTTGAAGTGGTTTGTATTCCATTGTGCTACCAAGTGGATCTAGGGGAACTTACCACCCTACTCATTCAACCATTAAGAGCTTCTTATGAAGCGAGATAGACATAGACCTCTAACATCAGTCATCAGTGTTACCAAAGTCGTTTAAGGGGAATGACAATATGTCCAAATATGTGTGGCAGTGGATGTGAAGCTATTATCGCACTTTGTAGAGGGAATCACACGTGGTCATATGCTGCAATATGGCATCAAACCATTGTCGTCATTTTTGACGCGTGGCCAACAAACAACGCGATTGGAGGAAGGAAGATGTTAAGGTTGGACGTCGCGAGAGGGACGGCTTTTTTTAAATTGATGGGTGAATTGGATGAAGTCGAACAGACTTTGTACACAGGTTGAACTTTTGCTTGCTTTGGTGAAGCCGGACATCGAAATAGTAGGCACAGTAACTGGATGAATACAATGGTGCTGCCGACAAACCACAACCGAGGAGGGGTTGCTCAGGGTTAAAGAGATTAACCCTTTCTCCATATGGCTTAGCAGCCCGCTCACGTTGCTCCCCTAGAAGTAAGTGCCAGTTGTCTGGCAGGCGACCATGTCAGCTCTATTATTTAATTGGATTGCCTTAATTTTCAAAAGGAAATTTAATTGTTTGTATTCTGGTGTATTAATAATGATTTGTAGCTTAGTATGGGTAAGTGCATTTTTTTTTTCTGTTACCGATCATCCTGCACCACTCAATAAACTTATTCTGCTAACGGTGTAACATTTAGTCGTGCTTTGAGGTTAAATACTTCGGGGTAATTTTTGACGCCCAATTACATTTCAGTTTGCACATTGGTGTCTAAATTTTATTCGCTATTGGCTTTCATAAAAAGAAACTCGGATGGTTTTCGCGACCCATTTGTCCTTAAGGCGCTCTTTTGCTCTTTAGTACGCTCTAGATAAGAATACTGCTGCGTAATCTGGGGCAATTGCTATGAGGTTCATTCATCTCGTATTGTGCGCGTCCAGAAATCTTTTACCCGCCTTGCACTCCGCAGAATTGACTTAGGTTCTGAGCTACCATCTTACAACTTTTGGTTGTTTTTGAATGACATTGTTTCTAACAGAATTCAGTGTTCTGAACTGTAATTTTCTTTACTCGCCTTCTAGAGTTTTAAGAGAAATGCCTCTATTTTTCCTCCAGCCACATAGGACTAACTATGGGTTAACTGAGCCTATAAATCGTTGCATTCGTTTATTTAATTCAGTTGCCTGTCACATTGATTTGAACTCAAGTCGCGATTGCTTTAAGCAAACTGCTCTTGTAATTTTAAATGTCAAATCAATTTAAATCATATTTAATATTTTTTTATTTATCTTTTTTTATATTTAATTTATTATGCTTTAAAATATCTTTAAATACAATATATATGTTCACCCGTATTGCGAAGATCAACTATCAATTAATAATTGACATTTATCAAACAATTTTATTAATTGGTATTGTGACTGTAAACTGTCAATATTTTTCATACATTGTGCATTTTTTATTTTGAATGAAAAAATTCGGTATTGTGAAGAACAATTTTCATCGATTTTCTTGTCAGCTGTCAATTTTTCTTTCAATCGTAAGTTTGCAGTCGATGAGTTTGTCCTGGTAAAAAAAAATAACTAAGAAATGTTATTTTCGAATTCAAAAAGTGATAAAATGTTTAATTTTTTTATTGCCAAAGGTCTCAAAAGGTAGCAACAAAAAGTAGTTATGCAGATTGGTTCACTTGATGGAAGAGAACGAGGAACTCGCCCAAGGATTTTGTTCCAAAGCTGTGGCAAATACAAAGTGGGGAGTCATTGCTGTGGAGTTGAATAGCTTAGGGCCTCCAGAACGAACTTCAGAAAAGTAACAGAGAGTAATAGAAGTAACAGCCACTGGTGGTGGCCCTAACTCGCTTCACCAATTCAGCAATTTAGAAGAAGCTGTTGTAAGTTTGTTAGGATTCAATACACGCGTTAATCCACCTGCGAGAGAATTTGGATTGGAAAATGTTACCACCTCTAATGATAATGAGATGTCAACTGAAGACGCAGCACATGAACAATCTACAAATCAGATTGACGGCATTCACTATAGCACAATCAATTCATTTTCACAATAACGATTTTTTTTTGAATTGATAAATTCTATCGTTCGGTTGATAGTTGATCTTTGCAATAGAATAAGACTCGTTATGTCTGTTAATTTATCTTATAATCTGTTAAGGTTGTTTTGTAACTGGTGGATAAATATAAATAAATAAATAAATTTAAAAAGATAATTTTAAGGAAAGATAAATGAAAAAGTAAGAAGGAACAATTGTGGACTTATAGGCTTTTTCTTTTTTAAGATTATGGAGATATGACCCACAATGTTGCGGACCTGGGTGGGTCACAATTAAATTATTGATTTGGAGAACCCAGGTTGCTCATACGTTCATTGTGGACTTTTGTCCTTTTTTTACGGCAAAACGCCCCGGTAGGATATAGCCATTTCGTGTTTGTAAGCCTGCATCCCAGAAATGACTGTTCGACTTGCATGTGTATTTCCTGACATGGTTTGACGTAAAAAATTACATCAGTGCCATGCGCATATGGCAGACAAATGCCCCGTCTAATGGCAGCATTACACTTGTTTATTTCGGGTCGCTAGAGCGTCTATGTTCCAAATCTCAGCATTCTAGCTCGAATTTGAAATAACCTCGAAATTGGTAACAGACTGAAGGACATGGTTAGATCGACATAAATTTCGATGCTAGTCATTTAACTTTTAGGGGTCTGTGATCAATATTCAAGAATGTTGCAAACTTTGAGTCAAAATGTTAAATACACTTAGGACAGGGTAAACAAATCCAAAAAAAACCTTCAATCAATTTTCTTGTTAAACACTCCATTATGCTGTTACGGGTTGAAACAAATTACTTATTAAACTGATAACACTGCTGTAAATTACGCGCTATTACACGCATCCGTAAATGTTTAATAGATTTTTCAAAAATAAATTTCAATTTAGTTGAGCTCGTAAAGTATGCATTCTTATCTTTTCAAGACGTTTTGTATTTATAACTTGAACTCTTGGCGCCATAATTTATTCGTTAAAAAAGGGAAAGTTTATAACGTATAAACTTAAAGGAAACCTCTGCAACAAAATATTCTTTTATCAATTGAAAATTGTGTAGTTAAAGTCTCTGAATGTCAATGAATCGCATTTGACTTTTAGGTCAACTACAGTTCTTCTACATCAAAGAAAATGAATCTTCGTTTCAATCTTTATTCTACACCGATTCGAATCGACTGCACTCATTTTTAATCTACATACGAGTCTGAGTATGAGAATCAAACAAAAGGATTATGATGCTTATTTCGATCGAACGTTACAAAAGTGATTGATAGTTGAGCTATCATATAATATTTTACTCGTCAACTACGGGTCAATGGAATCTGATGCAGTGGGTTTAAGTTGGGTAACGGGAATCTTAATTTGTCTTATCAGCAAGATATGAATATTTTATTTATTATACATTTTTTTTGCCTTCACTATAGTGGAAGTTAAGTAAGGAAACTAAGTAATAACACAGCTAATAAAAAACATAGTAAGCGACATTTTTATTGGGTCAGCATAATCGGAATAAATTAAAAGGGCAATTAAACAATATTATCTATTAGATAAGATGACGTAGTTTCATGCTTTTAGTTACATTGAAGTCTGATAGAGCTGCTGGATTGCTTATCTTAAGCGCTATTTATAGCAGCGATATATGAGATGTAGAAAGCACACAGCAGCATCTCAGGGCCTACAAAACGTCACAAAAACAGGCACACCTTGGAGATTTACGATGGTTTTCTTTTCCTTAGCCCCACGATGAATCTTCGGTATAAATGCAATTATATTCTGGGATCTTGTCACGAAGCATCAGCACTAAGCGACTCTTCATACGAGTGCGACTTTTGCGAAAAACGAATAGAGAAACTGTGCAGACGATCAATATTAATGAATTTATAAACAGTAAACTGCAAATATTACTTTGCCAAGATCGGGATATTTGACTACGTCATCAAAATATATTAAGAAAACAGGGTTCAGCGCAATTTAAATAACCTTAAATTCCAACATTATTGACAAGAATTGACAAAATTTAATCACAATCCAAAACATTTGGTCGCGTTTCACTTCGTTCGTTCGAACTTTACCAAAAATCCATGTCATTGCATTTGCTTATAGTTTTCCGATTAAAATTCGCAGTCGTTTGCGACCAAAAAATAGATTCATGTTGAGCAGCTTCTCATGATAATGATACTATTGTATGCTTGTCAGGCCTATGCAAGAGGTGGACCAGTGCCTTTTAAGTGTTACGGCCACTGTCAATATTCACGCGAGGTCTAAGACCCAAGAAGGAGTCGGTGCCGGAGTCTTCTCAGAAGACCTGGACATCCACCTTCCCTCTTATCTTCCAAGCTATTGCAGCACCTTTTAAGCCTAAGTCACAGCAATTCGCCAATCCGCTGATTGGCTGACGGTACTATGTACAAACTATACCACAAAATTATATCGTTATTATATCGACAGTCAGGAAGTTATCAAAGTTTTTACATCCAGCATAATAAGATCCAAGGCAGTGAAAGACTGCCGTGTGTCTATTTCCGAGATAACCACATAGTTTAACATTACCCTTTGCTTGGTACCAGGTCATAGCGATGTCCAAGGGGATTGCGAAGCTGACGAATTTGCTGTTAGGTTCTTCATCCACGACGATTCGCTAGAAAATGCTGTCTTTAAAGGGGGCCTGCTTAGTCAGTGCAGAACCGCTAGAAAATTATGACCAAACGGACTTCTTTAAAAGAAGAGAGGAACTCTCTCCACCCTAACAAACATAATCACTGGACAGTGGACACTGCGTGGTAGGTAGACATACTCAGAGATTATGTATCCCCTACATCGATTTCTGTCGAATCTGTTGAAACGAAGAAGAGACAGTCCTGCAATTCCTGTGCTCGCGGCCCGCACTTGCTAACGTTACGAGGGCCTTTTAGGCCAATACCTCTTCTACGATCTAAATAATCTTAACGAGGCCTCCACGGCTGCCATTAGGCACGTTTAATTTGCCAGGCTTCTTCGAGTTCCCTACTAGGTAACCCTCTATCCCTTCCCAAACCATGGTCTTGAGTTTTTCAATCAATAAAAAAGGATAAAATAGTAGGACCTCGTATAGCAATTTCATAAGAAGAAGCAATTAGTTTTAAGAGCGGGAAGCGTGTCACAACTGTCAGTTGAGTACACAATGTAGAACGTGCGCTTGTTAAATGTTGAATACGTGCTGCTACATGAGTGCAGCATGCAGAAAGTTAAAAGGTGCCGTAATATCGCAAGAAAACTACAAAGGTTGGCCTCTTCCCAATGACATTACATAGGTCCTTGGTCTAAGTTTACCTCATCGAGGGCCATTTTAAGCCAATCAAGGAACCAACCTAACCCTTCGCTCTCTAGCCAAGCGCATCAACTACTGAGGCACTTCATCAAAAACCATTTGACTTGCAACATTCTTGGTAAGATATTTGGTGCCGATTGTGTTGAGTTTAGTGTCACAACTGTCAGTTGAATACACAATGTAGAAAGTGCGCTTGTTAAATGTTGAATACGTGCTGCTACATGAGTGCAGCATGCAGAAAGTTAAAAGGTACCGTAATATCGCAAGAAAACTACAAAGGTTGGCCCCGAAATATATTGAATACTTTTTGACCAAACCGTATCTGCAATGTTAGTCTTAACCCAAGAAAATCGCAGTGGATTTCACACTCCTGAAAAAGGCAATAGTTTTCTTCTTCTACTTTAACGGAAAAGCTATAATCAGGATCAAATGAACCATAAGCATAACCCGCACATTTTACAGCCTCCCAACTGGTCCGCCTGTGGGGTTCGCCGGTTTGACTTCAATAAACATCGGCAAGGACTCCCTGCCTCGGATCACCTCTCTAAAAAGCTGATAGTTATATTGCTAGGAAATCCTTCAGCCCAAGATGAAGGAAGAGTGTCTTAATCAGGAAATCAAGCCACATAACAACTGGGGAAACAAATTTCACAACAACATTCGATGGCGCGTTGCCCTAGCCCCAACATTTTAAAGCAAGAGGTAAGCAGTATTTACATAATGAGGTAGAGAAAAGTTAACTTTAAGAAAAACACGATCAACAAAAATCTTCAATAATTTAGTGATCTATAAGCATGTCCTTCACTGTATAATATAGGTGATAAAACTTACATCTTTAGCTTTTTGCGTTTTAATCCGTTAAAGGTCTCTTCGATCTGATTTCAAATTAACAGCACAATGATTTTTTTTCATTTAAATCAATTTTAAGAAAGACGAACTTTATCATGTCACAAAACTTTACTTTCCTTCTTTGTACGTATGTCGCGTCGGTCGGTCGGTTCGGTTGGTTGCAGTGGAGCAGATAAACCACTTCCTCTCTTTTTCACAACTTGGCGACAATTAATATGCTTTCTTTTGTAAGTTGAAGTTCTTAATATTCACAGTCACAACACATGGATGGAATTTGATCCACTTTAGGTTCCACTACAACGGATAAATGCAGTTGCTTGATAAAAAAAAACAACAAAAACTAGTACTAATCGACTATTCATCTCCATAAAACACAAAAAAAAATACAAAAAGTATCTAAAAGGTGAAGTGCATATCTACAGGAGCACCTTCTAAGTGCGAGATCGTATAACACATGCGATCACGTAGGTACAGTGAAAAAACCAAACACAGCAATGAACAATCACCCCGGGTGTACATGTACAGGTTATTCCACACGATTGATGTAGGCTTTGCAGCTAGATACTGTATTTAGTGTTTTTTTTAAATTATCGTTTTTAACTCCAACAAAAGTACAAAGCGACATGCGCGCAATAGGGTGTTGGCGCGATGATCGTTGTCGAGCTTTACGGTTTTTTTTTCCTAACTGATTTTGCAAAAGCGAAAATGTCGTATTTCCAACTCTACCTATTGAAAATTTACGTAACACTATTATCGAAAACAAGTTTAAAACGTTGTCATTGGTAGCAGAAACAGATACAGGATTGAAGTTGTTTATTTGGAAATCAACATGACAGGTCTGATAGATGACCAAGTTTTTCTAATAGAAAAAAAAAACTGAAACACAGAAAAAAAACACAGCCGATCAAACGTACGGCTAGCGAGATACTCAGATACTAATTTGATATTATGAACGCGGACAGACTCATTCATAAGCGGGTGTATAGTTGAAGAGATTACACGAAGTGGTTTCTGAGATTTGTGGATTCAACTCACTCAAACTAAATGAGCGAAAAAAAAATATATGAGATGAGTGCTGTTTATTGTGTATCTTTTGGATATTATGCTGCGGTAATGGGAACTTGCAAATTGATGATTAGATAAAAGTGGTTTTTTGAGTGTGGTGACAAGATCGTCCATTAGAATGACACTCAAATGTAGATTGTATCAATTTGTCAGAAGTCAGATGCGGAATGCGGAGTGGAACTGTGCTACTACTTCAATCGAAAAGTGAGTGGGTGAGTGAGTGCAACTATTTATTTACAAGAGAGCCCAGCGAGAGCACTAATGATATCATTGCGCGTGTTTTTTTTATGTTTTTTCAAATTGAATTTTTTTATTTGTTTGTGATAAGTCATAAGTAGCTTGACGTTTATTTATTCTAAAATGTTCGGGATTTCTGTCGCATGGCTTTATTTTCCAGATTGTGTGGAAAGTAAAACGATTTGATACTATCTGGCGATATAAGCATTTAAATGCTTTCTTTCAATAGTGGGGGTCACTTTCCACGTGCTGCTTCTACATAATATGCATGAAAAATTATGTAGAACAGTTAAAAAAAACAGCAAAAACTTCGTGTTTGAGCTTACAAAACGTCACTGTTCATAACAACGACTTCGAGATATTTTAGAAATTCAGCTGCCTCCAATTGAACAACTACACGATTGACACCCTAATGGAGGTACAACGAAGATTACCATGAAAACCACTGCCAACTAACTTTCAAACTGCACATTCTTATTTAGGAAGATACAACTGTGAAGTGAATTCTATGAGTTAAACCAAGATGTGGATAAGCACGTCGACTACCTACATTGGCTCGGAAACATCGAGCGAATGGACAAGAATGATCCAGCCAAGGGAAGACGGAACCTCCGTTTTAAAGATCAAGCCACAGCAGATGCTACAGCGCTTGGATTGGGCTACCTAAAACAGCGTGCCCAGGATCGCAAGGGAGAAACTCTTCACGAGTTGCGAGCTTGTTAAGTAAGATTTGGCTATGTCTGGTAAAACTGAAGTCAATTAGTATCTATCTATATATGCTGAAACTTTTTGAACTTATTTATTGACTTTAACACAGATTATACCCACCGCCATCTTACATGACTGATGTTGCACTACGCCTTTCCTGGTGCTGGCAAGCGACTCGCATCCGACAAACTATTCATAAATATTTCCTTCTTCTCAGAAGTATCTACGTGTGGTTAACGTATATCCATAACCAATATACTGACTCATTACACTAGTATCAGCAGTGTTTCTCAGAGATAATTATACTCTTCAATCCAATTATAAATACATACATTGAAAAATTACCAAAGACGTAGCATCTGCGTAGCTTCATGTACCGCAATTTCAACCACACAGATCTCCAACAATTTGGGTGACGTAGACAAATTATATAAAACAAAAGTTAAATTGTATTTTCCCCTTCATCTACTCATAGCAAAACAAGAAACGAGAAAGTCTGACTCACAACCATCGTCGGGCAATTTCCAGTTAGTACGGACAATTAAATTACTTTTTTTAATGTTTAGATTTTACTTAATTTTGGTTTTTTTTTTTGCAAAGATAAACAACATCATCTAGGTATTTGTGTACGTTCAAGAGGGGGGTTCGAATTAGATAATCTTTGTAATTAAATAAAGTCTTTCGTTAAGGACTTGGCAACTTTTTTTTTTTAAATAAAATGCAAGCTACTTAACCCTAGAAAGATAAACTGCGCCTCGGAAGCGCCCGCGAAATATAGGTATATATTGCTTTCTTCTGTTAACCGACGCTCGAACAATCTTGATTTTTTAAGCCAACTCAGTCGTCGATTAACACTTGCGAGTGACGGTCGTTCCGGTTCGGTAAGTACCACCGTTTTTCAGTTATGGTAATGCCTAATGCGTGGCGCTCGAGAGGCGCATCTTTATCTTCTGTGTAACTTTTATGCAATTTTTGGTGATTTTTTTTTTGTTACTTTTAACATATATTCTACTCATGTGCGGTAAATATGAAGTAGATAGCTGTTATTTCAAATTGAATGGGTTTTATGAACGTTTTAACATCATGGCGTCTAGAAGAGTGTTGAAAGAGGGAGAAATTGTTTTTTTTTTTTTGAATCAAGAAGAAGAAGAAGAGAAGAACTTACAAATGATAGCAGTGAGAGCGAGATTGAGGATCATATAAGTGAAGATGATGTTCAAAGTGAAACTGACGACGAGTACGTCGACGAAGTAATCGAAGAAAACGTAAATGACACCTCAACATCTGAAAATCCCGGACATGACCACCGCTTAATTATTCCAGCTCAAAGAGTAATCAGAGGTAAGAATAGACGCGTTTGGGCTAATTCTAAAGGCCAAAGTCGTGAAAAAACATCCGCGATCAATATAATTCGCTATAGTAGAGGTCCTACTCGAATGTGTCGAAATATTTTGGAACCACTTTTATGTTATTTATACCGGATGACATCATTCAAGAGCTCGTTCACTGGGCAAATATGGAAATATCAATAAAACGTACTGATAGTATGACTTCTTCGACATTTAGAGATACGAATCCTACTCAAATCAAAGCCTTTATTGGAATTCCTTTTATATGTGTTGCCATGATTCACGTCTATCCTTGTTGTTCATTGCTTCACCCTATAAACTGACAATTGTGGGAACGGTATAAGGTCAATCTAACATACGGGAAATTCCTGAACAATTGAAAAACACCCGTTCTCGAAAAGTGGGAACGTCTATGTTTTGCTGTGATGTATTTCATATTGTAATTCATCCATCATCAGTTAGCAAGACATAAAATTCCAATGATAATATAATATAAATGCCGCCTATTATTAATAACTGAAAATTAAATACCGAAGATGTCTAATTTTGTGTTCCTTTTTGCTATGGATTTATAAAATCCTCCTTCACTTTAAAAAAAAACGAAAAATTAATACTATATGTTTATGTTTTACTTAATATAACAATAAAATAAAGCAATTAAAAAAATATTTATTTAATTATATAAAAAAATACGTTTTTTAATTGTGCGCCTCGGAGGCGCATGTTTATCTTTTCAGTACTAAAAAATAAGATTATCTCTCTAGGGTTAAGATATCTCCAAAAAAATGGGTTGAATTACTATCAAAACATTTATGAATGGAGTTCGACTTCGTTCATACGTCCACCACGGAAACGTATGCAGCGGTCGATACGTTGAACGCAATTTTCGATGACTCGGCCGCACGTTTCGACCAATATGGCGGCTTTTTCTCGTTCAATATTGGCTCTGAGCTCCTCTAACGTAGCCGGCTTGTTGGCACAGACCAACGATTTGATGTACCCCCATATAAAAAAAGTCTAGAGGCGTTAAATCACACGATCTCGGCGGCCAATATACGGGTCCGTTTCTCGAGATAACACGTTCACCGAACTGAGACTTCAATAACTCGATTGTTGCACCCGCTGTGTGGTTTGTGGCACCGTCTTGTTGGAAACACATATAACCAATTCATGCAATTGCTCAAAAAAAATAACGTTCCAACATGTCTCTGTAGCGAATACGGTAACGTATGCCGGTCATTTTCATCGACGAAAAAACGGCCCAATGGCGCCACCGGCATATAAACCGCACCAAACAGTGACTTTTTGCGGATGAAGAGCTGTTTCATGAAGCACATGAGGGTTCTCACCTGTCCAGTAACATTTTGCTTATTGACGAAGCCGTTTAACCGAAAATGTGCTTTATCCGTAAAGATAATTTTGCTATGAAATTCTTCATTTTCTTCCATCATGTCTAGAGCGCGATTCAAGTGGCTTTAGTTCTGAGGCAGCTTGATCTTGTAAGGGGATAGCCCAAGACCCTTAAGCTAAATTTCCCATAATGTGGTCTGGGAGAGTCCCAATTGTTGAGAACGTAGTGAAGTTGGCTGGTTTGGCTGGTTTGCGACGGACGCCTCAACGGCAGAAATACTCTCAACACTATGGTCAAAACATAGTCTCACTGGCACGGCAACTTCAAGCAGCGAATATTCTGACTCAATTTGGTTCACTAGACTATGAATTGGTTGTCTATTTTGACGAGAATTACTTAATTATTTGTAAACGTTGTTCCTTCGTATACTTCACCATGATGAAAATGTTGATTTTACTGAATATTTTTACATTGGCAGTTCGGTAATCGGCAATCGGCTTAAGGGTGCGTTTACACTGAAAATTTGAAGTTGTCAAGTCGCTAATGAAAGACCCCTTACTTCTTAATGAGTGATATCCGATAGTTCACTGTAGGTGGTTGGGTATTGTAGAACTCTATGAGCTGTACCATGAAGTGGATGTAGTCCGAAAAGCTAAGTCGACGTTACTTCATTGGCTCGGCCACGTCGAGGGAATGGACAATATTGCTCCAGCGAAGAGGATCTTCGACTTCCATCCCCCACGTTCAAGACCACAAGGAAAGCGCAACATCCGTTTTCAAGACCAAGCCATCGCGTATGTCAGAGCGCTTGGTCTGGAGAACTTCAAGCAGAGTGCCCGGGATCGCGGAAGATGGAAGGATGCAGCGTCTCATGCAGATACTCTCCACGGGTCGGGAGCCCTTTAAGTAACTTATCGGGATGGTTTAATGGAGCATTCTGATTGGCTGAGAGGTCCGACACGATTGTTTTTGTCTTATCAGAGATCGTCTAGAGGGGGGATTATCTGTTAAACATATCAGCTTCCTGTCAGCTACCAGTAAGGGAAAACCTAAATCCTTATCATGCAACACCAGTTCAGGAGTTATTACCAGCAGATCTGGCTTGACGATTGGAATTTTACAATTGTGTGAAAGTGTGGGTAGGTTTAGATAGTGATAAGTTTATTGGGCCTTTGTGTTTTCGGAATTATAACAACACTAAACAGTTATTCTTATTTGCATTTTTTGCAAAATGAAATGCCAGAAGTCAAGACTGCTAAACGACGTTTTGGTTGCACAAAAAAGAACCCATTTTTACCAACATGATGGTGCTCCAAGTCACTATGACAGAATACTTAAGGCCTACTTTGATGAAAAATTCCCAAATCGATGAATTGGAAGAGTATTGGACATACATCGGACTGCAGGATCACCAGATTTGACAATTTTGGGTCTCTTCGTATGGGGAACGATGAAAAATAAAGTATATTCATCTAAAATAAAAGAAGAACATTGATTGAATTGCAAGAACGGATAGTAGCAGCGCTGCAACGTATCAGAGGGACTTTACCAACTATCAATATTACAAGTAGAGATTTAAGGTGATCATTGGCTTCCATTCAGTCTGATGTAGCTTTGAGTCACTTTGGATATTAATTTAAATAACTTCATACCTGAGAAACTGGTGGCCCCAGGAGAAAACTTTGTTTGGTGAATTTGTAGGTAACGTTATTTCGCATAAAAAAAAGAAGCAATTATTAGTACACTTTTCTGAAATAAATGTCATTTTCACTAAAATTGAAAAAATTTAAAAGATTTGTGTTTGAAGACCAATAGCCGTGTTTCTTTGCACGCGGATATAGGGATAATTTGAAATTTGCATATAAAATACAACAACAACTTATCCTATATAAGCTAACTTTAGCGGGGATAGCTATCGCCGCTAAGTCAACTGACGGGGATAAACAGTGCTTCCAAAACTCATTTTCTTCGTTTCTGATGAACCGATGCGATGAATTTTTCAGGAAATGTCAAAGTTTGACATCCCTCCGACCACTAACACATCCCGCCGAATATTTTGTTCTTGATTTTATTATTATTTTTTTCCAAACTTCATTATAAAGGTAATTTTTAATCAATTTTCTTTTATTTTGTTGTGTAATTGTTTGCAATAAGTTGAACTCTTTCCGTTTGTGATATAAATGATTAGTTTAAACATGCACTCGCGTTAAAACTTTCACGCATTTTATTTAATTAAAATGCGGACGAAAAAACGAACCGAACGCACGCGACGAGCAAAACACGGAACTATAAAACTTTCCTTTTAATTTAATTTAATTCGTTTTCATCCACAAACACAGCACAAACCACAAACTTCCGAACGAACTGTCAAAATTTATCTCCGATTTAATGTACCAGGCAATTCTTTTGCGAGCTAAATAAGTGGAGACCTGTCATTCGCCGAGCAGACATTTTGTGTGGCCCATCTATGTGAAGTTAAGAATTTAGCAGGCGAACAGGATACTGCTTTGCTAAATGCGTTCGCTAAATTTTATCTTTGTAGACATTTTTTTATGGGAGATAAATTTTAGCGCGAGCAGGATACTGGGCTTAAGCACTAATTGAATAATACAGTTACATAATAGCGGTAAACTGGAGGGGATAGGAAGGGAGGAGAAAGGTATGAGAACGAGGAATAGAAGGTTAGAAGGAAGAAAGAAATAAGAAGTTGGTTAATTTTTATGAAAAGTACTCTAAAACGGCATTTTTGAATTGTGTGACTCCGATTATTAGTTTTACTGCTGTAGGCAGGGAGTTCCAAAGTCTGGTGGCAACTAGTTCGAGGAGGGAGTTATAAGACTAAACGTTCTTGCCGAACGAGCAAATCGAAGTTTTTCATAGAGGTATGGTGGCGAACTATTGTGTATAATTTTGTGCAAGAAGACACAGCGCCTTCAACGTCGTGTCGACGAAGCCCGTACACATACCTAACCATATCATTGCATGCAACACTTAATTAAAGCTGAGATAAGGAGCCCAGTTTGCAGTACACAGCTGATGCATGATCAATGTAGGGAACCAATAAGGTTTTAACCAATCTCAGCCTCGTATTTACGGGAGTAAGACTTGAGAATAACCAAAGTTTACGTAGACCACCGTAAATCCGTCCCACAGTGTAGTTTATGTGGCTTACTGGGGGTATCGCTAAGTTAAATTGGCGGCACAAGTTCGACGTTGTGGAGTTTCTTGGATATTAAAATGAGCTGGGATTTTGCTGGGTTGATGGTCAGGCGATAGCCAAGCGACCATTGGTTGATTGAACTGGAGACAGCTGGCCAGAGATCGGGCTGGCTGGAGACGCTTGTTGGTTAAGGCCCAGGTCCACCCCGGATTGTAGCACCACCGAAAGTAAGTAAGTAAGTAAAACAACTGTGGTTGGCTCAAAAATCAGACTAGACCGAAGCAAGAAGGTTCTGTTGATCAAGGTGACTCAAAATCTGCTTTTCGAAATTTTTTTCCAACACTTTTAATTATAGGCTAAGCAAAATAATTATGGGCGATTGGCTGTGGCCAAAGAAGGTTGGGGTTTTTTCGCAACAGGAATAATTTTAGCCAGTTTCCAACTAGACGGGAAAGACGAACACGTTATGCAAAAATTTATTACGTGCGTAATTACACTTATTCAACAAATAGAACAAGTTGGTTAATAGGTTAATGTATATACGTAAGTATAGGTAAGTTTTTTTTTTGAAACTAACATCTCTTCTCTGATCAAATAGAAGATTGTTAAATTTACGTAACATTAAAGAAAAGCTTATTTGCGTTATTTAGCTAACAAAACATTTTCTAATCGCGAACTTTTTTTGAAATTCAGGAAAGAATATAATATGAATTTTTCAATCGGGTTTTTGTTCAAGCAATATATCTATCAACCCAGACGCAAATGGAATTCCAGCAGTAATATTAAAGAAATGTTTATCTTCCGTTTCATCCGCTTGAACATGAACTTTTATATAAGTTGAACAGTTCGGAAAGATGAACGAATTCGTTTCCACCACCGAAGTGTTCCAAAAGATGAACGATGAACTCTTATCCCGAGTTCAATTTAAGAACTGCGTTTTTTCATTGATTCTGGGTTAGTTTAGAATTATTATTTGAAGTAGAGTATAAGATTGAAAATCGGTAGATGATCCTTAGTCGCGCAACAAACAGTAGTTGTGTAAGGCGATACTGAGAGTATACACTAGAGAACGTAGTGTTCTGTGTGCTCTGTGATGGAAAAAAAGACCATTCTCTTTCTTACAGCCAAATTTCAACATTCTTTCAATTCATTCTGTCACCATAAACATGAAATGTGATTTAAACCAGGAGCACACACACTTAATCAATCGTCTCCAACAATACACTACTTAATTGTTAATAACAAATGCCATGACCATAACTAATTGCATATTAAATTCGCATAAAGCCACCAATGAATGAATGGCAAACGAATATTTCACCTCATTAACCTTATTAATCTATTTTCTGGTATTTCTAAATAAAGAAAGAGCACTTTTAGGTCAATTGTCAAGCCCTTCTAAGTTAACTTTGATCGTATATGATAGCCCTGATACCAGCCTATGGCCTACCAAAGCGAATACTCAACTGATCAACATTGCGTTGGAGTGGTGTCACCTTAATTTCATTCAAATGACATCTTCTATGCATGCAGTTGGTGGGTGATCGGTGTTCGTCGCATGCAATGCAAGGTCGTTAAGGGGTCTCCTCCTAACGACCGTTTAATTGTGGATTCAATGCGCCTTTTGGTGGTAGTGCGCGGTTGTGTGTTGCCGTTTAGGCTTTGTTTCCTACATCCGATTCATTTGCATTATTTGCCGTGTCCCATTGTTTGGAGTCATAGACTTCATTACTCATGCTGCACCCGGTTATATCTGTACATGGCTTGTGTGCATGTGCCTGGCAATGCAGACGCCTAGTTAACTGATTAATAACATCATGAATTAGACAGGTTTTTATAGATATAAATGTGCGTTTCAGGTTTCATCAAATGCTTGTAAGTCTTCATAAAAGACAGGTAGGTATAAAAAAATACTATTTGCGCGCAGTTTTTAAGATTTTAAATAGAGAGTATTTTGAGAGAAGAGTGATAAAGTTTTTTTTTCTAATGTTGTGTACCCCACCCCAATATACGAATTAAATAAACATCTAAAAGTAGCCAATACGTTCAACAACTACAACTGAAAAAGGTTGCCTCATATAATAAAAAAAAATAGACTCAGTTGTTTCCAAGTTGAGTTGTACGAGTATAAGATACAGGGGGATAAGCTCAGTGACGGAGTGAAAGAAAAGTAAAGTGTGGGTTTAAGGAAACACTGAGGAAGGCAAGTTATTTTACATTCGTGTGGAGTGATTAAAAAACGAACTTCTTAGGCCTTTTAGTAAAGGAGAAGGGAGCAAAACGGACCAAACTAATTGTTTTCTGTATAATGTTACAAAATGAAAAAAGATATCTTTATTTCAGTATTAATTTACAGGTGTAGTTAACCTAAAAATGATTCACGCTGCTTGCTGCCTGTCATTGTGACTACACCAGACAGGTTTATAATTTATATCTCACGTTAATTTCTAACGTTTTAAATTTCATTTTTTGTTCTCAGCTAAGTCAGCAGAATAAAAACTCACAATACGCCGTTGCTGACTTTGCACCTAATATTTGTAACTTAAGTTGTACATATTTAGAAGATAAGCAATATTTTAGTATTTAAGGAAGACAAATAAATTTTGGGTTTGATTCGTAAAGAAACATTTAGAGTGTATTAATTAAGACTTCCCCCCCACCAGCGGTAAGGAGTTTCAATTTAGCATTCTAAACTTTACACTGCCAAAATCTAGACTAGTGTCAAAAGTCAGATGGCTTGTCATATTCGTGTCAAGCCACGTAGAACAGTTTGTTCAGGATGTGAAAATGGTTTCGCATCTCATTTCATTTCATTTATTTCATCAAACAGATTATACAATAACATATTATCTAAAAGACTACTGAATAAGATTAGCATAAGTATTTAAAATTAATATTAATACTTATGTACAATCGTTTGCTTATACTAAATTAAGACAAATTTTGAACGAGTATAAACATCAACTGGCTTTTAAAAGTATTTCGACTGATGTTATGGTGAAAATCAATATGGTTGCAAACTGAATTTGATTCTCGCAAGCATCTGGTAATGGGTTCATTAAGCCCATAATTCACTCTGTGAAAAGGTTCACGAAATGAATTGCGGGACCTTAGATCTCTACCAGGAATGTAAATATCTATTAATGATAAGAGAAGGGGGCAATTTATATGTGAGTTTAACAAATCACGAATGAAAATAATAGAAAAATATTTACGGCGTAAATTGAGACTCTGAAGGCCTAGTAATTGGCATCTGGAACTATATGGAGGCATTTGTGTATTCCAATGCAGCCTATATATGACAGCTCTCGTAAATTTTTTTTGATTTTTTTCAATTCTTATAGAACCGATATTGTAGAAGGGATTCCAAACAACGCAGCAATAATCAAGCACTGATCTGACATAGGAACAAAACAACGACTTGAGGGTGTATGGGTCTGTGAACTCATTTGAGTTACGCAGAACAAAACCAAGCATGGAGTTAGCTTTAGCCACTATGGAGTCAATGTGAAGGGAAAAGCTAAGTTTAGCATCAAACATTACACCTAGGTCTTTTTTAGAGTTTACCTTTGTTAAAGGCAGGTTGTCTATGTTGTAATCATAAAAGACAGGAACATGACTGCGATAAAAAGACATAACTTGGCATTTAGAAATATTTAAATATACATTGTTAGTATTACACCATTCGGATAGATTATGAAGGTCATTCTGGAGAAGAATACAATCATTTACTGACTTTATGGCCCGGAACAGCTTAAGGTCGTCCGCAAACATCAGGCATTGGGAGTTCCGAATTACTTTTGGAATTTCATTAATGAAAATCAGGAATAAAAGTGGACCAAGGTGACTACCCTGTGGAACACCTGACGTGGCATGAATGGGATCAGACATAATATTACCAATCCGAACGAACTGTGTTCTTTCAAGTAAATACGACCTACACCATTGGAGCATATTAGAATGAAATCCATAAGACTCCATTTTTCTTAGAAGAATTTCATGGCTGACTCTGTCGAATGCTTTGGCAAAGTCCGTGTAAATTACATCACACTGGTGTCCTTCTTCAATTGTGTTCGTAGCATGGTTACAGAAAATCGTTAGATTCGTCGTAGTAGGCCTTCCAGCCATGAAATCTCGTTACAATAATGTACACTAAAGGAATTTTTGATGTGTAAACATCTTTGCTCTCGGTAGGGTCTAGTTGGAAATATCGAGCGTCACCGTCATCGTCAGATTTTCAGCGTCACCGTCATCGTCACAATTTAAAAAAAAAACAAAGTTTGAGCTAGGGAGCTGAAATTTATAATATAGACTCTCCAGGGGCGCTTGATACTCATGTGTAAATATTTTAAAAATTCGCCCACTGACACGCCCACAATTTAAATTAATGCAACGCTGACGATCCTACATGTTTACACATCAACTATACCGTGAGTGCAGCGTGGCTCACACCTTTTGTTTTAGTAACATTATAATGTTAAGGCTACACAGTGCGGGGATTAAAAACCTTCGCAACAAAAACACTTTTACCTGCAGCAACACTTCGACACCATTTTGAAGGACAATTGAACGCGGAACTCTTTGCTCCACCAATCCAATACGCTCGACCAAATATCGAAAATCTAACTTTGGATAGAGAAATAACGATATCTGAAGTACAGTCAGTTGTAGCGAAAATAAAAGACAATAAAGCTCCGGGGGTTGATCGGATCCCAAATGAATTTTGGAAATATGCAACAACAGATTTCCTTTCACATCTCACAAAAGTGTATAATGACATTTTCACAACAGGAGAAACATCAGAGGCGTTTCGAAAATCTATACTCTTTCCCATATTTAAAAAAGGAGACAAGATGGACCCATCCAACTACCGAGGTATTGCTTTTCTCAACACATCGCATAAAATCTTTATGGAAATTCTAAGACGCCGCCTCACAGCATGGATTGACAGCAACCACCTTCTCAGTGAATTCCGAATTGGATTTAGAAAAGAATATTCAACAGTAGACCACATATTTAGCCTGACCAATATTCCAGAGATCTGTCTACGAAGACGAAGAAAATTATACGCATTTTTCATTGATTTTCGAGCCGCGTTTGATTCCATCGACAGAAAATCCTTAATTTTTAAATTCTTTAGAGATGGGATGGCTCTCAAGTTTGGAAGAATGATTGAGGACATCTATAGTGAAACACTCTATGCAGTTTGGGATGGGCAAAATTTATCATATTGGTTCCTCGCGTTAGCAGGATTGAAACAAGGATGCAATCTTAGCCCTTTAGCTTTTTGCCTCTATATCGAAGACCTAACAAAATGTGTGGTATAACAATCGATGGGTTGCAAATCAAAATACTGATGTACGCAGATGATCTAGTCCTTTCAGCTGAATCACCCGAGTCCCTTCAGCTAATGATAAATAAATTGCGCGAGTACTGCTTGAAGTGGAACCTAACTATTAACCTAAGCAAATCAAAAACAATGGTCTTTCGGAGAGGAACAGGACGAGTAGCTGCAAACGAAAAATGGTGCTATGGAGTGGAGGCTATAGAAACTGTAAAGGAATACCAATATTTGGATTACACTATAACAAGCAACTTGAACCTGGAAAAACACCTGGTCAAAAAGCTCTCTTCTTCCAAAAATGCGATCGGGACGGTATGGAAAAATGTTTACGGAAATAAAGACCTATCAGCTAGCTAGCGCAAAATTCAAAGTTTTTCTGGCAACGTCCAGATCAATGATGCTTTATGCTGCGGAAGCATGGGGCTGGAATCGGTCAGAAACCACCGAAAAACTCTTAAGGTTCTTTCTAAAGCGGCAATTTCGACTACCAGACACAACACCTAACTACATGCTACTCATCGAAACTGGACTATCACCACTATATTTTACGTCTCTAAAACTCCACTTTAATTGCATTACGAACCTCATGTACAGTCACGAAGGTAAGGTGGCAAGAAAGATTGCAGTCTCGATAGTAAGATCGCAAAGCTCATGGTTTGAGGAATGTAAAAATCTAGCAGACCTTTGCGAACTCTCGTTCAATCTAAGCTTGGATAATTTGGCAGAATGGACGCCATTCCTTTATAAACTTCTCGAAAAGCTCCATTCCAAAACAAGAAACGAGCAAAAAGCTCAGTACATAGGGAACTTTATCCTGAACTCCAACACGATCTAGGAGAAGCCAACTACTTCAACGATACGCTTAACAGTGAAACTATATCATTGGTATTCCGAGCAAGAGGGGAACTATTACCGCTTAATTTCATACCGCATCCCAATGACTTAGCACTTAACTGCTCCTTATGCAACAGCAACGAAAGGGAAATGTACTGCATTTCATCGCAAGATGTCCGATTCTAGCTGAGATACGGCGACAAATATGGAAACGGAATTGCTTGGAACGAACAGACCTCATAGCAATTTTAAATGAAACAGATTGGAAAAAATTATCGCAATATATAAAAATAGCACTTACTCGTACATATAGAAAGCAAATAATAAGAGAAGAATTTTAAATTTAATCAAACCTGGTACCAAAGCACCATTAATTCACAAAATTAGAAAATATATTAACAAAAGATATCATCTGACTGACGGCCCTTCCGGCCATGCCTCAAAAGATTTATGTTTTTTTTAAAAAAAAAAAAAAGAATTCAACTGTTTTGTAAATACCACTTTTTATGAATTAATAAATCCACTACTACTACTACTATTACTACAGTGCGGGGATTAAGGAAATTATTGGCATTAGATAATAGTGAAAGATGCCGATGCAAGTTGGTTTTGAATGTTTGTAGATTATAATGTGAAGGAAATATGGAGCGAGGAAGAACATTCCACATTGGTGTTGTGTGGCTTAGTTTTTATTTCCATCTCATTATCAATATCCAAAACTTATTAAAATCCTTGTTTGCCAACGCTTACCTTAGCTTTATGGACACAGTGAAGTTGGTTCATGAAAATATGAAAGCAGTCAATTCACCAAAAAAACGTACAGTTTTGTAAAAGTCATTCAGACAGCCGGTTTATATCCTGCGACATTAAGACAAAAGGTGAAACTATCTCTTTTTCATAAAAAAAACTTGTGGCGCAGAATGAACCAGAATGGCATGGGGCAAAACGGACAATCAAAATATACGTTCTGGTTCGTCTTTTCAATTAAGTTTTCATTTAATATTTGTGTTCTCTGTAGATGGTCCGAAAATACGTTCAAAAGATTTTAGGAGCCACCGCATGGACCAGAAAGGATCTACGAAACGCTATAGACGCTATAAAAAGATATTTAAGATTCCAAAAGCTACCATTATTTGAAAACTATAAAAAGCCGTAAGTAAGGGATTTTATTTAACTTTTGTACTCGCAATAAATTATATTTATAACAAATATCGTTGTATTAATTGTTTCTTTATTTTCTTTTTAAAAAGCGGTTGGTCTATTTTGCCCCATTCTAAGGTCCGTTTCATACAACTATTCCTTAAAATCCAAAAGCTTTTGTGAGATACTATGGGTAACGTCGCTAATCATTTAATTAAATATTTTGATACACATATCAATCCCGAACATGTCGTTGACAGACAGAGCCAAGTTCGACAACAATCTGAATACCCCTTAATCCGGTGGATCTGGTGGACTCTGTCCTATTCTTTACCGTAAGTGTCAGACCTATATTGAGTCGATTGTATTATACAAGGTGGCGCAAAAATAACCTTCCGATGTTTTTTGGCTGTAATTTCTTGTGGATTATTTTTATTTGGTCTTTTAATTTTTTTTACATCAAGTCGAGAATATGATGTCATGTAAATGGCCGCCGCCACAGTTGATTGTCATTTGAGCCCTTTTTATGGCATTTTCCATCACTTTGGCCAAAACTTCCGGCGATAGGTCCTCACATTGTTGACGGATATTGTCTTTAAGAGCTGCAAGAGTCTGAGGCTTGTTGACATAAACCCGCGACTTCAAAAAGCCCCACAAAAAGAAGTCTGGAGCGGTCAAATTAGGCGATCTTGCTGGCCAGTGCAAATCGCCAAAACGGGAGATTAGGCGCCCGGAAAATGCATCCTTCAGTATATCGGTTGTGGCACGTGCAGTGTGTGCCGTTGCACCGTCCTGTTGGAACCACATGTTTTCCAATCCCAATTCATCAAGTTGCGGCAAAAAGAACTCGTTGATCATTGTTCTGTAGCGCTCACCATTCACAGTAACCGTTTGGCCCGCGACGTCTTCGAAGAAAAAAGGTCCGATGACTCCTCCAGCGAAAACAGCACACCATACAGTAGAGCTGTGTCAATCGTTCAAATTTAATGATCGAATCGTTCAAGTATTGGTTGAAAAAATGATTCGGTCATTTCAATCAAACATTCAATCAATCAATGACAGATGGGACATGGGAGTATTGTATTGCTCCATTCAATTTCAATACAATCAAAAACCCCTATCATCATTCGTTCAATTGAGTTTCGATAGAGACAGATACATTCGAATGGATTGTAAGAGTGAATACACTCAAAAATACCAAAACGCCTTTGAATTAATTAGGAAATTAGGAGGTTATTGCACAGAAGCGATATTTTTGTAGA
This sequence comes from Portevinia maculata, assembly GCA_949715645.1. Lineage (NCBI taxonomy): Eukaryota > Metazoa > Arthropoda > Insecta > Diptera > Syrphidae > Portevinia > Portevinia maculata. The sequence goes on along the minus strand of OX454528.1, from coordinate 115,394,617 downwards.
ACAAATATGTGTTGGTAAAACGAAATAAGCCGAATTAAATAAAAATATTTTGATATATTAACACATTTATTGGTTCAGTAGATAAGAAATCAGTAATAAAGAAATGAATTAGTCAGAACAGAACAAAAGTATTGACTCGATGAACGATTGACTTCGGGCATTGTGATTGCAATCACCAATACTTTATTGTGATCGGGTCAAAAAGATCGAATCAATCACGATTGACACAGCTCTACCATACAGTGACTTTGAGCGGGTGTAATGGCTCTTCGTGGGTTACACGCGGATTTTCAGTGCCCCGGAAGCGTAAATTTTGCTTATTTACGTACACGCTAAGATGGAAATGGGCCTCATCACTCATGATTATTTTTGATGAAAAATCATCTTCCTCTTGGTGGTGATTAAGGATGGCTTGAGCGTATGTTAGACGCGATTGGCGGTCAGCAGCTAACAGCTGATGCACCGTCTGGACTTTGTACGGAAACATCTTCAAATCTTGTACCAAAATTCGCTGTAAAGACCGTCGACTGATACCCATTTGCGTGGCACGTCGTCTGGTCGATGTCGACGGCGCTTCCATGACATCTTCGGCTACAGCAGCAATATTCTCTGCAGAACGGCTACTCCGGGGTCTGCCACGCCTGGCAGCATCTCGTATTGTGCCAGTCTCTTCGAGGCGAGCGGCTAAACGTCGCAGTGTCTCACCAGTAGGCGTTGGACGGGTAGGAAATCTGCGACGAAATTCACGTTGTGCCAAAGTCACCGACCGATTATTGCTCAAATAAATAGTCACCAATATTCCGCGTTCTGGAGCAGTGTAGCGTAACATTGTTTATTAACGTGTATTTCGCATGTGTTTACTACACAAATGTCAAAACAGAACTGACATTAGGGGCCAATCGCAAAATTTATAGCATTTTCTGATAGGATTACTTTTGCGCCACCTTGTATATCATCCACAACATATTCACGGTAACAAAAAGTGAATTCAAGTTCAAGCAAGCTTGACGGGCTCTCGGCCCGTATAGAGTTCGGCCTTCTTTGCCTTCTCTCCTCTTGGCTGGAGCATTATTCTCCATTCGCTTACTGTGGCATAGCCAATGTAGGCGACGTGATTTTGGACTACATCCACATCTTGGTACGACTCATTAAATTCGCGGTTGTATCCTCTCCTGCATTCGCCCTCCTCGCACACAGGACCAAATATCCGAACGAGTATTTTTCTTTTAACCCAATACTAGCTCACCTTTCAAAATTATATTCCAGCACTCTGCACCATAAAGCAGGACTGGCAGGATCAAGGCTCGATAGAGCATGCATTTTATCCTTCGAGTGTGGAGTTTTGAACCCATTGGGTTAGCCAAACCGAAGTAGCAGCGGTTTCCTAAAGTCATTCTCATTCGGATCTCCACTAAGGTGTCATTCGTGGAGTAGATGAACTGCTTAACTACCTCGAAGTTTTTGCTATCAACAGTGACGTTTTGTCCTAGGCGGTGTCCAGAAGTTTCTTTGTTTGTTGATATCATGTATTTGGTCTTGTCTTCAGTAACTTCAAAACCAATCGATTTCGTCTTATCTTTAATCGCCTTAAAAGCCTCTAACACTTGGGAACAGCCGATGATGTCCATATCGTCCGCATAACCCAGTAGTTGGGCGAATCTATTGAAAATTGTGCCTTCCGTGTTGACACCTGCCCGGCGCACTATTTTCTCCAGAACAAGATTGAAAAAGGCACATGATAGCGTATCTTCTTGCCAAAATCCGGTGCAAGTTTGGAATAATTCGGAAGACCTGCGTCCAAACTGCACATTACACCGCGTGTTTTCAAGCGGCACGCCTCTCAATCGGGATCCCATAATCAGTCATCGCCATGTAGAGCTACTGACGATGAATGCTATCATATGCGGCCTTAAAGCCAATGAAAAGATGGTGAGTCTGGGCTTGAAATTCGTTGGTATTTTCCAAGATATGCCTCAGGATGAAAATTTGGTCTATTGTCGATCTGCCGGGCCGGAGGCCACACTGGTACGTGCCGATTAGTGTGTTGCAGAGCAGGTTGAGATATTCATACAGTACATTGGATATAATCTTATATGAGATATTAAGTAGGGATATGCCTCGCTAGGTCTTGCACGACATAGGATCGTCTGATAGTTCAGTCATGGGGCATGCTTTCTTCCATCCATACTTACTTACTTACTTAAGTGGCGCTACAGTCCGGAATGAACCTGGGCCTCAACCAACATGCCTCTCCAATTAGCCCGGTCCTTAGCTAACTGCCTCCAGTTGCGCACTCCAAGTTGGTTGAGGTCGGTTTCCACTTGTGCGCGCCACTTAAGGCGAGGTCTTCCTCTACTGCGTCCGACGTCTGGCTGGGAATCGAAGACTCTGCGAGCCGGAGTATTGGTGTCCATTCGTTCTACATGTCCTAGCCATCTTAAACGTCCAATGCGGAGTTTTTTGACCAGGGGCATGTCGCTGTACAGCTCGTATAGTTCTTAGTTGAATCTTCGTCTCCATAGCCCGTCAACGCATACGGGACCATCCATACTTGGTTGATGATTTAATGCATCCGAACTACCAAAACATCACCTCCGTACTTGATTAGCTCCACTGGTAAGCCATCGGTGCCTTACAGTTCTTAAGCTTTATATATATAGATAACCTCTTCTACGAGTATACCGAGTGGTGAAATCTCCTCTTCATTGCCAGGACGTGGGTTCTCCTCTTTTTTTTTACAATAAGCGCGCACTAAAGGGATTTTTTGGGAACCTTATAATGTATTAGCTACACAGCGCGGGCGTTAAGGAAATTAGGGTGAGCCTATCACTCTCTCTACATGATGCAAATTTAGCAGCTGTTGAAAATGCTATTCCCTTCGCTTCGCTGACTAGTTTTTCGTCGCTGTTTCGAAGAGCCTTCGTCCGGTTTTAAAGCCAGCAGCCAGTTGCTTCGCTTTCTTGTAAAACCTCCGGATGTTGTTTCAATCGCGAGGCTCTTATTATTATTTCTTTGAGCTGGGAGACTGTGCACCTCTTCTTTCTTCACAAGACCAAGCGATCCTAACAAAAAATTAAATCGAAGAAGAAATTAATTTGAAGTAAAATGTTGTTTGTCCTCGACAAACTGCCTCTATTACGCTCGGGACTTCAATTAGATTGAGCGTTGAAAGTGAGGAAGATACTTATGTCTATTTCGTATCAATTACTGAATTATTTTTGCCTTAAAAGAGGTGTGAATAAAATTAAATATACGCCACCCCATCGACATCAGATTTCGAGGTTGCCTATATGACTGCGGTTTGTTTATTTTACTTCCCGCCTGCTGGTTTCGTTTAAACTCGGATATTCAAGCTTCCAAGGTCTTTTGAATTATGGCATACAAACTTTTACCTGAGACTATTGAACCAACGTGTATCTTTGCACTTGAAATAGGTACTTATATTTTTTGAAACGTGGGCGCCTTTGTGCCCGATACATTTCAGTTTCTTCGCGCTTCTATATGACGATAACACAAATGCAATCTAGATATACATATGTGCAACATGTTTCCGGCTATAAATACCAATTGCACGGAGGAAATAATAAAACTCCTTAGAACATCCCCCGGGAAACGAGGGAAATATACCTCTCCGAAGAGTATCTTATGTGGGTGCGGCACTATGAACATCTTTATAACAGAGAATCAAATTGCATATGGCACCTGGTGTATCTATGCACTTCAAACTCCATACGAAAACACTTGTAATTATTGTTGTTACTAAGAACATTGACCCTAGCGCAACGAATGCCATTTAAATAGTGAGAAATGCGTTCCCTAAATGTAAGCTGTGGCACACATCTTCAATTTTCGAAATAAATTGCGGGGGCGCACTAACAATGGAATTCCATGGGACAGCTGTTGATGTATGCTTGTTTTTTTTTGTTGTGTGGTCCAAAGAATTTAATGGAAAAAGGTCATCCTTACATGGAATTGCATAAGCATGAGCAGGGAAGTATCTATATAAATCGTTTCTCCTTTGTGTCTCCTTTGAACAGGTAGTTTACAGAGCCACAACCAAGAATCAAGTGGTTATGACGATCATTTTTAAATTAAATCCATTCGACGCCAGAGCTAATGCTTGGAGTCACACCATAATCGGTGGGCATCCATTTACGATATCGCTTGGTTGCATGTGTAGAATTTTAATTTTATTTATAAAGCAAACAAAAATTCAGAAGTAGGTGAAAACTATGGAGACGATTGTGGATGCTTATGTATGTTGCTACTTTAGACTTGGATGAATTTTTTCTAATGTAACAATCGGCGTGTTCAATTTGCAAGGCAACTGCAAGCCTCTGCTATTTCATCCTTCCTCATTGATTGAATAGCTCACGTGACCATCGTTTGGCAAGTCACAGAGTTTTTAACTACTAGGGAACTCGCAGTTGCCTAACAAATCGAACGCACCCAATATATGCCGTTGTCCCTTGGACTTTTCCGCTATCCCAACAACCCTGTCGGCAACAGTTTCGACTCTTAGTGGGCTCACAGAAAGATGCTTTGCCACTTTTGTCCTATCTCATAGCGAGTTGGGCATTTGTGAAACACACAGAAGCCTAATATACGAAGAGAACCCATGGATCGCTAATACTCTTCAGGAACGGGGAATAATTGATCGATCTTTTCGGCAGATAATCGGCCGGTGGTTTTGGCATTGCCACCTTTATATGGATACATGAATGAACAAAATGTTCGCATCTAGGGCCCTTGAATTTATGTTCATGTTCAATACATAAAGATCTATCACATGCTCTCAATATCACTTTTTGGGGTTGCGTTTGCGGAATAAGTGGGATTGACCCATATTTTCACTGATACGAGTAAGTACTAAAGAACTATGTTCAACGACAAATTAATGAATTGCATTTGAAAATTTTTAATATTTTGGAAAATTGGGTTAGCAGCCATTAAATATTTGACCGAAGCGCAATATATATTACTTTGTAATATGCGTACTGTGTAACCTTATACACAGCACGGGCAACAGTAGGCATTCACTAACTCGTAGGATCGCCTGATTCGACCGCTCAATGCTTCATTGCTTAGGCTTTTCTGAGGGCACGGATCTATACGAACGAGCTACACATCTTGGCAAGCCCTTAAGTAGAATATACGAGATGTGGAGATTAACCGCCAGAAATTTTGAAAAAAAGTGACGATGTTGACGTATATGCATCAACTCCATCTTCCTGACTTAAGGCTTAACTATAAATGTCGCATATAAGATCCTATCCAACGTACTGTGTGAACGAAGTCCGAAGCCGTTCTGCAACACACTAATCGGCACGTACCAGCGTGGCTTCCGGCCCGACAGATCGATAATAGACCAAATCTTCACACTAAGGCAAATCCTGGAAAAGATCAATGAATTTCAAGTCAAGACCCACTACCTTTTCATCGAGTTTAAAACCTCATATGATAGCATTCATGGTCAGGAGCTCTGCGTGGCGATGGCCGAATTCGGGATCCCGGCAAAACTGATCCAGTTGTGTCGCGTGACACTTGAAAACACGCGGTGTAATGTGCAGTTTGGAAGCAGCTCTTCCGAATTATTCCAAACTTGTACCGGATTTCGGCAAAAAAAGTGCGAATAGAAAATAGTGCGAAGGGTAATTGTCAACACGAAAGGCACTATCTTGAATAGATCCGTCCAGCTACTGGGGTATGCGGACGATATCGACATCATCGGCCGTTCCCAGCGTGCCTTGTTAGAACATTTCACGGCGATTAAAGAACAGGCGAAATTGGTTGGTCTTGAAGTAAATGAGGACAAGACCAAGTACATATGCTATCAACAAACAAACAAACATCTGTAGTATCGAGGTAGTTAAGGAGTTCATTTACCTAGGAGTAAACATCAACTCCACGAATGACACCTTAGTGGAGATCCGGCGGAGAATCATCTTGGGAAACCGTTGCTGCTTCGGTTTAGCGAAAAAAATGGGTTCAAAACTCCTCAATTGAAGGACAAAATGCATGCTCTATCGAACCTTAATTCTACCAGTCCTGCTTTATGGCGCCGAGTGCTGGACGAGAAGTAGAAAAGGGGAGCTAATATTGGGTTATTTTCAAAGAAAAATACTCCGTCGGATATTTGGTCCTGTGTGCGAGGAGGGCAAAACGAAGTCAACGAGAAAGGTCTCTCAACATCTGCGACTCGGACAAAACAACAATATCACTTCGCAAAGTGACATCGGCGCAGAGATCAGGCGAAGAATCACTCTTTGCCAATCGCTGTTTCTTCGGGCTAAGAAGGCATCTAAGAAGGAAAGCCCTGTCAAAAGCAGATGAAAACCTTCTATGATGCTTTGTGACGATGGAGTGTGGAGAAGAAGATTCAACAACGAACTATACGGGCTATACAGCGACGCTGACCTGGTCAAAAAACTACAAATACAACGGCTGAGATGGCTGGTATGGACAACAACGCACCAGCCCGACGAGTCTTCGTATCCACAATCCACAACTGAGGGTCAACGCAGCAGAGGAAGACCCCACCTTAGGTGGCGCGCACAATTGGACAACAACCTCAACAAAATTGGTGTGCGTAACTAAAGGCAGCTAGCGAGGGACCGAGCTGGTTGGTTGAGGTCGTGCTCCAGCCAAGAGGATCTTCGACTCCCAGCCCCCTGGTTCGAGAAGGCTAGGAAGACCGAATCTCCGTTTTAAAGACCAAGCCATCGCGGCTGCCAGAGCGCTTGGTCGGGAGAACTGGAAGCAGCGTGCCCGGGATCGCAGAGGATGAAGGGCTGCAGTGTCTCAGCAGAGACACTTCACGGGTCGGGAGCTCGTTAAGTAAGTTAAGTGTAATAGACGGACGAAAATTTCGAAAAGTTCGGTGTATACCGTCATATTTAATGGTTTGTCCTTTTACGACCAGCGCTGTTGCTTTTTTTATGGCGCTACCGAGATATTCTTAGCCCGTCCCTTCACCGGATCCCAATTAAAATATTTGAAAGGATAACAGTAGAAACAGATCAACACTTTAAATCCGACTTGGACCTTGACATTAGCGAGAACTTCAGCGTTTGAAGTCAAGTCAAACACATAACAAAATGCAACAATAAAAAAAAAATTTTTTAGTTATCTGTGTTTTTCTTCTTTTTATTAATTTTGGTGATGCAATACAGTGCCTACGTAATAAAAAATTGTGATAAATTGTTTGTTTAACAATTTAAAACTTACGTGTCCCATTTATATTAAGGGTATTCATTCAACGTCGTAAGTTTACCATTTTCGTGAAAGTAAACGTTTACGACTCACATTTCAAGGACACCGCAAAAAACCTCTTGGGTAAATGATACTAAACCAATCAGCTGTTTGGTATGCGCCTTTCTTTCATCGATGGGATGTGATGAAGATAAAAAAAATTGACAATATTTACCATCTTGATTTACACTTCAAATTCGTGTCGTGAGCTTTTTGTAAAAAATGCCCATACAAATTTTGACAATTCATTTACCACGTCGTTAACTTACGACGTCTACCGGGCTTACAGTAGTTTTACGACTTTGCATGAATACCCTTATTGTTTATTGACTAATCTTGACTGTTGAAATGACAATTTACCCATTCTTAATCGGTTGGTTTCCTTTGTCGAATGGAAACAATAACTGAAAAAACGAGCCCTTATCCCCGGAATACAAAACCCTAAAACTATACCCCAACTAATGCTTCATCAGTAAACATCATTGGATAATGATCCTAAAAGTATGCTGTATATTTTACAACAAAATAATTTAATAATTTCTCCAAAAACATCACTTATTCGTTTTGCAATCTTTGTTTTCGGATGCAGATTTCCTAAGGACCGATGTTTGACAATGTTGATAAATGCACCCTTAACGTTTTAATGTTTTCAAAGGTATCTGAAGTCATTTGATAGTATTTTGTCACATGATTTCAACTGCAGGAACTTTCTTGTATTCGAATTGAAGTGAATGTCAAAAAATCAGCTGCCATCTTAACTCGCCCGTGTTTATCCACATTTGTGTAAAGGAGTAGGCATAATAACCTGTAGATAGGCATGAAAAATGCCAGGCTTCTCAATTCCAATCATTGCTCAGCTGAGGCCAATCAAATGCTAGTGTTATAACATTTCTATGATCCCGGCCCGGGGCTTTTTTACGATTTTGACGCGTGCATGCTCCTGATAGATTAAATTCTATGTTAATTGTTGTTGGTCACTCCGTGGAAAAATTGCAAATTCAGCTGTGCAGCTGTTTGATGGTCCAAACTATGAAAATGAAAAACGGCAAATATCATCTAAAATCAATTAGTAAAGTTTGTTCAACCTTTACAGTTAATTCCATTAGTTGTGGCTGCAGTTTTAACTTTCAAAGATAACATCGAACATGGCAAAATATTCACAAACTGCACACAAAGAAATCGCAAAGCTTTTGCAATCGAAATACTGCAATTCAACTGCGAGTCAAAAACAAGAACTATTTTACATCTCCAACTGAAATTTATTTAAAAATACTGACAACAACTTTATCATAGACCAAAACCTTAAAATCTACACCAGATGTCACTCGAGAACAAAATGTCGGCGAAAACAATAAATGTCAAACTTTTCACATCGCGCATCATCGCTTCATTCGAATTCCAGCAACCAAAACAAACCGCCACCACTGTATATACACTTTAATGCTTACAAAACCTTCGGCATATGCAAAAGCTTAAGGTTTATATACAATGAAGGAAGCATTCTATTGCCCGGCAACATTTCATTGTCATCCTTCTTTTTGATCGAATTGGACGCGAGTTTTCTTCAATTTGCAAATAAGGAAACTTCAGACAAAATTTCAAGTGAAAAATTGAATTTCCCCCAAAAGCACAAATTGACTCGTTTCTTTTGTGTTAAATTGTTCACGAAAATTTCTGACAGAATACTATGTGCAAAGTTCTACCCCAAGACGCGAGCTAATCGTAGGCTTAATCATTTTGTCCTGTGTGAAAATTCTATTGATTTTCCTTATTCGCCTAGCAATTGAAAAAGTGTCGCGAAATGTAAAGTCGGAGAAATTTAATGTTTCCCAAGTGCAAATCTGCACAAATCAAGTGAATTTCTGTACAGTGTTATCGATTTGTTGGTTGTTTTAGTTTTTCCTGATTTGTGAAGGTTTACCCTCTGGGTAGGATAGTAATTGCTGTGGTTTCCATACACACCACTGCCGCACCTTGTAATTTGTTTCCCCTGTGAATACTTGAAGCCTTTCAGCAGTCAGAGGCAGAGCAACTCAAGCGTAATTGATATCGCAAAAAAAAAAACTTTAACCGTGCAGCTATTCCACATTCGAAAATGTAATTGTCTCTTGAAAAGTGTTAAGCCAAATCAATTACCTTTGTGTGAAACATAACTCTAGTGGAACTCAACACATACCAAAGGATAACCATGAAAACCCGACTAATATTGTTGAACTATCGCGGATCCGCTTCGGTGGATCCTCGTTATTCTGCCGCAATGCTGCCGTGGACAATAAATGACATTCGATCAATGGAAAACTACACTCGGGTAAGCAAAGTTAAAAGTGTCTCGTTAGAGAAAAGAATTTCGTTATTGGTAATCCTTAATTTTGTTAATTCGTTTGATTTTGATGAATCGGCGGCACCACAACAGAAATAATGTCATCAAAGAGGGAGTCTATGTTGTATTCGGGTTTCAGTTGGGAGTTGACTGATGACTGAGGATTGTGGATGAATGTTGTCTACTGATTCAGTTTGGATTGACTATTCTAATCGGAGTTTCTTTGTCTGAAGAGATGATGATGGTAGCTGGTGGTGCATCGAATCCATTACATTCCCAAAGAAAGATTAATGTAAATGTTTTTTTTTAATCGAGATAACTAATATTGTGGTGGGTGGGTTCATCAATCGTAGCATGCTTATCTACCAGTTACTAGAAATCTGAATCTGAAATCATCGCCAATGATCGTGTTTTCATACTACTAGAAACGTATTTAGATTAACATATAATTTGACTGCATTCTATAAATCTGCGACAGCATGATTGCATTTTCAAAGGTTCCTATGACGGTCAACTTAGCTAATGCCTGACATTGTCTTAATTTGCTGCACGGCAAGGCGGCAACGTTTATTTCACTATAAATTCCTATACTGAACGATTAATTGCCACCCACTTCTTCATTTTGAGGTCGTTGAACGGACCGTTTATATTTTCCACACTCGCAATAATTGGAGACAGCTATAGTGTGGCAGGATTATAATAAACATGCTCTTCTTTTTTTGTAAGCGAAGTACTCGTATATATGGTAGTATGGGATTTTTACTTACTTAACACAATCTCCTTGGTCTTTAAAACGGAGACTCTTTGCCTTCTTCAACCTGGGGCCTGGAAGTCGAAGATCCTATTGAATGCATCATTATTGGCCATTCGCTCAATGTGGCCGAGCCAATGTAGTCGACGTGATTTGGCTTTTTGGTCATCATTCACATCTTGGTACAGCTCATAAAATTCACGGTTATCTTCTCCTCCGTTTGCCATCCTCGCACAAAATACCAAATATCCGACGGAGTATTTTTCTTTCAAAAGAATTTAGTACTAGTTCCCTTGTTCTACGTATCGGACTGGGCTACATAAAGCAGGACTGGCAGGATTAAGGTTCGATAGGGCATGCATTTTGTTCTTCGAGTCAGGAGTTGTAAAGCCATTTGTTTTGCTAAACCGAAGTGTCATTCGTGGAGTTGATGTTTACTCCTAGGTTCTTAACTACCTCAAAGTTATTGCAATGAAGAGCAACGTTTGTCCTAGGCGGTGGACAGATGTTTGTTTTGTTGTTGATAGTATGTATTTAGTCGTCGTTTACTTCAAGACCAACCAATTTCGCCTGTTCTTCAATCGACATAAAAGCCTCTAACACGACACACTGGGAACGGCCGATAATGTCGATATCGTCCGCATATCGCAGTAGCTGGACGGATCTATTGAAGATAGTGCCTTCCGTGTTGACACCTGCCCTTCTCACTATTTTCTACAGAGCAATATTGAAGAAGTCACTTCATCTCCTTGCCGAAATCCGGTACACGTTAGGAATAATTCGGAAGAGCTGCTTCCAAACTGCACATTTGACCGCGTGTCACGCGACTCAACTGGATCAGTTTGGCAGGGATCCCATATTTGGCCATCGCCATGTAGAGCTCCAGACGATGAATGCTATCATATGCGGCTTAAAAGTCAATGAAAAGGTGGTGGGTCTCGACTTGAAATTCATTGGTCTTTTCCAGGATTTGCTTTAGTGTGAAAATTCGGTCTATTGTCGACCTGCCGGGTCGGAAGCCATACCGGTACCTACCGATTAGTTTGTTGCAGAACGGCTTGAGGCGTTCACACAGTACATTGGTCGCATGCTAAATGTCGCATGTAAGATGCTATCCACCGTACTGTGTGAAAAAAAAACAGTTACATACAACCCGTGCACAATTTTAACTACAATACTCACCATGCTAGGATTGCTCATCAATTCATTCTCCAACCTGTATTCGGACGTACAGTGAAAGACAAAGAATGTGAAATGGTCTATCAAGGTCTATTTTTTCTGTGCATTATAATTTCTAACAATCAAAACCAACGTACATCGAGATCTCACCCTGTGCCCTTATCCCTCACGTGGCTAACGCCGGCGCTTTGTTACTTCCTTTAAAGGGTACCCAATACCGCCTTAGGTATAAAAAAAAAGAACATAAATTGGCACGGCACCATCTTGGATACACTCAGGACCCTTTTAAGAAATATAGACTACACCATATTACAATAGTATTTTGGAAAAAACTTCCCCTTCAGGTCATTCTGGGATGATGATACATTCCTGGTGGATAAATCGATCCTACACCGACGGATCAAAAACTAATAAAGAAGTAACTGGTGGTGTTTTTGCATACAGACTTAATCGTAGTCTCTCATTTCCTCTTCCCCATCATTGTAGCGTGTTCCATGCGGAAATCAATCATCATCAGTGAATAACAGGGTTTTTGTCATTGACAGGTTTGTTGGTTGGTCAGAGGTATAGAGGTTGAATAAGTCGGTTCCAAGGAGTGATCCTTGGGCGACTCCGGCTAGGATATTTTTAATGTTTGAATTAGTATTCCCCACGCGTACAGTGAGACAGTGTCCGGTGATTACACCAATTATAGCACCAATGTGCAGTCTGTTCAGAGATATCAAACACTTAGAGCGTTTCAGATCCAGCTTTGGCCAAATCTGCTTTATCGCTAGACAAGTGTTGCCACTTGTCCACCTAAGGTTAGTTTTCTTAATGGTCTCCCTCATGAACATGAGTTTGCATGTAGCAATTGGGATGCCTAAGGGACCTTTATCAGGTAGAAGGTGTAGTATGGTTCCTTTCCTGGCGAGTTCATCCGACCTACAGTTCCCTGGAATGTCTGTATGTCCTGGCACCCTGCATAGGTGAATGTTAAATTGCTCCTTCATCTCCACTAGAGATGATCGACAGTCATGGACTACGATGGAGTTTGTGGAGACAGAATCCAGAGATTTTAGCGCAGCTTGACTATCTGAGAAGATCCGGATGTCCATAGCGGATATCACGTTCCTCTTCAGCCACGATAGGACTTCGTTATTCGCCATGATTTCCGCCTATAAAACACGCTGCACTGATCAGGGAGGCAAAAGGAGAGGGTGAGGTTCAGCCTGTCAGGGAACACACCTTCACCTACCTCCTCGTCGGTTTTGGATCCATCGATATAAAAGTGAATCGATTTATTTTCGACAGGGGGACCCACTTCCCAGAATGTTCTGGCAGAGATGTTGACCTTGAAGTTTTTGTAAAAACGGATCTGAGGGGTGATGTAGTCTATGTTGCTAGGGAGGATTCTAAATTTTGTTAGAATAGATGCGTGGCCGATTTCATTCTCGGACCATTGGAACGTTGCGTTGTTTTGAGGCGGACAGCCGCACTAGCAGCCACTTGCTTACTAAAGATGTCCAGGGGTGTCAGGTGAAACAGAATGTCCATTGCAAGCAGAGGGAATAGTGGGCAGTGCACCACTCATGCAGATACACGCTGTTCGTTGGACTTTGCTTAGCTTATCGCGATCTATCACTTTGTCTAAGGCAGTCCACCAAACAACCAATCATAAGTATTGGTCTTATTACCGAGATGTATAGCCAGTTGGTGATGCGGGGTTGAAGCCCCCATTTATTACCGATTGCTTTTTTGCAAGAGAAGATCTTTTAGGGTATTTAGGTGCTTCCCTGAGGCGGCAATTGCAACGTCGTCTGCATAGGCAATTACCCTACAGCCCCCCCCCCCCCATTCCAGGCAACTCAGCAGCCTGTTCACCACTAAGTTCCAGAGGAGGGGGGATAGGACTCTGCCCTGTGGCGTACCTCTACTGACAGATCTTCTGGCAGATGTCACATCCAGTTTCGAGTTTATAACAAGTGAGGTTAGGGAGTTAGGTGAAAATTTGCTAAAATTTGCTTATACAATTTGCTCCTGGCTTTTTCGGGATTGGAAATATCTCTGCTATTTTCCATTTGTTTGGGATTTGTTGAGGATTTTTTTGGAGTTTGCGTAGTGGATCGTGGTAAGGTGGCCAGCGTTCTGAGATATTAAACCCCTTACTTCGTCATTCACGTTGGAGAAAAAGGCGCGTAGATGGGTGGGGAGATTTGGTTTAGAAAAACTTTCGAAGAAGTCCGCAAAAACATTCGTTTTCTCTTGGTCCGACGCTAGAACGGCGTCGTTGTATTGCAGTTGGCCAAGTATAGGAGATTTCTTTCCTACAATTCGGTTAATTTGCTTAAATGTGTCCGGTCCAGGTTTTATGACGTGAAGTTTTTTCCTGAACTGCGAGTCTTTGAATGTTTTGGTGTTTTGGTCGATGAGAGTATCGAGACACTTGAGTTGGCAGTGAACACTGGTATTCATCACCGTGTGTACTAAGAGTACGGTGAAAAACTCTGCAGAATTTTCTGAAGCTTTTGCCAATACTTGTTCATATTTTGTATATGCTGGGAAAGGTCTTTGTATTTTGACTTGGAAATCCGCGGTTGTGCTTGTTCAGCAATAGTATCAGAGATTGAGTTTTCAAAAGTATCGATTGCGGAGTCGATTTCTTGATTGTTTAGATTTGTCGATCCGAAGCTTATCCCTTAAGGAGATTTGGAAGACTTTCCAATTAATTTTGTTGTTAGAAAATGGTAAAAAGATGAACGAATGAATGAATATGTATTTTCGTTAATTTTTCTTCAGCTCGCAAGAAAATGAAAACTTTCAATGGATAAAATTCTAAGAGGCTGCCAGCAAAGAAAAAATTGCTTCTTTTCATGCCAAACTTTGAAGTTTTTCAGCTTTTGACACAAAATCGTTCGCGTACTTTTCTTTGAAATCATTTTTCTCAATCTCGATTTTGAGGATTTGACAGTTTTCATTGTTCTACACAGAGAAGTACGCGAACGGACCTAATATTCCCTATCTCAACATACTCTGTTATGTTGATAATTTTAAAAATTTTAGGGTTTATTTTGATCCCAAACTCGACTTCACAATATCAATTTTATGGTGAATAAGTCTATTTCTATGCTGTGCTTTGTAAAAAGGTGGTAAGCAGAATTTGACGACCCTTACGTTTCGCTTTCTTTGTACAATTGTTTTGTCCGTCCTTATGCGCAGTATGCTTCACATATTTGGACACCGTTTTACAACATTCATTCAAATCAAATCGAAGCCGTTCAACGTAACTTATTTGGTTTGCCCTAAGAAGACTTCATGGAATGATCCATTTTAAGCTTCTTCAAATGATACCTCTTTCTCAACGAATGCTTATTTCCCGTCAGATTTGACGTCTTCTAATAGTTTCTATTTCCGTGTGCAGCCTATAACTTACGTAGTGTTGACTTATTGTTTAGCCCGTATGAAAGAAAGAATTGTGGAAGTAATGAGCCTATTAGTCGCATGAGTAAGATTTATAATTTAAATGATCATGTAATGACTGGCATGTTGCATGTCAGTAAAGTAACGCTAAAAAATAGTTTGCGTAATAATGCATTAGTTGCTTGAATTATCCGTTTTCGTTGTGCTTGTGTTAGTGTTGTTAAGGTTTATCATATGTATTTTATTTGTTTTTCTTATATATTGTCTATGTATGTTTGTGCATTTAGATTTACTAACATTTGCACTAAATTATGAGCCTGTGGGAACAATTTGTGTGCTGGCAATTTCAGCTTGAATAAGCTGCTTGCTTCAAGAAATTCACGACACAGATCCGATAGTGTTATTTTTCTGTAATTGAGAGGACGTGGGTTTTCTTCTTGCTCTATCACTCTCTCTTCATGATGCTTGTTAAGAAATGCTGATATTGCCTGTGCCTCGATTGACTAAGTTTGCGTAGCTGTTTTGAAGAGTCTGCGTTCCGGTCTAAAAGCGACCAGCCAGTTGATTCGGTTTTTTTTTTTTTTTTTTTTTTTTTTTTTTTTTTTAAATGATTTTCATGCGCACTATCTCTACATAAAGTAGGATACAATTCACCTGCCCGGAAGGGGCTAGGCTCTGACGTACAAGCAGGTTATAACCTATACAAATAAAATAATAAAAAAATACATATTATTAATAAAATATTATTACAAATTGCCCGCAAAACCAGTAGGTTTGTCTGCAGGCGGTTATTTATAAAATCGAAATGTACAAAATTATGCTGTAGCTTATTTTAATAAATACTATTTACACTTATTCATTTCCCGGTACTTAACAAAACATATTAAAATCGAACATCAGAAGAAGATGTGTGCTCTCCATTAATAAAGGATAAATTGGTGTAATAATTCTTTAGTTTTTTTTACGCTTTTTGAAGTTAACAATATATTTTAGCTCATGTGGTAAGTTATTGATAACTTCCGGTACTGCATATTGTAGTTGCCTTCTGCCGTAGATGTTGTTGGAAGGAGGTATATGAAGTAAGCCTCGTGCCTGTCTTCGTGTGTTAACGTTATGCTTAATTGGAACATTAAAGCGAGCATCTTGATAATACTCCAACGCCAGCGTCATCCGAAAGATATTTTCCACTGAAAGAACATTGAGATTTGTATCGCCTCGCCATCCACTTCCCATTATAATCCGTACTATTGAGTTTTGTATTCTCTGCAGCTTTTCAAGATGCGTTTTCGCTGCGTTTCCCCAAGCAACAATCCCATAACGAAGTTTAGATTCTACCAGTGCGTAATATACCTGTCTAAGCACCTGGAAGTTAGAGTTTCGTTTGAGGTAGACAATGGCAAACATTGCCTTTTTTAATTCGCTTCTGACTTTATCAACGTGCTTGTTCCATTTTAAGTGGCAGTCAATTACTACCCCCAAATATTTAAACTCTTTTACCAGTTCAATTTCTCGTTTCAAGCTTCCGGGGCATGCCTGATTTTCAAAACATATTTTAATCTCCGTATCTTGGTAACAGGGTTGACGTATGTGCATGACTTTTGTTTTTTCGGCATTTATTATTAGCCCCATATCATGGCACCATTGAACTGTTTTATTAAATTCTGCTTGCATTTTCTGTATTGCAATTTGTAAGCTCTGGTCGGACACTATAAGGGCAGTATCGTCAGCAAATGCAAAAGTAGAGTTGTTCTCAAAAGCTCTCAAAAGTTCGTTTGTATATATGATATACAGAAGTGGCCCAAGCTTTGATCCCTGTGGTACACCGTAACGCACTTCTTCTTTATTGCTTAGATTATTATTTATCTTCACAAGGAATTTTCTGTCGCTGATATAATTTCTAAGCCATCTTGCAATTGGTCCCCTCATTCCAGCTCGATCTAAGGTCTCCATTAATCTGTCGTGGTTCAGGGTATCGAATGCCTTACTAAAGTCGATAAAAAGCACCAGCACATGATGGTTTTTATTTAAACTGCTATTCACTGTATTCGTAAACTCCCCTAATAGCTTGTTTGTGTTTTTACCTTTTTGAAATCCGTATTGATTTTTATGTATAAGATCGTATTTGTTAATAAATTTTCTCATTCGGTTTACTACTACTTCTTCGAGGCATTTTTCTATCACCGGTAAGATTGATATTGGTCTATAGTTCTCGATACGATCTTTTATCCCACCTTTATATATAGGCCTTATTATGGCGGTTTTTAAGGTGTCCGGTATTATTCCTTGTTTAAGACTAAGATTTATCAGTTTCGTAAGTATAGGAGCAAAAACGTCGGAATTTGTCTTAAGGTCTAAAGCTCTGATGTTATCACAGCCGGCAGCTTTTTTTACATTTAGTGTATTTAATATCGCCATTACTTCAGTTTCGGTTGCTTCTTCTAGAAAGAGCGTGTTCTCTGCGATGGTGTTGGTATGGTTTGCTGTCACTATTCTGCATTTATGCAAAACTTTTTCGTGATGTTTCGGAGAAATGTTTAGCGCATTTATTGGCCACTTGTTTCATATCTTTTTCTTGTACAAAGTTCTTCATTATCGTGTCATCAATAGACTGTTTCTTTCTCCCCATGACCTCATTTATTAATCCCCAAGTTTTTCTGCTGTCTTTTCTCGCTTCGTTGAACTGCTTCTGATAATAAATTGACTTTTTGAGTTCTAATTCTTTACTTAGTTGATTGCGATAGCTTTTATATTGTTTTTCTAGGGAAATGCTGGATCTATTATTTTTCCATTTGCGGAATAGTTCATCTCTTTTTTTACATTTCCTTACTAATTCAGTAGATATCCATGTTATTCGGGGTTGTTTTGCCCTAAATGTTGTTTCTTCTGATGCTTTGCTGTATATAAGATCCATTTTATTTTTAAGTTTGTTATAGAGCGTGCTGACTTCCTCTTCTTCGGCTACCTCAGTCCAATCTGTTGCTCTGATCATCCTACCAACTATGCTGTTTCGTAAAAATTGTCCACTTATTGTATTTACTTCTGCCTTGGTGTCAATGAACATCGTACCATAAATAGTTGCAAAATGATCTGAAATATCAGTCTCTACAACCGCTGAATACATTTGATCTCTCGGGATGCTTATTAGTACGTGGTCAATAAGCGTCTTGCTACCGATTTTGAGGTCAACACGTGTATTTTCCCTTATAACATTATACAATCCTTTTGATGTTAACATTTCCAAATAATTGTTGACGTGTGATCCATCTGTGTTTTGTAAGTTGATGTTTATATCTCCGGTTATTACAATGTCGCTACCTTTAGTAAAATTTTCGATTTCATCACTTAGTACGTTTATGAATTCATCAACATTTAGATTAGGAGGGGTATATATTGCGCATATATGCTTCTGCTTGTTGCTTTTAATCTTTATCGATATGCTCTCATATGAAGACGTGATATTGTTTATCCTTTCATAAATAATATTTTTTTTTCCTCAATAAAAAACGTTTATAAACCTCCGGATGTTGTTTCGATCGCAACTCACTTCGATTTCCTTGAGCTGGAAAGCTTTGTTCGTCTTTCTTCGCCGGATCTCTTCTCCTCCCTTTTCCCATCTCGATACTCTTCTCCGCTGTCCTAGTTGTGGGCTGCAGCGGTTTTATGTGTGTATTTCCTGTCACCTTCTTCCGGTAAGCGCATACATGATCATAGCAAGGACTCTCCTTCGGAGGTGGTCTCGTCAAACTCTTTGACGATGTCGCGATATCGATTTCAACTATATGTTGCAAAGAGGCTATCTGGTCAAAAGAGCTAAGCTTTCGGTCATACATATAAGGTCCACCCAGCTGAGGAAAGCCGGACAAATTTTAAACGAGCCAGAAATGACTGCAATGCCCACATCAATCGTGTCAAATTCTCCTACGACCAAAAGTTTAGACAAAAAATACTACAAACTCCCACGGGTAGTAAACACTTTTGGTCGTTTGTTTAAAAACATCAAGAATTCGGCTTCGTCCTCTATCCCGATAACACATTCCAGCTGTCGCTCTATAGATAAAGCCAATCTGCTTCTGCTCACTTTGCATATCCTTTTCTTCATAGATCTTTAAAAGAAGATGGAAAATAGCATTTGTCCAGCCCGTTTCTAAAAAAGGCGAATCTTCTTTTCCCTCCTCTTATAAGGACCAATTTCACTAACATCATTTCCAAGGCCATGGAAACGCTTATAAACCGTCAGCTCATGAAATATCTTGAATCTCGAAAACTCTTTAATGACCGGCAGTACGGTTTTCGAAGCAACAGGTCCATTGATGATTTTATGACTTGTCTAAGCGAAAATTGGAACCAATCTCTTCACCAGGGTGGTGAAACTAAGATCGTTGCGCTTAATATTTCAAAGGCAATTGACAGAGTTTGGCACTAAGCTCTCTTGTCGAAAATGCGTGCATTTGGACTCGATGATACTTTTCTTCATTGGATTCGAAATTACCTTTCGGACCGTTTATTTCAAGTTGTTTTGGATGGTTTCAAGTCTACAATCCATGAAATAGTTGCTGGTGTTCCCCAAGGCTCTGTGTTTCTCCTTTTTATAAATGATCTCCTGTCTGTTACCTCTACTCCTTCGCTGATGACATATCCTCAGCTTCTCATATTCGTTCCTTGGTTCAAGGCCACTCATCTGCGGGTGTTGAATTGGAACGGCAACGTATGTTCATTAAATTCCGATCTTGACAGCATAACTCATTGGGGTATAACTAATAGAGTGGAATTTAATGCTTTCAAAACCCAATGTTGTCTTCTGTGATAAAAGCAAAACCCAATCACCCTGCCAATGTCCATGAATGGCACTTGCATCGCGGCAACCGAACGGCTTTACATTCTTGGTATCTGTGTTAATGACAACCTTCGTTGGAATGAACTCATATTCGATGTCGCCAAGAACGCTGCGAAATGTCTAAGCTTCCTTCAGCTTACTTAGAATGGCGCTACAGTCCGGCATGGACTTGGGCCTCAACCAACAAGCGTCTCCAGCCAGCACGATCTTTGGCCAGCTGTCTCCAGTTTCGCACGCTAACCTGGTTAAGGTCCCCTTCCACTTGCGTGCGCCACCTGAGTCGCGGTCTTCTTCTACTGCGCCTTACCTCGGGTGTGGATCCGAAGATCTTCCGGGCAGGTGCATTCACGTCCATTCGCTCTACATGACCCAGCCACCTCAGTCGTTGGACCTTCACTCTTCTGGCTAAGTCGATGTCGCTGTACAGCCGTCTATGCAGACGGGATCCAAAATTACCCGAAGAATTTTCCTCTCAAAACAACCAAGAGTGACCTCATCCGCTTTTGCTAGAGTCCATGCCTCAGCACCATAGAGAAGGACTGGGATTATTAAGGTCTTACAAAGGGTTACTTTAGTTGTTCGAGAGAGGGCTTTGTTACTCAATTGCTTTCTTAGCCCAGAGAAACAGCGATTGGCAAGAGTTATTGTTCGTTTAATCTCAGCGCTGGTGTCATTGCCTGAGTTCATTGCGGAGCCTAGGTAGGCAAAGTCCTGAACCACCTCAAAGTTATATCTGTCTATAGTGACATTCTGTCCGAGACGTTGGTGTTGGGTGTCTTTTCTTGATGACAACATATACTTTGTCTTGCCCTCATTGATCGCCAAACCCATCTTCGCCGCCTCCGTCTCAATACTCACGAACGCGCCAGTGACATCCCGCTGCATTCTGCCGATGTCGTCGGCGTGGGCGAGCAGATGGACGGACTTTTGAAAGATAGTGCCTCCGGTGTTAGCATTTGAGTTTTGCACTATTCTTTCAAGAACGATGTTGAAGAAGTCACATGACAGCGCATCGCTGTCTTCTTTACCGACCTTAATGGAGCAGCGTACATTCTCCATTGTCATCCTGGACAAACGGACGAGTTTAGCTCTGTATAGCTCGTCTCTATAAATGATGTCATAGTCGGCTTTAAAATCGATGAAAAGGTGGTGGGTATCGATTTGGACTTCCTGAGATTTCTCCAAGATCTGTGAATATTTGGTCGATGGTAGACTTTCCTTCAGCGGTGCAAGAAATACTTTACCCCCTCTGATCTGGCTACAATTTATAAGGCGTTTATTCGCCCCAAAGTTGAGTACAACGCTCATATGTGAGCCAGTGCTCCAATCACATATTTGTAGCTACTCAGAAGAATACAAAAACGCGCGATAAAACTTACTGTCGGTGCGGATATCACGGAAACGTTTGACTTTCTTAGTCATCGTCGTAATGTCTCCTGTCTATCGCTGTTTTATCGATATTTCCACCATAAATGCTCAAACGAAATGGAATGCAGCTGTTCCACCCTTAGAACATTTCAACCGCAATACTCGCCATGCCATCAGGAATGGGTTGGAGTCGAAATTCTGGCAAGGTCAAATTTCTTTTTTCAAAATTCTGCTTTCAAAATTCTGTTTTACAAAATTCAGCTTTCAAAATTCTGCTTTTCAGAATTCTTTTTTTCAAAATTCTGCTTTTTAAAATTCTGCTTTACAAAATTCTGCAAATAATAAAAAAATTTTTGGAAAATGTTAAAAAGCGCGCGCTTTTAAACATTTTCCAAACCTTTTTTTATTATTTGCAGAATTTTGTAAAACATTTCACCACTCACTTGTTATAGAAGAAGAGGTAAAAGTAGTTTTTTTTATTGGTTTTAAGATTGCTCTCTTGGTTTAGACAAATATTCTGTTGTGAGTGAACGTGTGCTTTGTTTAGTTTCTTAATACTGTTGTTTCTTTTTTTTTGGTAATTTCAATTATGAAATAATTTGTTATTTTTGGCTGTTTTTTTTTTTGTGTTCCTGGTACCCACAATTGTAGTTTGTTGACAAAGTTGAAAAATATTTGTTTTCTTTAAATTCGTAAATTGGAAAAAAAACAGAATTAGCAGAATTTATTTGTTTAAAATATTGCCTGTCAGAATTTTAAAAAAACAGAATTTTGAAAAGCAGAATTATGTAAGACAACAGAAAAAAAGCAGAATTTTGAAAAGCAGAATTTTTGTGGTAAAATTTAGAATTTTGCAAAGCAGAATTTTGAAAGCAGAATTTCGACCCGCTCCCATCAGGAATGCCCATCAGTTCACCCTTAAGAATGTATTCGCCCGTACAGTGAAATACAAAGAATCTTTCCTTAGCCGTACAACGCGAATGTGGAATGCTCTTCCATGCTCTATTTTTCCTTCACACTACAATCCACAGACATTCAACACCAACGTGCATCGGCAACACTCCCTATCTTCCAATCCTGATTTCCTTAACGCCCGCGCTGTGTAGCTATTACATTAGAAGTGTACTAAAAAATCCCTTTAGTGCGTGTTCATTATAAAAAAAAAATATGTAAGAGATTTCTGATGAAACGACATCAAATGCAACAAAATTCTCGGGTTCATATCCGTGATCAACAAATTGCTTAAGAATCTTGTTTGATTATATACAAATTAAATGAACATCAGAAGCACTATCCGCAGTTCTCATGCAATCACAATGCTGCGTCACATTTTGTTTGACGCAAGTCGTTAGCTTGGCTATAACCCCTGCCGTCGTCGTTGACATACAAACGATAAATTTAAATATCTGCGTTCAAAAATAGTAACAAATCATCGGTATTCATTTTATTGTCTCTGATTGAGTCAAATCAATGATGAAAATCTGCCATCTACCTAACATCAAAAGTCAAGCTCTACACTGCCCTACACACTTTGCCTTCATAATTGCTCTGTGTCAACTTGACTTTTATTAAAAAAAAAAAAACGTAAATTAACATTTTAGGACCAAGAAAATTTACATAAACAAGGACTTCGTGGATTAAAATATCCTGACCTTGTTCCACGTAATTATAACTTTTCTGACGCTGATGACATTCCACTTGTTCAGACAGAACTGTTGTCTTGATCTCAAGAAGAACACCCTCAGGTAGTAGTTGCTTTAATGAGCAAAGGAAAATCGATTTTTCTTTCACCAAGATACAAATTATGATAAGGTTGGTGTAGGGCCGGAAAAGAGATGACGAAACAAAAGCATTGACGTCATTAATTCCATATTGTGTGCGGGTTACCGTACCCTTATAAATCGTAGTTGTAATATTGTAGTTGCATACAAAAAGGATTGCTTTTGTTACAAGGTAAAGTTATTCAGGGAAATGAGGAATCATCCTTCGTGAGTTGTTGTTGTTCCGTGAACGGAGAACAATGGGTGAATGTAAAAGCAACCGAGCAGGATGTTACTCATATTAAACAAAGATAAAAATTCGTATGCTTTTCGAAATATAAAAAAAGAGAGAGAAATAAGTCATTCAAAAGCAGCTTAATGTATTTGAGCGAGCTTCAAATACAAAGCAGGAAGATCTATATGAAATCGTTAATTATGTACTTTAAAGGATGTCAGGAATTGTAGACGATTCAGTCTACCACTCATTTAAGGATTTAGCTGCATATCATCGTTGGATATGCGAATGAAGGCAAACCAGCAAACAACCGCATCCGACAACGAGTTTGATTATTCAATGACAGACTTTTTCTGAGTTTGAATTTTTTTATTATTTCCTCTGCGATTTAGTGAAGCGACTTACTAATTGCTTCACTAATTGCGGCGTTCGACCATATTTTATTATGATTGTTTGGAGTGTTTGCGGGATAATTAATTTGTCAAAGTTAAATGTCAAACTCCAACGGTGCTGTGTCAAAGGTTTACAATGGACTTATGACACTCCTGGGTGGGGTACAAGTCTACAATTCAATTGTGAATTATTAACCACCACATTAAAGGAGCCAAAAGCCCACACGAGTTACCAATGGACTTATTGAGTTGGGTCATTATCGAGTCAAGTTTTTCTACTACCAAAAGTTGAGGCAAAAAATACTACAATGTCCCATGTGTACCATCAACTTTTTGTAGTTTGTCAAAAATATCAAGAATACGTCATCCGTTCCGCCATTTACAATGATATTCCAGCTGTCAGCTCTTAAGATAAAGCCAATCTGGGAGCGTTGAGCTAGCTGCGAAGGTAGCAGCAACCCCGGCTTTATCTCCCCCCGTACTCGAGCGTGTAGAATACTGCATGGGCACAAGCCACTTTCGCAAGATTACTTCAAGACCTTGACGTACACAAAGCCGCTGGTCCAGATGCCCGCAAGGCGGTTGTCTGTCTCCAATGCTGTGGTGCATGCTGGTCGACTCTCCATTGAAAGCACTCAAAAGTTCTAACGACTACGCTCAGGCGTACGCGGATGATGTTGCCATTTTTTTTTTTAATATAAAAGGAAATCCAAATCCCAGAGCACTCAGACTCGGTCACGGTCCATTGTACTCCCAGGCAGAAATCCTCCATTTGGTGTAGAGGCATGTGAATGGGTGGCGTTGGTGTTCCCCATGGGGATTGAACCTGCACCGGGTCGCAAGCCAACACACTAACCTCTACACCGTCGCCACCCATGTTGCCGTGCTTTCTGTTGGAGCGGAGCATGTCTAGCGACTGTCTGCGCCAAAGCGCAGGCGACCCTCGACGTGATCGCTGAAGGGTGCATTAGGAATGGGCTCTCAGTCAATTCACTCAAAACTGAGGTTGTTCTCTTTACGAGAAGGAGAAAGCTGACGGGTTGGCTTCGCCAGTGCTAAAAGGCGTCGCAATCCAACTCTCCAATGAATGTGGGAGTCATCCCGGACAGCAAACTTCTTTCGTCCAAGCATGTTGAGCTGAAGACTGCCAAGGCGCTGTCGGTTTTCTGGCAGTGCAAGGGCATTTTCGGCAAGACATGGGGCTTATCACCGAAAAGAGTCCTATGGATACACAGCTATAGTAAGACCATTTTTAGCATATGCGTGGGTTGTGTGGTGGAATAAGATTTCACGTAAATACGTTACTCCTGCTTTCGCCAAACTCTAAGACCAAGGAAGGTATGTCTCGGCTCACCGGGCTCCGGCCTAGATGCATTATTGAACCTCCCGCCATTTGATGTTTACATCATGAGTTGCACAATCAAAGCTATCTCACGTTTAAGAAGAGGTGGCTTTTGGTATAGGTTAGGTTAGGTTAGGTTTATGTGGCTGTCGGCAGAAGCCGACACACTTAGACCAATTTAGGTCCATTGTGATACCACGTATGTATTATCTACCTCAACTCTGTAGATGGGACTGGCCAACGACACGCGGTTGTTCTCCAACGGTCCCCCATCTACGTACTAACCGCGCCCAACGTCGTTTAATTACGGTGATCTGACGAGAACCGATTAACTCGACGTGGTATGGTCGTTGGTTCGGCTTTTGGTATAACTCCCTCTGGAGTTTTGATTAACTTGCGCGACGGTTGTCCTTCGACTCCTGTCTTATGGATATGCCGTCCGATGCAATGACACCGGAACTTCGGCTGAAGCGCAACTACGAAGTCGACTTTCGGGTTCAGGACTGGCTCTGAGCCTGGAAAGGAATGCAGTCGAATCTTCACGGATGGCTCCAAAACCGGTCAAGGATCTGGCGCTGGTGTCTTCTTGCAGAGCGACAACATTAGACTTTTCTTTTCGTTAGGCAAACATGCGTCAGTCTTCCAAACAGAGACTTATGCTATCCTAATGGCCATAGACTATGTTCTGAGGAACAGGTGGAGGGCGCGAAGTATCTGCGTCTGTAGCGATATTCAGGCTGCGCTTAAGGCCTTGCTCAACCCTTTTACCACCTCCAAAATAGTTCGTGAATGCAATTTATCTCTGAATTCGGTCGGAAGGCTGAATTCACTTAAACTTGTCTGGGTCCCGGGTCATAACGGGATCACGGGAAATGAGATCTCCGATTAACTTGCTAGGCAAGGCTCAGAGGGGGACTTCTCAGGACCTGAATCGGCGTTATGTCTGCCTGCGTCCTCGGTCAGGGCTTACATTAATGGTTGGGTTTCATATGAACACAATCGCAGGTGACATGACTCTCCAGGGTGCAGACAGACTAAACGAATTCTCTACGATGTCTGTAGATAAACCTGCGGCATTCTTGTTGTTTCTCAACAGAAAAGACTGCAGACAAATTACTGGCGTTATTACGGGCCATTACGCTTTTACCAAGTGTCTTTAGGTGCTAGGCTTTAGCAATACCACCAACTGCGAAGCCTGTGGAGAAAGCAATTACACTGCGGAACATTTCCTCTGTGATTGTCCTGCTTTTGCTCGTACAGCAGGTATTTGTGCTGATGTGGTGAGTGCTGTAAACCTAAGCTCCTTATCTTTGAAGCGCCTACTCGTTTTTTCTTAGCAAAACGAGTAAATTTAATCAGTAAAAGTGGTGGGTCTTCTTGGTAGTACAATGGACCACTATTGAGTCTGAGTGCTCTCCTCGCATCAATTCAATTCAATTCAACTTTATTATTAAGACATTTAATAATCAGTACATTTCTTTTACCTTACGTCTAAATACTGTGGCCGACTTTAAAAGATATGTCTGGCCGAACTCAAATTATTTTGCAATTTAAATTTATTCATAAATTTTAACGTGATTTATATATATTGTAGGTTAGTATGTATAACCAAAAATTCTTAATTGTTTGAGTACGCTTGCTACCGGCATACAAACTCAACTGAGCTTCTGGAGCACTTATAACTATTTTTTTATAAATATGACTATGACTATGACTAAAAACTAAAACTTATACTTAACTTATACTGAAAAAGGACACAAAATACATAATGTATGTAACTAACAAAAAAAAAACATAACTCATAAAATCAAGTACTCGTATACAAGAATGCAAAAATTTGGGTGCAGTCAAGAAACTATTTCTCGACTAACACCCATTAAACATTAAACATTAAACATAAGTACATATAAACGTTTGCATTTTCTTTCATCTCCTTATTGAATTATATATTGCTATATGAGCAAAAGCAGACAAAAAAAAAATTCAACGTCGGGATGTACATGTACTTTGAGTCACAAACTAATTTATCCTCTTAGATTGCCAGGCAATGCCTCATCGGAGCAAGGTACGGTGAGATTTCTATCTGTTACTGGTCTTAAATAAGGGACAGATGCACTATGTAGAAGATTGAACGGAGAGATGTAATAAATATCGTTGATACTCAAATTATTATTTGAATCAAACACAGTTTTAACTAAAGGGTTAGAATGTGAAGAACACTTTTGCAATCTTTTTAATAAAAATTCAACCTGGTAAATCATTAGAGGTGAAAGTTTGGTGAATTCATATAAAATTTTGTTTGAGAACCATTTTTTATTACGCTTTCGAAACTTTCCGCTATAGAACCTTAAAATTTTTCTTTCCAAGATCTCCAGTTCTTTAGCAACAGTTGGAGAAATTGAAGACCAGATTCCAAAGCCATAAGTTAATATTGGTCGTATAAGTGTTTTGTACATTAGAACCTTAGTGTTTCCTGGCAGATGTTTAGAGCTTAACAAAGGTTTTAAGCTCGATGTTACCATTTTTGCTTTCACAATGGCTTTTCTGGCATGTTTATTAAAAATAAATCTATTGTGAAGGTTTATACCCAGTATTTTAGGTTCAGTTTTTAAATGTATGTTTCCTCGCATCAACAAAAAGTATGAAACTTAATTAATGAAAAAAATTCATTAGTTACAAGTTTAATAATGATAAGCGTTGGCTTTTGACATCAGCATGATGTTATTATAAAGGAAAAAAAGACTAATGACTACAATTGAAAGATCTTGTTTCCACGTTAACTTTCCCTATCATATATAATGATACCAACTGTAGTGGATTTTCCAGTACCTACCATACTGGATTCAAGGTCGGGATACTGGATAAATTACCATACTGGAATTTATACTGGAATTGCATTTTATACTGGAATTTTATGAATTTTATCATTGCGTTGCGTACCACTCGTGCGCATGTCGAACGCACTCTTTCCGAACGCGACAGAACTGCGAAAGGTTGATCTCGCTTCAACGCATGCCAAGGGTATAAAGGAATGAAGTTACTACTTCTTATCACTAGTCGACACATTTTTTTTTCTCATCCAACGTTCAGTTGTTTAACTCGATCCAATATTAATGTCATCAAAACGTGGAAAGTGCGTGTTTAATTCGGAATTAAAAAAATATTCTTTTTTGGTGGAGGCAATAAATAAAACACCAAGTGATGTACATTGTACGAAGTGCAACGCGATTTTCAGCCTCGCTGTCGCTGGTAAATCGGACATCGAAAGACATTTGGTGTCGCTGAAACACAAGAAGGCATTAACGGTAGCATCGACTTCGCACACGGTGACCCAATTTTTTGCATCGACGACCCTTCAAGCAAAAACACTGACCCAACTTTTCCCGTAATTTTTGGATCCGCGATATATGAGGCGTTCCACGCACACATTTGTAAATTGACTGTAGCTACATTGCCAATAAGAAGAAGAGCGAGAGTCGAGAATAGTTATTTGTAATGACGATTCGTTCATCTGTCACAGACACTGTCTCTGGCTGCAGCTGCAGATATAATTTTTTTTAAAAGGTAAACTAAAATTGAATTTATTATTGCACACAATTATTTGCTTAATTAAACTTTGTTTGAATTTAGATTTATCAAAATCAAAGAAAAAAATAGCAACCGATGAAGGCGAGACTACCAATAGTGGTCCAAATTTCGATGATTTTAATGCTACCGGCACAAATTCATGCTGAAAGTAAGTAACATACATATGTATAGATAACATACACATTTATTTGATTCATTTATTTTGCAGGAGAAGGAGAAATGGTAGCAGGTATTTCAAATGGAAAAATGTATTGTTTTTAAGAAATAAAATAAACATGAACAAACATTTCTGATTTTTATTTTAGCGATACTCGATTCTCGTTTCTCTTCTTATCTAGCCTCGATTTTTACCTTTTTTTGGATCAGTTTTGGATTCGTTTTTTGCTGAGCATAGCGGACTCAATCTGTCACAATACATACACATGTGAGTCCGCGGCTATTACAATTTCCATACTAATTGGACCCGTATGCGGAGCCGTATGCGGAGTACTCCATATGTCATTGACTCCGTTTGCGGACGTAAAACGGAGTCAATGACATATGGGCTACTCCGCATACGGGTCCGAAAAACGACGTTTTTCGGATCCAATTAGTATGGAAATTGTAATAGCCGCGGACTCACATGTGTATGTATTGTGACAGATTGAGCTCGCTGTGCTCAGCAAAAAACGAATCCAAAACTGATCCAAAAAAAAGGTACAAATCGAGGCTAGATAAGAAGAGAAACGAGAATCGAGTATCGCTAAAATGAAAATCAGAAATGTTTGTTCATGTTTATTTTATTTCTTAAAAACAATACATTTTTCCATTTGGTATACCTGCAACCATTTCTCCTTCTCCTGCAAAATAAATGAATCAAATAAATGTACATGTTATCTATACATATGACTGTTACTTTTTTTTTTTTTTTTTTTTTTTTTTTTTTTTTTGTCGGGATGTGTGAAACTTTCTGCACTGGAGCACTCAGACTCAATACTGGTCCATTGTACTGCCAGGCAGACACACCACATTTTACTGTGGGAATTTACTCGTTTTTCTAAGAAAAACGAGAAGGCGCTTCAATGATAAGGAGCTTAGGTTTACAGCACTCACCATATCCGCACCAAATACCTGCCACCTGATACGAGCAAAAGCAGGACAATCACAGACGAAATGTTCCGCAGTGTCGTCGCTTTCTCCACAGGCTTCGCAGTTGGTGGTGTCGCTTAGGCCTAGCACCTTAAGGTGTTTGGCAAAAGCGTAGTGTCCCGTAAGAACGCCAGTAGTCTGTCTGCAGTCTTTTCTGTTGAGAGACAACAAGAATGCCGCGGATTTCCCACAGACGTCGGGGAGCATTTGCTTAGTCTGTCTGCACCCTGGAGAGTCATGCCAACGGCGATTGTGTTCATAGGAAACCCAACCGTCAATGGAAGCCCTGACCGAGGACGCAGGCAGACAGATCGCTGGTTCAGGTCCTGAGAGGTCCCCCTCTGAGCCTTGTCTAGCAAGTTCATCGGAGATCTCATTTCCCGTGATCCCGTTATGACCCGGGACCCAGACAAGTTTAAGTGAATTCAGCCTTCCGACCGAATTCAGAGATATCTTGCATTCACGTACTATTTTGGAGGTAGTTAAGGGTTTGAGTAAGCCCTTAAGCGCAGCCTGACTGTCGCTACAGACGCAGATACTTCGCCCCCTCCACCTGTTCCTCGTAACATAGTCCATGGCCATTAGGATAGCATAAGTCTCTGTTTGGAAGACTGACGCATGTTTGCCTAACGGAAAGAAAAGTCTAACGCTATCGCTCTCCACGAAGACACCAGCACCAGATCCTTGATCGGTTTTGGAGCCATCCGTAAAGATTCGACTGCATTCCCTTCCAGGTTCAGAGTCCGGCCAGAGCCAGTCCTGGACGCGAGGAAAGTCGACCTCGTATTTGCGCTTTAGCCGAAGTTCCGGTGTCATCGCATCAGACGGCATATCCATAAGACAGGAGTCGAAGGACAACCGTTGCGCAAGTTCATCAAAACTCCAGTGCGAGTTATACCAAAAGCCACCTCTTGTAAGACGTGAGATAGCCTTGATTGTACAGCCCATGATGTAAACATCAAGGGGCGGAAGGTTCAATAGTGCATCTAGGCCGGAGCCAGGCGTGCTGGGGAAGGCCCCCGTGCAGCCGAGACATACCTGCCTTTGGAGTTTGGCAAAAGCAGCAGTGACGTATTTACGTGAAAGCTTATTCCACCAAACAACCGATGCGTATGCTATAAATGGTCTTATCATAGCCGTATAAATCCATAGGACTCTTTTCGGTGATAAGCCCCATGTCTTGCCGAAAATGCCTTTGCACTGCCAGAAAATAGACAGCGCCTTGGCAGTCTTCAGCTCAACATGTTTGGACCAAAGAAGTTTGCTATCCAGGATGACTCCCAGATACTTTGCTTTATTGGAGAGTTGGATTGTGACGCCTTTTAGCACTGGCTGAGTCAACCCGACCAGCTTCCTCCTTCTCGTAAAGAGAACAACCTCAGTTTTAAGAGGATTGACCGAGAGCCCATTCCTAGTGCACCATTCGTCGATCACGTCAAGGGCCGCCTGCGCCTTGGCGCATACAGTCGCTAGGCATGGTCCAACAGAAAGCACGGCAACATCATCCGCGTACGCCTGAGCGTAAATATTAGAACTGTTGAGTGCGTTCAACAGAGAGTCGACCAGCATACACCACAGCAGTGGAGACATGACGCCGCCTTGCGGGCAGCCTCTGTTTACCCCCGCCATAACATAGCGGCCACAATCCGCATCCGCAACCAACGTTCTATTCATTAGCATTGCTTTAATCCACAACACCAATGGTTCGTCTACTCCGTGTTGTCTGGCGGAGCTGCACATGCTATCAAAAGTCGCATTGTCAAAAGCACCCTCAATATCGATGAAAATGCCCATCGCGTATTCTTTTCTGTCAAGCGCGCCTTCAATTCTACCAACTAGATTTTGGAGCGCAGTCTCGCAGGATTTTCCGCGTTGATAGGCATGTTGCATCGGAGATAGTGGGTGCAATCGCAAAGCACCTTTGCGCACGTGAAGCTCGACCAGCCTTTCCAAGCTTTTCAGCAAGAAAGAAGTCAGACTGATTGGTCTGAAGCTCTTGGCGAGCGAGTAGTCACTTCTGCCAATTTTTGGTATGAATGCCACTCTAACTGTACGCCAGGGTGTTGGAATGTATGCCAGTGCTAGGACAGCGGTGAAGATTTTCTTCATAGTCGGTAGCAGCTGGTTTGTACATTGTTGCAGCATGGCTGGGTATATTCCGTCCGTACCAGGCGACTTGAAGCCGTCAAAAGACGCAAATGCGTATTTAATGGCCTCGTCCGTCACCACGGCCTTCGCAATATACCAGCTACGCCGAGTTGTTTGTCTTGGCTCACTCATAGTCTCGGTAATCGGGGCTGGTTGTGAACCAATTGTAATCTGGTTACCCGGAAAGCGAGACTCCAGCAGATAACTAAGAGTTTCCGCTTTCGTCTCAGTGAAGGTGCCATCAAGTTTTCTAAGTGAGTCCAGTTTGGCTGGTTTGCCCTTTTTCAGAACTTTAACCAACCTACTAGTTTCACCCAGCTTTTCAATCTTTTCGCAGAAATTCTTATAAGAAGCACTTTTCGATACCCGAATTAGCCTCTTATATTCCTTCTGCTTCGATCGGTAGAGATTCCAGTCTGTCTCCAAATCAGTCTTGAGTGACCTATTTAGAAGCTTTCTAGCTTCTCTACGAATTCTTTGCAGTTCCGAGCTCCACCAGGGAACCGGTGTTCTGCCAGGGGGTTTGCTTACTGGGCACGTCAGTTCAAAACAGCTAGTAATGGCACTATTCAGGTCTTGAACAGCTTCCTCTACCTTTTGTCTCGTCCTGAGTTTGGTTGGAGTTTTGAGAGTTTTCCCTAATTCCTCCCTGAAGCGTATCCAGTTGGTTTTTCTCGGATTCCTCCTCTCCTGCAAAGTTATGGCTTCGCATTCGATTTGGAATTCGATATATCTATGGTCTGAGAGGGACACCTCCGAAGAGACCCTCCAGTTAGTAACCGCCTTAAAGTATCTATTTGATAAAGTTAGGTCGATCACTTCCTGTCTTCTTGACGTCACAAAAGTTGGTTGCGAGCCAACATTGTTGATAGTAAGATCAGATGATAGAATGAAATCCAGGAGATGGTTTCCTCGCATGTTGCATTTGCTGCTGCCCCAAACAGTGTTTTGAGCATTGGCATCACAGCATATAACTAGGCCCATCTTCCTGGTGTCGCAATAGTCAATGAGTTCAGCAATTGCCCTCGGTGGTGGAGGCACTACCGAATCATAGGGGAGATAAGCTGACGCCACGATGAAGGTCTTCCAATTTCCATTCGTTTCGTAGCTAATGGCTGCAGCAACCAAATCTTGGCCACAAAATTGTCCAAGCTTAGTCGCTGAGAAAAGGTTCGACACAGCAAGACAAGCCCTTGGTCTCTCGGACCGCTCGTCACAGAGTATCGTAGTGCCACGGACACCTCCAAGGCCACAGATGCGATTTTTCCACACCCATGGCTCCTGTATGGATATTATGTGGGCTTTTGTATTCAACACAGAAAGCTTCTTACTGATGAGTGCAGTAGCAGCCTTGGAATGTTGAAGGTTAATCTGAGTAAATCCAATCATTGGAAATACATCAGTCATACTAGTGGAAGGGCACGCAGAAGGTGCGCGCGCAGTTCCACCGACAGGAGTGCTTGAGGTCTTCTTCCTCCGTTTGTTCCTGTTCGAGCTATTGGAAGGGGAGGCAGCGTTGGTTTCAGTCAGCTGGCTGGTTTCGGTTGGGGTAACCTCTGCCGACCTGCATCTCTTTTCCGTCGCCGCCGGGGAAGGGCAGTTCTCAGCGCTTGCGCCTTCAACTGGCGGTGCAGTTTCTTCGCGCCGCACGATAGCCGCCTTTCTCCTTTTCCTCTTTCGCTGGCTCTTAGATGGACGCTGACCAGTGGACGCCGCCTCTGTGGCCCGTTTCACTTGTTCGGTTTCGCAGGCCTCGTCGGCAGCATCACACCTATCGGCTGTCTGTCTATTGGTCTGAAGATTAAGCGTATCAGGTTGAACCTCTCCGCCACTTTCTTCATGTTTCCAGCCCAGTCTACCGAACGTGTCGGAGATAGAGCTGCAGGAATCTTCGGAAGCAAACCTTTTCGCAACTCGAAGGTCAACGCCTGTACAGGCGGGGGGTATATGTATGTCGGTTGGGGCCTCCAGAATCCGTGCCCCGACCGTGGTCGAAAAGACCACGGGTGGATTTTCGCCCATGCGAGTACCACCTGGAGTATTTGAATCATTAAGTTGTTCCTGCATACTTGTTTTTTTGGTTTGGTTCGCGATAGAGCTTTGACGGTGTATAAAACGCCGCTATGACTCTAAAACCTCGGATCACGAACGTATCGTACCGAGGTCCCCCTATCCACCACCTGGGGACGCGCCTGGTGGGTAACCAACCCGATGACTGTTACTTACTTTCAGCATGAATTTGTGCCGGTAGCATTAATATCAACGAAATGCGGCCCATTGATAGTTTCGCCTTCATCGGTTGCTATTTTTTTTGATTTTGATAAATCTAAATTCAAACAAAGTTAATTAAGCAAATAATAGTGTGCAATAATAAATTCAATTTTAGTTTACCTTTCAAAGAAAATTATATCTGCAGCTGCAGTCAGATGACAGATGAACGAATCGCCATTACAAATAACTACTCTCGACTCTCGCTCTTCTTCTTATTGGCAATGTAGTTACAGTCAATTTACAAATGTGTGCGTGGAACGCCTCATATATCGCGGATCCGAAAATGACGGGAAAAGTTGGGTCAGCGATTTTGCTTGAAGGGGACCCTTCAAGCAAGAGACTCCGTTTTACGTCCGCAAACGGAGTCAATGACATATGGACTACTCCGCATACGGCTCCGCATACGGGTCCGAAAAACGACGTTTTTCGGATCCAATTAGTATGGAAATTGTAATAGCCGCGGACTCACATGTGTATGTATTGTGACAGATTGAGCTCGCTGTGCTCAGCAAAAAACGAATCCAAAACTGATCCAAAAAAAAGATACAAATCGAGGCTAGATAAGAAGGGAATCGAGAATCGAGTATCGCTAAAATAAAAATCAGAAATGTTTGTTCACGTTTATTTTATTTCTAAGAGCAATACATGTTTTTATTTGGTATACCTGCTACCATTTCTCCAACAAATTCTCCTGCAAAAGAAAAGAAGCAAATAAATGTGTATTAAATAAATGTTGTAAATCTATACCAACGGATGTTACTTACTTTCAGCACAAATTCATGTGCCGGCAGCAAGAAAATCATAAAAATTCGTCACACCATTGGTAGTTTCATCTTCATCGGTTGGCAATTTTGTTATTTCGATAAATCTAAATTCAAACAAAGTTTAATTAAGCAAATAATTGTGTGCAATAATAAATTCAATTTTAGTTTACCTTTCAAAGAAAATTATATCTGCAGCTGCAGCCAGAGACAGTGTCAGTGACAGATGGAACGAATCGCCATTAGAAATAACTACTCTCGACTCTCGCTCTTCTTCTTATTGGCAATGTAGTTACAGTCAATTTACAAATGTGTGCGTGGAACGCCTCATATATCGCGGATCCAAAAATGACGGGAAAAGTTGGGTCAGTGTTTTTGCTTGAAGGGGAACCACAGTTTTCTGTCATAAGACTGCGCGTCAAAATTGTTCCGCACGTGTTTTGAAATGAAGACATTTCATTGCGCTAGAACCAAATGTGAAGCAATCGCGATCAATGTTTACGCTCCATTCGCACGAAGTGTTTTGAAGAAGGAATTGGCTGAGCGGCGCTATATCTCCGTGTCGACTGATGCCTGGAATCGTAAAGATGATGCCGGTTGTTGTGCGTGGAAGTCAAATGCAACATGGAGTGAAATTGCCTTGACTTCTTCAATTTTTTTGTAAACGCAACTGCTGTGAAAAATGTCGTCTAAGGAGAAGTATGCTTTCAAAGAATCGACAGAGCCGCAGTCATCTGATATTATGTCAATGCAGTTCGCTGAAATGAGCACAGACTCTGATTAATAAACAAATTTTTTTCTAGAATAAAGTAATAAAAATTAATATATTGGATTTATACTAGATTTTTTAAAAAAAAAAGTATACTTAATATATTGGATTTAGAATAATAATTAGAATAATAAATTGGAATAATCATATGTATATAATAAAATAGACTGGGATCGGTATAGTCGAAACGGTGTCGTTTGATCGTATTCATTTTATGATAGACAGAGACTGGAGCCCTATTATGTAATACGAAACGAGCGGCAAATAAACGATAATGAAGAAAACGATAGTCACAACAAAGACCGATTATGTAAAACGATAAAGCTGTTAGAAAGATGTTGCCAACTGAAACCGAAAATACATTCATTTTTTGCAGCGCAACCAACTTCACACCTATGTGAAATGTCAAAAATTTAGTTTATAAACAACTTTTTGTTACTATTTTTCAAGTTCAATGTAAAAATGTTCTTCCATTGCGACTTTTTTTTGGATAGTGGAGATGAGTCTGAAGAGGAGGAAACCTTTTTATTAAGAAGACGAATTAGAGACGCTTCAGACCCATTAAGTATTCCCAAATCATCGTAAGTAAAAATTTGCCCATACGCCATATATACTCGTACAATGTCTCAAAACACTATAATTTCTAGATTCAGACAACACTTTCGCCTTAACAAAGAAGCGTTTGTGTATGTTCTGGAAAGTATAAATTCAAAACTTCCAAATGCAAGATCAACACACATTCCAAATATTTTGAAATTGTGTGCGACTCTTCGCTTTCTGGCAGAGGGTGGCTACCAAAGAGGAACCGGTCAAGTCTTTCTAATCGGTATGGCGCAACCAACCATTTCGAAAACCTTAACCAAAGTTCTGTCGTTTATGGAGAGTGTTCTTTGTCCCAAACATATCCTTTCTTATGACGGACGATCAGATGGCTTCGAGCAAGCAACACTTCTATGAGAAGTACCGCTTCCCAGGCATAATTGGATGTGTAGACGGGACACATATTAAAATAATAAGACCGAGTACTAATGAACACAATTATTTCAATAGAAAGGGTGACCATAGTATAAACGCAATGATAGTAAGTGTATATGAACTAACCTTTAGATGTGTTTTTTCTCTAAGCTCATTGTTTTCATAGGTCTGCGACTATAAAATGAGGATCCGGGCCATTGACGCAAGGTATGTGGGAGCATCCCATGATTCTTTTGTGTTTAGTCTAAGCGAATACCGTAGCCATCTCCTTGAGAGATGGAACAATGGCGACCAGCGAAGTTGGCTTCTTGGTATTTGTAATATTTTTAAAGTACTTGTCTTGAGATTCTAACATTATTTCTTTTAAAAGGGGATTCTGGATACACACTAGAGCCATGGATGATGACACCCTACAGATCCGCAGAAGAAGGAAGCCAAAAGGAGCACTTTAATACCATTCATTCTAAATGCAGAAATGTTGTAGAAAGAACTATTGGTGTTTTAAAGTCGAGATTTAGATGTCTTCTTGGAGCAAGACAGCTGCATTACTCGCCGGAAAAATCAATAAAAATTACCAATGTTTGTGTTGCACTTCACAATATTTGCATTAAGTTAAGAGTTGCAGAGGTTCCGATTTCTGACTGTTATGATGACGATATTGATGAAGAAAGCATTCTGGTAGCAAGCAATCGCAATCAATTTTCAAATATTGCAGAAACAATACGAAACCAAATAAAAAGCAATTTGTAAACTTAATGTCTTTTAATTCATTTATTTACTTAGACAAGGTTATTTTATATCAGTCATAGTAATGTCACATATAGTTAAGCTTAAGCTCAGCTAGGTTTACCTTTTTAGATTTCAGCGAAATTATTTCAATGCGAGCTTCATGGTTTTTTATGTTGTTAATTTTATATTCTTCAAATTTTTGTTTTTTTAGCTCGTACGTCTTTCGCCTCCATCTATCGGCTTCCTTGTGCCACCGATTCATTTTCTGAATCTCTTTAAGAATACAGTTCTGTGTGCTTTCGAGTGCACATCTTGCATATTTACATGCTTTTCCAGCATAGCGTTCCTATTTCTTTTGGCTTTTTTTGGAACAGACCGGACTCTCTCCATATTTGGATGTAATGGAAGAGGGGGGACGTTCTCCACATTTGGATGTAATGGAAGTGGGGGGGACGTTCTCCACATTTGATGTTGCTTGTGGATCATCCAAATACATTTCTTCCGTCAAAACGTCTTCTATTAAACCGGCCACTTCTGCGTCGACGTCGTTGTTTGAATTCTTCAACTGAGAAGGACCACCAAAATGCTTCCCCAATGAATTGCCCGAAACAGCTTCATTGAGGTCGAGGATTGCAATACTTCTTTTTCGTTATCCGAAATAACTTTCTGCTTATTGGGCCCCGCCCCTGTACCAATCGAATGCAACTTGTTCTCCCGCATTTTGCGTTTTAAGTTGTACTTATAGTCTTTCCATACCTAAAACAAAAACAAAATGTAAGTGCATATAATATATGTATGCAGTCTCAATGTAAAAAAGAACTTACATGTTTCCATCCATCGATAGATTTCTCTGGAGGCCCATAAGCATTAAGTTTTGTCGCCAAGTTACCCCAAAGTAATTTGGACTTCGCCTTAGCTTGGCTGTTGGGCAAATAATTTTTGGCAATGCCTGGGTTGCTTTCCATGAAGCCAATGAGCACACCCATTTGCACGCTATGTGTAGGTGGCCTATTAATAAAACAAAATGATTTATAAAGTTTTACTAATAATAATAATATTTTATTTTATTTACATTTTAGCAGCAGTTTTCCCACACGTTTTCACCGGCAGACGCAATAATATTTATGACAGCTGAACGAAAACGAAAAAAGCCATACGACTACTAAATGTCAGTCGTTGAAAAAACGAGTATCGTTGAATCTTAAACGATTCTCGTTTTACGCAATCGCGTTTATACGTTTCAACGAAAAAACAAATCAAAAAAAAAAAAATCGTTTTACATAATAGATTCCCTGCTATGGTCGAAATGATGTTGTG
Source organism: Portevinia maculata (assembly GCA_949715645.1). NCBI lineage: Eukaryota > Metazoa > Arthropoda > Insecta > Diptera > Syrphidae > Portevinia > Portevinia maculata. Next base: position 115,356,100 of record OX454528.1, on the reverse strand, counting down.
TGATCGTTTTCATTTGCCCTGACCTGATCTGTTCCCTGGTCTTAGCTTAATCCCATACAAATATAACAGTTTTTACTTAAAAAAAATGGGGCTTACCAATAACAAATTTAAAGTTAAGTTTAAACTATTAAAAACAAGTACCTACATATATTAACATTGTTCTGACTTTGACCTTTGTGATTTGCTGTGAAGTGGAGCACATCCACACATTTTTTAAGTCAACCCTTTGGGAAATAATCCTTCAGAATTTGACTGCTTTTCATTATATTATTCATTTACATTACTCAACTGCCAAAAGTAGCATTGCAAAATTCAAACAAATACGCCTTACAACCAAAACCACAAAGAGAAAATCATTTGAAAACCAATTTACGCCTTCATTTCTGCCGGGTGTGCCAAAATAGTATTGCTAAATAGTATTGTAAAATCTTTCAGTTTCCTTTTCTTCTTCGTTTTGCACCAACGATTTCTGAGAATCGATAAACGTCGTTCACATAACTCATCAGTGGCGACGTGCTTCAATGCCATTTACTTTGAGGACCATGACTTAATCGTGGACTTGATTATTTATATGTACGCCGTACGGTCATACCGAGTGAACCGCTAATAAAGCAAGCAACTATGCAAAGTAGTTGCCCTCGGGCCAACCATAACATTCACATTTTTACATAGTTTTCCGAGGAGGAAACGTCCTCGAGAGAACGTTAAATCAATACCTCTATTGGCCTCTTGGCACACGTTTTCCATTTCATTTTGCCGAAATATTCTCACTATTAGCAGGAGTTTTATTTGAAGCTCTGCCGCCTATATCGAATTTAGTTTTATAGCTTTGCATACCCAAGAGTTTGATCTTGATGTTCAATAAATACGAAGAAGAAAATTTACACTAGGTTGGGAAAGTTGGTGGTGGATTTAAAATTATAAATATTTTCATCAGCGAGTAGGCGCTTCAGTGATGAGGACCCTAGGCTTACATCACTCATCACATCGGCACCAAATACCTGCCACCTGCTACGAGCAAAAGAAGGATAATTCAAAGAAAGTGTTCTGCAGTGTCATCGCTTTCTCCACAGGCTTCGCAGTTGGTGGTATCGCTTAAGCCTGGCACCTTAAGATGCTACCTCTGAGCCTTGTCTAGCAAGTTCATCGGAAATCTAATTTCCTGTGATCGCTTTATGACCCGGCACCTATATAAATCTAAGCGAATTCAACCTTTCGACCGAATTTAGAGAGATCTTGCATTCACGAATGGTTGAAGGGTTGAGCAAGGCCTTAAACCCAGGTCCATCGGATTTCTGGGGCATAAGAGAGGAACCCTCTCTAAATTAGTAAACGCTATCACCAGGCACTGTGCTATAGGAAGACATGCTCAAAGGCTGGGCATTCCCTACAATGACTTCTGCAGAAGCTGTAGGGACGGGAAGGAAGAGGAGACTATCAGTCACTTCTTTTGCACGTGTCCTGCACTCGCCAACATTAGGAAGGCTTCACTGGGTGAATACCTTTTCAATGAACTGAACGAACTCAACAACGCCTGCACAGCAAAGATTAGCAAATGGTTCCCTGAGTAAGAGGGTGACCCACCCACCTTACACATCGGCAGCACAATGGACCTACCTCTGGTCTAAGTGCATCCTCATCGAGGGCCGGTTCCAACCAACCAAGGCCTTAAGCGCAGCCTGATTACCGCTACAGACGCACATACTTCGCCCCCTCCACCTGTTCCTCACAGCACAGTCCATAGCCATTAGGATAGCATAAGTCTCCGTTCGGAAGACTGGCGCATGTTTTTCTTTCGGGAAGAAAAGTATAATATTGTCATTCTCCATGAAAACACCAGCACCAGATCCTTTATCGGTTTTGAAGCCATTTTTGAAGATTCGACTGCATTCCTATCAGGGCTCAGAGTCTGGTCGGAGCACGAGGACAGTCGACTTCGTAATTGCGCATCAGCTGAAGTTCCGGTGTCATTGCAGCGGACGGCATATCTTTAAGACAGGAGTAGAAGGACAACCGTCGAGCAAGTGCATCAAAACTTCAGTGCGAGTTACCTATACCAAAAGCCGCCTCTTTTTAAACGTGAGATAGATTTAATTGTGCTGATGATGATGTAAACAACAACTGGCGGGAGGTTCAATCATGCATCTAGGCAGGAGCCAGGGGAAGGCCTCCGTGCAGCCGAGACATACCTTCCTTTGGAGTTTGGCGAAAGCAGGAGTAACGTATTTACGTGAAAGCTTATTCCACCAAACAACCGACCAATATACTAAAAATGGTCTTACTTTAGCCGTGTAAATCCATAGGACTCTTCGGTGATAAGTATGTCTTGCCGAAAATACCCTTGCACTGCCAGAAAACCGACAGCGCCTTGGTAGTCTTCAGCTCAACATGCTTAGACCAAAGAAGTTTGTTGTCCGGGTTGACTCCCAGATTCATTGCAGAGTTGGATTGCGACGCCTTTTAGCACTGGCTGAATCAACCCGGCCAGCTTTCGCCTTCTCGTAAAGAAAACAACCTCAGTTTTGAGAGAATTGACTGAGAGCCCATTCCTAGTGCACCTAGTCGATCACGTCTAGGGCCACCGCTAGGCATGCTCCAACAGAAAGCACGGCAACATCATCCGTGTACGCCTGAGCGTAGTCATTAGAACTTCTGAATGCTTTCAACAAAGAGTAGACCAGCATGCACCATAGAAGTGGAGACAGAGCACCGCCTTGCGGGCGGCCTCTGTTTACCCCCGCCATCATAACAGCCACGATATGCATCCGCAACCAACGTTCTATTTATTAGCACTGCTTTATTCCACAACACCAATGACTCATCTACGCCATGCTGTCAAAAGTCACATTGTCAAAAGCACCCCCAATATCGATGAAAATTCCCATGGCGTATTCTTTCTTGTCAAGCGCGCTCTCAATTCTACCAACTAGATTTTAGAGCGCAGTCTCGCATATTCCGCGTTGATAGGCATTGAACGTACGGATCCTTGTTCTTCCAACCGATATTTGACTGAGGGAATTTGGTTGATATGTTTGACCCAATGTCAAACGGTAGCAATTTATGACGAAAGCTCTTGTGCGTTCACCGCAAGGGGTTGATTACCACGTCGTACTTGCGGGTCACAGCACCACAATTAAGGTTTGGTGATTGGCACTGCCACTGAGTGGAACTACAGACGGCAAGCGAACGACGAAAAAAACTTGTAACGGCAATGAATTCATGTTTATTATTTCGTCCGATATTTATACAAAACTATTCAACTTTTCATTTAGAAAAAAAACGTTATTTGTACAGCCTATTAGTTACATTTATTAAGGCGCCTGTTTCTGCTTGCACAGGCATGTTGCATTTGAGATAGGGGATGAAGCCCGGCCAGTCTCTCCATGCCTTTTATTTTCAGCAAGAAGGAAGTCAAACTGATTAATCTGAAGTTCTTGTCGAGTGAGTTACCATTTCTGCCAATTTTTGGTATAAATGTCATTCGCCAGGGTGTTGGTATGTAGGCCAGGTCTAGGACAGCAGTGAAGATTCTCTTTATAGGCGGTAGCAACTGGTTTGTACCTTGTTGCAGCATGGTTGGGTATATTCCGTCCATATACCAGGCGACTTAAAGCCATCAAACGGCGTAACAGCGTATTTGAGAGCCTCGTCCGTTTTCAGACCCTTCGCAATATACCAGCTACGCCAAGTTGTTTGTCTCGGCTCACTCCCAGTCTCGGTAATCGGGTCTGGTTGTGAGCCAATTCTTTTCTGGTTACCCGTAAGTAAGACTCCAGCAAATAACTAAGAGTTTCCGCTTTCGTCTCACTAAAGGTTTTCTAAGTGATTCCAATTTGGCTGGTTTGCCCTTTTCCAGAGCTTTAACCCTACTAGTTTCACCTAGTGTTTCGATCTTTTCGCAGAAATTGCTATAAGAGGCATTCGATACCCGATTCACCATTTATATTTTTTCTGCTTAATTTTCTAACAAGTGAAATTGCATGTCAAAACAAAAAATCCTTTCGAATACGATACAATCCTCGTTCGTGGTAGCTTGAATTCAGGTTTTGTTCTACAACTTTCGAGCCCCCTTGTTCAACATACTGTTTTTAAAAAGAAACATACTCGTATTCACATGTACATAGCCATACATGTCTGCTCTGAATATAAGTACTTGTTCGTTCTTTTTCGCGTTGTATTCAAAATTCAGGTCATTTGGATTTCAATGTATTTTGCCAATGATGGAGGAGATTTTGATGGCATGGCAATGCCATCTCGTCCCAATGAAAAGGGTTTATGCAATTAGAATATTGACTTTGTTTTATATCCTCTGCCCTGACGTCAATGACCAGGGCAGGACTCTACTATATTTTTGCTGTGCTTGGGTGGAATGGAATGAGGAGGAATTATAAATACTTTTATAAGTTGTTAAAGGATATGCGACGATGCGTTCCGCTACGTAATTATGCTAAGCCCCTTTAAGTTTAATTGGAAAGGAAAAGTTTAAGGTTAGTTTAATGTTTTTGTTTTTCATTTGCTCGGGCTAAGTCTGCACTCAAATATGAAGAAAGGGACATTTTGGGATGAATGTGTGTTGATATAATTTGTGTGTTCAAAATTGGAGACAGAATCGGTGACTTTAAAGTGGGCGAAATGGAACCTCATCATAATATATGATAACCGGTCATCCAACCTTGGAGCTTGCAGTCGAAGTTTGCTGGAGCATAAATTGTGTTTTGTGGCCGAGCAAATGTAGTCGACGTGTTTTAGCTTTTTGAATAGCATACACATCTTGGTACAGCTTATAGAGTTCGCGGTAGTATATATATTATTTTTCCAAATCCCAGAGCACTCAGACTCGGTAACGGTCCATTGTACTACTAGGCAGAAATCCTCCTTTTAGTGTAGAGGCTGGAGAATAGGTGGCGTATGTCCCTATTGATCCTTCACTACACGGGTCACAAGCCAAAACACTAACCTCTACACCGTCGCGGTAGTTTATTCTCTTCCATTCGCACACAGGACGATATTGTCCATAGGAGCATTCATTTCGTCCTTCGAGTTCTGATTTTTGAACCGTTTCGCGAAACCTTAGTTGCAATGGTTGACTGTGGTAAATTTCCGTCGGATCTTCACTAAGGTGTCATTTGTGGAGTTGATGTTTACTCCGAGATAGATGTACTCTTTAACTACCTCGAAATTATTGCCATCAACTTTGATATTCGAATCACTTCCTCACTGAGACCAATCGAATGCTAATTTTTGTTGCATTTGTGTGATCCAAGTGTTGTTGCGGTATAATTATACCACAACAAGAGCCACTCTACGTTCCCTGACCCTCCCTACCAAATTCCCTCTCTTTATTGGTTTGCGTGCTTAGGATCTGAAGAGGTGGAGGGGCAGCCATGGTGCCATCAGCCATCGGCCCACTTCTCTGGACCCTCCGGGCAACTCCGTCGTGGGAGCACTGGAGGAGCAACAGAGAGTGTTGGCGGACGGCCGCGTATTTATACACTCCCAAATTATACCACAGACACCGGTCCCGATGCGCACAAAAGACTGGGGACAACAAACAAAACATCTAACATGAAACACAACAATGCCTGCGAGGCCAACATACACAATAAAAACAAAAAGAAACCATGTAAGGACTGGCACAAGATCGTAATTCCCTTTCTACCCCAAATCTGCGCGCAACCCCACTGAGATAAGTAAACAATAATAGCGCGATAATTTAGAATTTATTTAGAATGTCTTCACTCACTGCACTACTCCTGATTTGCTGGGTTTTCCAATAGGTTTAGCTGGTGTCTGGTCTTAGGGATCTTCGTCATCCAATCCCTCACAGGTGGAATCTTCATTGGCTGCACATTTTACTTGGGGATTTTGAAGTGGGTTCCATAAAGATTGGACCCGTAAAAATAACAAAACTATTTAATTTAATTCGACTTTTCGAATGTTTTGATTACGAACTGTCAAAAAGGGTACGTGCTGAATCGAGGCAGATCCAGGGTCGGTCGGAGGGTTTGCTGAAGACTTAGAGCAATGAGCGAATTGACGGAGTGAGAGGTCGCCTGAAGGGCGTGAGAGCAATAGCGGGGTCATGTCAGCGCACTAATGTGAGAACACATAGTGTAGCAGGAGACGACATGGACCGCAAAATGGCTGAGTATGTGTGAGGATGGGGGAGTACGAAACAGTTGACAACTTCAGCGCCACAGCTGAATTGTCGGTTGGAACTGTCGTTGGCTCTGCTTTCTCATGGATGTATGGATGTGTGAGTGAGGATGCCGGCCGAATGGACAAAGCCAGCTGACAAATCACTTCTTGGTTGTCCAGCAGTTGTGATAGACGTGTTGTTTCAAATCGGGGAGTTTAGTAACAAAAAAAAAGTATCAGAACATTCGAGGAAGTCGAACGTAAATAGTATTGTGAAGTGGTTAAATTTTTGGAGGTCAAGGATTTAGGAGAAGCTTTCACCTAGAGGAAGGTCAGCAGACAGGCGGGACCAGTATCCAACGATTCCAGGCGGGAATCAGGACTTCAGGAAAAAGGAACAGTTAAGTAGAATGATAGTGTCCTTGTAGGGTTTTGTTAGAAAAAAAAGAAAGAAAAATCTGAAATCTCGGTAGGGTAGTGCTTTCACGAATCCCGGTAAAAGAAGGGACCCGCGAACCCCATTAACTGACTTTTGTCCCCTTTCGGGAATATTCGATCTCGTGCCATTTCGACGGCAATTCCGCTATTTGTGCAACCGTTTCCTTACCAAAAAAATAAATTTGCCGTTCTCCAACGGAGACGTTATAACGTAGTGAAAAAAAAATCTTTCGTCTTCAATTTTTTTTTCTTGGTTTTCGCTTTTTTCCGCTCGTTGCTTTGGTTTCACAGTTTCCCTTAAAATTGTGTGGCGCCCATTTTTTTTTTTTGTTTTATAGGTACTTGATTCCCCGGAACCATAAAATCGATCGGTGTAAAAATCCGCAGTAAGTACCTAATCGTACATACGGTTTCCTTTGGTGCGATTTAGAAAAATACGTATTTTATTACCTGAAACCACCCCGTGCGGAGCTACCGTAAAACCAGCATATCCACTTGCTGACTGTTGCACTCGCGCTCTTCGCACCTTTATTATCATTTGACAGATCGGTAAATTTCGTATTCGTTAGTGACGACTGCAATTTCGCTATTGCATTAAATTAATTTATTTCGATTTTTTCCGCCAACTCAATTTTCTTTAAAAGTAGTTTCCCGTTTAATAAAAGTGCAACAGTGTTTTAAGACCTGTCTCTTTTTCGCGATTGTAAAGGAATCTTTATTGATATTGGCCTATTGACAGGGTTCGTGGGATCTCTCCTTTGACCATGCCGATACCAACTGAGACGGTCGCGCTTCATTTTCCTTGAAATAGGTTCTTTGGGTTCTTTGGAATCCCATTGGGTATACAGCCGTGAAGGTTAGGTGAAGGTTAGGTTAGGTTATAGTGGTAGTCGGCAGAGGCCGACACACTTAGACCAATGAAAGGTCCATTGTGATACCACACGGATATATCTTCTTCCTACTCGTTGAACCAGTTGGAGCTTTTGATGAAGCTTGACAGACTTTTGATGTCGATGTTTATGAGATCGTTGAGATCATTGTAAAAGACAGATCCTAAATGGAGTTTTCATCTTTGAGAGAGAGCAGGGCCTGTACATAGAAGGTGCAGAATAGTCTCCTCCTCCTCCTCGTCCATGCAGCTTCCGCAGAAGACATTTGTATAGACGCCAAGCCTTGTTGCATGCTTCCCTATGAGACAGTGTCCGGTGATTACAGCCGTGAAACAGCGCTGTAACTCCAGCTGCACTTAAAGTGGTAGCAATCACAAGTTGATACTATTCATTGAACCTATCAATGTAAGTTGACAAAAGCCTGGCAGCCTAACTGCAAGTGCACAAACACCACTTGAATTTACTAGCATTTACTCTATCTTTTACCCCCAATCAAATCCAAGTTGCGTTCCATTCCGCTTTGTGACTACTTTCACAACAGATTGACTGGGGAGTGGGGATCATTTTGGTGAGATGTTTTAACTTCACTCGGCATGATTCTCACCAAAAAACGCCTACACTAACTTAACGGGCTCCCGTGGAGAGTCTTTGCCTGAGACACTGCAGCCTTTCATCATCCGCGATCCCGGGCCCGCTGCTTCCAGTTGTACAGACCCAGAGCTCTTGCATCCGCGATGGCTTGGGCTTTAAAACGGAGGTTCGGTTTTCATTGTCGTCCGGAACCTGGGGGCTTGGAACCGAAGATCCGCTTCTCTAGAGCATTATTGTGAATTCGGTCGATGTGGACGAACCAATGTAGTCGACGTATTTTAGGTTTTTGGACTACATCTTGGTACAGCTCATAGAGTTTGGGGTTTTATCTTTTCCTCCAGTCGCCCTCCTCGCACACAGGACCAAATATCCGAAGGAGTATTTTTCTTTCGGAAGAACCCAATTAGCTCTCCCTTCCTGCTTATCGTCCAGCAATTGGCGCCGTAAAGCAGAACTGGCAGTATCAGTGTTTTGTAGAGCTTACACTTGGTCTTCCGAGTAAGGAGTTTTGAACCCATTTGCTTCGCCAAACCAAAGTAGCAACGGTTTCCTGGGGTAAGTCTTCGTCTTATCTCAAATAAGGTATCTCTTGTGAAGTTGATGTTTACTCCGAGGTAGGTGAACCCTATTACTACCTCGAAGTTGCTGCTATCAACAGTGACGTTTTGTCATAGTCGTTGGAATGATGTTTGTTTGTTTGTTTGTTGAAAGCAAGTAAGTACTTCGTTTTATTCTCATTGACTTCAAGGCCAACCAATATTGTCTTCTCTTTAATCGTCATGAAAGCCTCTAACACGGCACCTCAAGATCGCCCAGTAGTTGGATGGGTCTGTTGAAGATAGTTCCTTCCGTATTGACACTTTCTACTCCAGAACAATATTGAGAAGTCACATCAGCTCATCTCCTTGCCAGAATCCGGTACAGGTTTAGAATAGTTCGGAAGAACTGTGTCCATACTTCACATTGCCCCGCGTGTTTTCCAGCGTCACGCAACACAACTGGATCAGTTTTGCCGGATCCTGGATTCGACTATCTCCACGTAGAGCTCCTGCCTTAGTGTCAATGTTTGGTCTATTGTCGATATGCCGGGCCGGAAGCCACACTGGTCCATGCCCATTAGTGTCTTGAAGAACGGCTGGAGATGTGCCTCAATAGTTCTTGCAAGACATATAATAACCTTTCTTGTAGATTGGGCATTTGGGGCTTATAGTCCAGTCATCGGGCATGTGTTCTTCCACCCATACTTGGTTGATGATTTGGTGCTTGCGCCCTGCAACATCATCTCCGTATTTGAAAAGCTCCGCCGATAAAACATCAGACCCGGCAGCCTTGTTGTTCTAAGCTTTTTTAAAGCTATGCTAACCTCTTCAATACTGGGTGGTGGAACCAGTTCTTCGTTGACTTGACGTGGGTTCTCTTCTTGCCTTATCACTCTCTCAACACGATGCCCATTTAACAGCTGCTACTTAAGCACATCTATAAGTAAGCAAGCTGGAGCATAAAAAGGTCAACATTTTTACCGGAATTGATTTCACACATTATTTGCTTCACCAGTTTAAAACGTTCAACAAGTGTATTTCAACTTATTTTCGAATACTTTGGCTCGCTAGCAACGTCTTTTCATTTTCAAAGACTGCTCAGTAATATAACAATCTGTTAAATGATAATTTGTTTGCATATTAAATTTACCTACACCTTCCTTATGTTGCTTGGAAATCATAAAGCTTCCACTTTAAAAATATTATTCTAAATAAAATGTTACTATCAAAGAAATTCTACTTTACAAACGGACGTATTCCAAGCAATCGCCCTCACCAAAAGCGTTACTTCGAATGAATTGTGGGCAGCTTAAAAAGGCATAAAAATAAATAATGGAGGAAATTACATCATCGTCCTTACCCAGGTGATGTACGAATAGGGTGCACTACTTAAACTCATCTTCGTTATTAATTACCCGTGCAGATGGTTTCCTTCCCAACCATAAAACTGACTTCTACCAAAGCAACCAATCAATTTTAACGAGAATACTTATCTCTGAATCGTTATTGTGAACCAATAAACCACCTGTATACCCAACCGTAATCCGTCATTTTGATTTGTGTGTCGCTCTTAATTTAACTTTTGAAATTGATTTACCCGAACGAAATACACTCTCAAAGCGCATGAGAAAGACCCATCGCAGCTGAAATCCATCTTGTCACTTCTCGAACAGATTAAATTTAAGGGCGTGGTGAAGTGTGGTGTTAATCACAGCAACCCAATGAATTTGTCAAGGAGTATCTATGAAGCAGACCACTAGGCGGAAGGCGGTTAACTTGGCCTACTGGAAATCAAGTCAACGAGAACTTTTTTAATACCTACTGTTGACGAGAATGTATCCAGTTTAATAATTTGACAACTACACTTTATTTAGTGACAATTTCTTTATTCACAAAAATTGAATTGTTTGAACACTTTAAAAAATTATAGTTTTTCTCGTGGCGTCTAGATACATTCTGGCGAGTTCGCTCATCGAAACTTGCTTTCTTTCTCGTGGCGGATTTCTTCGTTCAGTCTGAGCAGCTGCAAGGTGGTTGATGAGCTGCCATGAAAAAATGTGCTGCCAAGTTCTCAAATATTTATACTGTAACGTCAGCGTCGCCAACACCTACTGAAACGAGTTTAGCGATCAATTTGCTAAGTAGAATTCTAGTGTGAAAGCGTATGGGAAGGCGTGGGCGAACTGTCTGATGTCATATCCATATTCCTATCCGATTGCATTAGTGAAGAGTAGGCGTGGTATTGGGTGGGGACTGGGGAGTCTATCCATTTTGAAACTTTTGTTTGTTTTCTAATAAAATTATAAAAAAATATGAAATTTTGGTTAAAACGCTACAAAAAACGGGCGTGGCAAACAACTTTGTATGGACGAATAGTTAAAAAAAAAACAATGTTTGCTTTTTTTGAGCGTCAGTTGGTGGACTTGATTATTTATGTCGGGCCACTTGGGGTTGGGAGTATGTTTCGTGTTTCAGCTTCTTTTTCTTCTTCTTCTTCTTCTTTTTCTTCTTTTCTTCTTTTCTTCTTCTTCTTCTTCCTTCGTTTTTTTCTTCTTCTTCCTTCCTCGATACGTTGAACCCGAATTGAATTTTCGATGACTCGGCCACAGATTTCAACCGATGCGGCCGCAATTTCTCGTTCAATATTCGCTCTGTGCTCATCTAACGTCGCCGGCTTGTTTGCATAGACCAATGATTTAATGTAGCCCCATAAAAGAAGTCTAGACGCGTTTAATCACACGTTCTCGGCGGCCAATAGACGTGCCAACTTCTCGAGATAACACGTTCACCGAACTGAGACTTCAATAACTCGTTTGTTGCACCCGCTGCTGTGTGGCTTGTGGTACCGTCTTGTTGGAACCACATATAACTGATGTCGAATTCATGCAATTGCTCAAAAAAAAAAGCGGTCTGGGTGCGAACCGTAAGGTTCACACGACTAACTTCCCAGTGGGATCAATATGATTTATGCGATTAGTGGGAAATTTTGAAATGTGGTTAACCATAAGTTAATATTGTTCATGGAAATGAAAAATGTTGTGAATAACAGCGAGGTGTGATATATATTAATGCAACCATTGTTATGAACACGGAGTCCTGTAAATTTATATGTATATGAAGTAACGGAGCACAATTTACTAACAAAAAACGGACCGATTTCGCTGAAAACTTAATCAGTCCTGAGTTAAGTAATTACACTTCGAATAAACCCGGTCCCATGTCAATATCATCTTTGGTTCTCCAGATAATCGTGGCGAAAGATAATTCCGAACGCACATACGCACATACGTACATACACACGGACAGACATCTCTATAAAAACGTTGAATTTGGATTCTGGTGACCTTTAAACGTGGAGATACTCGTACCTATGTCAAAATCCGCGATTCACAAAATCGGCCCCATTACAAGAAATTCCACTGGGAAGTTAATAACATTCTCATGTAACGTGACGGTCAACGGCCCATTGACTGAAGATGATTTTGCGATGAAATTCTGCATTTTCTTCCATCATGACTCAGCTTGATCTTTTAAGGGTGTAGGCCAAGATCCTTACGCAAAATTCGCCATAATGTTGTCTGGGAGAGGCCCAATTCTTGAGAACACCCAGAAATTGACTGATTTGGCTGGTTTGCGACGGACGCATCTACGGCAGCAATATTATCCACACTTCGGGACGAGAATTACGGCCGAACATTTTTGTTAACGCTTCTAAAGTTGCCACCACCGACTCGGAATTTCGGTAGTAAATGTTAATTATTTGTAAACGTTGTTCCTTCGTGTACTTCACCATGATGAAACACATTGATTTTACTGAACATTTTGACATTGACAGTTTGGTAATTGGTTTAAGGGTGCGTTCACACTGAAAGTTAGAAGATGGCAAGTCGCTAATGAAAGACCCTTTATTTATGTATGACAACCGAACAATGAACATACACTTCGCTTCAACTGAATAAGCACAAACATTTTCTAAGATACGTTGTCCATTTTTTCAAAACCTTGTGCAGTAATATATCATTTGATGATGCAAAGTGTTTGCGTATGATGTTGACAAAATAAATCGGAAAGAATATTTCAAAAAGTACCGCTATTTTTATCCTGGTTCCCTTGCAAAGCATTCAATATGGAAAAATGCAGTTTTATTTTGTGTCAACTGAATAGACACAAGGTCATTATTTTCACTGCTTATGAGTATTCTGTAAAGATTGACACATTAGATCAACAGTTGAAGTGCTTTAAGTGAATTTTATTTGAGTAATTGTATTTCAAAGAAAAACAGGTAGATCAAAATCTCTAAATAGTGTTGAAAGAGCTCAAATCGATTTACTAAAAGAACAAGGACTAACCGGGCGTTCTATCGCTGACAAAATTGGACGAAGTTCCAGTGTGATCTATTCTTATTTAAGAAGCAGATTCGCACGGAAATAACATGAAAGGAGGTCAAAAAACGGCAACAACAGCAGTTGATCGAAGAGCAATTTTAAGATGTGCTTCCAATTCTTGCGACTCTGCGGCAAAAATAAAGCAGAAAGCCGGTGTTACTGCAAACGTTTCAACAGTGCGAAGGGTTATCAATAGTGCCAAACATCTAAAACGGTTAAAAATTCAAAAGAAACCACCACTTAACGAGAAACGGAAGTGTATGCGCTTAGAATTCTCTAGACTCCATATGGGTTGAACAAATGAATGGCGTTACGTAGTTCTTTTCGGATGAGAAGAAGTTTAATGTTGATCGCCCTGATGGTTTTAATTATTACTTCCACGATGTGAGGAATGAAGAACGATTTTTAGCGCGGCATCATAGTCGAGAAGGTGGTGTTATGGTATGAGGGGCAGTTAGCTACTATGGCACTGTTGAGCTTGAGTTCCAAACCTCAAAAAATGACAGCATTAAGTTATAAAGGAAATTTGAAAAGAAATTTCCCAAAATGTTCAGGCATTTTTGGACCCATAAACTGAACTTTTCAGCAGGACAACGCCCCCATCCACACGGCGCGCTTTGTAAAAAATTGGATAGAGGAGCAGAATGTGGAATTGCTTCAATGGCCGCCGTACTCACCGGACCTGAACCTTATAGAAAACGTTTGGGGAAAAGTTTATGAGTCTGGCCGTTTGAGAACAGAGATTCCCTTATTGCAGCCATTAAATGGGCTTAGAGGAAAATTTCGCTGGACTACATAAAGATGCTATACGATTCCATGCCGGATCGAATTTACGAAACTATTACGAATAAAGGCGGCAGTACCCACTACTAAAATAACCCAATAAAAAACTACTCGTATTTTAAGAAAAACTTGTTTCATCTAATCCCAATAACTTTTATTTTCAATTTCAATATTTGTGTCTATTCAGTTGACGCAAAATAAAACTGCCTTTTTCTATATTGAATGCCTTGCAAGGGAACCAGGGAAAAAATAGTGGCACTTTTTGAAATGTTCTCTCCGATTTATTTTGTCAACATCATAAGCAAACAGTTTGCATCATAAAATGATATATTACGGCCCAAGGTTTTGAAAAAATGGACAACGTAGCTTAGAAAATGTTTGTGCTTATTCAGTTGAAGCAGAGTGTACATCGTTTCTGTCGAAATCATACATTTCAGCTGATGTATATCCTCTGAAGTAAGCCCCGAATTTCACCAAATTAGGTTTACAAAAAAAAATCTAACATTCCTTGATTGAATACAATTGAAAAGTTTCTGAGTGAAGTTGTACATTTGAAAGATAATAAAGTACTACTGAGAAAAATAAGAAAATGCTGAGGCGGCAGCGGAGCATAGAAATATAATACAACGTGGAATATGATATAATGTAAATAATCGGATTTGGCAATCCGTTGACCAACTATGTGGACGAGGCTCACGATTGCGTTGCTCAACGCAGGCAATGTGAGTTTGTGCACGTACGAGGGTAAAAATTTGTTTATTCAATTAAAAAGTTGCATATATGCAATTTATCGGACTTTGAACTGCTCTCATATTTGAACGAACCGTTACCATCAATCCCAGTTGCTCAAGCAGCTCAAAATAGAGGTATGTGTCTGTAAACAGAAGCGCTTGCCTGTGTTTTCCGATACAAGAAACTGGCCATCATATTTACGGACGTAAAGTGCGACTGCGATCGTTTTTTTCAGACGTAAGCAGAAGTGAACGAAGCTGGGCAATCCACTATTATGGATATTGAGCGCACATTTCCGCTGGGGAAATTTAATATGTGTTAAAAAGGCGTCCAAAAGCAAAAAACGGGTCCCAGCTATGTTTTATGAAAAAACTCAATATTACGTAAATATTTTCGTTCAAATTTTACAAACTTGATTTAGCCTTCTACACTTTACGCAGCACATAGGTTACCCATCACCGAATACTAGCACACTTCACAGAATAAGTAAATCCAGCAATAGAAATTTGATAAAACCGCTATTGTTTTTTTTATAATGTAGGGATTTTTTAATAGCTACACAGCACGGTCGTTAAGGAAATTAGGATTAGAAAATAGTAGGAGAGCTGTCGATGCACGTTGGTTTTGAATGTTTTTAGGTTATAATGTGAAGGAAAAATAGAACGCGGAAGAGTATTCCACATTCGTGTTGTACTGCTAAGGAAAGATTCTTTGAACTTCACTGTACGTCCGAATACAGGCTGAAGAGTGAACTGATAGCCATTCCTTGTATGGCGGGTATTGCGGTTGAAATGTTCTAGGGGTAGAATGTAACTGGCTATTTCGTTTGAGCACTTATGGTGGAAATAACAATTGCCAATCTCTGTCAAATGCCTCTGAAATAACAAGCGCAACAATCTTACTTTCATCCTCATGGTGAGTTGTCGACTTGACACCGTCCAAACAATTTGAATTAAACGGTCCTAAAGGTTATTTCAAATAAATTGAATAAGAGTATTATCGATTCAAAATGCTCGCATTTTCGACAAGAGAGCTTGATGCCAACCTCTGTCAAATGCCTTTGAACCTTCATGGTACAATAGAAGGCTCTCACACCTTAAGATCCTTAAAAACAAGGCACACAAAAATTTCAAAATTTCCGGTAGTCCTGTAGATTATGTACATTTTGACAAACTGCGTAAGGACTTTCTTGTCTTAAGCAAATTCCTACAGACAAATTACGTATGGAATTTGTCTGTAGGCCAAATGGAAAATCAAATAAAAACCGATTCCAAACGCTTCTGGACTTTCATAAATAGCAAAAGAAAATCGACAGGTCTCCCTAAATCCATGCGTTATAAAAATATTGAATCTAGAGATGTTAATACAACACTAGATTTTTTTGTTAAATTCTTTGAATCTGTGTATACAAAGCCCGATACACATAGTTTTATACCAGCTACCGAATGCAGAATTGATATTGGCCTCATCCAACTAAGCCTTCATGAAATTATATTGGCTCTTGATAATCTCAAGCCCAATTCAAGTCCAGGTCCCGATGGTATTCCTGCGATTATTTTAAAAAAAATGTTCACAAGCAATTTGCAATCCCCTCCATCAAATTTTTAACATGTCGCTGTCCTCCGGTATTTTTCTTCAAGAATGAAAGTCATCTTTTCTTATTCCAATTTTTAAATCGGGATCTAAAAACAATATTGAAAATTGCAGAGGAATTTGCAAATTATCCGCTTTGCCAAAGCTTTTCGAAAGTATGGTTAAATCAAAATTGGAATTTTCTGTTAAGAATTTTGTTTGTGATACACAGCATGGCTTCGTCACTGGTAGGTCTACTACAACCAACTTAGCGTGCTTCTCTCATTATGCCATCAATGCTTTCGAAGATGGTTATCAAGTCGACTTGCTTACACTGACTTCAATTAGGCATTTGACTTCGTCAATCATCTTATTTTGCTACAAAAACTTGAATGTTTTGGATTTCACTCAGCAATGTTTAATTGGATAGCACCTTATTTAATTGGCAGGATTCAAAGAGTGAAAATTGATAGTTACTTCTCACGATCATTTGGTTGCAGCCCTGGAGTACCACAAGGTAGTCATTTGGGTCCGCTCCTCTTTATAATTTGTATCAACGACATATCGTGTGCATTAAAATTTTGCCATTGCTTGATGTAAGCAGATGACTTAAAGTTGTTCCTCAAAATCAAAATTTCACATGACTGCATGTTTTTACAATACGATCTAAGAAACTTATCGGTTTGGTGCGTCAACAATTGTTCACACTTGAATACTAGAAAATGCTGTAAGTGGCGAGGCGCCCATATAACTCGATTCCCGCCGGGTTACCTTTTAAAATTCTACCTTTCAACAATGTTTCAATCCAACAAGCAACATGCATCTTAATGTGTGTGTATATAAACATAAGATTTGTATGTTTCCTACACCTGCACTTGCAAGCAACAAATTCTACCAACCCACCACCTGCTATTCACCTGCTCTCATATCGTTCTACTGCTCTACGCACACAAATACTCACACCATTGCATGCCTATTCTCCAACATCACATACTCCTCTCCATACCCCATAAGAAACACATACGCAAAGCGATAGCAAAACAAAGCATAGTAACCCGGAAATTTTCGCGGTATGAAATATGTCGCTGGTTAGAACAAATTGGGTTTCTTTCCTTGTTTCCCCTTATCGTTCACCGCGTTTGACTCCTCTCTGTTTGATACACGCTTCCTTATGCAAAAATATAACCCGCTTTTCAGCGACTTATTTGGCGAGTTTTGTATGTAGCTGAGGTGAGTTCTGTTTGGAAAATTCAGTTGTGAAGCAGACTGCGATGTGTAACTTAAAGTAATATTGAGTGGAATTATTTTTGTGCAATATATAATTATTTAAAGTGATCGAAAACAGTGAAAAGTGTGAGAAGTGTGAAAAGTGTGAGAAGTGTGAAAAGTTTAAATTGTTTTGTTTTCAGTTAGATTCAGCAAAGGAGAAAATGGCATTATTAACAGTAAATTGTTGTTTAGTAGATTTGCTTTTGGAAGAAGAAAATTATTTTTGTAAGTTGAGTTTTCTTAAAAAAAACAAGTTATAGAGATAGGACGCTCTATACTCCTTCTATGAAAATAGATTATAAGCGCAAGGATGGTTTTGTTTCGCATTTCAACGCATCCATATATCAAAAATATACTTGGTTGACTGGTAGTTGTAAGCTCAATAAAATGTTTTGTTTTCCTTGCCTCCTTTTTTCTAATTCTCCTAGTGTTTGGAGTCGCACGGGCTACGCTGACATAAACAATTTAATTAATTCGGCAAATAAACATGTCAAGACGGAAAAACACATTCGTAGCTGTTTATCTTTGCACAAATTCGGTACTGATCGTATTGAAACCTCGTTAGGTAATTCCTTTGTAGCTCACAATAGAGCTGTAGCAAACCGTATGTATTCGTTACTAAGTAACGAGGATTACATTAAGTAACGACTAACGTTTCGTTACTCCCAAATCAATGTCGTTACTCGTATAATTTCGTTACACCTGCATAAATGGACTCGTATCACACAAAACACATACTACAAAAGTACAAATCCGAATGTGAAAAAGAAACATTCCCCTCCCCATTTAAATCTGTATAAACTGGCTTGACAGAAGACAATGTGTATGTAAATCATTTTCCTGTTTCCTATTCTCTTAGCGCACGTACGAGATACACATATTATGATTTCTCATCGTTATACCTAAAGTAACGAAATATACGAAACATACGAAATATACGAAACATACGAAATATACGAAATATACGAAACATACGAAATGTACCTGATAGAGTGTGGAGTGGACATACGAATTGGCTTGGCAGAAGAGAGATTCATGTACTTTTTTTTTCCTCTGTTTTCTTTTTATATTTTCGCTTTGCGTCTGCACACGTGCGAGGTGCGAGATACACATATTATGATCTCGCATCGTTATACCTAAAGTAACGAAACATACGAAAATGTCCATTCAAATGATTTCGCACGTATCGTTACTAAAAGTAACCCTTGTAATTTATCTTGCTTTTTTATGTGTTCTGTGTGGCAGTGGTTGAGGGAGGAGTGTGTACAAAAAGGACTTCGTTTATTTTTTGTTAGATAGGTACCTAGAATATATAGAATTATAGATACTCATTTCGAATTATAATACATACATATATAGGTTTAAATGAATTTGAGTTTTGAGGTCAAGGATCGGCTGTGGAGTGGATGTCGATAATTAGTTTTTCCTCTGTTTTGTTTTAGTGAACCTGCGCGCGAGGGAGGTTTAATTTAATTTCTTTATTTTTGCGTAGGTGAATAATTCAGTGATTGACATTTTGAATGAAAGTATTTATGGGAATATGTAGAAAAAAAGGAGTAAATTATGGACATTTTTTAGTCAAATACCGGAAAAACAAGACAAAGTTAACTGTGACTTGTGCCAATCCTCGTACTCAGTTAAAGGTGGTTCGGTTAGCAATTTAAAAAAACATTTACTAACAAGACATCGGCCTTCATATGACAGCTTGCTTAAATCTGAATCAGCTATCCATCCTCCTCAGCTGCCTTCGACAAGTCATCATTCCTCCGAAGAAGTTCAGGAAGTTTGCCCGGGTAACTCAAACGCTTGTAGTACGCAGCCTTTAGTTCCTTCTTCAATTCCTCCGGCAAAAAAACAAACCGACATTTCAACTTTCATAAGCAAACGTATGAATGTAGTGCGCGAGAAAAAAATTAATGACCTTATTTTGAACTTAATAGTTAAAGACCTTCAGCCATTTACCATTGTTGAAGACACTGGTTTTAGAGAATTAATGAATTTTGTAGAACCAAATTACAATATACCATCAAGATATCTATTAAGTGCATCTTTACTAGATGTTAAATTTTCACTAGTAAAAGAAAAATTAAAAGAGGATTTAAAACGTGTCAACCATATATCGCTAACTACTGATGGATGGACTTCCCGTGCAACAACCTCTTATCAGGCAGTGACAGCACACTACATTCTAGGAGACACCTGGGAACTACGTTGTGCCATGCTAGGCTGTTTCGAGTGTCACGAACGCCATACGGCCGATTATTTAAAACAAGAGCTTTTTCGCATAGCGGATGACTGGGAAATAAGCAATAAAATTTTTGTATGTGTAACAGATAATGCAGCTAATATGAAGGCAGCAATACGATTAGCAGGATGGGAGCATTTTCCTTGCGTTGCTCACACTCTGAATTTGATAGTAAGAGCTGGACTCAGTGAGATTCAAAATCTGTTAAAAAAAGTGAAATGTATTGTTGAACACTTTCATAGAAGCCCTATAGCCACAAAAAAACTTATTTCAATGCAAGAACAATTTAAACCTGGAGAGAGGACATTAAAACTTAAAAATGACGTTGTAACGCGCTGGAATAGTACTCTAGATATGCTTGAGAGAGTTAAGATTTTGCAGGAACCGCTAGAGGCAGCACTAGGCCTTTTACACAATCCTGTGGAAACGCTGTCAGTAGATGAATGGCTC
Organism: Portevinia maculata; assembly: GCA_949715645.1. NCBI lineage: Eukaryota > Metazoa > Arthropoda > Insecta > Diptera > Syrphidae > Portevinia > Portevinia maculata. The sequence goes on along the minus strand of OX454528.1, from coordinate 115,336,068 downwards.
TTACTTCCAGATATAATTAAAATATTAAAACCTTTTAAGCAACTGACAGAAGAAATGTCTTCTCAAAAGGAAGTTTCCATTTCGAAAGTTTTGGCAGGAACTAATAGTGTTTTACATATTTTAAATAATTTTAGATCAACTCCGATGAATGAAATATCTAAAAATCTGCTGGATACATTAATTGCGTAATTTAATGCTCGATTCAGGAATAGCTCGCGACATCCGGTCCTATCGAAAGCAGCTCTTTTAGACCCCAGATTTAAAAAGCAATCGTTTACGAATGATTCTTCATATGAGTGTGCTAAGCAGTCCTTACTAACAAATGCCAATGGCACAGGCGGAATCCAGAAACCAAGAAGAAGTTTCCCATACACCAGCAATTGAAGAAGACTCCATTTGGAATGACTTTGATATGCGAACAGCTTCGAGTTCAATAGGTTCGACGAATGCTGCTAGTGTTATTTCAATTCGTCAGTACATGGAGGAAAAACAACTCAGCAGGAAAGATAATCCACTTAAATGGTGGAACACACGACAAGTCTTGTATCCAGAACTTGCAAGTTTAGCAAAAAAAACACCTGTCTGTGACGGCTACATCGGTACCATCAGAAAGAATTTTTTCAAAATCGGGCCAAATACTATCGGACAAACGGGCATCGTTAAATCCAGAACGAATGGAAAAGATATTATTTTTAAACGTTAACCAAAATTTATTCAAATAATGTTTTATTAATTATTACTGAAGATCGTAAGACCATAATAATAATGCCACATAATAATACTAAACGTTGTATTATTATGTGGTATTATTATTATGGTCTTACGATCTTCAGTAATAATTAATAATTAATTTTGGTTAACGTTTAAAAAAAATCTTTTTTTTTATTTTTCCACTTTTCATATTTAATAAGTTTGACATGCATTGAACTAAAGCATTTTATTTACCCATTTGGTTATTTCTTATTATATACTATGTTGGCAGATTTTAGTTATAAAAGTTGAATTTGATTTATGTTATGTTTTTGTTTGTTAGGAAAGTGTCAACATTTCCTATATTTTTTGAATTAACTTTTATGAATTTTTATTTTTTTTTAAATTAATTGCTTGTCTGCTATTAAAAAATTATTTACATTTCCTTTTTTATAATTTTGTTATTTGTTACCAAAAAAGCCAAAATATGGCTACTTTTAAAAAACTGATATAAGTGGGCAATGAATTATATTTTTTTTTTTAAGTTAAAAAATTATTTACACTTCCTTTTTTAAATTTATTTATTTTTTTGTTTCTAATAAATTAATTTATTTTTGTTATGAAAAAAAAAAAACAATAAAAGAAATTGTCGCGATGTTAATTTACGAAATCTGTACAAGCGAAGAATTGCATTTTTATTTATTTGGATCCTCTCATTTGATTTCGTTAAAGCGATGTGTTTTCATCATATTATTGTAGTAACGAAAGTAACGAGTAACGACATTTTTGTAACGAATACTCAGACCTCGAGTAACGAATACATACGGGTATTGATTTTGTCGTTACTTTTACAGCTCTAGCTCACAACAAAGAAGTTGATAGAAACGGTAAACTAATGGAACGTTTTATAGATACGGTAGTTCTTTTAGGCAAACAGGAACAAGCATTTCGGGGTCATAATGAAAAGCCAGATTCTAATAATCGTGGCAATTATGTCGAAACACTTTTATACTTAACTAAGTATGACCAGTTAATGGACTCTCATTTGGAACAGTGTTCAAGTGCACGTAATCCGGTTTTTTCGGGTCTATCAAATGACATCCAAAACGATTTAATACAAAGTATAGCCGCAGTGATCAAATGCGAAATTAAAGTAGAAATAAGTGAAACGCGATTTGTGTCCATCATGATTGATGAAACACCAGACATGAGCCATAGGAAGCAACTTAGTGCCGTTTTGCGTTACTTATCGGAGGAAGGAGTAGAGGAAAGGTTTCTTGGGTTTTTTGACGTGAGTGAGAGTCGAAATGCCGATGAGCTCTCAAAACACATTTTCAATATACTTGATGTATACGGTTGCAAGGAGAAATTAGTTGGGCAATCTTACGATGGGGCCGCGGTTATGTCAGGGGAAGAAGGTGGTGTTAAAAAAAAGTCCTGGATGCTTGTCCAATCTCTTATTTTATTCCTTGCTACGCACATGTTTTAAATTTGGTGTTATCTCAATCACTGGAAAATATACCTGAATTGATAGTTTTTTTTTGCAATATAAACACAATAGTTCGCTTCTTTAATAAATCAACTAAACGTTCAAATATTTTAAAACAAATAGCAAGCAGACGCATGCCGGGAGTATCAGAAACTCGCTGGCATTACCATTCCCGAATAGTTAACGTTATTTTTAACTGTAGATTAGATATTATTGAAACTTTTAAGCAAATATTAGACCATCCAAAAGAATGGGACACTGACGCACTTTCAATGGCCGAAAGTTTATTGCTTAAGTTAGAAGGGAGAGATTTTTGCTTTTTACTGCACGCGGTTTCCGAAATATTTGCTAAAACCGATGTATTGTTTAATTTAATATAAAATAAACAAACAGATGTTGAAGTTGCTAAGCGAGAAATCGAGTGTTTTGAGTCTTGGCTTTCTACTGAGTTTCTAAACAGATTTGATTTAATTTTTGAAAGTATAAATGATTGTGCTCCACGGAAACGCCGATTACTTGATTTTGTTTAAAGACTCACTATAAGCGCCTTTTTGTAGAAATAAAGGACAATATTATATCTCAAATTAAGACACGATATAAATCTTTCACGGATTTAATTTTTTTGGATTTACTCAATAAATCAAAATACAGTCGTTTTGCTCAGTCAAGCCCAGATGATAAAATATCTTCGGTGATTAACTTTTTCCCTGGAATTTTCGATTTTGCAGGTTTAAAAATTGAGCTGAAAGTTCTCTATACTACGTCTTCACTTCAACCACTTGACGTTTTATCCCTCTATAAACATTTAAGAAGTGAAATATTGTGTGAAACATTTCCCCAAATCTTAAAATTAAGTGGACTATTTTTAACACTACCAATGACTGTTGCTTCCGTGGAGAGATCTTTTTCCACTCTGAAAAGAGTTCATACATATTTGAGAAATTCTCAAGGAGAAGACAGGCTTTCTGATTTAGCACTTTTATCCATAGAAAAGCGACTCCTTTTAAAAATAAAAAGTAGGCCTAACTTTTATGAAAGAGTTCTTGCAGAATACGTGAAAAAAAGTAGAAGAATAGACTTAGAGTACAAATAAAAAAAAATATTTAACAAAACTTTTCACATTTTTTTCCAAATTCTACTGTTTTTGATTTTAAAAAATATTAATCATTAATATTTTCTCTTTTTAACTTTGTACAAAATCTATGTATTTTTAAAATATTTTTATATATTAAAATATTTTTATATATTATAGATATAAAATCTATACATTTTTGTCAATATTATGCGTGAAGCTTTTTAATTTAAATTTTTATTTATGTATTTATTTATTTAACAAACCGTGATTTATGAAGTTCCTTTTTTTATTACTTACTATCAATTTTCTTTAAGGTACAGCATTTGCATCTGCCAAAAAGGTTTCTTTCGAAGCCACTTTTATTATACTTTAGCTTCATTGTAAATTTAAGCTTAAATGACTTGAAGTATAAAAAATTGGCTTGAATAATTGCTTTACTTCTATGTGATTTGCAGTACACAATATAATTTCAGAAAGCGTTTGCAGGTGCATATTTTTTCCGACTTACCATTTAACATTTTCCACGCCACGCCGCTGTGCTGTATAATATCCTTTTATAGAAGTTATTCTCATTTTAAGTTTCAGTAAATCGACAGTATTGGACTAAACAGAGTCGTTGAAGTGAAAGATCTTGGCATCATAATTGATTCGAGGTTCACCTTTGCACCTCATTTTGATCACGTTATTGCTAAAGCAAATAAGCTTTGTGGGTTTATAAAACGAAATAGCAAGGAATTTTCGGATACTCATACCGTTATTTCGCTTTTTATTGCGTTGGTTAGATCTCTGCTTGAATATGCGGATGTTATATGGAACCCATTCTATAAAATTCACTCAGATCGCCTTGAAAAAATCCAGAGACGTTTTACAAAATACATTTTCCGGAAAATGAGCTGGGATCTTGAAATTTCTTACCGGACTCGATGTCAATTATTGTGCATATCAACTTTATATTCTAGGAGAAAAGCTCATCACATCATGCTGATAAGGGACCTGTTATGCTATCACATTAAATGTCCATCTCTTTTAGCCCTAGTGCCAATCTATGCCCCAACTAGACCTTTAAGGGAAAGAAACCTTCTTCTTCGACCTGTTCATAGAACTAATTACGCCCATAATGAGCCTATGTCCAGAGCTATTGTTTCATTCAATGATGTTTACATTTTTGTTGATCTATATTTTTCTCGCGATCGCTTCAAAAGTGTTATAGTAAATTTGCCAGCATTATCTTAGTCTTAAGTTCATTGTTTTTATATAATTTTTATACCCTATTCTAGGGGTATATTAATTTTGACGCATAGTTTGTAACATACCTTAATATTGCCCGTAGACCCCTAAAAGTTACTATATTTATGATCAGCATCGATAGTAATGTCGATCTAGCCATGTCCGTCCGTCCGTCCGTCCGTCCGTCCGTCGGCAAAAATTAGGCCTTTAAACTGGACCTAGAGAGCTGAAATTTTAACCATATACTCTCTAGGGTCCCGAAATAATCAAGTTTACGAATTTTTGAAATCCGCCCACAGACACGCCCACAAACTCAAAAAAACAAAATTTTGGAAAAAATCGAATTTTGAGCTAGAGAGCTGAAATTTTTTATATATGATCTATGGCCCATAAAACTGATTGGGACATAAAATTTTCAAAATCCGCCCACTGACAATTAAATAAAACAAATTTTGGGAAAAATTGAATTTTGAGCTAGAAAGCTGAAATTTTTTATATATGATCTTTGGCCCATAAAACTGCTTGGGACATAAAATTTTCAAAATCCGCAAACTGACACGCCCACAATTAAATAAAATATTTTTTTTGAAAAACCAAAATTTGAGCTAGGGAGCTGAAATTTTTAATATATACTCTCTAGGTGCCCTTTATGCTCATACTTAATTTTTTTTTTAAATCCGCCTACTGACACGCCCACAATTAAATAAAACAATTTTATTGAAAAACCAAAGTTTGAGCTAGGGAGCGTTTTTATTTACAAAAGCTTAGTTTTTTCGATAAAATCCTTTAAATTTTTGTCACGCCCACTTATGAGATATAGGAATAAGAATAGGGTATCCAACAGTTCGCCCAAGCGGACTGTAGCCCGCCCCTATGTTTATATCTATGTTGTAATCTGTATAGCTTAGCTTGTAGATGAAATTAAATAAATAAATAAATAAATAAATAAATTAAATAAATAACAAGTCCAACAATCTTAGTTTCACCATCATGGTGAAGAGATTGGTTTCCTCAAGATCTATGAAGTACTCTAGCCACTGCACGAGTGCGAAAGTGGACTTTAGCGAAATTAAGCAGAATCTGGGAGCGTTGAGCTAGCTGCAGATTGGCTTTATCTAGAGATCTGCAAGCTGGAATGCCATTGCAAATGAGTGTCGGGATAAATGACAGTGCGAATTCTTGATGTTTTTAACAATCGACCAAAAGTTTTTACTACCCGTGGACATTTTTAGTATTTGTTGCCTCAACTGTTGATAGTAGGAGAAATTGACACGATTTATATAGGTTGGATGAGATGGGTTACCCTTATATAATTACAAAAAGATGAACCGTCATAATGAGTGTGTTTCTTTATTTGTTCCGGATAAGGAATAGAAAAGACAGAATCTCCAGACTATTTTGACTTTTATTTTTTTTTATTTCAATATAGATATTTTTTTATTCAGTTTAGATATCAATTTACATACTAGACATAACTGATTAAATCTAACTTAAAATAACAGGATACTTATTCTTAAATACTAGTCCTTGTGCAAACGTTCTAAGCTTAACTATAACCTTATAATTATTGCCTTTCGGTCAAAGAAACAATTTAACGAACTAATTTAACATATTTTTTCATCGAGAATTTTTTTAAAAAAAACTTGGCATCGTTATTTAAATTATATATTTTGTATAAAAACAAATTACAAACTATCTACCCTACTTATTTAAACTACTTAACGTATTCTAATTATAATTGGGAATCTGAGCACTCGTTGCCTTACGCAACAAGTGGTCAAAATTCCAATTGCTTTCTGAGCGCCTGGCAGTCGTCAACGTGCAAACGCGCCGCCGTAAGCCGACTGAAGCCTTAAAGCGTCAATCAACTCTCGGAAGCACCACCACAATTCGGCGAGCCCAGCCTCTCCCAAAAACGCCTTAGCTAACTTAATCTAACTTATAAACTAAGAGGACGCTACCTAGAGTAACGCACCGTCCTGGGAGGGTATGTTGACTCTCCCGCCTCAATAAGCAACCAAACTTTGGAGAATTGCTTTTCAGTATCGAATTTATACCTCTCCACTATTGCGGTACTAAAACGGAGGAGCTCATGAGCATTGGCGGCGTCCGCGCCGAAGATGAGCCGCTTATCTCTCGCGCTGCGGTAGCGGTGGTATAATACCGGGGTCAGTCACTCGGCTGGACCACCCCTTTTGCATCAATATGGATAAATGCCTCCGGCGGGATAAAGCCAGACCGGAGCGTACTCTCTATGTACATTTCATTGTGGTAGTAAGCCCCAAAGATCAAGCTATTGTCGCTGGTCATCGCCCTTGCAACGTGCCTTCGAGTCATCTTAATGAGAAAATTGTCAATCCTATTCAACCGAGCCCCATCGTATAGGACCTTGTTGGGATAATATTTTATAAAGTTGGATTCAGTCGTTCGGAACAACCGGAGACATGCCCTAAGACATTGTCTCTCCAAAACCCGAACGTTTTCCATATAACTAGGCGCTATATTAAACCATATTGGATAACCATAAGCGATGATCGGCCTTATAAGAGCCACGTAGCATATGACCATCACTCTGGAATCAAGTTGGCTGCTATGAAACAGTCTTCATCTCAGAGCATAAGCCTTCTTGGCCCCAGCAAGACAAGCAACTATATGTCTATCGAAATACAGATACTGTTCGAGCCAGATACCCAGATATTTAACTACGCTTCTAACCGCCAATGGCTGCCCATTTTGTCCAATAATGGGCAATTTCTTCCAGTTTTTTCTGGTATCCCTAGAGGCCCCAGCCAAGGTTGTTCTGAACAAGATTGTTTCCGTCTTCTGAAAGTTGATTTTCAACTTCCAGTCGTCGCAATATCCCTTAATTTGATCGAAGTCACGCTGCAAAAGAATGTTAATGACCTCGATTTTAGGACCTGATCTGTATGCCACCAAATCGTCGGCATATGCTGTAGCATGTCTGAGTGAACCAAGCAAATCACTCGTGTAGATGTTAAACAGGATCGGAGAATTGGCCGCCCCTGCTGTAAACCGTTTTTAATTTCAAAGACTCTGCTCGAAGTCACGTTGCCACATTTGACAACGAACCAGTTTCGACGCGGTATGAATAGTGTCATGCCCGTTCTTTACCCTTTTTCGGGATAGGGTGTACCATATCTGCGCCGGATAATGTGCATTATTCAGCGCATTGTTAAACAGCGTGGTAAAAATATCTACAACCTCCAGAGGCAGGTGTCTCAATACGACGCTTGGGACACCATCCATCCCCGCCGACTTTTTATTCTTTAGTGACTCGACGATGCACAGAAGATCATCATTCGACACGAACAAGTGCGATGCATCTCGGCCATTGGCGACAACTGCATTAACCTGGTTTTCATCATTGAATACGGTGAATCCGTTATTCTCAGATCACCAATTCTCAAGTTCGGTGCGCAGATAGAACTGGCTCACCAGAGCATTATTCTCAATGTCGTAGTTACGGGGAACAGGACCGTATACACGCCTAGTAAATCCACTTTCCCCTGTAGGTCCTCGACCACAAAAAACCCGTCGTTTGAAGCGACACTTTCCGGAGTTATTCCAGCAGTCAGTATTGTCTGTCTGTTCTCTGTTGGCGACTTTTGGCGATATTCATAAACAGCGAATACGGACATGGAAGTATGTATATCGAAAGCAAAAACCAAACGATTAGAGTACCTGGGTAATTCACTGTGTGTGTAGGAGGGGCTACAGCAAGAGTGCGTTATGAGCCTTTCAATTCTAATGTTAGCCTCGCTGTTAAGAAAGAAGATTTGTGGAGTCCTCAAGTGTTCTGGCGATTTGCGATCTGGATCTTGCAAATCATCCGCAAATAGAATGGACATTTACGAACTGTCCCAAAGAGTTGTTCAGACGGTTTGCGAGCAAGGACCTACAAATCGTGGCGCAAAAATGAAGCGAGGCTCGCAAATGATGTGCTCATAGCATTGGACTTTTCATCGAATTCGTGCCCTTACATTTGCTCACTATTCTGATAATCAAGTCGCCATTCATTTTGTTATGTGTCCCATTCAAAGTCATAAAGTATTTTGCGTCACGTATTATCCTTTATCTTATTACCATATAATTTCAACGTGCGAACATAAATATATCTCACTCCAGCGCCCTGACGTCTTAAGCAATTTGGTGCCCCATTTCATCGTACTTTATGTTCACAACTTATCTGCAGCCGAATATCCTTGCGACGATTATTATCCTTTATGTTGTTTCGCTTAAATTATTCCGTAACCCTCCTCGCTCCTCTATTTATGTAAGTGTAAATTGGACTGCCATTACGCAGAAGAAAAGCCAGAGAAATAGAACTGCTCTCTCTCTATCAAATTAATCATTCATAGTAAGCCGACCATAAAAATTGTCCTTGCAAGTCCTTGTATAGTTTTTATTCTTTCTACTTTTCCTTTGATATGTATTTTATTTTTATTTTGTTTATGTGCACTCGTCAGAAACAGCCTCTTCTCCTCGTCCTTGACATATTGTCGTCATTTTTTGTTTATGTGTGTTTTCGTTTGTTTTTGTTTTTTTATATTTCCATCGTTTGCTTTTGCAGTATTTAAAGTTTAACATAATTTTTTTATTTCTTTCAGCTTTCGGTTGGCGTTGAAAACGGTATCCTCGAGTCGTATAATTCGGACTTTGAACTTCAGTTTGGCCATCCGTTGAAGCACATCGTTGGCATGTGCCGCATCATACATCGGAATGGACGCAATGGCTATTCTCAAGTCAAACACAACACAAATGGCATCAAAAACGTCTTGTCCTCGTCGTCGTCGTCATTGTCATCCAACTCATCGTTGTCATCATCATCGGGTAGCTCAAGTAGTGCTGCGGGCAATGTGTCCGGAGGTGGAACTGGTGCTTCAGCAGCAGCTGATGCCAATGCCGCAGCGAACGCTTTGAAGAGTACAGCTGTTATGGAGTTCAATGGTCCTCTAACAGGACTTGTTTATTTGATGAAGGATCCACGAGATCCACTTCTTCATATTTATTTATTTGAATGTGAATCCGTCGATGAGGTGAGTTTTTTTTTTGTGTTGAAAAAAGTAAATAAATAAATATCGAAAGGGTGCTTTTTGTATCCTACTTATCAGGACGAGGTGTTTGTCTGGTTTTGGCAGGGGCTATTTAAAGTCAATGAAAAAATCTACTTGTTTGCTATTCGAGTCTATTTTTTAGCTGACGACTCATCCGGTAGGTCACGTTAGGATAATATTGGTTTGAGAGGTGGTATATTGTTACGGATGTCACTACAGCGCAAATTACGTATGGAACGGAAACGTAATTCTACCTATGCATTCGCAGCCAGATACAAGGTCAGCGAGAAAACTTGGTGGGAACAGTAGCAGCAGAAATTGAGGTGTCAACAAATTAGCATTATTTATAGAGGTAAATTCAGAAATCGAATCGGATTTTGTTGGAGAGAAGTTAATCAATTTATTAAGAACTACAGAAATTGTGTATTCATTTTAAACATTAATAGTCGAGTAACTCTAAAAGTGGTGTTCTGTATTTGTTACTTTTGACGGTTTTGTTTGATCGCTGGAATTGTTCTAAAAGTAAAACATTGGTTTGTCGTCGAATCATCGCTGGAGTGTATCATCCCTGGAGCGTGGCGTCATCCATTGCAGTTAAGGCTGGAAATTTTCATCGAACGATTTATCTTACATCCAGAAGGTTAACACCAGTGTCCCCGGACCCGGACAGACACACTGGCCTGACGGAGTCTCTTCTTAAAATTTTGAAATCATTGTGTGTGCCAATTCTAAGGCATAACAATATACCTGCACCCGTCTCACTTAGGTCAAAGCAGATCCACTTTGATGCTCTGGGGATTATGACTCCCTTATTGTATAAACGAGCCATCGTGAGGCAATTGTGAATTTGTGAAAGTCATTTACAGACTTGCCAGAAAGTTCTTCTATATTTTTAGAAGTGAATTCCGAAGATTTTATTTCTTAAGTAGCATAATGAGGCGCGTGACATGTAGTACATCCTCGTCGCAGTTCATCTGTGCTGAGTTTACTTCTCTTTGCATTAAAGCTCAATATGTTGTGCCGGTAAAAACATACAAGAAAAATATGACAATTTTGTTTTCTTTTGTGGGATTCTCTCCATTTTTTGCTTGCTGCGAACGCAATACATACATCTTTCGTTTGCATCTATCAGTAAACTTCCCGATTACATTTTTATACCCTATTCTAGGGGTATATTAATTTTGACGCATAGTTTGTAACATACCTTAATATTGCCCGTAGACACCTAAAAGTTACTATATTTATGATCAGCATCGATAGTAATGTCGATCTAGCCATGTCCGTCCGTCCGTCCGTCTGTCGGCAAAAATTAGGCCTTTAAACTGGGCCTAGAGAACTGAAATTTTAACCATATACTCTCTAGGGTCCCGAAATAATCAAGTTTACGAGTTTTTGAAATCCGCCCACAGACACGCCCACAAACTCAAAAAAAAACAAAATTTTGGAAAAAATCGAATTTTGAGCTAGAAAGCTGAAATTTTTTATATATGATCTATGACTCCTAACACTGCTCGGGATAAACATTTTTCAAAATCCGCCCACTGACACGCCCACAAATAAATAAAACAATTTTTTTGAAAATCCAAAGTTTGAGCTAGGGAGCTGAAATTTATAATATATACTCTCTATGGGCCCTTTATGCTCATGTGTAAATATTTTCAAAATCCGCTTACTGACACGCCCACAATTTTTTTTTTTTTTTTTGAAAATTCAAAGTTTGAGCTAGGGAGCTGAAATTTATAATATATACTCTCTAGGGGCCCTTTATTCTCATGTGTTCATTTGTTTTAAATCCGCCTACTGACACGCCCACAATTAAATAAAACAATTTTATTGAAAAACCCAAGTTTGAGCTAGGGAGCGTGGTTTTTGATAAAATCCTTTAAATGTTATATAACAAAATATGTAGAGCGTTCTAAACAATTCAAGCATACTTAGACTTTTGTCACGCCCACTTATGAGGGATAGGAATAAGAATAGGGTATCCAACAGTTCGCCCAAGCGGACTGTAGCCCGTCCCTATGTTTGTTTTCTTTTTTGTAATGAGCGTGCGCTAAAGGGATTTCTTTTTCTGCAATTGATACAGTACCCTTATAATGAATGTACTCTACGCAGGCATTTTTCAATTCTGCACCTACAAATGCAATGTCATTGTTGACATATTTCATTGCCTACTATTAGGTGCTAGAAGTAGCACGATAGGAAAGATTTTGGTTTGTGCATTGGGTAAGGGTTTCTTTCTCCACGGGTGGCGTCTAAATAACTTAGGGAGCATTGACGTTGGAGTTTTGTATTGAAGTTTAAACCGCAGAAACTTCTACAATAATGTTAGTGTACATACGAGTAAGCATACGCTACACCCTACAGTTCTTTGTTCTGCGGGCTTCGGCTTCATGGGCATGGTTGGGATTTGAACGCGTAACCTTCCGATCAGCTAAATACCACTGCACTGTTGCCACCCGCCCGATTACCTGTTTGAGATTACAGAGGTCTTTACTTCAGTGTCTACCTGGTTCAATTCAAGGGATCAACTCATTGCCAGTTCGTAGCCCTTTCCTTTGCCGGCACACCACAGTGTCCGGGGTACCAGCAGATTCATACGATGTGCTGCTCGCCAAGAGCCCGTAGGTCTTCGCAGCACAGACTTGCAGGCTCGGTTTTACTTCTATGTCCATCTACGAGTTGAGGTAGATAATACATATACATCGTATCACAATGGACCTAATTTGGTCTAAGTGTGTCGGCTTCTGCCGCCATCCACCTAACCTAACCTACTTCTATGGCAGATGGGTATTGCCCTCATTGTAACCTGTTTAGCAGTTGTTGTGACTGCCAGGATAACTAATAACTAAAAAGCTACAACTAAATTGGCTGTAGTTTCTTTGAACGTACATAACTAGTTGTAGTTGCAACAAATTTTGGAACTACATATTACAGATACATACTAGAAAGAATGCCGGTTAAAAGAATTATAAATATAAAATTGTTTTTCCAAGAAAAATCCCGGTTAATAGATTACTCCGGTTAAAAGAATCCCGGATAATACAGTCAAGACTGTAAATTAGTTACATATTAGTTGCTAAATGTAATCAAACGTGTTTAGTTGTGAAAAATTAGTTGCTTTAGTTTTAACTTTTTAGCTATCGAATAAACACAACTAATAACTATTTTCCAACAATTTCACCCAAAAGGCTTACAGAAGCAATTCTTTCATTTCGTTATAAATTTTCCGGTTTTAATTATGTTTAATTTTGAAGATTATTATGTCCTTACGAAACACGGGGAAGTAGATTTGTCTTCGATAAGTTTTGAATAATTGAGATTGTATAGCTTGAAGTTTGTTGTACGTCAGTTGATGGTTGGAGGAAAAATGTCGATTTGTACTGTGGTAACCGATGGCCGATTTAAGCTTTTATTTTTCATTAGGGTATTTTACCAAGAGGTCATTGGGGCACCAAATAAGGTCCTTGAAACCCGAAAAAGCTTATTTTTTCAAAAACTCCTAGAAAACCGCGCATTATATCTGTGTTCAATGTTATTTTACTAAGTGGTCTGTATAACAACAAAAAAGGATATTTTTCTAAAATGAGTCAAATAATTTTAATCACAGATATACCTTATCACAGATAAAGACCTTTTGTGTGGCTCCAAGGGCCTCTTTGCAAGATAACCTAATGACAAATAAAAGGGGCATTCAATCTATTTTTATTTTACACGCAATATGCATAATACGAGTAGATCCCAATAAATTATCACCATTATAGCATTTGATCTAGTTGCTACTCGTAGTTATTACCTGGACAGCTAAAACACTAACCAACTTTTAGTTGTCATCCGCAGCTAGCTTTTGCAACCTAACGAGCTTAGTTACCCATCCCTCAACTAATAGCTAAAATTAGTTGTAATTATGATAGCTAACTAGATACAAAATTAGGAAGCTAACGTGCAACTGTGCTTGGAGCCATCCGTATAGATGCCGTTGAATCGTTGGCCAGCAGTTGATTTTCACGCCATTCTTCTTTACTATAGGAAAGAGGTATCGAATGGTCTTTCGAAATCTAGGTGTTGAGTAGCGAGGTCTGTGCATACGTTGCTGCCCATAACGACCTCAAAATATTTCATCGATTTAAATCTAAATATTGCTGTTATTTGTTGCAAAACGATGCTGCTGCGTTTGTGCACACATTCCGAGGGGCAAACGTCGACTCTGACCGTTTCCTTGTTGCGGCTAAATTTAGAGCTCGACTGTCCCACGAGAAGAAGCTGCGAACTGCCTAAAAGAAGAAATTCGACATTGGACGACTTAGCACACCTGGAGTAGCCAGAGTCTACACAGAGCGGATGTGCATTCACCACCCACAAGCGCCAACAATATGTGAAACCGATATCGTGACATAATCAAGGAGGTTGCCGAAACTACCGTAGATTACCAGCCACCCCAGAGAAAAAGCCCGTGGTATGATGATATATGTGCTTATCGGAAGAAGGTGACAGAAGACGCTCATTTAAAAACGCTGCAGCGCAAAGCAAGGGCAGCGAGGGAAAAGTATCGAGCGAAGATAAAGGAGGAGAAGAAGATACTGCGTAGAAATAAGAGGGCGTACGCAGTCTCCCAGCTCAAGGAAATCGAAGAGTTTCGTAATCGAAACAACAACCGGAGATTTTACAAGAAAGCGAAATAACTGGCTGCTGACTTTAAGCCCGGAACGCAGGCTCTTCGAAACAGCGACGGAAAGCTAGTCACCGAAGCGCAGGGAATAGTAGATGTATTTACGCAGCATTTAAAACAGCTGTTAAATGGGCATCATGTAGAGAGAGTGATAGGGCGTAGAGAAGTAGAGAACCCACGTCCTGTCAATGAGGAACAGATTTCACCACCCCGTATAGAAGAGGTTGGTTTAGCTATAAGAAAGCTAAAGAGCAATAAGGCCGCCGGCTCTTATGGTCTACCAGCGGAGCTATTCAAATACGGAGGTAATGTTTTGGTAGGGCGCATGTACCAAATCATCAACCAAGTATGAGTGGAAGAAAGCATGCCCGACGACTGGACTATCAGCTACATATGCCCCATCTTCAAAAAAGGCGAACATATGCCATGCAAGAACTACCGAGGCATATCCCTGCTTAATGTCGCATATAAGATCCCTTCCAACGTACTGTGTGAATGGCTGAAGTCGTTCTGCAACACACTAATCGGCACGTACCAGTGTGGCTTCCGGCCCGGCAGATCGGCAATACACCAAATTTTCACCCTGATGCATATCCTGGAAAATACCAACGAATTTCAAGTCCAAACTAACCATTTTTTCATTGGCTTTTGTAGCCACATATGATAGCATTCATCATCAATACATGGTTGCCACTGGACTGGAAAGTCAGGGAAAGTCAGGGAACGAACATTTGGTCAGGGAATGTCAGGGAAAGTCAAGGAATTTCGAAAACAGTCAGGGAAAATTCCCTCTGTGTGTATTTTTTTTATAATATTAAAAAAAAATATGTCGAGCTCTGAAGTCTGGAGCCTCTGGTGCAAAAATATTACTTTTCATGAATCCACCTTTTTTCTTATTTTGTGATCACATTTCGCAGATCTCGATATTTTTCGAGAGATACCTACGCACCATTTAACTAATCCACCATTTATACCTAATAGTGTGTGTACCTTGGAATTTTTTTTTAATTTGATTGATTGAGACGATTTTGGTTCCGAGAAAGTATAGCGCTTGCACGTAGTTGTATTAATTGCTAAACAGCTAATAGAGATGCCAAGTAGCATTGAAAAGCATATCAATGCTATTTTTCGATCCATGCGCTACGAAAAGTCTGAGATAATGCTTAAATGGAAAACGACATCTTCACGCTTTCCGAAAAAAAGACATGCAAACCTACATATAGGTAGGTACATCAAAAATCAAAATAGTCTGTTTCGATTGACTTTGTTTAGCGAAATTTGTTCCCTTTGTTAGGGGAAGATTTTGTATAGAATAGTTTTTATTTTAAGGCAATAACGGCAAAGCAAGATGCAAATTATGCAACAAATTTGAGTTAAGCAACATGGGCCAAAGGGCTTTGGTGTCGCATAAAAATAGAGCATCGCATAAGTCAAATTCTACAGCTTTGACGTCACAAAAAATTGATACTTTCTTCACTGCGTCTGACTCATTGGTCGCCTCTAGTAGTCAAAAAAAATCTCAAAAATACATCAGAAAATATTAACGCTCAAAATACACAAACCAAATATTTTACTTTCGACAAGACCGATTCCATTGTCGCCGAGATAAGGTGGTGTCTGTATATTATTTCCACCAGCGCGTCCTTGAACTTGTCTGTGGAAATTAGTGATCTTTTTCGATTGATGTTCCCAGACAGCAAAATTGTTGAAAATTTTAAGTTAGGAAGAACTAAGAGTTCCTACGTTATCAACCACAGTATCTCCGCATATTTCCATAACATTCTTTTGGATAAAGTAAACAAATGTGACGACTTTGTTATATGTTTTGACGAAGCACTGAACAAAATAGCTCAGAAAGGACAAATGGATTTAGTTGTCCGTTTTTTTTTTTGATGAGTCAAAAGGAATTGTTTGCAATAGGTACTTAGAAAGCGAGTTCATGGGATCTTCAAAGTCAGATGACATTTTAAAGCATTTTGACAATGGAATCCGATTTTTGAAAAAAGAGAAACTTCTTCAAGTAGGTATCTATGGATGGCCCAAACGTAAATTTATTTTTTTAAAAGAAATTATAACAACAGTGAAATGAAATTGATACGGATGGTACGCAGCTACTAGTATTTGGTGTGTTTGGTCTACATGTAATACATGGAGCCACGCAAACCGGACTTGCAAATGTTTCGTTGTTTGTTTTTATTACGTTTTCATAGACAGTCCTGCAAGAAGAAGCTTATTTACCTGCAAAACTGATTGTAGTCGATTTTCCCTGAAATATTGCGGTGTACGTTGGCTCGAAAACAAAATCTGTTTAGAGAGACGCCTGAACGTTTTTGATGAGTTGAATCACTTTTTTTCTATGACAAATTCAGATTTACCAAAAACAAGGCCAATCGAAAACGTAAAAAAATACTTCCAAGATAAATTGTTAGACTGCAAACTTGCATTTTTCCATACAATTACGTCTGATTGTGAACCATTTTTATCAAAATTTCGAGGCGAGAGACCATTGATATTTTACCTTTATGAAGATCTCCTCATAATGGTTAAAAACTTATTGATTCGCATCGTCAAAAAAAAGGATATCAGCGATTGCTCCATAGGATTTCAACTTTTGTCCATCGATCTTTCAAGTGACTCCAATCTTCTGGAAATAAAAAACGTTGACGTTGGCTTCAAAGCAACGAAAATCATCAATGCAATAAAACAAAAAGACAATTTTTCGGAAAAGGATATTTTAAAATTTAAACTGGATTGCCGCAAAATTATTATAAGCATAATATCAAAAATCGAAGAACGAAGCCCATTAAAATACGATTTGATTGTAATCGCGAGCAGTCTTAATCCTAGAAATCTTTTGCAAAACAACGGTCTCTGCAGTAAAAGATTCAAAAATTTGCTTCAAATTTTATATAATGTCAACCGATTGTTTGATACATGCGCGGAGAGGGCAAAACTGCAGTACATAAATGCATGTACAGATGCAAAGACAGCCCTAAAAAGAGGAGTACAAAAGCTTTATAATCAACGAATCTACTTGTAGAGTTGATGAATCTACTTTCAGCTTTTTGGCAAAAAGGAAACTTTCAAAGATCTTTAGCATGTTTCAAAAATGTGTTGCATTTTATCGCAAGGAAACGCCTCAGTTGACAGTGGCTTCTCAATTAACAAGACTCTTTTGGTCGAAAACCTCCTTGAGGAGTCACTAGTCGCTCAGAGAAGAGTCTTAGATGGCGTGAAAGAGTCTGGGGGAGTATCGAAAGGGGAAATAAATTCAAAATTAATATTTAATGTTCGATCCTCTCATAGCCGCTATACACAGCAGTTAGAAGAAAAACTTAAATTGAAAAAAAAGAAGATGGAGTTAACGTATTAAAAAGAAAAAGGGAGAAAGAAATAAAAAACTTCATAAGGAAAAAGCAAAAATTCGCATTCAATCCCAGGTTGAAGAAGAGAAAATAAATTATCAACTCTCATTTTTGAAAAAATAAGGTATGTCCTGTTCTCAACTGGTTGTTTCATTGATATTTTTTAAAAGGAATGTTAGAAGTATATAATTTTTCTGTTCTTTAAATATTTGGGACTAGTGTTTAAATGTGTCATTTTTGTTTCCTATATTTGTAAAATTTGGTCAGGGAAAACTTCAAAACTTGGTCAGGGGAAGTCAGGGATTTTTTTTAATAATAGTGGCAACCATGCAATAGCTCTATTTGGCGATGGCTGATTATGGGATCCCGGCAAAACTGATCCAGTTGTGACGCGTGACACTTGAAAACACGCGGTGTAATGTGCAGTTTGGAAGCAGCTCTTCCGAATTATTCCAAACTTGTACCGGAAGGTACCAACTTCAATAGATCCGTCCAGCTACTTGGGTATGCGGACGATATCGACATCATCGGCCGTTCCCAGGGTGCCGTGTAAGAGAGCGAAATTGTTTGGTCTTGAAGTAAATGCGGACAAGACCAAGTGCATGCTATCAACAAACAAACAAACATTTGTCTAACGCCTAGGACAAAACGTCACTGTTGATAGCAATAACTTCGAGATGGTTAAGGAGTTCATCTACCTGGGAGTAAACATCAACTCCACGAATGACACCTTAGTGGTGATCCGGCGGAGAATTACCTTGGGAAAGCGCTGCTACTTCGGTTAAGCGAAACAAATAAGTTCAAAACTCCTCACTTGAAGGACGAAATGTATGCTCTATCAAACCTTAATACTACAAGTCCTGCTTTATGGCGCCGAGTGGTGGACGATAAGTAGAAAATGGGAGCTAATATTGGGTTCTTTTGAAAGAAAAATACTCCGTCGGATATTTGGTCCTGTGTGCGAGGAGGGCGAATAGAGGAGGAGATACAACCGCGAACTCTATGAACTGTACCCAGATGTAGATGTAGTCCAAAAAGCTTAATCACGTCGACTATATTGGCTCGGCCACATTGAGCGAATGAAAAAAAGGCTCCAACCAAGATGATCTTCGACTCCCAGCCCCCAACCAAAGACCATACCACGTCGAGTTAATCGGTTCTCGTCAGATCACCGTAATTAAACGACGTTGGGCGCGGTTAGTACGTAGATGGGAGACCGTTTGAGAACAACCACGTGTCGTTGGCCAGTCCCATCTACAGAGTTGAGGTAGATAATATACGTGGTATCACAATGGACCTAAATTGGTCTAAATGTGTCGGCTTCTGCCGACAGCCACATAAACCTAACCTAACCTAACTCAGGCCCCTGGTTCGAGAAGGCAAGAAAGACCGAACCTTCGTTTTAAAGACCAAGCCATCGCGGAGCGCTTGGTCTGGAGAACCAGACGCAGCGTGCCCGGGATCGCAGAGGATAGAGGGCTATATGGTCACAGGCAGTGACCCTTCAGGGGTCGGGAGCCCGTTAAGTAAGTAAGCAACTCGATGTAAAACTTCGTCAAACGCAACTCTAAAGATTTTACTGATCCTTATACTGGGAAATTCCTCTACATATCTTTATTTAAACCCCACCTTGAATAGTGCGGTGTAATATACAAGCCGTATTCTGAAATTATTCTAAAATAATTGAAAGGTGCATAGAACCTTACATTTCAAGTTAAATAATAGTATTTACACTCCTATATCTAACGGGTGCGCCATATTTTATGTCGGTAGGTGAATATTGAATAACTTTTAAAAAAAAACCGAGTGGCCGCCTCTATTGACCAATGCAAAACGCGCTCTTTTTGCTGCGTTTTCCATCACTTTTTCGAGCCTCGGGCGGTATAGCGTTGGTTTCGGCACGAACATTTGCCTTGAGCTCGTCAATGGTCTGAGGCTTGCACTTTGTACATTTTGCTTTTCAAATAACCCCACATCTGTGGCGAATAGTGTTGTCAGCGATATTTTCTACGATATGCACTTTGAGTTAACACAACTGAACGACTATTTTCAATAAACAGCGTCACTATGGTTAAAATTGTACTAAATTGACGTTTCAAAAACATGTCTACTCAAGTAAATCGGTTGATAAATGTCACAAGTTATTTAATGTTTACATACCGACATAAAAGCTGGCGCACCCTGTATAATTAGATGTTGTTTAGTTAATCTGAACTCTCTTTAGTCGGCGTAAATATTTGTCTGCAAGTTTATAAGGGACTTGATTCATTCATTAACACAATGTTCTAAATTGCTACATATATGTTTAGTTTATGTATTTTCAATTTAACTCTGCGCTCTCGTCATCTTCGTAGGTATTTTCACTTTCATAAAGATCTTCTTCTAACCAATTTTCTCGAAATAAGCTCGTTGCATCAAAGAAACAAATTCAATAATGACTTCGTTCGATTTGTTCAGAAGTTAAAGCAGGTTCGTTTAAAAAAAAAAAAACATTAATTGTGTGCTTGAGTCAT
Source organism: Portevinia maculata (assembly GCA_949715645.1). Lineage (NCBI taxonomy): Eukaryota > Metazoa > Arthropoda > Insecta > Diptera > Syrphidae > Portevinia > Portevinia maculata. The sequence continues at coordinate 115,315,965 of OX454528.1, read as the reverse complement.
ACAATAATAAACCTTTCATTGAGTTAAAAGCAAACATATTTTTTTTAATTTCGCCCAAGGGCTGTCGAACTGTGAATACTCGTATGTAAATGCTTATTATTATAGCTCTTAATAAAAGGAGATTACACTATACATTGCTCGCTTGTTGCCAATTGACTTGTTAAAATTATAAGTCCTCAAACCATATTATTTGACGTCGTTTTCGAATACAGCATAAGCACAGCCTTTAGGCACGCATATACAAAAATAATAAATAAAAAAATCAATTTAATGGCACCATGGTCTGTAGTTCCTCCCCCCCAAACACACACCTCCTATACAACATTGAAATGGCATGTCCTATGAGCATTAATATAACGGAAGGCTTGTGTTTTTTTTTTAAGCATGAAGAGGTTTGTAGCGAAAAAGGAAGCATGTCAATGTCCTAAATGCCTTTGATGTGAAATTAATGTTTCTATACGCTGTCTAACCCAGTTTCAGGACTAATCGCGAAAATTCGTTTTTCCTCTTTCGTCGCAGGGCAGAGTTTCAAAAAGAGACTCAGGCAAAAAAAAATGATTTTATTGTTTTATATTTTCGTTGAACCGGAAGAGCGTGTGCAAGACGATTGGGGTCAACTAGGTGCCTTAAATTGAAATATAGGTAACGTGAATTTGGGAGGGAACACCACTTTAAGTCATTGACCGAGAAACCCCCTTATCATTATGCGCCATATGGATATTAAAAACATTTGAAGAATTCATATCGCTTAAATTTGCAAAGGGGCTTGAATAAGTGCTTTGTCATGACGCCTAATGAGAGATGCCTTTGAATTTAAAACCCTACAGTTACGAAAAGCTTTATGATCACTCAGATAAATCGTATATTATATAAGTTTCAAGGCGTCCCGTAAAATTTTGGAGCTACCAAGATAAAAATCCCTTCCTGGAAATGTGAGGTCTCTGCTTAGCCAGCAATTTCGAAATTTAACACCACTGTCAATCGTAAATAAACCTAACTTTTTAAGACCAATCGAGACACCATAAAGAACACACTCACAAAATTTCATCAAAATCCGTCGAGCCGTTCGTGAGTCTATAAGGGACACACACAAGTGAAAACAACGAAATAGAATGGAATAGATAAAAACAAACAAGTTTGAGACCTACTAGAACACAACAAGAGAATTATTTATGACTGTATCATTACATGAGTATGATAACTGAGACTTGGCCGCAAATGAATATATTAACAGCTGAGGTGTTTGACAAGTCTTATAATATTTTTTCCGCTTAAATGGTTCATCATTTGCTCATTATTAAAAGGTCAAGAAGTTGATCTTCCATGATTACCAAACGGAACACCTGTGTGTAGGTGTAAATGTCTGCGAAAACTCTGACGTCCGTGATCAAATTGTTTTTATTGAAAGTTATATTCCGACTCGTAGTGTTGCTTTAATTTATAATTTGCATATAATTATAGAACATCTAATTGATGGCTTATGTTTACTATCAATATTCATGTATTCTTGGAGATTTAATATAGGTGACATAAAATGGTCATAATGTGATGATGAAAAATGTTTATTACCTTATAATGTATCTGAATCTATGGTAGTTGATTAAATATTTTATTTAATACAGTAGTGCCGTAGCCTACCAACTTCAGCCTCAATATGGCCAATATTACAATCCGGAATTTAGTTTCATTTGGCTCAAATTTCATGTCCGTAGGCAATTAATCCACTATCTAGTGTTTTATTTACAGGAACCCCAATTTGGACAGACATTCAACTTATAATGAGTTGATTCCATCACAAGAATTGCGACCCTTCATCCTTGTACTGAAATCGTCATTGTGGGTGATTTCAATACACACAATTCACATTGGCTTCAACATTCTGGACAGACAACACCCGAAGGAAGGTATCTTGAGATTTTTGCTGAGGTAAACAATCTCACTCAGCTTGCAAACGAGCCAACACTAATACCGAACATAAGCAGTCAAACCGCCAACACACTGGACTTGTTTCTCACCTCTGACCCTGAAAAATACGATATAAACGTATAACCGCCTCTAGGTTCGTCAGACCATTTTGTCATATCAGCGAATTTCTCGTACTCCGGCCACATAGTTAAAGAACAAACTTTTAAAAGAACCGTATGGCAATACGAAAAAGCCAATTGGAAAAAACTAAACGATTTCTTAAAGAGTTTTATGCTGCTGCTAATATGATAACACACATGATTTTATTGGGTATGAAATGCTTTATCCCTAATCGGATAAAAAGTATTAAACCCAAGGTAAACGCGTGGTGTGGCTCGAGCTGCAAAGAGGCTATCAAGTTAAAAGAAGTAAGCTTTCGATCTTATAAGGCCAACCCATCTGAGAAAAACCGGAAAAAGTTCAAACGAGCCAGAAATTACTGCGATGCCCTTATTAATCGTGTAAAATTCTCCTACGACCAAAAGCTGAGGCAAAAAATACTACAAAGTCCCACGGGTAGAAAAAACTTTTGTTCAAAAACATGAAGAATTCAGTCTATTCATCTATCCCGACACTCATTTACAACGACATTGCAGCTGTTAGCTCTCTGGATAAAGCCAATCTGCTTGCTGCTCACTTTGCAGCTAGCTCAAAGCTCCCAGATTGTGTTTGTCTCCCCATCCAAAAGCATTGGACAGAGTTTGGAAGCTCTCTTGTCGAAAATGCGTACATTTGAAATCGATGATAATCTTCTTCAATGGATTAGAAATTGCCTTTCAATTCAAGTTGTTGTGGACGGTTTCAAGTCTGACCAAATAAATGCTGGTGTTCCCCAAGGCTCTGTTCTGTCCTCGACTCTCTTTCTCATTTTTATAAATGATCTCCTGTCTGTTACTTCTAATCCAATCCATTCCTTTGCTGATGACAGTACCCTCAGCTTCTCATATTCGTTTCTTGTGTCACGCCCCTCTTCTTCGGGTGTGGAACTGGAACGACAACGTATGTTAAGGATCTTAACAGCTTAACTCAATGGTTTACAACCAACTGAATGGAATTTAATGCTTCTAAAACGCAATGCTGTCTTCTTTCATTAAAGAAAAAACCCACACACACTGCCATTATCCATGAATTACACTTGCATCGCTAATACCGAAAGACTTTCCATTCTCGGTGTGTGTGTTAATGACAACCTTCGGTGGAATGATCACATATTCGATGTCGCCAATAACGCGTCGAAATGTCTAGGCTTCCATAAGCGATGTATAGGAAATATTTCACCCCTTCTGATCTGGCTACAATTTATAAGGCGTTTATCCGCCCGAAACTCGAGTACAACGCTCATATCTACTCTGGTGCACCAACAAATTATTTGGAGCTACTTGACTTATTGGCGACCGAGACATCACGAGATCGATTGACTCTCTTAGTTATCGTCGTAATGTCTCCTGTCTTTCGTTATTTCAAACGAAATAGCCTGTTACATTCCACCCCTAGAATATTTCAACCGCAACACCCGCCATGCAATGAATGCTCATCAGTTCACCCTCAAGCCTGTATTCGGACATACAGTGAAGTTTAAAGAATCTTTTCTCAGCCGTACAAAACGAATGTGGAATACTCTTCCAAGCTCTATTTATACCCTATTCTAAGGGTATATTAATTTTGACGCATAGTTTGTAACATACCTTAATATTGCCCGTAGACCCCTAAAAGTTACTATATTTATGATCAGCATCGATAGTAATGTCGATCTAGCCATGTCCGTCCGTCCGTCGGCAAAAATTAGGCCTTTAAACTGGACCTAGAGAGCTGAAATTTTAACCATGTACTCTCTAGGGTCCCGAAATAATCAAGTTTACGAATTTTTGAAATCCGCCCACAGACACGCCCACAAACTCAAAAAAAACAAAATTTTGGAAAAAATCGAATTTTGAGCTAGAAAGCTGAAATTTTTTATATATGATCTATGACCTAAAACTGCTCAGGATAAAAAAATTTCAAAATCCGCCCACTGAGACGCCCACAAATAAATAAAACAATTTCATTGAAATACCAAAATTTGAGCTAGGGAGCTGAAATTTATAATATATACTCTCTATGGGCCCTTTATGCTCATGTGTAAATATTTTCAAAATCCGCCCACTGACACACCCACAATTATTATTTTTTTTTTTTTGAAAATTCAAAGTTTGAGCTAGGGAGCTGAAATTTATAATATATACTCTCTAGGTTCCCTTTATGCTCATGTGTTAATTTTTTTTAAAATCCGCCTACTGACACGCCCACAATTAAATAAAACAATTTTATTGAAACATACAAGTTTGAGCTAGGGAGCGTTTTTAGGGTTCCGTAGCCAAATGGCAAAAAACGGAACCCTTATAGATTCGTCATGTCTGTCAGTCTGTCTGTCTGTCTGTTTGGGAATGTCACAGCCACTTTTCTCCGAAACTATAAGAGCTATACTGTTGAAACTTGGTAAGTAGATGTATTCTGTGAATCGCATTACATAAAAATAGAAAAAAAACATAGGGACGGGCTACAGTCCGCTTGGGCGAACTGTTGGATACCCTATTCTTATTCATATCCCTCATAAGTGGGCGTGACAAAAGTCTAAGTATGGTTGAATTGTTAAGAACGCTCTACATATTTTGTTATATAACATTTAAAGGATTTTATCAAAAAAAGACGCTCCCTAGCTCAAACTTGGGTGTTTCAATAAAATTGTTTTAAAAAGTTTTATACCAGGGGTATATGTGTTGTCACCACTCACGAATGAGTGTGAACTTATTTCCAATTCAAATGTTCCTTCAGATTTGAAGAATATATAAAATTGTTTTATTTAATTGTGGGCGTGTCAGTAGGCGGATTTAAAAAAAATTAACACATGAGCATAAAGGGAACCTAGAGAGTATATATTATAAATTTCAGCTCCCTAGCTCAAACTTTGGATTTTCCAAAAAATTGGTTTATTTATTTGTGGGCGTGTAAGTGGGCGGATTTTGAAAATTTTTTATCCCGAGCAGTTTTAGAAGTCATAGATCATATATAAAAAATTTCAGCTTTCTAGCTCAAAATTCGATTTTTTTCCAAAATTTTGTTTTTTTGAGTTTGTGGGCGTGTCTGTGGGCGGATTTCAAAAATTCGTAAACTTGATTATTTCGGGACCCTAGAGAGTATATGGTTAAAATTTCAGCTCTCTAGGTCCAGTTAAAAGGCCTAATTTTTGCCGACAGACGGACGGACATGGCTAGATCGACAATACTATCGATGCTGATCATAAATATATTTAGTAACTTTTAGGGGTCTACGGGCAATATTAAGGTATATTACAAACTATGCGTCAAAATTAATATACCCTTAGAATAGGGTATAAACAATAAATTTTGGGGGTTCCCCATACTTAGAACTGAAACTCAAAATATTTTTTTTCATCAAACCCATAAGTATACCCCACGTATGTATGGATAGGTCTTCAAAAATGATATTGAGGTTTCTAATATCATTTTTTTCTAAACTGAATAGTTTGCGCGAGAGACACTTTCAAAGCGGTAAAATGTTGCCCCCCCCCCCCTAACTTCTAAAATAAGGGAATGATAAAACTAAAAAAAAATATATGATGTACATTACCATGCAAACTTCCACCGAAAATTGGTTTGAGTGAGATCTAGTAAGTAGTTTTTTTGTAATACGTCATAAATCGTAAACCGCAATTATTTATCTTTCATTCAATCAACTCAAATATAAAAAAAAAACATTTAATTTCATTAACATAAACCTCATGCGTAAACCGTGAACCATTATGTTCTAATAATAAATCTGTAATAGGTGCCTAAGTAAATAATAATTATAATTCGCGCGGAACCCTTCATGGGCGAGTCCGACTCGCACTTGGCCGCTTTTTTCGATAAAATCCTTTAAATGTTATATAACAAAATATGTAGAGCGTTCTTAACAATTCAACCATACTTAGACTTTTGTCACGCCCACTTATGACAGGGTTGTAGACGTATAAAACTCGGAGTATTATACACACTTTTTTACGTGTATAAAAGTGTGTATTATACATCTCAAAAATTTAGCTGGTGTATAAAAGTGTATAAAAGCAACGAAAAGGTATAAAACTGGAAAGAAAAATGTAAAAAAATAAAAAAAAACATATTTTGATTTTTAATATATGTGTAGCTCTGATTTATTCGAGTCTTTTATTTTAAGTGAGTAAAAAATTAACATGAAGTGAAGATTTTGCAGAAAAAAGGGTACTTTACGGTTACGGTTAGGCATGCTGTATTTTCTGTTTTATTCTCTTGCTGAGAAAGGGAATATGCACAAATACATATAAACTTTTATACACTTTTATACAGTTTAATACATTTTTATACAACTTTGTACGTCTTTATACATTTTTATACGTTTTTTTACAGTAAAATGTAAAAAACTCGAGAAATCTGACATTTACGCAACCCTGCTTATGAGGGATAGGAATAACAATAGGGTATCCGACAGTTCGCCCAAGCGGACTGTAGCCCGTCCCTATGTTTTTCCTTCACATTATAACCTACAAACATTTAAAACCAACGTGCTTCGCCATCTCTCCTTTTCTTCTAATCCTAAATTTCCTTAACGACTGCGCTGTGTAGCTAAAACATGATAAGGGTACTAAAAAAATCCTTTTCGTGCGTGTACATTATAAAAGAAACTCAATGAATAGGCCTCTGTCAAACCTCTTCTGATTTAGCTCGATCAGGTTAGTTTTTTGCTGATTATTTTGAATTGGTATACAAAGCTGATTCAAATTTAAATCTGCTTGCTCACAGTCCTACAATTGCTAATGATGGTTAAGGGAGATTTAATCTTTCGCTTGAGGATGTGGCTGATGGTATTTCAATTTAAAAACCAAGTTTAAACACTGGTCCGGACATGATCCCTTCTTTTGTAACAAGCATCGTTGTTGTTACCGCTTCGGCTAATTTTCAATTTATCCTTATCGTCAGGTGTTCCATTGTTTCCATATTCATAAATCAGGGCATAACCATAAGGTTGAAAATTATCGGGGAATATCTAAGATATCAGCTCTTCCGAAGTTGTTTGAATTAATACAAGGTGGCGCAAAAGTTGTCACTCAATGTTCTTTATCTATGATTTCTTTTATGAAAGAAAAGCTCCTTGGTTCTGCTATTAAATCATGGTTATTGATGTCTTAAATTTGCTCCCATTTAGTCGAGAAAATGTTATTGGCTAAGAGGCCGCCGCCAGAATCGATGATCATTGGGGCCCGATTTATGGCATTTTCCATCACTCTTGCCAGAACTTCCGGCGATAGGTCCTCGTATTCTTGACGGATATTCTCTTTGAGGGCTTCAAGCGTCTGAGGCTTGTTGACATAGACTTGTGACTTCAAAAAACCCACAAAAAGAAGTATGGATCGGTTGAATCAGGCGATCTTGCCGGCCAGAGCAAATCGCTAAAACGAAATATTTAGGCGACCCCTAAATGCAGGCCTCAGAATTTCGGTTGCAGCTCGTGTAGTATGCGCCGTTGCTCCGTCCTATTTGGACCACATGTTCTCCAGTCCCAATACATCGAATTGAGTATGGAGAAATTCGTTGAGCATGGTTCTATAGCCCTCGCCGTCGACAGTAGTCGTTTGGCCCGCGACATTTTCTAAAAAATAAGGCCCGATGACGCCTCCAGCGTAAACAGCACACATCCACATTACATATCCACAGAGATGGAGCCTGTTCGCTCGTTCTGACTTTCGATGAAAATTTGTCTCCCTTGTGGTCAAGATTCAGGATGGCCTACACTCAGGTTAAACGCGCTTTGCGGTCTTGTCTGCACTTTGTAAGGGAACATCTTCAATTTGTTCACATAAATTCTCTGTAAAGATTGATGGCCAATTGCGTGGCACTTTGTCTGCTCGATACTCTGGGATCCTCTGCGATTCTCAGCACAACGGCTGCAATGGGGCCGGCAGCATCGCGTGTTGTCCCACGTTGTGGTGCCGAACAACCGGGAAATCTGCTCCGAAATTCATACTGCCCCAACACCACCCACGAATTATTCCGCAAAAATGCGAAATTATTCCGCGTTCTTGTCAATGCGGACATTTTGCAAAACTAACAGCATCTTCCGATGAGGTGATGACTTTTGCGCCACCTAGTAGTTAAACAAAAATTATATTTTTAGGTTAAGGAACTTGTATCTCCATGTCAACAAGGGTTTAAGACTGGTAAATAAACAACAATGAATTCCTTGAAATTAGGATTTCAAGTTGATGTCATTTACACTAAATTTGCTAAAGCTTTTGATACCATTAGCCATGAGTTATAACTACGTAAGCTTAAAGATTTTTCAAGATTTTGGTACTATGTGTTAAAACATTTATGAATGGAATTCGACTTCGTTCATATGTCCACCACGGGGACGTATGCAGCGGTCGATACGTTGAACCCAATTTTCGATGACTCGGCTGCACTTTTGGACCGATACAGCAGTTATTTCTCGTTCAATATTGGCTCTGAGCTCCACTAACGTCGCCGGCTTGTTTGCATATACCAATGGTTTAATGTAGCCCCATACAAAAAAGTCTAGAGGCGTTAAATCACACGATCTCGGCGGCCAATAGACGAGTCCGTTTCTCGAGATAACACGTTCACCGAACTGAGACTTTAATAACTCGATTGTTGCACCCGCTGTGTGGCATGTAGCACCGTCTTGTTGGAACCACATACCCCATAAATGTGGTCTGGGAGAAGCCTAATTCTTGAGAACGCCGTGAAATTGACTGATTTGGCTATTTTGCGACGGACGTCTCTACGGCGGCAATATTCTCCACACTTCGGGTAAAACGTAGTCCTATCTTTTTTTGTCCTTCATTAGTTTTATTGTTGCCCTTTTCAGTTTTTTTTTGGTTTTATTTGCGATTGGTCATTAACTAGCGGAACCCGTCCAACGTTGTTTCACTGGCACGGCAACATCTAGCAGCGAATATTCTGACTCCAATTTCTTCACAATGAATTGTTTGTCTACTGGGGCGAGAATTACGAGAATTAAAGTTGCGACCACCGACTCGGAATTTCGGTAGTAAATTTTAATTATTTGCAAACGTTGCTCCTTCGTGTATTTCACCATGATATTGATTTTACTAAATATCTTGTAATTGACAGTTCGGTAATCGGTTCAAGGGTGCGTTCGAACTGAAAGTTTGAAGTTGTCAAGTCGCTAATGAAATACCCTTTAGTTAAAATTTGTGATATTCAATCCAAATGGATCTATTGAATACTTCTGTTAGTTATATTCCATTGGTAATTTATTTTGTAAAATGTTAAATGTTTGCATATGGCTAAAAAATGTTTGCGATGGCAAAGACTTGGATAATACGAGTATATTGTGTAATGGTGCAATGGTAATTTGTTTTCACATCATTATGCGAAAAAGTGATTCAAATGTCGGTAGAAGGTTGACAGTCTGCCAAGCTAGTAGAGGAGATCACTTGGACGACATTCTTTTTCATTGTCATGAGAAGCTTCTCAAATTTTCCGTTCGGATTCGGCTTTAAATTGTAGGTCCCTTTCACTTTGCACAAGCAAATGTTTGGGGAAGCTAGGTTTTAGGCACTCGATGGGCCATTAATGCCTTATATTTATTTTATTTTGTTTAGACAAAAAAGAGCACATCTTGTCGAATATGAAGGCATTTCTTCAAGATGGAGTTATCGAAATTAGGTAGACGTACTAAAGATCTAGTAAATGCTTTTTGAACTTTTTCAATACGAAATTTTTGGACACCATACATCGGTTCCCATATTATTGATGCATATTCCGAATTTGGAAAAACAAGAAACATAAAACACATTTCAAAGCAAAGGGGTTTGAGAAATCTTTACAGTTTCTTTTAAGAAATCGAAGTAACGAATTGGTTTTAGCTTCAATATAATTTATATCAAACGAAAAACTAATTTTTAAGCCAAAAATAACTCGAAGATTTTTAACTTCAAATTGTCTACTTAAATTTACACCAGAGATGGTATACGTAAATAAAAAAGATGTTAATACAAGGTGGCGCAAAAGTCATCACCCAGTGGCGTTCACCAATCCGACTGAAAACTACATAGGATAGATGTCAAACGGCGTGGATCATTTAGAACATTGGCACACAGAATTGCCTAAGGCCACCCAAGGGCTGAAAACCCTATCGGAAGATGCTATAATTTTTGCAAATGGCGGCAAATGTCAATTTTACTTTGACATTTGTGAAGTAAACAGATGACAACTTTTGCGCCACCTTGTATAAAATAAGCAGACATGAATTGACATTTGCCAATAGTGATATTGTCTCTAAGGTGTTGAACACCATACAGTAACTTTTTTTGGTTTCATTGGCCTTTCAAACAATCCTCTAGGATTTTCTTCAGCCCAAATGCGACAGTTTTGTTTATTGACATAACCGCCAATTTCAAAATGAGACTCAGCGGTGAAGATAATTAACAATCAACAAATTGCCGAAGCAATGCGTGATCAGTTCTCTTTAACTATTGCGTTAACTGTATTTTGTAAGCCTGTACATGCAGGTCTTTGTGCGAAATGTTAAACAAAGTTGTTTGTTTGAGGTTTAATTGCTGTGAACGACGACGAATTGACGTCTTTAGCTCTTCAGTAACACTTCTGCTAACAGCTGCAGTCTTTCCACTCGAACGACCACTACGATGATAGGCTTTACTTCTCTGATCTGGATTCTGGACCCGAAAAAGTTTCTTCAAATTTATGAACGATAAGTTTAATAGCACGGTTTGACGGAGCATTTTCTCTACCGTATTTTGAATGAAATTTTCTTCAACTTCTGCAAAACTCACCATATTTAAAATAAGTTTTAATAATAAAAACACGTTGCTCAATAGTATGCCTTCCGATCCATTTTAGCTAACGGGAATGTATTTACTTCATATCTGAAAACTCTTCGGTGTAACCTAATGACTGTAAAAAACAGTGGCGACCAATTTAAAATGATACGACGAATTTGAACACCCTTTATATAATGTTCTTTCGTATCGTGTTAAATGTCCTGAAATACTTGAATTGTTCAACAGCTCTTTACGAGGTAGTGCGTACGATAGAAAAATCCTTACACTACAAAGAATACACCTTGGCTACCTTCCTAGACATAGAAGGAGCCTTCAACAATGTACACACTGAAGCAATTCTAGAGTCCCTGAGGGAGCTGGGAATAGCAATCCATCTAAGTCAATGGATTGTTTCCATGCTCAGCACTAGAATCATTCAAGCAGCTTTAGGAAATAGCAATATAACCAAATATGCCAGGAGGGGAACACCTCAAGGAGGAGTCATCTCACCCCTACTCTGGCTCCTAGTAATGAACAAAATCCTCATAAGTTTAGACAGAGTAGGAATCAAAGTAGTCGGGTATGCGGACGATATGGTGATATTGGTGTCAGGAATGTTTCCCTCCGTGATTAGTGAAATCATGGAGAATGCTCTAAGCAAAGTTAGCACTTGGGCAAAAAAGTGCGGTCTGGGAGTCAACCCGGGGAAAACTCTGCTGATGCTCTTCACCACCAAAACCAACATACCTGACTTTACGCTTCCTCGCCTAAACGGCACACCCCTACTCCTTTCAAACAGTGCCAGGTATTTAGGAGTTATCCTAGATCCTAAACTCAACTGGAAAATAAACATAGAACAACGGGTAAAGAAGGCATGTATAGCCTTCTATGCCTGCAGCAGAACCTTCGGAAAAAAGTGGGGCCTGCAACCAAAATTGACCCTGTGGATGTACACAGCCGTGGTACGACCAATCCTCACGTATGGGTCAATAGTATGGTGGCCGGCTCTAAAGAAAAATTACAATATTACCAAACTTAATAAGGTACAAAGAACGGCATGCATAGGAACAACGGGAGCTCTACGGTCAACACCGTCAGACGGACTCACAGTCTTACTGCATCTTTTACCTCTTGATCTACATATAACAAACATCACAGCACACAGCGCGATCAGACTCAGAGAGTCTGGCTGCGGGACTGCAAAACCCTACGGCCACAGTACTATTCTAGACTCTCTACCTAGAAAACTAGTTCCGCCTTCAACAGACTACATCATTCCCAGAATGTCTTTTACAAAACATTTCGTCGTTCAAATCCCTACTAGATCGGAATGGCAAAATGGAGAAGTGACAAGGGATTTCGATCAAACAATCTACACCGACGGTTCAAAAATGGACTGCGGCGTGGGTGCGGGAGTTTTTTCGGAATCCTTAAACATCGCAAAATCATACAGACTTCCGGATACTGCAAGCGTCTTCCAGGCGGAGCTACTGGCTATCCGTGAAGTCTGTCGCCAGATCAAACTTCACTCAAATATAACACCGAGGCAAAGGATCGCCATACTTATTGACAGCCAGGCTGCCATTAAAGCGATCGCTTCGGTCACTATATCCTCTAAGTTAGTACTAGAATGCCGTAATGAGCTGGCCCTGCTTGATAAGTTCAAGGTTACACTGATCTGGGTTCCAGGGCACAGTAACGTTTATGGAAACGAACATGCCGACGAACTGGCCAGGCAAGGCTCAGTTCTCCACTGCTCTCTGGCAGAACTAGTCCACATTCCGCTCGGAGCAGTTAAGGCAAACATCACCGCAGTATACCTTAAGAAAGCCAACCTCAGATGGAGCAGGCTGACTGCATGCGTCATATCCAGAAAAACGTGGCCAAACTACAACAAGGCAAAAACAATCGACCTTCTAGGTAGAACCCGAAAAGACATCGCAAGACTTACAGCGATCTTTACGGGACACTGGCCTATAGGTGACCATGCGGCCAAGCTGGGCATCCCATACAATACACACTGCCGCAGTTGCAAAGTGACAACTGAAAAAGAAACCCTAATTCACTTTTTATGTACCTGTCCGGCTTTAGCTAGGACCAGACTACGTACATTGGGAAGCCCTTTCTTCAATACACTTGAGGAAGTCTCCGAGAAAAGTATCAAGGAACTGATAACTTTCCTGAACTCCGCAGGTTGGATTTAGCCTCCCCCACCAATCGATAATACCCAGGTTTACGTGAGTTTGTGGTAACAAAACGGCACTCAGTGCTAATTGGGTTTGTCTTATCAAACCGCCACACCTACCTACCTACCTACCCTACCTCAACATTTATGCACCAGTAAGATTGATTCGATAATTAGCCAATTTAAAATGTTCTTCTTCTTCTATCTATAATATTGATTTAAGTCTTAATAGGCGTAGTATTAAAATGTTCTTTAGAAAATGTTATGTTAGAAAATGTTATGTTAAGATATGAATTCTTATATCTGTTGAATGAAGCTCGATAGATAAATTAACAAGAATAAATGAACAAAAAATTAAACGCCGATTTCAAACGGCAATTTTTGAGAAGCTTCTCATGCCAATAAATACTCTTGAATGGTTAAAACTTTAGGGGTTTTTTTTTTGTCGGGGTGTGTGAGACTTTCTGCACTGGAGCACTCAGACTCAATACTGGTCCATTGTACTACCAGGCAGACACACCACATTTTACTGTGGGAATTTACTCGTTTTTCTAAGAAAAACGAGAAGGCGCTTCAATGATAAGGAGCTTAGGTTCACAGCACTCACCAAACCATATCCGCACCAAATACCTGCCACTTGATACGAGCAAAAGTAGGACAATCACAGAGGAAATGTTCCGCAGTGTCGTCGCTTTCTCCACAGGCTTCGCAGTTGGTGGTGTCGCTTAGGCGTAGCACCTTAAGGTGTTTGGCAAAAGCGTAGTGTCCCGTAAGAACGCCAGTAGTCTGTCTGCAGTCTTTTCTGTTGAGAGACAACAAGAATGACGCGGATTTCCCACAGACGTCGGGGAGCATTTGTTTAGTCTGTCTCCACCCTGGAGAGTCATGCCAACGGCGATTGTGTTCATAGGACACCCAACCGTCAATGGAAGCCCTGACCGAGGACGCAGGCAGACAGATCGCTGGTTCAGGTCCTGAGAAGTCCCCCTCTGAGCCTTGCCTAGCAAGTTCATCGGAGATCTCATTTCCCGTGATCCCGTTATGACCCGGGACCCAGACAAGTTTAAGTGAATTCAGCCTTCCGACCGAATTCAGAGATATCTTGCATTCACGTACTATTTTGGAGGTAGTTAAGGGTTTGAGTAAGGCCTTAAGCGCAGCCTGACTGTCGCTACAGACGCAGATACTTCGCCCCCTCCACCTGTTCCTCGTAACATAGTCCATGGCCATTAGGATAGCATAAGTCTCTGTTTTGAAGACTGACGCATATTTGCTTAACGGAAAGAAAAGTCTAACGTTATCGCTCTTCACGAAGACACCAGCACCAGATCCTTGATCGGTTTTGGAGCCATCCGTGAAGATTCGACTGCATTCCCTTCCAGGTTCAGAGTCCGGTCAGAGCCAGTCCTGGACGCGAGGAAAGTCGACCTCGTAGTTGCGCTTTAGCCGAAGTTCCGATGTCATCGCATCAGACGGCATGTCCATAAGACAGGAGTCGACGGACAACCATTGCGCAAGTTCATCAAAACTCTAGTGCGAGTTATACCAAAAGCCACCTCTGAGACGTGAGATAGCCTTGATTGTACAGCCCATGATGTAAACATCAAGGGGCGGAAGGTTCAATAGTGCATCTAGGCCGGAGCCAGGCGTGCTGGGGAAGGCCCCCGTGCAGCCGAGACATACCTGCCTTTGGAGTTTGGCAAAAGCACCAGTGACGTATTTACGTGAAAGCTTATTCCACCAAACAACCGATGCGTATGCTATAAATGGTCTTATCATAGCCGTATAAAACCATAGGACTCTTTTCGGTGATAAGCCCCATGTCTTGCCGAAAATGCCTTTGCACTGCCAGAAAACAGACAGCGCCTTGGCAGTCTTCAGCTCAACATGTTTGGACCAAAGAAGTTTGCTATCCAGGATGACTCCCAGATACTTTGCTTCATTGGAGAGTTGGATTGTGACGCCTTTTAGCACTGGCTGAGTCAACCCGACCAGCTTCCTCATTCTCGTAAAGAGAAGAACCTCAGTTTTAAGAGGATTGACCGAGAGCCCATTCCTAGTGCACCATTCGTCGATCACGTCAAGGGCCGCCTGCGCCTTGGCGCATACAGTCGCTAGGCATGATCCAACAGAAAGCACGGCAACATCATCCGCGTACGCCTGAGCGTAAATATTAGAACTGTTGAGTGCGTTCAACAGAGAGTCGACCTGCATACACCACAGCAGTGGAGACAGGACGCCGCCTTGCGGGCAGCCTCTGTTTACCCCCGCCATAACATAGCGGCCACAATCCGCATCCGCAACCAACGTTCTATTCATTAGCATTGCTTCAATCCACAACACCAATGGTTCGTCTACGCCGTGTTGTCTGGCGGAGCTGCACATGCTATCAAAAGTCGCACTGTCAAAAGCACCCTCAATATCCATGAAAATGCCCATCGCGTATTCTTTTCTATCAAGCGCGCCCTCAATTCTACCAACTAGATTTTGGAGCGCAGTCTCGCAGGATTTTCCGCGTTGATAGGCATGTTGCATATGAGATAGGAAGTGCAATCGCAAAGCAGTTTTGCGCACGTGAAGCTCGATCAGCCTTTCCAAGCTTTTCAGCAAGAAGGAAGTCAGACTGATTGGTCTGAAGCTCTTGGCGAGCGAGTAGTCACTTCTGCCAATTTTTGGTATAAATGCCACTCTAACTGTACGCCAGGGTGTTGGAATGTATGCCAGTGCTAGGACAGCGGTGAAGATTTTCTTCATAGTCGGTAGCAACTGGTTTGTACACTGTTGCAGCATGGCTGGGTATATTCCGTCCGTACCAGGCGACTTGAAGCCGTCAAAAGACGCAAATGCGTATTTAATGGCCTCGTCCGTCACCACGGCCTTCGCAATATACCAGCTACGCCGAGTTGTTTGTCTTGGCTCACTCATAGTCTCGGTAATCGGGGCTGGTTGTGAACCAATTGTAATCTGGTTACCCGGAAAGTGAGACTCCAGCAAAGAGTTTCCGCTTTCGTCTCAGTAAAGGTGCCATCAAGTTTTCTAAGTTAGTCCAGTTTGGCTGGTTTGCCCTTTTTCAGAACTTTAACCAACCTACTAGTTTCACCCAGTGTTTCAATCTTTTCGCAGAAATTCCTATAAGTAGCACTTTTCGATACCCGAATTAGCCTCTTATATTCCTTCTGCTTCGATCGGTAGAGATTCTAGTCTGTCTCCAAATCAGTCTTGACTGACCTATTTAGAAGCTTTCTAGCTTCCCTTCGGATTCTTTGCAGTTCCGAGCTCCACCAGGGAACCGGCGTTCTGCCAGTGGGTTTACTTACTGGGCACGTCAGTTCGAAACAGCTAGTAATGGCACTATTCAGGTTTTGAACAGCATCCTCTACCTTTTGTCTCGTCCTGAGTTTGGTTGGAGTTTTGAGAGTTTTTCCCATTTCCTCCCTGAAGCGTATCCAGTTGGTTTTTCTTGGATTCCTCCTCTCCTGCAAAGTTATGGCTTCGCATTCGATTTGGAATTCGATATATCTATGATCTGAGAGGGATGCCTCCGGAGGGACCCCCCAGTTGGTAATCGCCTTAAAGTATCTATTTGATAAAGTCAGGTCGATCACCTCCTATCTTCTTGACTTCACAAAAGTTGGTTGCGAGCCAACATTGTTGATAGTAAGATCAGATGATAGAATGAAATCCAGGAGATGGTTTCCTCGCATGTTGCATTTGCTACTGCCGCAAACAGTGTTTTGAGCGTTGGCATCGCAGCATATAACTAGGCCCATCTGCCTGGTGTCGCAATAGTCTATGAGTTCAGCAATTGTACTTGGTGGTGGAGGCACTACTGAATCATAGGGGAGATAAGCTGACGCCACGACGAAGGCCGTCCAATCTCCATTCGTTTCGTAGCTAATGGCTGCAGCTGCAGCAACCAAATCTTGGCCACAAAATTGTCCAAGCTTAGTCACTGAGAGAAGGTTCGACACAGCAAGACAAGCCCTTGGTCGCTCGGACCGCTCGTCACAGAGTATCGTGGTGCCACGGACACCTCCAAGGCCACAGATGCGATCGAACGAGAGTAGATCCTTCCTTATCATCCTTGTTTCTACTCTCCCTGTGGGAATGAACAGTCCAATCGCTAGTATCAAGCCCCAGGATTCTGGGTGTGTAGGTGCGCTAGCACATCCGCCGTCTTCAAGTTTCCCTGGGATCCAGCAGATGGCGCGCGTTTTTTTGGGGGGTCTGAAAACCTCAAAAGTTGCGGTTCCCAGAGGGAACTTAAGGTGTTACTGGGCCCTGGTGTGATTTCAACTTGAGACAGTAATCCAACGCACTAACCACTGAGCCACTCATGTAGGCAATATTTACTTAAGCAAATTAGCTTGTCCCTACCTTTTTTTTTAATTTAATGCTTTGACCAATCTTAAAAAGGCGCCATGTGATACATTCAAATTGAGTGAATTAATATTATCCTCTGGGTGTATTTTGTCGTTCCAAAGAGGAAGGGGATACAAAAAACGTGTACTCCCTTGATACTCCTTAAAATGAATTCTCCCTAAAGGAGAACCGCGCCCGACGTGTTTGCTTTGCATCGGTCTCGTACGAATTGTAGATTAGTTTGAATACTGCATGCGAGAAACCGAAACAAAACCATTTTGGAACTTACTTAGGGTTCAGCTACATTTGAATTGTCTAATATTTTAAACTTTGACATAAATCAGCTAACCATCGCGTGTTAACGGCATTTTAATTTTATTTCAAACAGGGTCGACCTAACTTTCGAGATTTTCTCCATCTTAAGTAGCATACCACCCTACTTAATCCAAGTTACTGCACAATAACATAGAAAGTCTAGAAACTGCATTCATCTTGATAGTAGCAGTGCATTGCGGACCTTTATCACCACTCTGACACCTTTCACTTTCTTCTTAAGTAAGTCATCATCACTCAGTTGCATCTCATTCGCTTTTCAAAATGCAACTTCAACTACAAGTGAATTGATTCACCATGCCTATGCTACAGAGAGAGCGAGAGTCAACGGCATATTGTAAACTTGTAATACTTCATTAAGCATTTGTTGTGAATTGAGGATGCCCTAATTTGTGACGTTTTATTGGCATCTTTATGCACACCACAAATTAGCAATGCCAAAATGGCTGTTGTTAGTTTTTGTTCAAATCAAATTCAAAGAGTGACCAATTAGTATGTTATGCGTTTCCTTTCCATTTCCATATACAAATGTCAAAAAGCAAAGTTCGATAACTTTAATGTCAAATACATGTTACCGAGTATAAAGCAATTCAAAAGAATTATGCAAAGGACTATTGTTTTTTTTTTTTATTTGAGGAACTTTTATTGTCCAATCTCTGAAGAGGATTTCTTTAATCTTTTCTATGTTTTGAGTTTATGAGGTCGAGAACAACAATCAACAATTTAAATAATGAAATTTTGTTTCCGTCAAAGTTTAGCACTCGTCTGGTATAGTTCCTCGTGTGTAGTACTTTGACACTTTGTCAATAGAATAAGTTTTTCTTTTTTATTATCTACGTGTGCATTTTTGATCCTTTCTAAGGGGAATTCAAGAAACTTTCGAGTGGATATTTATGAGAAAAGTTTTCTTCTTTTTATTTTTTGGTATGGAGAAAGCTGTAGGAAAAGCTATTACTTTCATGAGAAATGTTGAAATGCTTGTTTTTAGAATTTTTCGAAAGTTTTACAACAATTAGATGCGGTGTCGGGTTCGGCATGAAGGAGACAAGTTTTTCAGATTTCATCAAATCCACAGAAATTAATTCTGTTTTTCATTGCAGAAGAATGCAGGTTTAGCGTCATTATGCGCGACACTTCTCAATAAATGAAAATTGCCGTCGACTTAACAATTAAATTCACAAAGTGGTACTTCAAGCAATAAAGAATTGGTATTCTTAAAAGTGATGCATCCGCAAAATAATTTTGAAAAAATTTCGAATGTAATAAAATTCCCGATGGCTGTCCCCTGGAATTGCTCTTACTTCAGAGTTTACTGCCATTTCGTCGCGACGTATCCATAAATACTTTGGCTTTTCCCTCTCAGTTATTTTGGTTTCACTGGTTCTTTGTCCACAAAATCAGGCGACTGCGAAGGATATGTCACATAAAAATGCAAATCGCTTTTATTGCTCTCCTTTCTTCCGTCTTCACAATCATTTTATTTGCTTGGCGGATGTCAGAATGTTGCAACAAACTTACTTATGTCAAGTCCTCTTGATTGGAATATATCAATACGGTAATCCAGACAAATTGCTATTTGGATTTTACCGAAAAATACATTTGTTGTTGGTGAAGTTTTCGTTCGAAACAATATACTTAAATAGATTTCGGCTAAGCACCACTTAGTTCCAGCATTGTTCAGAGGAAACCTTAATTAAAATATACATATTCGCTCGCCGAATTCATTTTAGAGTTCCGGAAGTATGGGAATTTATTACCGCGCGCCGTCCACCGTGTGCTTTAAAAAAAACAGGGTGGGGGTCACTATTTTAGGACACGAAACACGAACAACGATTATCCAGCCGAAAAGGACGTACCTAGGCAATCCCAGCAAAAGGTGGAAAGAGCAAGTTTGACGGACTTATTTGGTTTCAAGCAAAAGTGTCCGCTTTTTTAATTTAGGTCTGCGGGTGAATGGCTGTGTTTTTTGGGTGTAGTGTTACGTTTTTTTAGGGGAGAACCAGAATAATAAAACAATAAAAAAAACTAATTAAATTGAGCTTTAGTGTTAGATAATTTAATTTGTTTAATTGTTACCGAGAAAAATGTACGTACATTATAGCTGGCTGTCCGCTTAAAATGCAGCACACACTGGATCAATACGAATATTGGCCACTCTATCATTCTGGACTCACTTGGGTCCTTAGCAAGGAACATCGACTACACTATACCCCAACTACAGTTCGAGAAGAATTTCCAAATCACTATCCTCACCAGATCATTCTGGGATCAAAAACTGGTAATGGGGTAGGTGGGGGTGTTTTCTCATAAAGACTAAATATCAGTCTCTCTTTCCGTCTTCCTGATCATTGTAGCGTGTTCCAGGCGGAAATCATGGCGATTAAGGAAGTTTTGTTGTGGCTGAACAAAAATGTGATATCCACTAAGGACAACCGTTTATTCTCGGACAGTCAAGCGGCGCTAAAGTCCCTCTACTCTGTCTCTTAAAACCCCATCGTAGCCATAGACTGCCGTTGATCTCTTGAGGAGATGGCAGAGCAGTTCAATATTCACCTCTTTTGGGTGCCGGGGCACAGAGACATCCCAGGGAATTGTACGGCAGATGAACTCGCCAAAAATGGAACCGCATTACCTCTTCTACCTGAGAAAGGTTTTCTAGGTATGCCTATCGGTACGTGTAAACTTATGTTCAAGCTATCCGCAGTCAAGAGTAAAAATCTCATGTGGACAGATAGTGATACGTGTCTAGCGACTAAGCATATCTGGCCACAGCTGGATCTGCGACGCTCTTTGGGTTTGACTCACTGAACCGACTGCATATTGGCTCTGCTATAGGTGTCATCACAGGACACTGTCTAATAGGCAAGCACGCAAGCCGTGGCGTCTATGCAAATGACTTCACTTCGCACTCTCTCATAAAAGAAATCTCTATCTAGGAGCCCTTTTCCTTAATGAACTCAGTGACTTAGCTAACACAGATGTTAGAAGTCTATCGCGCTTCGTTAGAAACTCCAAATGATTTTAGCGAGTAGTGGTCGAAACTCCCGATCTATGTGGCATCACAACGGACCTCATTGGTCTAAGTGTATTGGCTTTCAGCTAACAGCCACCTTAACCTAACCTAAACTACCCGGACTCGGTATAGTGAACTAGGAATGTTACCGAGGTGGTTTTATCGGAACCGCAGTCAGAGTCGGAAGTTTCTTATCCACCTGCACGAAGTCGGAGGCAGAGGTCGCAGAATTAAGTTAGAAAATCATAAACTTTGAATAAATGAGATTCTATTAGAAGAACAAGATGATTTTTTAGCAATTTTTGAATATAATTCGCCAGATTAAAAAAATGGAGGCCGACCGGCTCAGTTGGTATAGTCATATTCAAAGGAAAGATCCTGCGAACCCCGTCAAAAAGGCAATATCAATCAGCTTTCCCATACGAAGCGAAAGATAGGCAGGCCTTAAAACTTTTGGATCAAACAAATACAGCAGTGTCGGGTTAATTCGATTTCGTGAGGCCTTCCGTTATTTTTTAAGGTCGAACCGGCGAACCCCACAGGCGGACCAGTAGGGATGTGGAGTGTCAGGGTTTTGATCGCCTCAGTCCAGATGCATGCATTTCGATGCAATGAAAAAAAAAAGGTGTTTTGCTGTTTTTTTTTCCTTTTTAAAAGCTTAAGATTAACAAAAAAAATAAGCTTTTATTAAAAAACATAAACTTTTGCCGTAAATGGCCGGTTGTGCAAAAAAGCGAAATATGGCACTTCGTTCAATCAAAAGAAATAAATAACAATAATGAACAAATAGCTTTAAATGCGGAAAATGGGTATAAGTGGAATGAGGCAAAGCAATTTCCATCCTTGTTGAGGCATAGATTGACTGCATTTCTTGCACATAAAGAAAGACCTATATGGACAATGATTCCGGAATGCGGTCAGTTGAATCCAAGCGGAAATTTGTGACTATTAGTGACTATTGTTTTTGACGAAACTGGAGTCTAAGGTTGGGGGGCTTTACTTGTCATTTGGCGTTTTGGATCGTTCGAATATAAAGCAAGACGTCCCCTTTTAAGACTCTGTCTACTCTTGTTTAAGTGTTCTGCTACTGCCAGCTTCAAATCAAAAAGAGGCACCTATATGTCAGTCGCCCGCCGCCGCAAGATCCATGCATTGACCTCGCATAAATCAAAAAAAAATCTAAGATAACACTTTTTTGATCATATTTCAGTTTGACACAGACCGAGCATAAAATCCAAAAGGTCGACACCCCCGATATTAAAGGTGTCCCAAAATGTACACAGTATTTTAATTAAAACAGATAAAGCCGATCAATTTGCAGCTAGCTCAACAGTCCCAGATTGTGCTTTATATCCCCCTGTACTCAAGCGCGTAGAATATTCCACGGACGAATCCCCTTTTGCACTCGTACCGTGGCTAGAGTACTGCGAGATCTTGCAATACACAAATCCGCTAGTCCAGATGGTATTTCCCCTATCGTCCTGAAGAGATGTTCTTCTACGCTGGCAAAAACACTGCGTTAAGCTTTCCTATCTGTCCTTTTCTTTGGGGCTCCTTTCGAGAAGATGGAAAACAACATTTGTCCAGCCTGTACGAAAAAAAGGCGAATCCTCTTCTCCCTCCTCCTACCGTCCAATTGTACTTATGTCCCTATTTTCTGAGATCATTGAAACGCTGATCAACCGCCAGCTAATGAAATATCTTGAATCCCGAATACTTCTCAAGGACCGGCAGTACGGTTTTCGCAGCAAAAGGTCCACTAGTGATTTGATGGCATATCTAATCGAAAAGTGGAACCAATCTCTTCACCAAGGTCGTGAAAGATCGTTGCGCTTAATATTTCAAAGGCATTCTATAGAGTTTGGCATCAAGCTCTCTTGTCGAAAATGCGTACATTTGGAATTGATGATACCTTTGTTCAATGGATTAGAAATTACCTTTCGGACCGTTCAATTTCAGTTGTTTTGGACTCATTTATAAATGATCTCCTCTCTGTTACTTCTAATCCAATCCATTCCTTTGCCGATGACAGTACCCCCGCTTCTCATATTCGTTTCTTGGTTCACTCCCCTCTTCTTCGGGTGTCATTGAATTCCGATCTCGACAGCATAACTCAGTGGGGTGTAACTAATAGAGTGGAATTTAATGCTTCCAAAACGCAATACTGTCTTCTGTCATTTAAGCAATACCCTAATACCATGCCATTGTCCATGAATGGCACTTGCATCGTTGAAACCGAACGGCTTTCCATTCTCGGTATGTGTATTAATGACAACTTACGTTGGAATGACCACATATTCGATGTCGCCAAGAAAGCTGCGAAATGCCTAGGCTTCCTTAAGCTTTGCAAGAAATATTTTACTCCCTCTGATCTAGCTAGTATTTATAAGGCGTGTATCCAAGGCCCAAAACTTGAGTACAATACGCATATCTTGTCTGGTGCACCAATTACTTATTTGGAGTTTTCAAAAACGCGCGATAAAACTCTTTGGTGACTGTAACATCTCGAGATCGCTTGACTCTCTTAGTCATCGTCGCAATGTCTCCTGTCTCTCGTTATTTGATCGATATATCCACCATAAGTGCTCAAATGAAATAGCCAGTTGCATTCCACCCCTCGTAGATTTCAACCGCACAGCGGGTAGTGCAAGGAATGTGCCTCAGTTTGCCCTTAAGCCTGTATTCGGTCGTACAGTGAAATACATGGAATCTTTCCTTAGCCAAACAACACGAATGTGGGATGCTTTCCCCGCTCCATTTTTCCTCGACATTATAATTTACAAACAACCAACGTGCATCGGCATCTCTCACTATCTTCTAACCCTAATTTCCTTAACGCCCGCGCTGTGTAGCTATTCCATTAGAAGGGTATCCATAAATCCCTTTAGTGCGAGTACATTATAAAAAAAAATCAATCTAGGCAGTTCCATGCGGCACCAATTTGAGGCTTTGTAAATTCAAGATAGAAAGCTTGGGAATACATACTCCTTAGGCGCCCAAAAAGTACAAGTTTAAAATTTTTTTAAATCCGCCCACCTCAAAACAAAAATGGCACCCCACTTTAGGGAAAGGAATATGGACAGGACATGGTATCAAACAGTCTACCCTTGCGGGTTTAGCTTTTGCATAATGTCAGCAACTATTAAGTATCAGAAGTGGCTGTATAACAGATACAACTATTGCGATATAAATGCAGTTGAACTCTGCGATTTCCAACGTCATGACCATTTTGGAGTTTGAAGAACTGACAATCAAG
The DNA here is from genome assembly GCA_949715645.1 of Portevinia maculata. Lineage (NCBI taxonomy): Eukaryota > Metazoa > Arthropoda > Insecta > Diptera > Syrphidae > Portevinia > Portevinia maculata. The sequence goes on along the minus strand of OX454528.1, from coordinate 115,292,012 downwards.
TTGAGTTGCAAGGTATCAATAATTCCCTCCATTTGAGGACGATGTACACAAATCAATCGATTATTGAACCCAAGACTGTAAATATCACGCAAATTTAAATTGCATGCCTCACTAAAAAAAATCAAAAATTTACTAACCCCACCTCCACGGTCGCTGCATATTTAACTGCCTTGCACGTGATTTCATTATGCATGCATGTTATCACATTTCACATCACCTAACCACTCGGTGAATTAAATTCACGAACACGATCAACGGAATATTCTATAGAATGTCAACGAATATCTCGCGTTTTTTTTTTGTATTGTTTTTGTTTATAGTTTCACATTCAAAACGATATAAAGATAAGTCCACGATAAAAACAATATGAGGTAGGTACGTGCCTCTCTTTGTTGCTCTGGGAAATTCCCCCATCGACAATCAAAATCAATCTCTAGCTGACACTAAAAAAATCTCACCGCTCACTAATGAGAAAGTATCTTAGTCTATGCAATGTGTTTTGTATTTTTTTTTTTTTTGCTCATCGCTACTTCGGTACCTCAACATCGAGCGGCGAACATTTAGTCAATTCGAGTATCGCTACAAGTGCAGACGCAAAGACTTACATACTAACAATCGATCTGTACCTGCGCAAGCGCAGATTTTTTTATTATTTCTTTGCCTCCTCCGTATCTAATGGATTCAACAGGCTGACTTATTTTCATAGTAAAAACAAATAAACAAAACAATCTGTGTACGCTAAATGATCCAATAAAATTGATCGCGGTATTTGCACGACCACTTCCAATTTGTCATCGTGTCGTTCTTCAATTCAAATATTTTCTTCATTATTTCCGCAATACCGTAGAATAAACTGTTGCGGTTCAATTGAAAATGAATCTCCTTCCATGAACTTGATTCTGTTACTGATCGTCAACAACAACAGCCAAATGTGCGCGATCGTAATCAACATAAACAAATAACCACAAAACAAAAAATCTATATCCAAAGAATATATACTTATATATTAGCACAAAGTGTAGGTATATCTAGATACAACATTTTGGCTTTTTATTTTATAATTATTGTTTTTGTATATCGCTTCTCTTCATGAAAAGGGGTGTTTCTGTGTAGAGGACGAACACCACAACGACGACAGAAGCGGGTGTAAATGATCAATGTATTTTTTTTTTTATTATAGTTGTCATTCGGTTTTAGTTGGTCTACGATCGTTTTGATTGACGCACGCGTGAAAAAATATTCTTGGTAAAAATCAAAATTTTCATAAATTGATAACCAAATGCATCAAGTGAAGTGATCTTCCTAAAAAAAAAATTAAATCAAGGTGATTATTAAAAAAAAAAAAGTGAAAGCTTATCCAATAGGATTGCTTTCTGTTCTAGAAAAAATCCAAGTTATATAAGATTCCCCAAACGAAGGGCAAATCAATGAAATGTTATGTGAATTTCTAGGAATCAAATAAAAAAATCAAATAAATTTGAGCAAAAAAAAATTGTGTCGAAAATAAAAAAAAAAAAAAAAAAATCAGAAAAAGTGTAACAATCATGTTTACGATACCATTTCATCGGGATACAATATTAACCACATCGCTTAGCGATGCATCAACCCTCTATAATCGCCGGACCGTATGTATTTCTGAATTTAAATTTTGTGTTGTGTGAAATTTACTTTTTGTCCAAGTGTGGTTCAGAAGAAACGACAAAATTTATATAAAGTATTATGTTTGGCTAAAAATAATTTTTGATTTTTTTTTCGTTGTAACTATCTGTCCTGTGAGAGCGTGTAGGCAACCAGCAAAGTGTTTTTTGCTCGTACATTGGCTTTTAAATTTGCAATTAACAACAAAAAAAATGGAATAAATTTCTTAAACAGGTTCATTCATTGTCAGACATGTGCTTAACATTTTAATTTATTTTATTACTATGTATTTCCAACCGGTCAATGTTAAAAAAGAACACAAATATAGTAAGCGTCTGTTTTGATTGAAAGTGAACAATTTTTGTTTGTTTTACAAAAAGTCACGCAAAATCTTAGAACCAGAAAATTAAAAATATTTTGTTGCAGATAGACATAAATTTATTTCAATGAAAACCAGAGGTAGTACCTCTCTTTAGAAGGTCAACCGCCTTTGATATTGTTTCATTCGATTTTGGTCGCTTTAACCGGAAGAAATAAATATGCTAGAAAAACAATTTTTTGTTGTATTCTAATTGATAATTTGAATTAAATTCATAAATAAATCCTTACCTGCGTGTGTAGAGTCGCTTAAACATCGATAGTAAAAAACTATCGAATTGATAGTCTTAATAATAATAATAGATAATAATAATAATTAGTTAGGGTATATTTTATATATTATTAGCGGAGCACTCCGTACTACCCCCTCCGCTACTCTGGACATTCTGCTACAACTGATACCCCTTGATATATTTAGCATGCAAACAGCGGCATGTTCCGCTGTCCGCTTAAAAGCTACCTCGCAGTGGACCAATAACAATATTGGCCACTCCATTATTCTAGGCTCCTTTAAGTCTCTACCCAGAAACATAGACTACACCATACCCCGTTTGCAGTTCGGAAAAAACTTCCAAATCACCATTACTTCCAGATCATTCTGGGATGATGATGCATTTGTGAATGATAAATCGATCCACTTTTACACCGATGCGATGGATCAAAAACTAGTGATGGGGTAGGTGGTGGAGTCTTCTCAGAAAAGCTAAATCTTAGCCTCTCTTTCCGTCTTCCTGATTTCTGTAGCGTGTTCCAGGCGGAAATTTTGGCGATAAAAGAAGCCCTGACGTGGCTGAAGACGAATGTGATATCCTCAAAGGATATCCGTATCTTCTCAGATAGTCAGGCCGCGATTAAGTCCCTGGACTCAGTCTCTTCAAATTCCATCATAGCCCAAGACTGCCGATCATCTCTTTCGGAGATGGCAGAGCAGTTCAATATTCACCTCTGTTGGGTGCCGGGGCATAGGGGCATTCCAGGTAACTGCAGGACAGATGATCTCGCCAAAAAAGGAACCACATTACCTCCTTTACCTGATAAAGGTTCCCTAGGTATACCCCAATCGCTACTTGCAAACTCATTTTTAAGCTATCCGCAATCGAGAGAACAAACCTTAGGTCGACGAGTAGCAATACATGTCTAGCGACTAAGCGGATCTGGCCAAAGTTTGTTTCGCCATGACTTCGTTTAATCCATGCGTCGATCACTGGTATGAGACGATATGTCCATCTTCCCTTTAAGGATTCGTTCCAACGTTCTTGCCAGATTGCGATACTGCGATTTCTTTCGAGTTTCCTTGTTTCGGAATCTAACGGGCCATTTCGGACTCGCTCGGTTCTTAAAGTTTTTGTTTCTTCAGCAAGTATGTCGATAGGTAGCATTGAAGATACGACTAGCACAGCATCGTTCGAAACAGTTCGAAATGCACAGGCGACTCTTAATGCGCTAAGGCGGTGGACGGATTTGATTCCCCGCACATAGGACTTAACTTTCGCGGCATTCGACCATATTTCTACTGCGTACATGAGTATTGAGCCGGCAGCTCTTGCAAGAAGCATTCTTTTATTCTGCCTTGGTCCTCCGATGTTACTCATCAACCTTGAAAGTGCACTAACAGCTTTTGAAGACTTGTTGCATATGTACTCTAGGTGATTTTTTAAGCTTAGACGAGCATCAATAATCACTCCGAGGTATTTAATGAACGGTTGGGAAACAACTAGATGCTCTCCTACTCTAAACGTTATCGTTTCCCTTACTTTCCTACTCGTAATAAGCACTGCTTCTGTCTTATGTTCTGCGAGTTGCAAGCCCGCGCTAGCTAGCCATCTTTGTACAGTAGCAACTGTCTCGTTACAGTGCAGTTCGACATCTTCTATAGTTTTCGCGACAACAACCACGGCGATGTCGTCTGCGAAGCCGATAATTGACGATTCTCTTGGAATCTCCAGGCGAAGAATTTCGTCATACATGACGTTCCACAGCAAGGGACCTAGGACAGAGCCTTGTGGTACACCACCAGTAACTTCGTACTCTTTAACTCCCTCATCAGAGTCATAGAGGAGGACTCTATTCACAAAGTAGTTCTTTATAATTTTACGGAGATAGTCTGGTATTTCAATCCGGTAAAGACAGTTTATAATGCGTTGCCAATTCGCCGAATTAAACGCGTTTTTTACGTCTAAGGTTATAACGGCGCAATACTTTTTGGTGCCTCCTTTCCAACGCCTTCCCTCTATAGCGGCCTGTGCTCTCGTTATTACCGCGTTAATTGCGTCTACGGTAGATCTTGACTTACGAAAACCGTATTGGTGTTCCGAGAGGCCTCCTGCAGTTTCAATTGCTGGCTGGAGCCTATTGTAAATTATCCGCTCAAGGATTTTACCAATCGTGTCTAATAAACAAATAGGACGATAAGATGATGGTTCGTTTGGATTTCCCTTACCTTTTGGAAGTAAGACAAGTCTTTGGCGTTTCCAAGGCTCAGGAAAAATGCTTTCCTGAAGACACGCGTTAAACATTTCGGCAAATAAGTCGGGTCGCGTTTTGATTGCTATCTTAAGGGCTTTATTTGGAATACCATCCACTCCCGGAGCTTTTCGATCGCGTACCTTTTTACATGCTTCGAATAATTCTTCTCGTGTAATGATGGGAATAGGCTCGTTTTCGTGAACCCTTAGACTACTTTGCCTACCTGTCGCCTGTCCTTCTTGGCGAGGAAATAGTGTCTCAACTATTTGTCGTAACAATACTGGGCATGTTGGCGATTGCATGCGGGGACCTCTAAGCTTCATCGAAACGATTTTGTGAGCTTTACCCCATACGTCGTTATTGAGTTCTTCGCATAGATTTCTAAAGCAAAGACGCTTGCTAGATTTAATTGCTTTTTTTAGGCGGATTCTCGCTTCTCGATGTGCGCTGCGTAAGAGTTGCAGTTGTTGGTCATTGGCGTTATGAGTCCGGGAGCGCTGGTAAATTCCACTATAGGTGTTATCACAGGTCACTGCTTAATAGGCAGGCACGCATCCAGACTCGGTGTGTGCTCAAATGACTTCTGCAGAAGCTGCATGGACTAGGAGGAGGAGGAGACTGTACTTCACCTTCTCTGCACGTGTCCTGCGCTCTCCCATAGAAGAAATCTCCATCTAGGGGACTTTTTGTTCAATGACACAAGCGACTTAGCCAGCACTGGCGCTAGAAGTCTTTCTCGCTTCATAAGAAGCTCCTACTGGTTCAACGAGCAGTGAGGGTAATCCCCAGATCTGTGTGGTACCACAATGGACCTATCATTGGTCTAAGTGTGTTGGCTTTGGCTGACAGCCACGTCTACCTAACCTAACCTAGGGTATATTGGTTGGTTGGTTAGGTAGGCCCTCGATGAGGTGCACTTAGACCAGAGAAGGTCCATTGTAATGCCATTTGGGAAGGGGCAGGTGGGTCACGCTGCTCGAACCTATAACCATCTACTTTTCTTTAGGAAGCTGCTAATATCAGCCGTGTAGGCATTGTTAAGATCATCTAGATCCTGAAAGAAGTATTTACCTAAGGTAGCCATCCTGATGTTGGCTAGTGCGGGACACGTGCATAGGAGGTGCAGGACTGTCTCCTCTTATTCCTCAACCCAGCAATTTCTGCAGAAGCCGTTATGGGGAATGCCCAGTCTCTGAGCATGTCTTCCTATTGCACAGTGTCCAGTGATTACATTCGAAAGGGTAGAGAGGGTTCCTCTTTTATGTTTTAGAAGTCTGTTTGTCCTTCTCTGGTCCAGCTTTGGCCATAATTGTCTAGCGGTGCTACACTGGCTAAGTTGGTTCCATCGGAGGTTTGCTTTATTTAGCGCGTCGGCGTGGATGAGGTTCCTAGCAGATGACATTGGTGCATCAATGTTGTCTATAGTTATGCTATTTGTACCAGAAGAGCCTTGTCTAGCCAATTCATCAGCCTCACAGTTCCCTTGGACATCACTGTGTCCTGGTACCCAGCAAAGGGTAGTGTTGTACTGTGTAGCTATCTCGTTAAGAGATACGCGGCAGGCCTTCACTGCCTTGGATCTTATTGTGCTGGATATAAGGGCTTTGATAGCTGCCTGGCTGTCGATATATATGACGATATCATTTTGTGGTATGGTATTTACCGACAACCAGTCAGCGGCTTGTCGAATTGCTGTGACTTCAGCCTGGAAGACGCTACAATAGTTCGGTAGATTGAAGGAGAGGTGGATGTCCAGGTCTTCTGAGAAGACTCCGGCACCGACTCCTTCGTGGGTCTTGGGTATATTACACTGCGACCTATTGGTCTATGTGTCCCCTGCTTGTACCTCGGAGAGGTTCCTGCCCTCTTTCAGAGCCCTCTCTAGATACTTCTTTTGTGAAGCGTATCGAGGTATTGCTCTGATTTATTTTTGGCAGGTCACACTCAGCACAGCACAGCGTCCAGTCCAGTTTCCTTGATGAATCTGAGAATGAGCTGTGGGTCCATGGTGTGTATGTCCTTGTCTGTTATTTGATGCCTGCCCAAGTATCTTATCCTTTTGTGGGCCAGTGCCCCACAAGATTCCAATATGTGGTCTGGAGTTTCGGCGGTTTCACTGCAGAATCTGCAGAGGCCGTGCTCTGATATACCCATTTTCCTCAGGTGCTTCTTGAGTCTGCAGTTCCCTGTTAGGATTCTTAGGTTGTTTTTGTTAAGGCTGATACAAGCTTTGAATCTCTTTTGGTTATTGTTTCCTAAGAGTTTCTTTGCTTGCCTCAGACCTTGGAGGTTGAAAAAGGTTTTGGCCCTTGTTTTTTACCCCTGTCTCCTGTACACTTCGCGTAGAGTATGTTCTCCTATCCCGCAGAACGCTTCAGGTGCAATGAAGGGTTCCTCTGTCCCTTTTCTTGCCAGAGAGTCCGCTGCCTCATTACCTGTAATGCCAACATGGCCAGGTTCCCAGCAGATGGAAAGTCTGTTGTGCTTGCCTAGTCTATTCAGTCCGTGTAGGCATTCCCACACGAGTGACTTGATGACGTAGGCGTCAAGAGCCATTATGGCTGCTTGGCTGTCAGACATTATTGCTATGTTGCAATTCCTGTAGTTTTTCTCGAGGTTGATTCGAACGCACCTGTCTATGGCACATATTTCTGCCTGGATGATGCTGGTACATTTGCCCATGGATTCGTAGTGCTTAGTTGCTGGCCCAAACCCTCCTGCACCAGTTCCCTCCTCGGCCCTTGAGCCTTCCTTGTACCACTTTGTTGTGTGGTTGCTCAGTCCATAAGTTGTGGATTCATTCAATCAAGTTTTCCTTATTGCGGAGCTGGAAATTCTTCTTAAAGTTGAATTTCCTGATGCTATCGTCCCTAGGTATGGCAAGAAGTGGGAGTTTTTTGAGTAAGTCACCGTGTTCTTTCGAACCGATGCATTTTCCTCTTCCAATTCCCCCCTTTGCCATCTTTAGGATTGTTTTGTCTGTTCATCACCATGATGTGTAGAAGGATTAATTTCAATAACACCTCCATGGCAGCGGTTGGACAGCTACGAATTGCTCCGGTAATGCACAGGCACGCCAGTCTTTGCACTTTGCTGAGTGTCTCTCTTGTTGTGGCTAGACTGGTTCGTTTCACCCATTCACTACATCCCTATGCCTTCCCCGCTAGGCTCCTACATATTATTATTATCTGTCCCCTACTCTCTTTCTCATTTTTATAAATGATCTCCTGTCTGTTATTTCTAATCCAATCCATTCCTTTGCTGATGGAAGTACCCTAAGCTTCTCATATTCGTTACTTGGTTCACGCCCCTCATCGTCGGGTGTGGAACTGGAACGGCAACGTATGTTAAGCTCATTAAATTAAGATCTTAACAGCATAACTCAATGGGGTACAACCAATAGAGTGGAATTTAATGCTTCCAAAACACAATGCTGTGTCCTATCACACATACACTGCCATTATCCATGAAAGGCACTTGCATCCCTGAAACCGAAAGACTTTCCATTCTCGGTATGTGTTTTTAATGACAACCTTCGTTGGAATGACCACATATTCGATGTCGCCAAGAACGCAGCGAAATGTCCAGGCTTCCTTAAGCGATGCAAGAAATATTTCACCCCTTCTGATCTGGCTACAATTTATAAGGCGTTTATCCGCCCGAAACTCGAGTACAACGCTTATATCTGGTCTGGTGCACCAAAAAATTACTTGGAGCTACTTGACAGGATCCAAAAACGCATTGGCGACCGAGACATCGCGAGATCGATTGACTCTCTTAGTCATCGTCGTAATGTCTCCTCTCTTACGTTATTTTTTCGTTATTTCCACCATTAGTGCTCAAACGAAATAGCCAGTTGCATTCCTCCCGTTGAACATTTCAACCGCAATACCCGCCATGCCAGGAATGCTCATCAGTTCACCCTCAAGTCTGTGCGCGGACAGTTAGGTAAGGTTAGGTAGACGTGACTGTCAGCTAAGGCCGACACACTTAGACCAAAATTAGGTCCATTGTGGTACCACACAGATCTGGGGATTCCCTGACTGCTCGTTGAACCAATGGGAGCTTCTTATGAAGCGCGAAAGACTTCTGACGCCAGTGTTGGCTAAGTCGTTTGTATCATTAAACAAGAAGTCTCCTAGATGGAGATTTCTTTTGTCGGAGAGCGCAGGGCATGTGCAGAGAAGGTGAAGTATAGTCTCCTCCTCCTCCTCGTCCATGCAGCTTCTGCAGAAGTCGTTTGAGTGCACGCCAAGTCTGGAGGCGTGCCTCCCTATTAAGCAGTGTCCTGTGATAACACCTATGGTCGAGCTAATATGCAGTCGGTTTAATGAGATTAGACACTTAGAGCGTCGCAGATCCAGCTTTGGCCAGGTTCGCTTAGTCGCTAGACAAGTATTGCTACATGTCCACCTAAGTTTTGTTCTCTCGATTGCTGATAGCTTGAGCAAGAGTTTGCATGTAGCGATTGGTATTCCTAAAGAACCTTTATCAGATAAGTGTGCGGACAGTGAAGTTTTTTTTTTTTTTTTTTTTTAGTTTATTTATTAGTTTAAAAAAAAAACTCTTAACATCAGTTAATACTTATATAACTAAAAGTGATTTTATATAATATTATTTTTTAACAGTGGTTTAAGTTGAGATTTAAATTCATTTAAATTTGTTTCAGGCTTGAGGTTTCTAGGCAGACTATTAAATAATTGTAATCCTTTGTAAAGCAGGTTGTTCTGAGTGCCAGGTCTTCTATAAAGCGGTAGTCTAAAATCACCGGCATTCCTTAAATTATAAAAAGAATTTGTTATATAACTAATATTATGTTGGAGATATAGGGGGTATAAGTTGTATCCAATTTTAAATATCATCACAAGAGCATTAAATTTTAACCGTTGTTCAATACTTAACCATCCGAGGTTTGAAAGCATTTCCTGTCTTGGAGTTCTGAAACCGCACTTAAGCACAGTTCTCATTGCTCTATTTTGCAATATTTGAAGTTTTCTTATATTTTCCATATTTGACATGTAAATGATCGATGAACAATAGTCAAAATGAGGAAGGATCAACGTGTTGTAAATTGTAAGAGCACAATTATGTGATATATTTCTACGAATTCGTTTGAAAAACCCTATCTTTTTTGAGACCTTAGCACAAAGTTTATTTATATGTTCATTGAATTTAAGTTTATTGTCAATACATACACCCAGATACTTGATTTCACGAACACATTCAACTAATTCACCATTCATTCTAATGTCGACATTCGTTTCATTACTATTTATGCACATGCTTTTAGTCTTTGTAACGTTCAGTTTTAGAGCCAGACATTAATTTTGTTTAGTTCACTTTGAATTAAATATTCGCATGCATTAATGTCATCACCAGCAATGTAAATGAGGGTGTCGTCCGCAAATATTGAAATCTTTGCTTCTGAGATTGCATTAACTATATCATTAATATATAAAAGAAATAGGGAAACCCCCAACTTCGATCCTTGAGGCACACCAAGATTCACGTTTTTTGCATCGGAGAAAGTTTCATTCACTTTAACTCTTTGCGATCTTCCCGACAAGTAACTTTTAAACCATTTAAGTTCAATTTCACGAATACCGCACTTTTCAAGTTTTTTAAGTAATATACCTCTGTCTATCGTCTCAAACGCGCGTTTAAGGTCCAGGAAAACAGCAAGAATACACTGGCCATTATCCATTTCCTTTTTCCATTCATTTATAAGCCAACAAATAGAGGTTTCACAAGAGTGTCCTTTCCTAAAACCTGATTGCTGTACACTCAATATATTTTCGCCTTCTATAAAGTCGGTAAGTTGATTACATACTATTTCCTCAAGGATTTTTTCATAGGTATGGAGCATGTTGATTGGCCTCCAGTCTTCAGGATTTTTAGGGTTTTGGATTTTTTCAATAGGAATTACAACCGATTCCTTCCAACTTTCAGGAAAATCACCACTTTCTAAGGACGAGTTTACTATTTTTAATAAATTAGGTAAAATTTCGCATTTGCAATCGAGAATTATACTGCAATTTAGTCCAAAAAAGTCATTTTTCTTGTTCATTGTTTTGATTGTTTCTTCAAGTTCTTGGAAATTCACTTGCCTAAATTTAAATAAATTGTTATGGGTAACTATAATATCAGAATAGGGAATCAAGTTTATACTATTATTAATTTCTTCAACACTGTTCACAAAAAACAAGTTTAGCGCGTTGGCAATCTCTCTTTCATTTTTAAGGCACTTATTATCAAATTTAAGACATGAGATTTCACTTTTTTCGGTTTTCAGTAATTGTCTTTTTAATGTCTTACATAAACACTTCTGACCACCAGCATTCGCACTTATTTTGGATTCTATGAATGAACTTTTTGCTCTTATACACTCGTTTTTATACACATTTCTAACCGCTTTATAATTTCTCCAAGATTCAATAGAATTTTCAAATCTAGCCCGATCATACAAGGTTACCTTTCTTCGCTTAAGATTGCATAGTTCGTTGTTAAACCATTCAGCACATTTTTCATTTATTTTGGCCGACTTTGTGACAGCTGACAATGCTACGAGTAGTTCCATTCCCTCTTTAAATTTTTTAGCACAGCTATTCAATTCGTTTGTTTCGGATATACTAATAAATTGTTCACAATTTAATGCACATACAAAGGGATCGTAACTATACTTTATATATTTGATTTGTTTATGTTTATCATTTTTATGTGATTTCGTGAACAGTTTTATATCCAAGGTCTCATGATCAGAAACCTTCCATTCGCTACGCATTGCGACATCAACTTTCATTGTGTGGTTAGCCAACACGTAATCTATTAAGGTTCTTGATGTCATTGTTATTCTAGTTGGCTCTGTTACTAATTGCTCAAGACCAATATTATATAAAAAATCGTTTACAAACTTAAGTTCATAACTACGAGTACTTCTTGCAAGAAAGTCAACATTAAAGTCACCCAGGATTAGTGTATTTTCATTTTCACTGATGTTGTTTAAAGCCCACTCATTTAAAACCTCAAAAAAATCGCGAACACTCATTTTTTCTGACCGATATAAAGAATCTTTCCTCAGCCGTACAACACGAATCTGGAATACTCTTCCACGCATTGTTTTTCCTTCACATTATAACCTACAAACATTCAAAACCAACGTGCATCGGCATCCCTCCTTTTCTTTTTACCCTAATTTCCTTAACACCCGCGATGTGTAGCTATGACATTATAAGGGTCCCAAAAAAATCCCTTTAGTGCGTGCGGAAATGAAACGCATTTGCTTCCTTAGAAAAATCTTACGACGCTTAATGGACAAATTGTTGTTTGATTAACGAGAGTGATTTCGAACTTCTCTTTTAATTATTTATTTTCACTAAACCACAAGGTTGCCAACTTTAGGGAGCCTTTGATCAATTAAATTAAATTATCAAAAAAAAAAATAGTAATAAAACGGAGTGCTTTTGGGTCGTCATTAAAATGAATTGCCTGCTTCATAATTAAACTACTTTTTTCACTTTAAAAATATAAAAAAAAGTAACTCACTGTTCTATTTCTATGGCGAACCACAGACAGTTTAATGTAGATTCTCGATAAAAGATTTAATAACTTATACGACATTTATTCATTTTGTTACCCAAAGTCGCTATTAAACTTGGTTTGAACTTTCTATTATAAGCGTTTTAGTTTTAGTACGTTTATTCGCAATGCGAAGAAAACCACTCTCAACTAAGCAGAATAAAAATAAAAAGTTTTGCTTCATAATTTTGTTTTATTATGAGAGAAGTAACCAACAAAAAGATAAAAACACAAAACTAGATGCAAAAAAGTTTTTCGCAAGGCATTTTTTTTTTGTCGGGGTGCGAGACTTTCTACACTGGAGCACTCATACTCAATACTGGTCCATTGTACTACCAGGCATAAATAGATACATTATTGTGCCCGTGCAGGGACGACTAAATATATTACTGCATCACGGGTGACGTAAATGGAAGATCAAATAATAATAATCAATAATGGGAGCTAACAGGTAGCACGTCTCGAAACCATAAAAAGAAAGAGGCAGGCCAAAAAACTCCTGGATCACACAAATGCAGCAACACCAACAATTTCATTTGTTGTTTTTTTTTATATTTATTTCCAAACCAGTAATTGATTGGCACCAGTAATGATGTGATCCGAAACTGGGAGGCTTGTCTATAGAGTACTTCGCGACAACGTCACTAGCAAATGAAAAAAAAACATAGGGACGGGCTACAGTCCGCTTGGGCGAACTGTTGGATACCCTATTTTTATTCCTATCCCTCATAAGTGGGCGTGACAAAAGTCTAAGTATGGTTAAATTGTTAAGAACGCTCTACATATGTTGTTATATAACATTTAAAGGATTTTATCAAAAAAAACGCTCCCTAGCTCAAACTTGGGTGTTTCAATAAAATTGTTTTATTTAATTGTGGGCGTGTCAGTAGGCGGATTTAAAAAAAATTAACACATGAGAATAAAGGGCCCCTAGAGAGTATATAATATTATAAATTTCAGTTCCCTAGCTCAAACTTTGAATTTTCAAAAAAAAATAAAAAATAATTGTGGGCGTGTCAGTGGGCGGATTTTGAAAATATTTACACATGAGCATAAAGGGCCCATAGAGAGTATATATTATAAATTTCAGCTCCCTAGCTCAAACTTTGGATTTTCAAAAATTAATATACCCTTAGAATAGGGTATAAAAAATTGTTTTTTTTATTTGTGGGCGTGTCAGTGGGCGGATTTTGAATTTTTTTTATCCCGAGCAGTTTTAGGAGTCAGCTTTCAGCTTTCTAGCTCAAAATTCGATTTTTTCCAAAATTTTGTTTTTTTGAGTTTGTGGGCGTGTCTGTGGGCGGATTTAAAAAATTCGTAAACTTGATTATTTCGGGACCCTAGAGAGTATATGGTTAAAATTTCATCTCTCTAGGTCCAGTTTAAAGGCCTAATTTTTGCCGACAGACGGACGGACGGACGGACATGGCTAGATCGACATTACTATCGATGCTGATCATAAATATAGTAACTTTTAGGGGTCTACGGGCAATATTAAGGTATGTTACAAACTATGCGTCAAAATTAATATACCCTTAGAATAGGGTATAAAAACTTTCAGCTGAATGAAATGAAGGAAAACAATTTGTATGCGGGGAGACTAGTTTTTCTCGAATATTTCGTAAAAAGTTTATAATACGAATTTTAACAAAAAAAAGTTCCAGAATTAAGAAGGAGTATCCGAACACTATTTTTGAATACTTAAAAGTTAACAACATGGAAGGTTTGTGAACAAAAAAAAGAAGTGAAACCGTGAAAATCGCAAAAAATATTTTTGTTTGGAAATAAATTAAGTTGAACAATTTTCTATACCTTTATTTTATACTAATTAATACAAACGAACAACAAAAATTAATTAATGACAAAATTGTACAAAAAAATGAAAATGTTTGTACAAGCGTTTTTGGTCAACATGTTCACTCACTTCACTTTTTATTGTTTTTTTCGTTTTTTGCTATCAGGTTGATGTCAGAGGAAACCCTGATGGAGACCGAAACAGTTCTGACGTGCAAATCGATTGTCAGAATTGAGTGTAGGGGCGAAAGACCAATCGAACCATCTAGTAGCCATACTTTCTGAGGTTTTTTCTCCATAATTTGGTAGTTTTTTACTCTTTAATAGCTTCTGTTTTCACTTAAATATACAATTTTTTTAACAATCACAATGATCATTCAATTTGTTTCTGACGTTTAAGAAAGGGATTCGGCACTTCAGAAATAGATAGCTTCGCGAAGTCGTCCACATTCGTTGAGGTCGGACGTGTAGAACGGTAGGTAGGGATGCAGTGTAATGGGAAGGCTCCCATGCGTTCAGAGGCATTTTAGATCCTGTAATAAGTTTATGAAAAAGGATGTTCGTTCATGGAAATGATCATTACCATACCCATACCATATTGTTTGTTTTTTTTGCAGTTGTGTTAATACCGCAGGCTTTCCAGTCGTTTTGGTTTTGTTGATTAATTGTTTATTTATCAGTCCGTTTCTCGGTATCTTTAACATCTATCCGAATTTAACAGATGTGAAATATGACTATGAGTGAATGTAGGCTAACTAAATTTAATGTTCTACATCTAGGTGGATGCCTTTTTCATCAAAAAAATATTGTTCACAAAAATGAAAACAAGAAGTATGTGTATGTAGCTTATACAAAATTCAATAGGATACGTGCTTTTCGCCGGATCACGTACAAGTGCAATGCCACCATAAAAATATAAAAACAAAAGATACACATTTTATTGGGACCGTACCAGAAATAAAGAAATTCTATTGTTTATTGTTTTCAATAGAAAACCAACTGTTATTTACAAAATGAAACACTTTATTATATAAATAAGCAAATCAAACAAGATTGACTTACTTATCTGGCACACTTTGTTATTTGGCAGCAGTGCTGTATGTGAACGTGAAGTAAATCTCGGAAGGCAATAAAAAATTAAATATGATCTGGCTGTTATTATTTAGAAAAAGGATAGCAAACTCTCGTGTTGGAAACAGTTGACAGTTGAAGTGAATTGCTAATTAAGCTATTCGTCAATAACGGCTTTCGGTAATTACAGAATTTGTTTTGGAAAAAAACCCCCAGTGAATTGATTATACAAAAGTCAGCTCTTTTTCTAAAAACAAAGGTCGGACTTTTTTGGCAATCTTTTCAAAATTTCACGCATTTCTTCCAAAAAGTCTCTGGTTGAAATGGTTTGAAAAAAACTAACAGCATTTGTGGCGTTTTTTTCTTTTTATCTTGAGGAAAAGAGCCAGAATACTGTATTTTTAACAATTGTTGTTGCAAATTACTAGCTATGCGAGTCATTCTTTTAACAGATTTATAATTTTGCTGCTTTCCAGTTTTCAGTGTGACAGTGACATTGCAACAGACAAAAAAAAAATTAACATAACAATAGCAAGCAGAAAAGTAGTAAACTTTTAAGTAAGATAAATTGTCAACCAAAAACAATTGTATACAAAAAAATTGTTACAAGGCCGATGTGATCTGCATATGTTGTCAAATTTTTAATCAAGCTATTTTATTCCTCACTTTACACTCACAATTTATCTTAAGATAAAATAAATAACATATTTTCAATAAATTAGTTTGGAAATTTGCTTTTCCAAAATAAAGTTTGGAATATGTTTATTTTCTGGCCTAAATTCCAGTTAACTTCCTGGTTCTTTTTCCACATCTGCCTGGCATAATATTAAAAATTTCTGGCATATTTTCCAAACAACATTAAGTTAATTTTTCCTCCTTATCCTTTTTTTTAACGACGAGGTTTTAATCTGCACCAAAGCAATCATAGCCCTCCCACCACACTGCATTCGGCCTGTGGAGCTCGCCAGTTTGACCTCAAAAGGTTTGAGCACTGAATGGACCGTTAATTCCTAAGATTTGTTTGAATTTGTTACTTCTGCTGACATGCGAAGCATCCTCATCTCAGCTGGCGTTAATTTGCGCTCTATTAGTGTTCGCTGTTCAAAATGGTGTACCGTATGTGAGCACCGGCTTACAACTGCCTTTTCTTGAGCCTTCCTTTCAGCTTAGGGGTAATTTTTCGGTCACAGAAGATACGCTTACGGGATGACTGATGTCGTCAATACAGGTTGATTCGCTATTGATCATTAAGTCCGGGTATTTCAACTTTGTGCACTTGAGAATCACGTTTTGATTCATATAAATCTCTGGAATAGGTCGTACTCGGGCAGCACAAGTAATCTGTCTTTTTCGAACCCATTCCCGCCCAAAACATCAACCCATCCATCAAGTTTTTTTTAATATAATTTGCGCGCACTAAAGGGATTTTTAGTACCCTTTTAATGTGGACATGTTTATAGTCATAAAGTGAGGAAATAAGAATAAGGATGACAGGAGAAACCGATGCACGTTGGTTTTGAATGTTTGTATATTATAATGGATAGGAAAAACATCAGGAAAAGCATTCCACATTCGTGTTGAACGGCTGAGGAAGAATTCTTTGTATTTCACTGAACGTCCCAAAAAAAATGTTTGATGGTGAGCTGATGTGCAGTCATGGCATGACGGGTATCGCGGTTTAAATATTCCAAGGGTGAAATGCAGCTGGCTATTTCGATTGGCACTTGTGGTGGAAATATTGGTAAAACAGCGATATGAAAATGCTCGCTGCAGGACATATTATGATCCTCACCGATGACGCCAGCTGGCTGTAGTAAATTATGTTTTTTTTTTCAAATTTCAACATTTTTCTGGCGTTTTTTTTTAATCTGGCGTAATTTGTGGGAGCCGTCGATAACGATTCCTTACAAGCAAATTTGCAAGATTTAATCTCGATTCAATCAGCCAAAAGTGAAGATTTCGTAACGTGAACTTTTTGATGTGTATACATCTTTGCTGGAAATATCGAGCGCCACCGTCATCGTCAGATTTTCATCGTCACCGTCATCGTCAGATTTTCAGCGTCACCGTCATCGTCAGATTTGCAGGTCGCACGGCAAAAAACCAAAGTTTGAGCTAGGGAGCTGATATTTATAATATAGACTCTCCAGGGGCCGAAATTAAATTATCTAAAACTGATTTTATTTTATTAAGTGTGAGCCATTGGGGTGGGCGCACTTCGAATTTACCTCTTCTTCCTTTTCGACGAGGCTATGATCAGGATAAGAGGGATGAGGGATCATAACCCTTCCACTTTCCTGCACCCCTACTGGTCCACCTGTGAGATTCGCCAGTTCGACCTCAATGAACATCGGCAGGCCTCATGATTTCGAATGTAGTTGCATTTTTGTGATCCAGTAATTTTTATGCCTGCCCTTTTCTACGATTTCGAGCAGGGCATGCTCCCTTAATTGATTATTGTTCGATCGACCTTTTACGAAACCAGTGATCTCCCGTCGTGACAACCCACGGATTTGCATGCTCACTTGCGGATGTAAAATGTGTCGTTAGACTCACCTGGATGTTAAAGTTGCCTAGATGCAATTTCTCCCCTTAGTGGCCTTTTACGACAAGCGCTGATTGGGCGGCGCTGCAGTGATATTCTTAGTCCGTCCCTGCATGGGAATACACATCGCACATACATTCCTAACTCGGGCGACTAAGTGCAAGTTCTACAAAACACTGATGCTTCCACTTTTGCTCTATTGACTCCGAGTGCTGGACGTTGGCAGAAAAGAGAGCTAAAATTTGGTTATTTCGAAAGAAAAATACTCTGTCGGTTGTTTGGTCCTGTGCGCGAGGAAGGCGAATGGAGGAGAAGATATAACCATGAACTCTATTAGCTGTTCCAAGACGTGGATCTTAGACTACATTCGCTCGGCCAATTTCTAGTGTCTCGGTCGGTCGGGATATAAAAACCTCAGTGGTATGAAAATGCTTTGTTTCCTAATGCGATGCAAGATGAATGATGATTTTTTTATTCCAGAAACGTTTTATATTTTTATGACTTCAGTTTGGGATATTTTCATACACATTCAATCACAGTCTAATGTTTGTCATGTGATGTAGTGTTTTATAACCGTCTACCAGGTTCAAGTGTAGTCGATATAGATACATATTTACTTTCGTGCCTACCTATCAATAGTCAGGGCGAATAATTGAACATAACTGGGGTGGACTTCAGAAATTACTATTTTTCGTATGGCGAGCTGTATGTGGCTCGCTCTGTTTAATTAATTTTTCGACCCATGCATAAAAGTCGTAAAATCGTAAAATCTTTATAAGAAGCCGACACTCGTCCCAACCAATAGACTTCGACTAAGGGAATCAGTTAATGGGACTTTTTTAACTTTAAAATTCTAAACTTTCATCAATTCCAGAGCTATATTTCAATTGACAAAATTTATGTGTTTACTCATTTAATTTTACGCATATAATTTGTGTACACCATCATCCTACTTCTCCATTATAATTTTATTGTTGTCAAATTCTCATAAGTGTTAATTTTTCAACTTAACTGCGTGTTTTAAATTTACCCTTTAAGCAATTTATTTTGTTATTTATTCAAAAAAATATTTTTAAACGTTTAGTTATGAACTCAATGATCTCGCACCTTTCGTCTCTCTTTTCGAAGTTTGACGGCCAAGGTCTAAGAGTAGAGTATACCAAATACACTCCGCCTCACTGGATTACGAACAGGTGGTTTTTTGGTTTAATCCTGCGACGTTTTTTAAATCCTTTGATAATCTGGGAAAAACTAAATGCAATATGGAAGAAGGGTTTATTATGTTCAAAATAAAAAATTAGGCATTAACGGCCCACATAGGGCCTAAAACCTAGATCTCCAAACCATTTGTTTGTGCTAAGTGGATGAGACCTACAATTTTAAGCCGAATCTGAACCGCAAATTTGAGACGCTTCTCATGACAATTGATACTATTGGATGTTTGTGGGCAGTGGAAAAAAAAAACTTTAGGTGTTACTTGGCACTGGCGGGATTTGAACCTGAGACCTTTAGATTAGTAATCGAATACACTTTTTTTTAAAACTCCTGACCCGCTTAGGCGAAGAAAAACGGTACGTCGATCTGGATAGATCTATTGTACCATAGGTCAGAGAAAATTTTAGGCTAGTGCGTTTTTTCATTTTTCTAGAAAAGGTAATAATGCTTCTAACAAGAAGATCCTCTGAAGAAGATCCTCTTTCTGATTCCGCATAGGGCTGGCATTCGCACAATATGTGCTCCGTGGTTTCGTCGTCTTCGAGGCACAGCCTGCACTCTAAAGAGTCGGATAAATTTATTTTGTCAATGTGGTATCGTAACCGTGGTGACCTGTGAGGTAGCCTATTAGGTTTATAATATCATGCCTACGTAGGTTTAGGATCCTGCTGGCATTGTTTTTAAAGGGCTGGATATCTCGTTTGGGCTGTCTTAGACCTGGAGTGTTTTCCCAGTGTGAGATACATTTTGAGTGTTCCCAGCTTTTTATAGCTAAATTAGCAGCTGATTTAGGTGTGTAGCAGAAGGGTTCAGGTCCTGTGAAATTGGTTTCTGAACCACCTCTGGCTAGCTCGTCAGCTTTTTCATTTCCTTCAAAACCCCCAAGGCCAGGAATCCACCACAGTTTGGTTTTGTTTCTGTGGCTGACTTTCTGGAGGGTATTGAAGAGTGTAAGACTGATTTGGAGTCAATTGTGTGTGAGCTAAGGGCTTTTATAGCTGCTTGACTGACCGTGAATATATGGATGTGAGCGCCTTTGATACCAGTGTGGTGAAGATGTGGTTAGCGCATTCTTGAATGGTGAGGGGTTCTGCCTGGAATACACTAGGGGTTTTTCCCATTGGTATTGAGACGTTGATATTTGGTCCATGAAGACCAGCTCCTGTGCCTGATTCTATTTTAGAACCATCCGTATACCACTTTAATCCGATTTGGTGGTTCGGTGGCCTATTACTAGCCCATGCTTCTCTATTTAGTATCTCCGTAGAGAACCACTTTTTGAAACATAATGTTTTTTGTCTGTAAGCGCGGAGATCATATCAAGTTCTGGAATTTCTGAGAGCAGCGTCATAAGTTCCGGGTGGTCACTAAGACATATCTCATTCGTTTGTAACAGACTTGCTGAGCCACTTTGCATCTGCGCAACTGCGCACACAGTTATGCTGCGTTCAATGGTCGTTTGTTTTTTATTTTCTGATTTTTTTATGGTTGGCCTGCTGTATCACGCGATCAACAGTTGATCTACCAGCTTCAACTGCAGTTTCTGCCTTGATTCTACCTACGGGAATACTTGAATTTGAAGCACCTCTCAGTATCACCGGCGAACCTGACTTATGGTTACTTTGCTTACCCTACCTTTCCATTTTTTCCATAGTTTTCTGGGTCTTTAAGATAGCTTTAAACAACAGTTGTTCCTCTTCTAATCTTACCTACTATGAAACTTATAGAATTGCCTTGTTGAACTACGGTCCCTAATACTCTAAATATGATTGAATTAAGCTACTGTTAGTAATCAAGTGAGAGGAAAACATAGGAACGGGCTACAGTCCGCTTGGGCGAACTGTTGGATACCCTATTCTTATTCCTATCCCTCATAAGTGGGCGTGACAAAAGTCTAAGTATGGTTGAATTGTTAAGAACGCTCTACATATTTTGTTATATAACATTTAAAGGATTTTAGAAAAAAAAACGCTCCCTAGCTCAAACTTGGGTGTTTCAATAAAATTGTTTTATTTAATTGTGGGCGTGTCAGTAGGCGGATTTAAAAAAAAATAACACATGAGAATAAAGGGCCCCTAGAGAGTATATACAAGGTGGCGCAAAAATAACCTTCCGATGTTTTTTGGCTGTAATTTAAAAAAAAAATTAAAAACTTTCATTCTTCTTGTGGATTATTTTTATTTGGTCTTTTAATTTTTTTACATCAAGTCGAGAATATGATGTCATGTAAATGGCCGCCGCCACAGTTGATTGTCATTTGAGCCCTTTTTATGACATTTTCCATCACTTTGGCCAAAACTTCCGGCGATAGGTCCTCACATTGTTGACGGATATTGTCTTTAAGAGCTGCAAGAGTCTGAGGCTTGTTGACATAAACCCGCGACTTCAAAAAAGCCCCACAAAAAGAAGTCTGGAGCGGTCGAATTAGGCGATCTTGCTGGCCAGTGCAAATCGCCAAAACGGGAGATTAGGCGCCCTTCAGTATATCGGTATATCGGTTGTGGCACGGCAAAAAGAACTCGTTGATCATTGCTCTGTACCGCTCACCATTCATAGTAACCGTTTGGCCCGCGACGTCTTCAAAGAAAAAAGGTCCGATGACTCCTCCAGCGAAAACAGCACACCATACAGTGACTTTGAGCGGGTGTAATGGCTCTTCGTGGGTTACACGCGGATTTTCAGTGCCCCAGAAGCGTAAATTTTGCTTATTTACGTACCCGCTAAGATGGAAATGGGCCTCATCACTCATGATTATTTTTGATGAAAAATCATCTTCCTCTTGGTGGTGATTAAGGATGGCTTGAGCGTATGTTAGACGCGATTGGCGGTCAGCAGCTAACAGCTGATGCACCGTCTGGACTTTGTACGGAAACATCTTCAAATCTTGTACCAAAATTCGCTGTAAAGACCGTCGACTGATACCCATTTGCGTGGCACGTCGTTTGGTCGATGTCGACGGCGCTTCCATGACATCTTCGGCTACAGCAGCAATACTCTCTGCAGAACGGCTACTCCGGGGTCTGCCACGCCTGGCAGCATCTCGTGTTGTGCCAGTCTCTTCGAGGCGAGCGGCTAAACGTCGCAGTGTTTCACCAGTAGGCGTTGGACGGGTAGGAAATCTGCGACGAAATTCACGTTGTGCCAAAGTCACCGACCGATTATTGCTCAAATAAATAGTCACCAATATTCCGCGTTCTGGATCAGTGTAGCGTAACATTGTTTATTAACGTGTATTTCGCATGTGTTTACTACACAAATGTCAAAACAGAACTGACATTAGGGGCCAATCGCAAAATTTATTGCTTTATTTATTCTGATAGGAGGATTACTTTTGCGCCACCTTGTATTATAAATTTCAGCTCCCTAGCTCAAACTTTGAATTTTCAAAAAAAAAAAAAATTAATTGTGGGCGTGTCAGTGGGCGGATTTTGAAAATATTTACACATGAGCATAAAGGGCCCATAGAGAGTATATATTATAAATTTTAGCTCAAACTTTGGATTTTCAAAAATTAATATACCTACCCTTAGAATAGGGTATACAAAAATTATTTTATTTATTTGTGGGCGTGTCAGTGGGCGGATTTTGAAAAATTTGTATCCCGAGCAGTTTTAGGAGTCATAGATCATATAAAAAAAATTTCAGCTTTCTAGCTCAAAATTCGATTTTTTCCAAAATTTTGTTTTTTTGAGTTTGTGGGCGTGTCTGTGGGCGGATTTCAAAAATTCGTAAACTTGATTATTTCGGGACCCTAGAGAGTATATGGTTAAAATTTCAGCTCTCTAGGTTCAGTTTAAAGGCCTAATTTTTGCCGACAGTCGGACGGACGGACGGACGGACGGACATGGCTAGATCGACATTACTATCGATGCTGATCATAAATATAGTAACTTTTAGGGGTCTACGGGCAATATTAAGGTATGTTACAAACTATGCGTCAAAATTAATATACCCTTAGAATAGGGTATAAAAAAGGACTAATTTTATGACCTTAGTTGGAAAAGTATCATTTACCTTCTTTATCCCGATTTTGTTTTAACATTATAAAGATAAAAATATATCCCTCTTTCATATTTGTATTTGCTTTTTCTCAGATTATCCAAGGATTTAAAAAAGTCGTAAAATTAAACCAACAAATTACCTGTCCGTTATCAAGTGAGGCGGAGTGTACTTGTATTCCTCCCTTTCGCTCCATCTGGTACTTGATTCTGTGATCGCTTAACATAAAAGCTTGCTCGACAAACAGGTAGAAAATGATAAAAGACAGATTTGTTCAATTTCGTTTGCATTTGCAGTAAAGCAAGCGTTTCACTTCCCATTAAAAGCGGTAACTATTACAGTTACAACAACAAAATTCACAATTACACTCTAATTGGACGGTTGATTAGTGTGTTGTTTTGATACTGTGGCGACTGGTTTTTTGAATTTATACTCGTATATTTGTTGCAACAGAGCAGGTCGCGATCGCGATGTAGCAATGACCTTACGTTGGGTGGTTGTTAATTACACGTTTTTATTTATTGCTTTCAATTAAAGAAAGTTTATACAATTTAAGGGAAGACATGAAGACACACACTCGGTAGGTACGTGATTTTTGCAATTTGCATTTCATCTGGAGGGTCGATAAGGTGTTACTTAATTTGCGCAAGTACCTACCTATCTACGTACGTATGGCATGTCGATTAGAAACTGATTGTTAGCATTTATTTGTCAGATAAATTATCTCACCAGTGTCAAACGCTGGCAGATTACTATAATAGGCGTTTTTCTTTTTTAGCTCCGAGCGGGGCACTGAGCTGTCAAAAAAAGAACTGTGTTACTTTTTTAACTCGGAGCGCTCTGAGCACAAAATTTGTATTTCTTTTTTATCTCTGAGCTAGCTCAGGGATCGCTCGATGAGCTCGATTGAAAATGACCGAGCACATCGAGCGAAAAGCTGAGCGCGGCTGACTTCATTCCTTATTTGTGCTTTTTCCATAGTTTATTTACTAGAAATTATAATTTAAATGGAACAATCCTTGACAAACACCAATTTCAGAAGCAAACCTGACTATTTTGAAAATAAATAAAAAAAAATTATCTAATGACAGTTCAGTGCTCAATTCTGTTTCTTAATTAGCTCGGAGCGCTCAGGTTACGTTCAGCTCGGAGCGAGCTCTGATCGCTCGGGCCCCGCTCTGTTCCCCGCTCGGGGCTAAAAAAGAAAAACGCCTAATATGTGGTTTTATTTGATAAATTATCTGACATGTAGACCATTTCTCGTTGCGATGTTTAATTTCTCGTTCCTTCGCTTCGTTATTCTTCTAGTGTGAGTGTCGCGCCACGCGACTGTAAAAAAGCAGTAACCGCTCTTTGACTTACGATCTGGAAGGAGAACCGAAGCCCTACGGGCTATCTTTTAAACTGGTTTAAAAATTACCTACATATTTATTGAATTAGAGATTCGACCAGTCCACAAAAAGCACGCTTGTCGCAAAAGGCGACTAAGGGGTAAAATCGCCGGCCAAGGATTCAACGGTAATCATCTACATAGATGGCTCCAAGATGGACACTGGCGTCGGCACAGACTTCCTGACTACAGCAGCGTTTTCCAAGCTGAGATCCTGGCATTGACAACAGCTGCAAAACAGGTTGCGATGAACCACAAGCTGATGTCACCTTTTTCATTGGCAGGCAAGCGGCAATAAGAGCATTTTCTCCCATCGAAGCTTGTAGTTCTCTGTCGAAGCTAAGGAAAACCAATTCAAAGATTCCACAATAAGGGAGTCGTAACTCATAACCCCCAGCGCATCACAATGGGTCTAAAATGACCTAACTGTGACGGGTATATTTTTATCCTACCCCTCAACCCATTAACCTAACCTAACCAAAGTGGTGAAATCACATCTCAACTTTATCCTTCAAGTGTGCCTAGAGACATATTTATCATCTTGAAACTGACCCGCAAGTGTGCATGCGAATTCTTATGTTGACACGATTGGAGATCATCGGTATCGTAAAAGGACGTATCGAAATCGTAAAACAGAGGCAGCTCTAAAAATGTCTGGATCACACAAATGCAACAACACCAGCATTTGATTAGCCTCAACGACGAAATGATCCGCAACCGGAAGGCCTGCCGATATTTATTGAGGTCGAACCGGTGAACCACACAGGTGGACCAATAGCGACGTAGTTTAGTGGGAGGATAATGATAATTTTAGTTCAGATCATAACCTCGTCGTTAAAGAAAGAAAGAAAGAGAAGCAAGCCCTATTGTGTTCGCACATATGTCTTCTTCACATGTATATAACTTTTGACAGATCTGTTGTCAGATGCAGATGCATGCTTCAGATTTTCAGTTTGATCAGCCTGCTTTTGTGTCAAAGGGCAACACTTCTGTCAAAAAAAAATTAAAAAGCGTTGCCGAAGACGAGTTCTGCGGCAAAAATGTGTAATAGAAATCACAGGACATTTATGCGCATTTTTTTTTCATATTCATATTTTTAAAGTGATGGTCACCGCAATTTCGTGTTTATTTAATAAATTTGGCACTGCTACCATATGTTGAATACTGCCACCATGCCAAGAATTTATGTTTGTTTTTGTTTTGCTTACGTTGTCGATTGTAATGAAAAATCGATCACATAATTGAATGTAATTAAAAAATTGCATTCTAAAATATTACCTAGGTGTTTTTTTTTACTCAAGCGTCGTACATTTGCATGTAAAATACTGCGGCGCTCCAAGCCATGCTCCACCTTCTCCCGACTGTCATCGTCAGCAAAAAGTTGGCTGTCAGCTCAGCAATAAGACTGAGAAGCTCCAAAAAATGGAAAGAGCAACACACTGGACATGCCAATATACTATCGATGTATCGACATCTTCCTAAAGTCACCTGCCTCGGCTACCAACATCTAATCCCAGACAGAACTGAGTGGACACAACGTCACGTACTACACCACCATCGCTGTAAATTTGTACGGATGTTTCCGAAACGGAGGACGGAGTCGGTGCCGGAGTCTTCTCTGAAGGCTTGCACATTCACCTCTCCTTTAACCTTCCAGAAAACTACAGCGTTTTTCTGGCCGAAGTCACCGCCGTCCGTCAAGCCGCTGACTGGTTATCGGTTAATACGATATCGAAATCAGATATTGTAATATACATCGACAGTCAGGCGGCCATCAAATCCCTTGCATCCAGCACTACGAGATCCAAGGCAGTGAAAGACTGCCGCACATCTCTTAACGATATAGCCGGTCAGTATACCCGCACCATTTGCTGGGTCGCGGTGCCGGGTCACTGTGACATAATAGGGAATTGTGAAGCTGACAAACTGGCTCGACGAGGCTCTTCTGGTTTAAACAGCATAAGCGTCACCGACATCGAGGCGCCAGCGTCTTATGTTAATCACCTCATAGACACCAATGCGGTGAGCGAATCCAACCGTCGTTTGCCAGTGCAACACCGCAAGGCTACTCTGCCCGACATTAAATAAATCCAGGTCCATCGGACTTCTGAGGGACAAGAGGAACCCTCTCCAAATTAGTAAACGCCCTCACCGGGCACTGTGCTATTGGAAGACATACTCAAAGGCTGGGCATTCTCTACGATGACTTCTGCAGAAGCTGTAGGGACGAGGACGAACATTAGGAATGCTACACTGGGTGAATACCTTTTCAATGATTTAAATCTGCACAGCAAAGATTAGCTCCTTCATTCAGAGGAGGAAATGGTTCCCTGAGTAAGAGGGTGGCCCACCCACCTTACACATCGGCAGCACAATGGACCTACCTCTGGTCTTATCGAGGGCCGGTTCCAACCAACCAACCAACCATGTAAAATACAACAACAACTTAGCCTATATGCGCTAACTTAAGCGGGAACAACTATCGCCGATAAGTCCGCAAATAGATCACTGCTTCCAAACACCGTTTTCTACGTATTGCGATAACTTTTGTTATCGAATGTCAAAACGAATGTATTTTTACAAATAAAATATAGAAACCACTGCCATTTCCAAATATTTTTAATCCGAGCTGTATTTTGAAATTTTACTTCGACGTTCAGTGTGCACTTGTTTGACTGAAAATACGAAAAATTGTGTATTAAAGCCCGTGCCATTTTCACTTGTCCTGTCGAGGTCAACTTTGTATTTTGAAGTTGCAATTTTCTTGCCCTAAACGGTGAATTGGATTTTTAATCAGAGTGGTTGTTTTTAGTTTAATTTTTAAGTTCAATATACTCTAGTTTGACTGGAAAAAAAACAGCCGAAATGTCAAATGACACCCTGCATAGTGCTGCCAAGTCGCAGAGTCGAGCGTTTTTTTACCCTTTTTTATCTAAGCTAATATACGCTTGAGTAAAAAAACATACCTAATGTCAAATATATTTCCAGTGAGAAAAAAAACCGACAAAAAAATCATTTGTTTGTTTTTTACATTTGATCTGTCAAAATATCCATAATAAAGTTATAGCGGCTGAATTTATGTTTGATTTATGATTACATTCTCATATCTCTGATAGCATTGAATGCAGAGAAACGGATCTCCCTCTCTCTCTCTTATCTCGTGCACGTGATATCATGCGTAACCATGTAAATCGACCATAAATCCAACAAAATTCAAATTTCCATATGCAAGTGTTATCTGCTATTGATGTGCCATTTTTTCTTGGCATTTCTCCAAATCTACTTAATTTTCATTATTTGCTCGCGGAAACTTTTTTCTTCGAATATATTGAGCCCACAAATGTATCCACGTGAATGTAGAACTTTGAGAATTTTCCTTGCACGTGTCCATACATATTCCTTGTGTTTAATCAAAACTGTTATTGGCATTAATGTGATTTTCGCCTCCCTACCCTACTTACGATGGAATTCATATCGATTATCTGAAAAATTCATAAAGTAATGGAGTATTTTTTCACGAGACGATGTGTTGTTTTTTTTTTCTTTATAAATTCTTTACCAAAATTTCCTTGTGTTTAACTGCAAACAAAAAATTCTAAAATTAGTTCAATTGAAAGAAACGCAAAATATTCGTCCTTCAAAAATGCCTCTGACATCAAAACAAACAACACCAACAGAAATAACAATACTCGTACGTTATTCGAAAACAGTTTTTGTACAAAATGATCATTAAACTTCTCTTTTTTTTTATTGTTGAAACAATTTATTTGAGCTATATTTTTATTTTCAGTTTATGTCATTGGCAATTCAGCCAATTTTAGTTATGACAACCTAATTGACGGACCGATATTTGTGACGCATTTCAATTATTTGTATTTAGTTGAGGCGGAATGTAGGCTGCAATTAGGGCCGTTCTTAGTCTAAGAGCTATTAATTGGACCCCAACTTCTGTATGCTGAAATTATCTAATTGGAAGGATAAGCAGCTCAGCCCTACCGCCTAAAATAATTTTTCATGGAAAGAAAACCTCAACAAATGTGGGCGTGGGGAGATTTTAACTGAAATACATAATTATGTAAATGTAGTTTTCCTAAAGGAACCTAATTCGCTGAATATTTTGTTACAGCGTTAATTTCCGTTCACAAATTGTTAAACAAGCGACTAGCAAATGCGGGTGTGAATGATGATACGCCAGTCCGAAACAGACCTTTACAAAAGAAAACGTATTTTCTAATCTTTGTAATTTCGTTTGCAATTTTTGCTTTGGATTTGTAATGCATGAGTATATCCAATTGCAGTACAATTCTGTCAACTGACAAACTGACTAAAGGAAAAGCATCCCGTGGAAATAATTTTCAATTGCAATATCCCCTTTTATGAGATGTAGTAAAAAAAATATTTACTTTTTCCACCACAATTCGTAGTTTGTGAAATTTCAAAGAGCGATCAAATTCTATCAGCGATCGTTCTTCTTTCTCTTTAACGAAGAGGGGATCATAAGCCGTCTCTTCACTATAGGTATCCATAACGTGGGATTCTCTTTTAGAGATCGTTACGTCACGATAAAGTAAATAAATGCGTTGAGCAACAAAAAGTTGCCCACTTTTGAAGCATCACAACTATATGTTCAGGTTCACAATGAGAGACAGGGAAAGACATAACCAAAGAATCAAAGACATGACACAGCCAAAAACAACGGGGGTTCTATAATTTAATCAAATAAACGACGTTTATATCCTTGACGTTTATCATTTTCATTCAGTGTTACTTTGGCAATTCTTTCAAACTATTTAAAATTGTCGAGCAATTCGGATGTAGTAAAGAATTCACCTAGGTTAGGTTAGGTTGGTGGGAGACCCATTGTAATGCCCATGGGGCGGAGTCCAGTTGTTTGTGGTATCTTCATGCGTCTCGATGGTGATGTCCATTTAGAACCTCTCCAGCCAGAAAACCTGAAAAGATTAGAAAGGGGGATTTCGGCGAGATCCGTTTGTCATGCCCATGGGTTTGTGGTATCTTCTTTCGTCGTGATGGTAATGCCCATTTAGACCCTCTCCAGCCATCCGGTTTTTGCTGAAAACTTAAGATTAAAGATTAGAGAGGGGGATTTCGGCAAGATCCGTTTGTGATGCCCATAGTGATGTTCTTGGTATCTTCGTTCGTCTCGATTATTAAGTCCATTTAGACCCT
Organism: Portevinia maculata; assembly: GCA_949715645.1. Lineage (NCBI taxonomy): Eukaryota > Metazoa > Arthropoda > Insecta > Diptera > Syrphidae > Portevinia > Portevinia maculata. The sequence goes on along the minus strand of OX454528.1, from coordinate 115,262,751 downwards.
CTCCAGCCATCCGGTTTTTGCTGAAAACCTGAAAAGATTAGAAAGGGGGATTTCGGCGAGATCCGTTTGTGATGCCCATAGGGGGTCCATGTGTTTGTGGTATCTACCTTCGTCTCGATGGTGATGTCCATTTAGACCCTCTCCAGCCATCCGGTTTTTGCTGAAAACCTGAAAAGATTGGAGAGGGGGATTTCGGCAGGATCCGTTGTGATGCCCATAGGGGGTCCACGTGTTTGTGGTATCTTCCTTCGTCTCGATGGTTATGTCCATTAAGACCCCCTCCAGCCATCCAGTTTTTGCTGAAAATCTGAAAAGTTTAGAAAGTGGGATTTCGAAAATATCCGTCAGGTCGTAGAGAAAATAATTTCCTAAAGTTATTTTTCCTTATTGACTGAGGCTTGGACACGGACAGTGACACAGAAAATGGAGGCTATCCTCTTGAGCTTCTTCATCACCGCAGCCTCTGCCTAAGTCGGCATCAGCAAGATGGATTTTCATTGTTTGATTCTTTAATAAATTGTGTCCAGTAAGCATTCCCCCGAATATCGAAACAGATTTCCTGTTGCTTTGAAGGCGTTTGTGGGTTCTGACTTTTTCATACTATCTCCACATTTTCTTGGATGTTTCACAGGTGGAAACGGTGTTCCAGCTGTTATTGGCGATTTCCATTATTTTCCTGTTCATTTAATTCCCATTCCCCTCTGCTAAGAAAGAGTTAGAAGAATGGTTTTTGAAAGTCAAGGATACAGCTGGGCCTAGGTATCTATTAGGAATCTGTGCATGCCCAGTTGAATTCTTCTTCCAGCCGTTTAGCTGGCTGATCCAAAGGGCGCTTTTTGCTGCAGATTCTTCCATATATAGGTCTTAAGGTAGCAAGTTGAGGATGGTTTAGATTATCGCTGTAGGGGTGGTTCTTAATGCACTGGTCGTGCCCATGCACATGCTATACTTTCTACCTTTGTCATGTTCTTTGGATGGGTAACTAAAATTTTTTGGATTGCCACCATGCCAGCCTATATAGGCCTTATGATCGCCGTGTACTTCCATAGAATTGGCTTGGGGCCCCAGTTTTTCCCGGATACATGAGTAAAAAGCGACTGTGGCATTTTCTATGCGTGCAGATACTTTTAATTTCCAGTTTAGTTTCCTGTCGAGTATGACACTTAAGTATTTCGTCCAGTCGGATAGTTTGAGTGTAGACCCATCTATACCCGGTAGGTTGAATCTTGGTATTGGTCGTTTATTGCTAAAAAGAACCAGTTCTGTTTTGTCCGGATTAATGCCTATCTCACATTGCTTTGTCCACTCGTTAAGAGTTTTGAGTGCACCTCACAGAAGGTCGCTAATGGTGGGTAGGAAGTTTTCTGTTACCAGTATTCAGGAGGGTTCAGTCTCAAGTTAGTTTAACCATTTGGAATTAGTGACGAATTTGCTTATGCATCAAGATCGCTTAGATCTTCAAAGAAATAGCTGCAAAGGATTGGTTTCCTTGTATTGGCTAGTGCAGGGCATTACACAGAAGGTGTGTGATGGTTTCCCCCTCCTCAACGTCCTTGCAGCTTCTGCAGAAGTTGTTGGAGGGTACTCCCATCTGGTGGCGTGTCTGCCTATAAACCAGTGGCCAGTGATAGCTCGTTTATGGAGAGGAGGTTGAATGTTCTTTTTGCATCGTACTTTGTCCGCTTTTTTTATTCGCTTCTACCAGTTCATTTTTTGATAGTTTGAACTGTAGTGATTGAATGGGAACGGCCGGTGCCTCACTGTTGTCAGGGAGGTCCTGTGCGGTTCCTTTCCTGGCTAACTCATCCACCTTGCAGTTGCCTGGAATGTCACCGTGTCCGGAGCATGGTGAAATATTGCATCTGTCCGCGATCTCATTCAGAGATTCGCGACATTGTTTTACCAACTTAGATCTTGTTGTTGGTGTTTCTAAGGCGTTTATTGCTGCCTGACTGTCAATGTAGGTAGGTAGGTAGATAGGTAGGTGCCACACTCAGGTCAATACTGACCCATTGTGATGCCCATCGGGGGAGGTGGGTTGTCCCTTACTCATTTTTAACCCTGTCTACAAAAACTGATATTAATTACTCACTGTGTTGTTCGATACAAACCATCCTGTGGATTTGGTGAGGTTCATTATCCTGTCTATCGGTGTGCTGGAGAGCTCTTCTAGGTCATGGAAGAAATGTCTCCCCAGAAATCTGTACCTGATGTGTTGGAATCCCGGGCAGTGACATAGGAAGTGGGTTGTATTCTCCAGAGCTTCCTCGTCGCCACAGCCTCTAAAGAGTTCTTCCGTCAAGCGTAATTTCTTCATGTGGTACCGCAGAGTATTGTGTCTCGTTAATATACTTGCGAGGGTGGATAGTGATTTCCTATCCTATCCTAAGTTTGACCATAGCATTCTTGTGGTGTGGCAATTATCTAGTGCCGTCCATCTAAGGTACGCCTCTCTTATTGCCTTTTTCCCTGCTTCAGGCCCGAGTGTGCAAGGCGGGATGAGTACAGAGCTTGTTCTGACACAGCTGCAGAACCTTGTCTTGCTAATTCATCCGCTGTCTATGTAAATCACTATAGCTCTACCGTCTATCGTGTTCATAGAGAGTCAGAATAGCCATAACTTCCTACAGGAAGTCGTAGCGCGACTTTGATTTCTTAGTAATTTGAATAGATGCCTGTCCCCATGCCGGCCGCTGTCTGTGACCCTTCTGTGTATATTTAGATGGCGTCTTTGTTTAAGATTTGACCTGCCTCCTAGCTGGCTCGGTATGGGATGACTGTCCTATATTGCTTACTTAAATCGATTATTGGGACTAAGGAGAACCTTGTGAACCATTAAGATGCTCGCGTGACCAATGTGTAAGCTGTGCCACATTTGCGGGTGGCAACAGTGCAATGGTAGTGTATTCACTTGCTGATCGGAAGGTTGCGTGTTCAAATCCCGACCATGTCCATGAAGCAAAAATCCGCAGAATAAAAATCAATATAAGTTCAGCGAATGCTTGCTCATAGTGCACTTTTAATTATTGTATACGTTTCTGCGGATTAAACTTGAATACAAAACTTCAACATAATGCTCCCTAAGTTATTTAGACGCCACCCGTGGGAAAAAAACCCTACCCAATGCACAAACCTATATTTCCTATCATTCTACGCGATGGGCATTTTCATCGATATTGAGGGTGCTTTTGACAATGCGACTTTTGATAGCATGTGCAGCTCCGCCAGACAACACGGAGTAGACGAACCATTGGTGTTGTGGATTAAAGCAATGCTAATGAATAGAACGTTGGTTGCGGATGCGGATTGTGGCCGCTATGTTATGGCGGGGGTAAACAGAGGCTGCCCGCAAGGCGGCGTCATGTCTCCACTGCTGTGGTGTATGCTGGTCGACTCTCTGTTGAACGCACTCAACAGTTCTAATATTTACGCTCAGGCGTACGCGGATGATGTTGCCGTGCTTTCTGTTGGATCATGCCTAGCGACTATATGCGCCAAGGCGCAGGCGGCCCTTGACGTGATCGACGAATGGTGCACTAGGAATGGGCTCTCGGTCAATCCTCTTAAAACTGAGGTTGTTCTCTTTACGAGAAGGAGGAAGCTGGTCGGGTTGACTCAGCCAGTGCTAAAAGGCGTCACAATCCAACTCTCCAATGAAGCAAAGTATCTGGGAGTCATCCTGGATAGCAAACTTCTTTGGTCCAAACATGTTGAGCTGAAGACTGCCAAGGCGCTGTCTATTTTCTGGCAGTGCAAAGGCATTTTCGGCAAGACATGGGGCTTATCACCGAAAAGAGTCCTATGGATTTATACGGCTATGATAAGACCATTTATAGCATACGCATCGGTTGTTTGGTGGAATAAGCTTTCACGTAAATACGTCACTGCTGCTTTTGCCAAACTCCAAAGGCAGGTATGTCTCGGCTGCACGGGGGCCTTCCCCAGCACGCCTGGCTCCGGCCTAGATGCACTATTGAACCTTCCGCCCCTTGATGTTTACATCATGGGCTGTACAATCAAGGCTATCTCACGTCTTACAAGAGGTAGCTTTTGGTATAACTCGCACTGGAGTTTTGATGAACTTGCGCAACGGTTGTCCTTCGACTCCTGTCTTATGGATATGCCGTCTGATGCGATGACACCGGAACTTCGGCTAAAGCGCAAATACGAGGTCGACTTTCCTCGCGTCCAGGACTGGCTCTGGCCGGACTCTGAACCTGGAAGGGAATGCAGTCGAATCTTTACGGATGGCTCCAAAACCGATCAAGGATCTGGTGCTGGTGTCTTCGTGGAGAGCGATAGCGTTAGACTTTTCTTTCCGTTAGGCAAACATGCGTCAGTCTTCCAAACAGAGACTTATGCTATCCTAATGGCCATGGACTATGTTACGAGGAACAGGTGGAGGGGGCGAAGTATCTGCGTCTGTAGCGACAGTCAGGCTGCGCTTAAGGCCTTACTCAAACCCTTAACTACCTCCAAAATAGTACGTGAATGCAAGATATCTCTGAATTCGGTCGGAAGGCTGAATTCACTTAAACTTGTCAGGGCTTCCATTGACGGTTGGGTTTCCTATGAACACAATCGCCGTTGGCATGACTCTCCAGGGTGCAGACAGACTAAGCAAATGCTCCCCGACGTCTGTGGGAAATCCGCGGCATTCTTGTTGTCTCTCAACAGAAAAGACTGCAGACAGACTACTGGCGTTCTTACGGGACACTACGCTTTTGCCAAACACCTTAAGGTGCTAGGCCTAAGCGACACCACCAACTGCGAAGCCTGTGGAGAAAGCGACGACACTGCGGAACATTTCGTCTGTGATTGTCCTGCTTTTGCTCGTATCAGGTGGCAGGTATTTGGTGCGGATATGGTGAGTGCTGTAAACCTAAGCTCCTTATCATTGAAGCGCCTTCTCGTTTTTCTTAGAAAAACGAGTAAATTCCCACAGTAAAATGTGGTGTGTCTGCCTGGCAGTACAATGGACCAGTATTGAGTCTGAGTGCTCCAGTGCAGAAAGTTTCACACATCCCGACAAAAAAAAAAAAAAAAAAAAAAAAAAAAAAAAAAAAAAAAAAAAAAAAAAAAAAAAAAAATCATTCTACTTCCTCCTAGTTCGACCACCTAATAGTAGGCAATGAAATACATCCACAATGACATTGCATTTGTAGGTGTTGAATTGAAAAATGCATACTCTGTGTTTACACACACACTATAAGTACTGTATCAATTACGGAAAAGAAACCCCTTTAGCGCACGCGAAAAAATGGGGATTCCCTCAGTCTGAGAGCTGCCTTACAAGCTACCAGCTTCAAGTGACAAGTAGATATTCGAAAAAAATTGCAAGCTTCGACTTGTAGAAATCAATCAAACATTGCCTTGCTTGTTTGAACCCCGCGAAACCACAATTACATTTCGATTTAATTTCAATTATTTAACATGATTGTGTAAATTGGCCAAAAATCCAGTAAGTAACATTTTCATAGCGAAACGTGATTCTTTGCCAATACAAACTTCGACCAATTGTAATGTATATTCCGTATTCCATACGAAAACATGAATTTGTCAATTGTAGTTTCTCCAAGACAGCGTTATTGACTCTGCGGGGAATACAAATTAGATTGGCAATGAGACAGACATGTATTTTCGTTGGTTTTGATTTTTTTTTGTTTTTCGTACTTTTGCACTGGTGTTTGGTTTCATTGGGAAAATTCAGCAATTTATATCTAGTGCAGAACTTTTCCCAGTAAAATTACGATGTAGTCATACACTGGCACTTCTGGTTTCATATCTATGTCTGCAATTATATTTGAGAAGATGAATACCAGATGTGTGCTTTGGTGTCAGAGCTAGGGGCATGGCTGTGATAAAACTCCCACGAGGGAATGTCATATTATCACAAAATGAATGAAAACGACGGAATATAAAATAAGGAAATATATTTTTGGAACGAAATCAAAAGAGAATAAGTAGGGAGGCTGGGGCTGGCTTTTCAGCAAGATGTTTTCTATAGGAGCTAAAATGCTTTGTTCCACAAACAAGAAGCTCATTTATTTAGCACGGAATTGTTTTCATTTTGTAAATTGAAAAATAAAAACGAGGGTGTAGTATGTGTCTGCGTAAATGTGTCAATAGTCAATTTTTAGGATGGTGATAATGAGAACTTGAAGATTTTTTGAAGGCGCTTTGAGCATCATCGATAACATGTAAATGGTGTGAAAGAAAATGTTGTGTAAATATGTACTATACGTGTTTGGGACTTGTGTTAATAATTGAATGAAAAATGTTATGGGTTACCTACTGCTTTTTTTTAATAACCGTTGGAGTGGTTGAAATCAAGTTATGCCTCATACTGAAATATAGTAGGGTTCCTTTGCACGCTTTGATAGGATTGCACAAAAGAACGCGGAGGAAATTGATCAAAAAACCTTGACAGCACCGATATACAAGGTGGCCATAATGTATGACCCTATCGGAAAGTGCCACGATTATGTTACGTAGGGTGGAAGTGGCAGTCGGCCGAAGCTGACACACTTAGACTAATAAAAGGGCCATTACCGCGTGGATCTATCTTCCTACTCGTTGAACCGTTAAACCAGCTTCCAGTTGGAGTTTTTGACTTTGAGAGAGAGTAGTTCAGACGCAGAAAAAGAGAATAGTCTCCTGTTCCTCCTCATCCAAGCAGCTTCTGCAAAAGTCATTTGTGTAGACGCCAAGCCTTGTTGCATGCTTGCCTATGAGATAGCGTCCGGTGATAAAACCTAATTGTAGCACCAATGTGCGGTCTGTTCAGAGAGATCAAACACGTTTCAGATCCAGCGTTGGCCAAATCATCGCTCTCAAACACGAGTTTGCATGTAGCAATTGGAATGCCTAAGGTACTTTTATTAGGTAGAAGCGCAGTATGGTTAAATGTTTGGCGAGTTCATTAACCCTACAATTCCCTGGAATGTCTCTGTGCGCCGGCACCCAACACAGGAATTTTATCGCAGCTTGACTGTCTGAGCAAATTTGGACGTCCTTAGCAGATACCATGTTCCTCTTCAGCCACGATAGAACTTCTTTAATCGAAATAATTATGTCTGGAACACACTGCAGTGAGTAAGGAGACGAAAGAGAGACTGAGGTTCGGCCTGTCAGAGAACACACCTCCACCCAATCGTCGGTTTTGGATCCGTGGGTGTAAAAGTGGATCGATTTATCTTCAGGGGGGTACGCTCTGTCTTCTCCAGAAACTGTGTTCAGTCGCAGCGAACACTTAAGCTTATAACGCCGCCTTCCACCACTTCCTTGTCCGCACTGCCATACTTTGGGACTCTCTGCCTGTCACCATCAAACATATAATAGCACCTGAACAATTTAAAAGAGCTCTATTTGCACATTTCGCATAATCGTAGTCTCTGTATATATGTACTTCTTTTGTCGCTTACTTCACTCTTTTATTCCTTTTCTATCTTTATTTTCTTCTCTTTTCTTTCCTCCTTCCATTTCTATAGATATTTTATTATTTTATTATTATTATTTATTAAAACATAAATAAATGTACACTTTAATGTTTTTTGAACAGCGCTAGCTACCAAGGCTTTCGGCTGGAATGATACTTCTAATGGGATGTAAAGTTTAGGATATGTAATGAGGGGTAGAAAAATAGGAAGAATGAAGTACTGGGACGGTCCGAGCCTGACGGATTATCGACTGCGCGATCGCTAACTCGAAAGCCCGTCAGCCTCCGATCGTCCCCGTATTTACCTAGCCTATTGTTATATTTCAGTTTCGATTTTTAAAATTAATAAAATTTTGTAAAGAATTTTATATTATGTAGCGATTGTGAAGACAGAAGGTCGATGAGATGCTTATTAAACAATGTTTTTTGAATTTCTGACCTCTTTACTGAAACGGCAACACTGCTCCTGTCAACAGGCATCTGTCAGTTGACTCCTGTCAAAATTTAAACTTGCTGCGTCAGCTAGTTTGTGTTTGACAGCTATTTTTATCAGACTACTCACTAATTTGAGGAGAAAATGGAAAAAAGTGAATTTCGTGTGCTTATTAAGCATTATTTCTTGCGAAAAAAAACCATTACCGAGACCAAGGCTAAGCTTGAAAAAGACTATGGGGACTCTGCACCATCGATTTCAATGGTAAAAAAGTGGTTTACTGAATTTCGTTGTGGCCGTACAAGCACTAAAGATGCCGAACGTCCTGGACGCCCAGTTGAGGTCTCCACCCGAAACAATCGAAAAAATTCACGATATGGTGTTGGCCGACCGAAGATTGAAAGTGCGAGAGATTGTGGAAGCCGTAGGGATCTCGCATGGCTCAGTGGTTTCAATTTTGAATGATCACTTGGGCATGAGAAAGCTTTCGGCAAGACGGGTGCCGCGTTTGCTCACAGTCGACCACAAACGCAATCGTGTAACACCTTCACAGGAAGGTTTGGCGTTATTTAATCGCAATTTGGAGGAGGTTTTGCGCCGTTTTGTAACCGTGGACAAAACATGGATCCATCACAACACACCAGAGACCAAACAACAGTCAAAACAGTGGGTTTCTAAGGGTGAATCGGCGCCAAAGAAGGCCAAGGTGGGTTTGTCAGCCAATAAAGTTATAGCGACTGTTTTTTGGGATGCACGCGGGATAATCCACATTGACTACCTTCAAAAGGGAAGAACAATCAATGGGGAATATTATGCCAACTTATTGGACCGATTCAATGACGATTTGAAAAAAAACCGACCTCATTTGGCCAAGAAAAAAGTTCTTTTCCACCAAGACAATGCAAGGGTGCACACATGTGCAGTTTCCATGGCAAACATCCATGAATTGGGCTATGAATTGCTCCCTCATCCACCCTATTCTCCAGATTTGGCTCCGAGCGACTGCTTCTTGTTCCCAAACCTGAAGAAATGGCTTGGTGGAAAAAGATTTGACTCCAATGATGAAGTCATCTCGCAAATAAAGGCCTATTTTGAGGACTTCGACAAATCATTTTTTTTGAAAGGGATAAAAAAATTGGAGAAGCGTTGGACAAAGTTTATAGAGCTCAAGGGAGACTACGTTGAAAAATAAAATTATTTTTTTATCAAAAAATCTGTGTTTTATTCCAAAAGTCACGGACTTATTGACCCGCCCTCGTACTTTTGGACAATCTGAAACCAGATGTTTTATTGTAAGGATGTAACCGGATTGGCAGAGGTGGCAAATTGGTGGGTTGTCCTTGTTGAGAAGATGGCGGTGGGTTATCTGGGTATGGCCGAGTCGAAGGCGCAAGAAGCATTTGTTCATTCGATGTGTCGTGTCTGCTGGGTACATTGCTGCAACGGCTGTAGGGTTAATGGAGCAGTAGTGGTGGGTGTATGTGTTCCATTCTTCCCTTTTTTTCTGTTCCCATGCGTTTTTTACGAGATTCAAAAAGGCATTAGTGGTGTGATATTTGGATATCCAGACGCGGTTTTCGCTGCGATGTCTGCAAGTTCATTTCCTCTGATGCCTGAGTGCACTGGGACCTACAGGATCATCATTTTTTTCCTTTTTTTAAAAATGTTGTCACGTATTTTGATCATTGTGCGTGTGCGGTTGTTTATATTCGTGATGGAGTTTAGCGTTGATAAACTGTCCGAGCAAATCACCACATTTTTGAGGGAACTATTACATATTTCTGTAGCCTTGAGGATTGCATAAGCTTGTGTAGAGTAACTTGAGAAGTAATTTGGTAGTCTCTCAGCGTGCAGAACGTCGCCTGCTTCAGAGACTACTGCAAAACCAGTTCCGGTGTCAGATTTAGATCCGTTTGTATAGAGTATATCCCATGAGTTGCTTCTGTATTTGCCGATAATCTCTAGGAAGATTTGTGAGTAGGCTTCTAAAGTGGTGGATTCCTTTTTGAACTTTGCCATACTGGTGTTGATGACATCTGTTGGTAGTTCCCATGGAGGGGTATTTCCGAGAGTCAGTGGCTTGATTGTTGGTGGAATTCCTAGGGTCCTTATAACCTCTAAGGAGTTGTGGAGGGACGAAGGGTATTTCGGGCACTTTTTTCGTAGCAGAATTTTGTTTGCGTCTTCGATTACTGGAGATTTGAAGGAATGGCAGATCTTCGAGGCTAGCCGTTCTGTGAGGAGGTGTATGCGGTATTCAATGGATGTAAGCCCCGCTTCAGTTAGCATATTTTTTACTGGCGTGGTTGCGAAGGCTTTCAAGCTGCATCTGATCGCGGTGTGGTAAGATGGTTTGATCGTTTGTAGTGTTGACTTTGCGCATTTTCTGTAGACTGCCAATCCGTAATCGATCTTGGATAAAATTATATTTCTTGTAACCTGAATGCGTGTGTCCGGATGGACTAAACTGTTTTTTGAAGATAAGAATCGTATAATATTTAGCCTGGTAGCTAGCTTTTTTTTAGTACTACACAATGTTCTTTAAAATTAAAGCGCTTAGCAAATATGATGCCTAAGATATTTAAGATATTTACATTTGGAACTTGTATATTGTGCATAATGATGTTGGTTAGGGTGTCCCTTATATGGGCTACAAAAAAAAAATAGAATTTTTTCACGCATACCCTTCATTTTTATACCCTATTCTAGGGGTATATTAATTTTGACGCATAGTTTGTAACATACCTTAATATTGCCCGTAGACCCCTAAAAGTTACTATATTTATGATCAGCATCGATAGTAATGTCGATCTAGCCATGTCCGTCCGTCCGTCCGTCCGTCGGCAAAAATTAGGCCTTTAAACTTTACCTAGAGAGCTGAAATTTGAACCATATACTCTCAAGGGTCCCGAAATAATCAAGTTTACGAATTTTTGAAATCCGCCCACAGACACGCCCACAAACTCAAAAAAACAAAATTTTGGAAAAAATCGAATTTTGATCTAGGAAGCTGAAATTTTTTATATATGATCTATGACTCCTAAAACTGCTCGGGATATAAAATTTTCAAAATCCGCCCACTGCCACGCCCACGAAAAAAATAAAACAATTTTATTGAAAAACCAAAATTTGAGCTAGGGAGCTGAAATTTTTAATATATACTCTCTAGGGGCCCTTTAAGCTCATGTATAAATATTTTCAAAATCCGCCCACTGACACGCCCACAAATAAATAAAACAATTTTTTTGAAAATCCAAAGTTTGAGCTAGGGATCTGAAATTTATAATATATACTCTCTAGGGGCCATTTAAGCTCATGTATAAATATTTTCAAAATCCGCCCACTGACACGCCCACAAATAAATAAAACAATTTTTTTGAAAATCCAAAGTTTGAGCTAGGGAGCTGAAATTTATAATATATACTCTCTAGGGGCCCTTTATGCTCATGTGTTAATTTTTTTTTAAATCCGCCTACTGACACGCCCACAATTAAATAAAACAATTTTATTGAAACACCCAAGTTTGAGCTAGGGAGCGTTTTTTTTGATAAAATCCTTTAAATGTTATATAACAAAATATGTAGAGCGTTCTTAACAATTTAACCATACTTAGACTTTTGTCACGCCCACTTATGAGGGATAGGAATAAGAATAGGGTATCCAACAGTTCGCCCAAGCGGACTGTAGCCCGTCCCTATGTTTTTTCTTAATGCCAATACTAACTTCGATGCAAAATATTTTGCTCCTGGGATGATGTTAACACGTGCCGACTAGACAGCAAAGTCAACATTGAAAGTCTGTATGAAAAATTCAGAAAAAAATGTTTTACCTGCAAATATTTCATTTCAATTTCAACTTTTAATTAAATAACTATACTAAACACTTAAATAAGAATAATTAGTAACAAAAAGATATTATTGCGGATACTTTCTCTTCAAAACTTCTTTCTTGCAATCAGGATATAACTTCCTGTGCTCTTTCACACAACGAAGAAGGAATTGTTTTTGCTCTTCTTCAGCTGTCAGAAGTCCGTGAAAATCCTGCATTAGCTTGACAGCTCTTTCAGCTGTATCGTTCACTACTTTAAGAGAAAGAACCATCCTTTTGGCTTCTAAATAGAAAACATTGGTCTCCCACGAAGATGGCCTTTCTTGAAGAAAGTTTTCATTTATTTTCAAGCGAGGAAATAAATGTTGACTCTTGGCCGACACAAAATCATCCAACGTTTTATCTAAATGAAATAAAAGAACATTTTCAATCATTAATAAATAGAAAACAATTATGAATATTCAAAATTAGCTAACCTTGCATTGAATTGCACATTTCTTCTTTCGATGGATCGTATCTTTTAAGATAATGCGATTGACTTTCCTTATTAAAGTTAGCCACCATTTTTGCTTTTGTGTTTAAGTCCACAGTATCATCAAATAAAGATAAAACTACAGCCTCTTCGGTCAAATAATATAGATGTTGACACAATTTTTGAAAGGCTGCTTTCGAAATCGACTCGTCTACTTTTTCATAATCTTTCAATTTTTTCAGAAAGCATAAGTCTTGAAAGGGTGCTTTTGCTGCCGAACTGCACTGCAACCATGGTTTAACATAAACCATCACAATAAAAACACAGACCTCTTTCAATCCGGCACTATCTTTTTTTGTCAATTTAAGTTGCGAGCGTAGCAAAAATATTTTTAAAGCATAAATTGCTCTTGCCATCCATCTCGCTTGATGCATTGCACCTGGGGGCCTGATTTGTAGTTGCTTATCGACATCTCCTCCTAAGAATATTATTGAAAGTTCAATAACAATTGGTTTTCGTAGCTCCCCAAAGTAAAAACTTAGAATTTCGGTAATTTCGTTGTCATTAAAATTCTCTTTAACAATGTCAGCACCGGTTTGAAAATTTTTAGTGTCAATATTTTTCCATTCATCTCGAAATTTTTTAAAAATAGGTATTTCTGGACTTATTGTTACTTGGTGGACTTTCGTTTCGAAGACACTTTTAAGCACGAGCTCATACATATGATGCCGACAACCAAAAAGGACTAACTCTCTTCCTAATTCCTGTTCCAAGAGCACGCATGCTCCATTAAAGCGACCTGTGTTAGATGCAGTTGTATCGCAACACATAATCTGAACTTTATCATCCAAGTTCCATTCTCTAATTGCTCTAGAAACAGCATTAACTTGTTCTTTACCAGAAGAATTTTCCAATTTTGGCACGGATAGAAGTTGTTCCCCATCTCCAAAAGTAATAACAATAGGAAGTCGTTCTTCCTTAGCACTCCTTACATTCAAGCCAGGTAACAATTTTCCATCCCAGTGAACAGTAACAACCTCCGGAATATTATTTTGAAAATCGGTTTTAATGTTCTCTGCCCTTTCTTTTCTAATCCGTGTCCGCACGCGTTGAATCGATGACTTATTAATTGGAAAATCCTCAAAGTTAAGCCCTAGAGCCTCCACTGTAGCCTGAAGTATATAAACAGAGTCTCTTATGCTCAACTGACATCTGTCTAAGGCTGAGACTAATTTTGGAGTAACAAAGTCCTTCCTTCCTCGTTTTGAGATTGCCTCAGATGACGGTTTAGGAGCAGTAGGAAGACCTTCGCTGCTTTCGTCGGAGCTTGTAAATATGTCCTGTTCTTCAGGAATTAAATCTTCCAACGACGCTGAAGAAGTATATGGTATTGCCGATGACATGTACTTACTACGTTTTTGTTCTTCTCCTAATCGCCTTAGTCTTAACCTATCTTCCTTTTCAGCTTGTTTTTTATCAACACCCGCTAAGCAGCCCGGTCGTCCTGGCTCTCTCTGACGCTGTAAAAAGAGTATGTCCTCTTCTATTTTAATTTTTTGAAGAGCATCAGCATGAGCTATGTCAAATATGTTATCCAAATCGTCGTGGAAATCAGCTTCTCTTTGTTTATGCACCTCCTGGGTTTTCTTTGAATTTTTTTGCAGTTCTCTCCAAGCTTGATACAAATTTATAAGCTTCTTCACAGAGTTGGGTAGTGATTTTTTAGGGATTCTTGCCTTTTCCCAAAAAATAGTACACTCGCGAATAACAAGATTTGCACTTTCGCTAACTGTCAATTTAACTTCCCGCATATTAAAAAAGAAAACTGCAAGAACTTGTCGATTTGACGGTAATTTAGCACCCTTTATTTGGTGATTTACATCTCCCACTAAGTAAATGCTTTTTGTGTTGCTTCTTAATTGCAGTGACATCTTTAATCGATTAAAAAAAACTAGTTTACCGTTTAAAAACTAAAAATGCAATAAAAATTTCCTTAGGCACGTGCTACTATTTCAGTGTAACTTGTAGTGACATGTTTCGATCGAAGTCGGCACGGGTAAACATGATCCAAATGACCTATTTTTTTTTTTGGTTGCGTTTTATAATAAAATAAATAAAATAAGAACATATGCGTTAAAAAAAAAAATTGTCGAAAAATAAGGGACACCCTAATGTTGGTACTAATGTAATTTCTTTTTCTACAAATATGTAGGTGTTTACTTTTATCGGGTGAGATAATGGATCCTGAGTGGGTGCACCATTGATTTAGGTCGGCAAGTATGTTTTGGAAAGATTCCTTAGTGCGATTGTTATCATTGAACTTAGATAAAAGGATTACGTCGTCCGCATATAGGACGTGGTTTATGTTTTTGTAACTTGCTATTATTTCTCTAATATCGTTATACGCGATTATGAATAATGTTACTGACAATGGTGAACCCTGGGGATACCATTGTTTAATATGTGCACAGTTGAGAAGAAGTTTTTCAATTTTACTCTAAATTTTCTAAGTACCAAAAATGCTTTTATAAACGAGTACATTTTGGGGCCAATTTTCCACTGTATAAGTTTGTAAAGGATTACCTGGATACCGATCCGATTGAATGCCTTTTCGAAGTCAAGTGACAGGATGGATACATGGTTTTTGCATGACAGAGCAGAAGCAACGAATTCATCGATGTGGAGCAGGGAGTCGGCGGTGCTGCGTCCATGTTTGAAAGCTACTTGGTTGGGATCGATATAGTTGTTCTTTTCTATATACCAGAGTATACGTCTAGAAACGATTTTTTCTAGCAACTTGCTAGTGCATGGCAGTAACGAGATTGGTCTGTATCCCTTAGGGTCTGTTAGCTTCTTTGTGGGTTTTGGAATGGGAATTATAGTAGCGACTCTCCAAGCATGAGGTACTATACCTTGGGTAAGGATGTTGTTATATAGTTTTAAAATTCGTTGCTTAAATATACCTGGGGTATTTCTTATCATTGGGTATGAGATGCGGTCCTGGCCTGGAGTTTTTCCTTTTAGTGCATTCAGACAGCTTTCGAGTTCTAGAGTGCTTATTGGTTTTTCTATGTGCTTTGCCTATATGCTCAGGCTGTATTCCTGGGGCGATCTATTTACCGCGTAGCGTTTTGCTTCGAGAAAGTTTGTTGGAAAACTTGCATCATCGGAATAAACAGACCAAGCCGAGCCAAAGTATTCACAGATGTCTTTTTGGTTATTGAGCGTCCCAGATTCTGTTATTAACGACCTTATCGCATATGGGGTGTAATTACCTGTAATTGTTTTAATATCGGCCCACAATTTTTTACTTGTAGAGTTCGGGTTGATATTCGAGGTAAACTTTTGTAAGCTTTCTTTTTTTTGAAATCTTTGCTATTTTTCGAAACATGGCATTAGCTTTGCGATAGTTCACGAGGTTTGTGTCAGAGGGATATTTTTTGAATGTTCTCCACAGGCTCTGTTTATTACGCCGACGCGTAGCTAATTCGGAGTTCCACCATGGGACAATCTTTTTGTGGGTGATGTTTATTGTTTGGGGGATAGCGATATTCGCTGCAAAACGCATTGTTTTGGTTATTAAAGCCGCTTCTTTGTTGATGTTTGGTTAACGATGTTTGCATTTTGCAATTTCAAGAACATTCTTGATGCAGGATGCCCAGTTAGCCCGTTCCGTTTGGAATTTAGCTTGTGGTTTTTTGTGAGTGGACTTTATACCGAGATCTAAGCTAGTCAGTATTGGAAAGTGATCACTCCCATGCAGTTTATCGAAGATTTTCCACGTAGTTTTGGCCAGTAATGGGAGGGGGGGGGGAATTAAAGTGACGTTGACGTGCGTCAATGTTTTGTGGGTAGAGAAATGAGTTGGGCTACCATCGTTTAGAATGGCAAGATTGGACAGAGTTAAGAAGTTCTCAAATATTGTGCCTCTGGAATTACTTACAGGCGAACCCCTCGAATGTATTTTCTTCTATTTAAATTCTTTTTAAAGGGTCTTTGATTAGCCACTTGACAACTGCAATCTTTCAGTGGGAACGCACCCTTAAACCGGTTACCGAACTGTCATTGTCAAAATATTCAGTAAATTCAATTTCAAGCCAATAAATTTGAGATAGCTCATTTTATTTGAAAAAGACGTTGTCAAGTCCTTAATGAAAGACATTTTATAAAGTTATTGGCTTGACTATCAAAACATTTATGAATGTAATTCGACTTCGTTCATATGCCTACCACGGAAACGTATGCAGCGGTCGATACGTTGAACCCAATTTTCGATGACTCGGCCGCACATTTCGACCGATACGGCCGCTATTTCTCGTTCGATATTGGCTTTGAGCCAATATACAGGGTGTCCCTTTATTCGTAGACAACATTTTAGGGCATGATTTATGGGTATATTCTAAGGAAAAAACTGTTCTACAGTAAGGGCCTATCTCCAATTTTTATATCATTATTGAGGATTTAAGAAAAGGCTTATTTGAGTGTACCCTGACCCATGTTAACGGTAATTGCGCTGTTAGTACTATTGATAGAAAAATTTAGGCCTCTATAAAATCTATGAGTTTTTCTACAAACTTGTCGTAAACTTTTATTTTTATTAGTGTTACGTTCATTCAAAAAAAAATATTAAAACGTTATGTTTATTAACGCATTTTCTGGAGAAAATTGAACCGAAAATCAAAAAATTAGCATGGGCAGGAAAAATGGAACAGGTTAAAAATTGGATATCTTAAGACTGAGTTAAGATGTAAAAATTTATTTAAATGCAATTACAAAGGGTAATATTTCTTCTAAAAATAGAGGCCTAAACGAAATTTCTATCATTAGTACTAACAGCGCAATTACCGTTAACATGGGTCAGGGTACACCCAAATAAGCCTGTTCTTAAATCCTCAATAAATGATATAAAAATTGGAGATAGGCCCTTAATGTAGAACAATTTTTTCCTTAGAATAAACCCATAAATCATGCCCTAAAATATTGTCTACGAATTAAGGGGCACCCTGTGTATTCGTATTAGTCTATACGAATAAATATGATCTCCTCTAACGTCGCCGGCTTGTTGGCACAGACCAATGATTTAATGTAGCCCCATAAAAAAAGTCTAGAGGTGTTGAATCACACGATCTCGGTGGCCAATAGACGTGTCCGTTTCTCGAGATAACACGTTCACCGAACTGAGACTTCAATAACTCGATTGTTGCAGCCGCAGTGTGGCTTGTGGCACTGTCTTGTTGAAACCACATATCACTGATGTCCAATTCATGCAATTGCTCAAAGAAGACTGAAGATGATTTAACGAGGAAATTCTTCATTTTCTTCCATCATGTCCATGTCCTTACGCAAAATTTGCCATAATGCGGTCTGGGAGAGGCCCAAGTCTTGAGAACGCCATGACATTGACTGATTTGGATGGTTTGGGACGGACGCCTCTACGGCAGCAGTATTCTTCACACTTCGGGCAAAACGTAGTCCCACTGGCACAGCAACATCAAACAGCGAATATTCTGACTCAAATTTTTTCACTAGACTATGCTAATGCTTGGGACGAGAAATACGGCCGAAAATTGGCGTTAACGCTCTTAAAGTTGCGACCACCGACTCGGAACTTCGATAGTAAATTTTAATTATTTGTAAAGATTGTTCCTTCGTGTATTGTCACCATGATGAAAATGTTGATTTTACTGAATAAGTTTTATTTTTATTCAAATTTAGAGTTTGCCTTTATTACTAATTACTTATTATTTAATTTTGTTTTTGAATTTCCTGTAGTGGCGTTTATGGACAAGACAGTTGAATGAATTTGTTGACATTTCTAAGAGCTCATCCACAACGTTTTTTGTAAGAACAGTAGTCGGGTTTTCGATAGAAGAAATATTTCTCCCCGCTACCGTTAGCGAATTTGGGTATTGTGTTATTTTAATTAGCATGCAAATTATTTGCATTGTTTGCATTATGAAACCATCGAAACAAAACGGCAAAACAAACTCCCATAAATGATGGTATTCAAAAACAGCTGCAAAGTTTCCATGCAATTGGTTACCGACTTTTGTCACCTTCCTGTTTATTGAATTATTAATTTTAACTACGCCCATGACTTCAGCTTGTCAATATTAGTCGAACATTAAAAGCATAATTTTACATCAAACAATCACCCGACTGTGTAAACAAGTAAATATTTGGATTCGAATATTGTACTTGAATCTTGCTCACCTTCAAAGCCAAACAGATTTGTTTTCTCATTTTATCAACGTACAATCATTGCATTCAAAAATATGGGTCTATATTTATGCATTTACATACAGCCAGGCCGGTTCGTCTCCATAGCTAATAATGAAGACGCGTTCAAGGTCTAAATCGAGGTGTTTACCAGCTGAACTCATAAAGCAGTCTCGTAATTGGGGTATCCAAATCTAATATGAGAATTGACAATTAACAACCAAAAAGCGCGTTTATTTAGGTTATTTCCTCTACATGAGGAACTCATCGTTTACAGAGAGGGTGGATGGCCTAGATCAATACGAGAATATGGTATAGTTATGGTTGGTGTTTTCTTGTTGTTATTTAATTGCACTTCATTGTGTATTTGTTAAATAAGTGCATAAACTTGAAGGAGGATGGGTAGGTATTACCTAGTGTTATAGATAGAAATAGGATCCTGCTAACTTCGCTCTTTTCTTGCTTAAACGTAAGAAAGCATTTTACTTTTCATGTCCTCCTGGTATCAAATATATAAACGGTCTTTCATTAGTGACTTGACAACTTCAAACTTTCAGTGTGAACGCACCCTTAAACTGATTACCGAACTGTCAATGTCAATTCAATGAAATCAACATTTTCATCATGGTGAACTACACGAAGGAACAACGTTTACAAATAATTGAAATTTGCTACCGAAATTCCGAGTCGGTGGTTGCAACTTTAAGAGCGTTAACGCCAACTTGTAACTTGTTTTGGTGAAACAGGATTTTGTAAAAAAAAATGTTTTTACTAATTTCTACGATTTTCTAAATACGCACCTTACCACATTAGTCTCGATATGTGATTTGTTGACAAATTGAAATATTAATACTTTATTCGGCTGTTTGGTGATATTTGTATTTGTATTTTTATTTTAGCGGAAATATTACATTGTTCTTTAGACTATATTGCACAATTTACAGAGATTGTGTATACTCTACCTTACTACTGAAATATTAATTATATATGTTTTAAAGAATTTTTATTAAAACTATGTAAGAAGGAAAAGCTACTATAAAAACCTTCTTATCAACTTAAGATCTTAGCGACGTAGGCTGGAGAGAAGGAGAGGCGGGAAATAACCCAAGGACATCCTGATTTCATAAGAAAGTGTTTATAAACTATCGCAACAACAATTAAAGTAACAATTGATTAATAACTAAACAAAATTTAAGGACTAAAGAGTAAACAAATGAACTAATCAACAGATAAATAAATCAACAAATGAATAGATAAATATGTAAGCAAAAGTTAAATAAATAAATAATATATAAATAAATAAAATAAATAAATAATTGAATAAATAAATGAATAAGTAAATAAATAAATAAATAATAAATAAATAAGTAAAAAATTATCACATTTCCTTAATCAAATGGGTAGATTTGAAATTAGGATGTTGTCGGAAGAAATACATGCAGCATTGTATCGATCATGTAATTTTAAAATTCTTTCTGATACTTTTTCAATATTTGCCAATACATGCAGCTCTTCGGTGGAAAAATGCCAGGGTAGATCAAAAATCATTTTTAAGAGTTTGTTTTGGGTTATTTGCAATCGACGAATATGGCTTTTTGCATACTTCCCCCTAACAGGGGACCCATAAAACATTATCGGCTGGAAGATAATATGATCATTTTGTTTTCAAGGCTCAATTGTGACTTACGACTAATGAACGGATAAAGCGTCTTTATTGCTATGTTTACCTTCGTTTTTATTTGCTGTATATGTGGCATGAATGTCGAAGTTTTATCGAGATGTACCCCTAGGTACTTTGCACTCTGCTTCCATTCTGTCTGACTACCACTTATTTGCAGTCTGTTGCTTGGTAATAAACAGTTTTTCTTTTTCTAGTAAAAAAGACAGCCTGAGTCCTTAAAGCATTTATTTTTATTTTCCAATTACTGAAATATATTTGAATTACATTCAAGGAAGATTGCAAATTGGTTTCAATGTTGCAACCGATTGCGTCTGATGACAGAATACATGTATCGTCTGCAAACATAGCGGTATCGCAATTTCTAAGTTGTGGAAAGTCAGCGGTGTAGATGATGAATAATATGGGCCCAATCACCGAGCCTTGGGGTACGCCAGCAACAATGGAGTTGTTTTCTGAAAACCAGTTGTTAACTGACACTTTAAAAGTACGCCCCGTTAAAAAGGACTCAATAATTTTGATTAGGTAAATCGGGAAATTAAAACGGATAAGTTTGTGCAGCAAACCATTCTGCCATACGGTGTCAAATGCTTTTGGTGATATAATTTTTGTAAAATGAAAGATCATTTCATTTAGTTTCCCAACTTTCTGCGGGGTTGCCACCTTCTTCAGGGGAATCATTTTTAAGCGCATCGATAAAAGTGAACATTTAGTAAAGCAATAAATTGTTGGTATAAACTTTTAAAACTTACAAATTAAATTTAAAAGTTAATTGAAAAGACTAAGACGTTAAGCCAAAGTGAAAAAAAACAAAACAAGAAAAAAAAATAATAATAAATAAATCAGCTGAAATAGATTAGCACTTCGACGTCTTGAAGTTTTGTCCTTAACTGTTCGTCTATAATTGTTGGTATATGAGTGAGCAGTAGACTGCGTTAATGTTCTGTGTGTCCTGCTTCCTGTTCATAATGTCTTTGTTTTTCAAAATGTTCAGGGTTTCCAGGGTGAGCCGTTTGGATTTGTGTTTTTTTGTTTGTAAAATTTGTGTGCTGTCGAAGTCTGGTCTATAGTTTGTTTCAATGGTGTTTACTGGAGAGCGCAGCGAACCCAAATAAAGCAGCGCTAGCCAGCCACACCATTGAAACAAACCATTGACAAATATCACTTGTTTGTTCTTATGATTATTTTTTTAATATATTTGCAACATTAAATTGAGAAATACGATATCTCGTGCCAAACAAATAAATCAGTTGACACCAGTATTTGAATTTTCAAAGTTGACACATTTCACTCACTTGCCTTTACTCAAAACTAGGTGCAGAATATCTTGTGCATAACTGATCTGCACAGCTTCATGGAACACAAAGTGAGAAAATTTAGAACACTATTGGGCAAGAATTTTACTCGTGGAACACCAAATTCTTTTTTTTATAATTTGCTAACGCCAAAGAGGTTCTTCTGTAAATGTTACAGTACCCTTATAGTGCTAAGAACACAGCGCAAGCATTTTGTGTTTTAATAGCAGGCAGCACCTGGCAATAGCATATTTCAGTGCATGCTTTTTGGTGCTACTTACTATTAGAAAGAATAGAGATAGGAAAGAAGTGTTTGGGTGCAGTTGTAGGGTTTTTCTCCACGGGTGTGGTGTCTAAATTGCTTAGGGAGATCTAGTTTTCATGTATTCGACTTAAACTAATGAACTTGGCCGGGATTCGAACGCACGACCTTTCAATCAGTAAGCAAATACACTACTGCTGCACCGTTGCCACCTGTACTTTTCTGACCTTTTCTGTGTAGCTCAGGTTCATTAAACACCCCTAATATTCTAAAATTATAACAAACAATTTTACTTCAACATATTTGCCAAATTTAATTTCCCTTATAGTAAAATTCGTCTAAACTTACTATTGCACAATGATTAAGCGAATGGGTCTCTTCATTTAATTTTTAATTTCTTCTCAAGGTTTTTCAAGAACTGTGATTCACTAATACTAAAACTCAAAATCGTTTGCCCCCTTTTCCCGAATTGTTTCAATGCCAACTTCTATTTATGTCAAACCCGATCCTGTCTAACCTTTGACATTTTAATAAGTAAAATTGTTGGTCCATCCCAATATCACCGCCAAATTACCTTTGGATTAGTTAAACCAAAACTTTTACCAAAAAACTGAGACTGCTTCGACGGTCCATAAAAAGACTTGGCACACCTTTCAAGCACTCTCAATTTCCGTACAAAAATAGACAAAAGTATTCAGTCATCGTTTTGTCGCAAGAGTGTCTTCCTTCTGCATATTGTCGATGACGGTACAATTCAGGGATTACTTAAACGATCTGCATATGTCCCACTGTTTCTGAAAAGCAACAAAAAAATAATAAAACATAGGGACGGGCTACAGTCCGCTTGGGCGAACTGTTGGATACCCTATTCTTATTCCTATCCCTCATAAGTGGGCGTGACAAAAGTCTAAGTATGGTTAAATTGTTAAGAACGCTCTACATATTTTGTTATATAACATTTAAAGGATTTTATCAAAAAAAACGCTCCCTAGCTCAAACTTGGGTGTTTCAATAAAATTGTTTTATTTAATTGTGGGCGTGTCAGTAGGCGAATTTAAAAAAAAATTAACACATGAGCTTAAAGGGCCCCTAGAGAGTATATATTACAAATTTCAGCTCCCTAGCCTAAACTTTGGATTTTCAAAAAAATTGTTTTATTTATTTGTGGGCGTGTCAGTGGGCGGATTTTGAAAATATTTATACATGAGCTTAAAGGGCCCCTAGAGAGTATATATTATAAATTTCAGCTCCCTAGCTCAAACTTTGGATTTTCAAAAAAATTGTTTTATTTATTTGTGGGCGTGTCAGTGGGCGGATTTTGAAAATATTTATACATGAGCTTAAAGGGCCCCTAGAGAGTATATATTATAAATTTCAGCTCCCTAGCTCAAACTTTGGATTTTCAAAAAAATTGTTTTATTTTTTTGTGGGCGTGGCAGTGGGCGGATTTTGAAAATTTTATATCCCGAGCAGTTTTAGGAGTCATAGATCATATATAAAAAATGTCAGCTTCCTAGCTCAAAATTCGATTTTTTCCAAAATTTTGTTTTTTTGAGTTTGTGGGCGTGTCTGTGGGCGGATTTCAAAAATTCGTAAACTTGATTATTTCGGGACCCTAGAGAGTATATGGTTAAAATTTCAGCTCTCTAGGTCCAGTTTAAAGGCCTAATTTTTGCCGACGGACGGACGGACGGACGGACGGACATGGCTAGATCGACATTACTATCGATGCTGATCATAAATATAGTAACTTTTAGGGGTCTACGGGTAATATTAAGGTATGTTACAAACTATGCGTCAAAATTAATATACCCCTAGAATAGGGTATAAAAAAGGAATAGAAGATTGTAACCAAAAATATCTGTGCAGCAAATTGCTTGAGGATGCAACACAAAATGATCACTCAATGACCAAGTGATCAGCATTCATTTGTACGGTGTGTGACAGTCGCGCGAATGAATTTATTCTGTCCAAATATCAGTGTGTTATTGTGTGACGGAACATTTGATTCAATTGAACAGACTTCTCATCGAGAATGTTTATTTAAATGGATGAAATGACACATTAAAATGACCCATACACCTCTATTTAATGATTGTTTCAGGAATGTCTATTTGCCTTGGGAGGGAGTTCGTCCGTCAGCATATGAATTATAGCAAACAATGCTACGCTTAGCACATTTTTTTTTATTAGTAAACGGAACTGGAATTATGCCGGTATAAGAATAATTTTGGTAGCTGCACACAGCACACCATGACTAAACGGCGCAGCCCATAGAGTCCGCTGCATTCGTTGTTTCGACGGATCCGCCGACTTTAATGTACTTAACGGAAGGAACCGTCCCATAGCATCCATCGCCAACTTTGTCAGCCGACATTGGACATTGGTTGCATTTATTCCTAACCTATTGCCTATTTCCTAACCTTTAACTGCCTAAATACAACTGAACGATCCAACTACCTAAGACGTCAGTACAGTACAATTGTTCATTTCTGAACTAGATTAGGTTAGGTTATAGTGGCAGTCCTCAGAGGCCGACACACTTAGACCAATAAAAAGGTCCATTGTGATACCACACGGATCTATCTTCTTCCTACTCATTGAACCAGTTGGAGCTTTTCATGAAGCTTGACAGACATGTTGATGTTTATGAGATCGTTGAGATCATTGTAAAAGAAATATCCTAAATGGAGTTTTCCTCTTTGAGAGAGAGCAGGGCATGTGCAGAGAAGGTGGAGAATTGTCTCCTCCTCGTCGATACAGCTTCTGCAGAAGTCATTTGTGTGGACGCCAAGCCTTGTTGCATGCCTGCCTATGAGACAGTGTCCGGTGATCACACCAATTATAGCACCAATGTGAAGTCTGTTCAGAGATATCAAACACTTAGAGCGTTTCAGATCCAGCTTTGGCTAAATCTGTTTTGTCGCTAGACAAGTGCTGCCACTTGTCCACCTAAGGTTAGTTCTCTCAATGGCTTCCCTATAAACATGAGTTCGCATGTAGCAATTGGGATGCCTAAGAGAACTTTATTAGGTAGAAGGGGCAGTATGGTTCCTTTTCTGGCGAGTTCATCCGCACTACAATTCCCTGGAATATCTGTATGTCCTGGCACCTAGCATACGAACTCTTTTTTTTATGTTATGCTTCCAGCTGAGCTTTTTATCCAGAATGAGACCCAAGTATTTACCTTCATCAGAGAAGACTAAGCTTGTGCCCCTGATTGAGGGGGATCAATGTGTGGAATTTTATATTTCCTAGTGAATAGAACAAGATAGGTTTTGTGGGGGTTAACACCTAACTCACAACGATCTGTCATGTCGTTAGCTTGTTTAGGTGCTTTCCTGAGGCGGCAATTGCAACGTCGTCTGCATAGGCAGACCTGCAGCCCTCCATTTCTTGGCACATCAGCAGCTCGTTCACAAAGGAGGGGGGATTGGACTCCGCCCTGTGGGATTCCTGTACTGCCAGATCTTCTGGCAGATATCACACCCAGTTTTGAGTTTATAACCCGTCTTGTGAGTAGTAGATTCATTAGCTCACCAAGTGAGTCATCCTACCTTCAGAGCTGACACTACATTTGCGATCGCGGATGTATTGACGTTGTTAAAAGCACCTTCAATATCCAGGAATCAGGGCCGGCTCCAGCCAAACAAGCGCCCTGTGCAAGATTTACAGAAAGCGCCCTTTAACATCCATTTTCCTATCCTAGGAAAATATCATCATTGATTGGCTCACTACTACACAACTACAACTCTGCACACCTCTTCGACTCACAAAAAAGAATATTCTGCAGGTGGGATATTTCAACCGTGAATATTATAAAAAAGAAGATAAACTACAGTAATTATTACTAATTTTTGGAGTTGAAGTGGCCAACCGCTACTGCCGGTTCCCTACCTACTCCACATCCACACACCCATCAACGCAAACAACTTAGAGCATTCTTCAATAGAATTCGATTTAACATCACGAAATGATTGCATAATCTTCTTATGTAGTGTTTAAATATTTCACCAGCTTTTATGCAAAAATCCGTATTCATAAAACAGCATCCAAAACATGTAAGTTATACAGAGATTGTGTCGATTAAAGTATC
The DNA here is from genome assembly GCA_949715645.1 of Portevinia maculata. Taxonomy (NCBI): domain Eukaryota; kingdom Metazoa; phylum Arthropoda; class Insecta; order Diptera; family Syrphidae; genus Portevinia; species Portevinia maculata. The sequence goes on along the minus strand of OX454528.1, from coordinate 115,237,030 downwards.
AAACAAAATACATTAATCAATTACATTTTAGATGCCCAACTTCCCAAACCAGTTGTTTGTGAAAAACCAAATGAAAAAATGCTGCTTATATTCGGAGATTTAATTGTGTAACATAATGCAATCGCAATATGAATTTCGATACCCATTATGAATGAGTACCCCTTTTCTTTGATGAATGATACGGCCTCCTTGCAATATGCCATAACCTACCCCAAACGTCCATTAAAAACAACAAATAAAATACCAACCATATACCGCACCCCTCTCACCAACACATCATATCCCCATCATGAGAAGTAAAAAAAATAAATTCGATAAATGACGAGAATGGAAGACAACAAAAATAACTACGATTCTTCTTATGTGCAGAATCAAAAACCTGCACGCTCTAACCCATACAATTCCGTCGTAATGAATTTTTTGTTTGACATCTTTTCCTATGAAAATTTTGCAAGCGAATGTGCAATAATTAAAACCTGCACATACGAGGTGGAACTTTTTTGTTTTGAGTTTTTTGAACTATGTACGAGTACGTTGTACGTGTACCTACTTAGATTCTTTTTTAAATGTAAGTATAGATGTGCAAGAAATATTCCTACACGAACAGGGTGGAATATTTTGAGATTAGGTAGGTAGGTAAAAAATGAACTTGTTTAGTGGGATTTTTGATTTAGATTTTCCTTGAAGTTGCAATATTTCAAGTGATATGAGTTATTGTGGAAAATTCAGCACAGTTGTGATGGATGTTGCTTTTTTGGGCTTAATTGAACAAGTTTTTTTTTTTTTAAATGCAAATGGCAGTATCCGCGCAAGGTAAAATTAATTTTTCTTACTCCTAGCAAATGCGCCCCGGAATTCGGCGCCCTGTGCATTTGCACATCTTGCACATATGGTTGGGCCGGCCCTGCCAGGAATGCAGGGTGGTGGTGTAAGTAAGATCGTTGCGCTTGATATTTCAAAAGCATTTGACAGAGTTTGGCACCAAGCTCTCTTGTCGAAAATGCGTGCATTTGGAATCGATGATACTCTTCTTCAATGGATTAGAAATTACCTTTCGGACCGTTCAATTCAAGTTGTTTTGGACGGCTTCAAGTTTGCAACTCACCAAATAAATGCTGGTGTCCCCCAAGGCTCTGTTTTGTCCCCGACTCTCTTTCTCATTTTTATAAATGATCTACTGTCTGTTACTTCTTATCCAATCCATTCCTTTGCTGATGACAGTACCCTCAGCTTCTCATATTCGTTTCTTGGGTCACGCCCCTCATCTTCGGGTGTGGAACTGGAACGGCAACGTATGTTAAGCTCATTAAATTCCGGTCTTAACAGCATAACTCAGTGGGGTAAAACCAATAGAGTGGAATTTAATGCTTCCAAAACTCAATGCTGTCTCCTGTCATTAAAGCAAAACCCACACACACTGCCATTATCTATGAATGGCACTTACATCGCTGAAACCGAAAGTCTTTCCATTCTCGGTATGTGTGTTAATGACAACCTTCGTTGGAATGACCACATATTCGATGTCGCCAAGAACGCCGCGAAATGTCTAGGCTTCCTTAAGCGTTGTAAGAAATATTTCACCCCTTCTGATCTGGCTACAATTTATAAGGCGTTTATTCGCCCGAAACTCGAGTACAACGCTCATATCTGGTCCGGTGCACCAATAACTTATTTGGAGCTACTTGACAGGATCCAAAAACACGCGATAAAACTCATTGGCGACCGAGACATCGCGAGATCGATTGACTCTCTTAGTCATCGTCGTCGTGTCTCCTGCCTGTCGTTATTTTATCGTTATTTCCACCATAAGTGCTCAAACGAAATAGCCAGTTGCATTTCTCCCCTTGAACATTTCAACCGCAATACCCGCCATGCAGGGAATGCTCATCAGTTCACCCTCAAGCCTGTGTTCGGACGTACAGTGAAGTTCAAAGAATCTTTCCTCAGCCGTACAACACGAATGAGGAATGCTCTTCCCCGCTCCATTTTTCCTACACATTATAACCTACAGACATTCAAAACCAACGTGCATCGGCATCTCTCCGTTTCCTCTCACCCTAATTTCCTTAACGCCCGCGCTGTGTAGCTAATACATTATAAGGGTCCCAACAAATCCCTTTAGTGCGCGCTAATTATAAAAAAAAAAAAAAAAAAAAAAATGCAACCATAATGTATTCTTTATGGTGAAGGGAATATTCGATTGAACGAACTAACGTATGTAAGGCTGTTCCAACAGATTTGCCTTTGCAATATGCATGTTGAGCCGTAGACAGGAGTCTTGTATCAATGTTAGTGCGTAGATGGATATCAATCAGCCTTTCTAAAGTTTTTAGAAAGAATGATGATAGGCTTATGGGTCTGAGATCCTTAGGATTTACATGGGAGCATTTACCGGCTTTGGGTATAAACGCAATAAATTTATTTGTGCGTCTTGCAAGTTCGACCGAATAATGCAAATCGAATTGAGATTTTCATGGCTGACTTTGTTCTTTTTTTTTTTTTCTTACATCTGTCACTACTGAAAATATTCTCTCTGAGTCAGTATTTGAATAAGGAAGACTCTGGACGTATTTTGCAAGATAAGCTTACTAATTTTTAACCAACATTTAAATCAATCATACATTTTTGTTCTTATTCGCTAAAATTGTATTCAATTGATCTCCATTCTAACGAAAGTTTGTTTAAGTCCAAAGAGAGTTTTTTGAAAAGAAGAACTAAGTATAGGGTGCCAATTTCTTTAAATATTTTGTTATTTTTTATGGACAGCTTCCCTTGAACTTCTTTCAAAGAAATAATGCAATGTAAGATGACATTAAGGAATTCACGATTTTATTAAACTATTTACTGAAATAAAACATAACGAAAAATTAAAATTTGCAAAGTACCTAAATTCTTAGAAAAGCTGTCCTTTTTTCCTATGACTTCATTTTTGAGCTGGAGCTCCCTACAAGTATGGACTTTTCCCTACAGTTTTTACCACTGCTAGTCGAATGTCAAAAACATCCCTACAATTTTAAGTGATTTCAACTAATCACCCAATCAGCGGTCGAGCTGTGATATACTGAGCTGTCTCTGTCGATCGGCAATGACAGAATCACCCAATCAGCGGTCGAGTTGCAGTTTCGCTGTGGTATACTGAAGTGCCTATCAATCGGCTTCGGCAATGACATTTTTCTCTCAATTTTCCAATGTTTTGACCAATGATTGTGCCTCTCTCAATTTTGTAATATGTGAACGGTGAACCCCAATTCTAGAATGCGTGCAGTTAAATTTTTGTATATATGCATACGGCGACTGACAGAAAATTAGAACCTTCCATTTTGCTCTCCGTTGAATCAACGGATCTGACGGATCGTATGGGTTGGGCCCTTGACGTCGTCGTTTGAGAGGTACGAGTTGCAGCATTGATGGACGAGTTAATCCAATGATCAAGTCACACGGGAAAGCGAGAAAAAATAAGTAAATATTAGCCATTAACGGCCCATACAGGGCCTAAAGCCTAGCTTCTCCAACCATTTGCTTGTGCGGATTTGAAGGGACCTACAATTTTAAGCCGAATCCGAACTTCAAATTTAGGAATCTTCTCATGGCAATTGATGCTCTTGGGTGTTTGTACGTTCGCAAAATGTGGGGCAGTGGAAAATACTTTTTTTTCTGTGTTACTTGGTACCGGCGGGATTTGAACCTGAGACTTTTAGATTAGTAGTCGAACAAACTTATCTCTGCGCCACTGCGCACAAAGGCGGTAAAGCGATAACTGTTAAATAAGTAAAAGATCACGGATTTCACTACTTGACTTGTGTATGAAGTGATTAGGTAGGGCCCAGTTTTTTCGGACAATTTTGGGAGATTGTAAACTATTGTACATTTTTTTGCTAAAGGAATACATATTCTTTCTCAATAGGCGTTTTTCTTTTACGCGTACGCTCTGATTTATTTATGAAACACACTTGAGCACTGAACTGTCATACGAATAGCAGTCGTGTTTATTTTTTTACATAAAAATCATTTTATTATATTGTATTACATTCAGCGCCAGAAAAACAACCTTCTATTATTTTCCCTCTTTTCAGTCTGTCTTCCGTCGCGCTCAGGTTCTTACTCTAACCGCTCACAGCTCCGAGCTTACAAAGAAAAACGCCTTCACTTGAAAAACGTACACGTGTACATGAACACTGAACGGTCCTAAGTTCTCTCCTGTAACAGAATTCAATAATTCGGTCCCTCTAGTTCAAATATGAAACCGAAAGCTATTGTAGTGTATAAAACCTTTCCGCTGAATATTAAATGAAAAAAAACTACATACATGAGTAGAGTACATAATACATAACGTATCTTATTTGAAACACACTTATGCCGTATTGCAGCACAACCTGCCAAATATTCGTTCTCGCTTGCATGCTTGCATCTCAAATGCACCTCATCATGTTCCCTTACATGCTCACCTTGCAAAATCGAGCAGCTACTTGCAACGTGAATAGAGGATGACAATAAATCGACAGACAGTGTAGCGTCAGCTTATCGCGCTGCAAATTTAATTTCTTTCTTTTTTGGCACAGACACAAAGAACGAGGGGACATTCAATTACCAATGGTTGCCGACAAAACTATTAAATTTATTTTTAAGAAAATAAATTCTATTTTTAATGAAAGAAAATCGCGAACCACGTCGACAACAGCTGATTTAGTTTGAGCTAATGACATCAATGGGCGCGTTCAATTTACAAGTCAACTACTAGTGACTACTATTTTACCTTTTCCCATTGATCAAATAACTCACGTGACCATCGTTTGGCAAGTGATAGACATTTAACTAGTAGTGAACTTGCAGTTGACTTGCAAATTGAACGCGCCGAATGATAGCGAATTGAATTTGCAACAGAACAGCATTAAAGATAAAAAGAACGCTTGTTCTTCCATCAACGTATAGCGTGATGTTAAATTGAATTCACCCTGTCAATTTTACAACATAGGCGATATTACTTTGTCAGGAGAAAGTAGACGTTAGCCCTGCGTTTTCATTTCAAGGGAAAACATTGTGCAATATACCTAATTGAAAGGGTGAATGCTTTGCGTGGGTAAATTGCATTTAAATATTTTAACCGAAGGCCGATGGTCTAAAACTTAAAAATGCATAACCTTTGTTTTGCTAAAATTGCAAATTCTCTAAAATGGTTGTCACTTGCGCAAGAAAAAATAACAAAAATAGATTGTGATGTCACTGTCATTGAAAAATAATGATCGGGAATTGTAACATGATAGAGAGAGAGGTGACATGTATTGTCGCCAATAGTCGGTTCGTTAAATTTTTTTTATGTTATGCCATTTATTGGCCAGAAGAGTCGGGACTCGGGAAGCATTTTCAAAGTGTTCCTTTGGCACTCAAATGACAGTTTTTGTCCTGTAAAGAAGGGCGATTTTCTTTGTGATTTGAATTCAGAACTTAAACCAGAAGCACTCACACATTCAAACACTACTAACGTCAAAATGTCATATTTGTGAGAAAAATGTCAAATTTCTAAAAATCGAGAGAGAATACTCTCATTTCAAGGAAAAGTACGCGAACGTTTTCGCAAAAAAAATTAAAAAACTTCAAAGATTTGCTTCAAAAGAAGCAACAGCTGTTTTTTTTTTTTGCCGGCAAACTCATAGGATTTCATAATTTGACAGTTTTTATTTTCTTTACATATTTACATTTTGCTTTCGTAAATGTCTCAGTACGCGAGTGGGTTTTTGAAGTTTCGAATGAAAGTTTATATAAATATAAGTTTGCATATTCGTACGCGATCGGACTGAGAGTTTCAATGTCAAATCATGAAATCCTATGAGTTTGCCATCAAAAAAACAGCTGTTGCTTCTTTTCAAGCCAAACTTTGAAGTTTTTTAGTTTTCACTGTGATAGCGTTCCCGTACTTTTTTTTTGAAGTGAAAGGATTCTCTCTCGATTCTGGAGAATTGACAGCTTTCATTTTTCTTCACATAAAACGGTGAGATACACTGAAAATAATTGACAAGTTTAATAAACATACGTTGAACTTTTACTGAGGGAATTTAAAAAAAAGACAACTGCGAAACTTCCTCGAACCTTGTTGATGTCAAGAAATATTCAGAGGAAGAGGAATCTTTGTTTGACGTCTCACCAAATTAACTTCAAACTCAAATTAGATGTGTTTGCTTGTTCCATTGGCATCCGCATCTGAGAGTGCTTCCGGACTACGAATGGAAAACGACATTAATTCATTATTTATATTTACTTTGAACCCAATCAAACTGTACTTGAATGGTGCTAAATAATGTAAGGAATTCAACTCATATACCTGACGGTCTGCAGTCTCACATGCAGGTGTTCAGGGTCAGGCTACACGGCGTTTAGTCTGGTAAACCCTATTGTCGTATGTTTAACCGTTAATTTGTTTAGTTTATCTATATAATAAAAATGAACTGCTGTCTGTTGGTAAGCTCATTACATGAGAACGGGGACGATTTGGTTTTTTTTTTGAATGTTCGTAATATTCCGAATCAGGTTCTAACGGAAAGAAAAATCGGAAAAGTTGCCAGGGAAATTGGAACTTTTGTGGGGCATTTTATATGGAGAACGATTAAAATGATGTAGCAATGATTAAGATGGCGTTTCGAGATAAAATTATCAACAGCTCTGACATTTGTTTGTTTATTAATCATCGTGTTCTCTCCGCGGTTGCATCTTTTTTCGCGAATCGAACATGGGAAAGTTGTTTTTCTCACCACGAATCGGTTATTTAGATAATAACAATTGGTGTGAAAGTGGATGAAAAGTAATTCTATCGAAGTTTCTTTCTTTCGTGTTGTTTGATTCGAAAAAGTAAGGTGACATAGGCGCCTTCTAGACAACTAGCACCTACACTAAGCGGGAGCAACGAAGTCTCAAGAGCGGGCTAACCCATGCGGAGAAAACGGTGCAGTCCCTTTAACCACCAACCGAATGAACTCAAATCAGGCAATCTTTGGTATTGGCCTAAAAGGTGAAGTTTTGTCAAAATCAGTCCACCAAGTTTGCCTTTCAATTTTGTTTGTTATAAAAAAAAACACGTATTCCTTTTTCTTAGCCGCAGTAACGTACGCCGGGTACCCGCTTTAGACAATAATTATTTAGTCTTCGAAAATATTTGCCAATGCAATTCTTGGGCACGGGCAAAGCCGGGCGGGCGCAGCTAGTATGTCATAAAAAAGAAACCTCCTTTTTATAGAAAAACCATTCATAAAATAACATTATTAAGATAGACAGTTTAATCTATCTAAAATTTGTTCAAGGGCGAAGGAACGGTTACTTACAGGAAAAATCATACGTACTAATAAGCCATATTTTGTATACAGTTAAATTATAAAAGTACGACGAGTAAAGTTCATTATTTTAAAATTAGGTTGAAAGATGCTCCCGCCTTTGACATTTTTGGGAATAGTTTAACGGTTATCAGTAGAAAGTATTTAGATGTTCGTACACCTTGTCCGACCAAATCTTCTCACTGAGGCGAATCCGAAAAATGGCCGATGAATTTTAAATCGAGACCTACCATGTTTTCATCGACATCAAAGCCGCATATGAAAGCGAATTCGGGATTGCGGCAAAACTAAAACACGCTGTGCATTGTGCAGTACGGAAACTTTCGAACTATTCCAAACCAGCACCCGATTCCGGCAAGGAGATGAGCTATGATGTGACTTCTTCAATCTTGTTCTGGAGCAGATTGTGCGCAGGGCAGATATCGACACTGAAGGCACTATCTTCAATAGATCCATCCAACTACTGGGATACGCGGACGATATCGATATCATCGGCCGATCTCAGCTTAGAGACTTTCATTGTTCAACAGCTCATTTGGAGAAAGTACAGAACCTGAGGTTTTTCTAAGTTTATACAAACCCGATGACATCCCAAATTAAACTGTACTGTAACAAGTTAAATAAAAAAAAAACTTGTGGAGCTCTCCTGGTAGTCCTTATTAGCTATGTTCTGTTAAAAGTCTTGGAATTCTAAAAGTGCATATTTGTATATTAGCCAGTTTTAAGTCGTCCAGCAATATTGCTTGTTTCCATTAATTGTTCAACAGCTCATTTAGGCATGTGTTCATAGTCCGTGTCTAATTTATTAATTTTTCCATTTAAAGCTTTTGTGTTATAATCCAAAATGTAATCCCTTTCGCCACTTTTAAATAAGATTGCGATTACTACATGAAAAACCATATTCTCCTTAATTTTTAGATGGCGGAACTTATGCAACAAATGCGAGATCCAGCACACACATTGGGTGGTTCCGTTGGCAGTATTCCACAGACATTAGTCGCATCCTCTGGTTCTGCAGGCGATTTAAGCTTACAAAAAGCTCTTGGCAATAGTCTACACTCAACACCGGCCACGAATCTGAAGCTCTCTGAGGCTGTTCGCAATGCTCAACATGATTCTAGTCCGAATTTGGTGTCATCAAAAATGTCCTCATCCAAAAGCTACACCCACGGTCTAAGTAATTCAGCTGGAACGGTAACTATTAAAAAGCAATCTTTCGTAAAAATAATCAATAATTACATTCCTTATTAAGGTTCACATTCCCACAAGCACATCGGCTCAAGCAAATCTCTCGCTTCTCAGCGACATCTCTCCCAATCATACACACTTCTTTGAAGTTATGTACGTTGGCAAGATCCGAGTTTCGCACAAACGTGTCCCGTTTACATTTATCGATGATGCTTTACCAAAATTTAAAGCGTACGATGCTCAAAGATCCCGCCTCGTCCAATTGGGCGCAAATCGAAAGATGTCGCTGACAAGCAACGAGGGATCATTTGAGGTGACTAAAGAGGAAGCCGCTAACAGTGAAGTTGATTCTGAAGAAATATCCGACGAAGGATCGGTTAAAAGTGAAGGAGCAGAGCTAAAAATTCCCGATAAAGAACCAGAGAGTGCGGATGGTGGGACCAAAAAGAAATTAGAAGAAGATAACAAAGAAAACAAGTCACCGAAAAGATTGTTACGAGGTCACAGTCAGCTGGTGCTTCCTGTTACGAAAGAGTAAGTTCTATTTGGATGCAGCATTAACCAAACTTTGTAATAATTTCTTAAACAAATCCTAGTGGTAAGAGTATTGTTGAGGTTGGTGGTGGTGGTACTGTCGTAGTTAATAAGCTTCCAACTCCGCCTCCAACGGCTCCAGCATCAACATCACAGTATTCATCTCTGGAGACGTGAGTAACTTTATGGAGTGTTGTTGTTGTGCGGTTTATCTTCAGTTTGCATGAATATGGTCTTTTAGCTTCAAAATTCACATTATATTATGAAGATCGTTCAGTTTATTTTGCAGCTCAGACGCATCCATATCAAAATGCGCTTGTGATTTTTTTAGCTTAGAACTCCGTAGAAGCTTGTTTTTTGTTGGATTTCTTAATCCCGTGTTGTTTTTCCTGTATGCGATTCCCATTTTTAAAATCATTCATTCTTTGCAGTGTGCCCAAAGTTCGAGATCGTTCCGCATCATATGGCTGCATACCACCGTACGTCGAACAGAATCGTACCATGGTATTCCTAGTCGGCCGCTCGGATCTACGTCTAATTTCGCCAGATCGCAAGCAAGTGCTTCTCTACAAGGACTTCAAAGACGTGGCCAGTTGTGCGCAGGGCAATAAACATGCCGATCACTTTGGCATCATCTGTCGCGAGGGCAACAACGACGGCTACATCGGTTATGTCTTCAAATGCCAATCGGATCATGTGTGTGATGATATTGTTGCCGCCATATCCCAGGCGTTTATAACGTGCTCGGAGCAAAAGAAAAAGGAAGCTAGTCAAGTGTTCTCCTGCGAACACTGCCCAATGTTGTGGTATCATAAACTTTGTTCCGACGTTGAGGGTTTGAGCGAAAAGAAAACCCAAAATACAATTTTCCGTCGCGTCGAGTTGCTAAGTGACGATGAACAGGACACAATTTGGGCCAAGTATTATGGATCAGAGAAGACAAGCTCCAGCTTAGGTGAACAGAATCAATTTCTTATGATGCTGCTGCGCGCGCACTGTGAATCACGGCAGCAGAGACACGTCCATGACACAGCCGAGAATCGATCCGAGTTTCTGAATCACTATTTAGGTGGAAGCACGATTTTTATGAAGGCGAAACGTTCGTTGACGAGTTCATTTGATACTCTACTCAAGCGAAAGGCAAGCAAAGACGATATTAATATTCCGCATAACGTACGTGACACTCAAATTAAGGAGACTCGAGAAGAGTCTAGTGATTCACCACCAGAAGGCTTCCGCTCCAGATCGAACACGCTCGGCTCAACCAGTCCAAATAGACCTAACGCAGAACAGCTGAAGTCACCCATGATGGATATGTAAGTAGATTCAGGGATAAACCGTCAAAAAGTATTACATTTGAAGCCTCATTTCAGCTTTATGAAGGTCGGCAATAACCCGAAGGAGAGCTCAACTCATCAAGGATCGTGGCGGCAGGCAATTCTAAATAGTGTCGTAACACCATCGAAGGGCATGGATGGCGATCCTCAAGCTGAGTACTTGTCGCCAATGAGAGTGATTCGTAAGTAAATTCCAAGAAGCATTCCCTCCTTCTACTCACTTCGTCGTTATGTTTGTAGAGACCAAGTGCGGCAAGCGCACCAAGGAGGAACTTCGTGAACTTTGGCGCACAGCTATTCGCCAAACGATTCTACTCAATCGCATGGAAACAGAGAACGCTATGCTGCAAGCCCGCCAGAATGAGAACGAAATCAAGAAAATCAAACTTGACTACGATGAGATAGTTCCGTGCGACAAGCAGCTGATCGAACGCTGGGAAATGATTATTGAGAGAGATTCCGTGAAAATCACCAACAAAAAGGATCCCCGAGTCCTGATGCAAGCTATTAAAAACGGTGTACCACGTTCGAAACGTGGCGACGTTTGGACTTTTCTTGCCGAACAGCATTCCATTAATACCGCACCTGTGGATGCAAAGAAATTTCCCAACTTCAATACGCCCTACCAGACGCTGCTCAAGAATCTGACCGAACATCAGCATGCAATCTTTATTGATTTGGGCCGAACTTTCCCAAACCATAAGTATTATAAGGATCCGCTCGGCGTGGGACAGCTATCGCTGTTCAATCTCCTGAAAGCGTATTCGATTCTAGATCCAGAACTGGGCTATTGCCAGGGACTGGGCTTTATTTGCGGAGTTTTACTGTTACATGTGAGTTTCACAGCTTAATGATGATAACCAATGTTTGTAGCATCTCCTTGTTTTAGTGTGATGAAGCAGACGCATTCCAGTTGCTGAAACATTTAATGTTCCGACGTCAAATGCGTACCAAATACTTGCCGGATATGAAAAAATTTCAACTGCAGCTGTATCAATTGTCCCGGTTGGTCAAGGATCATTTACCTGACTTGTACGAATGGTTGGACAAGAACGATGTCTCTCCAACGTTGTATGCTGCTCCGTGGATATTGACTGTCTTCAGTTCACAATTTCCGCTTGGCTTTGTGTCTAGAATATTTGATTTGCTGTTCCTCGAGTCGTCTGATGTGATCTTTAAATTTGCCATTTCATTGTTAAGTGTGCACAAGGATCAGTTGTTGGAACGTGATGGGTTCGAGGAAATAATGGATTATTTGAAAACTGTCGTGCCAAAGATAACTGCGGACACGATGGAACAGATAATGAAAATGGTGAGTGTCGGTATTTTTGTTTTGATTTCGCACTGATTCCTAGAAGCAAGTGACCTGCAAGGTCTATTAAGCTCAACGGCCGGCTAAGGAAGGAAGCACTTTCCATTTAAACTGAGCTTGGTCATTCTACTATCATATTGCAATTAACAAACTTTTCCTCTATGTAGATTTTCACAATGGACATTGGCAAACAACTTGCCGAATACAAAGTTGAGTACAACGTTCTCCAGGAAGAGATAACAACAACAAAACATCACCTAGAGATGCTGAACCGCGAAAAGGTTCAAAGTCAGCACTTGGAAACACAGCTACAGGTAAGATCTCACTTCCCTTTCAATTTCATTCTTTTAAAAACCTTTTATTTTATGTGCACAGTTCGCTCAATCGAGTATTGCGCAATTGGAAAAGACCCGCACCTCGCAACAAACTCAAATCACATCGCTCCAGTCTCAAGTTCAAACCCTAGAGTTGACAATCCAAACTCTGGGCCGTTTTGTTGGGCAAATTGTCGATCGTAATGTTGAACTAGATCTCCCTAGCGATGTACGCCGTATTCTCCAGCAACTGGAAGACATCGAAAAACAACGAAAAAAAACATTCTTCGCGGAGCGTAAAATCGGTAAATCGATTTCGGTTAACAGCCATTTAGGTTTTCCACTGAAAGTACTCGAAGAGCTAAACGAACGTGAAGAAGGTTCACCGGTAAAAAAAAAGACACCATTCTTTGAGAATACCTACGAGCATCTACGACAACAACGTACACAAAATCAAAACACAAACTCTCAACAGCAACAGAGACCGAATCGTTTAGTTGACAGCTCTCCTTCGAATGAAATGGCCGTGGCACGAAATCGATATGATGAGCTGAAGCTACCAACACATGTCGATCGAGTCGTAAGCAATCTCAAGAGCCCGATTGAAGTTGACAGCGGTGTGGGTACACCTATAAGTCCACCACCATCCACTGGCAGCAATTTGAAATCTCCGCTGTCGCATCACCAAAATGTCGGTATTAAAATCGAAGAGATGCATCCCCTGAGCATGGTTGGTGAGGTGAATGTTCGATTTAATGGTACCACACAGCTGAAAAGTCTTCGTCCAATGCATCATAATCGACCGATCTCTTTGACATCTCCGACACGGAACTCAAGCACAGAAAGCGAACCGGGAGCGGGTAGTCGAAGCTAACGGTTTTGATTTTTAACAAAGCTATTCCAAGCAATGTTTTAAGGGTGTGCCCGTTTCCACTTATGTTTAGCTTCGCAGTTGAGTGGCGCAACAAAGATTGCTTGACAAAGATATAAAAAAAAACATACCACACGCAAGAAGGTAGAAACCAAACATATATTTCTTAACTTTATATGCGATGTTGCCATATTTATTAGACAGAGAATACAAAGAGTCGAACAAACAAAAACATACAAACAAAGCTTGACAATTATAGAGCCAGCTATGAATATTTTTTTAAAGAGTTTCTATGTAGAAGCATTTTATGTTAACTTTACGGCACACTCACTTCGTGTATACGACGATACACCACCTAGTGCCTCAAAAGCCACAACTGCCGCAATGAAGAATCTGAAAAAAGTTTATTTCCAATGTTAGAGGACGCCAAATATTTACTTATTTGGATTTTTTTTTTGTTGTCTTCCATTCTCATGACTGTTTGAAGAAAAATTCAATCCATTTTCTTTGTAAAAAATGTCCATACTCTATGTGTTAAGTTCGTTTATGAAGGAGCTTGCATCCGTGTGTTTTATGGATTTTCCACTTTTTTTTTGTTGCTTTGATATAAGTTTGGGGTAGTTTATGACATATTGCATATGTATATGTTTAAATTTCTGAAGGAGAGCTGTAAGCTTTGATATGGTTAGTGCCAGTTTTAAACTTACAAATACCCGCCAATTTTACTCGAGATAATTGATCACAACCAAGTTCTTTCTTTAGTAGAAGCATTGTATACTATTTTTGCGCTAGTGAGGAGGTGATTGATGAATAAGGCGATATAGAATTCCAGGAACAAGAAGGTTCATTTTGATAAAGAACGAGAAGAAGAATAAAAAAAATATAATAAGTATAAACTTGTTAAATATCATTACTTACTTACTTAACAGGACCCCGACCCGTGAAAAGTGTCTGCCTGACACACTGCAGCCTTCCATCCTCTGCGATCCCGGCACGCTGCTTCCAGTTGTCCAGACCAAGCGCTCTGGCATTTGCTATGGCTTGGTCTTTAAAACGGAGGTTTGGTTTTCCTTGCCTCCTCGAACCTGGGGCTGCTGGCCGGAGATCCTCTTGGCTGGAGCATTATTGTCCATTCGGTCAATGTGACCGAACTAATTTAGTCGACGTGGTTTAGCTTTTTGGACTACATCTACATCTTTGTACAGCTCATCGTCGTAAAAGCCTCTAGCACGGTACGTTGGGAATGGCCGTTGACGTCGATATTGCCCACATACCCCAGTAGTTGGACGGATCTATTGAAAACAGTGCCTTCCGTGTTGACACCTGCCCTGCTCACTATTTTCTGTAGAACAAGATTGAAGAAGTCGCATGAAAGCGCATCTCCTTGCCGAAATCCGGTGCAAGTTTGGAATAATTCGGAAGAGCTGCTTCCAAACTGCCGTGTTTTCAAGTGTCACCCGATATAACTGGAGCAGTTTTGCCGGCATCCAATATTCGGTTATCGCCATGTAGAGCTCCTGACCATGAATGCTAGCACATGCGGCTTTAAAGTCAATGAAAAGATGGTGAGTCTGGACTTGAAATTAGTTGGTCTTTTCGAGGATTTCCTCAGTGTGAAAATTTGGTCTATTGTCGTTTTGCCGGGCCGAAAGTCACACTGGCTTGTGCCGATTAGTGTGTTGCAGAACGGCTTGAGACCTTATTTTATAAAGTTTATTTAATATATAAAATATAAAATACATAATATAAAGGGTCCTCCATTAAGGACTTGATAATTTCTTTTTTAAATAAAATGCAAACTACTTGAGATATCTCAAAAAATTCAACTTCGTTCATATGTCCACAAAGGAAACGTATGCCGTGGTCGATACGTTGAACCCAATTTTGGATGACTCGGCCGCACATTTCGACCGATACGGCTGCTATTTCTCGTTCAATATTGGCTCTGAGCTCCTCTTTACGTCGCCGGCCTGTTGGCATAGACCAATGATTTAATGTAGCCCCATAAAAAAAGTCTAGAGGCGTTGAATCGCACGATCTCAGCGGCCAACATACGGGTCCGTTTTTCGAGATAGCACGTTCACCGAACTGAGACTTCAATAACTCGATTGTTGCACCCGCTGTGTGGCTTGTGGTACCGTCTTGTTGGAACCACATATCACTGATGTCCAATTCATGCAATTGCTCAAAGAAATAACGTTCCTACATGTCTCTGAAGCGAATACCATTTACCGTAACGTGACGGTCATTGTC
Organism: Portevinia maculata; assembly: GCA_949715645.1. NCBI lineage: Eukaryota > Metazoa > Arthropoda > Insecta > Diptera > Syrphidae > Portevinia > Portevinia maculata. Next base: position 115,221,902 of record OX454528.1, on the reverse strand, counting down.
ATCGACGAAAAAAAACGGCCTAATGACGCCACCGTCATGAAAACCGCTCCAAACAGTATCTTTTTGCGAATGAAGTGCTATTTCATGAAGCACATGTCGGTTCTCACCTGTCCAGTAGCGCATATTTTGCTTATTGACGAAGCCGTTTAACCAAAAATGCGCTTCATCGCTGAATATGATTTTGCGATGAAATTCTTCATTTTCTTCCATCATGTCCAGAGCCCAATTCGAGAACGTACGTCACTTCATATTTTTTTTTTTTTTTTTTTTTTTTTTTTTTAAATTCTGGCTCGCCAAGGCGATTTATAAAAGGGGGGGGGGGGGGGGTACTTCGACCTAAAAGATCTTTTGTACCGTATGGGCCAGAAAAATTTTAAACTAGTAAAATTTCCACTTTCCGTGTAAAGCGGACAATTTTACCAGTAGAAGAATTCTTTATGTCCTCGGGGCTCAATTGTTCCCTGAGAAAGATCTTCTTTCTAATTCCATTAAGGGCTGGGCATTCACATAAAATGTGTTCAGCTGACTCGTCCTCTTCAAGACAGAGTCGGCACTCAGGAGAATCTGCTATTCTCATTTTGTGTAGATGATAACTTAAACCGTGGTGACCAGTAAGGTAACCTACTAGGTTTTTGATATCATGCCTTCTTAGGTTTAGACATTTGCTGGCATTATTATTGAAGGGCCGAATGGCTCGTTTGGCCTGTCTTAGACCTGGGATGTTATCCCAATGATAGATACATTTTCTATGTTCCCAGCTTTTAATTGCTGCCGTTGCTGCTGATCTAGGAGTGCAGCAGAAAGGTTCGGGACCTATGAAAGGTGTTTCTGAACCTTTTCTGGCCAGTTCGTCGGCCTTTTCGTTACCTTCTACCCCGACATGACCCGGAACCCACCATAATTTGGTCTTGTTTCTTGCTCCGAGTATTTGTAGGGTATTGAAGCAGTACATGACTGATTTGGAGTCAATGGTATACGAGCTAAGGGCGTTTATAGCTGCTTGACTGTCCGTGAAAATATGAATGGTTGCACCTTTTATGCCAGATAAGATAATGTGGCTGGCGCATTCTTGAATGGCGTGGAGCTCCGCTTGAAATACGCTGGGACTTTTTCCCATGGGTATCGTAAAGCGTTTGTGTGGTCCGTATATTCCCGCTCCTACCCCCGTTTCCATTTTAGAACCATCCGTATACCACTTTATGCCGTTATGGCTGTTTGGTGGGTTATTGCTAACCCATGCTTCTCTTTTGGGTATCTCCGTGGAGAACCGTTTGTTGAAGCATAGTGTTTTTTGAATGCGGTCTGTGACCGCGCAGTTCATGTTAAGTTCTGGCAGTTCATCGAGAAGGGTCTTAAGTTCCGGATGATCATTAAGACTTATCTCGTTTAGCTGTATTAGACTTATTGCACTGCGGATCGCCACTTTTTGGACGTATATGTGGAGGGGTATAATTCCTGTTATTGCCTCTATGGCAGCTGTTGGACAGGTACGCATGGCTCCGGAGATACCAAGGCACGCAAGCCGTTGTACCTTCATATGATCAAGTGCTTTAGTTCTTGAGTCAGCTTGATCTTGTAAGGGTGTTGGCCAAGATCCTTACGCAAAATTCGCCATAATGTATCCTGGGAGAGGATCAATTCTTGAGAACGCCGTGAAATTGACTGATTTGGGTGGTTTGCGACGGACGCCTCTACGTCAGCAAAATTATCCACACTTCCAGCAAAACGTACTCTCACTGGCACGGCAACATCAAGCAGCGAATATTCTGACTCAAATTTTTTTCACTAGACTATGAATTGCTTGTCTACTGGGACGAGAATCACGGCCGAAAATTGGCGTTAACGACCTTTATATTTATATAAAATATATACACATTTAAATTTATATGTTAAGATTAGTCTTTTATTTTTATTAATATTATTATATTTTGTTAGCCATTTCATATTACGTCATAAAAATGGTTTAATGTGCTACAGGTTGCAACACCGTTGAAAGGCCGGGTAGTTGCACCTTTTTTTAGAATCCCGCAACATCACATGAGCCAAATTTGACTTAAACACGCGCAGGGTAATAAGTCTTTTAAATTGGGCCTCTTTTGCGAAAACCACTTTTATGCGCAGTGGCGCAGAGGTTAGTATGCGCCGTTAATGCCGAATATTTTTTTTCTTTGCTGTTAATGACATCAAAGAAATGTCCGATCGCATGCGACTGCATACAGATGCCTTGCTGATATCATCGGCTTAAATCAGCAGTTGCTCGCAGATTGCAATTGACATGCTGAGTTTACGTATCACGAATTAAATCAAACCCCGAATAACTTACACGGTGGGGAAAAAGGATCTATCCATCGATAGATCGCATATATCGGATGACCTTATCTTCCCGTATTTCTCCATGTCAATTTCCTTCTCCCGAACTCCACTTATACATAGTGGAGCAACCTTAATTGTTGCAAGCAAAGAGTTTAACCCAACACATCTTCGAAATGAAAAGCAGCCTAATTTCAAAGGCTGTTAAGAAGATGGTTCTGTTCAACTGATCAAATTTTCAAACTGCCACTAATCCTGTAAAAAAATTTCCCTTTAATAATCTAAGATATACATACATATCCTCTGTCACGCATACCCATTGAATTACAATCATAAGGCATGATCCAGCTGTGTGTGACGGCCTCCTTGCAATATGCCATAACCTACCCACAACTTCAATCAATGCCAACAATCATAATGCCATCTATCTACCCCACCACACTGACCCGTCCTTTACTATCCACTGTTTCATCCACCACCGCCGCTGGTAAACCTGTCAACGTGAGTATCCGATGGGTGATTTCATCTTCCTCCTCATATTCCCTTTCATGAGAATGCAAGACAACAAAAATAACTGTTGTGAAAAATCCGTAAAACATCATTGACACTCCATCTCTCTCTTCTTTATGTTGCTCATGACACGAATAAAATGTTTGGATTATGGATAGAGGGTATGGATTGAATTTCTTTTCAAATATTCAAAAAAAAAAACAGTTATTTCGTTTGGTGGCGTATGCGTCGTATACACGAAGTGAATGATTAGGTTTATAAACGATTGGTTTAAGGTACTATTACACGGTCAACGAAAATGGTCCTCATGTTGATTTTCTGACGTAACGAAAAAAAAATCCGACGCATGAAATATTGACGATCACACGATTCCCTCAATCTAATTTTTGCTTATCTTTAAACGACGAGGTTATGATCTGTACTAAGGAATCATAAACCTCCCACTTCGCAGCATCGCTACTGATCCGCCTGTGTTGTTCACCGGTTTGACCTCAAATGGCATCGGCAGGCCTCTCGATTCGATTCGTTACCGAGGCTAATCAAATGCTGGTGTTTGCAATTGTGTAATCCAGGAGCTTTTAGGCCTGCCTCTCTTTCACGATTATATAGGAACGTTGATTAATATTGCCTTTTTGACGGGGTTCGTAGGCTCTCTCCTTTGAACATGACAGTACCAACTGAGCCGGTCGCGCTCCACTTTCTTTGAGATGCGGTTTTTTGTGTTGAAGGCTTCGTCGGACCTTAGCACTTTCGGATTCCGTCTATGCTGTACCAAAATAAGTTGACGTGTAATATGTGTGTGGGCACTGACTCGACCACTTTCAACCGCCATGTTTTCTACAAATAATGGAAAAACAAATCCACTAATTCCCACAATGAAGCGAACGATTGGTGGTAATCGTCACCCGACTAGTTCTAGAATGCAGTGAATAAGAACAATACCACAGCGAGAAGTTATACTGTTACGTTACCGTCCTTTCACTGTCAACACGTTGACGAGATGTCAGGAAAAATGGATCAAGAAGTCGCTACACGATGAACGAAAATGGTCAACGTATTTACTCAAAAGTTCTCGTTAATAAGGACGTTGACGATTACACGACTTGACCACTTTGGGGCTCGCTTTGAGGTCATCTTGAGGTTATCACTTTGTGCTCATCTCTGCAAAAGTTGTGGCGACTAATAAATGAGAATGTATTGTGCTAAATAAATAATGACGATTCGTTTTTCTGTTGTTACAAATGGGCGAGACAAATGAATCGTGTATACTGATTTAATCCCTGAATATCTTTTTTATAAATGAAGTGTCCACGTGGCAGAAAACCGCAGGTGAAGACTTTAAAAGGATATATTATGTGACTCTAACAATCACTAGACAAACGAACAACTACTTAAGAAAAAAGTACGCTGGATTTCAAACAGAAGCTGTGACTGTCATCTTTATTCAGGTGAATTGTAACACACGTTGTACAATTGTACCAATACATACAACACCAGGTTTACTCCGGCTTCGTTTTCGGCTCCGAACCCATTTTTTGAAGTTTAAGAAAATCATCAATCGAAAACGCCTTCAGTCAAACGCACACAGAACCTCTGCTACAAGCAAATAAGTCAGTTTCGTTGCACATACCTACATCCTTCGGTACATCCATCGCTGGCTACATAGAAACAGAAAATATTTATACAACAAAAATGAACAAATAATATTACTACAATTTATTCTGTAATTAAGTTTATTATTATATCTTTAAGAGTAAAAACAAATTTTATGTTTAGCTTTAGTCTCTCATGGGTACTTAGTAGGGTTTAGGCAAAAAGACAAACAAACAAAATGCAAACCACACACAAAGTGACTTTTTGTTTTGATTTTCTTCTGTTTATTACATTTTCTATTGTATGCGTAGTTTAGTTAGTAGAACTTAGTGTTACGTAAATGTGTATGTGTACTATAAGTAAGAACAAGTGATTCTAAGCGATGCTTTGTTTATGTTTTGTTTTTTTCATTAATTTTTCTTTGATTATGGCGGAGAGTTTCACTCCATTCACAGGCTTAAAGGCAGAGAACGGACATGGCAAGTCAGAAACATAATACATACCTACTCCACTAATATTGTTGTTAAAGGGGATACTCGTTTGATTTATATTTATTTGAAATTTGTTAAATTATTTTTAATTTGAAATGTTTTTTTCAATTTGTTTTACTTATACATATAAAGATATTTTTCTTAACTATACACAAAAGTTTATATCGGTACAAATATATTCTTGTTTAATTTATTTAAGAATTTTTAAAAATTCCTAATTATATAAGGCAGACGACCTCTGCAGAAATGTATGCATTATTATAGAAAAAAAATTATTTAAGTAAGATGTGTACTCAATTTATTAAAGCAATAAACCAACAAATATAAAATTTACGTTTTTGTGTTTGTTTTTACATGCTTTCGAAGGCATATCAGCGATTACTATAAAAAGGAAAAGGCTATGGTCTATGTTGATGTGAAAGAACTACCAACAGACAATGTTGTTATCACATTTTGTCCTCGTTAGCACACTCAACTACTTAAGCGGCGATATCTACCAAAATTGTTTGATAATTTCGTTAGAAAACTCGAAAAATTAAGAATTTTCAAATACTTCTATCTCAAGTCTGCAGACTCTAGGGTATAGAGGAATCTATAGGGTATCAGACCCCTCCAATTGAATTTGAGCCTGTCTGTTTTGAACTATTGAATGAGATATATGTACATAGATTTAAATATGTAACTACTTCAGCATATCATGTTTATCAACAATAAACAAGACGTTCAAATTTTCCAAAAACTAGGTGAAATAAGTTTTAGTTTTGAAATATCTGTTGATAGCAATAAGTTCGAGGTAGTCAAAGAGTTCATCTCCTTGGAGTAAAACGAATGACACCTTAGTGGAAATCCGACGGAGAATTACCTTAGGACACCGCGGCTACTTCAGTTTGCAAAACAAATCGGTTCGAAACTCCTCACTCGAAAGACAAAATGAATGCTTTATGATGCCGAGTGCTGGACGATAAGTATGAAAGGGAAGCTTTTGAGAGAAAATACTCTGTCGGATATTTGGCCCTATGTACGAGGAAGTCGATTAGAGGAGAAGATACAACCGCGAACTCTAATGAGCTCTACAGAGATGTGGAAGTAGTCCAAAAAGCTAAATCAAGTCGACTACATTGGCTCGGCCACATTGAGCGAATGCACAATCATGCTCCACCAAGAGGATCTTCGATTAACAACCTTCGGTTTAAAGTCCGTTCGTTAACAATTTTAAAGCCCTAAAATTCCAATTAGTCAGCTGAAATTTGACACGTTTTCACTGTAGGGGCCCAAAATAGTCAAGTGTAAAGGCTTTTAAAAACCCCCACCATTTAAAAAAAAAAAAACCTTTTATCGAAGAAGTCAATTGTGAAGGTCATGTTCTTCGCGAAGTTTGTAGACAAAAGAGCGTTTCTTTGAAAAATGTATCCAACTCCAATTATTGTATGTGTTTCCAGCATGTATCTAAAGCAGCCCTGCTGTGGATATTATCGAAAGATATCCCCATTATTGCTGGTGTTACAATGTGGTTGTTGTTTAACGTCTAAATTCGAGCACTGTAAGAAAAGAACTTAAAGACTTTTTTAATAATTCGCCCATACGAAGCTTTTAGCCGCAAGCAATAGAATTTTTAAAAAACGTATAAAACAAAATCTACCCTATCATGGTAAACGTTCGGAAGAAATGTTTTCCCGATTTGTACGCAATCGGAGAAATCCCATTTGAGGTATCCGTTTCGATTCATCCGGCCCTAGCGAGGTAACGGTCGGAGCAGATAATTCTCCGAAATCGTCCGAATCGGAGAATATTTGCTTCGAGGTAATCTTCCGAACGGCTGTTCGGAACATTTTTCCGACAATATCAAACGCATACCGGCGTTATGCGTTGTAGTAAGATAAAGTGCATTTGTTCATGTTTTTGACATTTTGACACAGACGTTTTTTTCCGAAACCGTCCGCCAACATTTTGTAAGATAAAAAAATGTAAGCAATACAAAAATTATGTATACATACAGAAAGAAAGTTCGGCACAGGTCGCGGCCCATTTAAACAAAAATCATTTACCCCATTAGAGGATGCCGTGATAGCTCTTGTAGCTATTGATAATTCTGTAAAGGGCATAGGAGCAACATCTTTTGGGACGGGTAATATCCGAGAACCACCGAGCGAACCCTCAACGTCAAATGCAGCTGGTGATTATGGTTCAGAAGATGAAGAAAATAGAACCATTGTAGAGAGCAGAGAAACCCCACCACAACTCGCTCTCGAAAGGTTTGCTCATCCATCCAACTACTCACGAAGCAAGTTGAAAACCAGGAGGCGTTTTTCTAGGAAGTAAAAACTCACCTTCAGGAAGCCACATTAGCATTGAAGGAGGCAACAAATTCCCATTAAAATTTAGCGGTCCACCTAAAGCGGGTACACCGGTTGATTAAAAACTTGTGTGAGGTGGAAAAAAAAACTTTAAGAAACGCAACACCATAACGCTGAAATGAGGAAATTTGCGGCTAAAATACTGGAGATGAAGGCCAAAATCTTGGAACTTGGAATTTCCAAAGGCAAATTACAATCGTAATTTGTTAACTTAGGTAACTTTTATATCTTTAGTTTATAAAACAAAATAAAACGCCAAGGAGGCTAGTAATTTTTTTTATACCCAAATGAATTATGTATTTTTAAGTTTTTGTTTCTTGAATAAAGTTTTAATCTTGTTTGAAAGTGAAGTTGAACTATTTCATTTCGAATTACAAAACAAGCTTAGTTGGGCTACATCGGGTTCCAGATCCTCCAACATTTTCATTTTGAAAGTTCTCGTAATCCATGTCAAAGTATAGACATAATGTTGTGTAAGGCACAACAAACATTAACGATTTGTGCCGCTTTTAAGGGATTGTTGGTCCTGGATTACTGGTCCTTATGCGGATGCTCTTATCTTAACTATAACGTTATAATTATTGTGTTCTGTCATTGAATTATGTTACGAAATAATCTTACATATTTTGTAATCATCGACGAATTTATCAAAAACTGATTACAAAGTATCTACTCTACTACCTAAGCTACCTAGCTTATACTAGACATAATTAGGGTTCTGATAGTCCAACTCACTTTCCACTAAGACACTGCGTCCACTAAACACTTTGATTCTCAAAATTTAATTTTTATATCATACGGTTTCTTAAAAGTTAACCAACGAAAAGAAGCTAACGAAAGGAGTACCATTAAGCAAGCTTTCGCTTTCGCTCGTTTCTTGAAATGCGCAAGTGTTTCTATTCCAGAACCTCATTGCATTTATCAAACAAACACATTTCGCTTTTAATCTTTATTCACCTCGATGCAGATTGTCACTGTCACCCCCATGAAATGTCATTTTCGTGACATTACTTGTTGACGTTGACGTACAAAATTCCTAAACATCGAAACAAAAATAAAACTCGAATCACACCTCATCAATCAAAACAAAATCGAATCTACGACAACCAACCCACTCAAGTCCTAAAATAGAAGTTCCATTCAGAAGCACTGAAATGGACGAAAGACAACCGCAGCTGCGGCGTCGAACCGCTTGTATAATCGTCCTTGGTGACATTGGACGTAGTCCTCGCATGGAATATCATGCAAATAGCCTTCTAGACGAAGGTTTCAACGTCGACATTATTGGTTATGTTGAAACGAAGCCCCTTGAATCCTTATTAGCTGCGGGACCAAAATGTAAAATCCACGAACTAGCAACGGTTCCCGAAACAAATCTAACACCCAAACTCAAGTACATATTCAAGACGATATGGCAAACGCTTAGTCTGTTGATTGCGCTCATGTCAATTCGACGGTCGAATTTTCTCCTAGTCCAGAATCCACCTGCGATACCAACGCTGGTTGTGTGCTACCTTTACAGCACGTTGACGCGTACTAAGCTAATAATCGATTGGCATAATTTTACGTTTAGTATTTTGGCCCTTTCTGCCGGCGGTGAGCAGAGTTTAATAGTTAAACTAGCCAAATGGGTGGAACAGCGATTCGGAGCCAAAGCAAATGCGCACTTTTGTGTTACCAAAGCGATGCGAGATGATCTAAAATTGAACTGGAAAATCAGGTAATAGACCAAAAATGTTTCGTATACAACAGAATTACAATTATATATTTCTCAGCAACGCTACAGTCCTCTATGACCGTCCACCACCTCAGTTCCATCCGATCGAACTTAGTCAGAAACACCAACTCTTTATGAAACTGTCCAAAGACTATCCGCAGTTTCTGCCGAAGAATTGTTTGGATTTCAAAGAGAGCGGCGTGATTGAATCCACAGCACTCACGCAGAAACTGAATAATGGAACTGTACTTTACAAACCGAACCGTACCGCCATTCTAATTTCTAGCACTAGTTGGACACCAGATGAGGACTTTGATATTCTTCTCAAGGCACTAGAAGGTGCACAATTAGCTGTCGAGTTGTAAACAAAACAAATTATTATTTTGTATGTTTTTCAACAGAATACGAAGCCACAGCAACAGGCAAACCCACTTCGTATCCAGAGCTGTTGTGCATTATAACTGGAAAGGGTCCACTAAAGGAGTTGTACTTACAGAAAATAAACGAGTTGAAATGGCGCAAAGTGTCCATCATCACGCCATGGCTGGAGACGGAAGACTATCCCACTGTTGTGGCATCTGCTGATTTGGGAGTTTGCTTGCACTGGAGTTCATCCGGCTTGGATCTGCCAATGAAAGTCGTCGACATGTTCGGCTGCGGTATACCAGTTTGTGCGGTCAATTTCAAATGGCAAGTTGGAATGTTCGAAGTTTGACTGCTTTTGCTTTTTAAAACCTTATATTGGCTTGATCTTTGGGGCGATGTTGTTTCACAGGTAGGTTCGTGTTTGTGGGTGTCAGTGGACTTCGAGGCCGCATTACGCGGGCGACAAGAGTATCCTCCAATGGCTGTCGCTCCATGCTTCTAACAAAAGACAAAATGACTGTCTATAGAGAGCTTGACTGAAAAGCATTTCTGCCAAAGAGTTATTGTTATAATATCTGAATTACTATTTGACTACGGTAAATGCTTTCTTCTAATGCAAATGGAGCGCTGTCATGTCATGTTCAAAAAAGAGATTTTACAAACCCCGTCAAAAGGACAATCGCGAAAGAGAGGCAGACCTAAAAACTCCTCCGCCACACAAATGCAATAACACCAGCGTTTGATTTGCCTCAGTGACGAAATGATTCCAAATCATGAGGGCTGCCGATAAGTTTTGAAGTCAAACCGGCGAACCCCGCAGGCGGACCAATAGGGCTGCATTGAAGTGGGAGGGTTATGATCAATTTAATTCAGATCATTACCTCGTCGTAAAAGACAAGGACGAAGATGAAGAAAAAATAATGTATTCTTTTCCAAATATTTTTTATTACACAATAAAATTATTCCACATAATTAATCACAATCTATCTTTAAAACAGCTTACATGAACTGGTAATCCACGGTCAGAACGGATTCGTCTTCGACAATCATCGCGAATTGGCGGATCAGCTGAAATTTTGGTTTGAAAACTTCCCAAGCAATCCAAGTTTGCTGGAATCCAAAGAGACCTTCAGAAGAAATCTTGAAGAATTCCAATCCCTGCGATGGCGTGAAAACTGGAGGCTGAATGCGTTACCCGTTTTCAACGCCTTTACATAGAGACTTGGTCATGTTGTCACATTTTTGTTTTCATTTTCTTAGCAAAACAATGCGATGTAGGTAACACGTTGAAAAAAAAAACAAACGTACGTCTTATTAAATTTTATTATTAACACAATCGAAAAACGAGAGAGAAGAAAGAGAAATGCAATTATATTTTCTACTTTAGTTTTTAAATGAGTTGGTGTTTTCTTTGATCGAGTTCTGTTGAACTGGATATCGGCCAGTATCAATAACAAATTTAATGTGAACCTTAAAAACGGGACTGTCCATTGCCTTCCATTTTAACAGATATTTTTTTGTACAGTAACGACTAAGCTTGTATGGGATTGGCAAGAGAAGTAGATGATGAACGAATGTGTCACATTAAAAAATGCGTGTAATTAGTATAATTTTCAAAAAAATTACAATATAAATAAATTCAATCTTCTTCCTTCTTAACGGTGAAGCCATGATCAGGATTAAATGGATCACAACACTCCCACTTTACTGCATACCTAATTGTGCGCCTCAATGAATATTGGCATTTCTTAACCGAGGCCAATCAAATGCGGATGATGTTACATTTGTGTGATCCAGAAGTGCGTGCTCCCATTGTTAATTATTGTTTGATCCTCCTTTTAAGAAACAGGTGATCCCCAGTCGTGTCAACCAATGGATTTTCATGCACTATTGCGGGACAGTTTCAAAATGTAAAATGTGTCGAATGGTCTCGATGTGATTTCGTTCGACCCTTAGTGCTTAGTTGCCTTTTACGACTCGCTGTATTTGGTTTATTTTGTGGTTCGGAAGGGGGGGGGGGGGGGGGGGGAATTAGGATATTCTAAGTCCATCCATGCTCCACATATTACATAAAGTTTTCTACCAGGGCTATCGGCTAATCGAAGTTTTAATAGACGAATATATATAAACCAGCTGTCCCGTGCTCGCCTGTCTTCGCCAGTCTGCCACTTCCCAAATTTAAAACAAAATACTTGCTCTCAATCTCATTTACATTTCATACCCTATCTTTCTCAATCCCATGCGCCACAAAAAAACAACACAAACTACAAAAGGTGCATACAAAAAAGAAAGAAAAAGCACACAGCACAAGAATAAAAGGTACAGGTAGAGAAACAGATTTGTGCCGCACACACACACACATTTTCCTCCACTGAACGCCGGGAAAATCCAACGATCTAGCTTCAATCGAACATTTTTCCTTTTTTGAATTGTAGAAAATTTATAGTTTAATAGGTACTAATAATATTGTTCAACTTCAGGATAACCTACAAAGATGATTTATATCTTAAAATCTTTGTACATAATTGAACTTTATATTAAAAAAAAATCCTATTTCATTTGGATGAGTCATTCCAAAGCTAGGAGCTAGAAAGCATTCGAGAGTTACAACTTTTCTTAGATATCAGCTTAGATCTGCGCTTCTGGACAGCGGATGAAGCATTTTCCCGCGGTAAAAAGTAGCCTATGTCCATTCTCAGGCTCTAGACTATCTGTGTACCAAATTTAATTTAAATCGGTTAAGTAGTTTTGGCGTTAAATCGAGACAGACAGAGTTACTTTCGCATTTATAATATTAATATGAATTTAAGATGAGTTTACCTAACCGTACGGTTTTTAGTAATTATTATAAGATTGATGTTTTCTACACTAAGATACATGAGTATTTGCGGAAAGTTAAGTCTTTGTTGTAGATGACTGACATTGACATCGACATGTGAGCGCGTCGGTTTTGGAAATTATATGGCTGTGTGTGATGATGGTATGTTCTAATCTAAGGTGATTAAAGCAATTAATCTTGCAGTTGGAGCAGCTGGCTGGATTGTTTCACAATCCACAAAATTTCATCGCGTTCCACCTAAAAATTTAGGATTTTCTTGGAGTTTTCTAGTTGGAATACGCGCCCATCTGCGATCAAAAAATAGTGTCATGTGAATGAAGTGTCAAACTTTAAGGGTAATCGTTCGGAAGCGGATAATTGGGCCTTTTTCATATGAATGGTCTTAAGAAATATTTATTTTTTGGGTAATTGTCTAGTTTTTATAGTGACAACGCTAGTCATGAGGCAAATGATTGCCATTCTATTCGTTCCAGTTCTGTTTCTTTATTCATTCCATTCTGGATATGCACATAATTCGAAAATAAAGAAACACACTCAAAATGTTTTAGCTCGATATAATTACCTCACAGTAGATTTTTTTGTTCGCACAAAAATTTCGTACATCCTCCGAACACAGTCCTCAACTTCGGTGTCATTTTGATCTTGCTCTTTCTATGTTTACACCAGTTGTCTTTTTCTATCCGAAAATGCGCATATTTTTTTTTTTTTTTGAACAGCTGTATCCGAATGACTCTAAAGACCGAAAGAGCGGTCAGTTTTAAAATTGTGTCTATTTTTATCGCACCTATTTGTTTTTTCGTCTGTTGTTTTAGATGCTTATGATTTTTATGTTATGCAGTTAATGAATGCTGCTTTTTACGGTTCTGTGCTCGCAAGCAAGTGCCCCAGACTAAATACGCATTTTAAGAGATCGTTAAACGTTATATAAACACATCAAAATAAATTAACGATGAGCCTTGTTCCGTATCTTGCGGGTTTTCCGATACTCGTCGGCCTGCTGGGAATTGGTTACTTTATCTTCAGCCAGAGCAGGCAGCAAAGACCATGGCTATGGCTGTGATAGGCGGGAATCTGAATCCTTCGGCAAGTAAGTTAGAGTGTTTCATCGACAGAGGCGACTCCAATTCACATTAAAATTATACTCGCTTCTATTCAGTGACAGCCCATGCCATATATGACTAGTGCAGACTTAACGTTACTAAACTGTGGACAAACGATGCATGCCTTCTGTCTGCTGGAGCTAAAAAGGCGAGGGCAACATAAATGCCCACAATGCAGGACCGATATTATTTACTAATCTGAAACGCATTGCACAGGAAAAGGAAGCCTTCGGCTCATCTTTATCATGATGGCCCTAATTTAATTTTTGTAGTATTTTTTAGACGTCTCGGTCTCACCTTTAAGTCTGGAATTTTTAAATATGTACCTATTTTTCTTTTAATAAAAACTAGTCTTTCTTGTTTTATTGGTGTGTGTGACTTGTACGTGGGTTTGAGAATATAATGTATGTAGGACGAAGATCTGCAGGTTGTCCGAAAGTGGGTAACCCCCGCTTAACATTGAATTTTGTTTTGGCTAGATAACATACTTAACTTACGTACGGTGGGACAAATGCATGTAATTCTTGTTCAAATCCCTGCGCAAAAGTAATTAATCACCCATGTTCTGCATTTCGATTGAAATCGACTTTAAATCACTTCAATTTCACTCCGAATGAAATTTGGTGTTATGCATTTCGATCGTTTTAGATTTTTTGGAAATTTACAAAAAGTGAAAAAATGTTTCGAGAAATCTCCGATGTTCCAGTGGTGGGCTGTCGTACTGGATCAGCGTCTTGGCCTAATTCACATATTAATAAATGATAGCGTTTTCGATTGGCCGTCCAGAAGCGCCCGAAAACATTCCAAACGCGTCTGAAAGTGTTTCATTGACACTCTTATGACAGTTCTTATCCTGAAAAAGAGAAAATGTTGCTGCTTCTTGATTTGAAATTTGTCGCATTTGTTTCTATTCATTCTATCCAAGTAACCTGAAGCGAGCGGATGAATAAAGATTAATAATTCATAATATTGGTAATTGTGTTTAATTGGAATTGTCTACATTTTTAGGGATTATTACATATTCACATAATGCCTGAAGACGCTCATAATACCAAAATGTTGATCCAATGGTACATATTGTTTTATTAATATTGTTACATCCAGGCTAGGATTCGAAAAGATAAAACGTAATTCTATTTAATTAATCTTTATTAGTTCTCTATCAATGTCTTTTACTTCTTGGTTAGTATTCTAATAATTATTTAATTCAACAATTCACTTTCACAATTAATCACTTTAAATACACAAACACTTTTCTCTTACTGGATACTTATACTTTTTCTCTATACTTTTCACTACTGTCATCTATCGTACTTCTTTATCGCGGTTCACAACTCGAATGTCTTGGGTGCTTCTGCGACATCTATTTATATCTCCTAGTGACACCTCTCGAAATTTCCAGATTCGTTGAGAAGGTTCGTTAAGTTCAGAAGGTTCGAGAACAACATACCAAGTTATACCACAGCTACTCAAACTGCTATTCCAATGCTGCCAAAATCGGTAATATGGCCACTTTCTACTAGATGGCGTAGTTGACTAATTAATGACACAGTTCAAGCAAACATGCAACAATATCCCCCTCTTAAACTTGTTCGTCCCGAACAAGCACGTCAATATTTTCCCCATGGTAGCGATGGAGACGATCCACATGGACAACTTTTAGCTTGCCTCTTCCTCGCTGGATCCGGTAGACAACATCGTTGATGCGCTTCACTATCTTATAGGGTCCTTCCCAATCCTGCTGTAGTTTAGGTGACATACCTTTTCGGCGATGAGGGTTGTATAGCCATACCAGATCTCCTTCCTGGAATCCTGTGGTGGTCGCTTTTGTATCGTACCTCGTCTTTATGCGGTCGCTGGATATCGGATGAATATTTCGGTGGACTTCAGTACCCGGTACACACTTTCCAAACACCTCACCTTGCTTCAATTTGACGCTTTTGTGTTCAGCATTAAGAACTCGTACGGGAACAATATTGTTCTTCTGCTCGACAAGCACTTTTCCAACCACGCAGTTTCGGTAGTGGTTGTCTTTTGGCTCAACTAGAGAGAATCGGTGGCTCATAGGATCACCTTCCAGCTTTGTCCGAATTATTGTCTCTGAAGAAGGTGGTAGGACCTCGTCCTCACTATTGACTGTCCTCAGGGATGCGGCGTTCTCTTTCCCGTACACCATCGGAATCTCTACATTTCGATACTTGAGTACTTGCATACCAAAGTCCAATACGACATCATTCGCCTTCATGAAATCGATTCCAATGATGCATTCGTCACATATATCAGCTACTAAGAAAGCGTGGGAGAATGCTAATCCTGCCAAATTTATTGTTAGCATGATATCTCCGTACACTTTCGCTGTCGCTCCTGTTGCTGTTTTCAGACAGTAACTGCTGGTGTTGTGCAACCAAGACTGACGGACGATGTCCCTCCTTATAATGGAAGCGGTGGCACCGGTGTCGATGGCTGCCACGCACTTATTTTGACCGATATAGGCTTCCACTGTTAAACTCTGGTTTCCTTGTTTGGTTTGGGAGACTTGAATTGTGGTCCTGGAGTCGTCGATTCCGGAAACCCACTTCTGCTCCGAGAAGCTGCCCCTTACACGTTTCCCGATTGCTGGTTCTGCGAAGCTATATCTGCCAGATGCTTCTTCGTTGCGCCTCCTAGGCCCGCAATGTGGACAAGTGCCTTGTCTGGGTGGAGCTCTGCACTGTCTCTGTAGGTGCCCCATTTTGTTGCAGTTCCAGCAGCGCATTTGACCTCTGTTATCTCTGCTCCGGTCTACGATGTCTGCTCTTTGGCATGAACATTCAACGGCTGTAATTTCCCGTACGCGGTGGAACACATTCGATGCCTGATCAGCAGCTTGCATTGTCAAGGCAAATGCTAGGGCCTCAGCGAGAGTTCTCTTTCCAGCCATTCTTACGGCCATTTGCAGTTGTCTATCTTCAATGGCTTGGATAAACGCCTCCACAGCCATTTCATTGATGAGAATCTCACCAGCATTAGGATATGACAAATGTGCCAGACGTTCGATATCTGCTTGCAGCTGTTGAAGTGTTTCTCCCCTCTTCTGGACTCTACTGCGTAGCTGAACCCTGTACACTTGCTGCATATGCTCATCACCGAAGCGCATCTCTATAGCCTTGACCAGGGCGTCGTAGTTGTGTTGCTTCTCTTCTGAGACGGTTTGGAGTAACTCCGCAGCTGTACCTCTTAGTGCGAGCGTTAGCGCAATCGACTTTTCCTCGTTGTCCCAGCTGTTCGCCACTGCAGCTGCTTCAAACTGTTTCTTATAAATTGGCCATGATGTTTGACCATCGAAAACAGGAGGCTGCATCTCTTTCCTTCTCGGGCAGTCCGCAGAATTTTCTCGAGCCTTCTGCTTCTTCACTTTCTCGAGCTCTTTAGCCAAGTTCTCGATGTTTGTATCGATTTCGTCGAATTTGGTTTCAACCTTCTCCAACTTTTGGTCAATTTCTTCGAGTTTTCCTTCGAGAACATTTTTAAAATCTTCCACAGCGCTCTTTTGGGCGGCAACTATGGAATTCTTTTGTTCTTCGAATTTAGTGTCCATTGCTTGCAATTTGGAATCTAGAGAATTCTTCTGTTCATCAAATTTAGAGTCCATTGATTGCAATTTGGAATCTAGAGAATTCTTCTGTTGTTCTAGAGAATTCTTTTGTTCCTTGAACTGAGAGTCTATAGAATTCTTTTGTTCATCAAACTTGGCCAGAAGTAATTCCATCATTGCAGTCATATCAACGCCTGTACTTACTTGTTCTTCTGCTACGTCGAACAAAACGGACTTGGGGTTTTCTCCTTCGTTTTCAACAGCTTCCTGCAGTCGAAGCACCAGGTCACTTTTTCCTCCAGCTATGGAGAGATTCCGTTTTTCCAGTTCAGCTTTTAACTGCGGTATACTGAGCTGTAATAATTTCAATGTGCGGCCCATTTTTGTTTTCCTTTTTTTTTTTTTTTTGTTTTTTTTAAACTAATTCACTTCACTTTAATTTCACACTGAATACGTTTTATCCCACTTCTGACACCAATGTTACATCCAGGCTAGGATTCGAAAAGATAAAACGTAATTCTATTTAATTAATCTTTATTAGTTCTCTATCAATGTCTTTTACTTCTTGGTTAGTATTCTAATAATTATTTAATTCAACAATTCACTTTCACAATTAATCACTTTAAATACACAAACACTTTTCTCTTACTGGATACTTATACTTTTTCTCTATACTTTTCACTACTGTCATCTATCGTACTTCTTTATCGCGGTTCACAACTCGAATGTCTTGGGTGCTTCTGCGACATCTATTTATATCTCCTAGTGACACCTCTCGAAATTTCCAGATTCGTTGAGAAGGTTCGTTAAGTTCAGAAGGTTCGAGAACAACATACCAAGTTATACCACAGCTACTCAAACTGCTATTCCAATGCTGCCAAAATCGGTAATATGGCCACTTTCTACTAGATGGCGTAGTTGACTAATTAATGACACAGTTCAAGCAAACATGCAACAATATATATATAGTCAACTATTACTAGTATGACTATATATATTTTGTGGAGTTTCACCCAGATGTGGTGGTTTGGGATCATCAGTGGATTACCACAAACACATCAAATCCATACTCGATTTTAAAAAGTTTTATACCAGGGGTATATGTGTTGTCACCACTCACGGATGAGTGTGAACTTATTTCCAATTCAAATGTTCCTTCAGATTTAAAGAATAACAAAAGAAATGTTAGTTCAGCCTATTGTATGGCTATGACTGAAAGTCAAAAATTAATATATATATAGTCAACTATTACTAGTATGACTACATTGAAACTCGATTATCCGGGATTCGATTAACCGGGACGCTCTATTAACCGTGATGAAAATATTTAACATAAAAAAGTCTTATATCCGTAAAAAACTCTATTATCCCTAAAAAAAACAAAAACATTTTCTTTATCGACAATAAAGACAATTTTTTATTTAAACTCTATTATCCGTAATAAACTCTACTATCCGTAACAAGACCGAACAAGTTTTTTCACATCTAAAAACCAACGGAATTTTGTATCTGTTGCATTGCGTTTAAAAGACACGCAAGAAGGAGTAAAGGGATAATACATTCTTCGGGTTGCGTTTTATTTTGTTTCTTATGTTTGTATGGATTTTGTTCAGTTTTGGTTGGAAAATCTGAAGTTACGCGTCGTGATAATGGCTTCTTCTTTGTTAAGTGAAAATAAAAGATCGCGTAAAGTTTTGTCAATTAAGGAAAAAGTTGATTTGATTAATGAACATTGTAAAAATAGTGTGCCTGTGAAAATGTTGGCTAAAAGATATAAAATCGGCACCCAAATGATGATATTATGATATTCTAAAAAATAAAGAAAAGATTTTCAAATTTTTCGCAGACAGCTTCACTATAAAAGGATTGGAGAGGCGCAAAACTCTCAAAAAAGCTGAAAATCCCAAAGTGGACGCAGCAACGTATGAATGGTTTCGACAGGAACGATTTCGAGGAGTTCCAATTTCAGGGCAAATGATAATGGAGAAAGCAAAATTTTTTTATGAAAATCTTAACATAGCCTCTGACTGTGTATACTCTGAAGGATGGCTGGGAAAATTCAAAAACCGCCATGGAATTCATGGATTGAAAGCGATAGGGGAAAAAGAATCTGCTGACTACGAAGCTGCTACGCTTTTTGTAGAAGAATTGTCTGATCTCATTCAAACAAAGAATTTAAGCATTGAGCAAATTTACAATGCTGATGAAACCAGCCTTTTTTAGAAATGTTTGCCCCAAAACACTTTGGCAAGCAACGACGAGCGTTCAGTTGAAGGATATAAGGAATCGAAGGAAGAACTCACTGTACTGGGTTGTTCTAATGCTTCAGGAACTCATAAATGCAAGTTGATGGTTATTGGCAAAATCGCTCGTCCAAGAGCTTTAAAAAATGCTGGAGAGCTTCCAGTTATCTACAAAGCCAACAAGCGGGCTTAGGTTAGGTTAGGTTTATGTGGCTGTCGGCAGAAGCCGACACACTTAGACCAATTTAGGTCCATTGTGATACCACGTTTGTATTATCTACCTCAACTCTGTAGATGGGACTGGCCAACGACACGCGGTTGTTCTCAAACGGTCCCCCATCTACGTACTAACCGCGCCCAACGTCGTTTAATTACGGTGATCTGACGAAAACCGATTAACTCGACGTGGTATGGTCGTTGGTCAAGCGGGCTTGGATAACCCAAAAATTGTTCCTTGATTGGTTTAATAAAACCTTTGTCCCGGAAGTTAAAGAGCACCGGGAAAAAACCATCTTGACAGGAACTCCAAAATTGTATTGCTCTTGGATAATTGTCCAGCCCACCCAGACGTTTATGATTTTAAAGCCGCAAATATACTAGTGAGGTACTTTCCACCAAACTGCACTTCTCTGATCCAGCCAATGGACCAAGGCGTGATTCGAAGCCTAAAGTGCCATTATCGCAAAGAGATTATTCGAAAGCTAGTAAGCTCAGAAAACAGGATCAACTTTTTAAAGTCATTTAACATCAAGAATGCTTTATGGGGTGTTTCTAAGTCCTGGAATTTCGTTACCACCGAGGTTTTGAAAAATGTTTGGCACAATTTACTCTGTCCCGAAAATGAGGAAGAAGGTAAGTTTTATCGAAATCAAAAAGTTTTGCATAGTTTTTACATCATCGACATTTCTAAACTTCCTCAGAACAAGATGCCATTGACGAGGTTTCAACAATTATGGAAGTCGCAGAGGATTTTGATGTCAATGCAATAAGAAATTGGGTGGACTCAGATGCGAATGCTTCACCATTTGCTGTTTTATCAGAGAACGAAATTATGGAGAGGATAAATAACCCTCTTGACAACGAGCCGGAAGTCCTTACTGATGAATCCGATGATGTAGAAATTTCAAAAATTCCAATTGTTGATGCGATTAAGGCAAGTTCTACACTTTTGAGCTTTTTAGAAGAGACGAATTGTCCTGGAATAGCACAACAGGATATAATGCAAGTTCACCGCATTAACGTTAATTTACTCAAAGAAAAACAAAGAGTAAAATCACAACGGCAAACAACAATACAACAATTTTTTTAACTTTTTTAAAAAAGTTTTTCTTGAAGTTCCTAATAATCAATCTTGTGATTTTGTAATGTATGTACAAACAAAAATATGTACTGAATGAATTATTAAGTTTTATGAATTAATTTTATGTTTGTTTTCGTTTTTTTTAAATAAAAATAAAAAATAAAAAATTAAAATATCAATTTCTGTTTTATTTTATTTGAGAAAAAAAAAGTTCTATTATCCGGCATTTTCGATTATCCGTGATGGGCTCGGTCCCGACCATCCCGGTTAATCGAGTTTCAACTGTATATATATTTTGTGGAGTTTCATCCAGATGTGGTGGTTTGGGATCATCAGTGGATTACCACAAACACATCAAATCCATACTCGATTTTAAAAAGTTTTATACCAGGGGTATATGTGTTGTCACCACTCACGGATGAGTGTGAACTTATTTCCAATTCAAATGTTCCTTCAGATTTGAAGAATAACAAAAGAAATGTTAGTTCAGCCTATTGTATGGCTATGACTGAAAGTCAAAAATTAATATATATATAGTCAACTATTACTAGTATGACTATATATATTTTGTGGAGTTTCACCCAGATGTGGTGGTTTGGGATCATCAGTGGATTACCACAAACACATCAAATCCATACTCGATTTTAAAAAGTTTTATACCAGGGGTATATGTGTTGTCACCACTCACGGATGAGTGTGAACTTATTTCCAATTCAAATGTTCCTTCAGATTTGAAGAATAACAAAAGAAATGTTAGTTCAGCCTATTGTATGGCTATGACTGAAAGTCAAAAATTAATATATATATAGTCAACTATTACTAGTATGACTATATATATTTTGTGGAGTTTCACCCAGATGTGGTGGTTTGGGATCATCAGTGGATTACCACAAACACCCCTGGTATAAAACTTTTTAAAATCGAGTATGGATTTGATGTGTTTGTGGTAATCCACTGATGATCCCAAACCACCACATCTGGGTGAAACTCCACAAAATATATATAGTCATACTAGTAATAGTTGACTATATATATATTAATTTTTGACTTTCAGTCATAGCCATACAATAGGCTGAACTAACATTTATTTTGTTATTCTTCAAATCTGAAGGAACATTTGAATTGGAAATAAGTTCACACTCATCCGTGAGTGGTGACAACACATATACCCCTGGTATAAAACTTTTTAAAATCGAGTATGGATTTGATGTGTTTGTGGTAATCCACTGATGATCCCAAACCACCACATCTGGGTGAAACTCCACAAAATATATATAGTCATACTAGTAATAGTTGACTATATATATATTAATTTTTGACTTTCAGTCATAGCCATACAATAGGCTGAACTAACATTTATTTTGTTATTCTTCAAATCTGAAGGAACATTTGAATTGGAAATAAGTTCACACTCATCCGTGAGTGGTGACAACACATATACCCCTGGTATAAAACTTTTTAAAATCGAGTATGGATTTGATGTGTTTGTGGTAATCCACTGATGATCCCAAACCACCACATCTGGGTGAAACTCCACAAAATATATATAGTCATACTAGTAATAGTTGACTATATATATATTAATTTTTGACTTTCAGTCATAGCCATACAATAGGCTGAACTAACATTTCTTTTGTTATTCTTCAAATCTGAAGGAACATTTGAATTGGAAATAAGTTCACACTCATCCATGAGTGGTGACAACACATATACCCCTGGTATAAAACTTTTTAAATATTGTTTTATGTTTTCTGGCTTATTTTTTTTTTTTTTTTTTTTTTTTATTATTCATTATTCTCATTTCTTAAACATAAAATAATGGTAAACTATTAAATGGTAAATTTAAGGAGAATAGTTAGTGACATTTTGTATTTACAAAAAATAGTAGCAAATGTCACATCATTACAAATTATTTATTTATTGTGGGGTGAACAAAAGTATATAATCAAGAAAAACAAAAAAAAATTGTATTACAAGAAAATTAAGCAAGAAAAGAAATACATGTAAAACAGATCGAAGGAGGCAAAAACAGGTAAGCCTTTACAAAAATTTAAATAATGTAGCTCGGCAAATTTTCAACTTGATCGATATCAAAGTCAAGGAGCCAAAACTTTATCCTGTTAAGGAACGCGTATAAGGTTCTAATGATTCGTATTTGTTCAGGAAGTCTGTTAAAAAGCTTGCAAGATATAACTGTATATGAATTTCTAAAGCTTGTAGTGCGAAAAGGGGGTAAAGCAACAACATTTCTTAAGTTCCTTCGTAGGCTATAAGCATCGAGTATAGGACTTTGCGTATATCCACATCTAATAAAAAATATCTTCAGCGTTTTGTAGTAAAACAAGTGTCGAACTGGTAGGATTTGTGCATATCTAAACAACTCCATGGAGTGTGCCAGACGCATACAATTAAAAACCTTTCTTATTGCACATTTCTGCAGTATAGTAAGTTGCTGTATGTTATTGCGATAAGTACCCCCCCAACAGTTTATTCCATACCCCAATTTTGAGTGAAATATCCCATGATAGATTGTTTTTAAGGTGTTATTAGAAAGGAATTTCCTGAGACGATAGAGACTACGGATTGATGAAAGTAAGTACTGTTTTAGAATTAATATATGTTCGGTCCAGTTTAAGTGTTGGTCTATTGTAACACCTAGGTATTTAAAAGATTTAACCTTTTCTATTGCAAAACAATTTGATTTGCAATCAACATCCGAATTAAAGGCAGGCAGGGAATCAGGTCTTGGGCAAGTGTCATTAAGCAAAATATGCTTAACACAATTTGGTGCATGAAATATTATGTCAAGTTCTGGTATTTCCTGCGGTTTCAAATTAAAGAACATTAGCTTGGTCTTATTGCTAACAAGGAGCTTATGTTCTGCGAACCACGACCTTAGTACATAAACATCATGATTAATTTCTGCAATTAGATTCAAGGGGCTATCTGAATCATAAGCAATCCCAAGATCATCTGCAAACGCTTTTACCTTTCCCACAAATGGTTGATCCAAAAGACTATTAATATATATTAAAAATAAAATAGGGCCGAGGACAGATCCTTGGGGCACACCTATATGAATGGACTTAGACCTGCTTAAAACATTACTTACTTTAACTCTCTGCGTTCTATTTTCTAAGTAAGATTTAAACCATGTAAAGATAAAGCTCCGAAAACCAATTCTGTACATTTTATCCAAAAGAATCCTGTGGTTAACCATATCGAACGCTTTCGTAATATCGACGAAAAGACCAGCACAATATTTTTTGGAGTCTAAGCCTTTATGGATAAGGGAGCAAAAATCCAGAAGGGCATCTTCAGTAGAGGAGCCCGCCCTAAACCCAAATTGCATTGGACTAAGAAAGTTTATTTTCGTCAGATATGGCAAGATCCTGTTCTTTACTAGCTTTTCAAGAACTTTGGAAATTGAAGGCAATAAGGAAATTGGCCTATAATTATTTTTATCTGTTTTATCTCCCTTTTTGAAAAGGGGGATTACTACAGCGCGTTTTAATTCTTCAGGGAAAATTCCAGAAAACAAGCTTAAATTGAAGATGTGAGCCAGAATATCAGCAATATTATAAGAAATTTTTTTCAACACATAATTCGAAATACCATCATTACCAAATGAATGCGAGTTGTTGAGCGAGTTTATAGTTCTTATTATTTCTAACCCTGATATCGGTTCAAAGAAAAAACTATTTCTACAAACGTTATTGCCCACCAGTGCTAAATCTGTGTCACAAACGCACGTAGAAGGTTGAACTGAAGGAAATGAATTATGTCCAACCGATACGAAATGATTATTCAATTCGTTCGCAACTTCGGTAGGATCATTAATATTAATGCCTACTTTTCTTAATACAATAGGGTTGCTCTTATTTGTGCCGTTTTTATTTATAAGGCTGTTTATTACTTTCCATTCCTTTTTTATTGAGCCTTGTGCATTTCTCATTTGGTTATGGTAATAGTTGTCACGGCTTGTTCTTATCTCGTTGTTAATATATTTACATATCCTGCGAAAGCGATTTTTTAGGTATGAATTTTGCGGATGTTTATTGCATTTTTTGCTCAGTTTATGTTTAGTTCTTATTTTATTCAGTAGAGTGCGACTTATCCACGGCTTTAGTCTTATCATAGACCTTTTCTGGACAACAGACAAGGAACATGAGTTAATGTTAAGCATTAATACGTTTAAGAATAAATCATACGCCCTGGAGGCATTATTTTCAGCATAAACTTCATCCCAGGAGACAAAGCGCAATAAGCTGTTTAATTTTAAAAAATCAGTTTTGCACAACAAATGTGGAGATGTTTGTTTAGTCTGCTTTGCATTGTGTAAGCTGTGAAAGTAAATACCAGACATACAATGATCTGTAATTTGAAGATCAAAAATTATACCTGAACAAAGGTTAGGGGAAAGCTTCGAAAACCGACCAAATACATGATCTAGGCAGGTGTCCGAAGTGGGCCTAGTACACTCATTTACAAACGAAGTAAGATCATGCTCGGATAGAAGTAAATTATATGCATCTAGAACAAGACTAGGATTAAGAAGATCTAAATTAATGTCACCTAGAATTACAAGATTTGCTGCTTTTTCATTGCGTAAAAATATTGAGAACTCATCAAGAAACAATTGCAAATGCTGAGATTGCAGTCTATATATACATACAAAGTTAAATATTTCTTTGCATATGCAGCAAGAGATTTTCAAAATATCCGCACTTACCAGATTATACGATGTTATTTCACATTCATATGAATCCCGCACAAAAACTCCCACACCTCCCGCAGAATACGAATCATTAGTATTCGCATAGAAATTAAAGTTAGGCAAGTTATAGTCTTCAATTTCACAAGAAAAAATCCAGACTTCAGAAACAAATACCATATCAGGTAGATAATTAAAAGCTTCGATATTAGATATCAACAAATCGAAATTTCGCCTCAGACTACGAATGTTTTGGTGAACAACATAAAGAGATCTATTTTCTTTACATTCCGAAAAAAGGCTGTCATTACTATTACGAATAGTTTTTATGGTGAGTTCGTTGTTTAAAATATCAATATTATTTATATTAAACATTTAGACAAAACAAATTAGTTAACAAATTGCATTTAGATCGTCGAAAGATCTAATAACAACGACCTCACCATTTTCAAATCTTTTTAATAGTATTTGACAGTTTTTAAACCATAAATACTTAAACTTTTTTTCCACTTTTAATTTCTTAGCTGCCATAAACAAAGCCCGAGTGTAGTTAGTGAAACAGTCATTTACAAATATACTATTTTTCCTATTTCCAGCAAATAATGAGGCATTTAGTTTATCCTTCCCGGCCTTTTTGTTCGTCTTGATTTTCTGCTTGACATCAACCGATGAGAGATGAACGCAGACAATATCAGTTGACTTCTGATTGGTGTTTGGCTTTCTTGAGCGTTTGACGTAGCATTTTTTAATTTCGTCAGCAGTCACAGCGACATTCAATGCATCTCGAAAAATTGTTTGTGTACACTCTTCCACATTGTTGTTGTCCACATTTGGTATACCAACAATTTCGATGACATTCTCCACTAGCTTCTGTTCTCTCCAGTTTATCTTACTCTCAAGACTATTCACCTTTTGCCTAAGTTTTGAATTTTCCGCTTTTAATTCCTGGATCGTTGACAGAAAATCGATGTTTATTTTTTTTCAGATTTAAAATCTCTTCGTATAAAAGTTGAAGAGTTATTGGATCGCCGCTTTGCTGTGGCAATTCGAGTTGTTGTGAGGTTGCTGCTGGTTGGATGTGCGTGGAACTTTGTTGTTGTGTTGTTATTGCTGCTTTCCGAACATTGGCTGTGAGTTGTTGTTGCGTACTTGTCTTTTGCGATCTTGCTGGCAGTTGTTTTTGTTGTTTAGATGCAGGAGCTGATTTCTGTTTAATTAAAGTTGTTGCTTGAAAGTTCACTGGAAGATGTTGTTGTTGTTCTTCATTTGCTGCTCGTTGTTGTTTTTCTGTATGCAATTGTTGTAAAGTTGCCGTTTTTCGCAGTATTCTTCTGATTGCTGTAAAGCTGAAGCTGTTTTTGCATGAATCGATGCTATGGGTTGTTGTTGTAGCGATTTACGACGCAGAGCATTACACTTTTCACATCGGTATTTAATATTATTGGTGTTCATATATTCAATATCCGATGTATTTATATTAGCACATGCACAGTGAAAATAACTTAAGCAGTCCGTGCATGCAACTTTAGATACATTGCCGCGATCTATTTTTTCGTTGCAAACTAAGCAATTCATTTTATTTTTTACGAAAGAATTTGACAAAAAAAAAAAAAAAAAAAAGCGCGCACCCCACGACACTTATTGAAACACGTCCGCTCCTGTCAACAGGTATAGACCTGTTAAACCTGTGTTCGATTTTAGTGGCAACGCTGGTCATGAGACCAATGATTGACGTTCTATTCGTTCCAGTTCTGTTTCTTTATTCATTCCATTTTGGAACATAATTCAAAAATAAAGAAACACTCAAAATGATTTAACTCGATATACTAATTACCTCACCGTATATTTTTTCGCTCGCACAAACATTTCGTTCATCCTCCGAACACAGTCCTCAACTTAGGTGCCATTTTGATCTTGCTCTTTCTATATTTAGACCAGTTGTCTCTTTTTATCCGAAAATACGCATATAATTTTGTTTTGTTTTTGAACAGCTGTATCTGTATGGCTTTAAAGACTGAAAGAGAGGTCAGTTTCAAAATTTTGTCCACTATTGTTATCGCAACTATATGTATATCAGTTACAGTTTGTCACTTTGTCTGTGGTTTCGGTTCGGCTGTTTATGATTTTTTATGCAGTTAATGCTGGAATGCTGCTTTTTACGGTTCTGTGCTCGCAAGCAATAGCAAGTGCCCCAGAGTAAACACACATTTTAATAGATTATTAAACGTTATATAAATATATAAACACATCAAAATAAATTAACGATGAGCCTTGTTCCGTATCTTGCGGGTATTCCGATACTCGTCGGCCTGCTGGGAATTGGTTACTACATCTTCAGCCAGAGCAGGCAGCAAAGACACCATGGCTATGGCTGTGATAGGCGGAAATCTGATTCTTTCTGCAAGTAAGTTAGAGTGTTCCTCCAAAAAGAGGCGACTTACAATTTTCATTCAAATTATATTCACTTCCATTCAGACCCAGCAAATGCCCAATCTGCTTTGAATATATGACTATTGGAGACGTAGCGTTGCTAAACTGTGAACATGCGTTACATCGCTATTGTCTGCTGGAGCTAAAAAGCCATGGGCAAAATAAATGCCCACTATGCAGAGCCGATATTATTTACTGAACTGGAACGCATTGCACAGGAAGATAAAGACTGGCTTATCCTTTATCATGGATGGCTTTAATTTAATTTGTGTAGTATTTTTAGACTTCTCGCCTTTTAGTGTAGAATTTTGAAATATGTACTTTTTAATAAAAACGAGTCTTGATTCATTGGTGTGTGTGACTTGTGTACGTGGGGTTGATAATATAACATTTGGGCCAAATCTGCATGGTTGTCCGAAAGCGGGTAACCCCCGCATAACATCGGAGTTTTTTTGTTTTTTTTTTTAAGGCCAGATAACATATCTACGTACAGTGGGTGTTTAAATCTGTGCGCGAAAATAGTTATTGTTTCATCTTATTTCATTAATAAACGATTTCGTTTTCGATGTGTCGTCTAGAAACCTGCCGAAAATATTCCAAACGGGTCTGAAAGTGTTTCATAGACACAAATGACAGTTGTTATCTAAAAAGGAGAACATCTTGCTGCTTCTTGATTTGAATTCTGAAGCACAATAAATGAAACCTCAAAAAGTGTACATACATGCAGTTTAACGGTAAACTAGATGATTTTTGACAATTAGTCCATTCTTCGTTCTTCTACGAATATGAAATATATTATTGAAATGCAAAGGTCTTTCAATAATGACATCATCTATCCTCGCCTCGAAAACGCTATCATTTATCAATACATACATGAATTACTTTCGCGCAGTTTTGATCAAGAATTACATGCATTTGTCCCACCGTACGTAGGTATGTTATCTGACCTAAAAAAAACTCAGATGTTACCCACTTTCAGACATGCGGATCTTCGATCTAAATAAATACTCTCAAACCCACGTACACAAGTCACACTCATCATTGAAACAAGACTCGTTTTTATTAAAACAAAAACATAGGTACATATTTAAAAAATTCTAGACAAAGGTGAGACGTCTAAAAATACTACAAAAATTAAATTAAGGCCATCCATGGTAAAGATGAAATGAAGGCTTCCTTTTCCTGTGCATTGCGTTTCAGATTAGTAAATAATATCGGTCCTGCATTGTGGGCATTTATTTTGCCCTCGCTTTTTTAGCTCCAGCAGACAGAGGGCATGCATCGTATGTCCACAGTTTAGTAACGTTAAGTCTGCACTGGTCATATCTTCGAGGCATATTGGGCATGGGCTGTCACTGAACGGAAGTGAATATAATTTGAATGATAATTGTAGGTCGCCTCTTTTTGGGGGAACACTCTAACTTACTTGCCGAAGGATTCAGATTTCCGCTGATCATAGCCATAGACATGGTGTCTTTGCTGCCTGCCCTGGCTGAAGATCAAGTAACCTATTCCCAGCAGGCCGACGAGTATCGGAAAACCGACAAGATACGGAGCAAGGCTCATCGTGAGTTTATTTCGATGTGTTGTTTATATAACGTTTAATGACGTCTTAAAATGTGTGTTTATTTTGGGGCACTAGCTCGCAATCACAGAACCGTAAAAAGCAGCGTTAAATGCATAAAAATCATAAACAGCCAAAACAACAGACGAATACATATAATTGCGATACAAACAGTAGACACAATTTTAAAACTGACCTCTCTTTCGGTCTTTAAAGCCACAGCTGTTTAAAAACAAAAAAAAAATATGTGCGCATTTTCGGATAAAAAGAGACAGATTGTAATGACACAAAAGTTGAGGACTGTGTTCGGAGGTTGTACGTAATTTGTGTGCGAGCGAAAAAATATACGGTTAGGTAATAATATCGAGTGTTAACATTTTGAGTTTGTTTCTCTATTTTCGAATTATGTATCCAAAATGGAGTGAATAAAGAAACAGAACTGAAACGTACAGAATGACAATCATTTGTCCTATGACCAGCGTTGCCACTAAAATAGAGAGCAGATTTAGCACATATAAACCAGAAAACATAAAACAACATGTACCAATCGACCAATATTGTAGTATGAGCGTCAACTATGCAATTTTGCAGAAGTGATTCATTCGAAGTTTATGTTATTCAAATCTTGTTCGTTTGTTTTGCTTTACTTTAAATTAAATTAAATTTTATTTTTGTTGCAAATGGGTTATTAGACGCAAAGCAGTTTATGTTAATGCACTTTTTGACTTGCGCCTGTTTAAGCTTATACATTTTACGTTTATTTTGTTATTTATAAAATTTATGAAAGTGAAAAAGTTCTAGTTATTGTATTTATTCAATATGTACATATTATTATTTTATTTTTCCCAGAAAACAATTCTACTGGCGACATTTCGTTTTATAAGCAAAAACAGTAAATTAATTCCCAAAAATTATTTGTCAACGACGAATATGTGACTGAAAATTAGAAAAATCAATATTTTTTACAACGATATACCAAATTAATAAACAGGTGAACCCTTCTATTTTGACCTGGTGGTCTCAATAACCGGAAAACGACTTGTTCTTATTTATGTGTCCACCGCTGTTTTTCTTCATGAGTTACCTGGGGAAAAAACAAAGTATAAAAAAATGTTAAAATTCTTTAGAAAAGAGATGTAGTATACAGTACGAAGTTAAAAAAAAATGCAACTGTAGTATGGTACTATATGTGCAGCAGAACTTGCAATGATATTTATGACACTAGATATATCAAGTCCCCAGGAGACCATTTGAAAAAATGTATTTGATCCTGGAAATTTTCGTTTCACATTATGATAATCTACGTCATCTCATACGGGAGGTGTAGTTATTTATGTTAACGGGTTGTGGGAAGTTAATGTATTAAAAGAAGTAGCAGCCAACTTGGACTGGTGGTGGCTTGCGATAAAAGTAACACTTTGTGCGCATTCGTTTATAATAGCAGGCCTGTATAGGTCGCCAAGTTCATCGACGACAAACTTTGTTGAGTTTTTCAAAGAATATATTGAACGGTTGAGCCTACATGGAAGAGACTTAGTGGTCATGGGGGATTTCAATATTGACTGGATGGTAAACGATACGTATAAACTGCGAACTGAACAGGTAATCGATGATAATTGTTGCAATCAATTGGTTAAACAGCCAACTAGAATCACGCCAACATCAAGGAAGATAATTGATTATGTAATCACAAATATGAACAAGGCGAATGTGGAAGTTATAAGTAGATTTAAAATAAGTGATCATGAAAGTTTACTACTAACAATTGAAATCGAGAAGAGAGTGAAGAAAGTGAAAATAAAAATTCAATTATTAAAATATAACAAACAACGATTTTGCAATTATCTACAAAACGGTTTGCACTATCCAAGTATTATCCATGAGCATAGTGAAGTAAACGCTTTGGCGAAGTTTTTTACTGAAAGAATAGAAAGAGCAGTGAATAGCCTTAAATACTTTAAATTCGTTGGTAATAGCTCCGCGCAAAAGTGGTTTAATAATGATCTTAAATTAATGCGAGAAGATAAAATAAACAAATATAACTTGGCGGTGTGGTCAAACACGGAGAACGACTGGTCTCGTTATAGATTTGCGCGTAATGCGTTTAAAACCGCGATTGATAGAGCCAAAAACATTTATGTTGAACGTAAAATTCAGTCTGCAAAGGATCAGAAATCAATGTGGCGAATAATAAAATCCCTTGTGTTGAGAGAAGCAAAAAGTGCAATAAAAGGCGTTATTTTCCAAAATGTGTTAATTAAAGACAGTGTTTCTTTGGCGCATAATTTAGGTATAGGTACCTATGTATGTACATTCTGTCGAAAGAATTCAGCAAGCACTTAAATAAGATCCATTTTGAACATTCTTGGAACTGTGTTGCTATAAAAATAAACAGCTTGGTACATCCAACAAGAGAGACTAAAGGTTCTTGTTTTAAAAGAAAAAATATATTTCATTTATTTTTTTCATAGACAGACAAAATAAATGCAAAATTTTAACTTCATTAAATTCATCAACATAGAACATAGCGTTAGGATCAGATTAATTTCAAAAAAAATTGTCTGAGTCTAGCAGAACGAGCGATCATCGTATTTTTGAAAATTCAACAGAAACACGTAATTTTCCGATAATCCGCTAAAAAGTCGCGCTACACCGCTCCTATCCCAACGACATGTAAATACACACTGAATTTCCTCGCCAAACTACCCTTCGATTTCCAGTATTTTGACAATCCTTCCAATTTCCCATGATAATAAAAGTAACCAAGGTATATTTTATCGCATAGAGTTACAGAACACAACTTCTTTCCACATGCGATAAACGGTGGAATTTTGTGTTCCAAAGTTTTCGATGCGAAGAGTTATCGCATGAGTTACAGAACATGGGCACTGAATAGAAACATCCCTAGCTCCCCCTATGTGAACTATATTGAAGAAGTGTTGAGTACTTTTGAGTTTGGAAATGTTACTCTAAGCGAGCTGAAGAGTGTAATGAAAAATATGAAAAATAAGAAAGATGCATATATGTTAAGTGTTACTATGTTAATTGACTCTTTCCATATTACAGGCCCGCTATTGTGTCAGATAATAAACAAATCATTGACGGAAGGTGTTTTCCCTGATTGCTGGAAGGAATCTATTATCGTGCCGATAGAAAAAATGAAGAATTCCGCCAAACCCGAGGACTTCAGGCCAGTCAACCCAATGTCATGCTACCCAATGTTGCCAAAATTCTGGAGAAGGTTGTGCAAGGCAAACTTCAGAAGTATATGGAGGAGAACGACCTTTTTACGGATTGCCAATCAGGATTTCGAGGAAGGCACAGTTGCGAATCCCTACTAAACCTGGTTATAGCCGATTGGAAGAACGAAAAACATCTATAAAAGACTATCGTTAGTGTTTTCATTGATTTAACGCGAGCATTTGAAACCGTGGACAGAAACATTTTACTTGCAAAATTGGATAAGTACGGAGTCAAAGGTAGAGAGGTTAAGTGGTTTGAATCGTACCTTCTTTCACGCAAGCAGAGGACTAAAATAGAGGAAGTAATTTCGAACACAATAATCGTCAGTCTTGGGGTCCCGCAAGGATCTGTTCTTGGAGCTTTGCTATTTATAATCTATGTGAACGAGATGCCAAAGGTGGTGAAGTACGCAGTATTGAGATTGTTTGCTGACGATGGGCTGATGTATATTTCCGGTATAAATATTAATGAATGTGTAGAAAAAATTAACATTGATTTGAATAACCTAAGTGAGTGGTTTAAAAGTAATAAACTAAGTTTGAATATAGGAAAAACTAAATGCATGTTTATTAACGGTGAATCCGAAAACAGAATTTTAATTAATAATGAAAATGTTGAAGTAATAGATCAAATCAAAAACTTGGGAATTGTGATAGATAGAAACATGAACTTTAAAGAACATATTAACTATATATCTAAAAAAATAAGCAAAAAAATAGGATTTTTTGCTAGAATTAGAAAAGAATGTCAACGATTTGTGCAATTAACGTATACAATGCTATTATAAAACCGCATTTTGAGTATTGTTCGACCGTTATTTATTTGGGAAACATTTCAATGATAAATAGATTGCAGAAATTACAGAACAAAGCAATGAGAATAATTTTGAGATGCAACTGGCGTACCCCGATTATTGCTATGTTAAATGTACTGAAATGGTTAAGTGTAAACCAAAGAACCTTAATGAATGTGTTGATCTTTGTATTTAAAATGAAAAATGGGTTGTTGCCACGTTACTTATGTGATAAATTGTCTTATGTTAGGGATGTGCATGGTTATAACGTCAGAAACAGGTGCGATATAAGGCTTCCATTATTTAGAAACCAGTCTGCACAAAACAGTTTAATGTTTAACGGTTTGAAGCTATTTAATGAACTTTCCAATGAATTAAAATGTGAGAATAACCTAGTTCGATTTAAACAAAATGTTGTTAGTTATGTTAAGAATAAATATGCATAAATATTTATAGAAGCGTAAGTGTTATTTATTAATTTATATATTATTTTTTTTGTTTATCTGAAATTGTTAAAATAGCTAAATATTGCTAAATAAACGTATGAAATGAAATGAAATGAAATATGTATTTAAAACCGAAAACTATGAATGAATCTAGTTTCATTTTATTTACCTTAGAAACTGTAGACTGATGTCTTTTTAAGTTACTTAATAATTTAAGCCAGATACTTTTTCCCCCTCATAATTGCAGATTATTGTGGCAAAGCTGTCTGTACCTGTTATCTGCCATAAAATTAAACTCAGTTTCTCTGGTGTTATGCGGGTATCCACCCGCTTTCGAGCACAGACCTTGTTCGCAGATAGGTGTGATAAGCACGGTTGCCACTTCGGTAATTAGTTACCAAATTTGACAACTTTTGACATTTTGAAACTTTCCTACAAGTGTGTCCATTAATTCGTTGGTTGACAATACTGTAGATTACCGCTGTCATAAAATGTCAATCAATCAATATTAAACAATGAGATCAAGCTCTTGTCGAAATCGTAAAAAAGAGCCAGGCCTAAGAACTCCTAGATTAAACAAATGCAACATCCCCAGTATTTGATACGATTGGTTCGATTGGCCTCAGTGATAAAGTGATCCGAAATCGGGAGTTCATTCAACATTCGTGCACTAAAGTGGGAGCGTTATGATCGCTTTAATCCTGATCAAAGCCTTGCTACCATTAAAGTCTTCGCCACACAGAACGCGTTTTAACGCCGAGTTTCACCGCCGTGTTGTTCTTCACTACAATACATAGCCCAGGTCACACGGAGAACTTTGAAACGCGCCGTTGTATGAAATTACAGATTATTTCCTGACGCTACGTGTCAGTCGGGATCGTAGCACGGAAAATAAAAATAAAAATTCGTCAGCCGCGCTGGATAATAGATATAACGGTATATTTGTACAAAGTGCTCCCCGTGTGACGTCTTCTAATGCTGCGACGCTTCGAAATAGCCGCACCGCCGCGTAAAATAATCTCATCGCGGCGTTATAAACGCTTTCTGTTTGGCGAAGACATTCCAGTATAATACAACGCGGCATTAAAACTTGTTTAGTGCTTCGAAGCCTTAAAGAATGTTTTGGTTATTTTTAACTTTGTTTGGTATATTTTTTTCAGCTTTGGGCGCAATTTTTTTTCTCCAGTGGCAACCATTGTGATAAGACTGACCCCTCTTTCGCCCTTTTAAACACATCCAGCTGTTTGAAACCAAACAAATATATGGACAGACTTTTAATAACATCGTTAAAAGTTTCCGCTGTCGACTTTTCAGCTAATGAAATAAATGTTCATGGCGATCTTGAATTCTTAAGTTCTGTGTGGCTTTCATACAGTCGTATACGACATATTGAGCCCCCGACAAATCTCAATGTAAGGGTGGCGACGGTGTAGAGGTTAGTGTGTTGGCTTGTGACCCCGTTCTCCAGCCTCTACACCAAAAGGAGGATCTCTGCCTGGTAATACAATGGACCGTTACCGATTCTGAGTGCTCTGGGATTTAGATTTCCTTTTTTTTTTTTAAAAAAAAAAAAAAAAAAAAAAACAATGTCAATTCATCCTATTGCCTAACCAACGACCATACCACGTCGAGTTAATCGGTTCTCGTCATATCACCGCAATTAAACGACGTTGGGCGCGGTTAGTACGTAGATGGGGAACCGTTTGAGAACAACCGCGTGTCGTTGGCCAGCCCCATCTACAGAGTTGAGGTAGATAATACATACGTGGTATCACAATGGACCTAAATTGGTGTAAGTGGGTCGGCTTCTGCCGACAGCCGCCTAAACCTAACATAACCTAGCCTATTGCCTTTGTCTTACCCGTCAAAATTTCGAATAAAATAAGAAACGAAAAGAGAATGGTTTGGAAACGAAATGTCATGTTTTTGTGTCAACATTTTTGTGTTAACTCTTCGAAGCCAAATACCAAATAAAAGTGTTTGTTAAAAGTGGAAGAGTTTGAAGATGAAACCGAGAGGACCATGAACATATACCAGGTACCTACTATGTTATGTTAATGTATCATTGCTCCTCTAAACGCATTAGGCGATTTCCACTTACGAATCCCCTTAAAATGTTCCTCCGCTATCTCAGTTGAGATTTTTAACTGGAACAACATTCTCATCGGAGAAGCTACGTATCTATCAATAGGTACTCATATTTTCTCTTTCTTCCACAGGAAACAAAAGAAAATCCCTTCGCTTTCACTGCCTCACATAAACGAAACAGCATTCGAATACGAGTAGGCGAATCCTTAAATGTTTGTCCTCAGGAATTTGGGAAAAATGTCTGGTTCCTCGTATTCATCTTAAGGGTGATTCGAAAATCTTGATTTAAAATATCAGCATAGGGAAAATGTGAATTGTGTCAGTTGTACCATTAGTTGTTTATATTCACAAAAGTGGCATCACTCATTTCTTATTCCGCAATCCGCAGCCACTTTATTCTGCTGACAAGCAAACTTCAGCTTTGTGTGCAGCGGAATTTATTTAAAAATTGAACTTCAACGCCAATAGAAAAACCAAAGCGTCGTTTTATTTTATTTTTATTGTTTGTTAAATACAATAACTTTGTTTACTCGCCATTGCGATTGCATTAAAAGTCAATTTAAACTGGCTTTTGAAGCGCAGAAAATGTTTTTTCAGTGAAAAGAAAAAATATTAATTGTTTGACAAACAAAATGTCCTTAGAAGGCGCAAAAATAATCTGCCTCAACGATGGTACTACTGATCAGGGAGAAGTCATTCGAGCTCAGGGCAAAACTTTTAAATTTGGTTATTACATGGATTGTGATGTCTTCCTTGATCATCCCGATGCCATTGGATTGCAGGTTTCAATTGATTGCGATGCTTTTGGCAGGGTGAGTGTTTTGTCAGATTTCCGCATTTGGGAAAATAAATAACAATTTTATGTGCAAAGGTAACCATCGAAAATCGTTGTCCAGACCATCCGGTTCAACTGAATGGAAAACCTTTAATCAAAATGCGTCCTCTTTTACATAATACACAGATTTGCATATTTGATAAAAAGTTTCTGTGGCATTTTGAGGCGAATCCACAATCTGGTGCCTTTCAAATGGAAGATGCCAGTGACTTCCAAACGCCCTGCAGACAGATAAAAACAGCCGAACAAGCACCAAATTCAGAACCAGCTCGTAGGGTGAGTTTTATTTCGATTCAATTACATTTGCCATTTGCCTTTCCATAATGTTTATTTTATCATTTTAGTGGCGGACTCAATTTCATAAAAGGCTGACAATTCATAGGTGAGTCATTTTGGAACATTGTGGGGGGTGGGTAATTGTGTTCAAATGAAAATCGTGCGTTTTTGAAGAAATTCTGACGGATGGTTGTATTTTGGGTAACTCGCATTCTTGTTGATTGGCGAAAGCTGCATTAACGTTACATAGTTTTGTTTTTCTTGTCGGTTGCCGTTGGATGTTTTGTAATCGAATGGGTGCCGGCGGGTATACCAAGGTCGGTCGAACAGGTTTTTGTACCCAAAGCCTGGGGTGGAACTCTGTAAGGCGAACACGTTTTAACGTAAAAGGTATCGAATCGATCTTTTTTCTTCTTTTCCTTAACTTCGAGGTTATGATCTGAACTAAATCAATCATAACCCTGCCATTTCACTACATCCCTACTGGTGCGCATGTAGGGTTCGCCGGTTTGAACTCAAAGTATCGGCGGCTGTCCTAATTTCGAATCATTCGTCACTGCTAATGTTGCAATCCAGGGAGTTTTAGGGTACGAGTCTTTCGCAATTGTAAAGAAACATTTAGTTAAAGCCTCGTATACACCGACTTTGATTAAGAACTCCTCGGCGACTCCAGCGATGCCTCTTAATCTTGTCTTTACTTCCTCATATATGTTGATTTCTGGAATTCAACGTTGTTTTGTGTGCAAAGCGCTAACGACCAAACCAAAATTCTTCAAATAACTCTAAATGAATACTTGATTGGTTCTAGTACCTCGCCAGGCAACACCAAGCGATCTGCGAGCTTATCAATATTAAATGATGTCATCATCAGCTTAACTGCCATTCATCACTCATCGCATTTCATCTACTAACTGCCATTTATCACTCACTTGCCTTTAAATAGTTTTCCTTTATTTGTTTCCGCTTTTAAACTTAGATGATCGCTCATTTGCCTCTGATTGATTTTTCTTAATTTTTTTTTCTTTTTTTAAACGTCCACTGACCGCAATGTACACGGTCTGCTGTCTCATACTCCAACTTAAACCACATTATAGCCAGAGTTCAATTTAAATTTTAATTGAAGAAGTCTAAAATTGCATGTCCGAAGGCAATCAATTAACCACTGCTTTATTTATAGAAGGTCAAATCACAGAAACATCTTACCACAATCAATTCAATGATCTGTCTGACTCCAATACAGGAATTGTTAACGTTTATACTCGAACGGAAATCGTCATTGCGAGCGATTTAATTATTAACAATTGATTGGCTTCAACATTGTATCAGACAACACCCGAAGAGAGGTATGTTAAGATCTTTTCTTGTTAAGTAGCCTTGCAAAGAAGGACAAATGGAAAGCAAATGGCTGTTGAGAATAGCAAACACACAAATTCCCATCAATCCGACACGCTTTCTGGAGTAGGCCTACTGGGTATGAAATTGTTTATCTCTAACAGAAACCCAATGTAGTTGCGTGGTGTGACTCAATCTGCCAACCAAGTTTAAGCGAGCCAGAAATAACTGCTTATCCGCATTGATGTTGTTAAATGATTCTACGTAGAAAAGTTGAGGCAAGTAATACTACAAAGTTTACAATGACATTCAGGTTTTAAGAAGATAAAGCCAATTTGCTTGCTGCTCACTTGCAGCTAGTTTAATGCTCCAGATTGTGATTTATCTTCCCCACTCGAGCGTGTAGAACACTCTATTGCGACAATCGACTTTCGCACTGTTACAGTGTCAAAAGTACTTGAAGATATTAGATAGATTAGAGTTTGTTAAATTTGTTTAAAAGCCATTCCTTACTTTACTTAACGGGCTCCCGACCCGTGAAGAGTCTATGCCTGATACACTGCAGCCTTCCATCCTCTACGATCCCGGGTACGCTGCTTCCAGTTCTCCAGAACAAGTGCTCTGTCTTCCGCGATGGCTTGATCTTTAAAACGGAGATTCGGTCTTCATTTCCTTCTCGAACCAGGGGGCTGCGAGTCGAAGATCCTCTTGACTGGAGCATTATTGTCAATGTGGACGAGCCAATGTAGTCGACTTGATTTAGCTTTATGGACTACATCTACAGATCATAGAGTTCGCGGTTGTATCGACGGAGTATTTGTCTTTAAGGTAAACAAACGCCGATGCAATCCAAAGTATAGGGATCATGATGGAAAAACATCGTTATTCCTTAAAGGATTTGCCTATGGTGTTGGTTGATTTTGAAAAGACCTTTCATAGACAACCAAGGGATGTGTTATGATCATGAATATATATGAGAGAGTAAAGACAAGAGTGAGATGGCTCGTTAACCTCACCGAGGAGTTCGCAATCAAAGTCAGTGTACAGCAGGGAAGCGTCGTAAGTTCCTTGATATTTATTACAGTCCTTGATTATCAGCTTGAAAGTAAAGTGCCAAGTGCATCAGGTATTCTTTGCTGACGATGGAGCCATCAATAGCGAAGACCTAACGTCCGTGCAACAATATCTTGATGTATGGGTGAACGTTTTGGAGGGGAATGGGTACCGAAAAAAAAACAGAATACTTGTGCTGCCCCTTCTCTGATCCTTTCCGACCCAATCTAGACAGTTATATGAATGGAAAAGTGAACCCTAATTGCGAAAAGTTCAAATAACTTGGATCTATGATCATCGCGAAAGCGTAGGCTGGATGAAGTGGACCGGCGCTCACATACGGTTCACAATGTTGGACAGCGTACAAAAAGTATGAGTGCAAATTAACGGCAGCTGAGATGAAGATGCTTCACATGACAGCAGGAGTAACAAAGATTGATCGAATAAAAAGTTTCAAGTGCCGACGAAGACTTCACGTCAAAGAACCTATCTCAAAGAAAATAGAGCGCGACGGCTTAGTTGGTATTCTCATGTTCAAAGAAGAGATCATACGAACCTTGTCAAAAAGGCAAAAATCAACGTTTCTATACAAACGCGAAAGACATGCAGGCCTGGATCACACATGCAGCAACCCCAGCATTTGATTGGCCTCAGCGATGAAGTGATTCTAAATCGGAAGGCCTTCCGCTATGCATGACCTATCGTGATTGAGTTAAGTGTGTGGGTTATGCCTGAAATAGATTTTCAGTAGGGACGCACGCAGTAACGCACATGAAACACATCTGCAGTAAGATATTTCCATCATTCAGCATGCTTTTTGCCTGACGTAAATATCGCTGAACAACAGACTTAAATGCCGTAGAATTTCATGACGCCAAACCGGAAAATGGTACCAAATTGTGCTGTTCTACTACAATTGGTGCTGTAAAATTAGAAATAAAGACACCATGCATAGCAATATGTCATTTACATACAAAATGATCTAACTGCACGGTTCAAATTCAAATTCAAATCTTTACCTTACACAGTAAGATACAATATCTTATTAAGTAGTGCAAGTTTCGGTTCTTACTGCATTGATTCTTCTCACTATACTTGAACACTCTCCAAATGTCATTCTTTATCTCCCTCGCAATCTTCAAAACATGTTTGTTATTTTATCCACATCGCTTATTGCTTTGCTCTCTAAATCGCTCATTAAGGTTGAAAACACACCGGATAAAGCAATTTGGTGTGTGCGCTCTCATAAGAAACAATGTTTCCTTGTTTCACGAAACAAAAAAAAAACGTTTGCTTTTTCCGGTGTGTTTTCAACCTAACACGCCGTCTCCACTTACTATAAACTCAGCAAAAGCAGAGCAACTGTTGAATTTTGTTTGCTGGGCATTTGATCGCATACTTTGGGCGCGTTCAATTTGCAGGGCAACTACTAGTGCCTTCTAATTTACCCTTCATCATTGATCGAATAACTCACGTGACCATCTTTTGGCAAAAGACAGAGGTTAAACTAATAGGGAACTTGATTTTCATGGAGAGCAACACTGTTTGTATTAACAGCAAGGAACGTCCCTCTTTTTTTTCAGCATGTGATAAAAAGTGGGCTACATGCTCTCTATCGCATCTAAAAACTCTTGAGAAGGGCGTGTTAAATGCGCACCCTCATATTCTTTGACATCTAAGAATATGGAGGAAATACTAGGTTTCTGACTTAATTTCAGCTCACACTTGTGTTTTTGATGGTTTTTTTTTTAAATGTAGCCTGCAAAATAATAAAACGCATTTTCGCCACCGAAATCAACAGTGCTATAGCCAGATTCTGGTTTTGAAAATGTTTTTCACATTGTCCTTGTTTTTGGGTGATTGTAACTGTATTTTAACGTCGGGAAGTTCTAAATTCATGGGTTATATCCTCCATGTACTTTGCTGAAAATGATCTTACGATAACTAGGGCGCCAAAAATTGATAACGGTTTTTTTTATAGAAGGGTCAAAAACAAGCATTTTTTACTATGGGGGGGGGGGGGGGGGTCTATCTCACCCCGTTTAGGAGGTAGGGGCAATTTTAGAAAAAATGACTTATATTGAAAAAAAAAATTAAAAAACAGCGGCAACAATAAAGTTCTATACCGGGTTTAAAAGCTAGAAATCTGTTCTATAATCCTAAATTTAAATTAAATTATTTATTGCAATAGTTTTTGAAAAATTTGCATGCAAACTCAAAATTTTGATAAAAAAAAATGAAAAAAAAAAGTTTAGACCAATTTTTTTCAAAATTGTGAAATGAAGTGCTAAATTAGCTTTTTGTGGTCAATGTTACTATCAATTCTGAATCAAACACAAAAAAACTAATGGTTTTATGTCTTCTAGTTTTTGAGAAAATTGAAAATTTCTAAAACTACACTTTTATGAGATTTTTTATTTTTGGTATTTACGGTGATTTCATTTTGAGGATTAAAGTTAATGTGGTTCAGCTTTGTAAGTAAAGTACAGCAATTCATTTAGCGTTACCCAGAATGCACCACGAGGAGGTAGAATTGCATGGTATTCGCGTCTCAGTCAGTCAGTTTGTAAGTAAGCTAAAACCCGACGGGCATTCCAGAAAAATATTATTTGCTTCGAAATACTCTTCGGCTTGGATTTTTACTATTTTTCCAGCACTTTTTCGTACACGGGGAGCGCGTTAACTGGCCTATAGTCTTCACACATGACGGATTTTTTTATTTTTTGTATGAGAGTTATCACAGACTCTTTCTATGTTTCGGGAAATATTCCACTAATTAGGGAAGTATTAACTAATTTTAGAAATAAAGGTCCGACGATATTTAATGGTTCTATTATTAATTTTGCACTGATATAATTAAAATCTTTTTTTTTGGCTTATTAAAATCAGCACATTATTTAATTCGATTGCATTTACGCATCTGAATTTAAAAGACACATTCACGTTACTAGGGCTTATATTAAAGGGGACACAAGGAATAGACACATTGATGTCAGTTATGCTTTTCACAAAAAACGAGTTAAATTGCTCAGCTATTAACTTATCTTCACTTACATTCACTCCGTTAAAACAGATACTTTTAATGCGCTGACACTTTTCATTTAACACATAACATTTAATTACCCGCCATATTGATTTTTGATACCTCGCGTTAATAATACGCTTTTTTATGTCATTGTTCTTAGCTCTCACTAATTCTGCTTTATAACTATTTCTAATATCACAGTATTCCATCCAACTAGCCTCAGTGTTATAGAACCTGAATTGTTGATATTTTACCGTTTTTTTTTATTTGCATACGCCTCAGACTTCCATTAAACCATGTTTTAACTGGATTAGTGATCCTTTTTTGTATTACAAAGGATCTAGCGATGCGCACAATTTCATTTTGAAACACTTCACCGATTGTATTTGTATTGTATTGTATTGTATGTGCAGTGGGGTCATCAGTAGATGACAAGCACTTAGACCTATTGGTCCATTGTACTTCAGCATAGCTGCCCGCTCGCTGGTTGTTGGCGATTAGTAAGATACAGTGAGGGAGAACCTACCAGTAGCCTTGGCAAAGCGAAGAATATTAGCAAGTTCAATGTCCCCCATCTCATCTTCGTTGAAAGCCGTTGAAAGCCGGACATTTACAGATGAAGTGAGATACCGTTTCATCCGCCTCCAGGCAGCACTCACATAGGCCCGAGCTCCTAATGTGGATGGTTTTGAGGTGCTCGTTAAGAGGACTGAAACCGGTGACGAGACCAATCAAGGGTCTCAAGTCTTTCCTGTTTAGTCCAAGCAAAAACTTAGCTCTGCTGATTTTCGGACCGTCCACTAGCTTCTTCGAATACCTGCATGAGACCAGGTCATGCCAGTATTCGGAATGTTGTTGGCGTAGAGCCGAATCCATTTCACGTTTGTGGACGGATGAGCAGCATCCTATATATGGTTGTGGGCCATTGAAGGCTGTTGAAGAGCCCTTCCTGGCCAGAGCATCCGCTCTTTCATTTCCATCGATACCTGTGTGCCCAGGAACCCAGGCAAGCGATACCGAGTTACATCTACCCAGACGGTTAAGCTTAACCATGGTTTCCTCAACTATTTTTGAGTTGAGAGAACCAGCCGAACAGGCTTTGATAGCGGCTTGGCTATCTGAGCAAATGTATAAGGTTTTATCCTTAATCCTTCTCATTAACAGGATATTTGCGGCAGTAGCAATCGCAATGATTTCTGCCTGAAAAACAGTTGTTTGTCTACCCAAGGCTGCAGATAGATTTATCCGACAGTCTCTAGAGTA
Source organism: Portevinia maculata (assembly GCA_949715645.1). NCBI lineage: Eukaryota > Metazoa > Arthropoda > Insecta > Diptera > Syrphidae > Portevinia > Portevinia maculata. The sequence continues at coordinate 115,178,443 of OX454528.1, read as the reverse complement.
GACCCCGGCTCCGGAGATACCGTCAATGAGTGAGTGAATCGGTATAGACGATGACATCACCCGGCTTAAAGCCATTCTACCCCTCACTGTTCCATTCCTGCCGTTCAGGAAGGATGACCTGAAAACGGCGCTCAACGACTTGCTTCATGCACACAGTGTCAAGTGCTCCTCCCCGATGGCCAGGTAGGCTGTCATAGAGAGCTCTGTACCTAGCACCTCTGGCCCCATCGCCGAGATTGACCTGCCGTCCAAGTACTACACACATACGGTATAGTGATTTTCTGGCCTCACTCTCAGCAACGAACTGCAAGCGAGGTAAACAGAGCAACACTTCCATAGCAGCAGTGGGAGTTCCTCTCATCGCACCTGTAATGCATAAGCACGCAAGGTGCTGTAGCTTCGATAGTTGACGTTTGAGGATGTGAGCTCTAGCCCACCATACAATCGCACCATACATAAGGTATGGCCTAACGATGCACGTGTAAATCCAGTGAACCAGCCTGGGACTAAGTCCCCAGGTTCTGCTGAACATCCTTCGGCACTGCCAGAGAATGTTAGTTGCCTTCGAAATCCTAGCAACCAAATGTTCAGAAAAGTTAAGCTTTGGATCTAACACAATACCCAGATACTTAACCTTGCTTGATAGCTTTAGTTGAGTGCCCTGGAAGTAAGGCCACCTCACTTGAGGTATTGCCCTTCTACTCGTGAACAGCATCATCTCAGTCTTCGCGGGGTTGACTGACAGAGCTTGCTCGCGGCACCAACTCCCAACACTATTGAGCGCTGTTTCCATCCGCTCACAAAGAGTTGGTAAACTCCTGCCGCTGGCAATAATGCACACATCGTCAGCGTACCCAATAACAGGGTGACCTTCCCCATCAAGTCTTCTCAACAAGTCTTCTCAACAAGGAGTCGACCAACAGGTTCCACAATGTAGTGGAAAGTACACCGCCCTGCGCAAAGCCTTTGACAGCGCGCACAGTTCTGACACAGCCGCCAACAGCAGCTGCAACTTCTCTGCTCCTAAGCATTTCCAGGATCCATTCCACAGTTGTAGAATCGACGCCCTTCAGTGTTAAGGCAGACTCAATTCTGCAAAAGGTGGGATTGTCAAAGGCACCCTCAATATCCATGAAGACAGCAAGAGCATAGTTCTTGCGGTCGAGCGCCCTACGCACTCTGGCCGTCAGATCCGTTAATGCCGTCTCAGTGGACTTGCCTTTTTGATAGGCGTTTTGGCTATCATGAATACCCAGCAAAGCTGGAATACTCTTAAGCCGTACGTCAATCAGTTTTTCAAGGCCATTTAACAGAAATGATGAGAGGCTAATAGTCCTGAAGCTTTTGGGAAGATCATAGGCGGCCTTTCCCGGTTTGGGAATGAAAACCGCCCTTGCTCTTCTCCAGGCCAAAGGAATATGTCGCGCTCTGTAGATTCTAGTTAGCAGTGTGAGCAAAATCTCGATACCCTTTTGCAAGAGTATGGGACAGATGCCATCAGGTCCAGGAGCCTTGAAAGGAGAAAAGGTCAGGATAATGGCTCTCGCCCTCTCTCGTAACAATGCTCGCCGCGACCCGCCACTGCTCAGTGGTAGCTCTGCTTTTGTTTGGCCACACGCAACTATCCACGGCTTTGCAGCCAGGGTGTCCATTAGCAGTTGAAGTACCTCCTCATTGGAGTTGATCGAGGTGCCATCGGGCTTCCGAAGGACGTCAAGCCTGGCTCCCGGATCAGCTGAGAGGACTCTCTGCAATCTCGAAACCGCGCTAACATCCTTCAGTTCTCCGCAGAACCTCTGCCAAGATACCTTCTTGGCGCTCTTAATTTGCCTCTTGTACTCCTTCTGCGCATCCGCATGAGAAGACCAATCGGCTACCAGGTTAGACTTCCTGGCCCTGTTAAACAGCCTTCCCACTCTTTTCCTGAGAAGGGATAGCTTAGCGTTCCACCATCGGGTTGGTTTCGCACCACCAGCCTCCTTCTCCGGGCAAGCAGTATGAAAGACCGTAATAATACCGCTGTGTAGCGTGTCGGTCGCCTTATCCAAGTTGTCGCTACTAAGGATCCTGATAGGCAGGGAACCTATCTGACCCCGCAACTCCGTGGAATAGACGTCCCAGTCAGTGCGTCGCACATTCCTGATTTAGCTTCTGATCGGTCGATCTGCACTTAACTTAAAAATAACATACCGATGGTCAGATGCAGTTTCTTCCCTTGAAACCCTCCAGCCCGAAACGATGCCAGATGCAGCAGCGGTTGCTACTGTCACATCAATAACTTGCCGCCTCAGCCGAGTGACAAAGGTTGGCTCATTACCAGTGTTCAGTATACCGAGCTGGCTGGCAGCAAAGAAGTTTAGTAGGGATTCACCCCTGCTATTTGAGTCAGTACTACCCCAAACGCGATGATGCGCGTTCGCGTCCATACCAACGATCAAATGCTTGTTACCTCGTCGGGCATGCTCGACAAGCCTTACCAGTTCCACCGTTGGAGGTGGGGCCAGTGAGTCGAATGGGAGGTACACTGAGGATAAAATAATCTCAGTAACCAACCCTCCTCGCTTAAGACACATTTTAATAGCTGAACAGTCTCGAAAACTGAACTCAGGCATACGACTAGCATCTAAGCCCTTTGCTACAAAGATGCACGTGCGAGTATTAACAATCCCAGGCTTTACAAAAATTGCTCCTGGTACACCCGAGATGCCACTTACCGCCCCCTTATACAGATAAGGTTCCTGTATGAACCTGTATGCACACCTCTGTATGCAGTTTTCCAAGACGACGACACAATGTAGGTGAAGCCGCCTTGGAATGTTGCAAGTTAATTTGAAGGACCTCCAGTGATGAGCTAGCCATAGACCTAATTACCACTGGAAGTTCCAGCCTTCTCTCCCCTCTTTTCTGGCCTGAAGAACAGGCGACCAGTGAGGAAAAAAGGCCGGTAAAAGCACTTCCCAAGCATCTTCGCCGAATCGTCATCAACACCAAAAGTATACAGACGGCCATCCTTCATTTTGTTGAAGTGATAGACCCTCCACTTATCGGTGGATAGACCCGGGTTTTGACCCTTGAGAAGATCGATGATTTCCTTAGTCTCCCGATCAATTTCCGGGACAAAGACCTTCATCTTGGTATATCCCACTAACTCTGACGGGTGAAGACAGACAAGGTCACTCCCGTCAAGCTTAGGGAAAATCCGAGCAAGATCAGCTCTGACCCACGCATTCGTGGCTTCATCACTACAGCAGAGGACAAAGCCTCCATTAGTCTTGATGATGCGCTCAAACGCCGGGCTATTGCCTTCCTTGACTCGCCTCCTCACAGCGTCCTTCAAGGCCTTGTCCAGAACGCAGATGTTTTCCGCAGTATACTTCCTCAGGTGATCACCCGGGAAAACAACCGCCAATCGCAAACCAGACAGGGCCGAGTCCGTGTAGCTCTTCTTTGGTAGGGGGGGGGTCCTGCATCATTGCTAGTGCAAACCCTCTTTGTGCCTTTGGATGCTGTACCAGTTACCTTGGGTGACCCCTTAACCACTCTTGTGTCCGTCACCTTCACAGACTTCTCTGTTTCCGTGACCGTCACTGAGAGATTGGGAGCGGTCAGATCAGAGGCAGTAGGTACGGGGCCAACAGGTTTGGGGTCGGCATTTACTGCAACCATACTCTCCGAGTCCACCATTCCTCCTCGCTTCTTCCTCTTACCACGCTTCCGTTTCTTTGGCTTCCTACAGCCTGATTCCTTGGTGGTTTCAACGCTAACCGATTCGCAGAGCTGATCAGTCGCGGAATCCTCCGAGGAGCAGCCGGAAGGAGCCTTCTCGCATTTCTCAAGAGAGAGCTTCTTCAGCTTTTTCCTGAGGGCCGCCTGCTTCCTAGAAGGGCTGCAGAGGGAAGCATCACTGGACGTGCTGGACAGGAAATCCCGTGCTCGCTTCGTCAGGTTCTCCGTCCCCGCGTCATTCACAGGAGTAGTAGCAGCGTGATATTTGGGCAGGGAAGCCCGCTCAGAGGGACTCAAGGACACATTTGTAGCGTCCGAGCTCCTCTTAGCAGACACCCCACAGAGTTCGCTCTTACCAGCAGTCGCATCCTTGTGCCGGCCAGGATCGGCCAGTACGCTGGGTGCATCCGCCAGCTTAGCGCCGGAGTATTATTCGTCTCGTCCTGTCTTGTGGCCTGTTGCGTCAGTTTGTTCAGTTCTCGTTGCTTGTTCCGTTTCTTGTTCCGTTTCGTTCGTGATATCGTGTTTGTCGTGTTTGTCATGTTGCTTGTGTGAGCCGCTGGCGACTTATCGCCCCCAATAGCTGGAGGCGCCAAGCCCGTGCCGGTAGCCGCGGTCTCTACCGACATTTGAGCGGATATCCCCACTCGAATTTGTTTCTTTTCTGTTGTGTCGTTCATGTTTTTTTGTTGTTGCTTTTTTAGCCTAGTTTTTCATCTAGGTGTCAGGATTTTAATAGGGATAGGATGGAGTTCCCCCCGTTACCCTAAACCCTCCTCCTTTATCCGGACTTGGGACCGGCATAGAAATCTATGGCGGAGTTGATTGTATTTGGGTCATCAATATTTCTTAAAATTTAATATGGCACTATTCCTTAATTGATTTAAAAATTCGTATTTATTGTATCTAAAGCAGTTTATTATATATGCATCACTATTTAAAAGTAAGTTCTTTTTTATATAAACCTTTAGTTCAATTGTTTCATGGTCACTGATTTTTAAGCCCATGTTTACTTTTGCTGCATCCGAATCTGAGTTTGTTATCACATAATCGATTAGTGTTGAAGACAGATTCGTTACCCGAGTTGGTTCGTTTACGATTTGTCTGCACATATTTTCAACTTCTATCGATCTTTTGACATCGTTTCTGTATGTATTTACAGTACCTTGCCATATTATTAGACCCAAGTAAAAAAATTCAAATTTTTTTTTTTAAATTATTTAAAAAGTATGAAGTAGGCTTCTTTTATTTTTCATTTATATTTTGCGTTACCTAGGTAATTATTAGGCTTTATTTGAGACTTATTGAGACGGTATATTATGCAACATTTGAAGTTTCTATTAAGTAGTGAATGGTTGTGTGACTAAAAAGTTCAAAAAGTGCCTTAAAATTATTTGCATATAAAAGTTATTTCTGTCAAATAAAGCTCGTGTTTTTCGGTAAGTTCTGATGTTTTACTTTTGTTTATGGGTAAAACTATGCATACAGATAGTCATTATATTAAAAAAAAAAAAAAATTAGTATTCAATCGTTCGAAAGATGGGAAAAGGGTCAGACCTCTCCCCGAAGAAAGTCGGCCAAGTTGTTGGCCTATTAAAGGCATCCAACCTATCCCAATATGATATTGCGGGTGTAGTTGGAGTGTCGCGAAGTTCTGTTAAGAATCTTTAAAAAAATGGATCTTGGGGTGTCTTTTAGCCCGAAGAGGAAGGGTAATTGCGGTAGGCCTCGCAACACAACCCCCAGAACAGACCGCAAAATTCGGGATATTTGCACGGCAAATCGAAAATTACCAGTTTCCCTGTTGGCGAAAAAGGTTTCCGATGAAGGAATTGGAATTTCCCAGCGAACAGTGCAGCGTAGATTGGCTGAAATCGCTCTTTTTGTCAGAAAACCAGCTCGAAAACCAAAGCTGACTGCCACCATGATTAGAAAGCGTTTCGACTGGGCTCATAAATACAAAAAATTCACTGTTGAAGATTGGAAAAAGGTAATAAAATAAGACAAACTTAAAGCCAATAAGGTCATAGAAGTACAACTAATTTTTAACCTTAAAATCGCTATTTCTTTAACTTCGCAGGTTTGTTTCTCTGACGAATCTGTTTTCCAAGTAATGATGGAAAAATCGAAGTTTGTCAGAAGGAGACCGGGCGAATAAAATAAACCAAAGTGCATTGTGCCCACAATTAAACATCCCCCATCCATAATGATTTGGTTAGTTATTTCTGGGAAAGGCACAGGGCGGCTCTATCTGGTTGAAAAGACTATGCGGCAGGATCAATACAAGAAGGTCCTGGAAACAAGGCTGCTACCGCAGCTTCAAGAATGGTTTTCTGTGGGCGAGCAACCCATTTTTATGCATGATGGGGCTCCCTGCCACAAAGCCAAGAGCATAACTGCCTTTCTCCAAGAAAGGAGCACCAACGTTTTGGATTGGCCAGGAAATTCCCCGGACATGAATCCGATTGAGAATGTTTGGGAGCTCTTGAAGCGGGCGGTGGCTAAAAGTGCCATAACCACGAAAAGGCAGCTGATGGAGAAGATCATTTTCGAGTGGAATCACAACCCACATATCCAAGTAACCGTGCAATCTTGCATAGAAAGCATGCCACGGCGAATTAAGGCACTTATAGCTGCAAAAGGAGAGCACACCACTTAGCTTTTCACAAAATATTCGTTTAAATGATCTAGGCACCCGATACACTATCGCAATATACATTATTATTTTGCCACTATTTTTTAATTCAACTACAAGCCACCATATCTCGTTCGACACAACAATTTTCATAATTTCCCTTGCTTCAAAAACACTTTATATAAATACATACACCTCCAGTGTGTCTAGACGCACTGTCACAACGAAGTAGCTGATAGTCATATATCTGTATTTCACTGTCTTTAATATTCTCGGTCAAATGCGTCTCTACCGTCGCTATGAAATCGTATTTTTTGGCAAAATTGTGTTCCATCTCAGTAAAATTTCCAGTCATACCTTGAATATTACAATCTCAGTAAAATTTCCAGTCATACCTTGAATATTACAGTACACCCCGGATAAGCTACTTAGTGGCTAGTATCCAGACCGCGCTTTTACTGACTAACATTTTTTTAAACACCGAACAGTTTTGTTTAAAAAAAGATATGTACTATATTTTTTATGTTTTAATGTATAACCGTATATATAAATACAAGAAGTTTGAGCGTTTTGTTTGTAAAGTTGAACTAGTAATAATGTTGTTATTCGGCATATTCTAATGGCTAGAACAAGGTCTCAATGCTCCAACAGAGCCTAATCCCTTGGTTTTCTTTTACCTGGATAGGTATGTCCCAGCTCCCTGCTGGGTTGAATGAAATAACTCTATATATACAACATGCAGTCCCCACAAATGAACCTTATTATCAGTCATGTGTTAAATATTGCAAATATCCGTACCGGTTTAGTCCGATACATTGGAGATTAATGTGGTACTTTTTTCTACACACAGCAATAACCTCCGTAATATTTAGTGGTTTCATTTATAAAAATAACACACGGACATACAACGCGCATGTATTTCACTAAACTTTGTTTAAATTTAACTTTTTCCTTCAGAGAAGTTACACACGTCTGCCCACTAAATACCCGTTGGTATCTTCATCCTCGTCGCTAGGGGCTAGTGCACATATTAAACTTATGTTTTGAAATGTAGTTTTGATCGACAGTCGATCACTTAATCGCTTTGAATTCTATAACTTTTGCTATATGTAATATGTGTCGCAATTTTTCCTTTTCATCATAATGATCCTATTCATCGTAGTTCTTGGTAATATGCCTTGTACAGCTCGAGCAGAGACTCAAGTTTTTGAGTAGCACCTGGGGTGTTAAGCGTCCGAACATTCGCGATGAAAGGTAAGGTACCTGTCATCCTGACTGTCGACGACAGCGGTGATTGCATCTTGTAGATATGACCAGTCAGAGGTGGAGCGAGTGGGGGGGGGGGGGGGCAAGGCCCTGGGCGGCAGGTACGCTGGGCGGCATGTTAATTTTTTTAAATAGGTATACAAAATTTACAAAACAGATTCTTTTTTCAGTCCAACAAATTTATTTACAAAATCTACCAGCATTACCACTGCTTCACAGTAAGTAATCAGACATTCCTTGTGTTGCTTAACAGCAAAATCCAAATATAGTTGAAATATAGTTGTCAATAGTTATGGCTCCGACTCCGGATCTGAGTCCGGCTCTGTCTCTGATTCTCTCATTGAACACATTGACACTGAGACTGATAAAGCATTGGAATCAGCTAAAAATTTAGATGATATGAGAACGTGGCCTAATGACATAGATGGAAATATGAGATTGTTACTTGTGCAACACGGTCCAGAAGTAGTGCAGCATGTAAGCGACACGGTTTCTGCTGCACCGACAGGAACGACGACGAGGCGGCTAACAAAAGAAAGGTTTTATCGCACATTGCCTAACGGCGAAAAAGTATTAGTTCTAGGATGGCTTTATCTCCTTCTAAATTGTCATTATTTAGCTTTTGCTGCCGTTTGTCTGAAAATCCGGACAAAAACAACGCATCACAGTTTTGCTCATATGATGTTTTTAAATAACTGATGGCAAAAAATAAATCCCAAAGTAGCCAGGCATGAATCAAGTCCCCAACACAACCAAAGCCTTTGCAAATGGAGGAAGTTAGAGGCCAGACTTCGAACAGGAAAGACAATTGATAAAAGACAGAAAAATATCGTAGCCAAAGAAACAAAAAAAAATCTTACTAAAATGGTCGATATTATTAAATTATTCACGAAACAGAATTCGGCTTTTCCTGGCCACAGAGAAGAAATTACCAGTGGTAGGTAATAGGGGCAACTTTTTAGAACTGGTGCGCCTACTCTCAAACTACAGTGCTCCGAGAAAACATTTCACGAATAAATATTGGTGGAAGAACTATCACTTATATGTCACCACAAATTCAAAACGAGTTCATTAATATTTTAGGAGATAACGTTCGTCAACGAATTTTCTGTCAAGTTAAAAAGCCCAAATAGTATTCCCTTATATTTGATAGCACCCCAGATGTATCACACAAAGATCAAATCACTCAAGTACTGCGTTATCTTAAAATTGAAAATCAGAAAGTAGTACTAGTGAAATGTTTTATTGATTTTATCGAAACAAAGAACAAAACGGCTGAAGGCATTTCTGACATGATTTTAAGTAAGCTAAAAGCTGATGGTCTCGATATAATGGATTGCAGAGGTCAAACATATGGCAATACTGTTGTCTTGGCTGTAAAATATACGGGAGTGCAGCAAAGACTAAAAGACATAAACCCCAAAACAGAATTTATACCCTGCTACAATCACTCTTAGAACTTGGTTTGTTTACATTGGTTGCAAGAAACAAGATGAAGGGCAAGATCTGATGCAGTCGAGAAGACCTGGGACCATTATGAGGACATTTTTAAAACCTTGGAAAAACTGACGGAGGCAGGCGAAAGACTAAACACACGGACGGATGCAGGTTTAATTTCTGTCTTTTTTGGGCTTTTGGAAACCAGTACTACACGAAGTTAATGATGCCCAAATATACTTGCAAACAGAAGGACTCATTCTTCATCAATATGCTCAAAAAATGAATGCATTACTGATCTTCCTTACAGAAAAATGCGATAAATTGGTAGACGGTGCTTTTACTTATGCTAAAAATGTATGTCAAAAACTTGGAATTTTAATGAAGATCCCAGGAAAATACAAAAAAAAATGGAATCCTGTTTTTCTGAAGAATTTTAAATTCCGAAAAATCTTAACCAATATGGGAACATTTTAAATTTGCGGCTTAATTTTTCCTTCACTTGCTGGAAAGTAGTACGAACAACAATTGACAAAGTTTTTAAGAGAAATTTTACCAAATTTATTGTCGTGCATATATGTAGGTATAACTGTTCGACAACAAAAACAACCGTAGATAACGTTTTTTTTTTTGGAGTGTGTGAACAAATTACTAGGGGCGGCATAAATTATTTCTGCCCCGGGCGGCCCAACCCTCGCTACGCCACTGTGGCCAGTATCCGGTGGTAACCACAAGGAGGTGCAATAAGCACATTTGATGTGTAGTCTCAGTTACAGCGATTGTGCAGGTTGAAACCGATCTATCCTAGCCCTAATTCTACAACACCAACCTTTTCCAAACCTTTATTTGACTTCTCTGAATATGAACATTTTATGCTTCTTCAAGTTTACTGAAAAGTATAACGTTTTGGCTGCCATTACAAAAGGGAAGTTTCTTATCACTGCTTATACTTATGTCGATTTTTGCACAGTCCCATCGTATGCGGTTATTTCGGGGAACCTTCAGAAAAGCTGCTTCAGTATGTTTTTCAAAGGAAGCGACCTTAATGCTTCAAATAAATACACTTTACCGATTTTTCATGCTCTTATATACGAGCACTCATTTTCAAGTACAATTTCATCTGTCAATTAAAATACAATTTTTTCTAAAATTTTTCTTTAAGCTTTGCTTATTGCATCCAAGCCGGTGAAAGTCCCAAAGACGTTCAAGTCACCACCGATGAAAACAAACCACTCAATACATACGAAAGGATAATATCCGTTGATCCTGAACCAGCAGCCAGCAAGCTACTTTCGCCACCGTCTACGATTGCTGCCAATTTGATCGATTTGAAAACACCAAAAGTAAGACAGCGATCCCTTGCGTGCCAGAAAACACCATTAAGTTGTTGCAAACTCTCCGAAACTGTGATAACTTCATATTCTCCGCGCGAAACTGGTGTCCGTCCGGAGAAGTCATTTGCAATTGTTCAATCTTCCGCCTCTACTCCCACAAAGTTAAACGCATTACCCGACGTCAGTCTTGGCCTCTTCCAGCATTTGCCATCACCTTTAACCCTGAATTATCGTCCATCTATGCACTTAATAGATCTGACGACTCCAAAGAAACGAACGGCACCACTTTCTCCGGCCACAAGTCTTCTCAAGACGACGCTGAAAAAGAACATCCCATCTACATCTATTAAACCAGCAACCAATCGCCGCAGTGTTGCCGAGACACCTGCCACCAGCATGGAATCAGTTTACAGTGTGCCATCGACAGACGACGAGAGTGTTATTGAACTGTCGGATGAAGTCTGTTTCACGCCATCACCAGTACGTATGACTCCAGTTCGCAAGACGCCACAATCTCTGATGAAACACGCGATACTCAGCAGCGCTAAGAAAGTGGTTATCACTAAGCGCTTGCAATCTTCAGCAAAACTAACTTCATCGAAACTGCTGCTAACTCCAAAAAATACACCAGGAATACGTTTCCAAAGTCAGAGCACGCCGCAACGCAAGTCTCTGCTGCGAATGCAGTCCCTTAATGAAACTTCAAAGAGGGCTTCACAATCTGCTATAGGGAAAGGGGTCAAATCGATGTTCACTTCGACTCCCTTCAGGGCAGGAGAATCGGGGATATCTAGACGTTCGATTTTGTGCTCACCATCCACATCTTTGACTGGCGTCAAGAACAAATCTAGAAATTCACTTATGCTTAAACAAGCTCTGCTAAAGAGTCCGCAATCGTCACAGAAACGTAAGTCAGTATCATTCTCTGAGACAGGCAAAACTCAGGCCAGGAAATCGGTGTTGTTCTTGGATCGCATTGAAAGTGAGGCCAACCAATCGCTCAACGAAACCTTTAGTATCGAAGAGAATGAGGATAAAGCAATGCCCAAAAACGATGCAACGTTTTCACCGGAAAACCAGAAATTGCCCAATAAACCTGCTCTGCCAACGATTGTCATATCTGATGAAAATGACCAACTAAGGAGCGAGGGTAACATCTTCCAACATTGCAAAGAAACAGATACAGATGTTGTGCTGGAAGATGAACAAGTCCAACCATCCACCACACCCTCGAATCTTAATGCCACCTTCTCCCCCGAGAAGAATTCTAATTCCCTCGTTACACATTTCGAAGCCAAAGCCACACAATCCACCGCTGTGCAAACTCCGCTTTCATCAAAGAGTCACCCGCAACTTACCAAATCTGCGTCCACAACAGCAACTGAAAAGCTCCACCAAAACATCAATATAATTGAAGAAGATGACTTTGAAGGCCTAGATGCAATTTTCAAAACTCCCAAAGCCAAAAACCTGATGATCCTAGGTACGCCGAAGAGCATAAGCCTGCAAAAACCCACCGCTGATTCGGTAGAACTGATTCATTCTACAGAATTCGACTTGAGCGCAAATCTTGATGAAATCTTTAAAACTCCACAGAGTGCATTCATCACCAATCGCATGGATTCAGATTCAATGCCAGCTAGTGCGGATATTATGGAAACATTTTCCCCTGAAGAAGCCTTTGACATGTTGGTCGGACGTCCGATAACCAAAAAAACCTACGCACATAAAAGAACACCTCCGAAGGAGGAAACTCCATCGTTCAACGTTCTAAGAGATAAGTCTCTGCCCAAAACGGACATTGAAGAATGGATAAATAGCGTTAATGATTCGACCGAATTGCTGGAGGAAAATTATCATGATGAGGACGAGATGTCTTATTTCACAGCCACGCAGAGTGAACAGTCTCGAGATCCGCTCATGATGAGCTCAGTCGCAGGAAGTGTCAGCACAACAAACCGAAAGAAACATATTCGGTTGCCTACAGATGAATCTGCGATGACAATTGAAGAAGATGACGACGAAGAGCTGCCGGAAAATGCATCTGCTTTGAAAGATCCCCTGGAAGGGACCATAGTGTCAAGCCCAAAGAAGACACTGTCACCCAATATAAGCGGCATTGATTTGCTGGATAATACATCTGAGTCGCTGTTCTCGGAGACGCTGGCAGTTTCTGATGAGTCATCTGGGAAAGTTAGCGACAAGGCGATCGGGTTGGGGGAAGGTGTTCGTGAAGTTGAATGTGTGAGTCACGTGGATGGAGACATTAACATATCTCCTGAGAAAGCACGCCGTGAAATGGAAGAGGCCTTTAAGAATTTCGAGAAAGAACGTAAAATGTTGGAGGGTAGGAGGCTTGTTTCCACTCCAGAGCCCACCAAACCGGTTTCAAGAGTTAACCGAAATAAAACGCTGGGCCATCAGCAGACGTTGCATACATTTTTCGATGTGAAGCAGGAGCGAGATATTGAAAACGCCTTCAATAAGTTTAAAGACGAGCCAACAAGAGGTGGGAAACAGATTTGTAAGACCCCAGAAATGTCCAGCGCTGTAAGGAATGATCAAATGAAAACTAAGTGTGTATCAGTAGAACATGAGTTGGAAGTGGCAACCGAAAATGTGGAGAAAGAAATGGAATTGACATTTGAGAACTTAAAGGGGGAACCCGAGTTCTCGGAAGAAATATCAGCTGTGGCTATTGAGCCTGAAAAGGTGTCTTTAAGAGATCACAGAACGGCGGCTGGAAACAGTTTGGCATCCGAAGTGAAAATAGATCCACAGGTGGTCAAAGAGGAGCAGGAAATGGAGTTGGCATTCGAAAATTTCGAAGAAGAGCCTGAGTTTGGTAAGGAGAGATTGGTCCAGACCCCGGAGCCGGCAAAGCCTACTCTGAAGCATAACATAAGAACCACGGGCAGCAATTTCAAATCGGAAGTGAAACTTGATCTTGAGGCGCCCAATGCTGAACGGGAGATGGAATTGGCATTGGCCCATTTTGAAGAAGAACCAGCGTTTGCTAAAGAAAGATTCGTCCAGACACCGGAACCTAGAAAGCCATCTCTTAAGGATCACAGGAAAACAATGGGCAGCAACTTGATGGCCGAAGTGATACTCGATCTGGAGGCGGCGAAAGCCATACGGGAGATTGAGTTACAATTTGCCGATTTCCAACCAGAACCTGAGTTTGCTAAACAAGGAGATGTCCAGACCCCGGACGCAAAGAAGGCGACTCTGAAGGATCACAGAAAGACGATGGGCAGTAGTTTAGTGTCCGAAGTGAAATTGGATCTACAGGCGATCAAAGCTGAACGGGAAATTGAATTAGCAAAGTTTAAAGAAGAACCTGAGTTTGCTAAAGAAAGATTCGATCAGACCCCAAAACCAACAAAGCCTACTCTAATGAATCACAGGAAAACTATGGGCAGCAATTTGGGGTCCGCAGTGGAATTGGATATTGAAGCGGCCAAAGCTATAAGGGAGATGGAGTTAGCATTCGACAAATTTCAAGAAGAACCCGATTTTGTTAAAGAGCGAGATGTCCAAACACCCCAGCCGGAGAAAGTAGCTTCAAAGAATCCCAGAAGGACGATGGGCAGCATCATGGCATCCGAGGTTACACTCGATCTGCAGGCCGCCAAAGCTGAATTGGAGATGGAGTTGGCGTTTGCCAATTTTGAAGAAGAACCCGATTTTGCTAAAGAGAGAGTTGGCCAGACACCCGAACCGAAAAAAGCGGTTCTGAAGGATCAAAGAAGGACGATAGGCAGCAGTTTGGCTTCCGAGGTTACACTCGATCTGCAGGCCGCCAAAGCTGAACGGGAGAAGGAGTTGGTGTTTGCCAATTTTGAAGAAGAACCCGATTTCGCCAACGAGAGAGTTGGCCAGACACTCGAACCGAAAAAGGCGGTTCTGAAGGATCACAGAAGAACGATGGGCAGCAGTTTGGCATCCGAGGTAACACTCGATTTGCAGGCCGCCAAAGCTGAACGGGAGATGGAGTTGGCGTTTGCCAATTTTGAAGAAGAACCCGATTTTGCTAAAGAGAGAGTTGGCCAGACACCCGAACCGAAAAAAGCGGTTCTGAAGGATCAAAGAAGGACGATGGGCAGCAGTTTGGCAGCCGAGGTTACACTCGATTTGCAGGCCGCCAAAGCTGAACGGGAGATGGAATTGGCGTTTGTCAATTTTGAAGAGGAACCCGATTTCGCTAAAGAGAGAGTTGGCCAGACACCCGAACCGAAAAAGGCGGTTCTGAAGGATCACAGAAGGACGATGGGCAGCAGTTTGGCATCCGAGGTAACACTCGATTTGCAGGCCGCCAAAGCTGAACGGGAGATGGAGTTGGCGTTTGCCAATTTTGAAGAAGAACCCGATTTTGCTAAAGAGAGAGTTGGCCAGACACCCGAACCGAAAAAGGCGGTTCCGAAGGATCAAAGAAGGACGATGGGCAGCAGTTTGGCATCCGAGGTTACACTCGATTTGCAGGCCGCCAAAGCTGAACAGGAGATGGAGTTGGCGTTTGCCAATTTTGAAGAAGAACCCGATTTCGCTAAAGAGAGAGTTGGCCAGACACCTGAACCAAAAAAGGCGGTTCCGAAGGATCACAGAAGGACGATGGGCAGCTGTTTGGCATCCGAGGTTACAATCGATCTGCAGGCCGCCAAAGCTGAACGGGAGATGGAGTTGGCGTTTGCCAATTTCCAAGAAGAACCAGATTTTGCTGAAGAGAGAGTTGGCCAGACACCCGAACCAAAAAAGGTGATTCTGAAGGATCACAGAAGGACGATGGGCAGCACTTTGGCGTGTGAAGTTACACTGGATCTGCAGGCCGCCAAAGCTAACCGGGAGATGAAGTTGGCGTTTGCCAATTTTGAAGAAGAACCCGATTTCGCTAAAGAGAGAGTTGGCCAGACACCCGAACCGAAAAAGGCGGTTCCGAAGGATCACAGAAGGACGATGGGTAGCAGTTTGGCATTCGAGGCTACACTCGATTTACAGGCCGCCAAAACTGAACGGGAGATGGAGTTGGCATTCGCTAATTTCGAAGAGGAACCTAATTTTGCAAAAGAGAGAGTTGGCCAGACACCCGAACCGAAAAAGCCAGTTCTGAAGGATAACAGAAGGACGATGGGCAGCAGTTTGGCATCCGAGGTTACACTCGATTTGCAGGCCGCCAAAGCTGAACAGGAGATGGAGTTGGCGTTTGCCAATTTTGAAGAAGAACCCGATTTCGCTAAAGAGAGAGTTGGCCAGACACCTGAACCAAAAAAGGCGGTTCCGAAGGATCACAGAAGGACGATGGGCAGCTGTTTGGCATCCGAGGTTACAATCGATCTGCAGGCCGCCAAAGCTGAACGGGAGATGGAGTTGGCGTTTGCCAATTTCCAAGAAGAACCAGATTTTGCTGAAGAGAGAGTTGGCCAGACACCCGAACCAAAAAAGGTGATTCTGAAGGATCACAGAAGGACGATGGGCAGCACTTTGGCGTGTGAAGTTACACTGGATCTGCAGGCCGCCAAAGCTAACCGGGAGATGGAGTTGGCGTTTGCCAATTTTGAAGAAGAACCCGATTTCGCTAAAGAGAGAGTTGGCCAGACACCCGAACCGAAAAAGGCGGTTCCGAAGGATCACAGAAGGTGGATGGGTAGCAGTTTGGCATTCGAGGCTACACTCGATTTACAGGCCGCCAAAACTGAACGGGAGATGGAGTTGGCATTCGCTAATTTCGAAGAGGAACCTAATTTTGCAAAAGAGAGAGTTGGCCAGACACCCGAACCGAAAAAGCCAGTTCTGAAGGATAACAGAAGGACGATGGGCAGCAGTTTGGCATCCGAGGTTACACTCGATTTGCAGGTCGCCAAAGCTGCACGGGAGATGGAGTTGGCGTTTGCCAATTTTGAAGAAGAACCCGATTTTGCTAAAGAGAGAGTTGGCCAGACACCCGAACCGAAAAAAGCGGTTCTGAAGGATCACAGAAGGACGATGGGCAGCAGTTTGGCATCCGAGGTTACACTCGATTTGCAGGCCGCCAAAGCTGAACGGGAGATGGAGTTGGCGTTTGCCAATTTTGAAGAAGAACCCGATTTCGCCAACGAGAGAGTTGGCCAGACACCCGAACTGAAAAAGGCGGTTCTGAAAGATCACAGAAGGACGATGGGCAGCAGTTTAGCTTCCGAGGTTACACTCGATCTGCAGGCCGCCAAAGCTGAACGGGAGATGGAGTTGGCGTTTGCCAATTTTGAAGAAGAACCTGATTTCGCTAAAGAGAGAGTTGGCCAGACACCCGAACCAAAAAAGGCGGTTCCGAAGGATCACAGAAGGACGATGGGCAGCAGTTTGGCATCCGAGGTTACACTCGATTTGCAGGCCGCCAAAGCTGAACGGGAGATGGAGTTGGCGTTTGCCAATTTTGAAGAAGAACCCGATTTCGCTAATGAGAGAGTTGCCCAGACACCCGAACCGAAAAAGACACTTCTAAAGTATCACAGAAGGACGATGGGCAGCAGTTTGGCATCCGAAGTTACACTGGATCTGCAGGCTGCCAAAGCTCAACGGGATATGGAGTTGGCATTCGTTGATTTCGAAGAGGAACCTAATTTTGCAAAAGAGAGAGTTTGCCAGACACCCGAACCGAAACAGGCGGTTCTGAAGGATCACAGAAGGACGATGGGCAGCAGTTTGGCATCCAAAGTTACACTGGATCTGCATGCTGCAAAAGCTGCACGGGAGATGGAGTTGGCGTTTGCCAATTTTGAAGAAGAACCCGATTTTGCTAAAGAGAGAGTTGGCCAGACACCCGAACCGAAAAAGGCGGTTCTGAAAGATCACAGAAGGACGATGGGCAGCAGTTTAGCTTCCGAGGTAACACTCGATCTGCAGGCCGCCAAAGCTGAACGGGAGATGGAGTTGGCGTTTGCCAATTTTGAAGAAGAACCCGATTTCGCTAAAGACAGAGTTGGCCAGACACCCGAACCAAAAAAGGCGGTTCCGAAGGATCACAGAAGGACGATGGGCAGCAGTTTGGCATCCGAGGTTACACTCGATTTGCAGGCCGCCAAAGCTGAACGGGAGATGGAGTTGGCGTTTGCCAATTTTGAAGAAGAACCCGATTTCGCTAATGAGAGAGTTGGCCAGACACCCGATACGAAAAAGCCACTTCTAAAGGATCACAGAAGGACGATGGGCAGCAGTTTGACATCCGAAGTTACACTGGATCTGCAGGCTGCCAAAGCTCAACGGGATATGGAGTTGGCATTCGTTGATTTCGAAGAGGAACCTAATTTTGCAAAAGAGAGAGTTTGCCAGACACCCGAACCGAAACAGGCGGTTCTGAAGGATCACAGAAGGACGATGGGCAGCAGTTTGGCATCCGAAGTTACACTGGATCTGCATGCTGCAAAAGCTGAACTTGAGATGGAGTTTGCATTCGCTAATTTCGAAGAGGAACCTAATTTTGCAAAAGAAAGAGTTTGCCAGACACCCGAACCGAAACAGGCGGTTCTGAAGGATCACAGAAGGACGATGGGCAGCAGTTTGGCATCCGAAGTTACAATCGATCTGCAAGCCGCCAAAGCTGAACTGGAGATGGAATTGGCGTTTGCCAATTTTGAAGAAGAACCCGATTTTGCTAGAGAGAGAGCTGGCCAGACACCAGAACCAAAAAAGCCGTCTTCAGAAAATACACTGGATCTGCAGAATGAAGGGAAGAAGGTATCTGAACTGCTTGCAAAGACAACGGTACCGGAATCCACAAAAGATAAAGAACATATCTCAAAATCGGATGCAGTTAAACAAATCGGGCAGGAAATCAAAGCGACTTCTCAACCGACACCTCGAAGTCTCAGCCAAAAGACTGTTGACGATGTTGAACAAACGAAGCAACATAAAGATGATCGCAGTGAAGAGTTTGAGCTCAAAAAAGAACAACCATCAACAAGAACAAGAAGAGGACGTCAAAATTCGGTGAATGTCGATTCTAACGTTCCCTCAAGGGATATAAATTTGGCATTTCTTCCGAAATCTAGTGAAAGCAATTCGAATCTGAATGGTGACAAAAACCATGAAACAGATCAACAAAGTCAGTCAAAGGACCGCACTCTTTCGTTGCGAAAATTACGCAAAAAATCAAACAGTGACGGAGAATTAGAATCAACCGAAGACAATACCACAACGTTGAGTAAAAATAAATTAATAACCATTACCTCGGATGAGGATCTTCACCCACTAGAGCCCATTCCAGAGGAAGAAAAAAAATTGATGGCACAAAAAGTAGAGGAAGATGTCACTGTCGTTCATCAAGATTCACGAGAGAAATCCGCTTTTAAATCAGTCGAAGTCGATGAAATATCATCCACACCCATTCCCTCAAATAATCGCGTTCGTGGTCGTAGACCCCAATTAAGTGTTGTTCCAGTGGAATCCAAGGTCAGTTCACCGGCAATTGGCAGGCAACCTTCAGAGGAACTCCAACAAGCTGCAGAAGGAAAAGAAGGTTCACCAGCTGCTGATGAGCAAATTCCATGTACACCAGCTTTAGCTAAAACACGAGGACGTAGACCGGGTCGTAAGGTTGAGTCGGCTGAAGCTGTAGTTCCTGCTTTGAGAAGAGGTCGCCGGGGAAGCGTTCAACAAGACGTTGTAGAAGAAGGTATTTCTACTACCCCAGTACCGACTCGAAGACATGCTCTCAAAGCAGATCCCATTGCCGAAAACTCAACTCCAGCTGAGAAGGAAATTTATTACAATCCTGTGCCTGAAACTGCAACCCCTAGCAGAAAAGGAAATAGTAAGGAAGTGGTGGCGGCCAAACTAGCTGAAGCTGACATTAAGATTGTCAAAGTTGAAAGTGCTCAGGACCCAACAGAGTCTGCGGTTGAATGCCCAAAAGACACAACTGAAAATTTTGCGGTTAGTACTGAGAAAGCTGTTCAACTTGAGTTTGTTGCTGAAGGTTCAGCTCCTGATGTCGAATTGAACCAAAAAAAATCCGTGGGAGATACTGACGTTTGTATAGATGAAGGCGTAATAGCGCCCGAAGTGCCAGAAGCCGGAAGTTCCGCTCGAACTAAAAAAATAGGCACAAAGAGAAATGCATTACCCGTAATTAAAAGTCGTCGTTGTTCGCAGGACATCAAAGAAATTGATCCATCAATCGAAAGAAGCCAACGAAAAACTGAAGTCCATTCTACGTCTGAATCTCCATCGCTCACTAATTTCAACAACAAAGTTTTCGAAATTATAGTAGATATCAACGAAGTTGTGCCATCAATTCCTGTCGCAACAAAAAAATCTGGCTGCAAACTAAAACTGGCTGAATCAACAGTTGAAAGTTCAACTCGGAATATTGCACAATCTGCTAAGGTGCCGCCAAAGACTCTTGGACGAAGAGCGGCTTTGAAATCTGAGCAGACGGAGACTGTAAGTTCCGCTTCAGTTCCTGGCCAAGGAGATTCCAAAGCTTTGGACGCCGTCTCTACCGACGATGGGGGGGTTCAACCTAAAAAAAACGCAGCTGAGGAAGCTTTTGAATCTGCAGAAACCAATTTCGAGGAATTTTTAATTGGAGATCGTATCACTCCGCAAGATATCAAAGAAACTGTTCCATCAACTGAACCAAGCCCACTAAAATCTAAAGTTCATTCTACGACTCTCAGTTCAGCCCTAACCCATGATAGTGAAACAGTTCTTAAAAATCCAGCAGATATCGACGAAGTTGTGCTATCAATCACTGCTCCAACAAAAAAACGTGAACGAAAACCAAAATTGGCGGAATCAGCAGTTGGAAATCCAACTCTGAATGTTGCACAAACCTCTGAAGTGGCAACAAAGACTCGGGGACGGAAAGCAGCTGTGAAATCGGAGCGGAAAGAGACTGCTAGCGCCATTTCAGTCCAGGTTGAAGGAGATTCTCAAGTGGTTGAACCAATACCAGAAAATGTAACCGATGCAACTTGCGACAATGACGTTCAACATGAAGAAGCCCTTGCTGAGGAAAAAGTCTCGACAACTCCAGTGCGATCTGAAGCAGCAGAAACCAAAGTCGAAGAACCTCTAATTGAAGATATAGTTCCATCAATCGAAACAAGCAATCGAACTCCTGAAGTCGATTTTACGATTGAATGTACAGCCCTAAGCCATAGAAACAAAAAAGTTCTCAAAGTTCCAGCAGATATCGACGAAGTTGTGTCATCAATTCCTGTCGCAACAAAAAAACCTGTCTGCCAACCAAAATCCTCTGAATCAACAGTTGAAAGTTCAACTCTGAACGTGGCACATTCTGCTGAAGTGCCAACAAAGACACGTGGACGAAGAGCAGCTTTGAAATCTGAGCAGGAGAAGACTTCTAGTTCTGCCAATGTAGAAAAAAATTCTGAAAATATAGCCACCGTCTCTACTGAAGTTCAAAATAAAGAAGCTACTCCTGAGGATGTAGTTTTTATTATTCCAGTGCCATCTGAAGCAGCAGAAACCATTGTCGAGGAACCTATAATTGATGATCGTCCTATTTCGCAAGATATCGAAAAAATTGGTCTTTCAACGCAAACAAGCCCACTTAGATTTGAAGTCAATTCTATGACTCTTAGCCCAGCTTTAACCCATGACAACGAAAAAAATCTTGAAATTGCAGGAGAAATCGGCAAAGTTGTGCCATCAATTCTTGTACCAACTAAAAAACGTGTCCCAAAACCGAAACTCGTGGAATCAGCAGTTGAAATTTCAACTCGGAATGCTGTACAATCCTCTGAAGTGTCGACAAAGACACGGGGACGGAGAGCAGCTGTGAAATCAAAGCAGGAGGAAACTACAAATTCTTCTTCAGTTCATGGTAAGAGAGATTCTGAAGTCGTTGAAACAACAATAGAAGATGCAGCCGCCGCCTCTCCCGGCAATGACGTTCAACATGAAGCAGTTGAAATTTCAACTCGGAATGCTGTACAATCCTCTGAAGTGGCGACAAAGACCCGGGGACGGAGAGCAGCTGTGAAATCAAAGCAGGAGGAAACTACAAATTCTTCTTCAGTTCCTGGAAAGAGAGATTCTGAAGTCGTTGAAACAACAATAGAAGATGCAGCCGCCGCCTCTCCCGGCAATGACGTTAAACATGAAGCAGTTGAAATTTCAACTCGGAATGCTGTACAATCCTCTGAAGTGGCGACAAAGACCCGGGGACGGAGAGCAGCTGTGAAATCAAAGCAGGAGGAAACTACAAATTCTTCTTCAGTTCCTGGAAAGAGAGATTCTGAAGTCGTTGAAACAACAATAGAAGATGCAGCCGCCGCCTCTCCCGGCAATGACGTTCAACATGAAGAAGCCAGCGCTGATCAAGTAGTCTTGACTACTCCCGTACCATCTGAAGCGGCAGAAATCAATGTCGAAGCAGTTATACCATCGGATTTAAAACTGCGGCGCGGCCGAAAACCAAAACTCATTGCAGCTATAGCTAAAAGTTTAACTCCAGATGTTATGTCATCTACTGAAGTGCTATCAAAGTCCCGTGGACGTAGAGCAGCTGTGAAATCAAAGCAGGAGGAAACTACATCTTCAGTTCATGGAAAGAGAGATTCTGAAATCGTTGAAACAACAATAGAAGATGCAGCTGCCGCCTCTCCCGGCAATGACGTTCAACATGAAGAAGCCAGCGCTGATCAAGTAGTCTTGACTACTCCCGTACCATCTGAAGCGGCAGAAATCAATGTCGAAGCAGTTATACCATCGGATTTAAAACTGCGGCGCGGCCGAAAACAAAAACTCATTGCAGCTATAGCTAAAAGTTTAACTCCAGATGTTATGTCATCTACTGAAGTGCTATCAAAGTCCCGTGGACGTAGAGGAGGAGCGAAAACCGGCGCCGTGGAGAATGCAACTGAAAGTTCAACACCAGCTCGTAAGGGTAGACGTGGGAGAGCTGTTGAAGAAACTTGTAAAGATCACGATGTCAATCAAGTAATGGTGGACACGTCAACTGAAAGTTCAAGTGCGGATAATAAGGGTGTTTCACACTTAGTTGCCGCATCCACTCCAGTGCCATCGAAAACGCGTGGAATAAGGCGTCTAGTTAAAACCGAAGTGGCGGAGGTTGAAAGTTCACCCGCTGTTAGTGGAAGAGGTCGCAGAGGAGCTGTTAAAGCAGATCATTTCACTCAACAAGATTCTCCTGCAGATCAGAAGAAAGCTGGAAAAGGAGCTACTGAACGAGCTACATCAATGGCAGCAGAAGAAATCGCTCTAATTCCAGCCAAGTCAACAGAAACAACAACTGATAGTGCCAAAACCTCTCGAAAAAGAGGTCGAAGAGATATTATTGAACATGATCCTGTTGTCCAGACTGAAGAAGACGACGCGGAGGATGAAGTTCCATCTAAGCAAAGCAGGCGTTTAGCGGCATCGAGGCCACAACCTGCAAAGCCACCAGCTGAATTAAAACCAAGGGAAGATGTCGTCCATAACACAGTCGTCGAAGCGGTGGTACTGCCTAAAAAACGAGGGCGTGCAGTTGAATCAGAGCGAACAATCGAAAGTTCAACCCCAGTCCGAAAGCGTGGGCGAAAAGCAGCCGTTCCAGAAGAAACGAACCCATCTGAATCAGAATCGTTAGCAGAGAGTGAACCGAAGGAAGATGAGGTCAAACTAGTGGCACCGCCGAAAAAAAGGGGACGCGGAGCGGCAGTTAAACCAACCACAGAAGAACACGATCCTGAAGATCACACGGTGGAAGATGCGGAAAGAGTTGGCCCTTCCAAGCAAGGCAGACGACCAGCGGCGATAAAAACAGAACCCGTAAAGCCATTGCCTGAAATTCAGATTGTGACCCAATCAAGCGAAGAACTAATCGTGGAACCAGTTGCACTATCAAAGAATCGAGGACGAGCAGCAGCTGTTAAATTAGAGTTAACAACTGAAAGTTCAACCCCAGTTCGAAAGCGGGGTCGAAGGGGGGCCATTCAAGAAGACACTCTGTCAACTGATACATCACAGATGGAAACAAAGAATATTTATTCTGAAGTTCCCGACCCAGAAAAGGCACAGTCCGCATCAGGTCCATCTCGTCCTCGCGGACGTACAGCCAAGCTAAATGAGGACGTTGCAGTCAAAAGTACAACTCCAGTCCAAAGAAGAGGCAGACACGCTAATGAGGAAAAGTCTGCAGAAGAATCTACAGATTTCAACAAGACTCCGGTTAAGCCCGTGATCGAGACAAAGTCGAATAGCAGACCTATTCGCACTCGCAGGGCATCGGCCAAGGAAGAAGAGCGAATTCCCGCAGCGGAACATAAATTGCCCGCTGTCACTGAAGAATCTGAAGAAAAATCCCAAAAGAGACCCATACGCGGTCGAAAAGCTGCACCAATGAAAGACACAACACCTGTAGAAAGCACCACTTCGCACACAGAGGAAGAACAACCCACATCATCAATCAAGACAAAGGCCACACGTGGTCGAAAAGCAACTGGCGCTTTGTCGCAGAAAAACGACACCCCAATTGAAGTTACCTCTGAAGATGAAGTTCAAATTACGGAACAGCTAAATAAAAAACCCTCTCGAAGCAGAAAAGTACTGCAAGTGGAAAACGTAATCGCCGAAGAGAGTCAACCCAAGTCTGCGACGAAGAGGAACGTTCGTGAACGAAAAGCCGCTATCAAGGACTCAGACGATGAGCACTCATCCCAATCAGAGACACAAAAGAAGACAGAAGAAAAACAATCTGTTCCAAAGCGAACTAATCGACGAAACGTCGAAGTCGTAGCCGAAGAAGATCAGCTAAACACGCCATCGAAACGGATAAGACGTAAGCCCAACATTCTCCTAAGCGATGAGTTTGTCCATTAAAGGCATAAATGCCGGCAGTGCCGGACAGATGACAGTTTGAATTATATTGCGTTAGTTTTATGTTTTTTTTTAAATGCTTATCTGAATTATTTCATTACCTTCTTTGTTTATTTTATTTAAGAATTTGTTTACTTGTGTAATTTCAATACATACGCAGCCATGTAAAAATTAAATGTAATAAAACGAAAATATCACAAAATGAGTGCTTATCGGTTATGGAATACATTTCTCCGGAACAGGAACTTTGCCCCATTATTTAAAGTAAGTAGGTACGGTACATGCGTACATTTGGAAAATCTTGGAGTTTTGAACCCATTTGCTTTGCCAAACCAAAGAAGCAGCCGTAGCCAGGGGTGAACCTTCGTCAGTTCTCTACTAAAGTGTCATTCTATTGATGGAAACGACAACAACTTACACAATACTGAACCTATAAGTGCGCCGCGAACTGAAAAAGTCTGGGAAGCTCTGGATTTAGGTGTATGTATTTTCCGTATTTACGCTATAACTTTCTTTAGGTGATTCACGAACGTCTGACAAACATCCAAGAGTATCAATTTTCATGACAAGCTTCTCAAATTTGCCGTTCGGATGCGGCTTTAAATTGTAGGTCCCTTCCACTTCGCACAAGCAAATGGTTGGAGAAACTTTGTTTCAGCCCCATATGGGCCGTCAGGTAGCTAGGTAGGTTTGGCTGTTTGTTAAAAATAAAAACAAACCGAATTAGCAGTGAGCGCCGTTTTATTGATAAGATGTCTCTAAATCCAGCCTTGGAGTTTAAGAAAGTTATTAGCTCCTTGTGTGTATTGAAAAAAGGGTTTCCTAATGCTCGTAGTATGGTCCTAGCTGGTGGCAGACAGGCGCATAAATAGTGAAGTATGGTTTTTTTTCGAGTCACATTATTGCAACTGCGGCAGTGGGTTTTGTATGGGATGCCTAGTTTGGCCGCATGGTGTCCTTTGGGCCCGTGACGATCTTTTCGAGTTTTGCATAGGCGATCGACTGTTTTTGCCTTTATGGATATAACGCATGTTGTCAGCCTACTCCTCCATCTTAGGTTGGCTTTCGTGAGGTATTCTGAGGTGATGTTTGCCCTTACCGCTCCGAGCGGCGCATGGACTAGTTTCGCTAGTTATCAGTGGTAACCTGAGCCCTGCCTGACCAGTTCGTCGGCATACTCGTTTCCATAACCGTTACTGAAACCCTGATCAGGATAACCTTGAACTAATCTAGCAGGGCTTGCTCATTGCGGCAATATAGAACTAATTTGAAGAATATAGTGACTGACGCGATCGGTTTAATGGCAGCCTGGTTGTCAATAAGTATAGCGATCTTTTGTCTCGGCGTTATGTTTGAGTGTAGTTTGATCAGGCGGTAGGCTGCATGGATAGCTAGTAGCTCCGTGTTGGCTTGTGACCCGTGCGGTGCAGGTTCAATCCCCATGGGGAACAACAACATACGCCACCCAATCACATGCCTCTACACCAAAAGGAGGATTTCGGCCTGGACCGTTACCGAGTCTGAGTGCTCTGGGATTTGGATTTCCTTTTTTTAAAAAAAAAAAAAAAAAAAGCTCCGCCTGGAAAAAACTGGGAATCCGGGAGTCTGTAGGATTTTGAGATGTTTAAGGATTCCGAAAAACTCCCGCAAACACGACACAGTTCATTTTTGAACGTTCGGTGTAGAATTGTTAAATCGAAGTCCTTACTCCATTTTGTCATTTTGATCTTGTGGAACGCTGAACGTCAAAATGCTTTATGAAAGGCGTTCTGGGAAAAATATAGTCTGTTGAATGAGGTACCAGTTGTCTAGGTAGAGACTAGAATAATACTACGGCCGTAGGGTCTCGCAGTCCAGCATCGAAAATCTCTGACCCTGATCGCGTAAAAGGTGCAGTGTAAGAATAAGTCCGTCTGACGTGCTGCCTATACCTGCCGTCTTTTGTACCTTATTGAGTTTGATTTTATTGTATTTAGTTTTTCTTTAGAGCCGGCCACCATACTATTGACGCATATGTGAGGATTGGTCGTACCACGGTTTGTACATCCACAATATGAGCCGTTCATGCCTAATATTTTTTTAAACCACATCTACTATATTTCCTTACTTTCCATGAGTCATCTTTCCGGGCTAAAGGCCATTAGCCAACTGCGTGCCTTTCTTGTAAACAGCCGGATATTGTTTCTATCTCGGGACTATTCAATGCCCTTAAGCCGAGAGAACGCGTATGCCACTTTTTTCTACACAGGATCGGAGTACAGTCAAGCTCTGGACTTAGCACTGCATATTTTATTAAAAATTGTGCTCTACGATAAAAGGAAACGATTACGCAGTTTTTCACAATTCCCATTTACATGAATTTTATTTCGCCTTTCACAAGTTCAATTTAATACTCACAAAGTACATATTTTTCATTTATTTTTTTAACTACCATTTTTAGGGTCTCGCCATTGGATATTAATTTGTCTATAAATTAATATTTTGTTGTTTGATTTACTTTTGAAAATGCAATAGAAACTAAGTTTAAACAGAAAAAGGATTAAATAAAACTGCAATTTAAATTAACCTAAAGGAAAACAATATTGGTTTGACTATTTCCATGCTTGTTTGAGGATCTTTCGCGCCGATAAATGCTTCACCACAAGCGAACCAGTCGTCAATGCAATCAATACAATCGTTATGAGGAAGTAATCAAAGTCTTCTTTCAATAAATCGAATGTTTTGGACGGTGAGACGCGCGTTACAAACAAATCTAAAAATAATTTGTATACAGTTAGGAGCTATTAAGTTTGAAAAACTGCGATTGCGAAGACTTACCCAAACCGGTTGCAACGACTAAAGATGTACTCTCCAAGCCACTGGGGGCGGTGAAAATATTGCGTATCCTAGCAATCGTCTGATTGTAGTTGATTATATTTTCTGTAGGTAAGGGTAACTCTGGAATGTACGGAATGACGCCTTCCTCTCGGGCCTGATTGGGGGATGTTATTGGTCGGCGGGGATCCAACAGAACCCATGGCATTTCTACGATGGCACCACTTGATGTGCCGACTGGCGAGAATATTGAAAAATTAAATTCTGAAGCAATTTCTTAAAAGAACATTTAGTTCACCCACTTAGGATATGTTTGTTGGTGATTCCACGCTCCGTGATGGTTTCCTTGAGTGTTTCCACCAAGGCTGGTAGGATGTAGGATTGCCGCTCTACTAAGGGCATTGTGGGGGCGTTTAATGAACTCCATGCGGTGCTGTTGGCCTGTGATTTACCCTCGTATAGTTCAATGGTGGCTAGTGTGTGAGAGAAACAAGCATTAAAGAATATTGTAACTATACCGGGTAAACATACTTATTTCAGTTCTCCTAACTTTGTCATTGTAGTAGCTGTAGACCAACCAATTCTCGGAATGAATGATATTTAATGGAACTCGCACCTTCCTGTGCGTCATTGAGAATACCACAGATCCAGAGACGACGTCCACCAGGTGCACATTCATTATGTCTGCCAAAGAGAACACCCACAATTAGCACCAGCAGGTCACAAATAACATCATCGTTACTTACACTTGTGAATACTGTCCGGTGCCTGTGTGACAACGGCAATCAAATTCGGATTTATATACTTGTACAGTACGGAACGATCGCCCAGAACTCTGCCTTGCGAATGTACGTGTTCAATTGGATTCTTTGAAGCGATCGCAATGATTTTATGTTCACCACTGTGACCGCCTAATCGCACATTCCACACTGGTTGTGTCGCCAGTTTCTATTTATTAAATTTAAAATGCTTAGTTAACGATTTCAATTGGTTCACCACCACCTCACTTACTCCTCCAATTGTCTTCACAAAGTATCCATCTAGTGTAGCAGACCCTTTCTCTGCTATGAATATGTATATTCCTTCGGCCTAAGAAAATATTTTCATTTAAATCGATGCAACCAAAATTGATTTTCAATTGCCTACCATTTCCTTGGTGCTCTCGGGAACCACATGAATTCCATTTCCACTATCCATTAGCAGCAGTCCCTTGACAAAATCATTTTCAGTTTCTTGCAACAATATCATTTGCTTGATTTTGTAGTCCAAGATTCTTAGACCGTCCTTAGTGGGCTTGCCAGTGATGGGATTGAAACGAAAGACCAAGCCGTTTCCTGATTCCTGCAAAAATCATGAGCACTCCAGTGATTCAAAGAGACGTAACAAACTTACCGAATCTTTGGCAACAATTGCACACAACGGTGGCAGCGGGAAGTGCTTTGATGTTCTTTGTACGATCAAACGCATACTCTGATCATTTTCAAAGTTCTTCATTGTTGGAATATACTGCATCCAGTGCCGCTTGCTGCTGATGTTATCGATGCCAAAGATTTTGCCACTTTTAGTCAGAACAACAAGCATTTTGTGCAAGCCGAAGGAATCACGCACCAAGCCAGCTTTTTGGGTATCAGTTGGGGGTGCACCCAAACCCAACACATGGAGGAGAATATTTTTTACAAGCGCGCTTTGTCCGGTTATACGTCGAACAAAAGCTCCAACTATGTCACCTGAAAGGGATCATTTGACATCTGTAATTTATCGATGTTTAATAGGAAATGTGTTGTTCGCAACTAACACAAATT
This sequence comes from Portevinia maculata, assembly GCA_949715645.1. NCBI lineage: Eukaryota > Metazoa > Arthropoda > Insecta > Diptera > Syrphidae > Portevinia > Portevinia maculata. The sequence continues at coordinate 115,149,605 of OX454528.1, read as the reverse complement.
AAATAAATATAAGAACTTTTTCTAGATCTGGGGTGACTTTTAAGCTACAAAACGTAATCAAAGAAAGGACTAAAAAAAAAACCTTGCTAAAAAAACACACAAAATAAAGTCTGCTTGAATGGACGAATGCTTTACTTACTCTCGATTCCGATGTCCTCTTCAAATAGGTGGCAGGCGTTAAGGAAATAAATGAAATAAGCAACGGTCAATATGAATTAATTTGTTTTAACCAGAAACATGCAATTGAGTCTACGGTCTGAGTTATATATTTTTTGGGATAGATTTAAGCCTTGAGTATGCTCACATGAATATCATTTAAACGCTCGACAGGACAGAGCCTGTCCGGAGTACGATGTCAAAGTTGGGCTCTGGGATTTTAATGCCAAAGCCGTTAAGGAAAACATCTTCGGCGGCTTAGTTGGTAAGCATAGCCTCCCAACACGACAACAGATAACATCTGCCGAGAGATTCCCCTGTGCAATCACCACCCACAAGCGCCAACAATTTGTGGAACCATCATCGCGACATCATTAAGGAGGTAGCCGAGACCACCGTAGGTACCAGCCATCCGAGAGAAAAAGGCCGTGGTATGATGATGTATGCGTTTACCGGAAGAAGGTGACAGAAGATGAACATTTAAAAACGCTGAGGCACAAAACAAGGACAGAGAGGGAAAATAAAGTTACCAAGAGAATAGAGAAAAAGAAGATCCTGCGTAGAAAGAACAGAGCGGACGCAGTCTCCCAGCTCAAGGAAATCGAAGTCTGGCGATCAAAACAACAACAAGACCGGGACGCGGAATCTTCGAAACAGCGACGGAAACCTAGTCACCGAAGAGCAGGGAATATTTAGTAGATATATTTAAGCTGGTTAATGCGCATCATGTAGACAGAGTGAGAGGGCAAGAAGAGAACACACGTCCTATCAATTAAGAACAGATTCTACCACCCAGTATAGAAGAGGTTGGCTTAGTTATAAGTAATGATACCAACTGTACTGGATTTTCCAGTACCATACTAGATTCGAGGTCGAGATACTGGATAAATTTCCATACTGGATTTTATACTGGAATTTTATAAATTTTATCATTGCGTACCACGCACTCTTTCTGAACGCGACAGAACTGTCAAAAGTTGATCACGCTTCAACGCATGCCAAGGATATAAAGGAATGAAGTTACTTCTTCTTATCACCAGTCGACGCATTTTTTCTCGTCCAACGTTCAGTTGTTTAACTCGATCCAATATTAGGCGTTTTTCTTTTTTAGCCCCGAGCGGGGAACAGAGCGAGGCCCGAGCGAACAGAGCTCGCTCCGAGCTGAACGTAACCTGAGCGCTTCGAGCTAATTAAGAAACAGAATTGAGCACTGAACTGTCATTAGATAATTTTTTTTTATTAATTTTCAAAATAGTCAGGTTTGCTTCTGAAATTGGTGTTTGTCAAGGATTGTTCCATTTAAATTATAATTTCTAGTAAATAAACTATGGAAAAAGCACAAATAATGATTGAAGTCAGCCGCGCTCAGTTTTTCGCTCGATATGCTCGGTCATTTTCAATCGAGCTCATTGAGCGAGCCCTGAGCTAGCTCAGAGATAAAAAAGAAATGCAAATTTTGTGCTCAGAGCGCTCCGAGTTAAAAAAGTAACACAGTTCTTTTTTTGACAGCTCAGTGCCCCGCTCGGAGCTAAAAAAGAAAAACGCCTAATATATTAGTAGCTGGCATATACAGATCACCAAGATCATCAGAAGCTAGGTTTTATGAAATCATTAGAGACTATTTGGATAAGTTGCCAACAAGTGTGAATAAAATAATAGTAATGGGAGATGTGAATATTGACTGGTTGCAATGTGATACGTATGCATCAAGGATTAAGCAGTTATAAAGTGATAACGCATTAAAACAAATAGTGAATGAACCAACAAGAATTACCCCAAAATTTCGCGATCGTGTTCAGCGCAATATAGAATCGGTTGAAGATGATGAAAGTGATGTAAGCTGTTCAGCGAGAAATGTAACAGAGTGTTTAAAAAAGGCTGTTGACTCTCTTAAATGTAAAAGAAAAGTTAACAGTTCTGGTGCAAATCAGTGGTTTAATAACATGCTTAGGTCAATGAAAAGGGACAAACTACATAAATATAGAATGGCGGTATGGTCAAATTCCCAAAATGACTGGCAAAACTACAGATTAGCTAGGAACAATTTTAAATCAGCACTTGTTAGGGCAAAGAGTGAATATGTTTCACAAAAAATTCAATCAGCTAGAGATCAAAAATCGATGTGGAGAGCTATAAAAACACCTGTGTTGCATAAACAAAAAAGTACAATAAAAGACGTTTTTTTTTTGAAAATGTCTTGGTGAACGACCGTAAAACCTTGTCTAGCAAATTTAATGTTTTCTTTGTTAACAGTGTGAGTGAATTAAATAATGCTATTCCCAGTATTCAATATGTGAACGTAATTCAGCCAGTGAACAAAACTTTTAAATTTAAAGAAATAACACTAAATGAGCTAAGGGTAATTTTAAAAAATATGAAAAATAAAAAAGATCCCAAAATGTTAAGTGTGAAAATGCTTAGTGATGTTGTGGGCAGTATTGGTCCGAAATTGTGCGGAATTATAAATAAGTCAATGGCAGATGGAATATTCCCAGAAACATGGAAAGAGTCTATAGTTGTTCCAATAGAAAAATTGAAGAATCCTAAGAAACCTGCAGACTTTCGCCCAATCAATATGCTGCTCAACGAAGCGAAAATCTTGGAGAAAAATATGCAGCAGCAGCTTCAATAATATATGGAGGAAAATCATCTATTCGCGGAGTGCAAATCTGGGTTTAGAGGTAGACATAGCTGTGAGTCGCTAATAAATCTCATCTTGGCCGAGTGGAAAAATGAAGTTCACTCAAAAAATAAAATTGCGGCAGTCTTTATCGATCTGAGACGAGCATTTGAGACAATTGACAGGGACATCCTACTAGATAAGCTCAATAAATATGGAATTAAAGAGAATGAATTAAGGTGGTTCGAGTCATATTTGCAAGGACGCACACAGAGGACAAGGGTAGATGATGCAGTCTCGGAGGCAATAAATGTAGTCTTGGGTGTGCCACAGTGATCGGTTCTGGGGGCGTTGCTTTTTATTATATATATCAACGAAATGCCAAAAGTTGTCAAGTGCTCACGATTACAACTTTTCGCTGACGATGGTCTCTTATATGTTTCGTGTAATAATTTAGAAGAATGTATCGAACAGATAAACAGTTAAATCACTGTATACTGCATAAATGGTTTCAGATGAACAAATTAAGCTTAAATATAAGCAAGACGAAGTGCATGTTTATCAATGGGTTGTCCAATAGTAGAATAGTGATCAATGACGAATCAGTTGAAATTGTTAGTGAACTAAAATATCTGGGTATTATGATTGATGAGAATTTAAATTTTAATGATCATATTGCATACATAGCAAAGAAAATTGGTAAAAAATTGGGTTTTTTGGCAGAATGCGAAAAAGAATGTCAATTATATGTGCAATAAATGTATATAATACAATAATCAAGCCACATTTTGAATACTGTTCAACAATTATATATTTAGCGAACAATACTATGTTGGATAGACTGCAAAGGTTACAAAATAGAGCGATGCGCATAATTTTAAAATGCCACTGGCTGACTCCAATTGTGAACATGTTGAATGTGCTGAAATGGTTGAGTGTGCGACAAAGGACGATTATGAATGTGTTGTTGTTTGTGTTTAAAATGAAAAATGATTTGTTAGCCAGATAGCTCTGTGATAAAATAATATATGTCGGTAGTGTACATAACTATAATGTCCGTAACAGAAATAACTTTCGTCTTCCATACTTTACAACAGTAAAAGCACAGAATACAGTTTTTTATAAAGGCTTTAAAATGTTCAACGAGCTACCTAATGAATTGAAGTTAGAGAATCGACTTTTAAGTTTCAAGCAAAATGTTGTAAATTATGTTAAGACTATGATTAGATTCCCTTAGTGTTTCATAAAGACGAACCACAGTTTTCCGTCATCAGACTGCGCATCAAAATTGTTCCTCACGTGTTTTGAAATGAAGACATTTCATTGCGCTAGAACCAAATGTGAAGCAATCGCGATCAATGTTTACGCTCCATTTGCACGAAGTGTTTTGAAGAAGGAATTGGCTGAGCGGCGCTATGCCTCCGTGTCGACTGATGCATCGAATCGTAAAGATGATGCCGGTTGTGGTGTGTGCAAGTCAAATGCAATTTTTTGAAAACGCAACCAGATCTGCTACGAAAAATGTCGTCTAAGGAGAAGTATGCTTTCAAAGAATCGGAAGAGCCGCAGTCAGCTGATATTAGTCTGATGTCAGTGCAGTTCGCTGAGCACAGACTCGGATTAATAAAAAAGGACGTTGTATTTACTTTTTTGGAATAAAGTAATAAAAATTAATATATTGCATTTATACTAGATTTTGATAAAAAAAAATTATACTTAATATACTGGATTTCATCTAGCAAAAGTTGTATCATTTATTAGTTATAAGAAAGCTTAAGAACAATAAGGCCGATGACTCTGATGGCCACCATACAGTTAATGTTTTGATTGAAGGCATGTACTAAATCCATCAACCAAATATGGATGAAAGAAAGCATGCCGATGACTGGACTATCAGCCTGATATGCCTCATCTACAAGAAAGGCGGTCCTATGTCTTGCAAGAACTATCGAGGCATATTCCTGCCAAATGTCGCATATAAGATCTTATCCAACTTACTATGTGAACGTCCCAAGCTGTTCTGCAACACACTATCGGCACGTACCAACGTGGCTCCCGGCCCGACAATACACAAAATTTTCACACTGAGGCAAATACTGGAAAAGTCCAACGAATTTCAACTCACCATCTTTTCATTGACCTTGAAGCCGCATATGATAGCATTCATCGTCAGGATTGGGTTTTTTTAAACAAAAAAAAAAATACTCCGTAGCTGTACCAAGATGATGTACTCCAAAAAGCTAAATCCCATAGACTACATTGGCTCGGCCACATTGAGCGAATGGGCAATAATGCTCCAGCCAAGAGGATCTTCGACTCCCAGCCCCCGGGTTCGAGAAGGCAATTAAGACCGAGCCTCCGCTTTAAAGACCGATCCATCGCGGATGCCAGAGTGCTTGGTCTACACAACCGGATCAGCTTGCACGGGATCGCAGAAGATAGAAGGCTGCAGTGTCTCAGGCAGAGACTCTTCACGTGTCGGCAGTCCGTTTAGCAAGTAAGTAGTTCAAAGGCGTTTGACTACTGTAAATGGTATTAAAAACCGTCATTTAACGGCAGCTGACTAAAACCCACTAACCAGAGATCAATGGCATCCACATAGCTATAAGCTTGACCTACAATAATTAACATGAACAGCAATCCTTGTGTAAATTCAATGAAGAATGTGCTAACTTAAAAACAAAATACCCACAAATTTATGTTTTTCCAGTGGTGAATGTTTGAGTGATTCGATGAAATTAATCAGTTGGCCGTTTTAAGAAGTTTCACAATACTCAACCTCCCCATTTAAACACCCATTCCAAGCACTCACTTACCAGGTTTATTTTTCATTTCACTCTCGATGGCGCCTTCATCGTCAGCCAATGGCAAGTCAATGAATTCAATTGCCTCAATGTTAGCCAAAGACTCCTCACGAGACCATCGGATTTTGCCTGAAAATACAAATACCAAGTGACTCAAACACGTGAGGAGTAAACAGCGTCACCCATACTTTGCTGAATAGCAAGAATCGCCTCATCACTTGTCGACACAATGTTGACGCAACCTTTGCCATCATTGCGAACAGTCTTGCAATCAAACGATTGCAATTCCGGATGACCGTAATAACTGGGATACGGCAGAGAGTTCTCTAATTCTTTTATTGCCTCGCACGTCTTCGAATCGAAAGCCTTGATGGTGAGTATCTATAAATTACAAATGACCGACAATTTACCGTATTCGACTTGCGTATAATGTTAAATCTGTACCTGATTTTCGAGATTAGCCTTAATCAGCACTGACACTTGATTGTATTGCGCTTGCAGGAAGCTACTTCCACTGGAAAGCTGACAAACCTTGATCGAATCATCAACAGCGACTAGCTGGCCGTCGATCACTAAAACTCCATCTTGTCCCTAAAATTAAGGCAAACTTTAAATATGTACTGACAAACACTGTGTTAGCGAAACGCACCTTCAATGGCGTTGGCTTGGACTTTGGTACGGCCCCAAGCTGTTTCCTAACAATGTTAGACTCTGTTGAGACCAAGTCCAAGACAATCAACTGACTACCTTCCATGCAGACATAGTGTGCGCCCGAAAGCAGACACTTTTCCAGACTAATCCATGGAGCTGCAACCTTCGTGGTGGCAGTATCCGCCAACTGTCCGGATGTGGCAAAATACCTTGTCACCTCGAGATGCGAGCCCCAAACCGGAATCACATGATACAACATCGTCTGTGCGTAGAACCAAAATGCGGCATCAGCTTTCTCCGGCTGAACTGGCATCAGAGACCACTCCCATTCAATATTTCCACTCGCAGTACTCCAGCCGCGAATGATTGCTGGCGCATCACCCTGCACGGTGAGCATATCAAAGCCGTGGTTGGAATTGCGACGAGCGGCAGCGGTACCTATAGATTGGTCTTGAAAGTTGTAGCTGAATTTAATATCACCACGTGGACTTTTCTCTAGAATTTGTCGCCATTGAATTTCACCCGTTTTTGGACAGAGCGAGGCTAAAACATTTTCCGCCGTTGTTACCAGCAGGCGGCCATTGTGCGAGCTAAGATCCAGATGAGCTGTGTTTAATTTCCCAATGTGTAGATTCCGCCTGGAAAATAGAGGTTTTAGTTTTCTGTGACAATTTTAATTATTTCAATATTGTTTTCTACTTATAATCAATTAGCTAGAAATAGGGGTGAAACGAGGTTGACCGGAAGAACTTACCAGTCGAATTTTTTAATTTGATCCTCATACAAGCCACTCGAACATTGAATAAATAACAATCCGACAAGGATTATTAAAAAGTTTAATCTTAGTTTTATAGACATGTCTTTTATTATTCTGCAAATTTATGAATTATTTTTCGTTTAAATTGAGCATTCCATGTTGCTAGTGCGAAAAATTTCAGGATGACATGTGAAAATAAAAATAAAAAATTTAAATTGTCAAAACTGACGTGGGTTTGGTGGGTTTTCTCAGCTGTCAACTCACCTAGCGGGCAATAGAAAGGCAGGAAATAGGGTAAAAAAGCAAGTTGGGAAACAGACACGAACATTTTATAACAAATTGATTGTTAAACTAAATAACACGGAATTTCCAAAGAGCTTGCAAATTCTCTTGTGACAGAGGTTTACGTACGGAGAAAGAATTTTCGGGTCCGGTGAATTTTACCGTTTTAAATGGTCCCACAAACCTATCACGCGAAATGAGTGGAATGCTCGCTACACTGTACAAGCTAACATTTACTTATTCTAACTTACTGGTTTTTGAACAAGCACTATAAATTTAGCTATTCTCCGATTCTCCCCGACATCACTGATACCTAGCCATTCACAACGGCCTCACAAGACTAGTCAAACCTAATTTTTCGTGTTCTCCCGCACCCTTGGAACTTGTGGGGCTAACAAAAACAATCAAAATTTGTATCTCCTTGTTGGCAGGTCACAAGACTCGCAACTGCTGTAGTAGTCTAGTCTTCTGTAGTTATTTTGTAAGACCATTCTTTCCCTATTTGCATCTGACTGGGGCAATAGTCTGTGTCTTGAAATGTTTAGTTTTCTAATTTAATTTATTTCATTAATAGAGTAACAATACTCTTCTAAGCCGTGTTTTTTTGAACGCGGATATAGGATTGGCACAAAAAAACGACCATCGCCGCTTAACAATTCAAAAAAAAACTTGGCAGCACACATGCACCTATGGCATGCACCGTTGCACAGTTGTAAGTTAAGTTGTAGTTAAGAAATTTGTATTCATTGAAAATCCTGAAATTGAAAAATATTTACTTCCGCTAATTGAAATTGATGCCAATATACTATACAAATATAAAAAACAATTTCACATTAACAGATTTGCTAAATTCAATTACCCTTATAATAAAGTTTGAAAAATAATAATAATAAAATCACGAATAAAATATTCTGCGAAATGGTGGGATGTCAAACTTTGACATTTCCTGAAAAATTCATCGCAACAATTCATCAGAAACGAAGGAAATGGATTTTGGAAGCACTGTTTATCCCCGCTAAAGGACTTAGCGGCGATAGCTATCCCTGCTAAAGTTAGCGTATATAGGATAAGTTGTTGTTGTATTTTACATGCAAATTTCAAATTATCCCTATATCCGCGTGCAAAAAAACACGGCTATAGTAGACAAATAACAATAGGAATGTATTAAAAAACGCTCAACAGATAATTCACATTTAGAAAAAAAAGAACAACAAACAGTATGATTACAATAGTGCAATTTTACTAACTTTGTCTTAAATTTAGAAGTTTGTTTAATACAACCTCCAGTATTTGGTTAAATTGTGTTCCATGGTCTCTTCTGGGTGTTTGCTGGTTTTGCTATTTTACATTTAACATAACATTTAAGTTAACTTATGTGACAAACGTTTTTTTACCTTGGGGATTTTCGTTTGTCACTTTCCAATTTGAGTTTGCTTTTTTGTTTGAGATTTATATCTTTAACAGGAACGTATCTCGCAGATTCACCTATTCCTACAAGTGCACAAGTCCGGTCAACAAGTTTGCGTTTTTTTCTCAATGTGCATTTCATTTCACATTTTCGAGTTGGTCGCTCTAATACGGAATAAGATTAGCTGTTTATTGATTTATGTGTATTACTTCGATATTGAAACACCATACGCCTCAATAGGCGTTTTTCTTTTTTAGCCCCGAGCGGGGAAGAGAGCGGGGCCCGAGCGATCAGAGCTCGCTCCGAGCTGAACATAACCTGAGCGCTCCGAGCTAATTAAGAAACAGAATTGGGCACTGAACTGTCATTAGATAATTTTTTTTATATTAATTTTCAAAATAGTCAGGATTGCTTCTGAAATTGGTGTTTGTCAAGGATTGTTCCATTTAAATTATAATTTCTAGTAAATAAACTATGGAAAAAGCACAAATAATAAATGAAGTCAGCCGCGCTCAGCTTTTCGCTCTATGTGCTCGGTCATTTTTAATCGAGCTCATCGAGCGAGCCCTGAGCTAGCTCAGAGATAAAAAAGAAATACAAATTTTGTGCTCAGAGCGCTCCGAGCTAAAAAAGTAACACAGTTCTTTTTTTGACAGCTCAGTGCCCCGCTCGGAGCTAAAAAAGAAAAACTCCTAATGTGTGCTGAAGTTCTCGCTCCTGTCAAAGTTAAAGTGTTGATTTGTTTCTACCATTAGCCTCCGACCGCCAATTCAAACAAACAACACTACGTTGGTGAACCGCGTTCAGTTGATCAGCGCTTAGTTCACCGAAGAACGCTGCACCCACCCACCAAAATAGCGCACATAACTATCTATCTCAGTCTATCGCGAACATCTGAGTGTGGGGGAACTGTCAGTGAAGTCAAGAAAAAAATAATATATATTTCTTGTCTACTTAGCTCGTGAAAAATTAAGAAAAAAAGTAAAATTGTTTCTAATTTGTTCAGAAAATTGATCGATAAATACCTTGTTCCCTTCGGAAATAGTTCCACGGCGACCCGTGAAACATGAAAATGTGATTAAACCAAAAATTTCTGTACGAAAAATTCCAATAAGAGAACAACCAGAACAAAAGAAAACTCGACCAGTGACATTTTTTCTTGCCTTTTTTCACCCAAGTTAGCAAAGTGCGTTTTATCTGCGATTTCATGTTTCAAAACAAAAAATAAAACTAATCGAACAACAATAAATCGAAAGTGTGCAGCACATTCGAGGATTTTTTTCTTGTGAACATGGACAGTGGTAGGTAATTTTTGTTGCGTCTTAGAAATGGAAGAAAGTACTCAACAAAATAATAATTGAAGGGCACCCACCACTGGGGATGGTGAAGTATAGTCTTGTTTTCTGTATATATTTTGCGGGTTGGGGACCTTTCTTTTCTGGTTCGCATGTGACTGAGGAATATAAGTTTGTGCCCTTGAGGTGTTACATCGTGTTGCATCGACTCTTTTGGGGTTTTGCTGGTTTTGTTATTTTGCATTTTACATAACATTAGCCCTCTAATGGGACAAACGTTTATTGCAATTTAGAAGCTCCTTTGCGCATTTATCTTCGGGTTGACACTTCAATTAGTTTGTATGATTGTTTCTAATTTATGTCTAAAACAGGAATTTATCTTGCCGATTCTTGGAGTAGGAGAACAAGTTCGGTGAGTCTAGTTATCAAGAGACTGATATCACCAACACTTTTCAGCCAAACGCTTTGCTTGGATTAAAATTTAATACGTAGATAGAGGAGCAACAAAAAAAAACGTTTGCGGTTTGTTATCAAATTGCAATTGATTGTACATTATCAAGTTCGTCGCATCTAATAGGGAATTAGATTATTTGTTCATTGAATTTTTTGTGGAATAGTTCGAAATTAATCCATTAATCTTGATTGCTTTCGCCTAAGCTAATACTTTTGACCTGAACGCAAATCTTGTCCTATGTACGAGGTTTTCATTTGAACATCTGGCATTTCGTTCCACTATTTGTAGGTACATCGAACAGATGTTTTACCCTTTAAATACTAGTATTCGTTTGTGGCAATCAGATTTGTAAAAAGTAGCTAACTTAGTTTATTCTTGTAGGGGCTTTGCAGGTTTCACCGTCATAATAATATAGCACAGATTTCACGTTGAAATTAATCTGGAAAAGAGGATAACTGTGCATTGCAAGCGAATGCAAACACTATCATCAGAGGTAGAGAGAAATGCCGAAAACAAATTTGCATTTAAATATTGCCTCTATGTCTTTAACAAGGCCTTTGACAAGGCTCGCTATCGAATAGTTTGCGTTATTATGCGAAGAGTAGTTGGAAGGTAGTGCTAATACTACAGTTAAAAACAACAAAGCTCAAGATATTTATATGAATGGGAGAGTTATTCTCAAGTACGGAAAGCCTAAATATCTGGGATCTATGATCAATAGCGAAGCAAGCTGTGATGAAGACATTAAACATAGCCTAAGCGTAGGGGTGGTAAAATTCAGCTATCTTCTGTGACCAAAAAATGACCCCTAAGCTGAAAGGAAGGCTCTACACAGCAGTTTTACACCCTGCGCTCACATACGGTTCATAATCTTGGACAGCTTACAAAAAGTATGAGCGCAATTTAACGGCAGCTGAGATGAAGATGCTAAGCATCACAGCAGGAGTAACAAAGTTTGATCGAATAAGAAATTCCAAGATCCGAAGAATCCTTCACGTCAAAGAACCTGTCTCCAGAAAAATGGAGCGCTATCTTCTCAATTGGTACTGTCATTTTCAAAGAAGAGATCCTACGAATCCAGTCGAAAATGCAATATCAATTAACGTTTTAACACAATCACGAAGTAGAGGCAGGTCTAAAAACTTCTGGATCACACAAATTCAGCAGCACCAGCATTTGATTGACCACAGGGACGAAGTGATTTAAGATTGGGAAGCCTGCCGTTATTTTCTGAGGTCGAACCGGCGAAGCTTACAGGCGGAGCAGTTGGGATGCATTAAAGTGGGAGGGTTATGATTTATTTAATCCTGATCATCGCATCACCGATATTAAGCAATGAGAAGAAGAATAACGAGGCTTTGAGCTCTATCGCCTTATCTTAAGAGATCTTCAAATAAGAAAGTAAGGTTTCGGTAGGGCGTATTCACGAAGTCCTCAGGAATTGGACTTTCAGCTCCGTACGTCACTGGTTGATGTTGCTTATAATGTCCGAATTGTTTTGCAACTTACAAATTCACAGTGGAACAAATTTCCACATTGAGGCTTACTTACTTTTTGTCGATTTTGACATTAGCTAAACCCATTAGTGTAACGGAGCGCCATCGCGCCATATTGCAGAATGATTACAGGACTTACTGTAGAGTCATACAATAAATACAATCTGTTCGCCATCTGCTAAGCAACTATCCAGCCCATATGTTGGAACATCTTTGATTCAAAGTCCGAACAACTTAAATTGAACTGTGTAAAAATCGTTTCAAAAGTTTCGGGTCTCCAGGTAGCTGCTGGTAGCAAGCCTTCACAACCGTCACTAAGTCAACTGGTTTGAAGATCATAACCCTCTTTCTGGAAGCAGTTTTGTTTTGGAGTTCATTGTAGTTTTTTGACCTTAGGTCTCGCTGGACTTTGATCTCCATTCTCATATTTGTGCTTTTATGCCCTGTAAAACGATGCGAGGAATGTTTATATCTGAGAGCGGGAGACATACGTGTGGCGGGGCTGGCCATATTACACAACGTGTTCCTCTGTCTGCTCTATTCTAAATAACCGCGGCGCGAAACCAACACGTGCCCTTAACAGCGGAAGTCAATTGAAAAGCATACGTGCTCATTATGTGCAAAGGAGCTGTCAGAATTATTATATTATTTCTAAAATTTCATCAACTGACACAATCCTTATTTGATAAACCCATAAAGCAATCCTAGTCTCCGCAATAATGCACCAACACAAATTTTGTAATGAGGTGCGACATGCGCGTAAACTTATTAAGAAATTCATTTAAATGTGCAAATTATCTACTTTTGGCTAACAAAGAAAATACCATAATTAATGGTTCATTCACCGTCCGAGTCCCGTGGATGTCGCCACACAAATGACATGATCATCATTACACGCATTCCTATGGTATCTCCATTTGCAGTTGCAAATTTAATTCATAAATAGTTCTCAATGATGGGGGTTGTTCCAGTTTGTCTGCCTTAATCGCGTTCGTTTCTTTTGGTGTAAACAGGAAACAAACACTAATAAATCGCTGACCTTTAACGAAGTTCTTTCTGTTCAAGTGTCGTTAAGCATTCATTCGCCCCGCGGCGTATTGACAAAAAATAAATTTAGAAAATTTTCAGTAGCAGCAATAACTAATAAGTCGGCTGTACTTGGAAATAATGAAAACGTGACTTACGATCAATAAAGTTTATTTTTTGGTCAGTTCCAGATGTGTAGATGTTGGTTTGTCGTTTCAAATTCAACCAAACACAGAACATCGTGATAAGGCTTCCTTAAACACACCCTCAGTACAAAAATAAAATAATGTGACTCATCAAAAGCCTAGCTGCAAACGTAGCACGTATTTAAGTGCATATTTAACAAAAACATCGTTTGTATGTCAATGCATTTGGATTACGCGGAAGCAGTGAGAGATAAGGGTATACTTTCTGGGTCGACTATATTTGTCTTCCTCTGACACGGAAGGTTTCTCCGTGGGATAATTCTTCTTTGAACATGATAATCAGGGTTATCGTTAATAATTTGTGAGGGAATTATTCCCCTTGTCGGCGATGTTTATTAAATTGCTTAATGGGACCAGTTCCTCGGGAAAGATACGCATGAATAGTTTGAGATTGTGATTCTTGGCAAACTCATGGTAGCTTTCGATAAAAGGACTTCTTGAATATGGGTTCCTTTGAGATCTTAATTCACCAAATCTTAAGTCTTTGGCGATGGAACTTGAACTAAGACTGCACTGACATTGAATCGCGGATCAACTGTTAGAGACTTATCAAGATTATCAATAGTGACGGGGGTTTCCTCTACTGTATTGTCCCTTTGAGTTGGATCTTAGTCGACTGATACGTACTTTGCTCACCAGGTCGATATTGTACAGCTCGTAGCCATTAAATATCCTCCTACCCTTTGACGCAAACGGTAGCAAAAATCACTCGAAGCATTTTGCGTTCGAAACAAGCAAGAAAATCTTCATCCGCCTTTGCTAAAATCAATGCTTCTGCGCCATAGACCAGGACTGGGATGATGAAGGTCTTGTATTGAGTATCCTTAGTGTTTCTTGCCAAGGCCTTACTAATCAGCTGTGGGCGCAGTGGCGCAGATGTTAGTGCTAGAGTAGGTTTAAATCCCGCCGGGCCAAGTAACATCTAAAGTTTTGACCACTGAAAATTGTCGGTCCCTTCCACTTCGTACAAGAAAGTGGTTGGAGAAGTTAGGTCTTAGGCCTTAGGCATGCCTAAGTTAATGCCTAATATTTATTTATTTTTTGCACTTGGTCTTCTGAGTAAGGAGTTGAACCCAATTGTTTTGTCAAACCGAAGTAGGGTTTCCTAGGGTAATTCTTCGTCGGATCTCCGCTAATATGTCATTTGTGGAGTTGATGTTTACTCCGAGGTAGGTGAACTCCCTCACTACCTCAAAGTTGTTGCTATCAGCAGTGACGTTTTGTCCTAGTCGCTGGACAGATGTTTGTTTGTTTGTTGAAAGCAAGTATTTAGTTTTGTCCTCGTTTAATCCTTGTCGATTTTCGGTGGAGGTTTGGAATATTTCGGAAGAGCTGCACATTTCAGAACGTGTTTCAGAACGGCTTGAGACGTTCACACATTACGTTGAAACGGATCTATGCGAAATTAAGCAGGAAAATGCATCGATAGTTTTTGCAAGACATATGATCGCCTTTCTTGTGGATGCATGTGGAGCTGATAGACAAGTCATCGGAATGCTTTCTTCCACCCATACTTTGTTGATGATTTTGTGCATGTGCATCAACTTCGTATTTGAAAAGCTTCGCAGGAAAACCATCGGAGCCGGCAGCCTTGTTGTTCTTAAGCTTTTTTACAGCAAAGCTAACCGCTTCAATACTGGTTGCTGGAAATGCTGCTTAAACACATCTACTATTCCCTGGGTTTCGGTGACTAGGTTTCCTTCCCTCTTTCGAAGAGCCTGCGTTCCGGTCTTTAAGCCAGCAGCCAGTTGGTTGGCCTTTTTATAAAACCTAACTATGTTGTTTTGATTGCTAGACCAACATTAACATCGTACTCCGGACAGGCTCCGTAGGCTCTGTCCAGGAGATCATTCAACTCATCATTGATAGGGTCTTCTACTTCGTCATTAGGGGCGTGTGCACACATTAGACTGATGCACTAGTGTACAGAATACGTATGTTCCAGGTGCATACTCTTAGTTCATAGTCCGTCGACGTTCCGGGTCGTGATCTTAAATCTTTTTTTTTACTTGGTAGGGAAGTTACCTACCCCGACGGTACAACCCCCAAATTAGAGGGCCAGTTCTAAAATACTTTCTGATAGAAGTGTCAGTACTCCGCTTCGGGAATATGAGCGCTGCAGTTGACCCATTAACGGCTCATCCTATACCATCTCTTTTTCAACACCCTGACATAGTCTTGAAACACCTTAGTGACCTCAGCTACATATTTGTCATCCCGACTGTCGACGACGCCGTTGATTAATTCAAGTGAATTCATCCGCAAAACGTCCTCTTTCTGAGAGGCTCATAAACTTCTGAGACTCATCAGTCAGTCTTTCCCACTGAACATTTCATTGTTGCTTTTTTTCTTCCTGCTCAACTGCTCGACACTTCCGCTTATAAGTTTAGCAAGCCATTTCTATATAATGGTTACGACTTGGAGGTAAAATAAGCACAGTTGACGTATTCTTTCAGTCACGACTATTATGCATCGCCAGTTGATGCCTATCAATGCTTAACCTGAATCTAAACACCCAATCACCACATTTCTATTAAGCCTAGATAATTCGTATAATTTCGTATTATTTCTTTTCAGATCCACTTCACTACTATTTGTTTCTATAAAATGCAACTCATCTGGTAAACAACAGCTAGGAGGCAACCGACACATGAGCCCTCGAAAATCACTCCAAACCAAATTTAGTTGTTCACTGTTAAAAAAAGAAAATCGAAATATTTTCTTTTTAACATATTTGAGTGAATAAAATTCCTTAAACCCAGTGCTTAAAATTGAAGCAAAATGTCATCGCAACTCTTTTTTGTTAACGTATGCTGTTGCCTAGCTATGTTGGCTAGGGGAAATATTTTAGTCTATCGAGCCTTGACCAATCAGGTAGATTGAACAGAAATTATCAGGCAACTTTTTTTTTCCTTATAATCGTCTTCTAATTTAGTTTTTAATGGAATTTTATGACATCCCTGCGCAATTTGGTGCACCAATCCCATCGACTGGACTGCGAGTATATCCTATAACTCCTAATGATACTCTTGGCTGTTCGGCGTTGTATCCTCCACCGTCCGGCCCAGATGCGGATGGAAAAAAATTTGTTGTTGTTATTCAAAGGTTGTTTATTTTCGTTTACAAAATGACGAATAATTATTTTCTTTTTTTAGAGGTGGGCTTGAATGCTCGTTTGAAAAGAAGGTTCGGAACGCTCAAGCGGCAAATTACAGCGCGGCGATTGTATACAACGTTGAAAACAACGATGATTTGGGTAAGTTAACATTCTACTTCTATCTTTCGTATGTAAAATGGTTCTACAATCAGGAATCGGCCTACTCCCCTATTGCGAATATCAATTGACAATTGATATGTTCACTACGTCCGTACATAGACAGGCTAAGAATAACCACACCACCAAAAAGCAGCGCTTGTAGTAAGAGGCGACTAAGGGAAGAAAACAAATTTAGGCAATTTTACCATTCATGTGATCCGAGCGAAACATTTAACATTTTGAAATCGGCGAACCTCAAAGTTGCTGCTTTCAACAGTGAAGTTTTGTCCTAGTCGGTGGACAGATATTTGTTTGTTTTTTTGAAAGCAAGTATGTACTTCCATTTGTCCCCGTTGACTTCAATGCCAACCAATTTTGCTTGTTCTTTAATCACGGTGAAAGCCTGTAACACAGCACGCTGAGATCTGCCTATGGTGTCGATATCGTCCGCGTATCCCAGTAGTTGGACGAATCTGTTGCAGATGTTTTCATATTGCAGATTGAACTGCGTGTTTACCAGCGTCACGCGACACAACTGGATCCGTTTTGCATTGATGCCGAATTCGGCCATCGCCACAAAGAGCTCCTGGCGATGAATGCTATAATATGCGGCCTTAAAGTCGATGAAAAGATGGTGGGTCTCACTTAAAATTCATTGGTCTTTTCCAGGATTTGCCTTAATGTGAAGATTTGGTCTATTGTTGATCTGCACGGCCGGAAGCTACAATGGTTCATGCCGATTAGTTTGTCGCAGAACGACTTGAGACGTTCACACAGTGCGTTGGATATGATCTTATAGGATCTTATATGCGATATTTAGCAGGGATATGCCTCGATAGTTCTTGCAAGAAATAGGATCGCCTTTCTTGTAGATGGGACTTATGGATCTGGCAGTTCAGTCATCGGGTATGTTTTCCTTCACCCATATTTGGTTGATGATTTAGTGCATGCGCCCTACCAAAACATCACCTCCGTATTTGAAAAGGTCACCTGGTAAAACCATCAGAGCCGGCAGCCTTGTTGTTCTTTAGAATTTTTACAGCTATGCTAACCTCTCAATACTGGGTGGTGAAACCGGTTCATGGTTGGCTGGACGTGGGTTTTCTTCTTGCCCTATCACTCTCTCTACAAAATGCCCATTTAACAGCAGCCCAAAATACTGCTTAAGCACATATACTATTCCCTGTACTATTCCCAGTTGCTTGGCCTGTTTATAAAACCTCCAGGTGTTGTTTCAATCGCAAGTCTCCGTGACCTCCTTGAGCTGGGGGACTGCGTATGTACTTTTCTTTCTACGTAGGACCTTCTTCTCCTCCCTTCTGCTGAGGAAGCTTAACACAAGGTATAAAGTCAAGAGGATAAACTTAGATTTTAATTTTGTCCAGCTAGATTTGCAATTCACCACACTGTACGCCGGTTGTACGTCCTCCTTCTTATGTAAGATTGCTGGGGCTCATCAGCTCGTCATTTTCGAGTTGTTGTGCTTTATTCTTCTTGCTCAAAACTTGCTCCTATAACTTAAGCAAATCAAATCTGGACGACAAGACTTGTATCCGAAGCTACAACGAGGAGGAATAATCATAATTGATGTGCAGTTATGTTTACAACAATAAACAATTGCCAGATTAATGCTGATCAGTGCCTTATAGGACAACACAGAACCGCCACACAAAACTCCTCAATATCCCTTAAACCACAGTAAAAGTTTTAACAATCAGTCTTATTATGGTATCCTGTCGTAAACGAGTTCGCTACGATCATCAAGCTACCGTTTCGTTTGACATTTCGTACATTTCTCCCAAAAAATAAATGACGCGTTAAAAATATTTGCAACGCGCTACGAATACATGCGATGCATGGCGGTTTGTTAGCTGATTTTTCGATTGCCTACGACAGACAGATGCTAGTGGAAGATTGTTCGCGAATGCAAAAAAAAGCAAAATCAAAAATTAATTTTTAGCAAGGAAAAGAAGCTGCAATGCTCGTTGAATCCATTTTTGATTTGTCAAATATGTTTATGCGTTAGTACGCATTTATATCTGCTCTACGAAACGGATACCATGATGAAGATGAGTGTTATGTTCTTACCTTTTTTACGACCGTTAGATCTCCCGAACGTATACCAGCCTTTTCCTTGCAATTAGGATATTGTTGCCCGGCCGAAGTGTTAGACGGATTGGACGACGACACTTAAGACCGCATGATGGTTTAACACCAATGGACTACTCGCACAACATTTACATAGCAATCAAGTGATTGATCAGGGCAAAGTCACACTCTAATCCCAAATCCTTTCAAATTGTTAATATAGATGAAGAATAGGGGCATTTTTCTTTTATCATTTCAGAGCCAATGTCTGCCCAAAACGGAACTGGTATTTATATACCAGCTGTATTCGTTGCTTATTCAACTGGTATCAATTTACTCAGCCAATTTACAGACGGTACATCAATATTGGTTATTAATGACGAACTGCCTTTCAATATCAATACACAATTGATTTTGCCATTTTCAATTTTGATCGGATTCTGCTTCCTTATTATGGTATGTGTGAAATGCTCGCCAACATTATATAAAAGTAATTGCGTCTTCATTTGTCAGATATTTTACATGATTTACAAATGCGTTCGTGAGGAGAGACTATTGCGACAACATCGTTTGCCAAAGAATATGCTAAAGAAACTAAAAATCACAAAATTTACAAAAGGCCAACAGTACGACATGTGTGTCATTTGCTTGGATGAATTTGTGGAAGGTGATAAACTGAGAGTGCTACCCTGTACCCATGGTAAGAGTTGAATTTAGGAAGACATTTTAAGAACAATCGATTGGTAATATTCTCATTTTGCAGCATATCATAGTAACTGTATCGATCCATGGTTAACAAAGAACAAACGCATTTGCCCCATATGCAAGCGGAAGGTTTTTGCGAAGGGCGAGACGAGATCAAATCGGAGACGACAGTCTTCATTGGATAGTATGACAGATACAGATGATGACACAACTCCTCTATTACGCACAGCTGAGAGTGCAACGCCGAATAATCATGGCACATTTTCAAATAGTCAACCTGATGAGAGTTTGGCAGCTGCTGCCGGTGATCAGACATCAGATGAAGAAAATGGTAAAAACAAAATTTGTTTTTGCATTGTATCTAATTTTTCTTTTCAGTTCTATTGACTAATGATTCACCGAGTCGCAGCTCACAACGAGTCAATCCGTTCGATCGGCAACCGAATTTACCGCCTAACTTGGCCAGTTTATTGGATAGTAGACGTTCCGTTTGGGATTATCCATTATTAAGGTTTGTATGCGTAAATGCTTATCATATAATGAGAGTTCTTCTCTGATCATTGACCCAGGGCCATGTTAAAGGTGAACTATATCAGTTTATGGATGTTGTATGCTTCGGGGGTATTGTTTCGTGAAAAAATCCCCATTCGTGCATGCTTCGAACCTGTAGGGTAAAACCGGTTGAATTTAACATTATTGGCAACCTCAATTACTTTGATTGCTAGCATGGTGGCAACATGATCAGGTCACACATCCACCCATGCTGGGCATCTCATTTAACACCTACTATCGAAAATGCAAGGACGTACACTATAAGGAAACGACGACTGTGTTAACCTTCAACTTATCGCAACAATTAATGATTATTAAAATCGGTCCTCCCTTTATAAGTAAGACGACTCGGGTGCTCTCCTGAATTTAAATTTCCTATATTGCTCGAAGCTGCCATTGAAGTCATCTGTACACAGCGAGACTAAAGAAAGATTAATAATGATTAGTATGATTTATTTAGTCATTCATTATGCGGAACCTGTCCCAATGGCGGATAAGGCTGGCAATATGGTGGATTATTTCTGGTGAAGAGGTGTCTGTCTGTGCGAGAACACTGCGTCCATCCCGGAGTCGGATAAAGACTTTAATCCTTTTCTGGTGTCAATCAGTTGGGTAGATGACTGTTTGGCAAACGGGATTGAATGTTGCATTGAGCTGGGCATATTCGTTCCACTTACCCTTTATTATCTCGTCCCAGAAGCGTTATATGTTCCTTCTGATGTCATTATTATTGAATGTCCAGTAAGTAAAGAGAGGTTCTCCGCCCGCACCTTTGTCTATCTTATCAGCGTCTTCGTTTCCTTTTATACCTGCCCTGAACGGCCAGGTACCCTTGAATTAACAAGGCCCGAAAAAGGCAAACATTTGAACCTTTCCTTCACAGATGGGTTGAAAGCTGAATTCAGAACAGCATTTGCGGTTGTCAATGAAAACATAGGGTGTTCCCATTTTTAAAGGACTTGTAAACACATTTAAGTTCGGTATTCTCTGCTGAAGCTTTAGCCGCAAATTACATCCAACAAAAAGGCAATTGTATATACAGATGTCTCTCAGCTATGAAGCAATTCAAAACATTGATAACAATACTTACTTAACGGGCTCCCGACCCGTGGGGAGTCTCTGCCTGAGACACTGCAGCCTTCCATCCTCCGCGATCCCGGACACGCTGCTTCCAGTTTTCCAGATCAAGCACTCTGGCATTTGCTATGGCTTGGTCTTTAAAACGGAGGTTCGTTTTTTCTTGTCGTCTCAAACCTGCGGGCTGGGAGTCGAAGATCCTCTTCGCTGGAGCATTATTAGCATTTTGGACTACATCCACATCTTGGTACAGCTCATAGAGTTCGCGGTTATATCTTCTCCTCCATTCGCCTTCTCTTCTTTCGAAAGAACCCAAAATTATCTTGCCTTTCCTTTATCGTCCAGCACTCGGCGGCGTAAGTAAGAATTTCAGTATCAGCGGTTTTTAGAGCTTACACTTTGGTTTCCGAGTTAGGAGTTTTGAACCCATTTTTTTCGCCAAACCGAAGTAGCAACGGTTTTCTGAGGTAATTCTCCGTCGGATCTCCACTATGGTGTCATTTGTGGAGTTGATGTTTACTCCGAGGTAGTTGAACTCCCTATTACCTCAAACTTGCTGCTATCAACAGTGACGTTTTGTCCTAGTCGGTGGACAGCCTCTAACACGGCACGCTGAGATCTGCCGATGATGTCGATATCGTCCGCGTATGCCAGTAGTTGAACGGATCTGTTTAAGATAGTGCCTTCCATATTGACACCTGCCCTATGGAGCATCTGCTCCAGAACAAGATTGAAAAACTCAAATGACAGTGCATCTCCTTGCCGGAATCCGGTACAGGTTTGCAATAGTTCGGAAGAACTGTTTCCATACTGCACATTGCACCGCGTGTTTTCCAGCGTTCCGCGACGAATATTTCTCGGAGAGTAGTTGATATACGGCTGCCAAAAACTGACGCAAAAATCTCATACCATCGTGTGCGTTACTTTTTGTCGAAGAAAATCCGAATGCTCGTAGCAAAGCGAAATTCTCCGTTCGTACAAAATTGGAGAACTTTTATTTCGGAACGGATGCCATGATAGGGCCGATTATTTTTTTCGGTCTACTGGAAATCCTAAAAATTGAGTTAAATTTTTAAATAATGACCAACTTAGGCGAGCTTTCTTTTAATTTCCATTCACTATTTCTCCTCCTCACTTCGTTAATATTTCGCTTGTCCTTTTAACCTTGTATAATTAAAATTGTTCACTTCCATTATAGATTGTTCCGCCGACGATCGTCGAATTCGATAAGTATAGCAGCGCCACCCATGGTCACGCGAAGAGGTATTATACCACGCTCACGCTCTGAGCCACGTGCCCCATTTAATGTCCCTGAGCCTGGGGCCGCTGCTGGTCTCAATGGCAATGACTCACAACCAACCTCAAATAACATTCTTAATCCAAATCTAAGTGGATCCTTCAAAGACGACGACGAGCTGGAAACACATCAGACAATCTACGAACCAATCGCAACAGAAACACCGTCCGTTGCATCTACATCCGATCTACTTGGTATCATTGTTATGGGAAATAATCAAACACAACAAAACGCAGATAATCAGCAGGACGACCAGAATCAGCAACAAGATTCTGTATTCATTCAAACACCGGCACAAGGTGGTATCGGTGTGGTTGCTCTACCTAATGCAAATCTCCGCAATCCACCTCATCATCCAAATTCGTCTCAACTTCCACCGAATCGCCAGTACTTTATTTGAAAGTTAAATATTGTTGGGTAAATTTTCCCAAAAAAAAAATAATGTGTGAGTAGTTGAACAAACAAACGGAAGAAAGAGACTTGCAAATAACTCTCTCCCTCCCTTTGTCGTCCCTTCCAACCTAATTTTATCAAGTTAACGTAAAATGAGAAAAAAATGAGATAAATTGTGATTTAAGTTAGTAACAACTGTTATTGATTATTATTATTATAACTATTATTATTATGTTATTAACCTCTGGAACCGAACTCCTACATATACATATAGCCAACCATCTTTTTCTATTATTATTATTACTAATAGTGAGGTTTTACTTTTTAATGAATAAAACTTTAATTTGTATCGAAAAACATGGTTTCCATTTTGTTTAATGTTTATTGCTCTTGTTTTGTAGAAAGTCAAATCAGTTGCGAAGCTTATAGATTTTTTTTATTTTATTTTTACTAAATATAAATTTATACGTAAAAATGAAGACAAAAAAACAAAATAATGTAGTGTAATATATTTTGCAATTAACTAGATGTTATACAGCATGATTAAATTTAACAAACAAATGGGGTGTAAAAATTAAAATGTGTGACTATCTCGCACAGCGCTATGTGTTCGTTTCACAAAGAAAAGTATAAACAAAAGAGAATGCTGTTATTGCATTGCATAGTCACTTAGAAATATAATTTAATTTTCTTTTTAATTAATAAGAAATGTAACGGAATAAAATAAATATTTAAATATACAAAAGTAAAGAAACTACGAGTACATTGGAGAATTTAATTTCAGTGGATTTAAATAATAATCCTTTCCACGATGGCGTTCCATTTTTTTAAATGTGTTCAATATTTATATGGTTAGGTTAGGTTAGATTGGCTGTCGGCACAAGGCCGACAAACTTAGACCAGGGTTAGGTCCATTGTGATGCCACACGGATCGAGGGGTTTCCCCACTACTAGTTAAACCATTTAGAGCTTCTTATGAAGCGCGATTGACTTCTAACGTCAGCGTTAGCCAAGTCGTTAAGATTATTAAGCAAGAAATCTCCCAGATAAAGATTTCTATTATGGGAGAGAGCTGGACATGTGCAGAGAAGGTGAAGTATAGTCTCCTCCTCCTCCTCGTCCAAGCAACTTCTACAGAAATCGTTTGAATAAACGCCAAGCCTCGATGCGTGCTTGCCTATCAGACAGTGCCCTGTAATTGCACCTATAGTGGAGCTAATATGCAGTCGGTTTAGTGAGATCAGACTCTTAGAGCGTCGCAGATCCAGCTTTAGCCAGATGTGCTTAGTCGCTAGACATGTATTACTACTTGTCCACCTAAGGTTTGTTCTCTCGATTGCAGATAGCTTGAATAAAAGTTTGCAGGTAGCGATTGGGATACCCAGAGAACCCTTTTCAGGTAAAAGGGGGAGTTTGGTTCCCTTTTTGGCGAGTTCATCAGCCCTGCAGTTTCTAGGAATATCTCTATGCCCCGGCACCCAACAGAGGTGAATGTTAAACTGCTCCGCCATCTCCATAAGAGATGAAAGGCAGTCGAGGGCTGCAATGGAATTTAAATGGTATTTTATATTATTTATATGGTATTTGCCCTATCGTTCTGAAGAGGTGTTCTTCTACTCTGGTAAAACCAATGCGTAAGCTTTTCCATCTGTCCTATTCTTCAGGACTCTTCCCGGGAAGATGGAAAACAGCATTTGTTCAGCCTGTACCAAAAAAAGGCGAATCTTCTTCTGCTTCTCCTAATGACCAATTGCACTTACGTCCCTTCTTTCTAAGGTCATGGAAACGCTGATAAACCGTCAGCTAATGAAATATCTTGAATCGCGAAAACTTCTTAATAACCGGCTGTCTGGTGATTTGATGATATATCTAACCGAAAAGTGGAACCAATCTCTTCACCAAGGTGGTGAAAGTAAGATTGTTGCGCTTGATATTTCAAAGGCATTTGACAGAGTTTGGCAAGCTCTCTTGTCGAAAATGCGTGCATTTGGAATCGATGATACTCTTCTTCAATGGATTAGAAATGACCTTTCGGACCGTTCAATTCAAGTTGTTTTGGACGGTTTCAAGTCTGCAACTCACCAAATAAATGCTGGCGTTCCCCAAGGCTCTGTTCTGTCCCTGACTCTTTCTCATTTTTATAAATGATCTCCTGTCTGTTACTTCTAGTCCAATTCATTTCTTTGCTGATGACAGTACCCTCAGCTTCTCATTTTCGTTTCTTGGGTCACGCCCCTGATCTTAGGGTGTGGAACTGGAACGGCAACGTATGTTAAGCTCATTAAATTTCGATCTTAACAGCATAATTCAGTGAGGTACAAGGTACAACCAATAGAGTGGAATTTAATGCTTCCAAAACACAATGCTGTCTCTTGTCTTTAAAGCAAAACCCACACACACTGCCATTATAAATGAATGGCACTTGCATCGCTGAAATCGAACGACTTTCCATTCTCGGTATGTGTGTTAATGACAACCTTCGTTGGAATGACCACATATTCGATGTCGCCAAGAACGCAGCGAAATTTCTAGGCTTCCTTAAGCGATGCAAGAAATATTTCACCCCTTCTAATCTGGCTACAAATTATAAGGCGTGTATTCGCCCGAAACTCGAGTATAACGCTCATATCTGGTTCGGTGCACCAATAGCTTATTTGGACCTACTCGACAGGATCCAAAAACGCGCGATAAAACTCATCGACGACCGAGACATCGCGAGATCGATTGACTCTATTAGTCATCGTCGTAATCAGCCTTATTGCGAAGATCAATCGACAATTGATAATTGACTATTTTCAATGTGTGCTATTGTGAACGAACGATTCATTTGGTATTTTTGTCAATCGCATTTTTTTAATTGACTGCGATTGACAAAATCCTTTAGAATCGTTCGTTCACAATAGCACACATTGAAAATAGTCAATTATCAACTGTCGATTGATCTTCGCAATAAGGCTCAATGTCTCCTGCCTTTCGTTGTTTTATCGTTATTTCCACCATAAGTGTTCAAACGAAATAGCCAGTTACATTCCTCCCCTTGAACCTCCCCTTGAAAGATTCATTCATTATAGGGGTATATGTAATGTCGCATATAATACGCGATGGCTTGATCTTTAAAATTAAAGTTTGATCTCTAGCCGTCTCGAACTGGGCTTGAGAGGCGAAGATTCAGTTGGCTGAGGCCAAGGTGCAGTATGAAAATAGTTCTTCCGAAATATCCCAAGCCTGCACCAGATTCCGGCAAGTAGATGCGCTTCATGTGACTTCTTCAATGCTTAGGGCAGGTGTCAACACGGAAGGCAATATATTCAACAGGTCCGTGCAACTACTGGGACACGCGGATGATATCGACATCATCGTAATGATCTCAGCGTGCTGTGTTAGAGCCTTTCATGACGATTGAAGAACAGGCAAAATTGGTTGGCCTTGCAGTCAACAAGGACAAAACGAAGTACTTCCTTTCAACAAACAAACAAACATCTGTCTACCGACTAGGACAAAACGTCACTGTTGATAGCAGAAACTCTGAGGTTTTTTTTTTTTTTTTTTTTTTTTTTTTGTCGGGATGTGTGAAACTTTCTGCACTGGAGCACTCAGACTCAATACTGGTCCATTGTACTGCCAGGCAGACACACCACATTTTACTGTGGGAATTTACTCGTTTTTCTAAGAAAAACGAGAAGGCGCTTCAATGATAAGGAGCTTAGGTTTACAGCACTCACCATATCCGCACCAAATACCTGCCACCTGATACGAGCAAAAGCAGGACAATCACAGACGAAATGTTCCGCAGTGTCGTCGCTTTCTCCACAGGCTTCGCAGTTGGTGGTGTCGCTTAGGCCTAGCAGCTTAAGGTGTTTGGCAAAAGCGTAGTGTCCCGTAAGAACGCCAGTAGTCTGTCTGCAGTCTTTTCTGTTGAGAGACAACAAGAATGCCGCGGATTTCCCACGTCGGGGAGCATTTGCTTAGTCTGTCTGCACCCTGGAGAGTCATGCCAACGGCGATTGTGTTCATAGGAAACCCAACCGTCAATGGAAGCCCTGACCGAGGACGCAGGCAGACAGATCGCTGGTTCAGGTCCTGAGAGGTCCCCCTCTGAGCCTTGTCTAGCAAGTTCATCGGAGATCTCATTTCCCGTGATCCCGTTATGACCCGGGACCCAGACAAGTTTAAGTGAATTCAGCCTTCCGACCGAATTCAGAGATATCTTGCATTCACGTACTATTTTGGAGGTAGTTAAGGGTTTGAGTAAGGCCTTAAGCGCAGCCTGACTGTCGCTACAGACGCAGATACTTCGCCCCCTCCACCTGTTCCTCGTAACATAGTCCATGGCCATTAGGATAGCATAAGTCTCTGTTTGGAAGACTGACGCATGTTTGCCTAACGGAAAGAAAAGTCTAACGCTATCGCTCTCCACGAAGACACCAGCACCAGATCCTTGATCGGTTTTGGAGCCATCCGTAAAGATTCGACTGCATTCCCTTCCAGGTTCAGAGTCCGGCCAGAGCCAGTCCTGGACGCGAGGAAAGTCGACCTCGTATTTGCGCTTTAGCCGAAGTTCCGGTGTCATCGCATCAGACGGCATATCCATAAGACAGGAGTCGAAGGACAACCGTTGCGCAAGTTCATCAAAACTCCAGTGCGAGTTATACCAAAAGCCACCTCTTGTAAGACGTGACATAGCCTTGATTGTACAGCCCATGATGTAAACATCAAGGGGCGGAAGGTTCAATAGTGCATCTAGGCCGGAGCCAGGCGTGCTGGGGAAGGCCCCCGTGCAGCCGAGACATACCTGCCTTTGGAGTTTGGCAAAAGCAGCAGTGACGTATTTACGTGAAAGCTTATTCCACCAAACAACCGATGCGTATGCTATAAATGGTCTTATCATAGCCGTATAAATCCATAGGACTCTTTTCGGTGATAAGCCCCATGTCTTGCCGAAAATGCCTTTGCACTGCCAGAAAACAGACAGCGCCTTGGCAGTCTTCAGCTCAACATGTTTGGAACAAAGAAGTTTGCTATCCAGGATGACTCCCAGATACTTTGCTTCATTGGAGAGTTGGATTGTGACGCCTTTTAGCACTGGCTGAGTCAACCCGACCAGCTTCCTCATTCTCGTAAAGATAACAACCTCAGTTTTAAGGGGATTGACCGAGAGCCCATTCCTAGTGCACCATTCGTCGATCACGTCAAGGGCCGCCTACGCCTTGGCGCATACAGTCGCTAGGCATGATCCAACAGAAAGCACGGCAACATCATCCGCGTACGCCTGAGCGTAAATATTAGAACTGTTGAGTGCGTTCAACAGAGAGTCGACCAGCATACACCACAGCAGTGGAGACATGACGCCGCCTTGCGGGCAAACTCTGTTTACCCCCGCCATAACATAGCGGCCACAATCCGCATCCGCAACCAACGTTCTATTCATTAGCATTGCTTTAATCCACAACACCAATGGTTCGTCTACTCCGTGTTGTCTGGCGGAGCTGCACATGCTATCAAAAGTCGCATTGTCAAAAGCACCCTCAATATCGATGAAAATGCCCATCGCGTATTCTTTTCTGTCAAGCGCGCCTTCAATTCTACCAACTAGATTTTGGAGCGCAGTCTCGCAGGATTTTCCGCGTTGATAGGCATGTTGCATCGGAGATAGTGGGTGCAATCGCAAAGCACCTTTGCGCACGTGAAGCTCGACCAGCCTTTCCAAGCTTTTCAGCAAGAAAGAAGTCAGACTGATTGGTCTGAAGCTCTTGGCGAGCGAGTAGTCACTTCTGCCAATTTTTGGTATGAATGCCACTCTAACTGTACGCCAGGGTGTTGGAACGTATGCCAGTGCTACGACAGCGGTGAAGATTTTCTTCATAGTCGGTAGCAGCTGGTTTGTACATTGTTTCAGCATGGCTGGGTATATTCCGTCCGTACCAGGCGACTTGAAGCCGTCAAAAGACGCAAATGCGTATTTAATGGCCTCGTCCGTCACCACGGCCTTCGCAATATACCAGCTACGCCGAGTTGTTTGTCTTGGCTCACTCATAGTCTCGGTAATCGGGGCTGGTTGTGAACCAATTCTAATCTGGTTACCCGGAAAGTGAGACTCCAGCAGATAACTAAGAGTTTCCGCTTTCGTCTCAGTGAAGGTGCCATCAAGTTTTCTAAGTGAGTCCAGTTTGGCTGGTTTGCCCTTTTTCAGAACTTTAACCAACCTACTAGTTTCACCCAGCGTTTCAATCTTTTCGCAGAAATTCTTATAAGAAGCACTTTTCGATACCCGAATTAGCCTCTTATATTCCTTCTTCTTCGATCGGTAGAGATTCCAGTCTGTCTCCAAATCAGTCTTGAGTGACCTATTTAGAAGCTTTCTAGCTTCTCTACGAATTCTTTGCAGTTCCGAGCTCCACCAGGGAACCGGTGTTCTGCCAGGGGGTTTGCTTACTGGGCACGTCAGTTCAAAACAGCTAGTAATGGCACTATTCAGGTCTTGAACAGCTTCCTCTACCTTTTGTCTCGTCCTGAGTTTGGTTGGAGTTTTGAGAGTTTTCCCTAATTCCTCCCTGAAGCGTATCCAGTTGGTTTTTCTCGGATTCCTCCTCTCCTGCAAAGTTATGGCTTCGCATCCGATTTGGAATTCGATATATCTATGGTCTGAGAGGGACACCTCCGAAGAGACCCTCCAGTTAGTAACCGCCTTAAAGTATCTATTTGATAAAGTTAGGTCGATCACTTCCTGTCTTCTTGACGTCACAAAAGTTGGTTGCGAGCCAACATTGTTGATAGTAAACTCTGAGGTAGTAAAGAAGTTCACCTACCTCGGAGTAAACATCAACTCAACAAATGACACCTTAGTGAACATCCATTGGAGGCTTACCCTAGGAAACCATTGCTTCTTCGGTTTGGCAAATCAAATTCAAAACTTCCAACCCCAAAGACCAAATATAAGCTTAAAAAACGAAGGTTGTTTGAGACGGATAAGCAGGAAAGTAGAGTGTAGTGCGTGAACGAATAAGGCGACAAACTAAGTTTTGATTTTGTATTGATATAAATTGTTTACCCGACAATTTAGGTGAGTTGTATTTTTTTGTGGTTTAGTTAGTTCTTTTCATTTATTAACTTAAGCACTTTTGCAAAATGCATACTACTTTGCGTGTTCATTTGTTTTACTCCACGCTCCCAAGTTCACATAGAGTCAACAAAATTTGTAGCACCGATTCAAACGCTCTATGCGAATTCTGACTGTGATAGAGTTCTACATTTATTTTATCCTTTTGTTGCGCTTTTTCTGTTTTTAATAAAAAAAAAAACAAGCGCAAACGTCACCAACTCTCTGGTTATGTCTTGTATCCGAATCATCGCATTCGCAATTCAAACCCCAATTAATTACGTGGTTCATACGCTTATAACAAAAATAATGTGTAACAATATTTTTGTAACGAGTACTCGGACCTAAAGTAACGTATACAAACGGGTATTAATTTTGTCATTACTTTAACAGCACTAATGGACAATACTCAAGCGAAAAGGATCTTCGACTCCAGTCACCAGGTTCGAGACGACAAGGAAGACCGAACCTCCGTTTTAAAGACAAAGCCATCGGGGATGCCAGAGCGCTTGTTCTGGACAACTGAAAGCAGTGTGCCCGGGATCGCGGAAGATGGAAAGCTGCAGTGTCTCGGCCAGAGCCTCTCCACGGGTCGGCAGCAAATTAAGTAAGTAAGTTATCATTAAATCGACAGATGGGAATTACCGATTCGCAAAGCTTCACCTGCGTATGAGAAAAGTCATACCTTGCTCTCCACACATTAGATCCCGTCGTTTTGTTTCGGGGATCTATTCCCCCCGCAGATTAAATGATGGTGGTGAATGTGTTGAAGTGATTCAGAGTGAACCAGGTTTATTTGTAGGTATATTTGCGCCTGCTATAACCATTTGAGCTCCATGTGTCGTGATCTTCTACGTCTTCCCGCTTTCGATAAACGAACAATAGTTTAAATATAAACTCCTACTAGTGCTAAAACAAAAGAAAAAATAAGTTCAATAAAAGACAATAAACAATTTTGAATTTACAATTTTATTAAATAAAATCTGTATGCCTATAGAAAATGAATGGTTCAATTCCATTTAATAAAAAAAAGTTTAAACTCCTTTTAAAACAGGAACACATAATTCATATTATTTATACAAATATAATTTTTCTAATTGTTTTAATTTTAACATATTTATATTGAATTGTTTGGTAAATGTAAAATTTTCAATTAATATTTACAAAATGAAATTATGTATAACAATAAGATTCTCTAAGAGTTCTCATAATTTGTATGATAAGAAATACAATTAATGGCAACGATAAACTTACAACAATGTTAGTTTTTTTTTTAAAACTTGTTCTGTAAAATTTTACTTGGAAATAAGTTATGAAAATGGGTGCATATTTTTCGTAAAGATAGTCACGAGTATATGGTGGAAATACACTTCTTAAAATAGTTCAGAGTCTAACAAAAGGAAGACTTTTAATGGGTGCTTGGTAAATGCGAAAAACCAGGAAAGTAGAGCGCCCTTGGTAGTACCTCTGTCAGAAAGCATTATTCATTTTCGTTATGCTTTTCCCCCCGACGTTTACGCATCGTTGAATATCATCACAGGGTCCTAAACAGTTCAGCACCAAGAAAATGCGGTAAGAAGGTTCAACTATGAACGAATGCAGTGGGCAGGGCTATCACGAAGATAGGTTTCATCAGTCGTCAACGATACATAAGAAATTTCATGAAGAAAGCCAGCGGGAGTATTCAACATACGACGTTGGTTGGAAGAAAGAGCTGAACGCCTCTCCTGACAAGCAGAGAAGTTTCAACTGTCCCGTGCAGGGACGGGTTTAGTATATCACTACAGCGCCCCCAAACAGCGCTTGTCGTAAAAGGCGACTAAGGGAAGAAATCACTTCTAGGCAATTTCAACAGCCAGGTGAGCCTAGTGACACATTTGACATCTTAAAACTGTCCCGCAAATGTGCATGAAAAGACACGACTAGAGATCACCGGTTTCGTAAAAAGTCGATCAAACAATAACCAATTAATGGAGCATGCACTTATCGAAATCGTAGAAAGAGGCGGCCCTAAAAATGCCTGGATCACACAAATAAAACAACAGCAATAGTATTTGATTGGCCTCATTGATGAAGTGATCCGAAACCAGGAGGCATGCCATGGTTTATTGCGGTCGAACCGGCAAACCCCACGGGCGGACCATTAGGGATACGGTAAAGTGGAAGAGTTATGATTCCTCTAATCCTGATCATAACCTCGTCGTAAAGAAGAAGAAGTTTAAACTTCCAAAAGGGGAAAAAGATGTTATTTTATTATAACCGCAAGTTATAAGGAAATAACTCCGTAAAGAGTTTGCAGTATTTATCAAATCATCTGTAAAAATTTGAGTCAAATCG
Source organism: Portevinia maculata (assembly GCA_949715645.1). Lineage (NCBI taxonomy): Eukaryota > Metazoa > Arthropoda > Insecta > Diptera > Syrphidae > Portevinia > Portevinia maculata. Next base: position 115,117,649 of record OX454528.1, on the reverse strand, counting down.
CCCCAGCCGTGAGCAAATGTATGACTCGGAACTATTTAATTGCCAAACAAATTACACTTCGTATACACTGCATATACACTAATTCAGATACGGAATTAAATCGTTTACGAATGCCGTGATTCGGTCCCTGGTCGGATGGGAGCATATCGATTTTAAGAAAACCTTCTTTTCTTTATTGGCGAAGTTACGACATGGATTAGGGGGGTCTGGGTAACAAGTGTTTGGTGTGTCATAAAAGGTTTTCCTATACCTAAATGGCAGTGAAGCTATGATCAGAATTAAAGGGATCATAACCCTCCCACTTAACTGCATCCCTGCTGGTCCGCAGGTGGGGTACGCCGGTTCGACCTCAGAAAATAATGCAGGCCTCCCTATTTTGAATCATTTCGTCACATTTATCTAAAGCAATCAATGTTGCTAATAGAGGGTTGAGAAAGAAGCAGCATAGAAGGGTTAAGCGGTGAATGAAAGCATAATTGCATGTATGCTGTATTTAAGTATGGTCAGACCGCGACTATGTATATCTGTGCAGTATGCAGTATTTATGACAAGTTCTGTCTATATTATGTGAAACGTTGAAGCCGAGGATCTCTGTTGCCAATCTCTGCATGTGCAAGGTAAGCTAGATTATGTAAAAAGGAGTGTGAGGAGAATTCTGCGTGCATACCACACTAGGCACCAAGATGTTGATCCCTCGAAAAACAATTGGTATGAAAAAACGTAACCACTTTCCCTCGAAAAACACCCAATTCCCATGAAGAATCGTATCAGCCCCTTTTAGTTTGTATAGCTTATTTCCTGTAAATGTTCTAAAAAAGTATAAACATAGTATATGTGTCCTCCTCAGCTTGAAGATCACTGCCGAGTGTCCGTATCTGTCAATCTAAGCATTCTAGCATGTTTCCTCCGAAGATAGTGAGCAGACGGATCGCTACCAAAGTCCTAAGTCCCCATTGTTTAATTTAAGACTATCCCCAGATGTTGTTATTACGATGTTAACCCACCTAGAATTGACCATATTTGGTCAGGTGCCTTTGTGATGTTATATTTCTACGAAGTTTCTTCTTCATAATCCTCCATTTCTGGTTCGCCTGTGGGGCTCACCGGTTCCGCCTCAATAAATGTCGGCTTGTCTACCGGTTTCTAATCACTTATTCACTGTGATCAAAATTCGGTGTTATTGCGTTTTTTGATCTCTGAGTTTTAAGGACTGCCTCTTTTTTAGGATATTGACACCTGCGTGCACCGGTTATTGATTATTCTTCGATATACCTTTACCGATACCGGTGATAATCAGTTGAGTCAACCCTAGGATTTGCATTCACACTTGCGTTGCAGTAAAAAGATGTTAAATGCTTCGCATGGCTCACCTGAACGTTAATGGTGATTTATCCACTTAGTCGCCTTTTACGTCTAGCCCTATTTCAAACTTTCTACGGAATATGAGGCCAAATATTGAAAACATACGAATTTAATGTTGCGAAAACAAGCGTAAAGTTACAGAGACGCTATACGATTAGATTAGATTACAAAAAAGATGGGACTTAATACCGGCCACGTCTGAGCTTTTTAGCGAATTGAGTGTGCTTAAGCAATTGTTCATTGACGGCCTTTTTTCTTGATTTTATTCAGTGAATTTTTCTTTCACGGACTTGAAAATCGTGCTATATGGCGTAGAAACATGAACTCGTTTAAGAGCTTATAAAAATCGAAACGGGGTAAGGATATATTAAACTTATGGAATTATGCAGTCGACATATAATAAAATTTAAAGTTTTGCTTTTTCTTATCTAATATCTTCGTTCTCAAATCACCAGCATGAAAAAAAATCCAAGTACTGCTCATCTTCAAAGGTGCAAACAGGTCATCTCTCTTAACCAAGTTCTGGATGAAATGCGCATGCAATAATAATATAAGGCATATTGGGCCCAAAACCTAGCTTCTCCAACTATTTGCGTGTGTGAAGTGGAAGAAATCTACAACATTACGCCGATTCCGAACAGCAAATTTGAAAAGTTTCTTATGACGGTTAATATATCCTCTTAGATGTTTGTCAGACTTTCGCAAGAGGTGACTCGACCTCTGGAGAAAACATAAGGTGTTACTGGGTCGTGGCGTGATTTAAACCTGAGACCCCCCACTTAGTAGTCCAACACATTTAACCATTGAGCCCACAGAAAATGCAAGTGGGGTAAAGCCATTTTTCGCATTGAATGCGCAACGCAAAAAGCAACAAACGACGATTTTTTTCTCGAAAGAATACTTCGAGTGTTTCTAAGATTCGAGTAGGTGACCAGCCTATTTTTCCCAATAAGACCATTCATCTTCTTGGTGTTGCATTGAACTCCGGCGCAACTTGGCATAATCACTTATCTCATGTTGCGGTCTACTTCCGTTAAATTTAAAAAATTAAATAAAAAACCCTACAACTGACCCCAAAACACTTCTTTCTTATCTCTCTATTCTTTCTTATATTGCGTAGCAGCGAAAAGCATGCAATAAAATACGCCATGGTGATGCTTGCTGTAAAATACCAATGTTTGCGCTGTGTTCTTAGCACAATAAGGTTATCTTTTCATGTACTTTAGTTCGAAGCAACTCCTCCTCTTATACAAACGCTCAAACTTGTCCAGCGTTCGGCTAACAAGCATTATCTTAAACTACTTAAACTAAATTAAACAAAATCATTCCTAGAAATACAAAAATTTGTTCGACCTGCTAGCACTTAGCCATTGAGCCCACAAAAAATGCAAGTGAGGTAGAGCCATTTTTTGCATTAGCTAGACAATCAGCTAATGCTCCTTATCTGACGGTGCAGTTGTCAACTGCTTCTGTATACCAAACAACATTTTTATGTAATAAAAGCAAACTTTGGAACTTGTTTCCCAGAAACATCTTTCTAGGAGAATACAATTTATAACAATGATTAGGATGAGAAGCAATACTTATCTGAAGGCATCTCGGGGCGCTGGCTTAGCGAGCGGTAATCGCTTTAGGTTCGCTTTTCTTGAGGGAAATTATTAATATTCTCCAAATGCAAGTCGCAAAAAAGCTAAAGCAAACTGTCATTGTTTTGAATTGTAAACATTGGAATAAGTCGGTTTGCGTACGAAGAAAATGGTAAAGAGATGAACGAAAACAAAACGTTCTTTCCTTCATTTTTCTTCACCCGGAATTTTGGCTGATAAGAAAACGAAAACTGTCAAATAATAAAATCCTATGACTTTGACAGCAAAAAAAACTTCGCCAAACTTTGACATTTTTCATTTTTCTCTGCAAAAGCGTCCGCATATTATTTTTTTTTTTCAAAGAGAGCCGCATCTCTCTCGACTTTAGAGATTTGACAGGTTTCATTTTTCTTCACATAAAAGTAGACGAACGGACATATGATTAAAAAAAGAAAAACAAAAATAAAATATATCAATTTGTTGTATTTTTCCTGATAATTTGTATGTTTTTAAAATGTTTACAATTACATTTCACATTTGTTCATTTTTTTTACAACTATTCAGTCATAAATAATTTAGTTTTTGATTTCATACACCTATAGCTCATTTGTTTTATTTAAAGGCAATTAATAAAATTTAATATTTTTCGTCGCTTGGTCTTTCAATCAAATGTTTCCAATTCGTTTTCTTTTTTTTTAACTTTCTATAAAATGGATGGGTATACATATGGACATATAAATACTCATTAGAATTTTTTATTTTTAATATATATTTATTGAATAATAAATAAACAATTTTATTTTAATTTATAATTTATCTCTGATTTAATATTTTTTATATTTTGCAATGGGTGCCATGAGTGAGAGTGGGTGTAAAAATTATTTTCACATAACGAAAAAAGTAACATACACTACTGCTTTCGCATTTACATTTTAATTTATGCTATAATATTCCTCTAATCAAATAACAAAATAATAATAAAAAAAAATCTTAACCAATAATTCTTCTTTCTATATTTATATACAAAAGAATAATAAAAAAATATTTAATATCACTATTTTTTGTTTAATATTTCGAATTTTGTTTTCTTTATTGTTTATGTTTGTTTTTCTTTTATGTACAGTTTTATGTTAATATTTTGTGTGCAATGCGAAAAAGACAGGGAGAGAAAGAGAAAAAGATGCAGTGATGCAAGGTAAATGTGATCGATGAAGAAGTTCTCTAATTAGCCTTAATTTGTTTTGCTTGTTGCATAAATATAATAAAAAGTACCTATATAATGCTTGCTTAACCCTTCGTATAGTAGTTTTTGTTTGTTTGTTTATTTTTAGTGTTTTTTTGTAGTTTTTATTTTACTTTACAACCAAAGACTCCTTTAAATGTCGCACTAGACCGGAACCGATATCCTTAACGTCCGGCCATTGACGTATCACAAATATTATGAAACATATCGAGAAGAATGTCGTTAAAACACGAACTCTATGGAAATGGGAATAAATAAGTATACAAATAGAAATATAGCGATTTTTTTTATTAAAAATATACATTTTAAGTTAATCTTGCGATGAGGTTACATTTGAAAAGGAAAGTGAATCTGAATGGCAGAAACTGTTCACGGGTCGGCCCGCTAAATAAAGTAATTTCAGAAATTGAATCTAATCTTTCGTTATTTTCTTATCACCATCACACCTGAATAGTTGAGAAGATAAGGAAAAAAGGAATACATATTCTGTGTATTATATAAGAAGACATACAACACTTTAGACTGACCAAAGCAAGATCCTGTGTGAACGTCTCAAGCCGTTCTGCGACACACTAATCCGCACGTACCAGTGTGGGTTCCGACCCGGCAGATCGACAATAGACCAAATGTTTCATACTAAGACAAATCCTGGAAAAGACTAACGAATTTCAAGTCGAGACTCATCGTCTTTTCATTGAATTTAAAGCTTTCACCGTCAGGAGTTTTATATGGCGATGGCCGAATATGGCATCCCGGAAAAACCGATCCAGTTGTGTCGCGACACTTGACAATACGCGGTGTAAAGTGCAGTTTGGAAGCAGCTCTTCCGAATTATTCCAAACTTGCACCGGATTTCGGCAAGGAGATGCGCTATTATGTGACTTCTTCAATCTTGTTATGAAGAAAATAGTGTGCAGGTCAGATACCTCCAACTACTGGGGTATGCGGATCCAATGCACAAATCTATATTTCCTATCATTCTACTTCTTCCTAGTTCTACCACCTAATAGTAGGCAATGAAATACGTCCACAATGACATTGCATTTGTCAGTGTTGAATTGAAAAATGCCTACGCTATGTATACACACTATAAAGGTACTGTATCAATTACAGAAAAGAAACCCCTTTTGCGCACGCTAATTATAAAAAAATCAAAAAAAAAATCTAACTTGGAGTAAATAGCAAATCTACGAATAACGCAATTAGTGTAGATACCTTAGGAAACCGCTGCTACTTCGGTTTGGCAAAACAAATGGTTTCAAAACTCCTTACTCGAAGGACAAAATGCAAGCTCTATAGAATCTTAATTCTGCCAGTCCTGCTTAATGGGGCAGAGTGCTGGACGATAAGTAGGAAAGGGGAGCTTATATTGAAATCTTTTGAAAAAAATAAAAATACTCCGTCGGATATTTTTTCCAGTGTGCGAGGGGGGCGAATGGAGGAGAAGATACAACCGTGAACTCTATGAGCTGTACCAAGAGGTGGATGTAGTCCAAAAAGCTAAATCATGTCGACTACATTGGCTCGGCCACATTGAGCGAATGGACAATAATGCTCCAGTCAGGAAGATTTTCGACTACCCAGCCCTCAGGTTCGAGAAAGCAATGAAGGCCGAACCTTCGTTTAAAAGACCAAGCCATCGCGGATGCCAGAGCGCTTCGTCTGGACAACTTACAGCAGAGTGCCCGGAATCGCAGAGGATAAAAGGTTGCAGTGCCTCAGGCAGAGACTCTTCATGGGTTGGGCGCCCGTTAAGTAAAAAAAAGTAAATGCAAGACAAGCTACCGCAGTGAGATACAATACCGAGAAAATTTTAGGTACGAAGACTGCAAAACCTTAAAACTATACTAGAACCCTTAGAACCCCGATATGCTCGTATTTATTGTTTCTTTCAGCTCATTTCTTCTTCTTCCTTAATGGCGGTGAGGCTTTGATCAGGATTAAATAGATCATAACCCTCCCACTTAACAGCATCCCCACTGATTCCCCTGCGGGGTTTGCCGGATTGACCTTAGAAAAAAACCGCAGACCTTCCGATTTTAAATCACTTCGTCACTGAGGCCAATTAAATGCTAGTGTTGCTACATTTGTTTGATCCAGGAATTTTTAGGCCTGCCATTCTTTCGAGATTGTATGGAAACGTTGATTGATATTACGAGTGGCGTTTTAGTTGATCGACTCTTGTCGTTATTTGAGTCGTAGCGGCTTTGTGCCGTTCAAGTGTCAATTTTTACTGTGGAAAGTATGTGGAATTTAAATACAGGAATTTCTGCACTTATTCTTTTTTTGACTAATTCCTTCAGTAAACGTTCAACGACAACAGCTTCATCATCATATGATGATTATAAATTTGAGCCATGGGAATATCCATTATAAAAATACTTTGATAATTTAGCTTGTTAATTATTTTCAGCGTACCTCGTCAAAATAATCAAATTTGCTGGTGGCAACAGTGCAGTGGTAGTCTATTCACTTGCTGATAGGAAGGTTGCGCGTTCAATTCCGGACCATGTTCATGAAGCCAACATGCGCAGAATAAAATCAATAAAAATCGTATGTACACTATAATTATTCTATAAGTTTCTATGAATTAAACTTGACTACAAAATTTCACTAAGTTATTTAGACGCCACCGGTGGAGAAAGAGACCCTACCCAATGCACAAACCAATCGTATCGTTCTACTTCTTCATACTTCTAGCACCTAACAGTAGGCAATGAAATACGTCAACAATGGCACTGCATATTTAAGTGCAGAATTGACAAAAAGAAGATTGAACGTATCAGTTACAGGAAAAGGAAACCCTTTAGCGCACGCTAAATCACGAGAAGAACTGTTTATCGCGTGCCAATGGAGCACTTATAGTCCGGAAGCATTCTGGATTACCAATGGAAAACCATATAATGCGTAAATGTAAAAGAAAAAAAAACACTTAACAGATTTTTAATGCTTGCATTACATCAGCATCAGCTGTGTTGAGCATCGGCATCGTTATTTGTGCAGTAACGCCGCATGGAAACACAATGCTTGCATTACATCAGCATCAGCTGTGTTGCGCATCGGTATCGTTATTTGTGCAGTGATGCCGCATGGAAACACATTTTGTTGAGGTCTCACAATTAAGCCAAAACGAAGTTTGGTAAAGTTGGGCTAACTGTTGCAAAAAAACCTTTAAAACGGTTTTAAGCACATAAACTGATTGGCAAGCTCCATTATTTGTTCCATGAATATCTTGCTTAAAGCTATATTCTGTTATGTCTTGGCACTTTAATTATGTTCTTGATCTACTATAGTCCATCTGAAATCAGTTGACACAGATTTCAGTGTTTAAAACTAGTTTTCTTATGGAGTTTTGTGTCAACTGATTTTGGATGGACTACTTCTCCGTATAACGATTCCTCTTTAAACTGTCTGCCTCTTTGGGTTCTTATCGACGCAATGTGTTTAAAATAGTACATACACGAGTGGTTCGAGAAGTTAGGGCATTAGCTTAATACGAGGTGGTTGCAACTAAAATGTCAGCGTACAAATTAGTGCAGCATGGGGCGGGTATAACTCTTTCAAGTATCCGTCCAGAACTATTAACTCATCTACATTGCCAAAAAATCGCAGTATGGACAAAAGAAAAGTTATCTGAGCTATTCTTATTTTTAAAGCGGCATTTTGTTTAAAGCTCCAAGCAATTGCAAGATCCCTGGCTGTTAATTCGGATCTTGCTGATCGTGTGGCCTACTTTGGCTTGCCGAGTGCCCCTACTAGAATAAGATAACTGATTTTGCAGAGCTTCCGAAAATAAGCTTGGTTTCTAAGACTGCAAGAAACAAAAAGACACAACTTTCGCTGTCTTGTCTGTTTAAACAAAATATTATGTAGGATGTTTTCTTTGAATTTGAAAGGCATTTAACGTAGACTTCGCTGCATGTAAGGACATGGGATGAATCAACTTAAAATAAAATTTCAATAACAATCTGACCCATAAACTTACCTTGTTTTTAGAAATGGCATAATAATGCCAGCGGCTGTTGCCACTAATAGTAAAACTACTTGTAATACAGTTAAAACTACATTAATTAATTTAACAACAAGTGCCCGAGCATTGGAATTGTCAATCCCTTCCACAGTGACGTATTGTTGTTGCGATAAGTGTTCCATTTTAGAAATCTGTTAAAAATAAAGATTAATAAAACAGAAGTAAGAACGTTGAAATAAAGTGTTTTTTATATCTATTTAGTTTGGTTTTGGCTTATTGAATCAAATAAAAAAATGCTGATTGTTGTGAAAAAAATTCTTTTATGCTCATAAAGATTATTTTATATTTAATGTCGACACGTTTGGCAGGGAGTTGAGTCACAGAAATTGCAGATAACGTCTGGTACTAGTTTGATACTTTAGAGTCACTGGACCACTGGTCAGAGTCGTGACACCACACGTACGAGCTAATGTATTGAAAAGATGCTTTCTTCCCGCCAGCAAAATAAATAAAGAAATGAGTTTGTGCGCAGTTCACCGAAGCTGATAATGTAACTGATCCATGCAGTTCTAAGGTCTTCGAAATTTGTTGTCATGATTCGATTTGGCGATTGACTCTTTTTTTTGTTCCTTTATTGTATAGCCATGACTTGGGTTCTTAAGTTTTTGGGCGATACATAGAAGCATGCTTTATAGTTCACAAGGATTGACCGTAGCAGATAAAGATCAGTGGCAAGACTACTCGATGAAAAAGACTTAAGAGCCAACGTTAAAATTTGGGGAGAAACTGAGTAAACGGACAACAATTGTATGTAGATACATGGCCTAATTATTGTTGTCAAATATTAACATGATATTTGACAAAAACTGTCAATGATCAACAGAATTGGTTGGTCGGTATTATAGTGATCAATCAACAAAATTGTTTATCAACTGTGAATTTTATGCGGATTTTTGTTCTATTGTGAAGACTTCGACTTCTATTGATAAAATTGGTATAATCGTTGTCAAAAGTATTGATAGTAATCAAATTTTAAGTCAATCACAAGTTCGTCGTTGATAAATAAAGTTTGAGGAGTCATTCGCTGTTTTGTTTGTAAAACAAGATTTTTAAAACGAAATGGCGTCAGGGGAATTCCTTTTTTTGGGGAAAATAATATGTGTTGAATAAATACAATAACTTAAACTTTACTTTCATAAAAGTCATGAACAAAAAGTAATCGCCGAATGCATGAGATTTAACAAAAACAAATCATATCATAAAAGAAAGTCGTCACAAAATTCATTAAAACCGAAAATAGAATTTAATAACCCAAACGCCAAATGAAATACCTTTTCACAATTGCATTTTGTTTGTCAGCCGTTCACAATAATTGAGGATTTGAGGTTGACTTTAAGTACGTTCTCTTTGTGTTGTTACGTTGGCCAGCACGTGTTGGCGATAGACAGTTCATTATAATTACGTCCTCTATGTGTTGCATTGTGTTCGCCATCCGGTATCGCAGATGAATTTACTATGACGATTGACAGTTTATAACGTCCTCTATTTGTGGATTATGTTCGCCACTAGGTATCGTAGAAAAACTTTATCAATCGCCAATCACAGAAGAATTTACTATGACGATTGGCAGCCCTTAACGTCCTCTATTTGTTGATTATGTTCGCCACCACGTATAGCAGAAGACCAATCCCCAATAGATATATAATTTCCAAATTGACACTCAAAATACCAAAATGTCGAACGATAGATAAATTTTGTCGTTTCTCAATAAAAGATCATTGACAACCATAATTAGGGTGACCCTTTCTGACCTGAACACTCAAAGGCGACGGAGAAATAGATTGGATCAGAAAAAGCAGAAATAGGGTCCGCTAGCTATCGCTATAGCTAAGTTACTTACCTACATAAGACGGAGTAGGCTAACCAGTTCCGTACATTGCCCTTGCGGACTAACTATGAAAGTTATATCCGTTCTTTAAGTTGGGGCAAGTGAAGAAGCTGGAAAATCGTCGACCTATATTGCAAAAGAAAATGCATTCAAACGGCTAGACGTGTATGCCGAATGCGAACGTACGATTTTTTTATTGCTACAAGCAGACGAATTTCTATAAACCCTTTCTAACAAATTTCCTAATAAATCAACGTTATACAATAAACTTACTCTTGTTTGGCAATTTTCTAAAACTTCGTTAACATCTCTCAGTCTCTCGTCACTTTGATACTGAACCTTCTCCTCCATATCAGCGATGGCTTGTTTCAGATTTTCAATTTCATTCTGAAAAAAAACGAGAATTAGTAGAAGTGAAACATTCACATTGCCAGCTCCAAGTCAATTTACCTGATGTAACTCGGTTAAATCATTGATTTGTTCTTCCAAACCTTCAGCACGATAACGTTCACTCTCCAGCGTAGCTGTCAAGTTGTTAAACTCTTTTTGAGTATTCTAAATGAAAACGGGAGTTTATGTTGTGTAATGATAAAAAATTAATGTCTCTAATTAATGTACTACCTCAAGACGATCAACACGTTCTTTAAGCTTTTCCAGCTCATCATTTCTTTCTTGAAGTTGTGTAAGAAGAGTTTTGTAAATAACATTATATTGGCTGGCTCCCGATTGACTTTTTCCAGAACTGTAAACGAAGAAAGAAATGGTGAATTTAAAAGAAATTCTGTTTAAATTGCAGTTGATTGGTACATACCCAGCTGGAATACTTTCGCTGGTAACACTGCTACATTCGCTACCGTTGTCACTATTAAATTTCCCACTACCAGCGCCTCCTGTATTTCCGGATCCTGTTGATTGAGCTGGTATATTTCCAGCATTATTGGGAGTTGATGTACCGATTACATCTGACGCATTGGCTGGCATGTTGAGGGCATTAATTTCTGCTTCTAAAGTGATAAAAAGAGACAGTGAATGAGTGCTCCCTATACAGGATATATAATGAGCCAGTTAATTAGTTTGGATAGGATAGTTCCGGTATGCCAGTAGAAAATCGCTAACAGTCGTAGATATCCGAAAACAATTGTTATGCTTTTGTATTTTTGCAAACTTACCACAGCCAACACAGAAAATGCAAAGCTAAAAAGCAAATGGCTGCGAACACCATCAAACCAAGAACTAAGGAATTGACCAGGTCGAAAGCTGTCCGATTTTCAAATGGATACTATGGTCACCGAATGACAACGTTGTGAAACAAGTTTTCGGACCCAAACTACTCTTAATTGGTTTAGTGAAGATAAACACGAGTTATGATGAGTGCGATGCAAATCGAACGCGGTCGTAAATCTCCAATCACAAATTGAAAACAAAAAAAAAAAATATACATATATAAAAATAAATATTATTTACCAACCACTTTCTTGTGCGAAGTGGAAGGGACCTACAATTTTAAGCCGAATCCGAACGGCAAATTTGAGAAGCTTCTCATGACAATTGATACTATTGGATGTTTGTCAGACGTTCGCAAGAGGTGGGGCAATGGAAAAAAACTCTAGATGTCACTTGGCCCCTGCGGAAATTGAACCGGGGACCTTTCGTAGTCCGACAGACTAACCAACGAGCCACTGCGCCCGACGAATAACAAATTGAGCTTACTTCAATAGACCACTACAAATTGAAAAAGGTCCACAACAGCTTACCTGTCATTTGATTAATATTATCGGCACTTCCGAATTTATTTTTAATTAAATGTGCAAACTCTCTTGGTTTCGACATCACAGAACCAGAGAATCCAGTTATACCATCCCGAATGTTACCACCAACGTTTCTGCAAACCAAAACAATCAAAATCACAGGCCAAATACAATTTTTGTATTTGTTTTGTTTACCTCAATCCCTGACCCACATCCCGTAACACCTCTCTTGGCTGCCGGTGTTGACTCTTATTGTGATATTGATGATTCTGTATATCCTTGGCCCTTTTTGTATAGCTATCGAGTTTTTTCTGCAATTGGGCAATTGTGTGTGCGCTCTTTTGATTCTTTTTCTCAAAAACAGCCTGCAAGCGAATATGAAAAGAATATTATGTAATTTTCGAAACTGAATGTTTTGTGTTACCTTTATTCGTTGCAGCTGCTGTTTATCAGCACTTGCGGCTAGTTTAAGATACTCATTGACGTTATCTGGCAAAATAAAAATTATAATTAAAAACAATAAAAAGATTGGTATTTTGATTAGACGAGGGTCACCTATCAAGTGAATAATAGATTTTCTACTTTAAAGGTTTAGGTGGTTATACTTACCATCTCTGGCAGTTTGTTCCTTTCGGATTGATTCTTTTGTACATTGGATTTTTGTATTTAGTCTGTCTATTGCCTGTAAACTGGTTGTCCTCTCGTGACGTCGGTGATGTTTTTTATTGCTGTCGGTTAGAAGTGCTGGTGGATTGCCATCGAGTTCATCGGAGGCAAACGATTGATAGCAGAGATCTTCGTTACCTAAAAACAGAGTGCAACTGGGGTTAAGCCGTTAAACTATTGAGTTGAGGAAGTCTCGTAAAAAAAGAATTAAATTCTCCTCTGTAAAATTTATTATTATGAACAATTGATGCGGATTGACGTCAAACTGGTGATGGCAAGTATATTTCAAACGTGTTTGTTCCGATTGCTAAATGATAAGGCTTTGAAGTAAGGGCCTCTCAAAATATCAAACGGCGTAAGTCACTTGGTTTGGTTGCATATACATACATGGCGACAAAAATACATTTGATGGGACGCGCAGCATTCAAATTCACATAAAACTTGTCACGTTACAAATCTAGGAGATGTCATGATTTACATCAGGGTAATTCCATTGTTTACAACCCAAGAAAACGAAACACTAACCGAACGTGTAAACTTATAGAATGAGGAAACAAAAGAGGGAAGAGATGTTTATAACGATCTATTCATGCTGATCATCGACTAAAGGAGTACTGAGCAAAAGTTGAAATCCAAAAGACGGTAACTAGAAAAGCCAATCTGAATCAATACTCCTATACAGTCGCAGAAAAGAGGCAGGCCGAACAAGTCGTTGGTCACGAAGCTGCAGTAACACCAGTTTTGGATTGGCTTCAGTGACGAAGTTATCCCAAACCGTGAGGCCTGATGATAGTTTAGGTTAGGTTTCCGAGAGCGAATCTGTAACACCACACTTAGGTCCATGTGGACCCATTGTGATACCCTTCGTTGGGAATGTTTTTCTCGTTGTTCTGGCCTTGGTCCTTCAACCTCGGTCCCTACTGCAAGTTGTCCAGCCATTTTTATGTCCTTACAAACGAGACAGTTCTTAAATGTCTTGGAAGTAGTATCTTTCAAGTGTTCTTTTCCTCAGGTGACATAGGCTTGAGCAGTGACAGAGAAAAGGAGGTGTATCCTCATGGGTCTTCTCATCACTGCAGCTTCTACAGATATCGTCATCCTTGAGATTTAGTTTCCTTCCTGTGGTTCCTTAGCAAATTGCGACCGGTAAGAGTTCCAATCAACTTAGACATTGATGTTTAATTCCTCTGAGAATAACTCAGCAGCAGTTTCGCTGTCCATCTTTGATTCGTCTGTGAAGGTGGATATCGATTTCCTTTTCGTGGGTTCATTTCATTCCTCCCTGCTCGGAAATGAACAATGGTCTTTTAAAGTCTAGGTACGGAGACATATAGTCAGAGTTGACTTTGTTCCCTACGGACATGTTCAAAATCCGTGCATGTCCTAAATGATTCGGGTCATGTTTGGTTGATCCTTAAGGCACATTTGGCAGCCGATTCCTGCATGTGTATATCCAGGGGTGGCAGATTGAGAATTGCTTCCAAGCCAGTGGTTAGTGTTGGCCTAATTGCACTAGCGCCTATACAATCCAGTCTTTGTATTTTTGTCATCACATTGAAATTGATAACCTTGTCCGTGGCTTGCCACCAGACTAAGCTGCCGTATGTGAATATTGCCGTATAGATCCACTGAATTGTGTTTGGGTTTGGTTCCCATTTTTGCCGAAGATACGGGTGCATGCGTAGTAAGCATAAGCTGCTTTCCTAATACTGTCTCCGACATTTGGCTTCCAACTCACCCTTCTGTCGAGGATAATTCCTAACTATTTCGTACTCTCTGCTACCTTTAGAGGACTTCCCTAAATCGCTGGTGGCTTGAATTCTGGTATGCTTCTCTTGTTAGTAAACAGCAACAGTTCGATCCCAAGACCGCAGTGTTTTGTCCACGTACTAAGTGTCCCTAGGGAGTTTTCTAACAGTTCCCCTCTGTTTTGAACTCGAAGAGTATTTCATTGACGACAAGGACCCAGAGTGAGGTAGAGAAGCTCCAACTTGTTGTGTGCCTCCGGAGACAACGACTTTTAGGTTAATATCGCCTAGTGGTGCATTGATATTGCTTCCATTGAGCAGGCTCATAATCCCCTTAGTGATTAACTGATCGATGTTGGAATTCTGCAACTATCTTGCCACCGCACACGTTTTCACATTGTTGAATGCTCCTTCGATGTCTAAAAACGCTGCAAGTGTGTACTCTTTGTCCTTAAGAGACTTTTCGGTTTGGCGAAACAAATGGGTTCAAACATCCTAACTCGGAAGACCAAGTGTTAGCTCTACAATACGCTGATACTGCCAGTTCTGCTTTACGGCACCGAGTGCTAGACGATAAGCAGGAAAGGAGAGCTAATTTTGGATTCTTTCGAAAGAAAAATACTCCGTCCGATATTTGGTCTCATGTGCGAGGAGGGCGAATGGATGAGAAGATATAACCGCGAACTCTTTGCACTGTACCAATTTGTGGATGTAGTCCAAAAAGCTAAAATACATCGAGCGAATGGACAATAATGCTCCAGCGAAGTGGACCTTCAACTCCCAGCCCCCAGGTTTAAGACGACAAGGAAGACCGAAACCCCGTTTTAAAGACCAAGCCATCGCGGATCCCAGAGCGCTTGGTCTGGACAACTGGAAGCAGCGTGCCCGGGGTAGCGGAGGATGGCATTCCGCAGTGTCTCAGGCAGAGACTCTCCACGGGTCGGGGGCACGTTCAGTAAAGTAAGTAGTAATTTTTGCATTAGCTTTATCTTCAAAAATAGCACTGCACTGGGTCCGATTTGCAATTTCTTCTCCTAAAAATGTCATTTGGCTGTCTAATCTATGGAAATTTGAATTCTTCTTTATTTATTTTATAAAGCGTTTGGCCCAAAAAATTATTAAAATATTTTTTTTACGAAAATGCTCGATGTTTTTTTTTACTACACGAAGGGGAGCAAGAGCAACTTGGAGCAAACAAAATTTACAGATTCTAAAACGAAACAAACCACTTAACAGAAAGAGATAAACATTTGGCGGCATCTCACGGACAACACAACTTAAAGCTTAAGGACTTCAGTAAAATGCAAAAAAAAAAATCATTTTACTACACTTTTTTTATCTTACAACAAAAATATATTTAAACAGAGGGACGGGCTACAGTCCGCTTGGGCGAACTGTTGGATACCCTATTCTTATTCCTATCCCTCATAAGTGGGCGTGACAAAAGTCTAAGTATGGTTGCATTGTTAAGAACGCTCTACATATTTTGTTATATAATATTTAAAGGATTTTATCGAAAAAAAGCAGCTTTTGTAAAAAAAAACGCTCCCTAGCTCAAACTTTGGATTTCCAAAAAAAGTTTTTTAAATTGTGGGCGTGTCAGTAGGCGGATTTTGAAAATATTTACACATAAGCATAAAGGGCCCCTAGAGAGTATATATTATAAAATTCAGCCCCCTAGCTCAAATTTTGGATTTTCAAAAAAAGTTTTTTTTTTTAAATTGTGGGCGTGTCAGTGGTCATATTTGAAAAATTTGAAAAAAAAATCTCCCGAGCAATTTTAGGAGTCATAGATCATATATAAAAAAAATTCAGCTTTTTAGCTCAAAATTCGATTTTTTCCAAAATTTTGTTTTTTTGAGTTTGTGGGCGGATTTCAAAAATTCGTAGACTTGATTATTTCGGGACCCTAGAGAGTATTATGGTTAAAATTTCAGCTCTCTAGGCCAAGTTTAAAGGCCTAATTTTTGCCGACAGACGGACGGACATGGCTAGATCGACATTACTATCGATGCTGATCATAAATATAACAACTTTTAGGGGTCTACGGGCAATATTAAGGTATGTTACAAACTATGCCTCAAAATTAATATACCCTTAGCATAGGGTATACAAAAAATAAAAAAATAATACACCTGAGCTTACTTATTCTCTTGTAATAAGTTTTATCTTGATATACGAGGGCGGGTCAATAAGTCCGTGACTTTTTGAATTTCTGAAATCTTTACTGAAACGGCAACACTTCTCCTGTCAACAGGCATCTGTCAGTTGACTCCTGTCAAAATTTAAACTTGCTGCGTCAGTTAGTTTGTGTTTGACAGCTATTTTTATCAGACTACTCACTAATTTGAGGAGAAAATGGAAAAAAGTGAATTTCGTGTGCTTATTAAGCATTATTTCTTGCGAAAAAAAACCATTACCGAGACCAAGGCTAAGCTTGAAAAATACTATGGGGACTCTGCACCATCGATTTCAATGGTAAAAAAGTGGTTTACTGAATTTCGTTGTGGCCGTACAAGCACTGAAGATGCCGAACGTCCTGGACGCCCAGTTGAGGTCTCTACACCCGAAACAATCGAAAAAATTCACGATATGGTGTTGGCTGACCGAAGATTGAAAGTGCGAGAGATTGTGGAAGCCGTAGGGATCTCGCATGGCTCAGTGGTTTCAATTTTGAATGATCACTTGGGCATGAGAAAACTTTCCGCAAGATGGGTGCCGCGTTTGCTCACAGTCGACCACAAACGCAATCGTGTAACAACTTCACAGGAAGGTTTGGCGTTGTTTAATCGCAATATGGAGGAGTTTTTACGCCGTTTTGTAACCGTGGACGAAACATGGATACATCACAACACCAGAGACCAAACAACAGTCAAAACAGTGGGTTTCTAAGGGTGAATCGGCGCCAAAGAAGGCCAAGGTGGGTTTGTCAGCCAATAAAGTTATGGCGACTGTTTTTTGGGATGCACGCTGGATAATCCACATTGACTACCTTCAAAAGGGAAGAACAATCAATGGGGAATATTACGCCAACTTATTGGACCGATTCAATGACGATTTGAAAAAAAACCGACCTCATTTGGCCAAGAAAAAAGTTCTTTTCCACCAAGACAATGCAAGGGTGCACACATGTGCAGTTGCCATGGCAAAAAACCATGAATTGGGCTATGAATTGCTCCCTCATCCACCCTATTCTCCAGATTTGGCTCCGAGCGACTACTTCTTGTTCCCAAACCTGAAGAAATGGCTTGGTGGAAAAAGATTTGACTTCCATGATGAAGTCATCTCGCAAACAAAGGCCTATTTTGAGGACCTCGACAAATCATTTTTTTTTTGGAAGGGATAAAAAAATTGGAGAAGCGTTGGACAAAGTGTATAGAGCTCAAGGGAGACTACGTTAAAAATATTTTTTTTTTTTTATCAAAAAATCTGTGTTTTATTCCAAAAGTCACGGACTTATTGACCCGCCCTCGTATATAACTAGCTATACAAAGTATACAATTTATTATAGGCACTCAAACCAATCTAGATTTCGATGCAAAACCATTTGATGAGACGATCGTTCTCTGTCTTATTTCGAATTCTCTATCCAATTTATAACAGAAATAAAACGGGAGTTAAAGATAACGCTCAACTTCATGATTTCATTGTCTGCCAGCTTTCGGGTCTTTCAACCCAACATGCGCCGCGGCGATGTGAATTGGCCACCAAAATCATGCGATTTGATGCAATTGGATTTCTTTTTTTTTTTGGGTTTTTTTTGAAAGGAAAGGTGTATGTCAATAACCCAAGAACATTTCGTGAACTGAAAGACTAGATTCGACGCGCCATAGATGAAATTCAGCTGGAACTATGCCAAAATGTCATCGAAAATTTCGTCGAAAGGATCAAGGTGTGCCATCAGTCACGAGGCGGCAATTAATCGGATATTGTGTTTCATAACCACCAAATAAAAACAATACAAATTTTCAAATAAGCCCTACTTTTTTTAACTCTCAAAAAGGCGGTCTTAATGGGACACTCTTTAGAAGAATGTCCATCGTATCTTTTAAGAGAACATGTTGTCTTTTTTTGGTCTGATCTTTTCATACTATCTTTTTTCTTGCGGTTTTTTTTTTTGGTCGCTTTTCCCTGCCAATGTCACTTTCCATAATTATTTGCTTAACATTAAAAATTTGCGTGTTTTTTTGGCAAAATGCCAGTGTCGAAAGAATATTTTTTTTCTAATTGGAACTCAATGGTTAAAGGAGAGAAATTGATTGGAAATTTTAACCGTTAAATCCATTCTTCAATATGAACTTATGTTGTTATGTAGATTTTTATTAAACTCCATTTAAACCAGTGGTCCCCAATCGGTGGGGCACGGCTCCCTGGAGGGGGGGGGGGCATGGGGATTGTAAAAGGGAGGCGTGGACACAATTTGAATTGTACATTTTCGATGCAAAGAATACAATATTGAAGACTTCAATATTTATTACTGTACGCTTCAGCTGACATGAGAATTGCACTGACGAAAATTGTACCCAGAATCTCAGAGCTGGTGAAGAAAATGCAACCACAGAAATCGCATTGAACATCTTACATTGCTAATAAATAAAAATACGTTTTTCAAAATCAATTTACAAAAATTTATAAACAAACACGTATAAAATAATTTATATTTATTTTTCAATATAAAACACAACACACAATTTGTTCAAATATATTTCTTATTTTATTTTTATTAAATTCCTCTATGAGGAAGCTTAGGAATATTTATATTTTATTCTTATTAAATTCCTCTATGAGGAAGCTTAGGAATATTTACAACCGTCCACTGGCAGCTCCACTTAATAACTAACTTATATAATACAAAACGAACTAACTTATATACTACAACTAGCATTACCACTAACATGAAGACATGAACGCTGATCCGTTAATCCGCTACTTGGCTGGAATTTCTTGCTGTAGCTTAACGGGTGTTTGCTATGCTATGCTTGGTGATGCTGCGGCCACACTTACTGTTCTGATAGTGCAGTTTCTACCGTTTGCAGCATTACCACTAACATTGAGATAACGCTGATCCGTTAATCTGCTGCTGGCTGGAATTTCTTGCTGTAGCTTAGCGGGTCATTTGTGCCTTGGAAAGCGTTTGGTGGTTGTTATGCTATGCTTGGTGATGCTGCGGCCGCACTAACTGTTTTGATAGTGCAGCTTCTACCGTTTGCATATTGACAGCTATGAAACCGTGTGCCTAGTGACTTTCCGTACGCCGAAGCATTTTTATTACATGTATTTGATGTGACCATAACTACTCCCCTCGTTAAGTGAAGTCGTCCTCGGCTTCATTTTATTGTATTGCTGTAGCGTTTGCTTAGAAATTTAATTCCCTGCCTTGCTATGTTTCCCTTCTGTTCTATATTACTATATTAAACATAATTACAAATAAATAATACAATTCATTTAACAGCAAGAAAGTTATTATGTTCAACTTAAATTTCGTGAATTACAATTTTGATAATTTAGTACTATTACAAATTTCGCTTTGGAAACCAATCTCTACCTCTTGATCCAAACTAATTGATTTATGATACGAATACTTTTTAAAGTTGCTAAGTAAATAATATTAACTTGATAATAATAAAGTAGTTTGATTTGAGATGAATTACAGGTTTTCGTTTCACTAATTTTCGTCAGTCGTTTGTCTGTTTTAATTTAACAAATTATAGGCAACTCTATACGTTAGTAATATTATCTAAGATTGCTTTTATGTACCTTTCTATTGTTTATAAGAACCGTGGTCCCTAGGTCCTTTTGAACTATTTGTTCTATAAAAAGCTTCCTGAATTTATTTCCAATTCGCTTGTTTGTGCGAACAAACACTTTTTCACCCGCTGTGTAAGTTCGAGTTTGTCTATTCTTATTGTGATAATTCAGATCCCTCTTCTGGTTGTCGGTTATCTTTTCCCTAATCTCATTCTCTAAAACAGTCGGGATTGAGTGGATAACATCAATTGGCCTATATTTTGTCACTGAATGAATCGTCCTGTTGTACTTGGCTGTGGCAAGTAAAAGGAGTTCAGCAATTACAAACAACAAAAAAAAATATTCACTATGTAACTCTTAATTTAAAATTTTCAAATAGGTATATATAAAAACCATCTATCCTAATACAATGAAGGCCAACAAAAGACCTATTAAATCAATAAAAACTTAATATTATTTTATTCAAGAGGATTGAGAGAGAGAAGATAAAGAAAGAAGAAAAAAAAATGGAGAGGATAAAAAAAAATCTATAACTAATTATACTTGCTTACTTTACTAATAATTACTAATAATAATATAAATTCAAAAATTATTTAACTTATATTAATTAACTAAATCTTGTTTCAAAACTTCCCTTCAATTAAAGTTGTACCGCAAATGTACTACTGCTTCGTAGATATAATGTATATACATACATACGGCGTATAGGTGATCAGCAACGTCTCGTATCACTTTCTGATTTCAGTTCAGTTAAATTTTTCTTTGTTAGTTTTATATTCACAAATTCAATTTCACTTGTGTTTATTGTTTATTGTTTTTACACGTTTTTCACCTCGTTGATGGGGTTACTTTTATGTAGTACCGGCCACGAGTTCACACTAATCGTCAACGCGATCTATATCCTTTATATGGATTTTGAAATATTTTAATTTGATAATCGCGTCGTCGTCGCCCCACGTTGGGCGCCAAATAATTTATATTTATTTTTCAATATAAAACACAACACACAATTTGTTCAAATATATTTCTTATTTTATTTTTATTAAATTCCTCTATGAGGAAGCTTAGGAATATTTATATTTTATTCTTATTAAATTCCTCTATGAGGAAGCTTAGGAACATTTACAACCGTCCACTGGCAGCTCCACTTAATAACTAACTTATATAATACAAAACGAACTAACTTATATACTACAACTAGCATTACCACTAACATGAAGACATGAACGCTGATCCGTTAATCCGCTGCTTGGCTGGAATTTCTTGCTGTAGCTTAACGGGTGTTTGCTATGCTATGCTTGGTGATGCTGCGGCCACACTTACTGTTCTGATAGTGCAGCTTCTACCGTTTGCAGCATTACCACTAACATTGAGATAACGCTGATCCGTTAATCTGCTGCTGGCTGGAATTTCTTGCTGTAGCTTAGCGGGTCATTTGTGCCTTGGAAAGCGTTTGGTGGTTGTTATGCTATGCTTGGTGATGCTGCGGCCGCACTAACTGTTTTGATAGTGCAGCTTCTACCGTTTGCATATTGACAGCTATGAAACCGTGTGCCTAGTGACTTTCCGTACGCCGAAGCATTTTTATTACATGTATTTGATGTGACCATAACTTATACAAGCAAGAATATCTAAAATTCTCGATGCATTAAATATATTTTTCAATTTACATTGGGAATTTTTATTTGGGCATGCGGTTCTCCAATTCGCCATAAGGGGGCATGCTGTTGAAAAGGTTGGGAACCACTGATTTAACCGATAAACGCACTAACCCCACTTGTTTCTATGATGATGAGAGGGTCGGCTCGACTCGGTTGGATTCTTGTTTTTATAAAAATCAAAAAAAACATAGGGACGGGCGAACTGTTGGATACCCTATTCTTATTCCTATCCCTCATAAGCGGGCGTGACAAAAGTCTAAGTATAGTTGAATTGTTAAGAACGCTCTACATATTTTGTTATATAACATTTAAAGCTTTTGTAAAAAAAACGCTCCCTAGCTCAAACTTTGGTTTTTCAAAAAAACTTTTTTTTTTAAATTGTAAGCGGATTTGAAAAATATTTACACATAGCATAAAGGGCCCCTAGACAGTATATATTATACATTTCAGATCAGTAGCTCAAACTTTGGTTTTTCAATAAAATTGTTTTATTCAATTGTCTGCGTGTCAGTGGCGGATTTAAAAAAATATTTCAACATAAGTATAAAGGGCACCTAGAGAGTCTATATTATAAATTTTAGTTTCTTAGCTCAAACGTTGGCTTTTCAATAAAATTGTTTTATTTTATTGTGGGCGTGTCAGTGGGCGGATTTTAGAAATTTTATCATCAGTTTTGGGAGTCAAAGATCATATATATAAAAAAGTTCAGCTTTTCAGCTCAAAATTAGATTTTTTCGAAAAATTTGTTTTTTTTTTGAGTTTGTGGGCGTGTCTGTGGGCGGATTTCAAAAATTCTTAATTTTGATTATTTTGGGCTCCTAGAGAGTATTAAAATTTCAGCTCTCTGGGTCCAGTTTAAAGGCCTAATTTTTGCCGACAGACGGACATGGCTAGAACGACATTAATATCGATGCTGATCATAAATTATAGTAACTTTTAGGGATCTACGGGCAATATTAAGGTATGTTACAAACTATGAGTCAAAATTAATATACATAGGTACTCTTACAATAGAGTATAAAAAATTACAAATTGCAATTAATGTTGCCCACCTGTTATGTTTAGCGAATCGAACGAAAAAGTATGTGACTATAAATATTTGATATTACTGATAGCGAATTGATTAGATTTCGTTCAACTCAAATGTCAATAAATCAGCGAATTTCGAAATCACACAACTACATATATAAATTAGCACAATTTTGATTGTTGACAATATACATTTGACATTTTGCATTCGACGTTTTTGTTGTCCCAGCATTGATTTAGCAGTCGTATGAAAAAGTTTGTCAATCGTGATAGGTCGACTGGGGTAATTCGCTAGGCAGTTCGCTTCGAGTTGAACGTTTAATTCGCTAAAGGTAAAAGGGGGTGAAATATGTGAAACTTTAACTTGAAAAGACTTAATATTTGAAACATGGATTTAAGTTTGCTTAAAATATTAATGTGGTCTGAATAAATATGAACAGACTGAATATCAAATTTGTTGCCGCCTTGATTTTTAGTACAAAGTCTCCTTTTTTGTCTTTTACGTGGCGATTTTTTCAGCGAAATGTTAATTTATTTCAATTTGTTCAATACAACACTTTTGTCTTAATTTTGCACGAAATTTGTATCACTAAGAATAACACAGAAATTGTTATCACACTAAATTTGGGAAAATAGTTTTAAATCGATCGAACATCTATTACGGTTTTTTTTTGACGTGAAACTGTGTCCAGCTTTGTTTACACTTTTCCACTATGTGGGTTCAAAGCTTGATAGCTGAGACTCTGAGATTACATACCAACTGATTTATACATTGTCAAAAAGGCAGTTACTTGTACCAAAAACTCAATTTTCATGGGGCTTTGAAGAAATTTGTGTGATCAAGGAGCCTATCTTTCGCATTGGAATGTTGATTGATATTGCCTTTTTCACAGGGTTCTTAGGATCTCTCCTTTGATCATGACAATACCACAACTGAGCCGGTCGCGCTCCATTTTCTTCGAGATAGGTTGTTTGACGGGAAGGCTTGGTAGGATTTTGAAACTTCTTATTCGATCAATCTGTGTTACTCCTGCTGTTATGCGAAGTGTCTCCATCTCAGCTGCCGTTAATTTGTCCTCATACTTTTTGTACGCTGTCCAAAATTGTGAACAGTATGTTAGCGCCGGGCGCACAACTGCAGTGTAGAGCCTTCTTTTCAGCTTAGGCCTCATTTTTCGATCACAGAAGATAGCTGAATGCACCCTACCATTACGCGATGCTTAATGGCGCCATCACAGCTTGCTTCGCTATTGATCATGGATCCCGGGTATTTTAACTTTTCACACTTGGGAATCACTCTTATCCATACTAATATTATAAATGCGAAAGTAACTCTGTCTGTCTGGGTGTCTCGCTTTAACGCCAAAACTACTGAACCGATTTAAATGAAATTTGGTACACAGATAGTCCTAGAGCCTGAGAATGGACATAGGCTAATTTTTACCGCGGGAAAATGCTTCATCCGCTGTCCAGAAGCGGAGATCTAAGCTGATATCTAAGAAAAGTTGTAACTCTCGAATGCTTTCTAGCTCCTAGCTTTGGAATGACTCATCCAAATGAAATAGGATTTTTTTTAATATAAAGTTCAATTATGTACAAAGATTTTAAGATATAAATCATCTTTGTAGGTTATCCTGAAGTTGAACAATAAGCATTAAACTATAAATTTTATACAATTCAAAAAAGTAAAATGTTCGATTGAAGCTAGATCGTTGGATTATCCCAGCGTTCAGTGGAGGAAAATTTGTGTGTGTGTGCGGCACAAATCTGTTTCTCTAACTGTACCTTTTGTGCAATGTGCTTTTTCTTTCTTTTTCTTATGCACCTTTTGCAGTTTGTGTTGTTTTTTTGTGGCGCATGGGATTGAGAAAGATAGGGTATGAAATGTAAATGAGATTGAGAGGGAGTCACACCCAGAGTATATCCATAAAATGAGTAGGGACACTCTCGACGTTTTCTTTATCAGTTCTTATCAGCAAGTATTTTGTTTTAAATTTGAGAAGTGGCAGACTGGCGAAGCAAGGCGAGCACGGGACAGCTAGTATTCATATAAATATCTGGAGTAGGTCGGTCTTGCTCAGAGAACGGACAGCACATGTGTTCTGTTTTTTCGGACTAATACGATACCCAATCCCCTCCCATGCATCAAGTGCTCATTGCAGGGACGTTTGATCCTCGCTAATGATGGCTCCATCGTCAGAAAAGAATAACTGATGTACTTTGTCCGTCACCTTTCCTTCAAGGACTGTAATAAATAGCAAAGGACTTAAAACGCTTCCCTGGTGTACACCGACTTTGATTGCAAACTCCTCGGTGACGCCAGCGGGCAATCACACTCTTGACTTTACTGTCTCGTACATGTCCATGATCATCTGTACGTAGGTTTCTGGAGCTCCTCGTTGTCTTAGCGCCACCCATAACAGATTCCTTGGTTGTCTATCAAAACCCTTTTCAAAATCAACCAGCACCATATGCAAATCCTTGAAGAATTGCATCTGTGGTTGATTTACCTGCGACAAACTAGCACTGGTCTTCAGATATTAGTATTGTTTTCCGAATCCGGCTATCTAATATCCACTCAACGACCTTGGTGGTGTGTTACATCAGCTTGATTGAACGGTAATTATCACTGTCTCGCGTATCGCCTGTTCCTTTATACAAAGCAAGAAGAAAACTTTCCCTCCACTGGTTGGGCATTGAATCGCCTCTCATCAGTTTGGAGATGAGAGTCATGAGCCATTAGGACACGCTGTCTCCCATCGTATTCCAGAACTCAGAGGGTATCCGGCCCAACTGCTGTTCGTTTTTTGGGGTCTTTAACGGCCTTCTAACTTCTTCGACAGTAATGTTGTATCTCCCATCTTATTCCAGAACTCAGAGGCTATCTCGTCCGACCCAACAGCTTTTCTTTTTTTCGAATCTTTGACAGCCTTCCTAACTTCTTCGACAGTAATGTCGTGTACTTCTGCATTTTTAGGAACAGCTCTCGGAAAATATACCCGAGGAAATTGATCATTTAGAAGTCCTTCACAATAGTGCTGCCACATGTGTAATATTTTTTCGTCATCCACAGGAAGCAGCCCTTGAGCATTGTTGATGAAGTTTGGCGAACGGATTTCCTGGGCATTTCTCCTTCTATGAGCGGCTGTTTTGAAAATGGTTGTGACCCTGTTCAAGTTGGTTTATCGGAGTTCGGAGTTCGCGGGTGGCAATTATGCAGTAGTAGTGTATTCGCTTACGGGATGGAAGGTCGTGCGTTCGAATCCCGGCCAAGTCCATTACTTTATACCGAATACATGAAATCGTTATCTCACTAAGTAACTTAGACACCACCCGTGGAGAAAAACCCTACAACTGCACCCAAACACTTCTTTCCTATCTCTCTATTCTTTCTAATACCAATTAGCTTACACTGTGTTCCTAGCATTATAAGGGTACTGTAACAACAGACAAAAATCCCTTTAGCGTAAGCAAATTATAAAAAAAAAACCGGGTTTAGGATCACTTTGCAAACTTTTACCCGAGGCTCCATGAAACGTGTTACCAAATGTTTATCAATCCGGGTTTCAATTCCGGCGCTGATGTAAGTGAACAGGTTCCGGCTTTGTTTGACGTAGATGGCATTTAGAACGATAAGACCGCATCACTTGCATATGCTTAGGATATCATTTCTGCCATTCCCAGGAATATTACAATGGGTTGTGCGTTTTCTGTAAGCGTACATTTCCAAAGTGATTTCGTTCAAACAAGTTGGACACGTATATGCTTCTTTTATTTCCTGTTTGATCTTGCTTTTACGACTCCGGTGATCGCCAGTCGTGTCAACCGACGGATTTGCATGCACACTGGATGTTTAATTGCCTAGATGTGGTTTCCCCCTTAGTCGCCTTTTACGACAGGCCCTGTTTATCGGGATGCACTGTAGTGACATTCTTGACCCATACCTACACACGGCCTCAGCTGAAAATTGAAACCATTTCCAAATGGACTGTGTGGATATTAAGCATTGAAAAAAAAATAGCAATGATATTCTGAAGAAAATACATTTTGTAGAAGAACATCAATACCAGAAAGTACTCATTAGTTTTTAAGCATATCTTTTTCAAATGTAAAAACTTTTCATCTTTTTCTTCATGGAAAATATGGTCACCGTATTATGGATGACAGCGGTTATGACAGCTCCACTCAGCGACCACTTATTGGACAATAGTAGGCAGTTTGTCTTGTTCTATATCCAATGGCTCAATATACTCGAACTTAAACATTTCGGTAAGGCGTACCTCGTCAGACAGAAAACACAATTAATTTAATAAACATAAGTGAAGGTTTTTTTTTAACGCGTTTAACCCAGATTTGATGGTTTGGAATCATCAGTAGGCTGCCAGAAACACATCAAACCCATGCGAACATTGTTTGATCGATGTTTACCGAGTCTATGAAAATTTATAACATAGACGCAATGGAAGTGCTTTGTCCAGGGTCAATTATTTTTAATTTCGCTTCTTTCCCTACTTTTGGCAGACCACGAACTGACAAGTCTTTTGCATTGAAGTCATTGAATCAGGCATACGCGTTTTTTCAATGTATCTGTTTTCAGTGCCAGTTGCCTCGCGGCTATTGTTGTGATCATGCTTACTATTCGTACAGTGGACTTTGATTGTAGGGTGCCCTCTACACATTTTCAATAGCATGAAATCGATGACTTAGGTGATTGCTTTCTCTTTCGAAAAACATTTTGTACACAAATATTGAGCAATTTAACAAGTACCGCTGGAATTGCTGTGCTACTTTCAACGGCAATACAATTTGGGCATGATGAGTATTGTCGGAAATAATGAGCCCTGATAACTTTTTGCTATAATGAACAGATAGATTGCTCTTAAGCGAACTAGTGGGATGCAGCGAAGTGGGAGTGTTATGCTCATTTAAGTCCAGATCATAACCTCGTCGTTGAAGAGAAAGAAGAAGATTGTTCTTTCGATCAAATTAACCAATATGATTCTGATTGATTTTAGCATGTTCTTCCTAGGTCTTAAGGGTCGTTGACGACATTTAATGGCAGTCGTGTTTGTCCTTACTTTGTTGAAAATTTCGATTGTATCATGGGACAATTTGTTTTGGGCGCAGTGGCTCAATGATCAGAGTATTGGTCTACACAAGGTTAAGGCAGACATACATGTATGTGAAAGGTTTTTCTGTAGCATTCGTTTCATGCAGGTTAAGGTCGGGGTTAAGGTCGAAACGACAGTTACACTTATTGTATAGAAATTATGGCTTTGAGGAATCATAGAGAAGCGCAAACGGCTTAGTTGGTAATGTCATGCTATAGGGCAAGATCCTACAAAACGCGTAAGGTTAGGTTAGGTTTCCGGGTGGATGGAACAGATCGAATCTGTTACAGCGCAGAGATTTTAGCGCAGCTTGACTATCTGAGAAGATCCGGATGTCCATAGCGGATATCACGTTTCTCTTCAGCCACGATACGGCTTCTTTAATCGCCATGATTTCCGCCTTGAACACGCTGCAGTGATCAGGGAGGCGAAAGGAGAGGCTGAGGTTCAGCCTGTCAGAGAACACACCTCCAGCTTACTGTAGAATAGCATAAATTTTCTTTCGTTTCATTTTTAACGAGTTTTAAATCGACGATACGATCTGTCTTCTTCATCCTTAAAAATAAGATTGATTTCATGGAAGGGGCTACCAAAAATGTTGATTGGCTTGCAACTAAAACGAAACATTTTGAAACTATCTTTGACTAGAGAAATCGCAGCCGTACACGATAGTCCTTTGACATTTGTTGTTAAACCGTCGGGACTCAGGAACAAACAATTTTTTTTTTTAAAGAGAAACTCACCTTTTCCTGCTATTCAACTTGCATTGCAAATCAAAACCAACTCACTAAGAAGAAAAAAACTCACCAGACAATCTCGAATCCTCCATGGATCCAATCGCTTCAATTGGCAGTTCCCCATAGGCCAGCAGACCACCTTGATCTGATCCGTAGCTTCGATTGAATTCCCTGCGAGTCCTATCGCGACTTCGTCGATTCGAAGGACTTTGATTGCGAAATCGTAAGGCTCCAGACGCCGAACCACTTATACCACCAGTACCTCCACCACCGCCACCCCCAGCGGCTGAGGTGGCGGTAGCTCCGACTCCTCCGCTAGTCACAGTGCCACTTGTTGCAGCACTACTGTTACTACCTCCAACACTCTGTAGGCCTGCTATCGACGTTGACGACGCAGACGGTTCAGCACTATCACGATCCCGTTCTCTTGACACTATCGAAAATTTCATTAGTTTTCAGTTTACTGTTTTATTTTTGTTTTATCGTCTTTTTCTGACTTATGCTTCTCTGTTTTCAATACAAAAACAAACAAAAAAACACACAGAGAAGATTCCAGAGAGCACACAACACAATATTCAAAGCAATGAAGCAACTTTTAAATAAAAACAAATAAAAAAACAAAACAAAGTAATGCGCTGATGTCCAAAAAAAAAACACTTAAACCAAAATCCTTGTGCATTTGAAAAATCAAAAACTCGTCTTAAATGCACGGTTCAATGTTTGTTGTGAAAAGAATTAGTCAAAGCAGACACATGAAAAACTCAACAACAAGCACAACATTTGCGTTAGCGATCTGCGCTTTTTTAACAAGAGGCTCTTAGATAGAGACAAATAGTGAGACAAAGAGAGAGAGAGAGATCAAGGATGAGATGTTCTAATTACTTTGATCGACGGCGCTACGATTCGCCGAAGGTGATCTAGATGATCGGACACTGCTACCTTTACGCGAGTGGTGCTGATGCTGCTGCCGGTGCTCTCGGGCTATTGCGCTTGAGATACTACTGCTGCTTGGTATAACGTGAAGTGTGTCCATTACTACTGTCGGCAATAGTACATTGTTATCATTGAAAGATCTGTAATTAAAAAAATAAATACATATTAATAAAGCAAATACACATGTGCTCTTTGCCAAGTGGACTTCCTTAAACTTATCTATCCCATTGAAAGGTTAATCACCTCCCGATGATAAGCTATCCCACAATCGCCAATAAGTTCCCATTTTAATGAGTAAAAATTATATTTGCTGAATTAATGATGAGCAAAGAAATAGTGCTTTGTAGCCAGTGTAGCTGGCGATCGTGTGTTGATTCTTCAACAATCGAACTACAACGTAAACAAACAAAATCGAGTAGATAAATAAATTCATTGCATCGAGTAGTTAATAAGGAGAGTAAAGAATTGAAATTGAAAATTGGAAGAGCATATTATTTTAGCAGTCATAAACAATCAGAGGCAGTGAAATTACATTTGTACATGGAAACAGGTCAAGACTGTGAATCAGCCGTAATTAAGGTCACAACCGATTTAAGCATTGGACTTAAATGAAATAAGTCTAATGGTGACTCTAGATTTTTCTAAAGCGTTTGATTCAATTAATCATTCAATACTAATAAACAAGCTTAAGAATAACTTTCAGTTCTCTCGTTCTGCACTGAAACTGATTCGCAACTATCTATGCGATCGCTTACTGACAGTTCAAACCGATCAGGGAAACTCCAGTCCATATACGGTTAACGTAGGTGTTCCTCAAGGGTCAGTGCTAGGACCACTTCTTTTTTCTGTCTTTATAAATGACCTTCCTGATATTCTCGAAAACTGCAATGTTCACCTTTATGCAGATGGTCATTATATATATGTTCAGAAAAATAGGGCTGATGGAAGATTGCGTGGCTAGAGTAAATGAAGATTTGTCGCGTATTCAGATGTGGTCTAATCTAAATTTAATACTCTAAAACTAAATCCTGCTAAATCGTTGGGTATGGTCTGCTCCAGAAGTGAAATCTCATTACTTGATGTACCTCCTCTTGTTGTGAACGATGTCACTCTTTTCTACGTGGAGCAGGCCACATCTGATACGATCAGAAAAGTCTACGGTGGGCTACAAAGCTTGGGAACATGCATATGCTCGTTCCGAAGATGAAAATGCATCTGATAAAAAGCTTGGTGCTCCCATTTTTGTCCTAGAATTGCACAGTTTACCCCAGTTTGGATTATGAATGCAATCGTAAAATGAACGTTGCCTTTAACGATTGCATTCGGTATATTTATGATATTCCAAGATGTGTTAGTGTTGCGCAAC
This sequence comes from Portevinia maculata, assembly GCA_949715645.1. Classification (NCBI taxonomy): domain Eukaryota; kingdom Metazoa; phylum Arthropoda; class Insecta; order Diptera; family Syrphidae; genus Portevinia; species Portevinia maculata. Next base: position 115,086,853 of record OX454528.1, on the reverse strand, counting down.
AGAAAAGGTCTCTGTTAGGAATGAGTTTTGACGATTATTATGATTTTAGAACCATCCTTAAGCTTCATGGAATCGTTCATAACAAATGTCCTGAATATTTGAGTGAGTAGGCTTAGGCTTCACAGTGAGAGAGCGATCTTTCTTCGTTAAAGCTGTTCGATTGTGGAATTTACTTCCGCTTCAATTACAAAGAATAAGTTCGTCAGTCGTATTTCGGGAAAAACTATTTCTACACATGTCGCAACAGAATTAGTCGCATTATATCAATAAACATAAAATCTTTAAAACCTTCCTTTTATCATTCATTATTAGTCATCTGTAATTAATACAAAATTCGATACTGAATTTTAAGAATTATTTTCTTGTAGTATCATGTAAGTTTCAAACAAAATAAATCAATGAAATGAAATGAAACAAGTCTTTTTCTGACTATTCCAACTATCTCGGCTCATACCTTCAATTCGCCCAGGCTTATAACTCCCTCTATCAACGATATGTTAACAATGCGCAAGCCAATCTTAAAAGCGACCCTAAATCTTTTTTCCGATTCGTTAACTACAAGAAAAAATCCGACGGTTACCCCTTATTCCTCTCTTACGAAAACATATCTTCAAGTGATCCACAAACCATTGCTAATTTTTTTGCCACCTTTTGCCGACAACTCCTTTGATCCAGATCCCTCTTATTTCAACTAACTAGTCGACTACTCCACTGGTCCCTTTCTCTTTCAAACTTTTGAATCTCCTGTAAATGAAAATAAGTTGCAAAAACTTAATGATGAATATTCACCTGGCCCAGATGGTATTCCCGCTATTTTTCTTAAGAAGTGTTCCCTCGTGCTCTCCTACCCCCTTTCGCACCTCTTTAATCCCTCGCTATCTCAAGGCGAATTTCCTCAGATATGGAAGTACTCCTTCATAACGCCGATTCATAAAAAGGGATTAAAGAGTGAAGTTACTAATTATCGCCCGATAGCCAAATTTTCGCATATACCCAAACTCCTGGAAAGCATTTTGTACGAATGCTTAAGCTTTCAATGCAAGTCTTTAATATCCCAAAACCAACATGGCTTTCTAAAAGGCGGATCAACCACCACTAACCTCGTTGAATTCACGTCATCTGCGGTATCGGCCTTGGAAAATGGTAAAGAAGTCGATGTTATTGCAACTGATTTTAGTAAAGCTTTTGATAAGATATCCCATAGGTTAGGTTAGGTTTATGTGGCTGTCGGCAGAAGCCGACACACTTAGACCAATTTAGGTCCATTGTGATACCACGTATAATTATCTACCTCAACTCTGTAGATGGGACTGGCCAACGGCACGCGGTTGTTCTCAAACGGTCCCCCATCTACGTACTAACCGCGCCCAACGTCGTTTAATTACGGTGATCTGATGAGAACCGATTAACTCGACGTGGTATGGTCGTTGGTTAAGATATCCCATAAACTAATTCATTTCAAATTGTTCACCCATGGTGTCGAACCAATACTGCTGAAATGGATATCATCTTATCTGGAAAACCGCTTTTAAAGTGTTCGCTTCAGGTCTGTCCTATCTTCTCCATTCCTGTCAACCTCTGGTGTACCAGGTGTAATGCAGTCACCTAGGTCCCCTTCTCTTCATCTTAACTATAAACGGTTTGGAAAGGGTTATTAAACACTCCTGTATCTCTCTCTATGCCGATGACACCAACGTTTTCAAACACATTTCTTCATCTCAAGACTCCTGCCGGCTACAACAAGATCTAGACAGTTTTTCTATTTGGTGTCTCAAAAATGCCTAGTGCTCAATGTCGTGAAATGCCAATCCATAACCTTATCACGTAAATACAAAAAGGCCCCTCCCCATCTTTACCTTCTTAATGATCAACCTATACCCATCGTACAGTCTCTTCGTGTCCTTGGCATATTGTACGACCGCGAGCTTAATCTCCGTTCGCACATTGACGAGATAATTCGTAAAGACAGTTCATCCCTTGGTGGTCAAAGAAATTCTCTAATCCCTACGTGACCAGATCTCTCTACATTACTTTTGTCCGCCACCTAGTCGAATACGCCAGCCGAAGGTGGTCACCCTTTCAGCAAGTTCATGTAACCAGAATCGAAAACATACAACGACGTTTTCTTCGATTTTCCCTCCGCGGACTTTCTTGGAACGATCCCCTAATTCTGCCTCCCTATCAAGACCGCGTCAAACTCATTAACTTGAATAGCCTTGAAGACCGCAGGGATGCAGCAGACATTCTCTTCATTCACCGCCTCCTCTCAGGCTCTATCGATTGCCCGTCCCTTTACAATTCCATATTCTTTAAAACTAGCCCTCGTAATTTAAGACATCCCCGTCTCTTCTATCTACCAACCCATGGCACGTTTTATGGCTCCAACGAACCAATTTCCGGTATGCTACGGAAGGTAAACTCAAACATTTCCATTTTTGATTTTAACCGCAGCACTTCCTCCATTAATTTTACCCTCCTTCTCCATAAACTCTAGCTTTATTATAAGTTTTTCTCTAGCTTGTAAGTATTAGTTTTAAGTCTAGCTATAAGTCTTAGTTTTGTAAGTAGTTTAAAGACATATAGCTTGTATAAAGCTGAATAAATGTGGGCGGACGCCCCCACCAAATTAGCGAAAGTGAAATAAGGCCAAATTTTAACGATTGTTCTTAACTGACTATGTGAAAGTGAAATAAGGCCGAACGAATGCACTTACCCAAAGTGGAATAAGGTTAAATGCTAAAATAAGGTCTAATTAACGGCGCAGGGACATCAGTCGCTGGGATATAAGTTCTAAATTATTTTTTCGGGACTTTTCAATAATATACCCAACCTCGCACCTACTCCAAATCCAACAGTGACCCTAAGCAGGGGGCTTGCAGGGAGACATCACGCCCCTTCATACGCGTTGCGCTGTTCTTAGGACCTTCTTGTAATTTTGCCACTCTTATTCGCCAAGAATATCAGAAGAAGATCCCATAAACAGCGTAATGCCTAAGACGCGGCTTACTCCCCCCCTGCTTGGAGTCACTGTTGGATTTGAAGTAGCTGCGAGGTTGGGGTAGGTGCTGTATGTCTGTATGTAAGCAAATTGTTGAAAATAGCACCAATGGAAAGTGAAATAAAGCCAAACGTTAAAATTCCAGCATCCAAATCAGTCGCACAGTGCTAAGACGCAACACTTCTTTGAGCGACCACTTCAACTGCACTCCCCTTGTAACATAAAGCGGAATGAAAAAGCCGATGCGCTAGCAAGGCACGGCTCTTCCCTTAACAGCTCCCATACAGAGACAGTTTCTCCTCTCATAGGAGCTGTCAAAGGAAAAATATCCCAATACTACCTTTCAAGGGCGAACTCCAGATGGAGCAACCTAAATAGCTGCCTCATATCCAGGAAGATATGGCCCTGCTTCAATGCAAAAATAACTCGCGTTGTTACACACAAAACCCGACACGAGGTCCAGAATTGCGTTAATCAGCAATGGGCATTGGCCTGTCGGCACTCAATCTGCAAGGATGGGCTTCCCATTCAACCAACAATGCCGCAGTTACAAAGATCCAGTGGAATAGGAAGACCTTCACCATTTACTCTACGAATATCCGGCCCTAGCTGGTTCTAGACATCGCACAACCCCGGTCGGATAGGGCTTAGACGACCTATCAGAATTTTAAAATTCTGCAAATATCGTTGAATTCCTCAATTTCACAGGCTGAATCTGAAACACAAAGTGACACCATGTCACCTCAGTGGTGGCAGCAAAACGGCACCTTCGCGATAATTGCGTCCTGGCGTACTTAAGTGATTACCAGGCAGTAACTCCTACCTACCTGCCAATGGAGCACAGGCAACTTCCGGCCTTCAAAAAAGAAGGCCCACGAATGGATTATATGACCGGTTACACGGTCCCGATAGCCGGCTGCCTGTTAACAGGTTTCGGTACCGGTCGGTACGTTTGAAAGCTCCTATACCATTTATAATACAAACGAACGCAAACTGATCACTTATCGTCCAAAAGAATCGCCGCCATTTTCACATATTTTTGGCAATTGGATATGTGGATCACATTAGTAGATGGTCCAACGGCAATAAGGTCAGGGTCGAGGAAGCGTGAGTTGCTGATTGAAGAGTTTCCCAGCGATATATTTCAATGCAGCAACCTTTAAGAGACTATTTACAGGAAATTGTTGTTCAGCTAAGAAAAATCGTTGCCATTTTGATATATTTGTAGCAACTGACTGCAATACTTTCAATTTCAAACAGTTATTTATTTTACTTAAAACAATCCGCAGCATTCTTGTGGGAGAGCTTCGGAACAAATTTGCTGTGCATCTGTCAAAAATTGTTTGGTTAACGCATCATGTCGCGGTGCGGTAATGTGCATTGCATTTGATCGGAGACATTCCATCCGAATGGATACCTGGAAAGAGCCGTGTAATTCACGCCTCACGGGTAATTGCGACCAACCAATTATTTCATGTGAATGGAGTCGCAAAATTGAGAATATTCGTTCGGACGCAAATATTTGGTCACCTCATATGAATGGTTCTCTTGTCCAACGACTCGCTCGAATTTAAGAGATAAAATCATATTCAGCGACAAGGTCAATTTTTGGCTGAAACGTCACAAAAATTTAACCGGTTGTTCCGAACGAGTGAATCTAAAATCTAACTATATAAAATACTATCCCAACAAGATCCTATACGATGGGGCTCAGTTGAATAGGATTGACAATTTTTGTTTATTCGAAGGCACGCTTTAAGGGCGATGGCCAGCGACAATAGTCGCAAGTTTGGGATTTGCTTCCCCAACGAAATGCATCTAGAAAGAGCGCTCCGTTCTGGCTTTATCTCACCGGAGGCATTTATTCATATTGATGCATAATGGCTGGTACAGCCGAGGGGTGGTATCCCGGTATAGTACTACCGCTACCGCAGCGCGAGCGATAAGCATCTTATCCTCTGGGCGACGTCGCTAGAAGACCAAAAAAGGATCTTATTGAAAAACATGTTAATAACTAAATATGGAATATTAATCATAGATATGACATTAATAGCAAATACTGACATTCATTTAGTTAGTTTACCAAGAGATCCCTGAACCCTAGAAAGATCCAAAGTAAAAAAAAAAGATATTTTTCCAAAATGTACTTGGAAGCCGAGCAGTATTTGTGTGTTTAATGTTATTTTACCACAGGAAGGTCCTTGGAACCCCAATAAGGTCCTTAGAACACCACAAGATGGATTTTTTTGTAATGTTCTTGGAAACCCCGTAAGTTTTAAAGGTGTTTGCCGCGGCTACAGACCTGAACTGCTAGAAGCAAAAAAACCACAAGCCCTTATTTTAGTAAGCGGTTCTGGTTACGATTGTGGAAAAAGGGTTTTTGATCATAACTTCTACATTTCTGTCTCTAAAGAAACGTGCTTAACTTTATTTTAAAGTTGTTTGCACGGAAAACACATCTGCTCTTTACACTTTTTGATTGGGCCGTTTGCGTGCTAAAAGCGAAAAACCACAAACCTTTATTTTGATAAGGAATTCAGATGACGATTTTGAAAACTGATATTTTTTCAACGTAACTCTTAAGATTTTGTCGTAATAAAGGAGATTGCTAGGGTTACAAGCCCGCCCTTAATGTCTTTTTGACAAAACTCACCACTTGAAAGCTAGGAGCAAAAACCAATTAAACAAGTACCCTTTCTGTCTTTGATATACTAAAATCAAACCACTTTTTATATACCTTAACCCACACACTACGAGGAACAGGTGGAGGGGGCAAAGTATCTGCGTCTGTAGCGACATTCAGGCTGCGCTTAAGGCCTTGCTCAACGCCTTAACCACCTCCAAATAGGTCGTGAATGCAAGATCTCTTTGAATTCGGTCGGAAGGCTGAATTCATTAAGACTTCTCTGGGTCCCGTGTCATAACGGGATCACGGGAAGTGAGATCTCCGATTAATTTGCTAGATAGGGCTCAGAGGAGGACTTCTCAGGACCTGAACCAGCGATATGTCTGCCTGCGTCCCCGGTCAGGGCTTCCATTGACGGTTGGGTTTCATATGAACACAATCGACGATGGCATGACTCTTCAGGGTGCAGACTGACTAAGCGTCTGTAGGAAATCTGCGGCATTCTTGTTGTCTCTCAACAGAAAAGACTGCAAACAGACTACTGGCGTTCTTACGGGCCATTACGCTTTTGCCAAACACTTTAAGGTGCTAGGCCTAAGCGATACCACCAACTGCGAAGCCTGTGGAGAAAGCGATGACACTGCGGAACATTTCGTCTGCGATTGTCCTGCTTTTGCTCGTAATTTTGACCCACACTAATTATACCGTATCTAGTGATATAGACGCCAGCCGCAAGAAAGGCGACAAAAGTCGCATATCGATAACCCTGGGCGGTACTCGTAAAACTTTTTTTGTGTTTTTTTTCCAATGAAAATACAGTGAGTTTGTAACGAGTATTAATCGTTTTTTTCTGATCACAAAAAGTGAGTTGCTACTGAGTTGCAGAAACAACACCTTTATAGTAACTTTTAAGTGTTTGTGTGTCGCACACGAAACAATCAGCTCGATTTTCAAGGCAACTGCGAGTTCCATACTAGGTAACCATCTATCATCTGCCAAATGATGGTCAAGTGAGTTATTCGATCAATGAGAAAGGGTAGAATAGTAGGCACTTGTAGTTGCCTTGCAAATTGAACGCGTCTAATGTTGAATCATTGTTTTTTAGTTTTGGAAACAATTGGAAACAAGTTTGTTTCTTTGAGTGGCAAATCGTAGAGCCAAAAAAAAGGTCAGAGGTTTCAACAAAACCGGAAACGCTGCATTGAGTTCAGTTTTCTATTTGGGGAAACTCTCAATCTGTCTACGCTAAATTTCTACCCAAGTTTCACTGCACATTAAATATTTATAGATATAAAGTTGCAACGTTTTCAAAACTCAATGTAACGCGATGATTCGAATGATATGTTCGTTTCAAAGATCGATATCAATCACTCGCAATGATGAGGAAAAAAAATGATTAAACAAAAAAAAAAAAAAAACAATTAAATGTAATTACAAAATGCAGGATTGTAAGAAATCTTAGTCGCGTAATGGATCACAGTTCAGCGTACACACTATGGCTATGCTAATTTCATTGTGGTTAGTTTTTTTCTTGATAAACAATTAAACTCCTATAAAATCTAAGATGACAATAAAGTGTAGTCAGTGGGAGCCGCTCGTTTAAAATAGCTTAATAAGTATGCACTTGAATGCAAATAGTTTTTTTATGAGAAATTAAATACTGCACGTAGGTTGTTAGAAACTTATCAAACTTTGAACTCAATTGAAATCAGACTTTAACCAAAAATAATGTTAAGACGTGGTAATTTACATAAAATTAGTTTATATCTGTTTCAATGTATTCTCAGTTTAATCATAAACGAAAGTCCAATCAACGCAAACAATACCTATTCGCAAAAGAAAAAAACCCGACTAAATTGTTAATTCGAGATTTTATCGGGCATCAGGAACTTTGTTCTTGGGGTCACGATCATGTCCGAAAATAAAGCTCGTGTGCAAATGCGTCATCGTGATTACCGCACCTCTTTTTACCGAAACTTTTTTAAGTAAAACTTCTTTACGCACGGTTGACTTGGCGAGTAAGCTGGTGAATGCGACACGGAAGTGTAGACCAATGTAGACTTCCGGCGTAACGGAAGTGTAGACAAACGTAGACTTCCGGCAACACGGAAGTGTAAAAAGGTTCGTGGAATGGGTAAACACCGTTGAATCTCCTCAATAGAGGCCAATATCAAGCTCATCATCTGCCCCAACCGATCCAAAGGAGAAAGCTATATCTAAAACAGTTGCCGACAGATGGAATTTACCGGAAGTAAGTAAAGTAATTGTGTCCATGAATCGCAGTCCATTAGTTGGAAATATAGAGCGTCCCGTCATCGTCAGATTTTCAGGTCGGACGGCAAAAAACCAAAGTTAGAGCCAGGGAGCTGAAATTTATAATATAGATTCTCCAGGGGCCCTTGATGCTCATGTGTCAACAAATTCGCCCACTGACACGCCCACAATTTAAATTAGATGGAACGAAAGAAGTTTTACTCCAGTCGTGTAGTCTTAAGCACTCATTTTTTTATACACTGTCGATCACAAGGATGAGACCATACATTTTGCAATCGATTTTCAGTCTTTATACCTGTTGAAATTGTATACCCAGAAACTTTTACTACCTGGGAACACGTACATATTTTCTCAACAGTAAGTCATAAAATTTAAGCGTAAATAAGAAACGACCGCTGGAATTTCCCAAGATCCAACAATGAACTACTTGAAAAGCGTATAAAAAGATGCTCCACTAGGATGAGGCCACATACAAAATCTTCGAAAGAAAGGAAAAAATTAATTAAATGTTTGCATTTTATGGTTTTAAAACATTTATTTATTATGTTTTTCTACATTAATAATGAGTACGCCCGCCATTTTTCGATATGACCTCTATTAGACGGTTTGGAATAAAATCATACGGTTTGTTTTTAAATAATTAAAAGAAATTTGGGCGCATAAATCACGAATAGCTTCGATCAAAGTGTCCTTGTCTTCAAATTCTCTGCCGCCTTCATACACTTTACGAGATAACCATGCCCAAACATTTTCGATTATGTTTAAGACCGGTGAATAGGGCGGCCATGGCAAAAGCTACACGTCTTCTTATTGAATCCAAATTCTAACAACCCTGGAAGTGTGGATAAGGGCATTGTCTTATTGGAATATCCAAGACAGCGGTCCGAAAATGTTTTTCACTTTTGGAAATGACCGTTCATTTGTAGTTGTTTCCGTTCATTGTTGTGGACAAAAACTATAACTCGATTGTGCCATAGTGGGTATTAGCTCCCCACACCATTACACCTAATGTACGGCTGTGATGTGTTGCCTCCTCCTTTCTTACAATAAAATTTGTAACCATCGGGTCCGTCATGGTTAAACTTTTTTTCATCCGAAAAGACAACGCGTTTCCATTCACTGCTCCAAGCGACATGTTCTCTTGCAAAATTCATTCGATGCTTCTTGTGTACTTGCCAAAAAGTTTTCTTCTCTCTATAGTACCACTTTTTCGTATTATCCTTCGGACCGTTGCTATGCTGGCTGATACTCCGCTGTTGGCCCTTATTTTAGTCACTGGTAAAGAAGAATTTCAATAACCCGCTTTTCTCGCAATGTTGTTGCTTCTGCCGTGCGTCCTTTTTGATGTTTCCCAATATTGTTGTGGATCCGCGAGATAACTGTTTACAACAGTCTTACTTCTATTTAGCCTCCTTGCAATATTTCGGGCTGAGAGCCCTAACTCCTTCAAAGCATCTATTTTTCCTCTTTCTGTCGCTGTCAAAGTCTTTCCGGAACCCATTTTTTTTAACTAAATAAAAACAGTAAATATTCTTAACAAAACTTTTAAAAAAATCGCTGATGTGAACTCCTTCAACGAAATATTCGCAATGGCCTCATCCTAGTGGCGCATCTTTTTATACGCTTTTCAAGTGGCAGCTGGCAATGGTGCGATGGTAGTGTATTCACTAAGTGATTGGCAGGTCGTGCGTTCGAATCCCGACCAGGGCCATGATTTTTATAAATTGAAACACAACAAAAACAGATCTCCCTAAAGCAAATTAGGCGCCACCTGTGAGGAAAAAATCCCATCGCACCAAACCTCTTTCCTATCCTTCTATTCTTTCATGCAGTAAGTAGCACCCAAAAATAGGCAATGAATCATTTTGCTGGGAGCTCCTTACAGCAACAAACAAAATGCCTGCGCTGTGGTTTCCCCTTAAGGGTACTGTGTCACAGAAAAAATAAAATCCCTTTAGCGCACGCAAATTATAAAAAAAAAAAAAAGTAGTTCATTGTTTGATCTTGGAAAATTCCAGCGGTCGTTTCTTATTTACCCTTTAATTTTATGACTTAATGTTGGGAAAGTATGTACCTAACCTATTCAGGTAGTAAAAGTTTCTGGGTATAACATTTCCAACAGTGGTATAAAGACTGAAAATCGATTGCAAAATGTATGGCCTCATCCTTGTGATCGCCAGTGTACATATTCGTATTAAATACTGAGAGAAACAAGTAAGCATTGCATATGTCGAGAAAATAATCCAACTGCATACGTCTTACACCGAAGCTTCTTCAACCATTTGCATTTGCATTGACTTGATAATTTTGTTTATTTTCCAATTTGGATGCAGCCATCACTGTGCCAACAATTGGCTTCGATCAACTCACGATGTCAACGATAACATTTAATGCCAACTACTTGAAGAGAGAAGAGCCATCGTCAAATCAAATTGACAACCTCTTTCGAACAATAAAATGTGTTCTGCTTATTTTCCTGAAGAAAACAAACAAAATCTCCTCAAATCTGACAAATGATTTATTTACACACATAAATTACGGTTGGCGAAGCTGTTCGAATTTTTTATAAAGAAAATTCTCTTCTTGTATAACCACTGTAAAGGTTTTCTTTTTTTAATTTTTAATGAGATCCGCTGTATAACATACCACAGCTCAGTTTATAAATAAAATCTAAACAGTTGCCTTTTACATCACGAATTTTTTGCAAGCATTGCGCTAACTAACAATCTACCAAAAAATTTACATCCGCACAAAAAAGGAGTTTTCAATTTGTTTAGATACTATTTCGGAAACTTTTTCAATTCAACTACTCGTATCTCGCTAACAGGAGTCCAGTACATTTATGAAGACGACCGTACTTGCGTGATTATTTTATGTTGCTTTCTTTCGCTATTCTGGTAGTTTTAAGCTAAATGAGTTTATTTTGAATTCTTTGCTTTTTTTCGTACTTACTCGTATGTTCAAAAGGAATTCACCAAGAGATAGATGCAAATTTGGCCGAACAAGTGTTGTTTAATTTGTCTTTAGATAATTACTCTGTGTCGCGCAAATGTCAATGTCATTTGTTGTTTGCAAACAAATTCGGTGACGAAATTAATGAAAGTGGGGACTTTTTTCAATCAAGTTTATTAAAAAAAAGGTGCATGACTGGTCGTACGAGCACTTTCTCGCTTTTGTAAGAATTGGTTGCGAATCACATTTTTCCATTAGCCATTTTCTATACCCTTTAAATCAGAGAAAAAAGGAATCGCAACAATCTACATGGATTATGTTATAATGCAGATAGATATATGTATTTGGTTTGTCCTAATTGAGTCCTAACTAAGTGGTCTGAGTAGTGATCATAACCTTCTTCGACTCACGTGAGGTATTTGGGGAACCCTTTTGCGAGAATCGACGTTTTATTTCTGTCGGTTGGCCAATACGTTGGCTTTCCCGTCGACAAGGAGTCCGCACCACGTTTCAAATAGGCGTTATACAGTAATCTACCTAGATCACCACACCACCGATGATAAAATTTGGCCCAAGTGAGTCAAGGAGGCTGGCGACGACGTCGAAACTGAACTTATTTGCATGGATTCAAGTTCTTTACTCGAGTTCTCGGAGTACTTATTGCAGTTTTTGATGTAAAGAGAGGATTCGCCTCTCGCATTTTTCGAAGAGTGATGCACATGATAATCACTCTACCCTTTGATTTCCGGTCCAGATTCATTTGGAAGTGGATTTCCGATATCAGGCATACAGTGCGATTCATTTGATTGGACGCAGGCATTTTTGAGAAGATAAATCGATATTTCTCCCGTTACATGATGGATTTGAAAAAAACAACTATGGTACATGAGAGACTGTTTTGTTAACAACAAAATATGAAATTTGTGTAAAGGAGAGATTTAGCTAACGGAACTTTGAAGACAAATTGTCAATTGAGTAAAGAATATTCGGAATATGGGTTCATTAGATTAGACGCAGTGAACAAATCAACGTTTTTTGTGAAGTGAGTATATTTTTTTTCGGTTTAAACGGTACATACTAAAAACTTATTGTTCTTGATTGAGTGTTAATAAAAATGGGAAAGAAAAAATGTTTAACAGTGGAGGAAGGGACACGAATAGACGTTGATTGCTCTGAAGGTCTTTCATGCCGTGCTATAGCCCGAAAAATTAAGCGAAGTGATCATTGTGTCAGCAACAATTTAAAAAACCCTTCGTATTACACAAAAAATTATAAAGGAAACACTTCTTCTGCCGTAACACTTCGCGAAACGCAAAGTATCCTTAGAATAGCGTCAAATTCAGCTTTATCGGCAGCTAAAATTAGAGAGAAAGCTAATGTTAAGGCCAGTTTATCCACTGTTACCGCACCATTCGCCGAGCTAAACACTTAAAGCGCCTGAAACTTAAGAAAAAAAACCACCACATAATGACGCAAGAAAGAGACAACGCTTGTGTTTCGCGAAAGATCACATGAGCTGGGAATAGCGTCAAATTCCTCTACGACCAAAAGTTGAGGGAAAAAATACTACAAAGTCCCATGTGTAGTCAAAACGTCCCTTCTTTCCCAGGTCATGGAAATGCTGATTTACCGTCAGCTTATGAAATATCTTGAATCCCGAAAACTTCTTAATAACCTAAATAAAATAATGACTTATCTAACCGAAGAGTGGAACCAATATCTTCACCTTGCTGGTGAAAGTAAGATCGTTGCGCTTGAAATTTCAAAGGCATTTGACAGAGTTTGGCATCAAGCACTTTTGTCAAAAATGCGTGCAATTGGAACCGATGATACTCCTTTTAAATGGATTAGAAATTACATTTCTGTCTGCAAACTACGAGTACTAAACAAATGTCGGTGTTCCGCAAGGCTCCGTTTTGCCTCCGACTCTCTTTCTAATTTTTATTAATGATCTCCGGACTGTTACTTCTAATCCAATTCATTCCTTCGCTGATAACAGTACCCTCAGCTTTTCATATGTGTTTCCAGCTTCACGTCCCTCATCTTCGTGCGTGCAACTGGGACGGCAACGTATGTTAAGCTCATTGAATTTCGACCTTGATAGCATACTTAAATGGGGTACAACCAATTGAGTGGAATTCAATGCGTCCAAAACGCAATGCTGTCTCACTCAAGAAAAGTGCGACTTATCCAACATTACCGCTGAAACCTAGACTTTGCATTCTCGGTATGTGCGTTAGTTACAACCTTCGTTGGAATGATAACATGTCATAACCGATGTCGCCAAGAACGCTGCGAAATGTCTAGGCTTCAATAAGCGATGCAAGAAATATTTCACCTCTTCTAATCTGGCTACAATTTATAGGGAGTTTCCTCCCAAATCTCGAGTGTAGCGCTCATATTCGGTCATGCGCACATGTTGCATATTTGGAGCTACTCGACAGAGTTCAAAAACGCGCGCTTAAACGTATTGGTGATCGAGGCATCGCGAAAACACTTGACTCTCTTCATCATCGTCGCAATGTCTCCTTCCTTTAAGTTCTTCTATAGGAATTTCTACCATAAGTGCTCAGGCAACAACAGGCATGTGTATTCCTCCCTGAGAAAGTTTCAACCGAAATACTCGCCATGACAGGACTACACATCACATCAGTTCACTCCTAAGCCTGTATTCAAGCGTGCAGTGAAATACAAAGAATTGTTCCTTAGCCATACCACTCGAATGTGGAATGCTCTACCATGCTCTATCTTTTCTTCGCATTATAATTTACAAACATTTATAACCAACGTGCTTCTCTCTTTTTCTCCAATCCAATCCTTCTGCCCGCGCTGTGTAACTATTTACATTATAAGAGTACGCAAAAATGCATTTCGCGCGTGCAAATTATACAGTGCTCTTCACTTGATTAGACGCACACAATTTTTTTTACATAAATTTAATTTTGTTGTTAGTCCGTGTAGCAATTATCAAAAAATTGCATTTATTAGAAAGGTTATTAAGTTCTCAACAAAAAACCACAAGCAAATGGTAGGTGAGTGGAAGTTAGCGGATATTTTTTCTCTTTCTTGCCTATGCTGTAAGAAATCACATGATTAGACGCACCTGTAAAAAAATCTTAAAAATGAAACATAGACTTTTTAATTTACTTTTTTCTCTTTTATTTTTATTTTTGTTGTTTTTTTATATTTTCAGTACTTTGTACAACCACCATGTTTTAAAATCACATCAAAAATCCTATTTTAAGTGAATCATTCAGTTTTTCTAAATAATTTAATGGAATCGTCCTCCAGGCTTCTTTTATTGCGACAGTTAGCTCTTCACAGGTCTCATACTGCCTACCTCCTTCGTAAACTTTACGCGTGAGCCATCCTCAAACATTTTCTATTATATTGAGGTCAGGTGAATAAGGTGGCCACGGCAACAATTCCACATTTTCTTCGGCAAGAAAGCTTTTCACTACACGAGCGTTGTGGATTGACGCATTGTCTTGTTGTAATAACCACTGTAGAGGTCCGAACAGTTCTTTCATGGTGGGGAAGGCTGATTGCAAAAGGGCTTTGTAGGAAACTCCCGTCATTTTGTTGGAAATGAAAACCAAATCGAACGCCCCATTGTAAAAAATGGCTCCCCAAACCATTACTCCTCCTTGCCTCAAATGGTGACGTGTCAAAAACTATTCCTTTTTTATACCCTATTCTAAGGGTACATTAATTTTGACGCATAGTTTGTAACATACCTTAATATTGCCCGTAGACCCCCAAAAGTTACTATATTTATGATCAGCATCGATAGTAATGTCGATCTAGCCATGTCCGTCCGTCCGTCCGTCTGTCGGCAAAAATTAGGCCTTTAAACTGGACCTAGAGAGCTGAAATTTTAACCATATACTCTCTAGGGTCCCGAAATAATCAAGTTTACGAATTTTTGAAATCCGCCCACAGACACGCCCATAAACTCAAAAAACAAAATTTTGGAAAAAATCGAATTTGGAGCTAGAAAGCTGAAATTTTTTTATATATGATCTATGACTCCTAAAACTGCTCGGGATAAAACATTTTCAAAATCCGCCCACTGACACGCCCACAAATAAATAAAACAATTTTTTTGAAAATCCAAAGTTTGAGCTAGGGAGCTGAAATTTATAATATATACTCTCTAGGGGCCCTTTATGCTCATGTGTAAATATTTTCAAAATACGCCCACTAACACGTCCACAATTAATTTTTTTTTTTTTTGAAAATTCAAAGTTTGAGCTAGGGAGCTGAAATTTATAATATATACTCTCTAGGGGCTCTTTATGCTCATGTGTAAATATTTTCAAAATCCGCCTACTGACACGCCCACAATTTAAAATTTTTTTTTTTTGAAAATCCAAAGTTTGAGCTAGGGAGCGTTTTTTTTTTTACAAAAGCTGCTTTTTTCGATAAAATCCTTTAAATATTATATAACAAAATATGTAGAGCGTTCTTAACAATTCAACCATACTTAGACTTTTGTCACGCCCACTTATGAGGGATAGGAATAAGAATAGGGTATCCAACAGTTCGCCCAAGCGGACTGTAGCTCGTCCCTATGTTTCTAAGATCATGGAAGTAGTAGTTGTAACCATCAGGGCTATCCAAATTAAATTTTTTTCATCTGAAAAAACACATTTCGCCAATTTAGCGCTCTTCCAAGGTTGGTGTCCCATGTCATGTGAAGGCGTGCGAATTTCAACCCCTGTTCTTTTCTTACGGCGATTAGGGGGTCTTTTTTTTAGTTTTTTTTTTTAATTTTAGATGTTCTGCACTCAAAATAGCTCGCCGAACAGTTGATGTGCTGGCAGTTATCAAAGCTTTTTCCTTTATTTTGCTTGTGGAGACAGCTGAATTTGACGGCATTCTTATGCTTTTTCTTTTGTCCTGAGGTGTTAAAGCGATTTTTGTCCTTCCCTTGTAATTTTTACCGTATGAAGCACTGTTTTTTATGTAATTTCTCAGAACGTAGTCACTTCGGCCTATTTTCTTGGCAATGCTTCTCATTGAAAACCCTTCAGAATGCAAGGCGACAATTTTGCCCCAATTTTTAATGAAAATGAATAGAAAACACCCCTTGCTTCTTAAAATTTGTAGCTAACTAAAATATACGTAACAGATCGCGTCCAACTAACTAATTTAATGGGTGCGTCTAATCATGTGAACAAAAAAAAACTGTTTTTTTTCTTACTGCATAGGCAAGAAAGAGAAAAAATATCCGTTAACTTCCACTCACCTACCATTTGTTTGTGTTTTTTTGCTAAGAACAACCTTTCTAATAAATGCAATTTTTTGATAATTGAAGCGTTAAGAATGAGAAGGGGTTAAGTGACATTTTTGAAAATTTTGATGTTTTTTATCCGATAAAGGTGTTATGTGACAACTTAAATTTTGGTCTATTCGCCGATACTCTATTGTACTTAATATAGGAGTTGGATATGGTTAAAGGTGGTAAATACAGAATTTATTTTAGGTTTTGTGGCGTAAAAAAGTGCTAAACGTTTTTTACTCGAAACTTTAAATTTGTCACTTAACACCTTCTCATTCTAAACGCTTCAATTGTTACACAAACTAACAAAAAAATTAAATTTATTTAAAAAAAATGTGTGCGTCTAATCAAGTGAAGAGCACTGTATATATAAATTGCGGTTTGCGAATTTGTGAAATATAATTCGCCTTTAACTTCCAATTTCGGCGAACTAAAATATTTGATGAAACAGCAGACGAATGCAATTTATGAGCAACAAACTAGAGAGAAGAATGTTAATTCAAGAAAACTGTATAAAACGCATGCAGATCATGCAGAAAAATGTATAATAAAAATTGAGTTTTATACTTTTCAACAAACTGCAAACTGCCAGCCCAAATTGTTTGGTTCAATGAGAAGGGGAGACCCTCCAAGCGGAATGCATTTATAAACAGAAAACTGCAAATGTTACTATTCTAAGAGCGGGATATTAGATTGCGATTGTATTGTTTTCTTCAAAAAATAGAATTATATTGCTGATCATTTTAAGACACACAAGTTTTATATTTTTTTATATTTTGTGTTGGCATATGTATATGTTTGAATTGACGTTTTGATGCTGTCATTTTTGTTTTTATTATTGTGGTAGCCTTTGATTTCTAGGCGAATTAATTGTTTCGCCGACCATAATTTTTTTTTTTATTTTATTTATTATTAATTATCACTATAACAAGGTTACAATAAGACTTCTGATTAAGAAATATAAAGTGATTATAATAAATTCATTATCATTCTTAAACTTTAAAGTTAGTGTTGAATGATCGCAAGATAATATTTCGTATGTAAAGAATAACTGAAATGGGGTACCATCAGCTGTTCTTATGCTAAGAACTGAAATCGAAAAAAACAATTTGATTGAAAGCAATATAAGTCAGAGAAGAATCTTTTTGCATTTTTATTAAGATGTTACTTTCATAAGTAGTTCAAAGTTATAAGGGCTCACAGTAAAAAGCCAGTCTTTAAGAGAATTCAAAAATAAATAGGAATTGAGATTAGAACGTATGGATAAGGGAAGTTTATTAAAAATTCTACGCGAGAAAACTAAATAAAAGTTCATAAAATGCGTTTTGTGCGCGAATGGGATGTCAAACAGTGACAGGTTATTAATACGTAAGCTATATATCGAAGAATTTCTAGAAGGAACATTACCACTTCTTTTGAAGAACTCCTTTAGTACTTTTAACACATACAGATTTCTCAGTGGAAATATTCGAAGGTTAATAAAGAGAGGCCAACTTTCCGTATAACGATTCTAACCACACATAATTCGAACTATATGCTTTTGGGAAATCAATAGTGACCTTAAAGTATTTAAATATGTACCTCCCCAGCTAACGATTCCATATTGAAGTTTCCACTGAACTAATCCATAATAGAGCATTAAAAGAACTCTTTGCGAGCAGTATGGTTTTAAAAGATACATTTTGCGAGTTATCAGTGACATATACGATTTTAAGTATTGGACGTGAACCTTCCAATTTAGTTTGTGGTCAATGTATACACCGAGATATTTGAATGAATCAACTGATTTAACTTTAAAGCAACTGTTTGAACAGTGATTATTAGCTTTGAAATAGTTCCTCACACAGGTATATAGTGGTAAGCAAAACTTTTGACACAGGCATGCGTGAAAAATGAACTCAAATTTTTCTGAAGCATCATGTAATAGAGTAAAGTGCATTAATTTCACTGATAATGAATTTGTGGACGTTAAACCAGACGCTAAGTATATGAAAATCAAAGCTAACCTTTGCAACGCATTCATGAAGCGATAGATCAGTATACGTGAAAGCGATGTCGTCTGCAAATGCACTTCGATTGCCGTAAAAGTTTTGGAAGAAAAGATAATTAATGTAGATAAGGAACAGTATAGGACCTAGCACGAATCCTTGAGGAATGCCGTTTTTAAGCTTAAGTGGATCGCTGTAACAACCACTGATTACCACCCTTTGCTCCCTTTCCAACAAATATGACTTTAGCCATTCATATCTCATCCCACTAAAGCCAGCTTTGTACAGCTTACGCAATAACATTTGTAGATCTACCATATCGAATGCTTTGGTCATATCAATGAAAAGAGCCATAGTTGATTGACTTTCGTTAACTGCATTAAATAAATCGCAACATACCTTCAAAATAGCATCTTCAGTGGATCTACCTGCTCTAAAACCATATTGAGCATCTGAAAAAAAAAATTACTTTAATTTAGGAATGATAATATTCTTGATTTCATTAATTTTTCAAATATTTTTGAAATCGTAGGAAGTAGAGAATTAGGCCTGTAGTCTCTTATATTTTTGCGATTCCCCTTTTTGAATAAAGGAATAACTTCTGCAATTTTCAGAGAATTGGGAAACTTACCGCTGTTAATAATTGTACTTGGCGAGTTTTTCGAGAACTCTGAGTCGATTTACGCGAATAATGGGAATCGGTAGCGATAATAGGCCTATTAATAAGGCATCCTATCGAACGTACTGTGTCTTCAACCGTTCACATTTATCAGCTCGTACCAGTGCAGCTTCCAGCCTGGCAGATCAATAATGGATCAAATCTTCACAGTGAAGCAAATCTTGGAAAAGGCCAACGATTTTTATAGTCAGGAGCTCTACGTGGCTATGTCTCTACGCGGTCAGGAGCTCTACGTGGCGATGGCCCCGTAAAACTGATCCAGCTATGTCGCGTGACGCTGGCAAAGACGCGGTCCACTTAGGAAATATCTCGTCAGAAATATTCCAGCAACGGAATCCGTTAAGGAGATGCGCTTTCATGTGACTTCTTCGATCTTGTTCTGGAGAAGATAGTGGAAAGCGCAGTATCTTAAACAGATCCGTCGAACTGCTGGTACTAGGATACGCGGAGGATATCGACATGATCGCTCAATTTCAGCTAGCCGTGCTAGATTCTTTAATGGCGATTAAAGAATAGGCGAAATTGGTTGGCCGCTAACGAGGACATATGCACTGCACATGTTTTCAACAGACAAACAAATATCTGTTCACCACTCTGGCGAAATGTCACTGTCGGTAGCAACTTTGAAGTAGTTTGGGAGTTCATCTACCTCGTCGTAAACATAAGATAGATAGATATTTTATTCCAGAATTCAAATCTCTTACATAGACTTTACAATCTTTAGTTGTTCGAGTATCGATAAATTTATATTATTTGAAATCTGACAATGTTAATACATAATAATTCTAATTTTTAATGAAAAACAAATAAACTGAAAATATAAGATATGAAAACTAATTTTCATTTTCATTTGTAGCCATATACCTAAATAAAACGGTCTTGAAATTACGCATGTCAATTAGTCTCCTGATGCTTTGTGGTAATGAGTTAAACAATCTAATGGCATGGACAAAAAATTGCATTTCAGTTATGCGACATGTAAACCGGGGTTGTATTAATGTAATCGAACGCGGTGTTCTTGCAAAAGACAAGCAGTTGTACAAATACAAGGGCTCTTTGTTGGTTATAAGCTTGTACAACAACATAAGTGTTCGGTAATTAATGTAAGTGTGTATTGTGCATCCCAGTAATGTTTTAGAGAATCTAGAAACATGATCACGCCTATTGAGGTTGTAGACGTACCTAACTATGTTGTTATATGCAACAACTAATCTACGTTTCGTTTCAGCACTATGAAAGCTAAAAATTTCGCAACCGTAGGTTATAATAGGGACGATTAAAGATTTAGCAATTAACAACTTGGTACTTAGGGGAGTAAAGTGTTGAGAAAAAGCAAGATTTCGAAGAATTCCGTATATTTTGCCGATAATTTGTTTGATGTGGTCATCCCAACTAAGAGTCCTGTTGAAACACACGCCTAGATTTTTACTCCTATTGACATAATTGATGTGGCTATTGCCAAGAAGAATTTTAGAGAAATAGCTTTGGTCCAATTCATTTTTGTAGATAATCAGGCAGTTAGATTTAGCAGGATTTATTTTGAGCTCATTTTCTATGGACCATTTATTTACTTTTTCAAGATCTTCATTAATTTTCCAAATACCATCCTCGATCAATAATAGCTTGCAACTAAGCTGATAATCATCGGCATATAAATGTCCGGAAGAGTGATTTGTACAAGGCGGAAGATCATTTATGAAAAGTGTAAACAAGAGGGGATCCAAAATTGATCCTTGTGGAACACCCCGCTTTAAAGGCAATTAATTTGAAGTCTTGTTGTTAACGGAAACAGCTTGAACTCTTTCACATAGATATGAATGTATCAATTTGCACGCAGAGAAGGAAAAATGAAACATATTTTTGAGTTTATATAACAAGAGATTGTGATTAATCGTATCGAAAGCTTTCGAAAAATCTAGCAAAACCAGAAAAGTTACTAGGTCCTTATCGATTGCATTCCTTATATCCTCTGTGACCTTCAGCAATGAAGTAACACAGCTGTGCTTTGCCCGAAAACCGGATTGGATGCTATTGATTAATTTGTTTCTCTGAAGGTACGCTGATATTTGTTGGTGCAACAATTTTTCCATTACTTTTGACAAAAACGGTAAGATTGAAATGGGCCTATATTCAACGGGTGAACTACGAGTAGCTTTTTTCTTAACAAGTGGTCGCACTTTTGCATCTTTCCATAACAAGGGAAAAGAGGACGTAGTTAAAACGGTGTTACAAACATGAGTCAGAAACGGTAAAATGTAGGGTAAAATAATTTTAATGAAAGAAGGGTGAATTTCGTCAAAACTGTTTGACCTTGATTTAATTTTTAAAATAGCGCTTACGACATCGCAATCATCAACTCCCGAAAAACAAAAAGATTCATGGTCTTCCGACAACTCAAATTGGTCATGGTGAAAAGGAAAAGAGACATATGAAGAGGGAATCGATTGTGTTTGTGCAAAAACACAATTTAATTTGTCTGGATCAACATTCTCGAACACATCGGATTTTGTTCGCGCACAGCCTAGATCGCGTATATTTTTCCAAAGTATATTACTTGGTAGGTTTATATCCATCCGCTTAGAGTAATATGATCGCTTTGATTCTTTTATTTTTGCATTTGTTTTATTTCTAAGAGTACGAAAAACTTCATAAAATTCCGCAAGCTTGTATCTCTTCCACTTTTTGTACGCAAGGTCTCTATTTTTTATTATATTATTTATTTCAAAAGTGAACCAAGGAATGGACCTATTTGGTAATCGCTTTGTTTTAAGCTCGACATGCGTATTATAAAGTTGTCGAATATGTTCTTGAAGAAAAGATACTTGGGAGTTGGCAGATCGGATGAGATAAATTGATTGCCAGTTAATACAAGCGACATCACTTTCAAGCCGCTCTAAGTCAATATTTTTAAAATCTCTTAAAAGTATAGGATCATTTACACTATCAAACACATCTGATTTAAACGTAGCAAAAATTATATCATGGTGAGAGAAACATGGCGCC
Organism: Portevinia maculata; assembly: GCA_949715645.1. NCBI lineage: Eukaryota > Metazoa > Arthropoda > Insecta > Diptera > Syrphidae > Portevinia > Portevinia maculata. The sequence continues at coordinate 115,065,049 of OX454528.1, read as the reverse complement.
GATGTTTGACCGAAAAACAAAACATTATCTAGATTATTAACAAGTACTAGATCAAGTAGGGTACTGCTGGTATTCGTAAAATGGGTTTGTTGTGTTTTATTGACTGGCACTAAGGATAAGGTCTTAAGGTTTTCGATAAAAGACTTTGACGTCTCATTACATAACAAATTGCAGTTAAAATCACCAAACACAACAATTTCCCCACACTGAGATGAGTACTCTTCTAAAATGTTATAAAAGCTGGACAAAATTGTATTACTGTCAGGGCGATAGACGCAACCAAGGAGCCTTTTTGATGTGCCATTACAAAGCTCAATAAAACAGAATTCAACGGGATTATTTACAGGTGACTCGACCACAATCCGACAATTTATACGTTGTTTGACATATAGTGCAACACCTCCACCTGTAGACTTTCTATCGGCACGAAAAATTGTATAGCCACTAATACTATATATGTCATTTTTCACTTCTTCTCTAAACCATGTTTCGGAAACACAAATCACATCCACATCGGAGTCTACAAAGTTTGTACGAAATTCATCAATTTTCTTATATAAACTTTGGGCATTTAAGTGACACGCATGGAGTCCCTTTTCCTGCTTGCAAAATGAGTTTAAGTAAAAATGAAGGCTTAAGTCCCCACCAACAGACTGAGAAACTGTATTAATTGTGTTCATTAAAATTTAATGACCACAAAAACAGACCACAAACCAAACAAGACGTCGACACCAAATAAAGATTAGCGACCATGACAAATGATAGACGAAGTATATGGCTAAATGAAGAGAACAAAATTAAAATAAGCATGTTTTTAAGATTTAAAGGTATCTAATTAAATAAATGAAACAAATATATAGAAACTAATAACGAGCATTACAGTTTATGATAACAATTTGAATGGATTTCATTTTCAGTATCGCAGAAAAAACAAAAATGATAATACATAGTAGGTAAACATTATTTTATAAAACTATAGATTGTTGCGTATTTGTTGCATGTTTGTTGCATGTTACCTCATCATCGTTGCTGGTGAAAATTCGACTGCAGTGCGCTGCAATTGCGTAATTGAATCCAGATCTTGGCAAGAATTTATGAGGTGAGCTTTTGTAGGATTGTCCACTGTGTGAATATAAACCTTTCCATTTCGAGTGAACACTGATGCAACATGTTTCCCACGCTTGAGATGAAAAGCTTTCCGTAAAATCATATGATTTGAAGATGTTAAACTTTCATTGACGTATATTCTGCTGTTGGAATCGAGATTTACATCGTGCAAGGAAAGAACTTTTTTAGATGTTTTATACCGCTTATTAATTAAGAACAACAACTTGTTTTTGTCGGCTGCAGTGTTGAATTTAATAATTACTGCCGTATCATCCTATGTCCCTTTTGGTTTTACCCGAAAAATATCTTTGAGCACAGGAGTTGGAGAAAAGTTTACAGACGTACAAAGTGCGTTGAACATTTCTTTCAAGTCCTCATTGGGTTTTTTGGGAACTCCACGTAGTACAGCGTCGGTACGAATCTTTTCGCGTTGCAGGGAATCAATTTTTTGGTGTAAGTCACTAAGTTGGTTGATGAGCTGCGTATCATGCGGGGGTTGCTGGTGCTTGTCTTCAACTGTCTTGACGCGCGCAACGAGATCTGTCATTTCTTCACTAATTTTACACAGTCGATTGTTAAAATCTTTAACAAAGTTATCGAGTTTAGTTGATAGTTTTAAATGTTCCTCCGTGATTAAGGTCCTTAGCTTTTCATATTGTTGATCCATTTTCTCGTCTAGAAGATTTTCAATTTCATCGTTGTTAAACCTTCTCGCAGATGATGGCGGCATTTTGACGTACAGACACCACGCGGAAATGTGAAAAAGCAAATAAAAGTATATAACTTTAATGTGAGAAATGATATATGAATACCAATCGATTGCACTTTGTTCAGACAATTTTATTAGCACTTTTATTAAATTTTGGTAAGGTATTTTCGGTAAATTATTGATATTTTAACTGCGATACCTCTGACACACGTCTAGTTTGACAGAACCATAGATAAGCTCCAAGAAAAACACTTTAGCACTCTAGAAAACCGCTGCTACTTCGGTTTGACAGCACAAATGACTCTTAAACTAGAAGGACAAAATGCATGGTCTAAAAAGTCACGACGAGTGGTGGACGCTAAGCAGGAAATCAGAGTTCATACTGGGTTAATTTGATAGACAAATTATTATTATAATTCGTCGTATTTGGCCTGGGAGGTGGGCGAATAGAGAAGATACTCCTACTGATTGAGGAGCAGTCTGTATTCCGAAGATATCATTTCTCCGAGACGGCGATAAGCTGGTTTATCGTGAAGTGTAAGGGAGAGTTGCAAAAAAAAAGCATACAATTATCTCATTATTTCTTGATTTTAAAGATACTTTTGAAACCGGACGCTAAGCAGGAAATGAGTGTTGATACTGAGTTAATTCGAAAAAAAATTCTTCGTCGTATTTGGTCTGCGAGGACGTCGAATAGAGAAGAAACAACCGGGACCTCTATGAGATGTAGCTGTACCAAGATGTGGATGCGGTAAAGAAAATCTTAAACACGTTGATTATACATTATACAGTGCTACACCCAAGAGTACCTTCGACCTCCATCCCCGAGGTTAGAGACGATTATTCAGGCTGAGCCCCCTTTTTAAAGACCAAGCTATTGCGGATGCCAAAGCGCTTGGTCTGGACAACTAAAAACAGCATGCCCGGGATTCCGGAAGATGGAAGGCTGCAACGTCTCAAGCAGAAACTCTCCATGGGTCGGGAACCCGTTACGTAAGCAAGTACATAATAATTTGAATAAGAATTTCGAAACGTCCACCAGCTCAATTGCAAAGACGCAATATTCCGTCAAATTCGAAACGTGCCGTTGATATACATATTAATCTTTTTTAATTGCGCAAAATGTGCTAAGCAACATGCAAGTATCGTAAAAGCGTATAATACGTGTTACAACAGATGAGTGAGATAAAGTATGTTTGGCGTTTTTTTATTTTTCTTTGTTTATATTGATTTAACTTACACAGTAAGATACAGTAGGTATCTTTTAAGGTAGTGTGAGCCTCAGTATTAGTGAGTGAAAACTAAGTTACAGTATAATAATAGATTTACTACGCACTATCTCTACATAAGTAGGATACTTTTCCCCTGCCCTAGAAGGGACTAGGCTCTGGTGTTCCATTTGTAGTAGTAGGTAGTAGTTTATTTAGTACATTTGCACCATTTATAATATCAAAATATAGTACATCGAGTTCCGAAGTTCAAAGATAAGTTACATTTCAGATTTCATTTTTTACAAAATTTATAACACCTCTTTTAAATGAATGTATATTTAAATCGTCTTTAATTATTCCTGGTAGAGAGTTAAAAAGCTGGAATCCTTTATAGAACAAACAGTTCTGTGCTGCACTCGTTCGCAAAATGGGGAGACGAAAATCTTGACTGTTTCTCAAAGCGTAGGGCTGAACATCACTTACTAATTTTACATGTCGTGCTAAATAAAAGGGTAAACGATTAGATTTTATTTTAAAAACAAACATCAAAACATTCATTTTAATTCTTTGAATGACACTTAACCACATTAACGTATTTAACATTGAGGAGATAGGCGTATAAATGTTGCACATAAGAATTGTTCTCATACTCCTGTTTTGCAACAATTGAAGCCTGTTTAACACAGTTTGTTTACACAAAAACAAAATCGACGAACAGTACTCGAAGTGGGGTTTTATTATTGCACTGTAAATTTGTATTGCACTATCTATTGAAATATGTTTTCTTATTCTTTTCAAGAACCCTATTTTCTTTGCAATTTTCTTTGCTATGTAATTAGCGTGATTACTAAACTTTAATTTATTGTCTATGAAAACTCCTAAATATTTTATTTCCGACACTGTTTCTACTGGTTCGTCGTCAATAGAGATGTTTACTACTGTTTCCATCACTATTGCCGCCAAATGCCATTAGTTTTGTTTTTGCAACGTTTAGTTTTAGTTTAATTGCTTTCAGCCAGACACTCAAGTTCAGTAAATCTTCTTGCTTTCTTGGGACAATTTCATGTAGGCCTTGGCCTGTAATGAATAAAATTGCATCATCGGCAAATAAGGCAATTTGACTATGTTTGACCACTTTAACAATATCATTTATATACACATTAAATAACAACGTTCCCAGAACCGAACCCTGGGGTACACCTGTATTATCACTTATTTTTTCCGAAACAACTCCATTCACGTTTGTTCTTTGCATTCGATTTTCCAAATATGTTCTGATCTAATTTAAGGATTTATTGCGCACACCATATTTTTCTAACTTGTGAATCAAGATCGCCCTATCAACTGTTTCAAAAGCTCTCCTAAAGTCAAGAAACACACAAACAACATTGTTCTTTAAATCTAATTCCTGGTTTTCAATAATCAACTGATTTTCATTAGAAAACGATTCCAATTGCACTTGCGCTAACTTCTCTAAAACCTTCTCGTATAGGGGCAGGGCATTAACCGGTCTAAAATCCTGACACTTTCTTGAACCTTTAACTTTTATAATAGGCGTTATTTGCGACTCTTTCCAGCAATTGGGAAATATACCTTCCCTAAATGAAAAGTTAAAAATATGTTTCAAAGGTTCTGCAATAATGTCAAATGAATCTTTAAATATTGTTGGGCTTAAGAAATTAAAGTCCCTTTTTCTCAATTATTAAGTCAATCACTTTTTTAATATCATCAACGGTTATTTCTCTTAAGACAAATGAAGAACAGTTACTTTGTATTTGGTTAATATATGGGGTATTGGGGATCGATTCACTTATGGCCTGAACACTTTTAATAAAAAACTTATTAAACTTGTTTGCTAATACACTATTATCATTATACGCTATGTTGTCAAATATGATATTTTTAATTTCACAACGCTTTTCCTTTAACACAAGACGTTTCAACAAGATCCACATTGATTTTTGGTCGACAGCATTATTTACTTTTCGTTTAATAAACTCACTTTTTTGTTCTATTTAACTCACTCTTAAAAGAATTCCGGGAGAGTTTATAATTTTCCCAATCGTGGACAGAGTTTGTTAATCGGGCGCGGTTATAAAAAGCAATTTTTCTATTTTTTAGTGACAGTAGATTACTATCAAACCATTCATTCTGTATTTCTGACACAGATTTTTTGCTAACAAATAAATTCACTATACGGCTAAGCTCACTTTGGAAAAGTTGAGCCATCTCATTTACATTGTTTAAATTTAAAGCGGAGGTAATTTCACTATGTGCTAATTTTGAAACAAACTGGTTTCTTCTGTACTTTAAGTATTTGACAAATTTACTTTTATCCTCGGATTTTTCTTTAATCTTAATGTCTTTAGTAATGGTCTCATGATCACTTATTTTAAAAGCAGAATTTGTTTGGGCTTGTATTTTGTTTATGTTGTTAGTAATAACCAAATCTATTAATGTTGAAGAACAAGCGGTTATTCTTGTTGGTTGTACCACTATTTGTTTACAGCTATTATTTTGTATTATTTGCTCAAACTTATTTTTATAGCGATCAAGGTTATTCATCCAGTTAATATTAAAATCACCACACACTAATAAATCATATGCGAGATCACTTATTTCTTCCATCCATATATTAAACATGCTACAAAAGTATGGTACCGAGCATCGGGGCGATCTATACACAACACTTACCACAAATGAGTACTTGTTATAACTTGCCTTGACAGATAGCATCCACATATCTTTATTTATTTTGTAATTCTGAACTATTTCTGTTTGCCATACCTCTTTCATATATAATATAACACCTTCGGTATGTCTTGACTAACTATCACATCTTAACATATTAAATCCTTTCAAATTTAATTCATTGTCATCAATTTCATTTGTAACACACGTTTCAGAGAGCATAATAAAATCAAATTGATTATTAACAGACATAATTTCCAATTCCGCGTAGTTACTTAAAGCACTTTGTATGTTTAAATATGCTCCTTTTATGTTCTTTGTTTGCTAAAAGGCTATTTTTCTACTCTCTGTCTTGTATTTATTTTGAAACACTTCACAGCACTTGTCTCTACAATCATGATCTTTAAACCGAGATTAACATTCGCGTTATAGCAATTATTACATTTTAAAATACTTTGTATACACTCTTTAGTTTCATGATTTTGAGCACATTCAGCACAAAAAATTTTATTTTTACAGTATTTCGCGATATGATTAAATCCCCAGCAATTATAACACCTTTTAAGTTGCACATACTGATAAACTGAGCATCTATCCCACCCTACATTAATTCTTGATTTATCCATAATAGTTTTAAGTCTCACTATCCACTTCATTGATGGCCTTAAATGAAGAATTTTTGGAGGCCCTGTAAATTTTAGTACACTTGACATTTCCATCGATATTATTTTGTTTTTTTATTGCTTCCGAAAAACTATCACTATCCCACTCTTCTGATACATTAACTATTAAAATAGAGGGACTCTTCACTCTCGGCATATTATGATTCCTACCACCTTATTGTTTGGGGAGGGAATTCCACAACCAAATGGCAACAAAAAATTGACGACTCGAAACGAGGTAAGAGTAGCGTACTGGTGTCAGATTACAATTTCTAGCTGATGGGGAAAACTGGATTTTGCTATATAGATACGGTGGTTTTCGTGTTTGCAGAATATTGTTGAGCATTGTTAAGGTCCTTAAAGCAAATAAGTCCTCCAGAGTGAAACCATATATTTGTCTAGAATATGTAGAAATATGTTCATATCTCCGCAGAACAAAAACATACCTTGCCACGCTGTTGAATACAGCATTCAGTTTCCTCCTATGCCTGCTATCACAGTTCCAAATAATTTCACACCCAAATAATAATAGGGGGATGAGTAGTGACTTTGCAAGTATCATTCTTGTTTTAATTGAAGTAGTTCTTTGGGTGGCCCATAACATACGTAAGCCACCATACACTATTCCGATCGCCAATTGTATATGGTTGGTCCAGTTTAGGATTTTGTTAAAGACTAATCCTAGATTTCTTGCTGACACAACAAACTGAATGGGTGCACTGTTGAGTAGGATTTGTGGGATTTTACGAAGTGTCTGATGGTTTTCTAGAAATAATCAAACATTTGGTCTTGGATGGATTCAAACGGAATCCATTTGATCGGAACCAGAGCAAAATCTTACTTAGATGTTCATTTAACTAGCAAGCTCCATTTTCAATTAAACCCAGAGGACAGCTATACGGAAGCTGCACATCGTCATCATACATATGTAAGGACGAGTTGAAACCAAGCGAGGGGAGATCATTAATGTACATACTGAATAGTAAAGGTCCCAGTATAGATCCCTGAGGGACACCTCGGCTTAGCGGAAGAAAGGAGGACGTTTGCTTCTCAGCAACCACTGCTTGGTATCTAAAGGATAAGTACGAGAAAACAAGTTTCAAAACAAGCTTTTGAGGAATCTAAGAGTGTAAGAAAAGTTACATGATCCTTATCCACACTCTGCCTTATTTCTTCGACTACATTTATTAAAGGTGTCGTGCAGCTGTGGTTAGGACGAAAGCCAGATTGACCTGGACATAACATGTTATGGCGATCCAAGTATAGCCTTATCTGCGTGTTCATAACCTTTTCAAAAACTTTGGATAAGAATGGTAGAATTGTTATTGGGCGATACTCATTACAGCTTTTTAGAACAGGGATGATTTTTGCTCGTTTCCAGATGCTAGGAAAAACTCCAGTCATGATTATCACATTAAAGACATGGGTTATGTATTTCAAAGTGTAGGGTAGAGTAGCCTTCAGAAATACTGGGTGAATGCCGTCGAATCCAACGGAATTAGATTTTATGGATAAACAGAATTTTAAAACATCTTCTTCATTAACGGCGGCAAGGAGAAATCTCCCAGAGGTAAAGCTGTACGCCATACCTCGTTTATTAATTAAGGTTTTTAAAATTGTTATTAAACCAGGGATGGTCATTGCATCTCAAATTTTTTGTCTTATAAGGAACATGGACATTAAAAAAGATAGTTAATATTATCCTAAATGAAGGAAACTTGCTCATCAACTGATACCATTCTGAAAAGTTGAGGCCAATCAACCGACCTTAAGTCACGTTCCAAGAAACTATAATTGATGTTCCTATAGCTATAACTATTATTTGAAACAATAGCTTTTTTAACTGTAAATATTTTCTTAAGAGTAAAGCTTTATATCAAGTAAGTTAGTAAAGTTCGACGAACAAATTTTGCCTATTCAATTGCGACGGGAGTAGAGATCAGATGACCTTTTCACTTGAGGTTCGACCACCCAGTATTGAAGAGCTTGGCATAGCTGCAAGAAAGTTAAAGAAAAAACATAGGGACGGGCTACAGTCCGCTTGGGCGAACTGTTGGATACCCTATTCTTATTCCTATCCCTCATAAGTGGGCGTGACAAAAGTCTAAGTATGGTTGAATTGTTAAGAACGCTTAAAGGATTTTATCAAAAAAAACGCACTTTAGCTCAAACTTGGGTGTTTCAATAAAATTGTTTTATTTAATTGTGGGCGTGTCAGTAGGCGGATTTAAAAAAAATTAACACATGAGCATAAAGGGCCCCTAGAGAGTATATATTATAAATTTCAGCTCCCTAGCTCAAACTTTGAATTTTCAAAAAAAAAAAAAAAATAATTGTGGGCGTGTCAGTGGGCGGATTTTGAAAATATTTACACATGAGCATAAAGAGCCCATAGAGAGTATATATTATAAATTTCAGCTCCCTAGCTCAAACTTTGGATTTTCAAAAAAATTGTTTTATTTATTTGTGGGCGTCTCAGTGGGCGGATTTTGAAAATTTTTTATCCTGAGCAGTTTTAGGTCATAGATCATACGAGTATATAAAAAATTTCAGCTTTCTAGCTCAAAATTCGATTTTTTCCAAAATTTTGTTTTTTTTTGAGTTTGTGGGCGTGTCTGTGGGCGGATTTCAAAAATTCGTAAACTTGATTATTTCGGGACCCTAGAGAGTACATGGTTAAAATTTCAGCTCTCTAGGTCCAGTTTAAAGGCCTAATTTTTGCCGACGGACGGACGGACGGACGGACATGGCTAGATCGACATTACTATCGATGCTGATCATAAATATAGTAACTTTTAGGGGTCTACGGGCAATATTAAGGTATGTTACAAACTATGCGTCAAAATTAATATACCCTTAGAATAGGGTATTAAAAAGGCCGCGCCGGCTCTAATGGAATACCAGCTGACCTCTTAAAATACAGTGGCGATGTTTTGGTAGAGTGCATGCCCCAAATCATCCACCAAGTGTTGGTGGAACAAAGCATGCCCAATGACTGGACTATCATTTCTATATGCCCGATCTACAAGAAAGGCGATTCCATGTCTTGCAAGAACTGTTGACCTATATCCTGCTAAACGTCGCATATAAGATCATATCCAACGTACAGAAACCGTTCTGCATCACACTAATCGGCAGATCGAATATAGACCGAATTTTCGCAATCAGGCAAATCCTGGAAAAGACCAATGAATTTCAAATTGGGACCCTTCATCTTTTCATCGACCTTAAAGCCGCCTAGGATTACATTTACGGTGTCATCTGCAGTATGGAAACAGCTGTCGCGAACTATTCCAGACATGCACCGAATTCCGGCGAGGATATGCGCTAAATAAATGTTTCCCACTTATTTTTACATATAAATATGTATGAGCGCATTATAATTTCATTCATCAAACAAAGCTATTACAGCTCCAATACAATGTCAAAAGCAACAGTTAAGCTAATCTTTTATATTTCGTGTTTTTAGCCCTATCACGTTATCGTTATTTTTTCCAACATAAAAGCACAATCTTATTTGCAATTTTATATTGACACAATAAAGTTTGCCATTTGACGTTGAAATATGAGTGGTAATTTAACTCGATCCGAGCAAGTGTCAAAAAAAAGCCACTTGACTTTTTTATGAGTCACAATAATGTTTGATACAAGCAAATGGATGATCACAATGAAGATGATAAAGAATCGAGCTGTCAGTGGTTAGGCAAGGAGCGCATGTGCGATTTTTTGTCGCAGCGATAGAAAAATCGTAGTCGCAAAAAAAAATTACCATGCACGCACTTGTGGTCTTCTGTCGCACGATTATTTAGCCGCAAAAAAATAGAACATACTGCTTTTAATGTCAATACACACACATACGACCAAGTATCCGCTACGGCTAACAAACGGCAGATTGTTGACGATTGTTCTGTCGCAAAATGATCTGTATCATATGGGTGATCATGAACTCGCGCGCACTTGCGACCAGTTTGTGGATTTTAAAATTATGCAGTTTGCATAATGTGTGAGAGCGAGTTGGTTGTAAGTGGTTACGAATTACCATCGAACCCTATTATTGACGTAGACAAACTTATAATAGAAGTTGAAAAACGGCAAGCTTTATTCGACAAAAAGGTAAAATAATATAGTGACAGAAATTTAAAGGAGAAGCTATGGGGTCAAGTAAGGGCAGCTATCGTACCTAATTGTAATATGGCATACCATCCACAAGAAACGCAGTTAAACACCATCCAAATACAACAAGTTTCCCTCACCAAGTTGGACACGTGTCAACCTTACCTACTACGTTATTACCACGACTACCCCAAAACCATGTAGTACCTTTAAGTTCAGCACATCATCATTCTTCTATTTCAAATTATTTAACTGACAACATATCTCCTGGAAATACTTTAACAAATCCTAATATACTCGTATATCACCAAATGATTCATCCGAAAGTTGCAGTACAATTTCGAATCATTAAATTTATGTATTAGGTTAGGTTAGGTTGAAGTGGCTGTTAGCAAAAAGCCAACACACTTACACCAATGAGGTCCGTTGTGATGCCACATGGATCGGGAGTTTCGACCCCTACTCGCTAAAACCATTTGGAGCTTCTAATGAAGCGCGATAGACTTCTAACATCTGTATTAGCTAAGTCACTGAGTTCGTTGACGAAGAAGGCTCCTAGGTAGAGATTTCTTTTATGGGAGAGTGCAGGACATGTGCAGAGGAGATGAGACGTAGTCTCCTCCTCCTCCTCATCCCTGCAGCTTCTGCAGAAGTCGTTTGAGTAAACGCCAAGCCTTGATGCGTGCCTGCCTATTAGACAGTGTCCTGTGATGACACCTATGACAGAGCCAATGTGCAGTCTGTTGAGTGAGATCAAACTCAAAGAGCGTCGCAGATCCAGCTTTGGCCAGATTTGCTTAGTCGCTAGACATGTATCACTACCTGTCCACCTGAGGTTTGTACTCTCGACTGCGGATAGCTTGAACATAAGTTTGCAAGTAGCGATGGGCATACCTAAAAAACCTTTCTCAGGTAGAAGAGGTAATGTGGTTCCGTTTTTGGCGAGTTCGTCTGCCCTACAATTCCCTGGGATGTCTCTATGCCCAGGCACCCAACAAAGGTGAATATTGAACTGCTCTGCCATCTCTTGCAGAGATGAACGGCAGTCTAAGGCTACGATGGAATTGTGAGAGACTGAGTCCAGCGATTTTATGTATTCCTTTTATATAATTATTACGGTTCTTATGAAGATTTTTTTTTTTTTGTAATGAATTTAGTAGATTTGAGTTAAATTAGAAATAGTAAATAAAAAAATAAAAAAAATTATTTAGTTTTTGAAGTATTAACTAAGATGGCTTTAACTCAATGTCACAGATAAACAAGGGTTTTTCAATAAGAGCGCTACAAAAGTTTTTTTTTAAATAAAACAAAAACGGTTTTGGATATCAATGAAATTCTTTATTCCTGTGAAAGTACGTTCGATGCCATTATGTATGGAACTCGATTTCTTTTGCATGGCCACCACGGGCACGCTTGCAGAAGTCCAGAACCCAATTTTCGACGGTTTTCAAGCATAAATCGGCCGATACTGCTGCAATTTCACGTTCGATATTCGTACGAAGTTCATCAATCGTCGCTGGCTTGTTGGCATAGACCAACGACTTGACGTAGCCCCACAGGAAATAGTCTAAGGGCATCAAATCGCACGACCGAGGCGGCCAAGCGACTGGACCATTTCGTGAAATAACACGGTTTCCAAACTTGGTTTCCAATATATTGATTGTGGCATTCGCTGTGTGGCTTGTGGCGCCGTCCTGTTGGAACCACATGTCCTCCAAGTCCATATCATCCAATTGGGGCCAAAAATATTCGGTTATCATTGAACGGTAGCGATTCCTATTCACAGTAACGTGCCGGTCTTGATCATCACGGAAGAAGTACGGCCCAATGACGCCGCCGGCCCATAAACCACACCAAACCGTAATTTTGTCGGGATGCAATGATGACTCATGGAGTACGTGTGGATTGCTGCCTGACCAATACCGCATATTGTGTTTATTGACGAAGCCATTCAGCCAGAAATGGGCCTCATCGCTGAAGATGATTTTTCGACGTAGCGTTCTTAACATTGAGGCCACTGACTCCGAATTTCGGTAGTAAATTTTAATAATTTCGACTCGTTGTTGGCTCGTATATCTTTCCATCATGAAATGGCAAACCTTACTGAAGATAAATGTCAAAAGAGCGTCAAGAAATTCGGCGTCGTTTGCTGTCCCTGTCGCTCTACTTTTGTAGCGTCCCTGTTGAAAAACCATTTACATTTCCGCCACGTTGTGTCCTGGTATTGTATTTTGGGTTCAATTAATTGAAGCAATTCATCGAAGCTTTTGCCACTCATTCGATAATACTGCATACACTTTTTTGGGTGTTCTTTTAAGTTGTGGTGAATTGTATGGAACTTTCCCTTCAGTAATCTTGTACTTATAACGGGATGTACCCAATATTTTCTTTTCGGTTTTTTTTTTAGACTTTAAACGTAAATACAGAGCTACAATGCAACACTTCGCCGTGAAATCCATTTTTATACTAACAAGACTTCTATTCAAAGTCGCAAGTGTGATAAGATTCATGCCAATCCATATGTGCCATTTTAATTTGCGGCAAAAAATATCGTTTCTTAAAATGGAGCTTGCTGCATTTTTTTAATCGCTGCGATTATTTAGTTGCAGATGTGTGCATTCATGTATAAAACCAAGGGGGTCATATTTTGCGACTAAATTATGATGCGATAGAAAATCGCAAGTGCGTGCATACCAACATCTTGTTGCGACAACGATTTTTTAATCGCAACGATTTAAATCGCAAGTGTGTGTATATTGCTTGAAGTTGATATGAGGCATTTATTTTGGCGACAATCGCGTCGCGCTTAAAATGGAACAAATCGCGGGATAATAAACGCTGCGATTTGTAGATGTTATGTGCGCGCATTCACATTGAAATGTGTGTGTTACATTTTTGGCGACTAAGCAGTCGCGCGATTGAAATCGCATATGCGCTCCTACACTTAGATAAATAAAATTAATTTGATTAAAAGTCATAACTACTGCTTTGTTGTCTGGGTGACGACTTGGGCGCGTCTTTCAAAACTTTTCCTTTTCTTATCATGTGATAAATTTAGATATCAAATAGAAGCCTGTATAACGCTGATTCACAAAGAATGACAACTCACTTATTCTCTGTAAGTGTGGATGGCAATAAAAAGTAGTGTTACACTTTTGTATGAAGTCAACAAATTGTTTGATTGACAAAACTAATTTGTGACATTACTTATGAGGCGTCCCTATTTGATTGTCTAATCTCTAATTTCGGTGTTAGTTTATTTCGAATGTGGGACGTATTGCAATTTGTTACGCTGACGTGTCTCATGCTTTGTATTCATTTTTAACTGCACGAAACATTGTCAGCATCCACATAATTGTACTTTGTAATGATTGTCATAGACTTGAGACTCGAGATAACTGACAACCACGACGACTACAACGACGTCGTTCAACACGCAACTGTCGCCATTCACATACGTCAATCTAAGTCAAACTAGCCACCATCTACTGATCATCAGTCGGCTGTCGTACTTGAATCCAATTTAATTCAGTTTTAAAAATTGTTTCTCTTTCCCAACAATGATGCATTTTCTCTGCTGCACCATCTAAAAGGCCGTCAATGGTGTATGGCGATGGCCTGTCACTGAATACGACCGAACACCAACTGTTTTTCAAATTAGCAACAAAAAAAATCGGCAGCAGCAGCAGCACACATGGAATTTCAATTCGATTATACCAGCCATATCATCTTATCGTACCGAATCGATAACACAATTATTATTATTGAACTTAATTAACCAAAGAAAGTACAGTGCACGAGTCTTTTGGGGCGCACATTTTATACTTTACGTCTAGCAACGTCATCCATTCATCAAAGTCGAGAGCTAAATGCTTGACTGATGTAGTCAGATGATTTTCGATGATCGATTATGAAATCTCTAGCAGGAAACTTTAAAAGCATGTTTGTAATTAGATAAAATTGTTAGCCTGAATGTGCTCTTTATGAAAAGTCAGAAGGGGAGACGATGAGTCATTCACAAGGCACAAATGAGCAAATTCGTGACCTATGCTTTAATGATTGGTTTAATATGACTGGGAGCTGCTTTTATTGCGAACATAAATAAACGACAAGTGCATGTATGGACTTTGTTTAAAGTAAAACAGGCTTTTACAGTTTGTGCGCCATTTTCCTACAGTGGAACAGGAAAGCAACGGACATGTCGGGAAGTCAAACGCAGACTATGAACTCCCATGGAGGACTGGGATACGGCACCAGGAACTATCCGGAAGAAGGTATCCTATGCATGTGCAAGTCGGTCTTTTCTAAATACCATGTTCGATAAACAGAGCCGCCACCTGGTCATTTACAGCCATATCGGAAATGAAACCCAGATCGATTACCATTTGGTTACACGTTTCATGAAGCCTCGGGTTAAAGACTGCAAAGTGATCCTAGGGGAGGCAACACCGCCTCCTTCTGACAAAAGTGTTTGCGAAAAACAAATGGTACAATCTGGACATAGAGAAAAGCGAAGCGTTTATTGCAAATATGCAAAATTATCTCCATTATATATATATACATATCTCCATCAACGAAAGTTGAGGAAGCAGAGTGCAGAGCACAAGATTCCCGCAACGACCTTGCTTGGATAGAGCCAAATCACTGCTAGGGGCTTCAAAAGAACACTATCAACACGGCAAAGAAACATGGTGGTGACAGATGAAGCTAAAGCAATGCTAAGTGACAAGAAGGCGGTATTCAAAGATTGGTCAAAGTGCTCCACTAATAATGGAAATGAAAAAGCTCGCCCCGAATCGGAATACAGACTTTGCAAGAGGCTCGCGAAGAGAAGGTACGCTCAAATTCAAGCTCAAAGTTTGTAGAGGGCCTGTGTCAGTGATTAGAAGAAATCTTCGGCTGCTGATAGAAAAAGCTATCCACGAGCTCCGACAAACCAGCTTGAACAGGAGTACAACCAGGAGAAATTCCTTGGAAATCCGGTCGCCAAAGTTCAGCAACAATGCTCAAGGGCAGCTTCTTGGTGATGACGAAAGATACGAATAATTTTCTTGGATTTATTTTCCGAAAGCCGTTCCTAACAATGATAAAGTACACGACATGTCGAAGAACATTACTGGAAGGCGGTCAAAGACTCAAAAAAAAAACGAAAAGTAGTTGGGCCAGACGAGATACCCTCTGAGTTCTGCAATAAGACGGGAAGCATCGGGTCAGACTGGCTCATGATTCTCATCTCCAAACTGATGAGAGGCGATCTAATGCCCAACCAGTGGAGCGAAAGTTTTCTTCTTCCATTGTACAAAGGAAGAGGCGATACGCGAGAATGTGATAAGGATGACTATCGTTCAATCAAGCTGATGTTGATGTCACACACCATGAAGGTCATTCATGTCATTAGGAGTATCCGAGGACCAGTGAAGGTTTGTCGCATGTAAATCAACCACAGATGTAATCCAAAGTATAAGGATCATGATCTATAAACATGGTGATTCCGTGCAAGATCTACATATGGTGTTGGTTGATTTTGAAGAGGCCTTTGATAGGCAACCAATGGATCTGTTATGGGTGGCGCTAAGATAACGAGGAGTTTCAGAAACCTACGTGCAGATGATCATGGACATGTATGAGGGAGTAAAGACAGAAGTAAGATGCCTCGCTGGCGTCACTAAGGAGTTCGCAATCAAAGTCGGTGTACCCCAGGGAAGCGTATTAAGTCCCTTGATATTTATTACAGTATACCTTGACGGAAAAGTGATGGACTCCAAAGTGCATCAGTTATTTTTTATGGAGCCATCATTAGCGAGAATCAAACGTTCCTGCAACGAGCAGTTGATGAACGCGTGGAAGTTTTGGAGGGGAATAGGCATAGTATTAGGCCGAAAAAACAATATACCTACTTCTGCTGCCCGTTATCTGATTCACTCCGACCTATTCCAGACATTTATATGATTGGAAGAGTAATTCCCAAGTGTAAAAAGTTTAAAATTCTGGGACCAATGATCAATAGTAAAAAAGCTGCGATGACAACATCAAACATCGCGGATGCGTGGGGTGGATTAAGTGGCGGGAAAACTCAGCCATCTTCAGTGACAGAATAATGCCTCAAAACTGAAATGAACGAAATACATCGCAGTTGTGTTGTTGGACAGCGTACAAAAATATATGAGGGCAAATTAACGGCAGCTGAGGCATTACAGCTGGAGTAAGGCCTTCACGCCAAAGAACCTATCTCGAAGAAAATGGAGCGCGACCGCCTCAGTTGGTACTGTCACGCAATATCAAGCAACGTTCTCATACAAATGCAAAAGGGAGGCAGACCTAAAAACTCCTGGAACACCAGCATTAACCTCAGCGAAGTGATTCAAAATCGGGAGGCCTGCCGTTAATTTCTGAGTTCAAACCGGCAAACCCCACAGGCAGACCACAGTACAGTAGGGATGCAGTTAAGTGAGAGGGTTATGATCCCTTTAAAGCTGATCACAGCCTGACCGTCATAATGCGAACGTTTTGGTATAAAACACTTTTCAAAATAAAGGAGTCAAGTGAAAACGTCAAAAGAAAACAAACTGTTCCGCTTAACACTGCGTTCCTCTGCTTTCCAGCCACACAGTAATTTCTTAAGTTATTGTATTACAATTCCATTTTTATACATTATTCTAAGGGTATATTCATTTTGACGCATAGTTTGTAACATACCTTAATCTTGCCCGTAGACCCCTAAAAGTTACTATATTTATGATCACCATCGATAGTAATGTCGATCTAGCCATGTCCTTCGGTCCGTCCGTCCGTCCGTTCGTCTGTCGGCAAAAATTATGCCTTTAAACTGGGCCTAGAGAGCTGACATTTTAACCATATACTCTCTAGGGTCCCGAAATAATCAAGTTTACGAATTTTTGAAATCCACCCACAGACACGCCCACAAACCAAAAAAAACAAATTTTTCGAAAAAATCGAATTTTGAGCTAGAAAGCTGAAATTTTTTATATATGATCTATGACTCCTAAAACTGCCCGCGAGAAAAAATTTTCAAAATCCGCCCACTGACACGCTCACAATTAAATAAAACAATTTTATTGAAAAGCCAAAATTTGAGTTAGGGAGCTGAAATCTATAATATATACTCTCTAGGGGCCCTTTAAGCTCATGTGTAAATATTTTCAAAATCCGCCTACTGACACGCCCACAATTAAATAAAATAATTTTATTGAAAAACCAAAGTTTGAGCTAGGGAGCGTTTTTTTACAAAAGCCTCGTTTTTTTTTTGATAAAATCCTTTAAATGTTATATAACAAAATACGACTTTTGTCACGCCCACTTATGAGGGATAGGAATAAGAATAGGGTATCCAACAGTTCGCCCAAGCGGACTGTAGGCCGCCCCTATGTTTTAATATAAAAAATAAGTCATCATTTCCATTCCAGAAACTGAATTACTAATTTATTTTGTTTACATTTTCAAACACAATTCTGATTAGAACGACTCAATTTTGCATTGAATTTCAGATCCGATTACACTTTTTTCAAACACGGAATGAACGCACACTGATTCTGAGAAAATCAATTGAATCATCAAACAGTGACTGAGTGACACATAATCCTCTTACCTTGGTTGCCGCCATCGATATTCTGAACCCGATTCTCTATTTGTTTTGTTGTAAAAATAAAAACATATCAATCGTATTTTGGTTCCTATAATCTGGAGCACTGAAATGACAGTTCAGTGCCATCCCAGCTGATTGATGGCATATTGTTTGAGAAGCAAAATAGAAGGAGATTGTGGCGTAAAACAACATATCACACGATTTACAATTGAGTCCGGAGTAGATTAGTCACTCCAAAAACAAAACAACTGTAATGCCTAAGCCTAGTGTGTCTACGCAAAAAGAATCAAAAGAGGCTAACACGAGAAAAGATGGATGAACTGATTTTCGTGCTTTTGCTGTCAGATGAAATGCAAATAAATGGCATTGAACATTCTTTCATAGGAAGCTAATATAGTTATGATGTTGAAGAAATTGATAAATGGGATATTTTTTTGGTATTGTGTATTTGAAGGTGACAGATTAACGAACAGATTATCAAACAGATAAGACGTTTGGTATTGAGATGTTTGAGTTTCTTTCTCAAGTTGTCCATACGACACAATTCAACAGCCAGATCCTTTTTTTGAAGGCTCTGGAGTTGTTACTAAGGCGGCTTGATTCGTCCAGGCGGGGACGTTGTAAATGAGTTCCGTCTCAAACCTTGCTGAATATTTAACAAAACTGTCCGTTTATTTTGTTGTTTATTATCTTGGTAATTCATAGGTGTTACAAGGTTTAAATTAAGTATAAATATTTTGCAACTTACTCTTTTTGGCAGATCGTGGCAGTGGTTCGGATTTCATTGACTTTATAACAATGCAATACAAATTGTGATAGCAGTTCATTTCGTGCTCGAAATTGAGGTTGTTCGTTTTGACAGCATTATATCCAAAGAAACGTCATATAAGAAAATGTTTGATTTAAAATCCAAACCAGCGCTACGAATCATAAGTAAAATATTATGACAGGAGTCGTTACCACTTGGAACAAAAAAACAGACCATGACCATGGCCATGTTAAGGACAATCTAAATTGTGGCCTTTTAACTTAACTAAGGCCGAACCTTTGGAACAGCGACGGAAACCTAGTCCCCGAAGCTTAAGGAATATCAAATGTGTTTAATTGCTTTTTATGACGGGCTTGTAGCCCTAGCAATCACTTTATGACATGATAACATATGGCTTACAATCTAGTCAAAGCTTTAGTATATCAATCCTTTTAATATGCCTTATTATACCCTAACTGCTCAAATTTTAATAAGAAAACTCTAAATTATGCTTCAATTACAGAAACGAGAGTCGCAAAAAAGCCGACAGAAGTCGCATATCGGAGGGTACGCGTAAAACTTTGTTTGTTCATTTTTTTTAATGTTTTGGAATGAGTATTAATCTTCTTTTTTGTTTATCTCGAAGAGTGATTTCCTACCGAGTTGCAGAAAAAACACCTCTACTCTAGGTTAAAGAAAATGCTACCCCGAACCCGAGAATATCAATGTAACTGAGACTTCTGTTAATAATGATTTGCAAAGTTTGCACAATTGACAATCGAACGTTTTACGAGTGTCCAAAAATAATAATAATATTCATGCCTTAAGTTTTATTACTTTTCTCCTGTCTGGAAAAAAGCCAAAGTTGTTCCTATTTTGAAAGCAGGTAAAAATACATAATGCCCAGGGAGTTACAGGCCAATTAGCTTGCTAAGCAGTGTAAGCAAAATCTTGGAATTAATGGGTGTTATTTCTGACAGGAATATATTCCCGAATGAACAGTTTGGTTTTCGGCGCTTCCATAGTACTTGCCACCAAGTCCTTAGAATTACAAATAGCATCAAAAGAAACCGTGAACAAGGAAAATCAACGGGAATGATACTATTAGACATAGAGAAAGCATTTGACTCTGTATGGCACGCTGGCCTCATACACAAAATGATAAATTTTAATTTTCCATCGTATCTATGTAAATTATTCCAAAGTTTCTTGTCAAACCGTTGTTTCAGTGTGCATGTTAATGGTAGCGCGTCCAACTTAGTGTATTTTCACGCAGGTGTGCCGCAAGGTTCCGTACTCGGGCCCATTTTATATAAAATATACACTTCTGATTTACCGAGTGTACCGAACTGTGAAATTGGTATTTACGCGGATGACATTGCAATTTTTTCATCACATATATTCGGTCTCGACGTTGAGAGGAATCTACAAAATGCGATGGAAATATTAGCAAGTTATTATAAAAAATGGAAAATCAAATTGAACGCTGAGAAAATGCATGCCATCTTTTTCACCAGAAAAAGAAAATCGTGCAATCTACCAAATAGCCAAATTAATATTAACGGGTCTAACATTACTTGGGCACCTGGGTGTGCATCTTTATCCAAGGTTAACTTTTCAAGATCACACCAGCAAAACTAGAAAAAAAATTAGCATCGCCATTAAAATGTTATATACCCCTTTATCAACAGAGGATCAAAACTATGCACTGAAAACAAATTAATAATGTACAAGGTTATTTTTCAAGCCGTTCTTCTTTATGGGTGCCAAGTATGGGGAAATCGTGCAAAATGTCACATTAAAAAGCTGCAAATAGCTCAAAATAAAGTATTAAAAATGATGTTGAATCTACCATGGCATTACTCCTTAGATTTGCACAGAAGAGCGAATGTTGAAATGATTTGTGATAGAATCCAAAAACTTACCGCTAAGTTTATAAGTAAAAATTGCTTTTCCGAAAATCACCTTATCCATCAAATGAGTCTTTAAATCTTATGTTGTTCCTGTTTAAGTGTTTCTTTATTTGCTTATATACGAGTATATGTATATCTATAATATATATCAATTTATTCGTCTATTTATTTTGATTGCCCTTTTATTTATTTATTTTTTTATTAATTATTTAATAATTTATTTATTTACTTGTTTATTTGTTTATTTATTTATTTGTTTATTTATCTATTTATTTATTTATTTATTTATTTATCTACTTATTTATCTATTTACCTATTTATTTATCATTTATTCATTTATTTATCTACTTATCTATTATGTAATTTATTTATTTTTTATTTATTTACTTATTTATCTACTTATTTATTTATTTACCTATTTATTTATTTATTTATTTTGTTAAATTGAAAGTTTTTCCTTCAAAAAGATTGCTATTTTGTAAATAATAATTCTCTTCAGATTTATTAAATCTATTGTTTCAGTAGTAACATACAAAAATATCAGATCTCTGTACTTATGTAAAATGTGTGGTAGCGTACCGAATGTAAATCAATATTATGCGAAATGAATCTATCTATCTATCTAATTAATAAATACGAAAGGTACCTAATAGATGAAATAAATTTAAGTATTTATGTATATTGTTTTTTTTACCCTAATAGCCAACAATCTATAAATTCTTTCTATAACCTCGAGGTTAAAGAACATCGATGTTTTGAGTTCGATTATTATCGATCATCGATTTTCAGCCATCGATGTCGACATCAATGTATTTTGCCAATATCGCTCATCCCTAAGTAGCAGTTTGCTAATATTCCCATCTGTACCGGTAACGGTTACATGTCTAATCAAAACACAATCATCTCAATATTTGTCAACTCAACGCAAAAACTTAACACATGAACAACTCAACACACAGCGGCGTCAATCGCACGATCTGGAAAAAATCTTGTTATCCAACACTTCCTTCAATGACTCCATGGTTTTTCCGTCAGAATGGCATGTGGTAGGTACCATCGTGTTAAAACCAAATGTCCTGCAGACCATGTTGACACAATTTTGCAAACAAAAAGTCGCTGATCATGGCTCTGCAGCGGGCACCATTGAGTATGATATTTCGATTTTGTTCATTTTTGAAAAGAAATCAACAATTTTGGATACTCTTACTGAAATGTCACTTACCATTCAAAGACGTGAAGTAAATATTTTCGGCAACAGTGAGTAACAAACTCTTAGCCATTATACTTTCTTTCTGGAATTCAATAAATCCGTTCAAGTGCCACTAGCACAAGCGAGGCAAAAACATCAGATGCCATGTATAGACCACGAAGAAATTCGATAGTTTACTGGGCGCGACGTCGTGTTTGTAATTTTAAACACCTGCGCTAACATTAGCCGGTCGGTCTTGAAGTTAATTTATATCCGCAATATCATCGTAATTGAAGCACGCATAACGTATAGTATATACACGAATATGTATAATAACGCACATCCATACCTCGCGCTTATCTAACGCGCTTAACATTGCTAATTAACGAAATTCCGTTGTTGATGGACAACGTGATAATCGATTGCCATCGCAAGTTTGGGAGGTAGCGTGAGACCGATCAGATGGTGATTAAGCAATCTTTTCATATGTGCTCTATAAGCTTTTGCGATTTTGACAAAAAGCTATTGTGACACACATGTCATTGTATCGCTAAGTGAATTAATAAATGGGTGATTGGTATTTTTTGTGGTTATCAGACTAAAATTTGTTATGAGATCATAACAAATCAAGTGTCAACAGAGATGAGGTTTTATGTAATAAGGTCTGGCGCTTCGTAATACCCTTTGTAAGGATTATTCTGACGCAGATCTCAGCGGCATGGGTTTCGGCCTTAAACAAAGTGTGACGCATACCCATAGGTACTTAGACTTTGGTGTTGGGTTCAAAGATGACAGCTCCAGCTCCAGATTCCATTTTTGATCCGTCGGTGAAGATGACTAAAATTTGAGAAGAGGAGCCTAGGCTTACAGCAGTCACCGAATCAGCACCAAATACCTGCCGCCTGATATGAGCAATAGCAGGAAAATCACAAAGGAAATGTACCGCAGTTTCATCGCTTTTTCCACAGGTTCCGCAGTTCGCGGTGTCGCTTAAACCTAGAACCTTAAGCTGTTTGGCAAAGGCGTAACGGCCCGTAATAGCAATTTGTCTGCAGGCATTTCTGTTAAGAGACAATAAGAATGCCGGAGATTTTTTACTGACGTCGGGAAGAATTCGTGTGTCTGCTACCTGTAGAGTCATGCCATCTGCGATTGTGTTCCAGATGAAACCCAACCGTCAGTTGAAGCCCTGACCGAGGACGCAGGCAGACATAACGCCGGTTCGGGTCCTGAAAAGTCTTCCTCTGTCTATAGAGTTCATAGGAGATTTCATTTCGTGTGATCCCGTTGTGACCCGGGAACCAGACAAGTATAAGTGAATTCAGCCTTCCGACCGAATTCAGAGAAACCTTTGATTAACGAATTCTTTTACAGGTGGTTAAAGGGTTGAGTAGCTTGACTGTCCTTCAGACGCAGATACTCCACCTCCTTCACCTGTCCCTCACGACATAGTCCATAGCCATTAAGGTAGCATAAGTCTCCGTTTGGAGGACTCACGCATGTTTATCTAACGAGAAGAAAAGTCTTGTGTTGCCGCTCTCCATGCAAATAGCAAAACCCGATCGCTGATCGGTTTTGGAGCCATCAGTGAAGATTCGACTGTATTCCTTTCTATGCGCAAAGTCTGACCAGAGCCAGTCCTGAACACGAGGAAAGGCCACTTTGCCACATTGCGCATCAGCTGAAGTTCCGGTGTCATTGCATTCGACGGCATATCCAAAAGCTGAGTTATACCAAAAGTCACCTCTTCTTAAACGTGAGATAGCCGTGATGGTGCAACCAATGATGTACACATCAAGGGGCTGGAGGTTCAATAATCCATCTAGGCCAGGCGTGCTGGGGAAGGCGTGCAGCTGAGACAGATACCTCTTGTTGGATGACCCTATATTTAAGTGACAAAACGGTGACATAATTTTCGTGTAAGCCTATATAGCATTCCTGAAAGTTTCATTTTCCACTAACAGTCGAACCTTTTCCACTATATCCGCCGTTAAATCAGTAATAAACTTCCACAAAACCAAACCAAATACAAATATTGAGAGTTGAAATGTTAAACGATTAATATGTCATGTCACATTCACTTGTTAAATAGCGATAGCTACGTGTCACATATTTTTTAACCCGTCAACCAACTTTGTTCATATTTTTTATTTACAGCTAGCGTTGAGAGTGCATGACATTTACATTAGTCGCATTTTTGTTGTTCTGTCACTTTTGGCTGGTAATTGGCGCGTTCAATTTGGAAGTCAACTGCAAGTTCACTACTAATTAAATGTCTATCACTTGCCAAACAATGGTCACGTGAGTTATTTGATCAATGAGAAAAGGTAAAACAGTAGTCACTAGTAGTTGACTTGTAAATTGAACGCGCCCAATGTCTTCCGCAGTCACACCACTTCCGCTGATGGCGCTGTCAAAATATTCATAAATGGATGATTTAATTTTTAGTTTCACCGGTTGATGGAGATTTTTATTTATTTGCCTAATTTGTATAAGTACCTACTGTGAACAATGTATTCCCATTCCGAGAGTCATCAAATGAATGTGTTTTAAAAATAATTGTATTCCCATGACTTTTGTTTTACACCGAGCGTGTAGGTATAATACGTTTCACTTTTCTCCTTGCCCGAATAGTACTCTACATACCTACCATTGTTTTGTTTTTTTTTTTTTTTTTTGTGGGCTTCAACACTTATGTCTGTTTATTTATTTATTCTTGATTCGCTGGAATATATTATTCGTGATTTATGAATAATAGACAAGAATGAAATGCGCTCAAGTGAAAGAAGCAACACGAAAGAGGCCAGAGACCTCTGTTAAATTAATAGAGCAACATAATGCTGATTGATAAAACAAACAAATGGTTTTGTGATGCGTATTGTTGGTTGTGTTTCCTTTCTTTGATTATTATAAATTCTAGGTTTGTAGGTGCTATGTGTGTGGAACGTGTTTATCGAAAGCGTCAATATCCGTAATAATATTACTTTTGCTTTTCTTTTGTTTGTGATTTGTTTTTTTTTTTTGTTTTTTTTTTTTTAGAATCTCTGCAGACTTGATTACTGCGCACATATTCGGCAGACCGAGTTTCCTGTCTGTCGTGAAATCGATATTTTGGTGCAATGGTAGGAGTTTGTTTGTATTCATTAAATGTATTAAAAGTGAATTAAATAGGGTGGCACGCTTCAGGGATTAACCTTAAGATTCGGAAAACAATGTTGCTGGCTGGTAGTTTATGTTGTGAAATCAGTGGGGGTTTATTTACTTTTGTGGTTTTTTTGTTTTTGACAAAGCCTCATTGTTTACGGCATTTGTTTTTATTGTTTATATTTATGTTGGTTTTAAAATGTCTTATGATATTGAAGCTGTGAATTGATTATCCAACAGGTTCGGAATGCAAACAGAGTTTAATGTCAGTGATTATCTTCGCCGTCATTTAGCGACCTTCTACAAAACTGTATTTTTAACTTCCCAGTGGAAGTTCTTGTAATGGGGCCGATTTTGTGAATCGCGGTTTTTGACATATCTCCACGTTTCAAGGTCACAAGAATCCAAATCCAACGTTTTTATAGAGATGGCTCTGTGTGTGTATGTAAGTATGTGCGTATGTTCGTATGTGCGTTCGGAATCATCTTTCGCCGCGATTATCTCGAGAACCAAAGATGATATTGACATGGGACCGGGTTTATTCGAAGCGTAATTACGTAACTCAGAACTGATTAATTAAGATTTCAGTGAAAATCGGTCCAGCCGTTTTTTGTTAGTAAATAAATAACTAAAATAATTTTCCTTTATTTGTATTATTTATTGTCATTTGTTATTGAGCAAATCATTATTACATAGTGCTCCGTTATTTCGTATAGGTACATGTAAATTTACAGGTCTCCGTGTTCATAACAATGGTTGCATTAATATGTGTATGTATATAACACATTACTGTTATTAACAACATTTAATTTCCATAAACAATATTAAAGAGCTTTTTTTAATATTAAATATTATACGTCCGACAATGAGGAGGACACATTAGAACGCAGCTCAAAGGATCTGGTACTGGATAGAAAAGGGCTGCAACTTCTGGACTTCTGCGGTGAGTACGGTCTAAAAATTAAAAACGGATGCTCTGAAGGAGATGCAAAAGGTGAATTTACCTTTGTGGGTGCTCAAGGTAGCTCAGTTATCGACCTTAGCCTGTGCGGAGGAGAATGGAACCGCCTGATTCAGAATTTTGAAGTAGAAGTACGGAGTTTCTCCGATCATTTACCAATTGTGACTTCTTTTGAGTTTTCCACGCAAGAGTCAAGCCCTTGTGAAGTTATAAATAAACTGCCGAAACTAAAATGGAATCACAGCAAGGAAGAAATCTATCGAGCCAATCTTAGGAGACAGATCGAAACAATGAACTCGGACGTAAACATTGAAGATATAGCTCAAGCTATCAAGAACTCGGTAGTTATAATGCCTCAAAAACATGTAAGAAGTCAGAGACAACCATGGTTTGATCTGGAATGCGAAAGAGAGCGAAGAGCTTCTCTTTCACTACTAAATCTCTTTAGGAAATATGACGAGTCAATCTACAAAAAGATGTATCTTGAGGCAAATCGTGAGTACAAGCGGATATGTGGATGGAAAAAAACAGAGTTTCAGAACGCCATGGCAATCGAAATATCTCAATGCAGGGACTCGAAAACGTTGTGGAATCTTCTTAATAAAAAAAATGGGAAAAGGCTTAAAATTGGGGTAAATCTCGATGCAAATCAATTAGAGAATCATTTTAAGAATATGTTAAATCCATCAAACTCTATTTACCTATCTAAGTTTCAGTATGCGGTACCGAATTCAACGAATGAGCTCCTTCATAGCCCCATAATGGAAGAAGAAGTTAAAGGATGGCTGGTTAAGAGCAAGGACCGAAAAGCACCTGGAACTGACGGTATTCCTGTCGAATTCTACAAATATGCGACTGACGAACTTATAACATTGCTCACAAAGGAATTTAATAGAATATTTGAAACAGGAGACATCCCATCCAGTTTTAAACAGAGTGTGATTTTTCCTATCCTCAAAAAAGGCGACCCTAATCAAGCAGAAAACTATCGAGGAATAGCATTTATAAATTCGTCCTTAAAAATATTAATGGGTATCCTGGCTAGGCGCTTTCAAGAGTGGACCACGCAAAATCGCCTTTTGAGCCAATTCCAGGCTGGTTTCAGAGATAACCACTCAGCGACAGATCAAATTTTCATCTTAACAACTGTGGCACAGAACTGTATTAGATTAAAAAAAAAAACTGTTTGCGTTTTTCGTGGACTTCAAGGCAGCCTTTGACACGGTAGATAGGAGCGCACTTTTCTACAAATTATATAATAAAGGTCTCTCTAGGAAGTTTGGAAATCTAATCGAAAAACTGTATAAAAAAACATTCTCAGTAGTTTGGGACGGCAAGCAGTTAGGAGATTCTTTCGAAACGGTGACGGGCGTTAAACAGGGATGCAACTTCAGCCCTCTAGCATTCATCATGTTCATTGATGACATAACAGAATACCTAGGTGGAGGTATAAGAATGGGAGGGATCCTCATAAAAGCACTGCTGTATGCAGATGATTTGGTGTTGCTGGCAGACACTCCGGAGAATTTACAAAGAATGATTAATCAGCTACAAAGATACTGCCATGAGTGGAGGTTAAACGTCAACTTAACTAAGTCTAAGACAATGGTATTCAGAAAAGGTGGAGGAAGGTATGCAAGAAACGAAAAGTGGTTCTTTGACGGACAGGAGTTGGAAACAGTCAAATCTTACAAGTATTTGGGTATGAACATATGCAGCAACATGAACATGGAGCACCACTTTAAGGAGAAACTTACAGTGGCTAAGTCGGCGATGAGTGCAGCCTGGAGAAATTGTCTCGAAGATAAACAAATATCGATTAGAATTAAATATCAAATATTTCAGGCTGTTTCCAAATCAATAATGATGTATGGGGCACAAGTGTGGGGGATATTGTTTATCGAGGAATGGCAAAAACTCTCAGAGTTCTGCGGACACACTTTAAATATAGATGCGGAAAATATTACTCATTGGAAGGAAGAGTTCAATAATATCATTTCCGCGGTCGATGAGAAGATCCACGCAGACTGTTGTGAAAAGGTAAAAAGTTCTATTCACCGAGGGATATATGCCCACTTAAACCACAGCCTATGTGAAAATAACTATTTCAACGAAAGATACTCTACGGAATTAATATCAACGATTTTCAAGGCCAGAGGAGAGATACTGAATTTAAATTTTATACCACACCGGGAAGACCTGCCAATAACCTGCTCTTTGTGCAATCTGCGAGAGAGGGAGAACATCTATCACTTTCTGGGCAGATGTCCTATTTTAAAAGAGTTCAGACTACAGATTTATGGGAAGCGAGATTTGGAAGAAGCTGAGGTGAGAACCATCTTAAATGGCTCAGACTGGATCAAATTGTACAGTTACTGTAAAATAGCATTAAAATATAGGAGGGCAATTATAGAAGAATCTTTTTAAACAATTGTAAAAATTTTGTCAAACCCGGGCAGACGGCATTAAGCCATGTCTTAAATTTAATAGTCATAAACAAATTGTAAATGAATTCTGGAATAATAAATATTTATCTTATCTCTTATCTTATCTATCTATTAAATAATTCTTAACCATATCTTATGGTTAACCACATTTCAAAATTTCCCACTAATCGCATAAATCATATTGATCCCACTGGGAAGTTAGTCGTGTGGACCTTGCGGGTCGCACCCAAACCACTTTTTCTCCTAGAAGTTTAAAGTTCTGTCAAACGAGACGAACTTAACAGGATTTTAAGTGTTCTATCGAAAAAAGCCACAAATCAAACTTTTTGGAAAGAATCAATTGCTCCCCATCTGCTATATTTGTTAATTCGAAATAGATAGGACTTCAGTTAGTTTGCCACACGGAACACGTGTTTACGTCGCGGTTTGCCGACGCGTTGTGTATTACATGATCATTAGCTGGTGTCGCACAGTGCTAACTTATCGTTCATAAATTTGAAGAAGCTGGTATCAGAGAAGTAAAGCCTACCATCGTAGTGGTCATTCGAGTGGAAATATTGCAGCTGTTAGCAGAAGTGTGGCTGAAGAGCCAAGGACGTCAATTCGTCGTTGTTCAGAGCAATTTAACTTCAAACCAACAACTTCGTTTAACATTTTGTACAAAGATCTGCATGTAAAGGCTTGCAAAATAAAGTTAACACAAGAATTAAAGTCAACTGACCACGCAGTGCATCGGCAATTCGTTAATTGGGCCATAGAGAAGCAACAACAAAATGACAATTTTTTCAAGCAAATTATCTTCACCAATGACGCTAATTTTTAAATTGGCGGTCATGTCAATAAACAAAACTGTCGCATTTGAGCTGAAGAAAATCCTAGAGGTGTGGAGGCGTAATTGCTCCATTTATCTTCGAAGATGAAAATGGCAATGCAGTAACTGTGGATGTAGAAGAGCAACACACTGGACATGACAAAATGCTATCGATGTATCGACATCTTCCTAAGGTCACTGACCACCTGCCCACTGAATACAATTTCAACCTGGGCTACCAACATCTAATTCCAGACAGAACCGAGTGGACACAACGTCACGTCCTACACCACGAATCGCTGTCAATTTATACGGGTGAGTCCAAAACGGAGGACGGAGTCGGTGCCGGAGTCTTCTCTAAAGACCTGGGCATTCAACTCTCCTTTAAAATTCCAGAACAATGCAGCGTTTTTCAGGTCGAAGTCACCGCCATCCGCCAAGCCGCTGACAGGCTGTCGGTTGATACGATATCGAAGTAAGATATACAACGACAGTCATGCGGCCATCAAATCCCTTGCATCCAGCACTACGAGATCCAAGGCAGTGAAAGACTGCCGCGCATCTCTTAACGAGATAGCCGGTCAGTATTGCTGGGTGCCGGGTCACTGTGACATACCAGGGAACTGTGAAGCTGACGAACTGACTCGACGAGGATCTTCTGGCTTAAACAGCATAAGCGTTACCGACATCGAGGCGCCAACGTCTTTTGTTAAACACCTCATAGACTTTCATTTTTGTTATTTATGTTCGTCTCCGGTTGTGTGTTATTTTTTGAATAAAAGATTAACTTTATTTGTTTATAATGTTTATCTTTATTTATTTTTCTTTGTTAATGTCACAACTTTTTTCTTTTTTCAATTTTTCCATCCGCTCGCGACGCGTTTCAAAGCTTCAGCTTCATCGTACTCGCCCGAAGATGAAGCTGAAGCTTTGAAACGCGTCGCGAGCGGATGGAAAAATTGAAAAAAAGAAAAAAGTTGTGACATTAACAAAGAAAAATAAATAAAGATAAACATTATAAACAAATAAAGTTAATCTTTTATTCAAAAAAAAAAAAAAAAAAAAAAAACCTCATAGACACCAATGCGGTGAGCGAAGCCAACCGTCGTTGGCACCAACTCAACCAGCGCAACACCGCAAGGCTACTCTGCCCGACATTATATAAATCCAGGTTCATCGGACTTCTGAGGCATAAGAGAGGAACCCTCTCCAAATAAGTAAACGAACTCACCGGGCACTGTGCTATAGGAAGACATACTCAAAGGCTGGGCATTCCCTACAATGACTTCTGCAGAAGCTGTAGGGACGAGGAGGAAGAGGAGATTATCAGTCACTTCCTTTGCGCGTGTCCTGCACTCGCCAACATTAGGAAGGCTACACTGGGTGAATACCTTTTCAATGATCTAAATGATCTGAACAACGCCTGCACAGCAAAGATTAGCTTCTTCATTCAGAGGAGCAAATGGTTCCCTGAGTAAGAGGGTGACCCACCCACCTTAAACATCGGCAGCACATTGGACCTACCTCTGGTCTAAGTGCATCCTCATCGAGGGCCGGTTCCAACCAACCAACCAACTGTGGATGGAACTCGTTATCAAGCAATGATTAGAAACTTTTTGTGGAGTCAATTGGAATATATTGATGTGCAGAATATGTGGTTTCCACAAGATGGTGCAACATGCCACACAGCAACGAACTCAATCGATCTTTTGAAAGAGAAGTTTAACAATCGTGAATTGACCACCAAGATCATGCGATTTAACACCTTCATCATCTTCATTGTTAAGGACGGCTCCCGGAAAATATATCCGAGGAAATTGTTCATTTAGAGGTCCTTCACAATACTGTTGACACCTGTGTAGCATATTTTCGTCATCCCCAAGAAGCAGCCCTTGAGCATTATTGATGAAGTTTGGCCAACGGATTTCCTGAGCATTTCTCCTTCTCTGAGGGGCTATTTTGAAAATGGTTGTTCATGAATAGCCTGATTTCTTTCAGGAGCCGAAGAAGAAATCTCTTCTAACCCCCGATACAGGCCCTCCACACACTTTGCTTGAATTTGAGCGCACCTTCTCTTCGTGAGCCTCTTGCAAAGTCTGTATTACAATTCGAGGCGAGCTTTTTCATCTTCATTATTAGTGGAACACTTTGACTAAGTTTGAATGCCGCTTTCTTCTCATTAAGTTTTAGCTTCATCTGTCCACCACCATGTTTCTTTTCCCTGTTGATGCTTCTGTCACTCCCTCAACTACAGTTTTAAACCAACTTCTCGACTGTGCAGCCGATTCACCCCGATCCCCCATCCATGTTAACTAAAAACACGCTCAAGATTCCATTGAACCAGTCACCCGACTCGGAACTACATGCAAAGAGAATAAAAAGCAGTTTGAGGTTCGATTGGAACAGTCATCTGAAAAGGCTCTTCTTTCCATCAAGAGGCAGAAGCTCGCCCTCTACTGCGCAGTGAAACGGGATCAGTCCAAGGTTCGATTGCATCAATAACTTCACCCTGATACTCACCGATGGTTCGGGAGTCGGGCCGAAATCGCGACTGCTCTAGTCGCTCGTAATATATCGCAACCGCTATGTGTATTATAGCTGCGCTTCACTCCCCGACCCCACAACCACTACTTCATAGTAGGTTATCACAGAGCTCCTCCCTCCTCCTTGTGGTACCACAACGAACCGGAATTGCGGTCTAAGCGTGCCTTGGCACCCACCCTACCTAACCTAACCTGGTTTTGGATTTGCCTCTATCCAAGCAAGATCGTTGAAGGGAATTCCATATGTCTTCTTCTTCTTCCTTGATGATGTGATGGAGCATATTTGCAATATATGCTTCGCATTTCTCTTTGTCCAGATTGCTGTGAACGACACTTTTGTTTGTTTAGTTTTGTTCTTCCCCGCCGCCATAAAATTTTCTATCAGGAGGAGGCGGTGTGGCTGGGAGATTGCCTCGCCTAGGCCAACGTTGCAATCTTTAACCCGAGGCTACATGAAACGTGCCACGAAATGGTAATCAATCTGGATTTCATTAACCAACGACCATACCACGTCGAGTTAATCGGTTCTCGTCAGATCACCGAAATTAAACGATGTTGGGCGCGGTTAGTACGTAGATGGGGGACCGTTTGAGAACAACAATTGCGGGTGGCAACAGGTGCAGTAGTAGTGTATTCGCTTACTGAATGGAAGGTCGTGCGTTCGAATCCCGGCCAAGTCCATTACTTTATATCGAATACATGAAATCGTAATCTCCCTAAGCATCTTAGACACCACCCGTGGAGAAAAACCCTACAACTGCACCCAAACACTTCTTTCCTATCTCTCTATTCTTTCTAATAGTAAGAAGCACCGAAAAGCATGCAATGAAATGCGATAGTGCTGCTTGCTGTTAAACACAAATGCTTACGCTGTGTTACGCACTATAAGGGTACTGTAACAACAGAAAAAATTCCTTTAGCGTAAGCAAATTATAAAAAAAAAAAAAATGCGTGTCGTTGGCCAGTCCCATCTACAGAGTTGAGGTAGATAATTATACGTGGTATCACAATGGACCTAAATTGGTCTAAGTGTGTCGGCTTCTGCCGACAGCCACATAAAACCTTACCACCTAACCTGGATTTCATTTCCGCCACTGCTTTTAGTGATCAGGTGCCGGCTTTGCACTTGCTTAGGATATCTTCACCCGGAGAGTTCCTGGTGCCGTATCCCAGTCCTCCATGGCCATCTTTAATGTCTTCGTTTGACTTCCCGACATGTCCGTTCGATCTCCGCCAACAAACTTGTCATGGTTCTCTATGCGTAAAAAAACCTCTTTCTTCGACCTCCTTCCGGATAAAAATCTAAATCGCTCTCATCTACGATTTGCAATAACTTTCCAATGACGTTTGATAACAGAATTTGAACTTTGACGCGCTCAACAATGAAGGATCGCACGCAGAAAAAAAGATATATCGCCCCTCGGTCCTTAGCACGCTTATCGTTGCGGTGGCGGTGCATATTTGAACATATAATTTCTCAGCACTCGGACACACGCTTCGTGATAAAGAATGTATATTTTTTGTTTGCCTACAAAACAAGTTCTAATAAATTCAATTCTAATGATAAGTGGGTGTTGGTATTGGGCGTGTATCAACATCCGGAAATTAATAAAAATAAAAACAAAATGACAAACGGAAGATACAAAGAAAACGTTGATGCTTTATTGGAAATTTTGAATGACTAAAAAGCGCGACCGACATAACAGAACAAAGAATTTCAATGAATGTGTAATGTGAACAATTTTTAACACCGCATATTATGTTCATTGTTGTTGTGAAATTTGGATCACCTTTGGGAGCAACTTGTAAGGTGATCGGCTTGGTGAGAAACCAACTCACAATGAATATTTTAACAGAATATTGACTCATTGAACTTAAATGGAACTACGCGATGACGAAAGTGATAATGAATCGTGAAGTCGATGAATGTGCAGATTGGGTAGTCGACTTAAGTTTATAATTTAGAACGTGGGGGCTAACTTGAAGTGGAGGTGTCGGTGTTTGTGTGTCTGGCCCTGGTGCATGAGAAAATGAACTGCAACTAAAACAAATTTATATACGAGGGCGGGTCAATAAGTCCGTGACTTTTTGAATTTCTGACCTCTTTACTGAAACGGCAACACTGCTCCTGTCAACAGGCATCTGTCAGTTGACTCCTGTCAAAATTTAAACTTGCTGCGTCAGTTAGTTTGTGTTTGACAGCTATTTTTATCAGACTACTCACTAATTTGAGGAGAAAATGGAAAAAAGTGAATTTCGTGTGCTTATTAATCATTATTTCTTGCGAAAAAAAACCATTACCGAGACCAAGGCTAAGCTTGAAAAATACTATGGGGACTCTGCACCATCGATTTCAATGGTAAAAAAGTGGTTTACTGAATTTCGTTGTGGCCGTACAAGCACTGAAGATGCCGAACGTCCTGGACGCCCAGTTGAGGTCTCTACACCCGAAACAATCGAAAAAATTCACGATATGGTGTTGGCCGACCGAAGATTGAAAGTGCGAGAGATTGTGGAAGCCGTAGGGATCTCGCATGGCTCAGTGGTTTCAATTTTGAATGATCACTTGGGCATGAGAAAGCTTTCCGCAAGATGGGTGCCGCGTTTGCTCACAGTCGACCACAAACGCAATCGTGTAACAACTTCACAGGAAGGTTTGGCGTTGTTTAATCGCAATATGGAGGAGTTTTTGCGCCGTTTTGTAACCGTGGACGAAACATGGATCCATCACAACACACAAGAGACCAAACAACAGTCAAAACAGTGGGTTTCTAAGGGTGAATCGGCGCCAAAGAAGGCCAAGGTGGGTTTGTCAGCCAATAAAGTTATGGCGTCTGTTTTTTGGGATGCACGCGGGATAATCCACATTGACTACCTTCAAAAGGGAAGAACAATCAATGGGGAATATTATGCCAACTTATTGGACCGATTCAATGACGATTTGAAAAAAAACCGACCTCATTTGGCCAAGAAAAAAGTTCTTTTCCACCAAGACAATGCAAGGGTGCACACATGTGCAGTTGCCATGGCAAAAAACCATGAATTGGGCTATGAATTGCTCCCTCATCCACCCTATTCTCCAGATTTGGCTCCAAGCGACTACTTCTTGTTCCCAAACCTGAAGAAATGGCTTGGTGGAAAAAGATTTGACTCCAATGAAGAAGTCATCTCGCAAATAAAAGCCTATTTTGAGGACCTCGAAAAATCATTTTTTTTGGAAGGGATAAAAAAAATTGGAGAAGCGTTGGACAAAGTTTATAGAGCTCAAGGGAGACTACGTTGAAAAATAAAAAAAAAAAATTATCAAAAAATCTGTGTTTTATTCCAAAAGTCACGGACTTATTGACCCGCCCTCGTATCACTGTTAACTGACTATTTCGTTGGTTAAATGTTTAAAGGTGCGAAGTCCACTTTCATAAATTTTATAGGAGAGCGAAAAATCCATATCGTCGGTTAAATGCGTCCACTTTTGATTAAAATTGCGATATCGATGCATTCTTTAACTCACAAAAAAACGGACGAGCATGGTCTTAGCAAATTGTCGGTGATAGTTTTCTGAAGCTTTGGGTAGGAATACGTGCATCAAGATT
Source organism: Portevinia maculata (assembly GCA_949715645.1). Classification (NCBI taxonomy): domain Eukaryota; kingdom Metazoa; phylum Arthropoda; class Insecta; order Diptera; family Syrphidae; genus Portevinia; species Portevinia maculata. The sequence continues at coordinate 115,029,607 of OX454528.1, read as the reverse complement.
CAGCAATAACTAGGAACCCATTTCACGGGCTGCACAAACCTGGACAGTGACCTAGTGAGTCTCATTGAATGCATCCCCTCACATGTCATTAGAGACGTCACTAACAGAGAACAGAGAATAGTATGGGCACTGAAATCCTTCCAACCGGGAACGGACGGAATTCTTCCAGCCATGCTTCAAAAGACAAGCGGTACGACCATACCATGGCTCCAAACAATATTGAAAAACACCCTGGAGTTGGGACTGGAAAGAAGAGAGAAAGCAGAGCCATTGACCAGCCTTGACTGTGTGGTTAAGAAGACGTTTTTTTTTTATATAATTTGCTAACGCTAAAGGATTTTTTTTCTGTTGTTACAGTACCCTTATAGTGCGTAACACAGCGTAAGCATTTGTGTTTAACAGCAACAGCACTATCGCATTTCATTGCATGCTTTTCGGTGCTACTTACTATTAGAAAGAATAGAGAGATAGGTAAGAAGTGTTTGGGTGCAGTTGTAGGGTTTTTCTCCACGGGTGGTGTCTAAGTAGATGCTTAGGGAGATTACGATTTCATGTATTCGATATAAAGTAATGGACTTGGCCGGGATTCGAACGCACGACCTTCCATTCAGTAAGCGAATACACTACTACTGCACCTGTTGCCACCCGCATTTAACGTTAACTGCGGAACGCCTCAAAGGGGTGCCCTCTCATCCCTGACAAGCAAAGGCATACAACTAGTTGCATACGCAGATGACATAGTCTTTTTTTTAATAAAGAATATATTGTACTACCAGGCAGAAATCCTCCTTTTTGGTGTAGAGGCTGGAGAATGGGTGGCGTATGTTGTTGTTGTTCCCCGTGGGGATTGAATTGAATGACATACGTCAATCACAGGAAAATTCCTTTCCACTATTAGTGAGATCATGGAATCTGCGCTATCAGAACTATCATGACGGATCGATTACAGCGGACTTGCGGTCAACCCCAAAAAAACCGCCTGTTTACTGAGAAATACAAGACAACCATAAGGAACATACCGAAACTGAAAGGTGTTCGCCTTAATCTCCTAATCGAGGTTAAGTACGTGGGCGTGGTCTTTAATTCCAAACCAAACTGGAAACAGAATAAAAAAAAGAGAATGAAAAATGGACTGAATGCTTTCTACGCCTGTAGGAAAGCTTTTGTGAAGAAAAATGTGCTCTCTCATCAGAAATAGGTAATATGTACCAAAATTTCAGTCACGACTTGCACCCTATTTACATTTTACACCAATTAACATCTCATAGACATTTGTTTTCGCTGACATGGAACCCTTGCAGGTCGATTTAGACCACTCTGGGAATCACTATTGTTATGCGGTTGTTAAATTTTAAGAATAAGCGTCTGAGACCAAAGCCCTGTGACATCAATGCTGTAGAACCGCACATCCCTATTGTCCGCCAGGGCACATCTCGTCTTCCTTTTTTTTTGTTTAGAGTTTTTATCCGGTTCTTCGAAAGCAAGCCCCAACACACAAACTTGGTAAATGACATGCCTAATTATCTAATTTATACACTGGCGATCACAAGGATGAGGCCATACATTTTGCAATCGATTTTCAGTCGTTATACCTTTTGGAAATTTTATACCCATAAACTTTTACTACCTGAGAACAGTTACATATTCCCAACAGTAAGTCATAAAATTGAAGGGTAAATAACAAAAGACCGCTGGAATTTCCCAAGATCAAACAATGAACTAGTTGAAAAGCATATAAAAACATAGGGACGGGCTACAGTCCGCTTGGGCGAACTGTTGGATACCCTATTCTTATTCCTATCCCTCATAAGTGGGCGTGACAAAAGTCTAAGTATGGTTGAATTGTTAAGAACGCTCTACATATTTTGTTATATAACATTTAAAGGATTTTATCAAAAAAAACGCTCCCTAGATCAAACTTGGGTGTTTCAATAAAATTGTTTTATTTAATTGTGGGCGTGTCAGTAGGCGGATTTAAAAAAAATGAACATATGAGCATAAAGCGCCCCTAGAGAGTATATATTATAAATTTCAGCTCCCTAGCTCAAACTTTGAATTTTCAAAAAAAAAAAAATTAATTGTGGGCGTGTCATTGGGCGGATTTTGAAAATATTTACACATGAGCATAAAGGGCCCATATAGAGTATATATTATAAATTTCAGCTCCCTAGCTCAAACTTTGGATTTTCAAAAAAATTGTTTTATTTATTTGTGGGCGTGTCAGTGGGCGAATTTTGAAAATTGTTTATCCCGAGCAGTTTTAGGAGTCATAGATCATATATAAAAAATTTCAGCTTTCTAGCTCAAAATTCGATTTTTTTCCAAAATTTTGTTTTTTTGAGTTTGTGGGTGTGTCTGTGGGCGGATTTCAAAAATTCGTAAACTTGATTATTTCGGGACCCTAGAGAGTATATGGTTAAAATTTCAGCTCTCTAGGTTCACTTTAAAGGCCTAATTTTTGCCGACAGACGGACGGACGGACGGACATGGCTAGATCGACATTACTATCGATGCTGATCATAAATATAAAAACTTTTATGGGTCTACGGGCTTTAATTAAGGTATGTTACAAACTATGCGTCAAAATTAATATACCCTTAGAATAGGGTATAAAGATGCGCAACTAGGATGAGGCCATTGAGAATATTTTGTTGCAGAAGTTCCCATCGGCGATTTTTTTCAACGTTTTGTTAAGAATATTTAAAAAAGCGTTGAAAAGAACTGTTTTTATTTAGTTAAAAAAAATGGGTTCCGGGAAGACTTTGACAGCGACAGAAAGAGGAAAAATGATGCTTTCAAGGAGTTATGACTCTCAGGCCGAAAAATTGCAAAAAGGCTAAATAGAAGTAAAACTGTTGTGAACAGTTATTTTGCGGCTCCACAACACTATAGGAAAAATCAAAAAGGACGCACGGCAGAAGCAACAACATTGCGAGAAAAGCGGGTTATTCTACGGCTTTTTTTATAATTTGCTTACTCGAAAGGGTTTTTTTTCTGTTGTTACAGTACCCTTATAGTGCTAAGAACACAGCGTAAGCATTTTGTATTTTTAACAGCAAGCAGCACCTCGCAATATCGTATTTCATTGCATGCTTTTCGGGGCTACTTACTAAAGGGTCCGCCCTAACGTTTTTTTTTTCTATTAGTGCTTATTTCGTGAATGGTAACACTTAGCTCATGTCTGATTTGACAGATAATTAGTTTTATCCTTCCGCTGAACGAATTTGGTTGTGTATACGCTTGAACAACGCTGGGAAATATTGCGACATTACTTTGAAAATCATGGTAATGTTGCAGAATGTGTGCGAAAATTGCGTACGGATTTTGGAAGAAGAGAAGCACCGTCAGCTCCGTATGTTCGTTATCTTGTGAAAAAAGTGAAAGAAACTGGCATCCTCATCGATAAACCAAAGCGTGAAAAGCCAAAAACAGTGCGTACACCCGAGAATATTGCTCTGCTGTGGCAGAAAGTGTGCGTGAAGCGCCATCAACATCAATTCACCGTCGTTCTCAACAATTGAACATTTCGGAGACATCATTGAGACGAATTTTGACCGAAATTGGACCGATCGTGTAGGCTACTGCATGGCTGCCTCGGCTGTCATTTGAATGAAATTATTTTCCATTATTAACCGGAAGGATTGTACTTTCAAATAAAAAAAGAAATTTGAGAAAATATTCAGTAGTTTTTTTTATAGCATTTTCAAAAAAAAAAAGTTTTTTGGCGGACCCTTTATTAGAAAGAATAGATAGGAAAGAAGTGTTTTGGTGCAGTTATAGGCTTTTCTCCACGGGTGGTGTCTAAGTTGCTTAGGGAGATTACGGTTTCATGAATTCGATATAAAGTAATGGACTTGGCCGGGATTCGAACGCACGACCTTCCATTCAGTAAGCGAATACACTACTACTGCACCTGTTGCCACCCGCTTGCCTCAAATTATACTCTACCAGTGCCTACAGTGGAGTATCAGCCAGCATAACAACGGTCCGAAGGATAATACGAAAAGTGGAACTATACAGAGAAGACAACTTAAAAAAAAACCTGTTTCGAGGCAAGTACACAAGGAGCATCGAATGAATTTTGCAAGACAACATGCCGCTTGGAGCAGTGAATGGAAACGCGTTGTCTTTTCGGAAGAAAAAAAGTTTAACCTTGAAGGACCCAATGGGTACAACTTTTATTTCCATGATCTTAGAAAGGAGAAGCTTATTTTCGCAAGACATCTCAGCCGAACATAAGGCGCAATGGTGTGGGGAGCTTTTTTCCTATTTCACAATAGACTTTGAGTTTTTGTAAACAACAATAGCCGTGTTTCTTTGCACGCGGATATAGGCATGGCATTAAAAAACGACCATCGCCGCTTAAGAATTCATCAAAAAAAACTTGGCAGCACACATCCACCTATGACGTTTATTAGTGACACTGCTGTAAGTTGAGTTAAGAAATTTATATTGAAAATCGTGAAATTCAAAAATATTAATTTCCGACAGTCAAAATATTCGGCGGGATGTGTCAGTGGTAGGCGGGATATTAAATTTTGACATTTCCTGAAAAATTCATCGCAACATTTATCAGAAACGAAGAAAATGGGTTTTGGAAGCACTGTTTATTCCAGCTAAAGGACTTAGCGGCGATAGCTATCCCCGCTAAAGTTAGCGTATATAGGATAAGTTGTTGTATTTTACATGCAAATTTCAATTACTCGTATATCTATATCCGCGTGCTAAGAAACACGGCTAATGAACGGAAACAACTACAAATGTTTGCTGGAACGGTCATTTCCAAAACTGAAAACCATTTTCGGACCCCTGTCTTGGATATTCCAACAAGACAATGCATTTATCCACACTTCCAGGGTTGTTAGAAGTTGGATTCAATCAGAAGACGTGGAACTTTTCCCATGGCCGCCCTATTCACCAGACCTAAACATAATCGAAAATGTTTGGGCATGGTTATCTCGTAAAGTGTATGAAGGCGGCAGACAATTTGAGGAAAGGACACTTTAATCGAAGATGTTCGTGATGCCTGGGCCCAAATTTCTCTTAACTATTTAAAAAAAAAAAAAAGCTGTATGATTCTAAACGTCTTCTCGAAAAAAGGGCGGGCATATTCTGTAGAAAAACATAACAAACAAATGTTTTAAAACCATTTTATTCATTTTTTTTCTTTCTTTCGAAGATTTTGCATGTGGCCTCATCCTAGTGGCGCATCTTTTTAAGTAGTTCATTGTTTGATCTTGGAAAATTCCAGCGGTCGCTTCTTATTTACCCTTTAATTTTATGACTTACTTTTGGGAAAATATGTACCTGTACAGGTAGTAAAAGTTTCCGGATATACAATTTCCAACAGGTATAAACACTGAAAATCGATTGCAAAATGTACGGCCTTATCCTTGTGACCGCCAGTGTAATTATAACAATGACAGCTGAAATCGGGTAGTGGTATTGTGGAGATGGTTCGGTTATGTTCCATTTCCACATAAAACAACGGAAATAAAATGAATATTGCAAGTTATACCTGTTGCTGCCATAATTTAACGGTGACGTGAAATAACACCGGACGAAATAAGACCAAGAAAATTACAATATAGGGTTTTATTTTGTTCGGTGTTATTTCACGTTTTAAAAACGTAATAAAACCACTTTGGCTTTATTTATTTTCTATAACGAAATATTGCCATCAAAATTATGGAAATAATGAGAAATGTTCGCATATCAGTTTGTTGGCTTTATTTCGCATTCAAACAGAGACAGAAATAAAGCCAAAACCTCTAGAATTCAAAAACATAAAACAGGGAACAGTTCAAGGCTGTGTGAACAATCGCCCAAAACTCCCAAATGAACCATCGGCCAAAAGTTGTTATGCGATTCTTTCCAACGCAGGTCTTAGAAAGCGCAGAGTTGAGAAATCACAAGTAAATCCAATAAACGGTAGGGTGGCGTCGACTTTAACGACTTGCTTACAAACAAACATACATTGCTGAGTGACGGAGCTTAGGGCTTATAAGATATGAAATATTTCAACAGATAACCGAGCCTGCGTGTGGTAAAATGGTTTAAAACTTAATCCTCTTTGAAGCTATTCCAAACCGTCTTAAAGACCTTTCTTTCGAAGATTTTGCATGTGCCCTCATCCCAGTGTCGCATCTTTTTATATTTTCAACAGGTATAAAGACTGAAAATCGATTGCAAAATGTATGGCCTCATCCTTGTGATCGCCAGTGTATAAATTAGATTAGCAGGCATGTCATTTGCCAAGTTTGTGTGTAGGGCTTGCTTTCGAAGAAACGGATAAAAACTCTGAAAGGAAAATGAGATGTGTCCTGAAGCACTATTACGGCCATAGATATAGGGTGTTTTCATAAACGTCTGCCTAACTAAGACCTGCGTTAGACGTGTTCATAGTCAGATTTTTGATTGAACTAACTTAGATGAATTGCGAAAATATATGTTCATAAACGTCATAAATATCATCAGCATCTGGCAGATTGTGCATCCATATTTTTTTGACTGCAGAAATTTAAAGTGTGAAAAATTTAACTTTTATTGGCAATATAATATTTTTTTATTTACAAACTAATTCAACTTTTTTTTTAAGGGAAGGAGAAGCTGCGGCGTGGAATATGGCGAAAACTAAGCTATTGATTCAAAAAATAATTCTGATGAAAAAAGAATTCAACTCTGGGATATGAAATGAAAAAATGAAAATGAAAAAAGTTGATACATTCTTCTCCGTTGATGTCTTGGATATCAAAAAATCTGACGTTTATGAACATTCAGTGACTACTTAAAATTGTACTTAAGCAGGCCTGCTCACGTTCGGCAGAATAAGTGTGTTCAACAAAGAAGAAAGACGATTGTACTAGCGCAGATTTTCTACGTTTATGAAAACACCCATATAAAATGTAATAATCAAAACTCATTTTGAATACTGTTCCTCAAACTTTATTTGACGAGCCAATGCACTCTTATCTCATTGCAAAGGTTGCAAAATAAGGCAATGCGCACAATTATACGTTGTAATATTTATACACCAATTCGGGTTATGCTAAATATATTAATGTGGCTCAGTGTTAAACAAAGAATATATGTGAATGTTTTGCTTTATATTTTAAAAATTAAAAATTAATGTTTGCCTGAGTATTTGTCAAAATATATTCAATATGTAAGAGACGTAAATATTTGCATAGATATATAATGTACTTAAAAAATGAAATAGTTGAATTGTTAATATTGTCAATAGCATTACACAGCTAATAACTCAAATCAATCAACCAAAAAAGATGTAAAGATTTTTTTCAATAAACATTCACAGCGAATAAATTGACTTTTTAATATTTATTCATTTAAAAATCTTATTATGGTGAATTCTTAGGATACGGCGTATTCTCTAACCAGATTCTCTTCGGGAAACAAATGCCCAAAGGATGAATTCTGCATCTCTTCATCTGGAAAAACGATTTCCGGCTGCGCCAGCAGTTCAACTCCCGCCATTTTCAGCATCTTTTTGGTATCCATTCGGAACTTGTCGATAACTTCATACATTTCTGTGTGTGCAGAAATTAGACTTTCCATGGAAATTATATCCTTACAACGTGGATGTTTCATTTCAACATGTTCTATTCGGGTGATTAGCTGAATGAATAGAAAATCCGAATATTTTTTCTTGATTTGAAGATACGTCAGCTGATTGTAGCTTCGCATCGAGTCAAGGTTGATTATTACCACAAATGCCACCAGTATCAATGTCACCAGTACAATGCACAGAACTATTAGGGCTTCCATCTCGTTGGTGAACAGCGCAAAATTCTTCCAGTGGTTAAAGTCCCCCATATTGTGTTTCATTTCGAACCGTATATATCCAATGAATGCAGCAATTAATACCGATACCCAAAGGACATGAGGGTAATAGAACTCGAAGAATTGGCGCAATATTAGGCGGACTTTCCTGAAGCGGATCATGAATATTTTTTTTTATAAAATTACGTTTTAAAATAATTTTTTGTAGTTTCTAACAATTTGACAAATTTTTATTTCTACACAGATGACAGTTTCAAGTGGAAGTTTTTTAACGATTTTTATATAGTGATTTGCGTGCAATTTTATTTTATAACATGAAAACGTTTAGAAATGATTTGGTTTCAGTAAAAAGATGCTCTTGCAAATAATAAGGCTGGCGGCGTTTAACCGAGATGAGCCTACAAATTTAAGTGTCTTCAGCTGAAGATTTAAAATGCATTTGAAAATTTATCTATTTGCAAAGGGTCAATCCAAATTCATTACAAATAAAAAGATACGTCAAAAATAAAAAAGACACCAATGAACTATTTAAAATCGTGTCTTTGAAAGCCGGAGAGCCAATCGGCCAGCCGTTAGGTAGGTTGGTAGGCGGGCTGGCTTAGTGTCACACTCAGGTCAATACTGACCCATTGTGAAGACCATCGAGGGAGGAGGGTTGTCCCTTACTCATTTTTTTTAACCCTGTCTACAAAAACTGAGATTAATTACTCACTGTTGTTGGATACAAACCATCCTGTGGATTTGGTGAAGTTCATTATCCTGTTTATCGGTGTGCTGTAGAGCTCGTCTAGGTCATGGAAGAAATGTCTCTCCAGGAATCTGTACCTGATGTGTTGTAGACCTGGGCAGTAACATAGGAGGTGAGTTGTATTCTCCAGAGCTTCAATGTCGCCACAGCCTGTACAGAGTTCTTCTTCCGTCAAGCGCATTTTCTTCATGTGTACGTCCCTTCCAATTCGTACACGAAAATGATTGGAGAAGCTAAACTTTAGGCCCTGTATATGTGCCGTTAAGGTCTTATAGAGGGTCTTTCATTCGCGACTTGACAACTTCAAACTTTTAGTGTGAACGCACCCTAAAACCGATTACCGAACTGTCAATGTCAAAATATTCAGTAAAATAAACATTTTCATCATGGTGACGTAGGTACACGAAGGAACAACGTTTACAAATAAATTAAATTTACTACCGAAATTCCGAGTCGGTAGTTGCAACTTTAAGAGCGTTAATGGCAGTTTTCGACCGTAATTCTCGTCCCAGTGGACAAGCAATTCACAGTCTAGTGAAAAAATTTGAGTCAGAATATTCGCTACTTAATGTTGCCATGCCAGTGAGACTACGTTTTGCCCGAAGTGTGGAGAATATTCCTGCCGTAGAGGCGTCCGTCGCAAACCAGCCAAACCGGTCAATTTCAAGACGTTCTCAAGAATTGAACCTTTTCCAGACCATATTCTGTCGAATTTTGTGTAAGGATCTTGGCCTACACCAAACAAAATCAGGCGGACTTAAGAACTAAAGCCACTTGCTCATATTAAGTGACGTACGTTCTCGAATTGGGCTCTGGACATGATATAAGAAAATTAAGAATTTCATCGCAAAATCACCTTCCGCGATGAAGCGGTTAAACTAAACGGCTTTGTCAATAAGCAAAATATGCGTTACTGGACAGGTAAGAACCCTCATGTGCTTCATGAAACATCACTTCATCCGCAAAGAGTCACTGTTTGGTGCGGTTTTCATGCCGGTGGCGTCGTTAACCCTTTTTTTCGTCGATGAAAATGACCGTCATCTTACGGTAAATGGTATTCGCTACAGAGACATGTTAGAACGTTATTTTTTTAGCAATTGCATGGATTGGACATCAGTGATATGCGGTTCCAACAAGACGTGCCACAAGCCATACATCGGGTGCAACAATTGAGTTATTGAAGTCTCAATTCGGTGAACGTGTTGTCTCAAGAAGCGAGATTGTGTGATTTAACGCCTCTAGACTTTTTTTACGGGGCTACATTAAACAATTGGAGCTCAAAGCCAATATTGAGCGATAAATAGCGGTCGTATCGGTCAAAATGTGCGGCCTAGTCAGCGAAAATGGGGTTCAACTTATCGACCGCCGCATACGTTCCCGTGGTGGACATATGAACAAATTCGAATTCCATTCATAAATGTTTTTATAGTAATTCAAGCCAATCAATTTTTTTTAGATATCTCAAGTAGTTTGCATTTTATTTAAAAAAGAAGTTGTCAAGTCCTTAATGAAAGACTCTTTATATATACAGTTGGGCACGCTAGGACTCACAGGCTATATATATATATAGAATATCATCGTGACAGCAGAGCGGTTATTGTTATGTTGTTTGCCCCAAGTATCGGAGACGCTAGTCCCGACCGTGCGAATAGTGTCGGAGTATATTCAAGAGATCCCGCTGAACACTCTAGACTGGCCATCCTGCTCTCCTGATTTGAATTCCATTAACATGTCTGGGACACGCTTGACGGACAGTTAAAAAGGATAAATCCAAGCCTATCAAATTTGGAGGAGCTAAAAACTGCGTTGCTCGTATCATGGGACCAATTACTCCAGCAGAACACCGATAAAGTCATCAGAAGTAGGTACTCATGGAAGACATAATTCTGATTCGTACAAGCACATTGGTGCTGCAATTATTGGCGTCATCACCGGACACTGTCTTATAGGCAGGGATGCACCAAGGCTTGGGTCTATGCAAATGGCTTCTGCAGAAGCTGCTCCACCTTTTCTGCAGCTGCGCTGCCCTCTATCAAAGACGAATACTATCTGGGAGCTTTCTTCTATGGTGTTCTTAATGATCTTATAACCATCGATATTAAAAGTCTTTCAAGATTTATTAAAAGCTACAAGTGATTCAACGAGTAGGAAGAAGAAAGATTCGCGCTTCGGCCACTTCAACTTAACCTTACCTATGCCAAGAATAATAATTTCTCTCATTAGAGCATGAGGAAGGAGACAATACTTACTTATCTACGCTTTAAAAGTAGGTAGGCATTTCAAATTTTATAAATAAATAAAAATCATTGGTTGCGTTCCTGTAATTTTGTCCAGGAGTAAGTTGATATTGATAAGTTGAAAAATTAATAAAGAATGAATTTCATGCGGACAAATAAAACTGGTCGTTTCTGCTGCTGCTTTTCGTCTTACGGTACCTACTGACCTTTTTTGCCCTGCAAAGAATTCCATGACAGAGTAGCCAATAAATGTCAATCGAGGCCGTACAAAAAATATGTCCAAGATAATCCCACGCAAACCGGTAAGTCTGCGACAGATTTCGCTTATTGTTCAAATTTCACAATGGCACTTGCGACTTTCCGCTCCATTCGTGACATTCTCCTCACAGAAGCAGTAACAAGTCTTTCAAGAAACACAAAAGCCAGCAAAAATGACACCCAACAATAGTCCATTTTTACTTCCACAAAACTAACAATAGAAATATATTAATCTCCTGCCGGCCGTCCAGAGGAATAACGAACAAGGGCCGCTGGCGAGAGGTATATTTGTGGATAAAAGGCTACTCCACTATTATTATCTCATATAAATACAAACATCACTCATCATTCAACAATCATCCCGCAGTGATTTAATTCAATTTAAATAAATTAACAAAATTATATGTGATATCGTTGGGCTGGGAATTTTCTTTTTAGTTTCAGTTTTGCATTTTGATAGTTTTACACGCATCGTTTCCCGGATCCACAAGAAAGGAGACCCTATAAACTGCGCCACTGGTTGGGCTTGGGCCAATGCTTAATGGGTGGAGTCAATAAACTCAATCGTTGTCCTCGCGAGATACAGTAGAAAAAATTAAATTGGTAACATAAATTTTGTTTGAAAGTTTGCCTAAGAATTTGCAAACAATAAATATATACCCCTCCCAGTTGCAGTCTCTCACTAGACCAGATTTTCTTCTTTTTTTATGAAGAATTTTCCATTCACTCAAACAACTCACCTGTAATGGCAAAAATTATTTGTTGAAACGGACAAAACAAAAAAATCAAAATCTACTGAATTGTTCTCGAAATCCTTCAGAGATTTGCATTTACTTTTGAGAATTTATAAGCGAAGGAATTTGTTTAAACATTTTTGGAATGAAATATATTATTTCTTTTTTATTTTTCCAAAACACACTTTTAACGCAAGATATTCACCACACGATACAACAAAATCACCGACGTCCACGGACACCGCACTGCGAGAGAAAAATAAATCAAAATTGTCTTTGATGGTTAAAGGTGGAGAGGGTGGAGACACAAGCGAACTTTTTTTTCTTGTATGATTTTTTTTTCTCACGCCACCAAAGGATGTATGTAATTGCATTTAAGGAGGATACCGGGATGAGAATATTGTATTTTCTTTTGACAGATGCACTTTGCTGGGATTTGAAGTCAATAGATTTAAATAGGATTTTGATTGGATTTTATTTTACAAACACTGGATCTGACAAACAGCCGACTACAAAACAATGCGAATGTAAAATTTTTCTCAACTGCGGTTTGTTGGAGAACGAAAATTTTATTGCAGTAAAATAAAAAGTTTGACAGAAGCTGTGGTAACGGGAGAGAGATAGCGATATGTGATGGCTAGCTGCTAGCAGCTCGAAGATTAGTGGTGGCGTTAATTTTATCGAGACTCGACGAAAAGTTGATTTAGGTGCAAAGTTGGAATGGTAGATGGCGCGAGAAGCTTGGATGTTACATTCAAAAATTGAATTTTTAAATTGAATCACATTGACAAACAAGATTGTTCTTTCGCTGTAATTTTTTTTATGAATGAAAAACTTTGGTTCTGCTTTTGGATTATGTTAATTGGTATCTTAAGTTTTTTCTGTATAGTTAACTTCACAAATGTCAAAGTAGAATTTACATTTGCCGCCATTTGCAAAAATTATAGCTTCTTCCGATAGGATGATGACTTTTGCGCCACCTTGTAGATGTTAATTGGCCCAGGCCGGCGGGATTTGAATCGGGACCCTTCGATTAGTAGTCCAACACAGTAAACACTGAGCGCCCACAGGTTTATAATGAGTGATGGGCTAATCGAATGATTTGAAGAATCAAATTCAAATAATTCCAAAAATCGAAGGTTTGTTCATTCTGTATGTAATTATCGAAACGAAATCCTCAAAATCCCGAAAGGAAAATATCTCGAAGTATGACCAGTAGAGTCCATAAATGCAGTAATCGGTGCGATCCCCTGCTTGGGGTCACTGTTGCACTTTGAGTAGGTGCGAGGTTGGATATATGCAAATTTAAACGGCAATTTTTTTATTTTATATAATTTTTGGGATTTCGGCTTTTCGAGATACTATCCGACTAACTAAAAAATATTTTTTTCAAATTGTTAACGCTAACTCCTTACCAAAGTAAGGGTGTTAGGGCAGAATTTTTTCACATCATCATCACATTATCTCCCATCAAACTAAAAATCTTCATCCTCATAATCATGTGTATATAAATCATATGAATATTGCACATACATATTATACAAGTATGTAACATGTAAACTAATCTATTCGTTGAATATTCAAATCCGGCGCCTCTTTTAACCATTCGCCATAGTTAATTTATTTTCAAATTCGCCTTAAACTTTAAATATTTGAATTGTACGTAAGCTCTCTCTAAAGAATTTATATAAATACCGTTGCCGAAATAAAGCTCAAATTAATATCAAACCCTTAGGGGAAACGCTGTCGTTTTGCAATTTCTTTCGTCGCTTTTCGCTCGCTACCTAGTCATTCCTTTGTCGACAAAAATATTTGTCCACTTCGAAGTATCTATTTAATTATGGTTTTTTTGATAGTGTCGCAAGAGTTAATAATTATTCAACGCATAAATTAGTATCTTCTTATCTTTAAAAAAAGGAATTAATGGAGATCCCCGGTTGACAGTCTAGAAGAGTTCTGACCGATATCTTCGCCCTCGATTAAATCACCCACTGAATTATTTATAATTTTTATGAAAATATGAAATGAAAAATAAATTCACACATACACTAAAAACGCATTTTATTTTTAATAATTTAATCGTCAATAACAAATAACGTCGGAACCAAGGGGTAGCATTATGTGAAGAAATAAAATTGGCTTAAAACTGGTTTTTTAGTACCTCGAAAACTAGGTACCAGCAAAAACCGAATGCCAGCTAGAACTTGTTCCAACATCGTAGTTCTTGGGCCTTAGGACTCGATGTACATATATATGAATCAGAGTTATAACTCTTGTTCTAACCTAACTTTTATTCAATTATTGGGCGTGAGTATTTCATTTTGTGAATTTTGTATATTTTTTTAATAATATTTTGATAGAATTCAATTCAATTGATAAATCATTTTTTATATTTTTTCTTTCTTGTCCATCAAACCATCACAGTTACAGCAATACACCTCGCCCAAAAAATCAAACGTCAGCACTGCATCCCAGTCATCCACTTTATTTCCATCGCATTCCTTCTACCGTTCTTGAACTAGCCCCTCTGCGAAAGTTACTCATCGAACATAGCCATCCAGCGACCTCTGCTATTCAGCAATCTACCATACCATCCGACCAACAAAAAACATAGATTTTCTATTTAGCTGTTTCAGTTTCAGTTCGTTTTTCATCTGCTTCAGATCTATTAAAGGGGGAAAATGGGTTTGAAAGCGCGTGCATTGCTGACAAGAACAAATCTTTAAAACAGTTAATGGCATCAAAAAGGCCCTCAAAACTATCTAAATCCATTAAAAAACATTCGTCACCAATCTTTCCTCTCTGTAATTCATCGAATTGAGTTCTCACAAAGCAGTTATTCGCCGAAGAAAACCTGAAACTGAAAAATAAAATCACAAAAAACGAAGAAGAAAAAGAAAAACTAGTGCACAGTGAATTTTCTAAACGACACCATCCATATACATAATATGTGTACATAGTATATGTCTAGATCTTCTTTTTAATTCGTTTCTCCGTCTCTTTCCGTTTCTAATCTATTTGCAATACACCTCACGTATATGGAAAGAAAATGAAAAAAATATACCTAACGTGAACGTGAGCAGTGAAGAAGTTTGCAATTGAAAAATGTAAAGAAAAATTACCCACCCAGGCAAATATGAGTGAATGGTGCATAAAAACAGTGAAAATGAACGCGCGCGCAATTAAAATTTAAATAAATTTTGAAATATAATTAAAATTTGCCAGTGTTAAGTGATCAAAGTTGATAAAAGAAAAAAAAGTGCACTTTCAGCACGAAGCAGATAAAAAGAAAAAAAAATATTTACGAGTTTGGCTCTGTGTCTGTGGAAGCGAGAAGCAAAGTAAAACAGAGGACGGTGGAATAGTCGTCGTTGGAAGGAAGGAATTACTGCTGTTACTTCTTAATTTACAATATATTTTTTTTTGCTCTTATATTCTTGTGCATACGCGGCTGCGTGTGTGTGTGTGCGTCTTGTTCGTCGCGGTACGTTCGGTTTCATGGAAGGCTTCCCTCGTCAAAGTCAGTGTAATGTATTTTCTTTCAAAAAAAAAATTGCATGTTTTTAGAATTTTATTTTAGTTTCAATTTGATAGAGTTTAGGTGATGAAAAAAGAATGAGAGAAATAATTTGAAAATTTGAATTTATTTAATTTTCTGCGCGGGGAATTTCGTGGCAATGGGCAGCAGACATTTTGGGTAGTGATTATGTATACAGATGCGGTTGGGTGAGAGAGTGTACGTGCGCGCGCGATTATATGACTTGAGTGGGGTGTGTATGTACATATGGAAAGAACGATCTAAATGTCAGTGGCTTCCAAACTATTTTCAAATTTGGTATTTTAATTCCTTTCGTGTGTGCAAAGTGAACACGAATAAAAATAAAAACAAAACAAATGGAATCAAATCAAAATGAACGAATCAGGATCGACATTTTAAGGTTCATTACCTGATGTTATCATTTAAATTGACAGTCAATTGTACGATATGAACTCGCCACAAAAGTTCAATGGTTTTAATTAGGCCATGTGTTTTTTTGAAGGGGTGCCATTATTGTCCGACATAAAAGTTTTTTATTTCCAAAGAAATTCAATTGAAATGTTTTCATGTCATTCTTCTCCCTCGCACTTCACTGTCTGTCTGTGCTGTAGTACTGCGGTTTGTCTAATGTATTGTTGTTTGGATGTGTGTTGCATTGGGTTGAATTTGAAAATGGAAAATGGGTAGAGGAGCGCAGTGGGATGATGAAGTCTGATCGGCTTCACATATGCATGCATTCTCATATTATGTCGGCAAATGGATACTATTTTTGTTACAAACATACATATATGCATAGATGGTACATATAGAATGTAAAACAAGGAAGAATATTTTAAATAATAATAATAATGAAGTCAACAAAAGACGAAGGAGAAATAGAACGAGACAAATAGCCACCAAAAAACTGTATAAGGGCGATGAATTTTCAAGAGTTCATTCAACTGTCAAAAAATAAATTAGCAGAATGGGCATTTTTGATTTCGTTATATTATTTTCATTGAATTGATGATCTGATTTATTATTCATTAATCAGACTAGAAAGTTTATAAAAATGTAAGAAACAAAATGACAGTCCTCATTTTGTATACAAAATAGAGGGTAACTAAGAATAGGCGAGCATTAAATTTATTGATTTTTGTTTTGTAACGAATAGTAGGTATAGGTAGCTAGAGCTACATACATATGTATGGATACTAGATAGTTGTATTGTTTTGCGAAATTGAATTCTATTAATAAAAATATGAGTAGCTATATCGACGAGTGTAATCTAGAGCAAATGTTGAGGTAGGTAAAGGACAGGAATATTAATATTTGCTATAATCAATCAGCTTTGCAAATTTATACAGTCAAACTTCTAAGTCGAACAAATGTTGAGAAATATAAACCAAAGACTTACTATCTGTTAGTCGTAACTCTTTCTACGACGCATTTCATCATTGAATTTTTGAAGTCGGCAGAG
This sequence comes from Portevinia maculata, assembly GCA_949715645.1. NCBI lineage: Eukaryota > Metazoa > Arthropoda > Insecta > Diptera > Syrphidae > Portevinia > Portevinia maculata. Next base: position 115,012,833 of record OX454528.1, on the reverse strand, counting down.
TTGTAGAGAACTCATTTGTGTGTTAGTCGAAACCCTCATTTAATCTAACTTTGTACCTAAAATGTTTGAATATAGCTTTTATTTTTGTAGAAAGTTCCCTTTATAACTCAAACTCATAATGTCTATTCGAATCAAAATACATAACGTAAGAGACGAGAACAAAAATTGCGGAAAATAAGGAACGTGATTTTTGTTGTCCGTAAAAGCACATTATGTATGTGTACGCAAGTTGCCGTAAAATAATGAAAGTTGCTTTCGCTTGCGCTTTCTGGTTCTGTTCTCGTGTAAATAAAGGAAATCAACAACATACAGGGTGCGCCATCTTATGTCGGTATGTTATCTTTAAATAACTTTGACATTAGCCGCGTTTTATTATTCTAATGATCTTGATACGGATCCGATCTGGATCATCCGACATTTTTACTTTTCAATTATGGTACATATTATGATTAATGCTTGACATTTCACTTGACACATAAAAGAATGGCTTTGTTATCAAATATGTACCTACTTACTAAAAAAAATATTCTTATAATAGAAACACTTCAACTTTGACAAACACGCCGCACGTTTTAATACCAATGCTTTTTAATGGGATAATAGTTTAACCACAACTTGGACTTCCGCATTAGACCTAAATTCTGAATTAAGTTGAAGTGCAAATCCCACCAATCTTGAGGCGATATTTTCAGTTTTCCCAACATGCAAATGCTTATGTTTTGAGCGAATTTTCTCTCTTGCTTGTATTTTAACATAATTTTCTTTCCTTTTGTTTACAACCATTTTTTGTTTCGCTCTCGAAGTTTCATTTTTTATTGTGTTTGACTCTACTTTAGACGGTGAAGTTCTTGCTATTGTTAAAGTCGAAGTTGACGTGTTTCTACCATTTCTTTTTAATCGAAAGTGAAGACAACGACTCTTACTCAAATTCAATTGAAATTTCAATGTCCAGCAGCACAATGTCTGAGTTATCTGATATTGACAGTGAAAATCAGGAAGGTAGGTAGGTAGGTGTGGCGGTTTGATAAGACAAACCCAATTAGCACTGAGTGCCGTTTTGTTACCACAAACTCACGTAAACCTGGGTATTATCGATTGGTGGGGGAGGCTAAATCCAACCTGCGGAGTTCAGGAAAGTTATCAGTTCCTTGATACTTTTCTCGGAGACTTCCTCAAGTGTATTGAAGAAAGGGTTTCCCAATGTACGTAGTCTGGTCCTAGCTAAAGCCGGACAGGTACATAAAAAGTGAATTAGGGTTTCTTTTTCAGTTGTCACTTTGCAACTGCGGCAGTGTGTATTGTATGGGATGCCCAGCTTGGCCGCATGGTCACCTATAGGCCAGTGTCCCGTGAAGATCGCTGTAAGTCTTGCGATGTCTTTTCGGGTTATTATTATTATTATTATTATTATTATGCCCACGCCCTCAATCCCCGTCCAACCCGCGCGCGGGACGGACCTTTTATTTATTTATTTATAAGTAAATGTATATTGTATTATTCCTTGATTTATGTATTTAATTTATCATTTTATTTTAATTTAAGAATGTTAAGAGTGTGTGACTTATTATTTGGCTTAAACAAGCCATTTATTTCCATTATTTATTTATTTGTAAATATATTTAATTGTCTGATTTTATTATTTTTAATAATTCTTCCTTAAATTTGTTAACATTTGTTAGAGTCTTAAGTTCATTGGGTAGATTGTGAAATTGATTTAGTCCCTTAATTATAACTGTATTTTGAGCACGCACTGATGACCTAAATTGTGGTCTAAAGTTTTGCCCATTTCGGAGGTTATACGGTTGGCTTTCACTAATGTATTCTAAATTATTTAGCAGATATCCCGGTAACAAATCATTTTTCATTTTAAAAACAAACACTAATACACTAAATTTTATTTGCTAGGTTCTACCTAGAAGGTCGGTTGTTTTTGCCTTGTTGTAGTTTGGCCACGTTTTTCTGGATATGACGCATGCAGTCAGCCTACTCCATCTGAGGTTGGCTTTCTTAAGGTATTCTGCGGTGATGTTTGCCTTAACTGCTCCGAGCGGAATGTGGACTAGTTCTGCCAGAGAGCAGTGGAGAGCTGAGCCTTGCCTGGCCAGTTCGTCGGCATGTTCGTTTCCATAAACGTTACTGTGTCCTGGAACCCAGATCAGGGCAACATTGAACTTATCAAGCAGGGCCAGCTCATTACGGCATTCTAGTACTAACTTAGAGGATATAGTGACCGAAGCGATCGCTTTAATGGCAGCCTGGCTGTCAATAAGTATTTCGATCCTTTGCCTCGGTGTTATATTTGAGTGAAGTTTGATCTGGCGACAGGCTTCACGGATAGCCAGTAGCTCCGCCTGGAAGACGCTTGCAGTATCCGGAAGTCTGTATGATTTTGCGATGTTTAAGGATTCCGAAAAAACTCCCGCACCCACGCCGCAGTCCATTTTTGAACCGTCGGTGTAGATTGTTTGATCGAAATCCCTTGTCACTTCTCCATTTTGCCATTCCGATCTAGTAGGGATTTGAACGACGAAATGTTTTGTAAAAGACATTCTGGGAATGATGTAGTCTGTTGAAGGCGGAACTAGTTTTCTAGGTAGAGAGTCTAGAATACTACTGTGGCCGTAGGGTTTTGCAGTCCAGCAGCCAGACTCTCTGAGTCTGATCGCGCTGTGTGCTGTGATGTTTGTTATATGTAGATCAAGAGGTAAAAGATGCAGTAAGACTGTGAGTCCTTCTGACGGTGTTGACCGTAGAGCTCCCGTTGTTCCTATGCATGCCGTTCTTTGTACCTTATTAAGTTTGGTAATATTGTACTTTTTCTTTAGAGCCGGCCACCATACTCGTGGTCGTACCACGGCTGTGTACATCCACAGGGTCAATTTTGGTTGCAGGCCCCACTTTTTTCCGAAGGTTCCGCTGCAGGCATAAAAGGCTATACATGCCTTCTTTACCCGTTGTTCTATGTTTATTTTTCAGTTGAGTTTAGGATCTAGGATAACTCCTAAATACCTGGCACTGTTTGAAAGGGGTAGGGGTGTGCCGTTTAGGCGAGGAAGCGTAAAGTCAGGTATGTTGGTTTTGGTGGTGAAGAGCATCAGCACAGTTTTCCCCGGGTTGACTCCCAGACCGCACTTTTTTGCCCAAGTGCTAACTTTGCTTAGAGCATTCTCCATGATTTCACTAATCACGGAGGGAAATATTCCTGACACCAATATCACCATATCGTCCGCATACCCGACTACTTTGATTCCTACTCTGTCTAAACTTATGAGGATTTTGTTCATTACCAGGAGCCAGAGTAGGGGTGAGATGACTCCTCCTTGAGGTGTTCCCCTCCTGGCATAATTGGTTATATTGCTATTTCCTAAAGCTGCTTGAATGATTCTAGTGCTGAGCATGGAAACAATCCATTGACTTAGATGGATTGCTATTCCCAGCTCCCTCAGGGACTCTAGAATTGCTTCAGTGCGTACATTGTTGAAGGCTCCTTCTATGTCTAGGAAGGTAGCCAAGGTGTATTCTTTGTAGTGTAGGGATTTTTCTATCGTACGCACTACCTCGTGAAGAGCTGTTTCTGTAGATCTTCCCTTGAGGTAGGCGTGTTGAGATTTGGAGAGGAGTGAAGCTTCTATTGCCCCTCTCAGGTGGTTGTCTAGGAGACGTTCGAGCGTCTTCAGTACGAAGGAGGTCAAACTAATTGGTCTGAAATCTTTCGCAGTTTCATGACCGCGTCTACCCGCTTTTGGAATGAAAACAACTCGCACTCGTCTCCATGAATAGGGTACATGATTGTAGAGTATACAGTTCCTGTAAATCGATGTGAGCCATGGAATTGCCAGTTCCAGAGAATTCTGGAGCATGATGGGCAGAATGCCGTCCAGAAAATCAGGAAAGAATTAAAGATTTTGAGATAGTCATCAGGCATATAATAGGTATCAATGCAAATTTCAAGAAACATTTCAGATTGCATCGTTCGGCAATACAGATCGTAATAGTTTAAATAAAATCGGATCTTAAAATGTTATATACCTAACCATTTTACTTTCTGACCTAAACAGCAACATAAGAGCATTGCCAAAATTTTTACCCGAAAAAGAAATATTCATGTTCATTATGTCCATGGCTAACAACAATACCTTTCGGGAACGTGCCACTTTGCTTGGTGTTACAAAATTCACAGCATGGAATGATCTGTTGTTGTTATCCTTTTTTTTTTTGGTTATTTGAAAAACAAAGTGTCCCAGAACTCCGGATTGGGGGGAAGCAAAGTGTGGCCTCAGACCATTTACGAGATCAATGCAAACATTCGTGGCAAAATCATTGCCCGAGATGCCCGAAAAAGTAATGGAAAACGCAACAAAAAGGGCACATTTTGCTTTGGTCAATAAAGGCGGCCACTTGATTGATGTTGTAGTCAAAAACTAGTCCAAATAAATTGTAAAGGACCAAATAAAAACACTTAATATGTATATGTACGTCGGGCTCAGTGGTTAGTGTGTTGACTACTAATCGAAAGGTCCACGGTTCAAATTCCGCCGGGTCAAGTAGGTACTATCTAGAGTTTTATTCCACTAATCTCCATGGCCAGACCTATTAATTGACATTAAGGTTAACATAGACATTGAATATATCAGAGTATACCCAGTTTCTTTGATGTCATATTCGAGAACATGTCAAGAAAAGATTTTTTTAGAAGAAACACATGGCCCGATTTGCGACATTAATAGCTCATTCGATGTAGAAATGTTTTTTTAGGAAGGTACTTACTGAAAATATAAAGATATTGGTTCCGGCTTAACTTTTTTTTTAAGTTATGTTAAAGTAATACCCAGGTACCTTGGCACATACACAAGGGATAAGGCTAAGGACAGGTAATTTTTTTTGCAAATACTACGATATTCTTAAAACCAATCACTTTTTGGAAAAACCCTTTTGAGGTACCTAGGTCAGAAGGATAAAAATGTAAAAAGAAATTTACAGTCAAGTTGTAATTGTTCAATTTTAGGATTTCTTTGCCAATAAAGTCATGAAATTTAGGGGAAAATAGTGTATATTGGACCAAATTTTATATAAGAATTTGTTTGATTGAATTATCAGCGTAAAAATGCACTTGGAATATTTTCAAAGCAAAAACTTGATGTCATGTTTGAATGGAACTTTAGAAAAATGCATCTTGTTGGTTTAAGGTACACATACTTACTAAGTGTACCATGAACCAAGCCACTGTGTACCTTAAACCGCTCCCAATTAAACCGTCATTTTATCACATATAAGCAAAAATTGAATTAAACCAAATCAAACCAGTGGGCGCAGAGGTTAGTGTGTTGGACTACTAATCTGAACGTCTCAGGTTCAAATCCCGGGGGGGGGGGGGGCAAGTATCATCTTAAAGTTTTTTCAACTGTCCCATCTGCGAACATCTGACAAACATTCAAAAGTATCAATTGTCTTGTGAAGCTTCTCAAGTTTGCCGTTCGGATTCGGCTTCAAATTTAAGGTCCCTTTCGCTTTGCACAAGCGAATGGTTGGAGAAGCTATAAAGGTCCTGGGCCGTTAATGCCTAATAACTATTTTATTTTTTTAACCAGAAAACATTTTTAGGCTACATCAAGTAAACGCATTAAATGATCATTCATTTCATATTCTCTGCCAAAAACCGCAGCCAAAATCGCTGCTGTCATTGTTTTTTTCCATGTTTTTTTTTCGTTTGGTAGATATACTTTTTTGGGGTTTTGGTGTTGGGGGATTAAATGACGGTCAGTGGTATCGTGGCTTTCAGATAATGCACATAACAATTTCTTCTTAACTTTGAGCACTGCCCCTGCATTTTGTGTACTTTGGACAGAGAGAAAAAAAATGGTCCAAAATATACTTTCTCTTTTAATACCCTACTAGCGGAACTCGGCGAACGTTCTTTTGTTGTCTGGAAGGCGCCCATGTGTCAGCTTGATTTTTCGAATCAAACAGTGTTTTTTTTTTGTCCGCATAGCTAAGCTCTCTCGGTGGTAGTTAACTGACACCTATGTCTCTTACATTTTTGAATCAAATAGCGATTGGGTGGCCCGCTTTGCGGCCTTAAGAGTTTTATTTATTTATTTTCACCCCTATTGCGAGTGTCAATCGACAATTGATAATTGACTGTTTTCAATGTGTGCTATTGTGAACAAATCATTTTCATTAATATTCTTGTCAATAGCATTTTTTTAATTGCCTGCGATTGACAAAATCCTTTAGAATCGTTCGTTCACAATAGCACACATTGAAAATAGTCAATTATCAATTGTCGATTGACACTCGCAATAGGGGTGTTTATTTAGAGTTCATGTTTTGATGCCTATCTACTGTATCGAATCCTCAGATGCGTCTATAACTGTTTGAACTTCCGCCTTAATGTAGGTTAGGTTAGGTTTAGGTGGCTGTCGGCAGAAGCCGACACACTTAGACCAATTTAGGTGCATTGTGATAGCAGGTATGTATTTATCTACCTCAACTCTGTAGATGGGACTGGCCAACGACACGCGGTTGTTCTCAAACGGTCCCCCCTTTACGTACTAACCGCGCCCAACGTCGTTTAATTGCGGTGATCTGACGAGAACCGATTACCTGGACGTGGTATGGTCGTTGGTTAATGTAACTAGCGTTTAAAAAAACTAACGAACTGACGACCTAAACCTCTGCTGTAGCAAACAATTTGTATTCTTTTTCACATTTGGTTAATTTCTAACACAACTGTCAATCGTGAATAAACCTAACCAAGTTAAGATTAATCCAGACACCGCAGAAAGAACACACTCACAAAAGTCCATGTAAGATTTTATGGTAAGTGGAAGCGTAACAGCTCGCCCACAAACTGTTCGTAACTCTAAGCGGAACTTTTACTCTTCAAAGCTTAGTACTGCCCTGCACTCGAAAGTTCTGTGGAGAAATCTACGCCAAATAGGAATGACTGATAAAACAAATGTTAATTGTTCGCTCGACCCTAACGATCTAAATCATGCATTTTTATCTGGTGGAATTTCACCCGATAGATTCGACTATTTTGCCTCGCCTCTGGGTTCTGGACACCAAGCTGAGTTTGAGACGGTCTCTGATTCCGAAATCATCGATATAGTCAGGGCCCTACGATCGACTGCTATTGGCGATGATGGAGTGCCTTTTCAATTTGTTAAAATGTTGTTGCCGCATATTTTTTCCAGAACAACTGAAACTGAAACTGATGGAATTCCCATAAGTTGTCAGTTCTGTTATTAGTTAAACTAATGTGTAAATACGTTTCAGTTCAGTTGTCAGTTGAATCGTCATTTCAATTGCAGTTGGCGGTGAATCAACATTTTAGAGTTCCTGTTTTTTTCAATATGTCGAAATGGAGTGATAATATGATCGATTTCATTAAAATTCATCGTCCATTACGCAATGTATTTCTTCTGACTTTCGACTGCTCACAAGAAAAATGAAAGCTCAACTGAACACCGGACTGACGTCTATATGGACTGTCTTTTTTTAACTGAACTGACAACTGAACTGATAACTGATCGTCTAAAAGGGCCTTTAAATCCCTTAATATTTATTACACTCCTTGATTATCTGTTGAAGGAAAAGTGACGATTATAGTTGTTCTTTGCTGACAAAAGTGCCATCATTAGCGAGGTTCAAACGTCCCTGCAACAAGCACTTGATGTTTAGGTGGAAGTTTTGGAGGGGAATGGGTATCGTATTAGTCCGAAAAAACAGAACACTTGTGCTCTCCGTTTTCTGATCCACTCCGACCTATTCCAGATATTTATATGAATGAAAGAGTGATTCCCAAGGTTGAAGGGTTCCAATACCTGGGGTCTATGATAAATAGCGGAGTAAGCTGTGATCACGACATTAAACATTAATAAAAAGGTCCATTGTGATACCACACGGATTTATCTTCTTCCTATTCGTTGAACCAGTTAGAACTTTTGATAAAGCTTAAAAGACTTTTTATGTCGACTTTTATGATGTCGATGTTTATGAGATCATTGAGATCGTTGTAAAAGAAAGATCCCATATGGAGTTTTCGACTTTGAGAGAGAGCAGAGAGACAGTGTCCTGTGATTACACCAATATGCAGTCTGTTCAGAGAGATCAAACACTTAAAGCGTTTCAGATCCAGCTTTGGCCATATCTGTTTTGTCGCTACTGAAGTGTTGCCACTTGTCCACCTGGGGTTAGTTCTCTCAATGGCCTCCCTCATAAAAATGAGTTTGCATGTAGCAATTGGGATGCCCAAGGGGCCTTTATCAGGTAGAAGGGATAGTATGGTTCCTTTTCTGGTGAGTTCATCAGCCCTACAATTCTTTGGAATGTCTCTGTGTCCCTGCACTCAGCATATGTGAATGTTGAATTGCTCCGCCATCTCTGCGAGAGATGATCGACAGTCTAGGACTACGATGAAGTTTGTGGAAACAAAATCCAGAGATTTTATCGGATATCACGTTCCTCTTCAGCCACGATAGGACATGACTTTCGCCATGACTTTCGCCTGGAACACGCTCTCGTGATTATGGACACCAAAAGAGAGGCTGAGGTTCAGCCTGTCAGAGAACACCCCTTCACCTACCCCCTCCCTGGAACACGCTCTCGTGATTATGGACACCAAAAGAGAGGCTGAGGTTCAGCCTGTCAGAGAACACCCCTTCACCTACCCCCTCATCGGTTTTGGATCCACCGGCATAAAAGTGGATCGATGTTGATTTTGAAGTTTTTGTCAAGATGGAGCTGAGGGGTCGTGTAGTCTATATTGCTAGCTAGGATTTTAATTTTTTTTTAGAATAGAGGAGTGGCCGATATCATTCTCGGACCACTGGAACGTTGTTTTAACACATTGACTGCCAAGCCAATTTTCGAAAAATAGCTTATGGTGAACAAAAAAAAAATTCTTAGGTGTTTTTATACATATTTTGATTACATGCCACGTCATTCAAATATGAATGACACAATTTTCCGTGGGGGCCACGTCATTCATATGTGTATGACGGCTACATGCCACTAAAAGGCCATGGCATTCAAAAATGAATAACACTAGGAACAAACTAAATAGAAATGTAAAAGCCTGGCCTCTGGTGATCATTGTAGTACACTTGGTTTGGGCAAATCTGCGAAAATGTGGTTTTTATTGAAGATTAAAATTGACGATGAAAAAATTTACTAATTATAAGAAAAGTTGTTTTTTTAGTACAAAAAAAAATTCACATAAGAAACTATTTGTCATTTGTGCTCTGTGTTGAAGCACGGAAGGCACATTTGTGGCTGCCCAGGACAATCATTGCAGAAAGTATATACCATTTTTGGAATGTTTTCTGGGTTCTTCACGTCCTTTTTCTTGCTTTAGTTTTGCATAGGAATTGAAACATTTTCTCCGCAACTTTTTGTCATCCGGGTTGGTTCTTTGGGACCCATGCGTTAACAACTGCAATTCCTAAAAGAAGTTCTACACCAAGCTCCCTATACCGCTTTACACCTTTCCGGAGAGTCGTCGCGTATGAGGCCATTTGATCAGACAGATCAATGCCAGCTTTACCTGCATTATATCAAAGTACTGCAAGTGGTTTTGTGGTAACCTTTCGATATTTACGTCCTTTGGATGTTGCCTGAGTTTGGCTGGTGGAAGGCTGGTCAGTGTTGGTCGTGGTTGCTGACTTCAATGGTTGGACCTTCTGGTTTTTACTCGTAGGTCTAGGTACTAATATTGGATCATGTTTGGTGGACAAGATCCTCACGTCACGGGTATCCTTCCATTTCAGGACAAGCAAAACTGTAAAATATCAAAAATTCTACTTCTGAGAATTTTCAAATAATAAAATGTAACCAAATTATGATAGAAAATTGTTCAATCTGTTCACAACTTAAACCTGTGTTCGTGTTTTTTTATCGAACCGTAAGACGATTCGATAACTTACATGTATGAATGGCATTATCTATGACGTAAAATTTCATGCAGGGCCACGTCATTCATATATGAATGACAGTCGTCTGCACGTCCTACCGCTTCAAATTCTTCAACAAAAACTACAAATATATTTTTTTTAGTAAAACAGTTATAAAAAACCCAACGCATACTTTTCATGTTAATTTTTTTTTTCAAATTGGCTTGGCGCGCAATGTGTAATCTAATGGCCAGTTTCACAGTAAAGGTTTAAACTTAAGTTCAACTGAACCTTAAACTGAGTTCAAATTTTTGGTTTAACTCGTCCGGTTTCACAGTGAAATCTGAACTTCAGTTAAGTTGAAATTCGTTTAATTTGATTTTATGAATCGCAGCTGGCAGCATTTTTCGTTCTTATTAAATAATGTGACGTTATGTATTTTTTATTCTCGTTTTGACATTAAATTTTGCAATGAAAATACATTTGGGTGGTGCACTTGGAGTCTGGCAGCAAATGTCCAAAATAAGCTCACTTACTTACTTACTTACTATAAGCTACGGAGAATTAAATCACAGAAAACACAGCAGGAATTTTCGAACAGCCCGCGAAGTAATACCTAACGGACGGTGGCCCGCGGGGAAAGTGGTTGAAGTGTATAGTGGTGTGGACACAGATCAACGATATGCAATTGAAAAACCAGTTAGGCATTGAGCTAATGGACGACACACATTATATCCCACTCGTAACGCTTACGGATTTTCACTGCCCCACGTCTTTTGAAAGTCTGAAAACCACCAACAAAATATATTCCCAAGGATGGTAGGTCCCGCGAAGCTAAGCTGTAATTGTGCTATAACTGCACTTTCATCCTTCTGGGAAAACGTCATTGGTTGATAGGACTCTCCAAAAAGGAATGTGGGTCATCATGTTATTCCCATCAACTACCTAAAATCTTTAACCAAATGCTTGCATATATCGTCGTGCTAGTTCTCATGTTTGTACCATCGCTGATCGGGTTAGCCCCCCAATAGTCACCTTTCCACCGCACCGACTCGGTACGAATTTGAGATTCATTGTACAATGTTGTTGCAACTACGTAAAGGAGTCATCATATAGCGTCTGCATTGGTATCCACTGCCCGCCACTATAACATGATTTCCAAATTGTCCATTTTCAAACCTAGAACAGATTCTTGAATTGTTGAAAATTATGGAATCATGACTTGATCCAGGCCACCTTGCAACTATGTATGTCCATTATTTTGAGCTTTGGATCACACATGGTCTGCACGTTTAAGGAAAAATACCCTTTTCGGTTTCGAAATATTTCACCATTTGATCCCCCTAATAAAGTGTTTCCAAATTTAAACGGCAGAATACAGTCGTTTAACTTAAACAGCAAATTGAACTCAGTTTAAGGTTTAAACGAAACTGTGAAACCGAATAAATTGCTGAACTGAAGTTTAAACCAAAAGTGGAGTTTAAACTTCTACTGTGAAACTGGGGGTAATGAGTAGAATCTATAATCTAAATGATCATGTGATTGACTTGCATGTTAGTAGTAAGTAAGTAAGTAAGTAGTAAGTAAGAAATTCATTTATTTAATATTTTCTTATTACATAAGTTACAAGATAGAATGAATTTTAAAGCTATGGCTTAGCCGTCAGCTTGGTTAGCAAAATGCTTATACATGTACCTACATTTGTAACTTTAACAATATAGTTATTTTTTTAATAAACTTAATCAATCATAATACTCTGTTATTAATAGCGACCTGTATTTGTAGATGGATTTAATATAATAAAATAACTTTTTCCAATCACACTCGTTCAGAATTTGTATTGTCTCCTGCATGGTAAGGAATTTTTTTCCGAAGTAAGCTAGTCTCTGTGGTTTGTAGATTGGACAAACACTAATAATGTGAAAGCAGTCTTCTTTCGCTTTTAAGTTGCAAATATTACAAAACTGGTTGAAGCTTCCATTATATGGGCTGCCATTTAAACCAATCAACTCACACCTTGTTTTGAAAATAAGAGATATTTCACTATAGTTGAGTGAGTCATTGAAATAGTTCTTATCCTTTAGATTGAAGTTCAGGTGAGAATACAATACTCTGTTGGGCATGTTAGTAAAATACAGCTAAAAAATATTTTGCGTAATAATGCTTTAATGTCTTAAATTGTTTGCATTATTTTGTGTCTGTGTTAGTATTTTGTAGGTACATAATTATTGTATTTTTAATTGTTTTGTCCTTACTAACAAAAAAAAGGGTCATTCATTTTTGAATGCCATGGCATGCAGTGGAATGTTACTGTCATACACATATGAATGACGTGGCCCCCACGGAAACATGAGTGTCATTCATATTTGATTGACGTGGCAGTCAATGTGTTAAGGCAGATAGCCGCACTAGCAGCTGCAGAGGTCAAGTGGCGAAAGGTTAAGCAGAATGGCCATTGCAGCAGAGGTAGTAGTGCGCAGTGCATCACTCATACAGATACACGCTGATCGTTGGACTTTGCTTAGCTTATCAAGAGTTATCGCTTTGTCTAAGGCAGACCACCAAACAACCACCTTAGTATCGGTCGTTTATTTCATATGTTCCTAGCATTTTATAGCCGTGATATCTGCTGATCTAGGAGTGCAGCCGAAGGGTTCAGGCCCTACGTTTCTGAACCTTACCTTCAAAACCCACATGGCCCGGAAGCCACCACAGTTTGGTCTTGTTCCTTAAGCCGAGTGTTGGAAGTTTCTTAAAACAGTGGAGGCTGATTTGGATTCAATGATATGCAAGCTCAGGGCATTTATATATATATATATATATATATAGAGTTATTTCATTCATTCATCTCAGCAGGGAGCTGAGACATACCTATCCCAGTAAACCAAGGGATTAGGCTCTGTTGGAGCATAGACCTTGTTCTAGCCCTTATGATATGCTGAATAATAATAACATTAGTATTAGTTCAATGAACTTTACACACACAACGTTCAAACTCCTTGTATTTATATATAAGGTTATACATTGAAACATAAAAACATAGTACATATCTATTTATAAACAAAACACACGCACAATTAGGAAACATAAGATGTAGTGACACAAATGACTTAGGAATTGCTTTAATCAAATCCGTGAGTTTACGTTTAAACACCACAAAGATTGATTCATCCTTTATTGTAGTTGGTAAACTATTAAAAAATGTTAAGCCCGTGTACATCAGGGAACTATTCGTTCGACTGAGGTTACATCTGCTCGGCCTAAAATTGTTTAAGTTTCTCAGATTATACGGCTGCACAATGCACATCACCAACATTTACCAAATTGGCCCGCAAGTATTCTGGGACCATTTTGTTTTTCATTATATAAATAAACACCATCGCACACCATCGCAATAAATATTAATCTTTGCTCCACATTCATCCATTCTAATGTGCTGAGCATCACTCGAATTGGGGTATATATACACTACACTTCAAATTTGCCCGCATAGCTTTGTTCTGCAACAATTGGAGTCTAGTTTTTATTTCTTGTTGACTATCGTACAAAAGAGTGGAACAGTAGTCAAAATGTGGCAATATAAGAGCATTGTAAATTAAAATTGAACTCTCATATGTAAGTTCCTTTCTCACTCTTTTTAGGAACCCAATTTTTCTTGCGATTTTTCCACAAATGTAGTCAACATGGTCCTTGAAATTTAGTCTGGAGTCTAACATGACGCCAAGATATTTACTTTTATCCACACATTCAATAACGTCCCCATCCATGCGCAAAATAATTGGATCATTCAATTTAAATTTCATGCATTTTGACTTTTTCACATTCAGCTTTAATTTTTTCATTTTTAACCAATTATTTATATTCTCTAAGTCAACATTCAATTTTTCACACATTAGGTCAACATTCGTTCCACTTATGTAAATAAGGGTATCATCAGCAAACAGCACAATCTTACAAAACTTTATGCAGCTCTTGATATCATTAATGTAGAGTAAAAAAAGGTATACTCCCAACACCGAACCCTGTGGAACACCGAGTCGCACATTCACTGATTCTGAAAACACATCATTCACTTTGGTCATTTGCGATCTTCTCGATAAATATGATTCAAACCACTTAAGCTCTTTATCTCTTATACCATACATTTCCAGTTTTTTTATCAAGATACCTCTATCAAGGGTCTCAAAGGCTCTTTTAAAGTCCAAGAAACCTGCTATGACTGAGTCACCGTCATCTATTTTATTCTTCCACTCAATCATTAACCAATTAAGAGCCGTTTCACACGAGTGATTTGCTCTAAAACCCGATTGCTCTTCAATTATTATCTTGTTCGTTTCCACATATTTTTGTAGTTGGTTAACCACTAATTTTTCCAGAATTTTTTCGAAGGTTGAAGGTGTATTAACCGGGCGGAATTCCTCACCCTTTATCGTATTAGCAACTTTTTCCACGGGTACAACTACTGATTCTTTCCAGTTTTGTGGAAAATTTTCAGATTGAAAAGATGTGTTAAATATCTTTAACAGAATTGGGCCAATAATTTCTATTGATTTATAAATCATGTCTCTATTTATTCCAAACAAGTCTTTTTTATTATTGCACTTTTTAATCGTATCACATAAAGACCTTACACTACAGTACTGGAATTTAGACGTACAAGACAAACTTACATTTATTGGAACATATTGCACAATCGGAATAGAGTTATTAATGTCACGTATACTATCTACAAAAAACAAGTTAAATTCGTTCGCGATCTGGGTAGGGTAGGGTCACTTATAGAATTTTGTCCGAAATTTGACTTTATTATTTTTAATTATTGAAGATTTTAGCACTGACCAAACTCTTTTTGTATCTCTACCGCTAGCTTGAATTTGCGAACGAATGTAGTTGTTTTTTGATTCCAAAATTTTTCTTTTGTACTCATTGCGAATTGCTTTGTATCTGCTCCAATTGGACTTAATATTAGTATAGTGTGCCATTCTATATGCCAATATTTTTTTATTTCTCATTTTTTTCAACTCCTTTGTGACCCATTTATAGTCACTCTCATCTTTAACAAATTTTTCTATAGACAATTTGTCACAACACTTTTTTATTTTCTCATCAAATAAAGTGGTTAGCTGTGTGAAATTATCAATCTCATACAGATTAGAGAAGCCGATGTTGTTTAAAACGCTATCAAATTTTGATTTGGAATATTTCAAAAATTTAATCTTTTTATTTCGATTTACATTATGATGCTCATGCCTCGCTATTTCCACTTTTAATGTTTCGTGATCCGTCACTTTACAACATTGGCTTACTCTTGCACTGACCATATCACACATATCTATATTTATTAAAACATAATCAATCAGAGTTTGCGATGAATTCGTTATTCTAGTTGGTTGCATTACTATTTGCTTAAGACCTTGATCTGTGATACATCTTATGATTTTATTTCTATTAGCATCATTTTCTAATAGGTTTATATTGAAGTTACCCATAATATAAACAATGTTTTCATTCTCCAAATGTTCTGAATACCAATTTCTATAGAATTCAATAAACTCGTTAATGGACGAGTTTGGTGATCTATGCAGCGCCACAAACGAACACTTTTTTCTATCTATCCACACATAAATTTTCAATATCCAAACAAAATAGTCAATTTTTGTTTCATTCCCCAATTCACACCTTATTCCTTTTTTTACATACATATATTATAACTCCTCCCGTATGTCTTGAATTTGAAGTACAATTTATACACTTGTAATTATCAAATTTATATTCAGACTCTTCAACATCATTCGTTATGCACATCTCCGAAAGTAACAAAAGATCAGGACAATACATTTTTAGCAACAATTGGACTTCACATTTATTAGACAACAAACTTTGTACATTCAGATAGTAAACTATTGTTTGATACCTTTTTTGACGTAATGCTGATTGCTAATACGCTATTCTGCCTTTTTGAGCTTCAAGTTTTTTCTTGAACACCGCACAAGAGTGGCTTCTACAGTCATGCTCCACATTGAGACATAACCCAAGATTTGTATTTACACTCAGACAATTATTGCACTTTAACTTCGTATTTGAACACGATCTTGACTCATGATTTTCACCAAATTTCGCACAAACTATTTTATTTTTGCACACACTAGCAATGTGATTATGTATATCCCCAGCAATTGTAGCATCGTTTCACTGGAACATAATCGTAAACAATGCACCTATTTATAGCTGCTTGAGTATCCGTTAATATATGGATGAAGGCGCCACCTTTCAATACAAGATCTATTTATGTGACTAGCGAATTCTTGAATGGCGTGGAGCTCTGCTTGTATTACGACGGTAATTTTTCCCATAGGTACCGTAATGTACGGACCAAATCTGTATTTATTTACGAATCTAAGCTAGTGCAAAACATCGTTTAAAGGGTCCCGCTAGTGGTTACATAAATATGACGATGATTTTAGTTCCAGTTTTCACATTCATTATATAGGTATACCTGAATAGATAATCTACATGCAACCGCAGGATAATCTTAAACCGCTATTATTAAACAAGAAACTGCCTAGTTATTTGAATTTAACTACCCCAACAGTTATATTTTAATCAAATCTTATTTGTGGTACATTTTTCGTTTTGCCTTTGCCATAAATTGAAATTTCCTTTCTTCCTTCCTACCGGTGTACACTCCCTCCGGTGTACACTCCCTCCCATGTTTTTTTTGTTTTCAATTATTTAAAGTCAAGCCAAAGAAAAACAATACATCCGCAAAAAAAAATAATAATACAAGTGCGAGTGCGAAATGAAGCTAAAATAAAGAAAATACCAATATCCCGTTTAGCGCTTTCTTATCCTCCTTTCACTCCTGTTTTGGGATCCAAAATAAACGTTGCCATTTGCCAAAACCACCCACTTCCCTGTTGTGTAGTCTATTTGAAGCCCTGCACCACCAATCACCCCACTAATAGGGCAACACTATAACCAAAATTACAAAAACAAAAACAAATTCTTGCATTTGAACATTTTCATTTTATGGATTTTCCTAAAGTAATGTATAGCTGACTTTTCCCATTATATCAAATGGATCTGCCGCTTTTACTCTCTTCCGCGCGTATTTCTCCCGCAACGGTAAATATCCAGGATATATACCCAGATGTCGATGGTTCTTCTCAACACTTAACTAAACCTCCTCCGCCTTCTCATATCTGCTACATAATTGGGAAGGAAAAAAATCGATAACATAATATAGATACATGTACCTTCACATAGAAAGTATATACATTGTATGCATATAGAGAGAGAATGTAAAAAAAACGAGCACATTGGGGGGGTTGCTTTTTATTGCTCCTCGTGATTATGCTGATAACAACAGAAAGTGTTTTTTTTTTTTTTTGCTTATTGCTGAGCTGAATGCGCTCTCTGCGTACATATAAATATTTATTACAGAACTCGTTCAGTCTCTGTTTGGAAAGTTGATGCAGTTATTCGTTTTCCGCATATGGAATTACATTTTGTGTTGATTGAACGCACACCACGAGGTGTATTCTGTTTCTGTACCGCTATTTGCAGAGTTTGTTGTTTGTTTTGCTCCTCTCAAATTCGATTTATGCAAATGTCAATGCCATTTTCGGTTCTGTTTATTCGGTGCAATTTGCAAAGACAAAAGAGACAAATTAAAGTCTTTATAACCTCAAAATTTGCATTATTTAGCGAGGGGTATACGGTATACCTACCTATCTGACAAAATGTCGGCTGGGCTTGATGACATTTCATTAGAGATTTTAGCCTTCTCGTTTGTGGGTGTTGAATATAATTTGTACTCATTGTCTGCCCTTGATTTTATCGATTTATTTTTGCGCTAGAGCTCTGCCTCTTCTACATACGGTACTGATGCTGCCTTCTGTGTTTTTTTTTTGTGTTTGGTGTTTGTGTGCTGCCTACAGCTCCCTGTATTTCTCTCATTTTGTTTCTATGGAACACGCACACGTCGTACTCCTCGTACTTTGGGGCTTTGCTTTTGTTCTCATTTCTATTCGTTTTATTTGTGTGCCTCCACAAATTGTCATTCCACAGATCTATCTGTGTGGATAAAATTCCGGCAAAAAAATAGAAAATGTTCTTTCGTTTTACCTCTTCGTAGGGCTTTTTGCTTAGGAAAGAGGCTGTTTTTGGGGGCCTACAATAATTGTAATCATAGACAGAGGGCGTAGTATTCACTTTTGGGTTAGTTGCCAGCGTGAAAATCGGGCGACGTCCCGCGAGGGAAAAGAAGATGTCAGATAATGATTGAAAGAAATTAGAATGGAGAAGCTTTTCGGTTCCATCTTGCTTTACTGGGTTATGTAATGGAGGTGTGTACATGGAATGAGAGAAATAGATAGAAAGGCAATGGCAATCTTTCTTCGTTTTCCTCTGCCAGGGATTAAAGATTTAATGTTCCTTAAAATTGGATGATTTATCGATTGGGTAATTTTCCTTGCTGTGTGAAATAAGACTTAAATGTACGAGTGGATTTGCAATGGCAAACTGGAGTTAAACTTGTTTTGTTTAATATTAAAATAGGGTTTATGGGATTTGTCTCGTACTGTCACGGTCTAAAAAAAATAAACAGCGCTTGCCATAAAACGGGACTAAGGGAGTAGATATCGAATCTAAGCATTTTTTACATCCAGGTGAGCCTATAACGTCTTGAAACTCTCTCACAAGTTTGCATGCGAATCCGTTTACTGACACGATTGTTGATCTTTCATCACAAAAGGACGATCAGACAAAAATTAATACCTAACAGGAGCGAAGTGAAAGCACTTGGCAATCACCCGTGCTACGACGGAACGCACTTGGCAATCACCCGTACTACGACTGGGCGTTTAAGTTCATCGACACGTTTTTTTGAGTCGTTGCGGTTTTGTGTCGTTTTAGAGTCGGTATTACGGGAGCGAAACGCCTTGAGTGTCTTTTATTATACCTATTCTAAGGGTATATTAATTTTGACGCATAGTTTGTAACATACCTTAAGACCCCTAAAACTTACTATATTTATGATCAGCATCGATAGTAATGTCGATCTAGCCATGTCCGTCCGTCTGTCGGCAAAAATTAGGCCTTTAAACTGGGCCTAGAGAGTTGAAATTGTAACCATATACATACTCTCTAGCGTCCCAAAATAATCAAGTTTACGAATTTTTGAAATCCGCCCACAGACACGCCCACAAACTCAAAAAACAAAATTTTGAAAAAAATCAAATTTTGAGCTAGGAAGCTGAATTTTTTTATATAATGATCTATGACTCCTAAAACTGCTCGGGAGATAAAATTTTCAAAATCAGCCCACTGACACGCCCACAATTAAATAAAACAATTTTATTGAAAAATCAAAATTTGAGCTAGGGAGCTGAAATTTATAATGTATACTCTCTAGGGGCCCTTTAAGCTCATGTGCAAATATTTTTAAAATCCGCCTACTGACACGCCCACAATTAAAAAAAAAACTTTTTTTGAAAATCCAAAGTTTGAGCTAGGGAGCTGAAATTTATAACATATACTCTCTAGGGGCCCTTTATGCTCATGTATTAATTATTTTAAATCCGCTTACTGACACGCCCACAATTAAATAAAATAATATTATTGAAAAACCAAACTTTGAGCTAGGAAGCGTTTTTTTTACAAAAGCTTCGTTTTTTTTTTGATAAAATCCTTTAAATGTTATATAACAAAATAATAATAACAACCATACTTAGACTTTTGTCACGCCCACTCATGCGGGATAGGAATAAGAATAGGGCATCCAACAGTTCGCCTAAGCGGACTGTCGCCCGTCCCTATGTTTTTTTTATATTATTCCACATACGTTCCATAGAAAAAACTGGCAATTCTTTTCAATGAAGTTTAATGCTTACATGTTTTTTTCTTTCTTTTCTTTTCTTGAGCTCAATTATCCATTTTTATACCCTATTCTAAGGGTATATTAATTTTGACGCATAGTTTGTAACATACCTTAATATTGCCCGTAGACCCCTAAAAGTTACTATATTTATGATCAGCATCGATAGTAATGTCGATCTAGCCATGTCCGTCCGTCCGTCCGTCCGTCTGTCGGCAAAAATTAGGCCTTTAAAGTGAACCTAGAGAGCTGAAATGTTAACCATATACTCTCTAGGGTCCCGAAATAATCAAGTTTACGAATTTTTGAAATCCGCCCACAGACACGCCCACAAACTCAAAAAAAAAAACAAATTTTGGAAAAAATCGAATTTTGAGCTAGTAAGCTGGAATTTTTTATATATGATCTATGACTCCTAAAACTGCTCGGGATAAAAAAATTTCAAAATCCGCCCACTGACACGCCCACAAATAAATAAAATAATTTTTTTATACCCTATTCTAAGGGTATATTAATTTTTGAAAATCCAAAGTTTCAGCTAGGGAGCTGAAATTTATAGTATATACTCTCGATGGGCCCTTTATGCTCATGCGTAAATATTTTCAAAATCCGCCCACTGACACGCCCACAATTATTTTTTTTTTTTTTTGAAAATTCAAAGTTTGAGCTAGGGAGCTGAAATTTATAATATATACTCTCTAGGGGCCCTTTATTCTCATGTGTTAATTTTTTTTAAATCCGCCTACTGACACGCCCACAATTAAATAAAACAATTTTATTGAAACACCCAAGTTTGAGCTAGGGAGCGTTTTTTTTTTTTTGATAAAATCCTTTAAATGTTATATAACAAAATATGTAGAGCGTTCTTAACAATTCAACCATACTTAGACTTTTGTCACGCCCACTTATGAGGGATAGGAATAAGAATAGGGTATCCAACAGTTCGCCCAAGCGGACTGTAGCCCGTCCCTATGTTTATTTTTGAAAAACTTAATACATATTGTGAAACAAATATGAACAGCATTTTGTTGGTTATGTCGTAGAGAAGCGAGGATGAAGACCAAGAATGAACACGCAAATCGCGAATACAGAGAAGTCTAACGAAATGTATTAACAAAACTTGCATTTTAAATCGATTTTTAATGCCTGGCGTTCACTAATTCCCTATCGGCGTAAACAGTCGTTTTACAGCCAGAATAACGATAAAGAAACTTAAACCCCAACTGTCGAACAAGAATGTACAACGATAGATGTCACGCCGGCTATAGGTAAGCCGAACCGAGGTTGCATTGTCGTTTTTTGACGACGCGTTCAATAAGGGTGATTATTGATTTTTTTTGTTTGTCACGAGCAGCTCGTGAGTGAGCGTTTCCGTAGCCTGGTTTTTTGCATTATTTTCAATTAAATTAATATTTTTTACGATTTTTAATTGGTTTTTATGTGATACCACGCAATTTTTCCTGGTTTTAATTTTTGTTTTCCGTCAATTTCCTTTATGTTGTTTTGAATGAATAACCTTACATTCGTTACCACGTGAAGTGGACGGCTGGAGTTACAGCGCTGTTTCACGGTTCGCCACAACCGATCATCAGACTCGTTCTGTGGAGCTGGTCTGTCTTTTTCCTTCATTTTATCCCGGAAATCCATTTCTTCAATTGGAATTTCTAGGGGAAATGCCTATTTAAGGTAGAAGATTATGTTCCGACTTATCCATTTGCACCCTATAATTGAAGTTCATATTCCAAAGCTTACTGCGTCCGTTTAAGTAAGATTTTTTTTTTTTTTATAATTTGCTTCCGCAGTAAGATTTGTTTTTATAGTTTTGATCTGTACAGTCCGGGATGGATTATAGCCTTAACCACCAAGCCCCTCCAGCCAGCTCGGTTCCTAGCTAGCTGCTTTTAGTTACTCATACCAAGTTGATTGAGGTCGTTCTGCACTTGTGCGCGCCATCTAAGGTGGAGTCTTCCTCTGCTGCATTGTCCCTCAGGGTGGTTGATGTCCATACGCTTCACGTGACCCAGCCATCTCAGCCGTTGTGTTTTCAGCTTTTTGATTAGGTCAGCGTCGCTGTAGATCCTGTAGAGTTCATCGTTGAATCTTCTCCACACCTCATCGATACAAACTGAACCAAATATCACCCGGAGAATATTTCTCTCAAAGCATTCCAGGAGTTTCTCATCTGCCTTTGACAGGGTTCATGTTTCTGTGCCATACAGTAGTAGGTGTGCCGGAATGATTAGGGTCTTATACAATATCTCCTTGGTTCTGTGAGAGAGGTTTTTACTTCCTAGATGCCTTCTTAGCCCGCAGAAACAGCGATTGGCAAAAGTGATTCTTCGCCTGATCTCTGCGCCGATGTCATTTTGCGAAGTGATAGGGGATCACAGGTAGACAAAGTCTTTAGCTCCTCCGAAATTGTATCTGTCCATCGTGGCGTTTTATTCGAGTCGCCGATGTTGAGACTCCTTTTTCGTTGACAGCGCATACCTCGTTTTATCCTCATCAATAGCCAGACTCATCTTCGAC
This sequence comes from Portevinia maculata, assembly GCA_949715645.1. Taxonomy (NCBI): domain Eukaryota; kingdom Metazoa; phylum Arthropoda; class Insecta; order Diptera; family Syrphidae; genus Portevinia; species Portevinia maculata. The sequence goes on along the minus strand of OX454528.1, from coordinate 114,990,534 downwards.
GCCTCCGTTTCAATACCTGCAAATGCGCCTTTGACAGCTAGCTGCGTTTTCCCGACAATGTCAATATCAACAGCATAAGCTAGTAGTTGGACGGACTTCTAAAAAATTCTACCTCGGGTGCTGCTTTCTTTGCTTATTGCTTCAAGAATGATGTTTAAGAAGGGACATGATAGCGGGTCTTGTCTTAACCCTTTTTCGATATCAAAGGACTCGGTGTTGTTCTTGCAGACTTTGACGGAGCAGCGAACAGACGAACCAGCTTGGCGGGGATGCAGAAAGTGGGCATGGCTTTGTATAGTTCGTCCCCATAAACGCTATCGTAGGCGACTTTGAAGTCAATAAGAAGATGATTGAAATTCCTGCGTTTATTCCAGGATCTGTCACATTTTACAGATGAGGTGCATACTCCTTAAAAATTCATCTCCCGCTGCTTTAACAAGCTCCGCTCTCGCAGCTTTGTTGGAATTAAGTTTGGATATCGCTATCCTCACTTCGTGTAGGTCGGGGGTGGACGGCAGTTTTGGCTATCATCGTCCAGGCGGAACGGATCATTTTGCCTGATAGCGGGTTGTTGACTGTCTCTGGCGTTTAAAAGTCATGTGTGAAGAAAGTGCTCTATAAGTTTGGCGAACAGAGCGCGAACACACTTTATTAGTATGACAGCTAGTTTAACAGATCTATCAGAAGTTTTGTACGAGTACCTCTATAAAAAACACCCTAAATTTTTCTAGACAGAATATCGTGCGTCGCAGACAATTAAATCGCTTTAACCGATATTTGAATAAAAAAAAGTGAATAAATAGGTCGTTGTAACCCATGTTTGTTATAATCGATTTTGACTGTAAATTGTCAAAGTCAATTTGACAATTTTTCTGAACTAATTTTTTTTTTTAACCAGAATTTATGCTGCGGTACAAAATTGTATCACTCAAATACCTCAACTACCGTCAACAATAAACCGCCCCAGTGCGTGCGTCTATATTTACCACAGCGAGACGGTTCACATAAAAGGAAAGGCAGGTGATTGACTTAATTTCCATTTTTTGTTTTTCGTATTTTACTAAGAAGAGAGACGATTATGAAACATCCGAGCGATTGAAACGGCTGGAATGAAGCATTTGATGGTGAACATTCTATGCTTTTGTTTGCAACACAAATTATTGAATACATTTGCAGCATGTAGCCAAATGTTATTTGGATATCACCAGTATTGCTGGCGATACAATGTTGATGTTGTATAACGTGTAGATTCGAAATTGTGGAAACATTTCTTAAAGAAATGCGTCTATAGTCAAAATAGGCGTTTTTCTGTTTTAGTTCAGAGCAGAGCACTGAACAGGAGCAAGTTAGTAGAGCATGCTCTGAACCGAGCGTGCTTAGAACGTTCTGATTTGTTTATGAAACAAACTTGAACGCTCAGCTATCATTTGATTAGAAATCCAAATCATGTTCATTTCATACATTTATTAATTCAATCTCTCATTTCGGTGAGATCGAAAACCAATTAAGTTTCAATTCGGTCATGTACCTAAACCTACTAATTGAGCACGCTCTAATCAAGCTCAGAACGAAAAAACAAACACAGTTTAAATGCCCTGATCCTGATGCGTCAGAGCTAAAAAAGAAACACGAACTTTTTTTTGACAACTCAGGCTCTGCGCTGAACAAAAAAAGAAAAACGCTATATCAGATTTTTATGACACACATGAAATGAATCGAAAAAACCTAAAAGAGAACTTCAAGCTACGCACCCAATCTTTTAGAATTCTTTTGGTCCACCACGACCCGCATGTTTTTCCCAAAAACCCTTTTCCCGACCACAAATATTTAGACGAAGAAGTTTCTTATGAACACCATTTTCCTTACGTATGAACCCTTAAAGTAGTGAGCCTTATGAAATTAAATTTTTAAAAATTTTAATGTAACAATTCGGCAAACCAATCAAAAGGACATCGAACTAAAAGGAACAAAAATTTAACCGTACCGCAACAATTGGTTACATACAAATTATGAAGCCCTTTGCATGTCGTAAATTGATAAATGCCGGCATCTACATCAACAACAAAAACCTCCTTTATGTCGCTGTCATTATATTGTGGCTGCTTCTCATAATAACTACAATTACTTTTCCATTTTTTTTAATCCTTCGAAGTGCAACAGGTTTTGTTTTTAACGTAGAACTGTCACGACAAGTTGAAACTGTTATCAGCTTTGTCATCATAACACTGAGCATTTAACAAGTTTTGAAGGAAAATACGGACGACATGAGGTGCGACATTTGTATGGATTAAATTGGCGCGCCAACATGCGAAATATGCAAGGAAGGAACTCTTTGGTCTTGTTCGCCAACAATGCAACATCGTGCTTCGATGTATGCACGCCAAGTTTGAATTAAAAAAAAAGTTTACATATTTTAAATACTTGTTGGCTCGATAAAGGGAGAGGTTGTCGACGTGTTTTTGGGTTCGTGCTGCGTTGGTTATCAGTGGTCCGGGTTATTCTCATGACTGACCTACCCTTTTTGTGACTTAATTTTGCAATCAAAATAGTTTTTTTCCAAGGAAGAGAACAACAAAGAGGAAAAAAACATGTTTTTCCTGAACTCGAACCCTTTTGACAGAAAAATACTTTACAAACATCTGTTCCAACAATATAATAAAAATTGTGTCATACACAGTGAAGTGGTACTCGTATTCTTTTAAGAATATTAAATGCCAACTGGAGGGAAAGGGTCGCCTCTTTGTAGTAGTTTAACCATTTTCCGGTTTTTGCGGTGTCGTGCAAAATTGAAACGGCACTTTCTTGTTTGTCGGCATGATGTCCTTGTTATTATTGGCTCAAAAGCACGCACATCCAGTGTTTTTGTTTCTTTTTTTTTTTAAATTTGGTTGTCGCTTGAGGTGAATCAACCGAAAGCGGAAGAGTGTTTTGGACGAAATTAAAGGAATACCAGTTTATGTTTTAGAATTTCTGAGTGAATCGTTTAAGGAAAACAGCTGTACTGTATATTTCATCCAAATCAATTTACCTAGAACATTGTGGTTTTATTTTTTTTAATTAAATGTATGTGGCCAAAGGCATAACAACATGAGCCATATGCATTTGTCAATGACTTATGCTGTTTTGGAATTGGCTGTAAGAAATTCAACGACATCATAAACTTCAAGCTAAACAATTGACCCGATTCGGATTTTGATTCGGTAGAAGTACTAAACGCAGGTTCTTAAAAAGCCATGGGAACAGCCCTCAAGGTCTCGCGCCCAGTAAAATTAAGCAAACAACTTTCCCACCGTGGTGGAATGAATCTCTCTCTGACCTAAGGAAAATGACCACAGAAATTTTTAACATATGCCACACACAAATTCCTGAAAAGAGTTCTGCCAGTCGATTGAAACCCTTAAGGATGTCTCTAGGTTTAGCAAAAACCCTGTCCAAACAACATTTTAACCCGTCATTCATCAAACGTGATGATTATGTTTGGGCGGATTCCAGGGCATAATCCCTGGATCTCGTAATACCCAATTCCCTGTATATAAAGTACGAGTTGACATTTAGTCGATCGTCACCACCGAAAATATTAAATGGGCTATAGGTATGCAGCTTCTCGCCATATAAGTCACCAGGGCTTGACGGAATTTCACCGATAATGCTCTAAAGAACTTGGAGAAGGTTATATCTTTTAACGCTTATTTTTCGAAGCTCAAGTAGGCTCAATTACATACCTCAGACCTGAAGAAGAGTCCGAGTCGTCTTCATCCCAAAGGTCGGTAAGCGCGTCCACGAATCCGCGAAGGACTGCGGACACATCAGCCTTACATTCTTTGCAGTAGTGCAGACAATCGAAAGATCTATTCCGTACAAACAGAACACCTTAACTACCTTCTTAGACATTGAAGGTGCCTTCAACAACGTCCTTACTGAATCTATTAAAGAATTTCTCACCACGGTGGTGTAAAGATTAATTCAGGGCCAAATAGGTAACACCATTATAGCCAAGACTGTAGAAAGAGGAGCGTCCCAAGGCAGGTCATTTCGCATCTACTATGGCTTATGGCCATTGATAAAGTTCTGACAGACTCCAACAGAATTGGAATCAAGACAGTCGCGTACGCAGACGACGTGGTATTCTGGAATCTGGGATGTTCGCCTCAGTGTTAAGTGAGATCACAGAGAGGGCTCCGATTAAGTTAAGCGTATGGGCTACAAGTTGTGGCCTCAGCGTGAATCCGAGAAAACTGAACTCACGCTGTTTACCACCAAGTATACACCATACCGACTTTTAACCTTCCTAAACTAATAGACGAAACATCTTCCTTATGTTCCAAAGCTAAATATCTGGGAATTATCCTAGATCCAAAGCTAGGCGGTGTCGCTTTCTACGCCTGTAGCAGAACTTTTGGCAAAAGGTGGAGACTCCGGCCTAGGAGGGTGCTGTAGATGTACACAGCCGTAATACGTCTTATCGTCACCTACGGGTCACTAGTATGGTGGCCTGCCCTAAGTAAACCCTACAACACCACTTAACTCAATCGAGTCCAGAGGTCGGTGGGTATTGGTGCAACAGGGGCCCTTCGGTCGATAGATGCCCTTATTGTACTTCTTAACCCCCTCCCTCTCGACCTCACATCAAATAAACTGCATCTTGTAGCGCAGTAAGGCTCGGGGAATCTGAGTTCTGGTCATCTAATCTCAACGGTCACAGTAAGGTGTTTGACTTTCTACCCGGAGACCTTACGGACTGCCGGTGGGTATTGCTGCAACCGGGGCTCTTCGGTCGAGTCCGACAGATGCCCTTAGTGTACTTCGTAAGCTCCTCCCTCTCGACTTTTACTGCATCTTGTAGCGCAGTAAGGTTCAGGGAATCCAGCTTTTGGTCACCTAATCTCTACGGTCACATTAAGGGTCTTGACCTGCTACCCGAGGACCTTGCCGCAACTGCCACTACTACACAACGCCCAAACAGCGGAACTGAACATATCCAAATCATTCCGACTCCCGGATTCTTCTAGTGTATTCCAGGCGAATATACTAGCCATCAAGGAAGCTTGTAGGATACTCACTTTTTTTCCCATAACCAGGAGAGATGTGGCCATCTTAATTGAAAGCGAGGCAGCTATAAAAGCGCTCGACTCACACTCCATATCATTCAAATAAGTCGCACAGTGTAAAGACGCAACCACTCTAATGTGGCCCTAGTAACATAGAGGGAAATGTAAAAGCCGATGCGTTGGTAAAGGCACGGATCTACCCTTGACAGCTCCCTTGCAGAGACAGTTTCTCCTCCTATAGGAACTGTCAAAGGTAAAATATCTCAGTACTACCTTTCACTGGCGAACTCCAGATGGAAAAACCTAAATAGCTGCGTCAATATCCAGGAAGATATGGCCCTGCTTCAATGCAAAAATAACTCACTCATTAAACAGAACCTGACAGGAGATTGCCAGAGATGTAGCTGTTTTGCACTCGCGCTAATTGCGTCCTGGTGTACTGATGTAACAACACCAGGCAACCACTTTTACCTACCTACCTATCTACATATGCTGTTTTGCCTTTTCGCCACAGAAATGTCAATTGGCTGCCACCATTTGAAAAACACTTGTACAAAACAGCGTCTTACGTCATTTCTTAATCACATGTCAGCTGTCAATATTTAAAAGCTGCAAGTAACCTGCATTTTCACAAAAGGTATAGTTACATACATGCGGTTTGGTCATATTTCTAACTTTCATACTCTTATTTGCATTGTGACTGTATCATTGAATGGAATCCTCGGTGAAAGACAATTAGGTATCGTAAAGTTTTAATTATTTGAATTAATTTTATAGGTGCCACTTTGTCCTTCTATTTTATTTTAAATTATAAAAATAATCAACCGAAGCCAAATAAAGAACGCAAAGTGATCACCTCCCCTACATTAAACTTGAGTGGAGACACAAGTGTTTTTTTACAGACTCCGTATATGGTTTTCTCTATTCAATGTCACTGAAAATAAATTAGCACTTTAATACAAAAACAAGGAAGTTAAAACTCATTTCATTGCCTAAACTTACGTGTAAATTGCTACATAATATTATCAAGCACGTGATCTGTCAAACGCATTTACACACAACTTACGTAACTTAGCTGAAATCATTATTACTATGTATTTATAAATATTTATCTTCAAGAAACTACTGAAATCTATTATTTTTCCACTAAATCGAATTTAGCAATTTTTGCAATCGGGAAATTGAATTTTCCTCGATACTTAGGTAAACCGTATCAAAGCAAAACGAATTACCTCTTTAGGTGTGCTTATTTCATCTACTATATTAGGTACACAGGCTTTAATTGAAATTCAAAAAAACGTCCTTGATTTGGCAGCACTATACCAATTGACATTTTGACATTGATTTATCGAGTTCATAAACATTTTATTTATTTTTAAACAATTGCACAGCCGGGAATCTACAGAATCGGCACAAATCTTATGAAAGAATCATTGAAACGATAGATGCAGAGACACTGGTTGGTTTTCTTGTTCGAATACATACATGTTTTTGTGGCCACGATTGTTACAAATGACTTCACTTCCAGCCATTTAAGACATTTTCGATCAAAGTTTTCATATATTAGTTTGCTAGCGAAATGTTTAAAAATAAATAAATATTAGACATTAACGGCCCATAGAGGGCCTAAAACCTAGCTTCTCCAACCACTTTCTTTGCGAAGTGGAAGGGACCTACAATTTTAAGCCGAATCCGAACGGCAAATTTGAGAAGCTTCTCATGACAATTGATACTCTTGGATGTTTGTCAGACGTTCGCAAGAGGTGGGGTCAGTGGAAAAAAAACTCAAGATGTTATTTGGCCCCGGAATTGAACCGGGGACCTTTCGATTAGTAGGCAGACACACTAACCACTGCGCCCGACCGAAATGTTTAACCAGGCTAAAACATTCGCCTGGATAGATATCCTGATTAACGAAATCTATGCGCTGGACAGGTGTTTGTTTGTTTGATAGCATGTTCTTGGTGTTGTCCTCATTAACTTCAAGACCAACAAATTTTGCCTGTTCTTGTATCACAATAAAATGCTCTACCACGGCACTATGGGAACGGCCGATGATGTTGCTCTCGTCCGCATAGCTCAGAAGCTGGACGGTTGTATTGGAGATAGAGCCTTCCGCGTTGACACCTGCCCTGCGCACAATATTCTCCAGAACAAGATTGAAGAAGCAGATGACAGCGCGTCTCCTTGCCAAAATCCGATACAAGCTTATAATAATTCGGAAAAGGTGCTTCCAAACTGCACATTTCAACGCGTGTTTTCAAGTTTCCACTTCTTTTTGAAGTTTAGTAATTTAATTTTTTTTAAACTGTTTTCTCTTATTATCGAGGGTGAGCCACAGAATACGGGTCATGGCCCAATTACTGGTGTTATACTATAGTTCCTTAGCCAAACTTATCGTGACATCGTCAACGAAGTCGTTTGCTGTATTGGAAGCGGATAACACCTGCCCCTCAGCTACTAGTGGTTAGAGATCGGAGCCGCATCTGTGCAGTCCGCTGGCTTGTTCCGTTCCACTCCAACGTGACAGGGAACCCTACGCAGTAATACCGAGTGATAGCTAATTGCTCTGAGCGTTTGTGAGCTGGAGTCAGTGTTTTTTTTTTTTTTTTAACCCCTTGCCCAAGGGCTGACACTGCGACCTAAAAGATCTTTTGTGTCACAAGGTTGACTTACACCAAAAGCCGACTGACTTCCCTTATGAAACTCAGCACGTCTTTGGTGGTGGAGTTGCGAAGCTCCACCAGTGATAACAGCTCTCTGTGGAGAAGGCGTCGTCTCAACCAATGCAGAGCCGGGCATTCACAGTGTATGTGTTCTGAGGTTTCCTCGACCTCCATGCAGAATCTACATTCTGACGTTGGACTAAGATTTATTTTGTTGAGATGATATCTCAGACCGCAGTGGCCAGTGAGAAAGCCAACCAGACTTCTAATGTTTTCCTTATTTAGTGTAAGGATTTCCTTATAGGAGTAGGGCTTAATTAAGCGTTTGGATTGTCTCAGACCAGGGGCGCTTTCCCAATGTTTGAGGCGAGTCTGTTGCTCCCATTCTTTGATTAGCCCTAGAGCAGTAGTCCAGTTGACACTGCAGTACGGTTCGGGACCGACGAAAGCGGCTTCGGATCCAACTCTGGCGAGGTCATCTGCGGATTCATTCCCTGCAAAACCTCGGTGGCCAGGCACCCATCCGAGTTTAACTTTGTTGTTTTTGGCTAGCTTTTTTAAGGCGCTGCAGCAGTTTCTTATAGCCAGAGAGTCTATTGTGTTGGACTACAGTGCCTGAAGTGCCGCTTGACTGTCTGAGAAGATATGTATCTTTGCGTCCTTTATTCCTTTGTTGGAGTTTAAGATAGCGCAGATCTCAATGGCATGGATTTCCGCCTGGAACACTGTGGGGCACATCCCCATAGGTATCGAGACCCTGGTGTTGGGTCCAAAGACACCAGCACCAACTCCAGACTCCATTTTTGATCCGTCGGTGTACCATACCAGACTTTTTGGGTCCACAACTGGAACCCCCGAGACCCATTTAGAACGGTCCAGTATTTCTACCTCAAATAGTTTATCGAAACTATATTCCCTTACCATTAAGTCAGGGATGGTGTAAAACATGTCTAAATTTTGGATTGAGTTGAGTATTTTCAGGTGACCCAGTCAGTGGCTTTAAGTGCTGCCTAACTATTAACGCAAATTGTTAATTCTATTTCTGGTAAATTGATCGCAAGGACAGTGTGTTCAAGCTGCTTTGTAATCGCATAAATCTCAGTTTGGAAAACACTGCCGTGATTTGGCAGCCGGTTGGTACCTCTGATTAAACTCTCGCTCTTGTTCCCTTCTCCGTCTTAAAGCCTTCTACTAGATGGCACAAAAGTCATCACCCTATCGGAAGATGTTATATTTTTTGCCATAAACCGGGCCCGAATGGTCATCAATTCTGGAAGCGGCCTCTATCAAAAAACATATTCCAAAAGCAGAACCAAAGTTTTTCATTCATAAACAAAAATTACATTAAAAGAACTTCGGGTGACAACTTTTGCGCCACCTTATAGAAAGGTATTAAAGATAGATTGACCGTACTGGGGGAATTCCAGTCTGTAAAGTTCTTGTCAAAGTCATACCTGGGTTTATCGTAATCAGTAAATGACATAAGACCCCCTCTGTTTAAGGTGTCAAATTTGCACGATTGTATGTATAAATGAACACAGCTTCCAGATTTTGATAAAAGAAAAGTACCTATGTATTTTAAATATGAAACATGGTTGTGTACACTTTCTTTTGACACTCACAGAACGCTCCCTTTCCCTTTCCCTTTCGCATTTAAATTGTTTGTGTAGTTTTTCGTTTTTTGCACTCATACCTACTGAATAAGATTGTTCCTGTTCGCAAGAATAAATTATTGCACTGAAGGTACGAGACATTTGACATTTCTAGCAACGCAAAAGGGGATGTAACAAAATAAACGAAGTTAATTATTTTTTTTTCTTTTTATTGTTTTACATTTAGGTAAGCAAACATAAAAAGAAAATTTCCATTTAAAAAAAAAGACATTTTAGACGAGCTCTACACAAATTGTTGCGTAAAGTTTTGCAGACCTAAAGCAACAGTGCTTATGATCACAAATAGTTTATAAATAGCAGTTTCCTGCGAAAGGGCATTTAAATGGTTGACTAAAGTTAATTAGACTTTAAAATTCGTCTATAAATAAAGCGGTTTTATTGAAAATCCAAATATCAAAAAGAAAAGTGCTCGCCAAATCACCTGTTGCCGCTTAATCTTGTATCTATTTCAAAACATACTTAATATGTATGTATAGGTTAGGTACACACAAAATATAAACTCGTCTTTGACTCGAGTCATAACGAGATCTCATATCCACTGTCGCAGACGTTTGTTGTGGCGGTTACCTATGTACTTCAGTCTATTCTAAAAGCATTTTATATCGGAGGTAAGCTAGTATAGATTTAATAGATACATAATATATTCCTCTCACAAATGTGTTCTCGTTCCCATTCTGAACTGGCACTCTCATGCTGCTTAAAAGGAATAAAGACGATCATAACATTTTGTGTTTCTTTTTCTTTCCCAAATTCATATAATGGTTGCTACTTGCTGTTCACATTCCAAAGTCTGCGTATTTTTTATGTTTCTTTGTTTCCGTTTCTTTATTCTCATTTTGTTTGCTTAAAAATTTCGGCGATACGTGTGATAGCATCGGTCATTGCCATTTCACAGTTATATGTAGGTAGGTGTATACCTTTTTTTGTTTAATTACGCATCTCGAAAAAAAAACTCACTATAGGTACGAACCGGTAAATTGACTTGTTTATTTTGTTCGTCTTTACTCATTGTGACGTTTGTTTTTGTGGGTGTTTAATATATTTCTTTGTTCGAATTTTCGAAATCAATATCAATGACGGAATGTGGTAAATAAAGACTTGAACTATGTTCGGCGAGTTTTTGGTTCGACTTAAAATAAAATCTAAAAGAAACTATCATAATGTACATACATCATTTCTTTTTCTATTTCTTTTTTCTACTTTCGTTCGTACCTACATATTAAAATTGTGGATTCGAGAAATATCAATCGAATTTCTAAATTTTGCCTTTGTTTTTTAGCGGTAAGTTTTTTGCGTAGACGGTTTGAAAATTTCTTGGATTTTTCGGTCACTATAATGCACCTTTCGCCGTACAGTGGTCCGAGTAATCGAGGAATTACAGGCGATTTGGTCAGTTCAACCTAGGGATGAGCGATGTTGGCAAAACATCAATTTTCATATGGATGTCGACATCGATGGCTGAACATTAAAAGTATGTACTCTTTTGACAACATCGAAGGCCGATGTTTTGTTCTTAACATCGATTATGCGATGTTTTGCTTACCTTAACATCGATGAACATCGATCATCCCTAGTTCAACCCCAGAAGAGAGCTGTCCGTGTTCGTGCAGTTCGGTACTAGAGCTGTGTCAATTCTTCAAATTTAATGATCGAATCGTTCAAGTATTGGTTGAAAAAATGATTCGGTCATTTCAATCAATCAGTCAATCAATCAATGACAGATGGGACATGGGAGTATTGTATTGCTCCATTCAATTTCAATACAATCAAAAACCCCAATCATCATTCGTTCAATTTAGTTTCGATAGAGACAGATACATTCGAATGGATTGTAAGAGTGAATACACTCAAAAATACCAAAACGCCTTTGAATAATTAGGAAATGGAGGTTATTGCACAGAAGCGATATTTTTGTAGAACAAATATGTGTTGGTAAAACGAAATAAGCCGAAATAAATAAAAATATTTATATATATTAACACATTTATTGGTTCAGTAAATAAGAAATCAGTAATAAAGAAATGAATTAGTCAGAACAGAACAAAAGTATTGACTCGATGAACGATTGACTTCGGGCATTGTGATTGCAATCACCAATACTTTATTGTGATCGGGTCAAAAAGATCGAATCAATCACGATTGACACAGCTCTATTCGGTACCTACCTATAAAGAATACATTGCAGCACTTAGTGAGAGTGTTGACTAGGATACTTCCCTCTCGATTCGCCATCGGTCACAGCAATTGCGACTTTCACGAAGCAGTTTATAGGTAGCCAATTTTGACTAACGATTTGCATTTACATTTGAAGGCAGAAGACCATGCGCAGCGCCTCATTTACATCGTCGGCACGAATACAGAGGGGGCAGATCGAAAGAGACTGCCCTATATCAGCTGACGGAGACATTCAAAGCGCTCTGAAAGCAAAAGAAATAGTACTGTGTGCTTTCCTAGATATTGAGGGAGCGTTTGACAATACCTCACACGAGGCGATCAAATTATCCCCGAATAAGAAAAGAGTTAACAGTACATCTGAAGAGACTCAAACCCCATCTGGAACCATTAGAAGTCACAGCAAGAAAATGGCAATGTACCAGCATTTTTCAGGCAGAAAAATGTGCCTGTAGACAGGTGCATTCGGATCAACTTCAAGAAAAATTACAGAAATTGCTACATAGCAGTAATGTACGGTAGTCAACCAGCCATAAAGTCGTTCGGCTCCTAGTTGTCAAGTCAGAACCCGTGCGGGAATGCCTACACAGACTGAGTAGACAAGGCAAAAATAAGAAAGTAACCATCTTCTGTCTACCTGGCCACGTTGGCAGTATAGGTAACGAGGCAGCGGATTCTCTGCCAAGAAAAGGGGCAGCGGAACTCTTTATAAGACCTGAACCATTCTGCGGGATGAGGAACACATTCTACGCGAAGTTAAGGAAACTGGAGAAAGAAACAAGTGCTAGAACCTTTCTTAACCTCCATGGACTGAATTATGTGCTCTAAGATAAGTGACCTGCCAAGGCTAGGTTAGAGCAAGACTCAAATACAACTCATAAAATTATTTTTAATGGGGCTCTAACCTCTCTAAGGTATAAGCAGGGGACCCAATAGACGCAGCGTACTATAACCTGACTATTATTATTATTATGCGTAGCGCCGAACGTTCGCAGAATGGTTCTTACAGCAGCCACAATTGGATGGTGATTTTTGGGAATCAATCATCTTTTCCGATGAGGCGGTTTTTGAACTTGATGGGTATGTCAACAAACTACATAAAGCTGAGAATCCAACAGTGATCCATCAATGTTCCATGCATCCAGAACGAGCAACTGTTTACTGCGCATTTTGGGCTGGCGGATTAAATGGACCGTGCTTCTTCGAGAATGCAGCTGGTAATGCAGTGTTTTTTAAACAGCAATGACAGAAATGGAGTTGAATCACAAATCCTTATTGATTGAAGATTGGTTCATGACAGTCATTATATTTCGAACACGAATTCATATGCATGCCTTCTTGGCAACATGTGACGAAGTGCAGGCGCTGAACATTATCTTCCAAGTCCTGAACAGTTTGCGAATCATCAGCATACACTCACGACTATACATATGAAAAGAAGTAATCGAGTGGCGTCAAATTGCACGATCTTGGTGACCAACTCACTAGTCCATTTCGCCTTGTAATGGTGTCGTGGAATTTAGTTCTCAGTAATTCAATGGTTTCATGGGCAGTAAGACATGTAGCGCCATCCTTCTGGAACCACACATAGTCCGAAACAATGTCGCCCACATTTCCGAAGAAACGACATCCATCGAATGTAGAGCGATCTCCGATGACACGGCCACCAAACTGTGCACTTTTGTGGCTGTAATTGATTATCATGAGTCTCTTGTCGTTGTCTCTTACCCTAAATCTAGAAGCAGCACAATTTTGCTTGTTGACAAACTCATTGAGCTAAAAGTGCGACTCGTTACTAAACAATGGTCGGCTTTACATTGCTTAAGAACATAAATGACAAAGAACTGTTAAAAATTACAGCACATTAAAAATTAGCTTTATTGGAAGATCAGCTAAAAAACTCCTTTAAGTTAAACAGAAAATACATTCAGAATTATTGAGATGTGTACGCGTACCTACTGTCATTGTGTCATCGGCTGTCAACGTATGCGACGGATATTAGGGGACTTAGGGGTTTACTCCATGTGAGAATTGTCAATGAACTTTGAACATAATCTATTATACATACGTATTAAAAATGCCTACATTTCGGAACCCCAACATTTTAACTAAAAACGTGTCGAAACATTCAATATTCGCATTTTCGATTCGAAATATGAAAAATGGAATATGGCAAGTCCAAAATAATCTTAAACTTTTGACAGTGCGAAACACTGACAATCACGTCTATAATTTGAATTCGGCATGGGGAACTCGAATCTGGAATTCGATAAAACGTCTTTTTAAATAGGCAACCTGATTTTAAAAACTATAAAGATGTCAAACTATTTTTTATTCGGGCTTACGAAAAATAGAGCTGTGTTTAATAATGAACCCCACCTGAAAATAGATGATATCAGAAAGGTGTAGGATAAGGTGCTCCATAAGTTAAAATCGAGTCCTTAAGTGTTTTTTTTATTCTGCAGCTGTTCAGATCAATTTGAAAAAAGGTTTTCTGCACCTAGTTTTGAGGTATAACCAGTAAGTAAGTAGTAAATGGTGTCAAATTTGAAAATTAAAATTCTGCTGATCTCCAATGATTAACGGAGGTTGCTTCTTAAGTTTTGAGATACGGCAATACCGTTAACATCGTAGAATTTTACGTTTTTAGTGGTTCAAATTACGGATGTAACGAAACATAATTTTGCCGATACGATACCATAGTAAAAAATCGGCGATGCCGATACAGATAAACTGACAGTTTAGTAGATATTAAATCAAATAATTAATGAAAGTATTTACCTCGGGCGTTTGTATATATTTATTTTGCATTAAACTTACTTATATGTACTTAAAAGAAACTCAACCTTGAGTGTAAATAAATAAATAAAAAATAATAACGTCTTAAAGAGGTCCTTATTTTACTTAAAGTACATACTTAAAATAATCTGACACTCCTCACATCACTGTGTGAATAAATAGAATCACGACATGACAAATAGTTCACTACCCAAGAAAATGTGTTAATTAAGCACGCCCGAATTTATGTTGGCAATCTAGCAGCAGTTTTCTACTCAGATTGATAAAATCGACAGGCGCATGAGGCGCAGTAGTAAAAGCTGGTTAGAATTTTTGTTTAGAAACGAGTGAGAGTGAGGTGACGAAACACCTTGCGCGGCGAGGTAAAACAGGCGCGAAAAAAATGCTTATCAAACACTGCCGTGCTGCCACGTAGCTTCGCGCGCTTTTTGAACTGTTTGATATCGGTTGGTATTTATTCGGCGATGATGATATATATTGGTATAGGAATCGAAGTTGTTACATCCCTAGTACAAATGCTCAGAACCTTTTGTTAAACGAGAGCTACATATTTGCGGTTTTTACAGACACCTGAAAACTTCAGTTCTGTCAAAAAAAACTGAATTAAATCGTAAAGGTTTTCATGCGATGATTTTTTATGATTTCCGACGTGGATTAACTCAACAACTTTGTGCTGATCAAATCATTTTACTTTCGCTGATGAAGCCCGGTCCCGGGCCGTCGTGTTTCTCTGGTTTACCGAATTCAATCGTGATCGTCGTTCCACCAGTAAACACTGGTTTTGCACGTGTTTGTTATTCTGCAATTCATTCGTTTATGATCTTGTTTGTGTAGTTCTTGCGGTTTCTGAGTAGTCCACGTGGTCCAACTGCCTCTTCAGTACCCTATCTTTGAGAAGGTTTTTTGACGTAAAGGTTTCCTCGGGTCTTGAATTCGATCCCGGGATGTGAGATGTTAGTAAAAAATCGATATCAACATCAAAGACTGGACATCGGTGATCGATAATAATCGAACTCATTAAAATAAAAATTCAATATCTTCAATTAAGAGTCGGTTCTTTTTTGCAAACATCGATGGCCACTCAACATCGATGTTTTGTGAATATAGATGAACATCGAACATCCCTAATCGATCAAGCTTTGTTACAGCTGCCGTTGATTTGCCCCCATACTTTTTATACGCTGTCCAACATCGTGAAACGTATGTGAGCACCGGGAGCAAAACTTTTTTTTTTATATAATTTGCGTGCGCTAAAGGGATTTCTTTTTTTTCTGTAGTGACACAGTACCCTTATAGTGGAAACCACAGCGCAGGCATTTTTGTTTTCTTGCTGTAAGTAGCTCCCAGCAATTGATTCATTGCCTATTTTTGGGTGCTACTTACTGTATGAAAGAATAGAAGGATAGGAAAGAAGTTTGGTGCGATGCGATTTTTTCTCCACAGGTGGCGCCTAAATTGCTTTAGGGAGATCTGTTTTTGTTGTGTGTATTCAATTTATAAAAATCATGGCCCTGGTCGAGAATCGAACGCACGACCTGCTAATCACTTAGTGAATACTCTACCATCGCACCATTGCCACCTGCAAGTGGCAAACTGCGGTGTAGAGCCTTCCTTTCAGCTTAGGGGGCATATTTCGGTCACAGATGATGGCTGGGTTTTCCCGCCGTTTCATCTACCATACACTAACGCGATGATTAATGTCGTCATCACAGGTTGCCTTGCTTCGAAAACATTCATGCTGTGCGGGAACTGGTTGATTGGTTGCAAGATCGTCATTGCGAAATTAAGACATGTTTGGCCATTAGTTTCACTCGCATACATTTAATATTGAACATTAAGGAAACATTTTCGCCACCCACTAAACGCGACAAATGAAATATCAATCAAAACTTTCGACTTTTTCAGACAAACGTGCTTGAAAGGCAAAAACGGGTCTGTCGGCCGGATGAAATCATTACAACGGCTTTGTGGGATTCCAGCGGCGTAATCTTCATTGACTGCTTGGGAGATGGAAAACTATTAACGCACAGTACTATCCCCATTTATTAGAAAAATTGATTGCAAAATTGATGGAAAAGTGGCCGCATTTGAAGAAAAAATGGGGTGTTTCATCACGGCAATGCACCAGAAAGTTCGTCTGCAATAACAACAGCAAAATTAGCTGATTTGCCCTATAAACTGCTCCCTCAATCACCATATTCTCTAGATTTGGCTCTCTGTGATTTTTTTCCCTGTTTCCAAATAAGAAGAAATGACTCGGTGGAAAAAGGTTTACATCAAATGATGAAATTATCGATTCAGCAAATGCCTTTTTTTTTGTAGACTTTGAGAAATCTTTTTTTTTTAAGGTTTAAAGAAATCGCTCTGAATGAAGAAACAAATTCAATTTTCAGATAAACACAATTCCTTCCATTCAAAGCCACTGACTTATCGAACAGCCCTCGTACATGTGAAAACAGTTAATTTTTTTTTTTGAAATTGCACAGCTGATAGGAGAACCAAAGACTCGAAGCTCTACTTTTCTGTTCTCATTTGATCTGACAGCTTTCACTCACTTGAGCCGACAATGATAGCAAATTGACAATTGTCCTCTTACTTTCAGTAATAACAAAATCGTTATCGATTTCACAAGTAGAATGTGCCAGTCAAGCCGTCAAGAAATCTTGAAACATTTTCGACACGAGTGACAATGAACTTTAAGAATGACCCCAGTCGTTTAGCTATCACTTCAATATTTGAAGATTATCATTTTGTCTCGCAGTTTTCGGCGCAATAAACTTCAATGATTGACAAAGTACCTATCGATTTTTTTTCGTCATTATTAATTGTTTGGTTTTTTGGCAATTCAGAACGTTGTTTGGTTGTCAAATCGATTAAGCTTAAGCTCCCGCCACATCTAGTTCAAAGTATTATTCAAATGTAGGTTGTATTGAAATTGTATGTAAGTATTTACTGTTTTTTTTGCAGCTTACTTTTTTCCCACAGTTGTCAGTGCGAGTAATTTTCTAGTCGTATTTTTGTTGCTAGGGAGGGAGATAGTTATCCACCATGGGGAATTTAGGTTGGTTATATCTTATATGTAACACAGAAAATAAGAAAAGTACGATGTAGAAATGATTTTCGGCCGAGAACTCAAAAAGTTTCTACGCTAAAAACGAAAGAGAGAGCGAAAGAGAAGTATTACCTTTCAGATGACAAGAAAATAAAAGGGTAGGGTAGATTTAGGGTGTTGGTTTGGGGGTTTTTATGACATTCTGGATTTAAGGAGGGTGAATGTAGTGCGAAACCTCCACCACAACACGGTTTCAACTCTTGAGGGTGAGAAAGAAATGAAAAATAGGCCTCCGAACGAAATTTCATACTCCGAATGGATAGAATGGAAGGAAAAAGGGAGTGGTGACTGTGGTTGTTGACGTTGATGGCACTTTTCCATATACATTCACATATTTTACCTTCTCTTTTTTCCTACCCAGAAGAGGGTGTGTTGCAATGTAGGCATGTTTTTTTCATTTGCAACTGTATCCTATACATATATACTGAAAAAGAGATGAAATGATATGATGGTACTGGGGAAAAAATAGTGGGTGGCAACGGGTTAACATTCGTAAAATAAACGAGTTGAAAACTTGCTTCCCTAGTTAAAGTTGACCTGATTTTAAGGCCTATTTTTTATTCATTTGGTTTTATTTTCATTGTGTACTTAGCACGAGTAGAAAAAGAATGATTATGAAATGTTGATGCAAAATAATTATATAAAAAAAAACCAAATTCGAGCTGTTTTTTTTTTATTTTTACATACAGTTTGTGTGCTGTCATATTTCCGTGGGAAAAATTAAAATTGTAATTCACTCCATTTAAGTATTAACTGCATTCAATTGTTAAGGAAATAAAAAATTTAAACATAATAATTCCCACATTGCATAAAATGCATAGAAGCAAATTAAAGTGCATTCAGCAATTAAATAGAAAACGTCATTTCAAATGGCAGAATACCGATCAATGATCTTGAATAAATTGCCTTGAATTGATCTTGAACACTTTCCATTGTTTTTTTTTCTTTATAAAGTTGTTTGCTTGATGCACGCATCTGTTCTTCAATTTAATGCCTTTGCATTCCTCTTTTCATACATGAGCGGAGCAGGTGTAGATTTAAAGTCGCTTAGTGTGTTTGTGGTTAATAAATTATTTATAAAAATATACTTTTGGATGTTTCCTGAAATGACTGGAAACATTATCTTTATTTTTAGTTGATTATTTTTGTTTGTTTTTGACGCAGCTCTTCATAAAATAATCTAGAACTAGTTCTGTATACGGAAACGATTTAGTTCGATCTGATATTTATATATAGTAATTTACAGTTGAATTTGCATGGCGTTTGTTAGTCAAAAAACAAAATTCAAGACAATCCCCCTTATCACAGAATCCGTCGGATTCGGAATTTTGCTACGAACTAAAAAAGATATTCTTACAGAATCCATCATAGTGGAAATATTTGCTACAAATTTAGAGATTCTTGGAAAATTTTTTGACTGAATCCTAATTAATTAAGATTTTGACATTTATGTGTTTGTTACCATGAAATTTTGGATCCTTCGTAACGGAATTCCGAATACGACGGATTCTGTGATAGGGGTGAATACTAAAGGCGGTGTGTGGAAATGTTTTTGGACAAAAGCGTTCTGTTTTTTTTCAAACGATTCGAAACAAGAGAATGCATTCAAAACGGATTTTGAAAATATATTTGCATGAGTAGTTAAATCAGGCAGTGCCGATGATTTGAGAAAAAGATTTGTGTATTGTCGAAATTGTTTTGTTAGTTAAATAGTAGAGTAGGAGAGCAGTTTGATAAGAGGGTCTTGCATTAAGGACTTGACAACTTCTTTTTTAAATAAAATGCAAACTACTTGAGATATTTCAAAAAAAAAAAATATTGGCTTGAATTACCATCAAAACATTTATGAATGGAATTCGACTTCGTTCATATGTCCACCACGGGAACGTATGCAGCGGTCGATACGTTGAACCTAATTTTCAATGACTCGGCCGCACATTTCGACCGATACGGCCGAGATTTCTCGTTCAATATTGGCTCTGAGCTCCTCTAACGTCGTCGGCCAGCTGGCATATACCAATGATTTAATTTAGCCCCATAAAAAATCTAGAGGCGTTAAATCACACATTTCTCGACATAACACGTTCACCAAACTGAGACTTAAATAACTCGATTGTTGCACCCGCTGTGTGGCTTGTGGCACCGTCTTGTTGAAACCACATATCACTGATGTCTAGTTCATGCAATTGCTCAAAAAAACAACATTCCTACGTGTATCTGTAGCGAATACCATTTACCGTAACATGGCGGTTATTTTCATCGACGAAAAAAAGGCCCAATGACGCCACCGGCATGAAAACCACACCAAATATTGACTATTTGCGGATGAAGTGCTGTTTCATGAAGCACATGACGGTTCATACCTGTCCAGTAACGCATATTTTGCTTATTGCCGAAGCCGTTTAACCGAAAATGCGCTTCATCGCTGAAGATGATTTTGCGATGAAATTCTTAATTTTCTTCCATCATGTCCAGAGCTAAATTCGAGAACGTACTTAGCTTCATGTGATCCAAGTGGCTTTAGTTCTTGAGTCAGCTTGATCTTGTAAGGGTGTAGGCCAAGATCCTTAAGCAAAATTCGCTATAATGTGGTCTGGGAGAGGCCCAATTGAGAACGCCGTGAAATAAATCTGTTATCTTTTTCCCTTAAACATAATAATTGAATTCGTAGTGAAAATGAATTCTTATACAGGCTGATCCAGTTATAGTGAGTAGTATAACAGTATAACATATAGAAAAACAGTTATAATAATAGTTACGTAGATACCTATACCATACTATCACAGACACAAATCATGCAAATAACAAAGGCACTAAAGCGCTATTACGCAAACTATTTTTAAGCTTAATTTTACTAACATGCAAGTCAATCACATTACACAAGATTGATACAAGACTCCTGTCTTCGGCCAAACATGCACATCGGAAAGGCAAATCTGTTGAAACAATCTTACATACGTTAGTACGTTCAATCGAATACAGCCTTTACCATCAGGAATACACTATGATTGTGTTCCTGGACATTGAATCGCTTTAACAACGTCAACCCATCTGCCATGGCAAATGCACAGACAACTCGGAAAGTAGATGACTCACTTGATGAGCTAATTAATCTACTGCTCACAAGCCGGATTATTAACTCAAAACTGGGTGTGACATCTGCCAGAAGATCTGTCAGCAGAGCATCCCCACAATGCGGAGTCCTCTCCCCCCTTTCTCTGGAACTTAGCGGTGAACAAGCTGATAGTTAGCCTGGAAAGAGAAGGCTGCAGTGTGATTTCCTATGCAGATGACGTTCCAATTGTCGTCTCAGGAAAGCACCTCAACATCCTAAAAGAACTTCTTCAAAACGCTCTCAAGAAGCTAACGATATGGGTTAGGTGTCAACCCCTCACCAAACTGACCTTGTTCCGTTCACTAGGAAATAAACAAAATCACACAATTGACCATCAAGGGTACTTAGCTTAGTTTCTGATACTTAGGTCTCATTTTGGATAAAAAGCTAAACTGGAAACCTAACATACAAGAAAGAGTTCGAAAAGCTACGTTAGCACTCTTCTCTTGCAAAAAAGCCATCGGTAATAAATGGGGTCTTCAGCCCCGCATTACCAACTGGCTCTACATCTCGGTAATAAGACCGATACTTATAAACGGTGGCACAGGGACATAAGTCCTCGGGAAATAGGTCCCAATTTTTTTCAAAGCCTCAAAACTTTGAGCCAAGGTAGAGGGCTAAGGACTTTATCAAAAAAAAAATTAATGTCGAATTATTCTACTCATCAAAATGTAGATATTCGAAACTGATACATCAACTTTTTTTTTTTTCTCCATACATTGACGCTCCACCCTACTGTATATGTCATAATTAACAACTTATATTTATCTGTCAAAAAATGTTTCTTAAAGTCAGTGAAAAGTAGAACAACAATTTTTCTTTAATTTTTTTTTATTTTGAACCCGTAACTCACTTTTTTGTTTTTGTTTTTTTTTATGAATCCGCAGTGAACATCGACATAAAACAACAATCTGAGCTGTCAAATCTGAAACTAAATAATTCTTTAACCTGGATAGTATTTTTAAATTGCATAATGTGGGTCCAAAGGCATTAAAAGATATGTTTAAATAAAAAACACGGCGAACACCACAGGCGGTTCAGTAGGGATGCAGTGAAGTGGGAGTGTTGTTTATGATCCCATTTCATAACCATTCCACTTCACTGCATCCCTAATGGTCCGCCATTAAGGTTCCTCGCTGGCGAACTCTTTTCGCGGTGCTTAATATCGTCATCACAGGTTGCTTTAAGTATAAGTTAAAAAAAAAACAAATAATTCATACAAAAAATCTGCGAAACTGACACCTTATAAATAAATAAAATGTAAGTTATACATACATATCGGCAGACGGCTATTTCTGCCATGCTCGTGTTCTCAAACACAAACTATTATACATATATTTCATGGAATAAAGAATCTAATCTAATCTAATCTACATACATATATGTAATATGTATGCACTGCACGTACACATATGTTAAAGCCGACAATCTCGGATGCAAAGCGATGTTGTAGTACTACATACTCGTATTGTACTCTTCCTGTTTAAGTAATTTTTGTCTTAATCAAACAAACTCATCTGTCACAAGTTGTATTTTTATCTGTTTAAGTTAGCTAATTTGGCAACATCTTGCTTTTCACTTAATTGATTATAATTGGTTGAAATGAAATCTCTTTTCCTCACAAACATCCCTTTTACGATTGTCAATTGATATTTATTGACTATTTTCATTTTGTGCTTTTGTTATCGTTCGATTCTGGCGCAGTTAATTAGAAAAATGTGATTGGCAAAAATATCGATGACAGTTGTCTGTTCACAATAGTCAATTATTATTTGTCAATCATTATTCGGGTGAAATAGTCATAACTCCTAAATGAATTTATAAAAAATGCTACACTGAATTCGCATACACCCTTCACTTTAGTTTAACTAAAGGCAAAACTATTTATTGAATATACACAGGTTTGTGCTGCTTTGACTCATCCATTCGCCTCTGTTGTACCTACTTAAAATAAATCCGAAATGATAAAATTAACCCGTTCACTATTTATTCACAAACAAAGAAAGTAAAAGAAAACGCGCCATGCTATTGCTTCATATGGTTTCTCCCGGAAATGATGAAATTACAAATTGTAAACAAAAACTCTTTCGTTTCCCACATGCATTTCACTTACATATACATCTAAGAACGAATATTTTTTGTAAAATGAGAAAGAAAATATTAACAATCGCTCACTTCCACGTCGATTTAAAGCAAAACGCATCAAATTTCGAACACAGGCATCAGTACTGGTCACAGGTCTAATGCACAATGACAGATTACATAAAATTATATAAACTAAACAACGATCATCATTATCAGTGTTTTCTCCTTGAATTCATAGAACTGCATGCTCTCATCGAAATGTCACTTTTTTCTAACCTCAAAATACACATTTGATACCGTACATCAACGCGCAGCACAACACGTTTAGTTAATTCATCGGCTTATTGATTGTCAGTGTTTGTAAAAACATTGTATCAACACATACTATGTTTTTACAAACACTGACAATCAATATGTATATAAATTTCCCTCATCTCTTGCGGCAGATAAAATTTACTAACAAAATATAGCGTTCTCTAACTGTGTCAAGGTCGTAACGAAAACTTCAAATGAAATAAAGCAACATCGATAAATAAAAACATACAGTGGCAAAAAATGGAAAAGCAGCAAAAATAAAAATATAAAACCAGAAATAAACTAAAGATAATTGGCACTAAGGCATGGCTATTTTGCTGGTACACAGCAACAACTATAAAAAAAAGCTTGGAACAAGCACCGACAAAAAAACTGATTGATAAAAGTTGTGGGAGGAGAAGCAGACAGATACCAAAGGTTTTGTGATATGATGACAATTAAAAGCGCGGTTGGCAAAACTGTAATACATATGTGAATATATATTTCTATGAATACAACTTTATATTCAGTTGGCAGCAACGTCAGACTATTTGGTTTGGGAGCGGGTGGAACCATTTCCGTGCTCAGATCCATAAATCAGTTGAGGTTTATATTCGTTATCTAACAGGTGGCAGGATTTGAGCTAAATATTTACAAGCAAAAGTTATTTGTTTATGTCACATTTCGAATAAAATGACAGCGATTAATCATGTGACGGTTGCTATAAGATATATTAAAGCTGGATACAGACCTGTGTATATGAGATGAGTTGTTTATCTACTTAAATTTTAATCTCAATTGGTATTCGAGTATTCAATACTGAAAACGGAGCTATACAGAAAGTCATCGAATGCCATAGTTCTGACACTTTTTGGCTGTGCTGAATGATTAAAAAAATCAAAAGATTCTTTGCAACGTTTTAAAGTGAGATATCGGGCATTGGATTTTGTCATGACTTGAAAACTTTAACTGCTTTCTGACACTGTAACTTAGTGTTTACAGTTTTTGCTTACTAAAGGGATAAAGAAATACCTCCTAACGGAAGTAGTTCAAAGGGGTATGAACTATTTTTTAAGGCTTATCTCGTGCTATTCTGATGTCGATGGTATTCTTATCTCTATTGTCATCTACACTCTTAAAACGCCATTGACATTTGGCGCGTTCAATTTGCAAGCAACATTGAGTTCCCTACTAATTATATTTCTACCACTTGCCAAACGATGGTCACATGAGTTATTTGATCAATGAGGAAAGGTAAAATAGGAGGGACTAGTAGTTTTTTGCCGAAATCGCTATACCGCCCGAGGAAAAAGGCACATTTTGCTTTGGTCAATGGAGGCGGCACTTGATTGATGTTGTATTCAAAAACTACCGAATCACGCATTTTAACAATTTAATTATGCATTAAAATTTAATTTAATTAAATAGGTTATTTTTTGTTGTGCAACACTCATTTTAGAATTTAGAGCAATAATAATTTTGGACTTTGATTTTACCATTTGATACGCCCGCCATTTGCATAATGTCACACTATTTGTTTGTGTTATTTTTGTTTTGTGTCAGAAAAACTTTAAAGAAAACAAAAATGTTGATTTTTTTAATGTTTGCTGTTGAAGCCTCAACCAGTTTCCAGCCTGACAAATTTTTTTTTGATATGATTAAAATTTCTAGAAGAGAAACGTTCTACATCCCTTTTCGCGAAGAAAAAATTGCTATTATTAGAGTTCGAATTAGAGTTAGATTGACACATATATATATGTCAATCTAACTCTAATCCAACTCTTAAATCAGTTGGAAAAGTGTAGTGTGGCGTTATTTTCTTTTTTGGATTCCAAACTTTTTCAAAACTTAGGAAACTACAATCAATCTTACCTGTTGCTCGTGCACTTTTGACTTTTCGCTTTTGTTTTATCCATGAGTAGCAAAGCTCGCCAACACGTGCGGTCATTCACAGCTAACTGTTGCATCACGGATTTCATCTTGACCATAATTAGACATCGCAATTTAACCCTTAAAAGTCTGACTTTCTTTTTTGGTTTTGAAAAAAATGTATGTAATATATTTTCATTCTAAACAATACATATGTATTTGTTTTATGACTTTTCCGCAAATGAGCTATCAACTGTTATTGGATGGTTTTCTTGGTTGGTCCCCAGGGGAACTGATGCAATCGAACCTTGACTTGATTTTATTTCACTGCGCAGCGGAGGGAGAGCTACTGCTTCCTCTTCCACGGAAAGAAAGTCCTTTTGAGATGACTGTTTCAATCGAATTTTAAAACTGCTCTTTATAGGTAACTCCGAGTCGGGTGACTGATATAATCGAATCCCGGGCATGTTATAAGATACCGGAAGGGTCGGAGTGAATAGGCTGCTCGAGGAGTTGGCTAAAAACTGCGCTTGAGGGAGTGACTAAAGCAAGCGAACCCCTTAGTGCTACTCACATCTTGGATGGAGTGCAGCTTCGAGTTCCAATGTTCCAATGCGAACCACAAGTTACACAATGGGTCCACAAGGCAGGGAGCTGCCATAGTCGAGTTTAGGGGTCCAACTCAAGTTAGTTGGACCGTTTTGAACAAATTTAGTTAGCTGCGGAATACCTTTAGTTGGTATGGAAATCCATGACGTCTTTTGTGTTGAAAAACATAAGGCTAACATCGCATTTCACACAATACACTCTTGTATGTGATGTACTGTTTGGGTGCTTTGACCTTTGTATTTTTCTGCTGTTTACCTATAATACGGTGGGCCATAATGTATGAATCTATTTTCGTAGGCCATATTTTTGGAATAGAATAAAAAAAAAATAAAGCACTTTTTTTATGTTTATTTGGGCTATCAAGTTTTTCCATCATGTTTTGAAAATTATATCGCTTAAGTGGTCGCCGCCATTATTTTTTACCATTTGGGCTTTTTTGTGGCATTTTCCATAGTTTTCTTCAGAACTTCGCAATATTTCGCGATTGTTCCACGTTCTATAGGAGTATAGGATTCCATTGCTTATTAATTCTGTTTGCTTCACAAATTTCGAAACCGAATATCTATGGCACTTTCCGATAGGGTCGTACCTGGTGGCAAACCCGTTATTTGGGAAATAGACCCACATTGTCTAAACGAACATCACGTGGTGGCAGTGAAGTTGAAATTGGTAGAGCTCTTTTTGCGATTATCTTGATACTGCTTGGGCAGCCTTTTCTTTGCAGAATTGTTCCTGGTTTCATCCGCACGTTTGCTGCTTTGCAAATAGACTCGTGTAAAGTTTTGATTTTTTCCGTCTGTGGATTACGCTAGATGTCTATGCATTTATCATGGCCATATCCAGCATGTGATAAATTAAGCGATTGTTCCGTTTGCGCAAGTTTTTCGGATGTGGCTTCGTCCAAAAGACGAATACACAAGGGCCACACCTGCATTGTATTTATTATATTTATGAATAACATTAGGACATCGTACGTTCTCAATCTATTTTGTCTTTTTCTTGCACCTTTCAATTGTTTTTTAATGGATTATTGCTCCTTTCAATCAGTTAAAGTGTTATTGCTTGATGTATATGATATGATACCAGCTAATGTTGACGCCATGTTGACAATTTTTTTGTCTTTAAAAGACATCTGTCACTACCACCTTTTATATTGGTATGTCCAGTTGTCTCTTCACAAGCGACTTCCTGTTAAGCTTCGTTTTCTGCCTCTATCATCGCCATCCGATTCTGTAGACCGTAAAATAGCCGCAATGGTCACACACGGATCGACAATACTATCGCCATCGAAAAAGTCACCACCTTCACTATCAGACCAAAATAAAATCATTCAGAAACCTTGCAATCTCCTCTTTATTTGCAGAATTACTATGTTTCTTAGACATTCTGCAGTAGTAAAACAAAATCCTCCAAAACAACCTATGGTTCCTCGAGGAAGCATTTGAAATTTTGTGTAAAATATTCTAAAATATAATTATTTACACTTTATCCATTATTAACATCGAATATTATAATACCAACAATGAAGACAAGTTCCTTTTTTTTAGATGTGATTTCGCAAAACTATCAAAACATATTGTAGTAAAAGGTCAGCCACCTGCCACTACTGAACAGGGGATAGGAATTCGACCAATACGAATCGACATGGCATCCAAAAGTATCAATTGTCATAAGAAGCTTCTCCAATTTGCCGTTCGGATTCGGCTCAAAATTGTAGGTCCCTTCCACTTCGCAAAGAAAGAGGTTGAAGAAGCTAGGTTTAAGGCCCTCTTATTGCCTAATATTTTTTTTTTTTTGAATTACATAACATGCAGCATTGTTTTTTGGTTAGCAAGAAACCAACCAATTTGTTCCCCTCTTTTTGGTAAATAAACACATGTTCCAAACATTTGGCGACTTAAGAGAGAAGTCGTATCTAGGCAATTTGAGAATTCGAGTGAGCCTAGCGAGTGTGTATGCAAATCCGTAGATTGACACGACAGGAGATCACCGGTGTCGTAAGAGGAAGTTCGAACAATATATAAAGGGTGTTCCAATTTGAGGTATTATTTTAAATTTTGAATGTAAGACATAAATTGTGTGAAATCTGTATTTATTTTTATTGGAAATTAATGTATATTGGTTCCGGTTAATAATGAAAAAGAATGTCGTCTAAGTGACCTCCTCTGCTAGCTCGGCAGACTGTCAACCTTTTACCAAAATGTTGAATCACTTTTTCGCATAATGATGGTTGAATAAGTGATATTTGCTCGATGACGTTGTCTTTAATTTGTTGAATAGTCTGAGGATTATCGGCATAAACTTTATTCTTCAAGAAATTCCATAAGAAAAAAATTCAGCGGTGTTAAATCGCATGATCTTGGTGGTCAATTCACGTCTGTTTTTCGGGAAATTATGCGATTGTTAAACTTCTCTTTCAAAAGATCGATTGAGTTCGTTGCTGCGTGACATGTTGCACCATCCTGTTAAAACCACATATTCTGCACATCATAATCTTCCAATTGACTCCACAAAAAACTTCTAATCATCGCTTGATATCGAGCTCCATCCACAGTAACCGCATTGCCATTTTCATCTTCGAAGAAAAATGGACCAATTACGCCACCACACCCAAATCCACACCAAACAGTTACTTTTTTTGGCCTTTCAAACAATCCTCTGGGACTTTCTTCAGCCCAAATGCGACAGTTTTGTTTATTGACATAATCGCCAATTTCAAAATGAACTTCATCGGTGAAGATAATTTGCTTGAAAAAATTGTCATTTTGTTGTCGCTTCTCTATGGCCCAATTAACGAATTGCCGACGCACTGTGTGGTCAGTTGACTTTAATTCTTGTCTTAACTTTATTTTGTAAGCCTTTACATACAGATCTTTGTACAAAATGTTAAACAAGGTTATTGGTTTGAGGTTTAATTGCTGTGAACGACGACGAATTGACGTCATTGGCTCTTCAGCAACACTTCTGCTAACAGCTGCAATATTTCCACTCGAACGAGCACTACGATGATAGGCTTTACTTCTTTGATCTTGATCCAGTTTCTTCAAATTTATGAACGATAAGCTTAATATCACGGTTTGACGGAGCATTTTCTGTACCGTATTTTGAACGCCATTTTCTTTCAACTTCTGCAAAACTTTCACCATATTTAAAATAAGTTTTAAAAACACGTTGCTCAATAGTGTACAGATCCATTTTAGCTAACGGGAATGTATTTACTTCATACCTGAAAAAACTTCGGTGTAATCTAATAGCTGCAAAAAAAAGTGGCGGCCAATTTAAAATGATACGTCAAATTTGAACACACTTTACACAAAATAAAATTGTAAAGTTTGTCTGTTTGTGGATCTGAACACGCATGACGTTAAATCCGTATAAATTTTAGGGCTTAGTTATATCACAATGGACCTAACTAACTCTGGTCTAAGTGTGTCGGCCTTACGCTGACAGCCACTTTAACCTAACCTTTAACCTAGGGCTTAGTTAAGGATCAGGGTTAAATTCAGAAGATATACGAATTTAACGTTTTCTTATGGGACGGCTGTGATCCCTTTGATCCTGATCATAATAACCTCGACGTTAAAGAAGAAGGAGACATGCTCGATTGCTCCAATCGTAATGACAAGCTCAGTCTTCTGCTGTATACGGACCGGATGGGTTTTGTGTGAACAACTTAATACAACACTCATTGCCACTGTTCGATAAAATATTTGAAAAATATCGCCGTCTGAACGTAGCCTAATTTTCCTATATGAGAATCAATTTCAAAATTTAAATGACATATGAAATTTCTTGAATAACAAACTTAATTCCCATGTGGTCAGAATGCATAAATAATATTTCTCATAAAACATACTCTCCTGATTCAAAAAATATAACTTTATTAATTCATCTTCATATATGTAAATAATTCACTTGTTCCGAACGGCAGTCTATCGACTTTCAGTTTATTGATTAATAAATCAAACAAGCCAGCCTTATATACTCAACAATTATCCGTATCAACACTTTTCGTTGATGTTTTCAGCACCCCGACAGCGACGACATTGCGGGATGAGTAGAATGAATTCCATTTACAATTTAACCACTTTTTGTACATAGACTGCAAATTAACATACCAGCTTTCGCCACTCTGCCACACCAACCTCGCCACCACGAGTGAAGAGGAAAATCGATAAACCTGCGTAAATTTTAAAGGCAATAAATCGTTGCAAAGCAGCATTTATAGAGACAGCGACATTGCTAGGGAATTTTCAGTTGATTTTCTTTTTATCCGGCTGCTGCTACTACTTTTATTAAATCATCCCCTTTTTCCAGCAAAGCTTTACACCTTCCTCTTGCCACCTCGATCACATCTTGTTGCCAGCACATTTTCCGGAAATGTTCCCTGTGGGTGTTAAACTTGTATGAACTCAACCGTAAAGTTCAGCATCAAGTTATTGTGGCTTGTTGGACGGACAGCGGGAAGGTTTTTTTTTTATTTTCAGTCTGGTACATAAGTTAATTTTATTAGTTGCAATTTTTGTTTGCTTCGTTTTATTAAATTGTATCCATGCGCAATTTTGTGTGTGTATTTAGTTTAAGGGCATTCTATTTATGGTTGAATTTCGTGTTGAATTTGGAACGAAATGAGCGGCAAATCCAAAAAAGGGGAGGAAATTTTGAGTTTTTAAATACATTTGTAGATGAAAATTTACTACTGGATGCGTGACGAAATGTATGTTATAATTTAATTATTCAGGTTTGGGCTTAGTTTTAGGCTCATTGACCAGCTTATTTCTTGAAGGTGTGTAAATGAGTACATTTGTATCATATTTCATTTGTCAGGTTAAATTTTTAACTATTGACTAAGATTACGCCAAAATGTAATCCAAAGAAATGTTTCCGTCATTCCAATTTGTTAGACCTTTTTCCTGCTTGAAAAACAAGGTGAAAGTTCTTACTTATGCGGAGATTAAAGAATAATTTTGCTTTCACTGTAGGGAACTTTGACTTTTTTTCTGTCAAACCCACCCCTGTCTGTATTTTTAGGCGTCCTTACACTCTCTGGCTCTAAGTTAGGATTGCGAGTGCTGTTTTCCTATTTTTTACCATATTGGAACTGTGGTGAGTTTTTGTAAGGTGTTGTATTAGAATCAACGAATCTTTAAGAGAAGATTTTAGGTTAAATGTTTTGGTTTAATTTCAATCTCAGTTTAGTGCCTGGTGAACAATTTGGAAGCCATTTCAATCCCCCACAAATTTGTTTATCATTGAAAAATTAAGAAAAAGGGCCTCATTGTGGTTGTCATCAATTCTATATTTCACAAAAATTTACGAAATGGTATTATGTCGGCTGTTATATGGTGCAAGTGCTCTAGTTTGACGCACAGAACCATAATTTTGGTAACGTTGTTGAAGTATGTATGTCTTTTTCTCCCTGTAATGGTGGTGAGGCTATGATCAGGAATAAAGGGATCATAAGCCTCCCACTTAACTACTTGACTACTCCGCATCCGCATGTAGGGTTTGCCGGTTCGACCCCAGAAAATAGTGGCAGGCCTCCCGATTTTGAAACACCTCGTCGGTGAGGTCAATCAAATGTCGGCGCTGCTGCATTTGTGTGATCCAGGAGTTTTTGGCCTGCCTCTCTTTCACGTTTGTATTGGAACGTTGATTGATATTGCCTTTTAGACAGGGTTCGTAGGACGTCTCCTTGAACATGCCAGAACCAACTAAGCCGGTCGCGATCCATTTTTTCGAGATAGGTTCTCTGACGTGAAGGCTTAATTGGATCTTGGAACTTCTTATATGGTCAATCTTTGTTACTCCTGCCCCTTCATCCACCCTACGCTTGCGCGATGCTTTATGTCGTCATCAGAGCTTGTTTCGCAATTGATCATCGATCTCAGATATTTAAACTTTTCGCACTTGGGAATCACTCGTCCATTCATATAAATATCTATAATAGGTCGGAGTGGATCAGAGAACGGGCACTTAAAGTATTCTGATTTCTTCGTACTTATACGATACCCATTCTCCCCCACAACTTCCACCCATATATCAAGTGTTAGTGGCAGGTACGTTTGATCCTCACTTATGATGGTTCCATCATCAGCAAAGAATAACTGATGCACTTGTGGGTCCGTTAGTTTTCCGTCAAGGAGATAATCAAGGACTGTAATAAATATCAAAGGACTTAAGACGCTTCCCTGGTGTACACCGACTTTGATTGCGAACTCCTCGGTGACGGCAACGGGACATCTTACTCTTGTCTTTAGTCCTTCAAAAATGTCCATGATTATCTGGACGTAGGTCTCTGGAACTCCTCGCTGTCTTGCACATCCCTTGAAGTGTGTATGTCATCATCACGAAAAAATTGCAAATTGATTTGAAGTCAGTACTGGGTTAAAACAGCCTTTAATATTTTAAACGTCAAATCAAATACGAGTACCTCTTCACAATTTATTGTTGTTTTTCAGTGTTCACAATAGATGTATAATTTGTCAATTGGCAATCATAATACCAAAATGTCGATGAATTGATAAATTTTTTTATTTATCTGTAATTGATTTTCGCCATTCTGCCACACCACACCTAATAAGGTTAGCAACTTATTTGGACAGACTATTATTCGAAGGACTTGAAGTGTTAGAAATCCTCATGACAACTTTTTGGGTCGCGTCACATCTTAACAGTTACAGATGTGACGTGCATCAAATCAGAAAATGTTGACACTATCTGATTGTGTTTGGGTGGGCAGTAGAGGGCGGAAAATCGTATTGGACCATTTTTGTCCTCCGTGTGATTCTCAGCTGGAAATGTTACAAACGATGGCTCGTACCTTGTCTAGGTGGTGAAGCTCAGTGGTTCGTTAGTCGGAATAATGAAGGAGAAAAACGTGTAAACAAGGACACACTGCAGTGAAGAAATGCAGAATCATATAAGTCGAAATTCCTTCTTCTTAAAAACTATGGAAAATCTAATAAGTAGATCATAAGAAGTCTGTTCGGCAATAATAGATTTTTTCAGGCGGAACACAACATGCCCATCTTAAAAGTAGGGCTGTGAAAGCTGTTTTGTATGACGTAGTAGGCTAGTTTCTTGGACAGAAATTCGTAACTCTTTCAGTTAAGGGGAAGTGATTTGCTTTCTCGTTGCCTCTCTCTTTTACGAAATTTTTGTATTACAGAACAATTTTAAACAGTTTTTCTTAACTTTTTGAGGAGCTTAATTGAAAAAGTAAGGGAACACACCTTTTGTCTCTATTTGAATAAACTTTTTTATTTCCGATTGGTTTTCATACAACGCGCTGAATGACGTGCGGGGATATTTAAATGGCTTGTTCGATTTGACAACTTTAAAAATTCAGAGACAAAATTTAACATGTCGAAATGCTGGTAAATTGATGAATCTTGATGGTTGAAATGTTGAATTTAGCTGAAAGGATGCATTTCGTATCGGTTTTAACGTACTATTGCGCCACCTACTATGGATGAAATAGATGCCCTCTGGTGTGATTCACACACATCCAAAAATATTGTAACGTACAACTTATTTTTCTCAAGCAGCCACTCTTCGCCTCGTATGTACTCATTTCTCGATCATAAAAGAAAGTACCGTACTAATGTTGTCTAGTGAAGTGATACCACTTTTCTGAACATGTCCAAACATTATATTGTTTTTCGTTGTAATAAAATCAAATGCTTTGAAAATGAACCTAAGTAAATACATGAATGACATTGTATCTTCCGTGTGAATGTTTGCGGGATATATCAATGATAAACCTTTGAATGATGTTTTTTGTTTGCCCGCTTAAATGTACATAATACATAGAAACAAGAGGATATAAAAATGTATAAACTGATAAAAATATCTTTAAACTAAAATCAATAAATTTATATTTTTTTTTCATCACCTAAATTCAATTTTATAAAAATTGTTTTCAAAATTTATTTCTATTACTATTAAATTTTTAAGTATTTATAATTTTCTTTTAAAATTTTATTTAAATTTCTTTTTTTTTTCTATTTCTTTTCTTCTTACAGACTGCATTTTTACACCAATGACACAACATTTACAAAACAGACAAATAAATAATATACACGAAATAAATACAAAAAACACATTTACCCGAATGTGCGTTATTAAATTAAAAATACAATAATAGTTAAAAAAAAACAAAAACAAGAATGCCAACATGTTGTTTATCAAACACGGGACATCAACAATATCTTAACGAAGCGCCTACACTTTGCAATTGCAATAAGAATAAATAGTTTTAAATGAATCGGTTTTTTTATTAAGTTTTTTAATTATTGTTATTTAACAATATCACTTATACTCATTAAGTACATATTTTTTTACAAAGAAGAAAAAACAACAACACACACACACAAAAATCATTACAATCATTCGCATCATCAGCATTACCATTATTGTGGTCCATCATCGTCGTCATCATCGGTACAATAAATCGCTCAGTGTCAATAGATCGGTCGATATTATATTTGTATAGTATCGATATCGATCGAATTGCCACCGTGGTGGTGCTATCCAAGGAGTCGAAATTATGGCAACACCACAGGTCAAAGATTTGGTGTTGCGATCGCCGGCCGGGTCATCAGAAGTTGTGACATTCTTTTGGCCGTTACAAATTGGTCATGGCCAAGATAAACACGATAATGGTATCGATATTATCGATACGATTAAATTCGTATGTGAGGAGCTGCCCGGTATAAGTTCTGCTTTTGAGGAAATTAATTTAAATAACATCGACACTGCCTGCTATAAGACTATGACAAATCTTGTCGATAGATTTAATAAAGCTGTTGACAGTATTGTCGCATTGGTGAGTATCTCTTTATTTAATTTTTTCAAACATAATTTTGTAAAGTTTATTAAAATATATGTGTAAGGCAAGAGCGACATTTTTTGGGAGGACTCAAATGGGAATTTCATAAATTTTGATAAATAATTGAATTCTTCAAGCAACCCTGCTACAAACTCCTGCTTGGAGTTAATACAAACAAATAAATGTTGCTAAAGCCAATTACGTTTTTTGTTTACTAACATTTAACCCTTTCTAAGCTAAGATAAATCTTCTTCTTCCCTTACGACGAGGTTATGATAAAGATTATAGGGATCATAACCCTCCAACTTTACTGCATCCCTACTGGTCCGCCTGTGCGGTTCTCCGATTCGACCTCAATAAACATCGGCAGGCCTCCTGGTTTCGGATCACTTCATCAATGAGGCCAATCAATTGCTGGTTTTGTTGTATTTGTCAGATCGAGGCCTGCCTCTTTCTATGATTTTGACAAGTGATGCTCCCTTAATTGATTATAGATTGATCGACCTTTAATGACACCCGTGATTTCCAGTCGTGTCAACCCACGGATTCGCATGCACACTTGCGGCACAGCTTTAAGATATAAAATGTGTTGCTAGGCTCGCCTGGATGTTGAAATGTTCTAGATGTGATTTCTTTCCTTAGTAGTCACCCTGTACGAAAAGCGCTGTTTGGGGGCGCTGCAGTGATATTCTAAGCCCGTCCCTGCATGGGGAAGATAATTATATTGCATAAATGATAAAACAAATGAAGTACGCAATAGTATTAACATAAATAAAAGAAAAAGGATTACAAAGAGAGAAATGATGATGTTGGAGGTTAGTGTGTTGGACTACTAATCTAAGGGTCTCAGTAACACCTAAAAAGTTTTTTTCTGCTGCCCCATCTCTTGTGAACGTCTGACAAACATCCAAGAGTATCAGTGGTCATCAGAAGCTTTTCAAATTTGCCGTTCGGATTCGGCTTTAAATTGCAGGTCCCTTCCACTTCTCACAATCAAATGCTTGGCGAAGCCAGGTTTTAGGCTTTGTATAGGCCGTTAAAGGCCCTTATTTTTTTTTAGATACAAACAGAGGAATATGCCAATGGGGGCGTAATATTTAATGTCATTAGCTTTTGGTCTGCAGACAAATTAAATGTCATGAAGTTTGATTTGCAATCATTCTTACGGGGCACCACGCTTTTTGAAGTTTCCCAACGTGCTAAGCCGCAGTTACATAACGCTCTTCCAGTCTTGTACAGGACTCGACAATTTTGTAGAATACTTCCTCTGCGATTGTTCTGTTTCTTTTCTTTTCTCCGTGTATCAGATGTGGCCGCAATGGCTCAGGTGGTTGTTGTGATGGACTACTAAGCGATGGGTTTGATTCTCGATTCACACCTACGACCATTTACACTTTTTTTCACAGTCTCACCTTACCTCTTGCGAAGGTCTGAAAAACATCTAAAAGTATAATTGTTAGGAGAAGCTTCACAAATTTTTGAATTCGGAAACAGGCAAAAACTACATTTCTTTCTTCTTCTTCTTCTTCTTCTTCTTCTTTTGCTTCTTCCTTAACGGCAATATCATGATCAAGAATTTAAATCCCAGAGCACTCAGACTCGGTAACGTTCTATTGTACTACCAGGCAGAAATCCTCTTTTTGGTGTAGACTTTGGGGACACAATGTGTCGTTCGTTTCTGTCCATTAATCAGGGCGTATGTTGTTGTTCCCATGGGGATTAAACCTGCATGGCACGGGTCTTAAGCCAACACACTAACCGCTTCACCGTCGCTGACCTCTGTCATCCCTTAGTGTTCTTCTAAACCTCCTCCCTCAGGACATTCACATCAGATTAACTGCATCTTGTATCGCAACAAGGCTTATTGAGTTATGACCATCTAATCCCTACAGTCACAGTAAGGTGCCTACCCGGGGACCTTGCTGCGACTGTCACTGAATACACAACGCCCAAACATAACCTTAACAAAGCCGACCAAGTCTGTTTCCCATCCAAAACGGAATGAAAAAATTAAGCGTCGCACAGTGTAAAGACGCAATAATTTGTCTAAGCGACCCCTTCTACATCACTCTCCTCTGGGTTCCCATCCATAGTAACATAGACGGGAACGAAAAAGCCAATGCGCTAGCAAGGAAAGCCTCTACACTTGACAGCTCCTTGCAAGGACAGGCCTGTCGGCACTCACGCTGCCAAGTTATGCATCACATCCAACCCACAATGCTGTAGTTGCAAAATCCAGTGGAAAAGGAAACCCTTCACCATTTCCTCAGCGAATGTCCGGCCCTATCTAGAACTCGACATCACACACTCGGCAAAACATTCGTCGACGATCTATCAGAAATAATTAATGTAAAATTCTGCAATATCATTGAACTCCTCAATTCCACAGGCTAGATTTGAAAGATAAACATATTGACACCCTGGGTCACTTGAGTGGTGCCATCAACACGGCGCCTTCGTGCTAATTGCGTCCTGGTGTACTGATGTAAACACCAGGCAGCCACTCCTACCTACCTACAGTTAAAGCCAAATAAAAACGTAAAAATGTTGATTTGCTTTTTTGGTCCAGTTAAAATGAATAGATCGACACAATCTTTGTCTTAAAATGTTGCTTATGAATTATTTAACTAATATGTCACAAATAATTCAGAAATTGAACATAAATAAAATTCGCTAGAAAACAAATTCATTAATTTGTCCTTACGCAAAACTTTTTCTGTTCAACTTCTCAATCGATTGACAGAAATGATACAAATCGTTCCTATGGCGAACACACCAATGTATTTAATTTATTCACATTTTATGTATTGCTAAAACTGAGCCCTTATATAGCTATCCCTATAACTGGGTGCTACCGCTAAGGGTGGCTAGGAAGCAAGTTGACTTATCTTTTTGGCTAATAAATAAATTTATCAATGCTCTTATCAAATGAATTGAAGTTCTACACTTGCAAATTGTGTCGTTTTATATTTCTTTTTTAAATATTCCCCTTCCGATAATTTTGGAATATATGTACGTCTATTTGACTTGAAGGAACCTTCCACGCAGCATAAAATGTAATGTTATCAACATTTAATAACGTCGGAATTCGTAAAACCTATCACTTGTGGTTGCGGTAGGTCAGAGATAGCGTATCTTATCAGCTTGGCTCCACATTCCTATATATATTCAAATAGTTGATACTGCCTTACATTGCTGTGGAACGAGTATCCACTAAGTATATATTTACTGCTGTTTATTCAACACATTATAGATGTTGATCAAGTACTCCTTTTCGACGAAAAACAATAACCAATAATGCACTGACTCATATACAATGTTTTGTATTGATTGTGCAAGCCCGAGGGCTTTGATTAATATTGTCATACTTACATACACAGACGTATATGTATTGCCATTTAGCTGTCCCCAATTTTTCGGGTCCTCATGGTTGAAACACTCAATAATGTAATTGGCTCAGTGTCAAGTGCTTTAAATATTTATCGACACAAGAAAGTACGTAGTTTTTAATAAAGTATTCAAGGTCGTTAACTCAGATTCAACCTGACCTAAAGAACATCGCTTCTTGCCACATAATTGTAGCTTAAAATTTTCAATTTTGTCGAATAATTCACTCTTGCAACTGTATTTTCTTTTTTTTAGGAAAAAGGAACATCACTGCCAACCGAAAGGCTGAATAAGTTTGCTGATCCAAGCCTTTTACGTCATATTTTACAATTAGTCTATAATTCTGCTGTTAGCGATCCCGATAAACTCAATAATTACGAACCATTTTCACCGGAAGTTTATGGGGAAACGTCATATGAACTCGTGCAACAGAT
The DNA here is from genome assembly GCA_949715645.1 of Portevinia maculata. Classification (NCBI taxonomy): domain Eukaryota; kingdom Metazoa; phylum Arthropoda; class Insecta; order Diptera; family Syrphidae; genus Portevinia; species Portevinia maculata. Next base: position 114,952,438 of record OX454528.1, on the reverse strand, counting down.
GATCAAACACGTCACTGTTAATGGCGACGATAATTTCATTGATCTAGGTTCCGGTGTTGGGCAGGTTGTCCTACAAATGGCTGGGTCATTTCCATTGAAAACCTGCGTTGGCATCGAAAAAGCTGACGTACCATCTCGGTACGCTGAACGTATGGATACGTTTTTTCGTCAGTACATGGCATGGTTTGGGAAGCGTTACTGTGACTACAAGCTGCTGAAAGGAGACTTTCTGGTGGACGAACATCGCGAGAAGATAACATCGTCAACGTTGGTGTTTGTGAATAATTTCGCTTTTGGTCCGAATGTTGATCATCAGTTGAAAGAAAGGTTTGCTGATCTGCGAGATGGGGCACGAATTGTATCATCAAAGAGCTTTTGTCCGCTGAATTTTCGCATAACCGATAGGTGAGTGTTTTTCAATGGAGTCTGTATAAGATTTATCCAGAAGGTCAATTTTATTTACAGAAATCTAAGTGATATTGGAACAATAATGCACTTGAGTGAGATACCACCGTTGAAGGGATCCGTATCATGGACTTGTAAGCCGGTTTCGTACTATTTGCATGTCATCGATCGTACGATACTTGAGCGGTATTTCCAACGAATGAAAAACCATAAGGGACCCGAACACGAGCATATCGGTAAGTAATGAGGGCAAATGAATGCGAAGAGTGCAAGTGGACAGTGTCGTCAAAATCAGTCATATCATATGTTCATCTCATAAGACATAATCCACGCTTTACGTTCCACTTCTTCTTTTTGATTCTTGTTCAAGTATTTATTATTTTCTTTTGGTTTTGTAGGGGTAAATTAATTTTACTAGGCAGTTTAAGTCGTACAATCTGTAAGATTCGTTACTAATTAAAGATTTAAATTTTACAGGATCCACACGAACTACACGCGATCGTGCTAAACGTGAGGCGAATCATAGTAACCACAATCATGCCAATCACAATAGCCACTCTGTAAATAATTCTACAAGTAGCAGTAACTCTAACACACCAATCAGCGTGACGGTAATAAATTCGAATTCGAATTCAATACAATCGATAGGATCCACAAATTCAACAGCGAATGCCCAGAATACTGTCAACGGCAAATCGTCAACGAAAATGGATGAGTCGACAACCGATAGCGAGGCAGAAGCTGTCGTTGGAGTTAGACCGCCGACAAGGACTCGACGGGCATGGTCGGATTGGTGTAGCTCAAAGGGCAAAAGCAGCCAATCTGATGACGAAGAGAACAACAACTTTTCGAGTACAACAAATTTGCGGAATATTCGTGCAACCACTCAGAAGAAACGAAAGAAGCTTACACGCAAGGCGGCTATAGCAAGTAAGTCGGCTGCGGCGGCAGCAGCAGCCCAGGCGCTGGCGGAGAAAATTGCGGCTGCTGCAGCACAAAAGGAATCGGGAATCCTTGCTGCACCCAATGCTGTTGGTGCTGGGGCGGGCAACAAGCGAAAGGGTCGCATAAAGAAGGGTGGACGTGGCAAGAAGAACCTGAAGATAGTCGGTTTGGATGTATTGCACACTCAAACACTGCTCAGTACGAGTGCGGAAATGATAGGCAAAAAGTTGCCTCCAGCTCCAGGTTGTGTAGATCAGCAGTTGACATCGCTGACGGGAGATATGTGTCATGCGGAGCTGGATATTCCACAGGCGCCATCTGACACGCCATATGCTTTACAGATACTGTTGGATGTCTTCAGGCAACAGTACATGAACATGATTGACCAGATGAAGAGTAAATCATTCGTGCCGAACCTCAAGAGAAAAATCCAGCTGGAGCAAGAGCGCAAGCAGAGAATAAAAAATCGTGCCAGCCAACTTGACAAGCAGATAAAAGTACTGATCGATGACAGCGTGGCGCTGTTGAAGGCTCGCATGAATGAGCTGGGTATAAACATGTCGTCGCCGAATGATTTGTTGGCGAAGGCTAAGGAAATCGTTGGACGCCACAAGGAGTTGCAGGGCATTGCTAAGAAAATTCAAGGTCAAGTGGGAGCGAATGAACAGGAACAGAAGCGGCTAATGAAAAAGAACCTCCAGTCGCTTCCAGAGTTCACTAAACTTTCAAAACAAAAAAATGGTGGCACAGACGCTGCGCTCGACATATCCGAGGCAGCTGCTCATGATTTGTTGCTAAAGGAAATAGCGAATACCTTGGCTCAGCGGAAGAAACTATACGCGCAGGTTTCGACCATAGAAAAAGAGAGCATTGCTCTGGAGAAAGTCGTGGAAGAAAGAAAAACTGCAGCATTGCTGTTGTCACAAGGAACCAATCTAACAATCAACGCAGCGCCCGTTAGTTCAACAGGTTCCGCACCATCAAGTAAAGCTAGCCATGCAAAGTCGTCTCGACGTAGCAGAGATCATCGTACTCGTTCGCAAGAATGGCCCGATGTACCGGACGTGGGAAAAATAGAGGAGAGCAATCCCGAGGTGCTGGCACAGAAGATCCTCGAAACTGGAAGGCAAATAGAAGCAGGCAAAATTGCTGCCTATAAGCACAAGGAAGAGCGAGCCAGCAAACATCGCAGCAGCAGCAATGAACACATGCACCAGCAGCAACAGCAATTTTTTGCACACCACTCAGGACCAGATAGTGCACTTATGCCGGCGCCATCACAAGGTGGGCTTAAGCAACAACAGCAGCCCGTACCAGCCAATCATGTGCGACCAGAGCCATTGACGGCGAAAAGCGGGAAATCATCATCGTCTGCGTCGAAAAACCATCAAGAGTCGCCAAAAGTGGCTAACTTCGAGGATCGCTTAAAGAGCATCATCACCTCGGCGTTAAATGAAGATCAAGAGCACCGCAAATCACAGCACCCCACAGTGGAAGCTGTACCTGCTCCACCACCTGCGAAGAAGTCGGCAATCTCCTCGAGCAAGCCGGCAACGACATCGTCAAATGGTCCTATCTCTTCCAGCCACCAACAGCAACAGCAGCTCCAGCACCATCACTTAAGCAATATTATAACTGTAGCTACTCAGGGACTAACGCATTTGAATGCAACAACAACAATTTCACCGATTACACCGCCTCCGCCGCAACCACAACCGCATCATTATGGCAGTGGGCACGGTGGGCCTACCCCAACACAAAATGGTCCGACATCTCTGCATCATATGCAGCACCACCATCAGGTTGGACCATCGACTATGCCGCCAACAGCGCATAGTGGGTACAAATCATCGGCATCATCCGTAGCTATACCTCCATTTGCCAAGCATTCAGCTTCGTCTTCCTCCATCTCGTCGTCATCGTCAACATCAACGGCGGCGGCGACAACGGTATCCGCCCATCATCAGCAAAAGTACGCAAAATCCAACTCCTCTGTCAGCTCGTCTGCTTCAATCGAGCGGGCGACCTCAATTCAGCAACTGCATGCTTCACACAATCCCCATCATCCGTCGCATCCCGCCGCACAGCATCCACAACCAACAGCAGCACACCAGCATGCTGCGTTATATGCAGCTGCAACTGACTTGGCGTTCCGTCGGAGCTATGAACATCATGCTCACTATCAGGAATTCAAAGCTCCGGAGAATATGAGCCGCTCAGCCCTTATGGAGGAGCCAACGCGAAGTAGTTCTGCCTCCTCAGACTCCGCAATGTATTATCCGCCGACAAGAGATCGTCTACTCGCCCTCGAACGTAGTCAGCAGCAGCAACAACAGCAACAGCCAATGCAACAACCGAGTCGGCCAAGCTCGAGCTCTTCTCAGCCGGATTACACTCAAGTGTCGCCTGCCAAAATGGCCTTGCGAAGGCATCTCTCACAGGAGAAGCTTGCGAATCAGCATGTCGGGCCATCAAACCAAAGCGGCAGCTCAGTAACGGCATCGAAGACCATCGGCGATCTAGTGAATGGAGAAATCGAAAGAACTCTCGAGATATCCCATCAGAGTATAATAAACGCTGTGGTCAACATGAGCGCCATGGCTGCACCGGGCGGCGGTCCACTGGAACGACCAATAATCAATCCGAATGCTCAGCGTCCGGAGCGAGTTCATGTGCGTGTCATGGATGAGAATTTACCGCAACAGCCACAGCAACAGCAGCATCGAGCTGGTGGTCCTTCTCACCATCATCATCCCCATCATCCGTACAATCAGATCTCACCACGTGCGCGAGGCGATAACGCCATGACCGATGTGAGAGAATCTCCAGCGCACAATTTAGCTACACTGGCACAGGTTGCGTACAATCACAAGATGATCTCGCAACAACCGTCATCATCCACAATACCCGGTTCGGTGGGAAGAGCATCAGCAATGAATTATAACGCACCTGTGTCTTATCAGCAGCATCCATCGGCGGGAAGTGCTCCTCTGCCTTCGCCCACATCATCATCATCGTCGTCATCAAGGAATTCCAGTTCAAGGCGTGACTATCCTACGGTAGCATTGCCGCGTGCTGAAATGAAACCTTGCTTAGAGTCGTACTTCAATGAGGAACAGAAGCCGACATCAACAGCGGCTGCAGTTCCCATAAAGGAACGACGAGACACATCCACCAGGCGAATGAATGGAAATCCACCATTGGAAGGTAAGTTTGTTATTTGGTTTAAGTTTGATTTTCATTTAGGTTCGGTTTATGTGTTGCAAAAGTGCCCATGAATGATTCTGTTGTGTGAGGTAAAGTTGCGAATGATTCCAGAAGAGAGGAGCTTCATAAGAACTGTAAAATTTACTTTTTAGAGAAGTCTACCTAAACGCGTTCGAAGCAATATTAGTGAAAATGTATGCATACATTTTACTTCAAGTCCGAAGTGTATTACTGCTATAGTGACTAAAGCTGCTATATCTGTCAGAAGAATGGTCGCATGCCATGCCAGCGGAAATATGCGCGTTTGTTGATCATTGCTATGAGCCAATGTTATATACTGCATGATCTTCCTTAACGCCCAATTAACGCTATGATCAGGATTAAGTGGTCCGCCTGTGGATGGAACAGAATCCACAACATATTGTAGCCCTAGACTGCTGACATTATATTCATGAGTGTTTGACTGAGATGGCGAAAATTCATAATCAAAACTGAGTTCACAATTTTTTGTTGTGCGGCCTTTCGTGCTTGTATAACAACGCCTACCTGTGTCAACCATTCCTCATGACCTTATTTGCCGAAAGTCTCTTTCCAATCACACGCAATTCCTAATACAGAACCTCCTTCCGCAGGGCTGGCAGTTTCCCTTCAAGACCACGTCATGGCATCGCGAAAATTCAAGGAAGAAAGCGAAGAGCGTCAACGTCGTTCCGAAAGAGCTGCTGGTCGCTTTCACAACTCTGCCGCAGATAATAAGACGGCAGTGCACTCGCTGATGCATCAACACGATAAAATGTCTCCGAATAAAGTTGAAAGTGAGTAAAGTAAACCCTAACGCCAACTTGGCTCTCCCTGAACGAACTCACTTCATTGAGAATTTTTTTTCGTTTGTTTTTATTTCTTTTCCATTTCGTTGCAATAAAATTCTAGTTGGAATGAAGCGCACATCTCCCATAGTTCAGCATCCACGTCCATCGAAAATAACACATTATTCGTCACACGAGCATCTGATGACGGCTAACAGTAACACAAACAGCAGCAGCAGTAGCAGCTGCAACAACGGTCGACGCTCGAATTCATCGCTTGAGCCTCCACTTATGAGCCCGGAAATAAATCTAGACGAAAGACCGTTGCAATTGTCGCGACCACGCGTTACGGACGACGGTAAGAGTGCCAAATAAAATTTCTTATTTGATCGATAGATATAACTGTACCTACATTCTATATTTTTTTTTATTTACTTATAATTTGCATTTGCCATTTTTCTTTTTTATTTAATTTTTTTTTCTACTGATTTTGTTTTTTTTTATTATTATTTTGGTAGAAGAGATACTTTTCTAAAAAGCAAAAAAAAAACCTCAAATACAAAAAAAGTCATACATATTGTGAATGAAAGCAAAGTTATAATTATGAAAATACATAGAAATAAAATTCAAAGAATAATTTCAATAGAATGTACAACAATTGTACATATATTTAGATGTATGTTTGTAGAAAAACCCTTTTTATTTTCTACACACAAAAGACAGTAAGATATAATATATATATTTTTTTTCCAAGTTTCAAATTGTTATAGTTTTCTTTTCCCAAAATTTTGTGAAATCTAAAAAAACAAATACAACTCAAATTCCTGTCAAAATTGTCATCAATTGATTTTTTAGTATCATTTCATCAGAAAGTATAAAAGAAAAAAAATCAATAAAAAATATGCATTTTGATTCACATTCATTTTATTTCCTTTTTTGTTTTCATTTCCTTATCATTACAACACGACCCTTCCTTCTTCTCTTTGCATACTGTTTGGTTTTTGTTCTTATTTGTTGTTTTAATATTAAATATTTATTAATTAATTTTGCATGCAATTTTGTATCGATGTAGCTTCTTTTGATCATTAATGTGAGAGAAAATGATTTTGAAAATGTTTCGTAAAGATATCGATAAATATATTTAAAAAAAAAACTATTTAAGATATGAAAAAGTTAAGTATTTCTTTGTTTGAGGACGCGGTACCTGTAAATAGTTTTTTTTTCGTATAATTTGTTTTTTACATTTCTTTTCAGTTAATTTTTTATTAAAAATTTGTTGTATACATAAATAATAGGAATGGATAGCTGTTTAAATGATTGGAGCAGAGGCAACGTTTTGGGAAAATTATGTCACTTACTTTAAACTAAAAAAAAAGCTGCGGTCGGCAATGGTAATGAATACGCTTGTTAGGTGAACGTTTACATGATTTCATTCATAGCAAATCCGTCTTTTATAGCGGCACAAACCAACAAAATTTTGTTTTGTATTTTTTGGTCATTTCAACTTAATACTTTAACCCACACTTTGTTTCTATATGGAGCTTAAGAATATAAAGCAATTCATATTAGTATTTGCTAGACAAAGTTAAATTGTTTTTTCACAACTCGCATCTTCACTTCCTTTAATCTTCCAGCTTTTTCGTGTAGCTACAACCGCCGCCAAAATTACTTACAAATTGTGATAGTACTTGTGGACAAGAAAGATCATTTTTTCGCTTTGTTCTTGCTTAGTAGTAGTAATACGCGTGGGAGAAATTTTGCATGTGGAAACCCGCCTCCCATCCCGTCACAACCGTATGAAAAGGCAATTACATAGTTGTCTCAGGAAATTTTCTTTCTCTTAACACAACACTTCTTTGCTCATTTGGTGGCCGCAAAAGGGATCCATACTGTAGAAGTAATATAACTCGTAGGATTTTGATGTAAGTATCCCATACAGGGTTTAGAGGGTAGCTTCTACCTAAAGTCTAAACAAAATATGACGTTTGTATTGTTTTACACAAGTAAAATACGTACAGTAAACAATGGAATTCGTAGAAATCACAGCCTTCTGTGTCATAGGGTATGTACCGGAATTCTAAAAGCCTTGAATAACAGGTGGATTTTAGCAAGTTAATCATACTTATTTTGAGATTCGAATGAATAGGCAATTCTTTCGAATGTCTATTTTCGTTCGAGTAAAACCGATTTCCCTCGAATAAACTTTCTATTCGATCGAATCTCAAAATACAAATTCGTCCGATTCGTAAAACTTTCGATCGAATTCGAATGTCAGAATAAGCAAGATTATTTCTGTATTTCGAACTAGGCTTTCCACGAACTGCGACAATCCAGCTTGAACAGGGCACAACAATTTATATAAGAGCCGGTCAGAAAAGGAGATATGGTCCGGAAATCACTTCACCAAAGGCATTACTGTCAAAGAAAATGGCCGCCTTCATGGACTGCAAAACCATAAAGCAATTACGCCGGACGCGATATCCTCTCAGTTCTCGAACATATGGAAGACGTGGAGTCCAGATGGCTCATGATTCTCATCTCCAAGCTGATGAGAGAAGATCCAATGCCTAACCAGTGGAAGGAAAGTTATATTCTTCATCTGTACAAAGGGAAAAAGCGATACGCCGCGAAACTGCGACAATAACCGTTCTATCAAGCTGATGTCAGACACCATGAAGATTGTTGAGCGGGTATAAGATTCCGATAGCGGGAAATAGTACGGATATATATATACCCTAACTAAATGTTATTATTATTATTAATACGGATATCTGTTGACCAGTGCTGCTTTGTCGCAGGTAAATGCAAACCAAAGTATAGGGATTATGATTAAAGACGTCATGATCCCTTAAAGGATTTGCATATGGTGTTAGTTGATTTTGAAAAGACCTTTTATAGACAGCAAGAGATCAAATATGGGTGGCGCTAAAACAGCGAGGAGTTTCAGAAACCTACGTACGTTCATGGCCAAGTAGGAGGGAGAAAATACAACAGTAAGATGCCCACTGGAGTCTCCCAAGAGTTCCCAATCTAATTCGGTGTACACGTCTTAAGTCTTGATACTTCTTACAGTCCTTGTTCATTTGCTTAAAAGAAAAATGGCACACAAATGCACCAACACGAGTATTTGATTAGCCTTGTAAACAAATTGATTCGAAATCGGGAAGCCTGCTGATACTTTTTGAGGTCAATAGGGCGTACCCCACATTGCGGTTCAGTAGGGATGCAGTGAAGTGGGAGAGTAATTTTCCAACTATAATTAATTTAGTCTTGGTACGCACTTTTTGTATATTTGAAATTAGTGAAAAACACGTAAAGTATGTTGTTTTTCAATTAAACGACACATAAGACATGGAACGAAACTTTCGAGCGTTTTATCCTTTTCGATTTGAGAAAAAATTCAAAACAGAAGAGCTACTTTCAAATCGAATAGTCCACTAGTTTTTCAGCGTCAGCGTCAAAATCAAAATAGTCTATTTCGATTGACTTTGTTTAACGAAATTTGTTCCCTTTGCTAAGGAAGATTTTGTATAGAATAGTTTTTATTTTAAGACAATAACGGCAAAGCAAGATGCAAATTATGCAAACAAGAATTTGAGTTAAGCAACATGGGCCAAAGGGCTTTGGTGTCGCATCAAAATGGACTAGCGCATAAGTCAAATTCTAAAGCTTTGACGTCACACAAAATTGATACTTTCTTCACTGCGTCTCATTCATTGGTCGCCTCTAGTAGTCAAAAACATCTCAAAATACACCAGAAAATATTAACGCTCAAAATACACAAACAAAATATTTTACTTTCGACAAGACCGATTCCATTGTCGCAGAGATAAGGTGGTCTCTGTATATTATTTCCACCAGAGCGTCCTTGAACTCGGCTGTGGAAATTATTGATCTTTTTCGATTGATGTTCCCAGACAGCCAAATTGCTGAAAATTTAAAGTTAGGAAGAACTAAGAGTTCCCACGTTATCAACCACGGTATCTCCCCATATTTCCATAACAATCTTTTGGATAAAGTAAACAAATGTGACGACTTTGTTATATGTTTTGACGAAGCACTGAAAAATAGCTCAGAAAGAATTAAATGGATTTAGTTGTCCGTTTTTTTGATGAGTCAAAAGGAATGTTTGCAATAGATACTTAGAAAGCGAGTTCATGGGATCTTCAAAGTCAGATGACATTTTAAAACATTTTGACAATGGAATCCGATTTTTGAAAAAAGAGAAACTTCTTCAAGTATCTATGGATGGCCCAAACGTAAATTTATCTTTTTTTAAAGAAATTAAAACAACAGCGAAAAGAAATTGATCCGGATGGTACGCAGCTACTAGAATTTGGTCTGTGTGGTCTACATGTAATACATGGAGCCATGAAAACCGGACTTACAAATTTTTCATGGGACCTGCATATTCTTTTAAGGTCCTGCAAAAAGAAGCTTGTTTACCTCCAAAACTGATTGTACTCGATTTTCCCTGAAATATTGCGGTGTACATTGACTAGAAAACAAAATTTGTTTAGAGAGATGCCTGAACATTTTTGATGAGTTGAAGCTCTTTTTTTCTATGACAAATTCAGATTTACCAAAACCAAGGCCAATTGAAAACGTAAAAAATACTTCCAAAACAAATTGTTAGACTGCAAATATGCATTTTTCCATACAATTACATCTGATTGTGATTTATCAAAATTTCAAGGCGAGAAACCATTGATATTTAACATTTATGAAGATCTCCTCATAATGGTTAAAAACTTATTGCATCGCATCGTCAAAAAAAAGTATATTAGCGAATGCTCCATAGGATCTCAACTTTTGTCCATCGATCTTTTAAGTGAATCCAATCTTTTGGAAATAAAAAACGTTGACGTTTGCTTCAAAGCAACGAAAATCATCAATGCAATAAAACAAAAAGACAATTTTTCGGAATAAGATATTTTAAAATTTAAATTGGATTGCCGCAAAATTATTATAAGCATAATATCAAAAATCGAAGAACGAAGCCCATTAAAATACGATTTGATTGTAAACGTGAGCAGTCCTAATCCTAGAGATATTTTGCAAAACAACGTTCTCTACAGTAAAAGATTCAAAAATATGCTTCAAATTTTATATAATACCAACCGATTATTTGATACATGCGCGGAAAGGGCAAAATTGCAGTACATAAATGCATGTACAGATGCAAAGACAGCCCTAAAAAGAGGAGTACAAAAGCTTTATAATCAACGAATCTACTTGTAGAGTTGATGAGTTCTACTTTCAGCTTTTTAGCAAAAAGGAACATTTTAAAGATCTTTGGCATGTTATAAAAATGTGTTGCATTTTATCGCACGGAAACGCCTCAGTTGAGAGTGGCTTCTCAATTAACAAGACTCTTTTGGTCGAAAACCTCCTTGAGGAGTCACTAGTCGCTCAGAGACGAGTCTTAATGGCGTGAAAGAGGCTGGGCGAGTATCGAAAGTGGAAATAAATTCAAAATTAATATTTATGCTAAACACAGCAGTTAGAAGAAAAACTTCCATTAAAAAAAAGGAGATAGAGTAAACGAATTAAATAGAAAAAGGGAGGAAGAAATAAAAATACTTCATAAGGAAAAAGCTAAAATTCGCATTCAAGCCCAGGTTGAAGAAGAGCAAATAAATTATCAACTCTCCCTTTTAAAAAGGGATATACCTTATTCCTGTTCTCAACTGATTGTTTCATTGATATTTTTTTAAAAGGAATGTTTAGAAGTATACAATTTGTCTGTTCTTTAAATATTTGGGACTAGTGTTTAAATGCGTCATTTTGTTTGTTATATTTGCAAAATTTGGTCAGGGAAAACTTTAAAACTGGTCAGGGAAAGTCAGGGAAAAGTCAGGGATTTTTTTTTTAAATAATAGTGGCAACCAAAATTGGCTAATGCTTAGAAATGAAATGGATCACAACCATTTCACTTGTGAGCTTAAAGTTTATTACTTACGTAAAGGGCTTCCGACCCGTGAAGAGTCTCTGCCTGAGACACTGCAGCGTTACATCCTCTGCGATCCCGGGTACGCTGCTTCCAGTTGTCCAGACCAAGCGCTCTTGCATCTGCAGTGGGTTGGTCTTTAAAACGGAGGTTCGGTCTTCCTTGCCTTCTTGAACCTGGCGGCTGGGAGTAAAAGCAACACTGGCACGTGACAATTAGTGTGTTGAAGAACGGCTTGAGACGTTCACACAGTACGTTGGTTTATTACTTTTGTCTAAAGCTGATTTCTCGCGACGGATCCACACTAACACATGCGTTCTTCTATGCGTTCTATATACAAATTCTCAAACTCATCCAAGTTATAGTTCTCAATTCGTCGATAGCCGTGTTTCTTTGCACGCGGATATAGGGATAATATGAAATTTGCATGTAAAATACAACAACAACGTATCCTATATACGCTAACTTAAGCGGGGATAGCTATCACCGCTAAGTCCTTTAGCGGGGATAAACAGTCCAAAACCCATTTTCTTCGTTTCTGATGAATGTTGCGATGATTTTTTCAGGAAATGTCAAAGTTTGACATCCCGCCGACCACTGACACATCCCGCCGAATATTTTGTTCGTGTTTTTATTATTATTTTTTTCAAAATTTAGTAAATCTGTGAATGTGAAACTGTTTTTTATAATTTTAGAATATGTTTGGAATTAATTTCAACTGTCGGAAATTATTATTTTTGAAATTTACTATTTTCAATACAAATTTCTTAACTCAACTTACAGCTGTGTCACTAATAAACGTCATAGGTGCATGTGTGCTGCCAAGTTGTTTTTGATGAATTCTTAAGCGGCGATGGTCGTTTTTTAATGCCATGTCCATATCCGCGTGCAAAGAAACACGGCTAATGTTTCGTGTTACCTCTTGTTTGCAGCACATACATACATACACACTCACTTGAGTGTTCCTTCTTTCGGAGCTAGAGCTCCAATACTTGGAACGCACCAGTGACAGCTCGCTGCGTTTTGTCAATAATGTCGATGTCATCAACTTATACAAGTAATTGCACAGACTTTTGAAAAATTGTGCCTCTAATGTTGGCTTGCCAATTTCGCAAAATTTTATCACATGTGTTTTTGAAGATGTTCGCCGTGAAGGGACGGGCTAAGAATCTAACTGCAGATGTGCATGCAAGTTCGAAATGCATATTTTTTCTTCTTCAGTCTTTCGTGATGACTGTGTTGTGAATCTGAGCAAGTCCGCTATCTACCCAGGTGTGCGCAGTTGCTCAGTGGTTATAATTTGGACTCAATAACAATAAAGCTTTTTCCACTGCCCTACCTCTTGCGAAAGTCTGACAAACATCCAAGAGTATTTTTTATTGTCATGATGAGATTATTCTCCAATTTGTCGTTGAGCCGGCGTAAAACTGTAGGTCCCTTCCATTCGTGCCAAAAATATAATTTCGTGCATTTGTGTGCTTGGAAAAATTAGGTTTTAGGCCATGTATGGCCACCTTATATTTATTTATTATATTGGAAAGCTACCCAAAGTTTTATGACGTGTTCACTGCAATTGTTTACGAACCGCAACGCGGTAGTTCTTAGTATGGGACATTATTTTTCTCTTAATGTTTTATATAGTTTGAACTTTATTTATTACAAAAACTGTAGAAAGACAGTTATGAGCATAGCATGATAGTTTATCTACATTAAATGGGGCAATATTTGATTTAATTTTAGTTAAACATTAGAATTAACAAAATGAGCATTTAAAATTAATTCACATCTTTTAAATATTTTTTTTTCTTTCCCAAACAAAATTACATAACAATTTCATAAAAAATAGTTGTAAATTAAGTTTATTTTAATTAAAAACGAAAACAATCTCAGACATCACCAAATTTAAACAAAATAGAACAAAAAATAAAAACAAAATGACAATGACAAAATCCAAATCCGTTTTCCAACAGTTAATCCGGATCTTTCCAAACCAAACTACGATCCGCGACGTCGTTGTCATCTGCCTCCTTCCCCACAAATTGGATTAATTGTAGCAGATAGTAGTAGTCCTTCATCGCGAAGTTCGAAAACTCTGAATTCATTTCAATTCAATTAAAATGCTCAAAAAAAAAATAAAGTTAAACAAAAAACATTAAAAAAAACACTTATTCCAAATTCTTCCAAAAAAAAAAAATCATAAAATTTCCCCCAAGGTAAGTTTTGTTTTATTAACAAAAAAAAATAAATAATTGGTTTCTATACTTTGTTAAGTTGTTTTTAATGGTTTTTCTTTTTTGTTTTTGTAAAAAAGTATCTTTTTTCTGTTTTATTAACCAATTCTTACATATGAAAAAAACAGGTACCTCGACCATTTTCAAAAAAATTGTTTTGTTTTCTATTTGTTTTTTTTTTTGTTTTTTTTTTCAATTGTTTAACTGGTGCTTATTTAAATAAAAAATATTTAAAAAAGATACAACGAACTATGCTAGGGAGCTTTACAAATTATGCATTTAACAAAAAAAAGGGAATACGCTTTTTTTTTTTCTTAAGTTAGATTGTTAAATATATAATTTTGTTTTTATTTGCAATGTGTGTGTGTTTTTTCTTATATTCTTTTCTGATTTAATGAACTTCATAAACATATAAATATTTATTTTTATTATTAATTTGGCTATATATTAATAAGTATTATGTTAAGAAATTGAAAATTTTCTTTTTTCTCATTAAACATTATTGTTGCTAAATTAAACCCTAGACCACTAATATGCGTATGCGGCTTCTTTTGGCTTTCCGGGCTTGCATTGAATAATTATTATTGGTGTTCTTCGGTTATTTTGATAAAGTTTTGTGTTTACTAATTCGCATCTGTTTTTCATTTATTTTTTATTTACCTCTTCCCGCATCAAATATAACAATAGCAATGCATAACTCACTCATACCCAAAATAAGAATCCTTGAGATGTACGATAGCATAACCGATTGTCACGTTGTAAGAAACGAGAGCGATAGTTTGTTTTGAATCCAGATTAAGTTTTCTAGGTTTTTAGTTCTTAAAAATGTCATTATTTTGTGAATTTCAAGTATGGGGACGAACATATTTTACGAGAATTATTTTTCTTTGTTTCCATTGAAAAGTGAGAAATTTGTAGAGCTTTGTAACCAATAGTAGGCTTTTGGTTTGTTAAATTTTTAAATGGAGATCAAATTTTTGTCATTATGCTTTTCGAAGAAAGTTTTTATTTGAATATTTAAGCTGAATGTAATTGCGTTTCACTTAACGAAAATCTACTACGTAGATGGTTTATGTGCTCGAATAACCTTAATTGAATAAAATACTTTTGTATGTTATATATTTGTATGTATACAAATACAAATGAGTGTCCAATTCATATTTTATGAAACTCCATCATTTCTTTATTCGATGTTGGCTTTTAGAATAGTTAAAACTAAATAAAGTTCTAATTTTTGAATATTTTGGCCTAAAAATATTTATAACATTTAAGTGAGAATTTCAAATAGCAGATTTCAAGAATATAAGGGACTTTGCGGCATCGCTATTTTGACTTTTAATTTGTGTTCAATGGAGCCGGGCGTTATGTAGGCATTTTTTTTCTTTATTCACTGTTCAAAATGAATTCTAGGCATGGAGTTTGCCACAAAGATTTAGTAAAATGGGCGACAAATATCTGATGATATCTCCATTTATCTGGCAGAAGATCAACATTTGTATTCTTGAAATTACTGGTAAAACTGGTCTGTCGCTCTTAGTTTTATGTCTAGATAACCCAATCATGAGTATAGTTACTATTGTAGGGCTTTTGTTAATTTCAAATAAAAAAACCGTCCGTCTCTTTCGGTCATTATGTGAGCTTATGTAGTTATTTACATGAGTTGACGAGGCAGGAGAAACCTGTACTCAATTGTCATGCCATGAGGTTTTTTAGCTCCCACACTTGGAATCCTATGAGAACCTACGTATTTTAGCAAGTCAAAAATGGTCCTGCCATGAAGTTCTGCAAGGACCTGTGCGAGAGTGCTGGGCAGTGGCAGAGAAAGTGAAAGGTATCTTCCTGGGCTTCCTAATCGCTACAACCTCTGCATATGTCATGAGGGCTGATTTTCATTCTCTTAGCATGGTACTTCGGCATGTTATGTCCGGTGATAACATTCACGGGAGGGAACAAAACTGTTTTGTCAATTGTAGGAATCTCTTTCGTTTAATAAATAAACCGTAGCTGGTAAAAAGCTACAGGTAAACGATAGGTAAATTGACCCAAATACAGTGATGTGTGGCAATATACGCAATGCGCCAAGATGTCACCCACATGCTATCGGTGAAAGAATTTAGCAATGGCCAAAGAGCTGCATGCCCTACCAAGCCCGATAATTTGTTTGTAACTTTTATCGTCACTACAATGCCATTCGGTAAGAACTTGAATTCATTGGGCCTTAATAATAACAAATTAAATGAACCTTATTGGTTCCGTTCTTATAATTTTTCTTTTGCCTAGGAATAAATTTAATTTAAGCGATCCCCTTGATTTTTTATTGGTAGGGGCTATTGTGAATTTTATCATTCGCTTAGCTTTATCATTAAAATGTAATGAGGGGTTTTAGAAGTGTAGACGTAGATAGAGGAACTTAGAGTCGAAAAAGAATGTGGGTATTTCTTCATTCTCCCTGCAGTTTATGAGACTAGTGATAGTGCTCTTGGCTAATTCCTAACATTGTCTTGTGTTTCACGGACAAGAACTCGTAAATCTAGTTTTTCTAGGTCAGAATGTTAGGAGCATGCAATAGTTGTTTGACCGAACTGTCAGTCTATTTGTCGTCAGAATAGCAGCATAGTCTTGATGATTAATTATGGTCCAAGCGATAAATTCCACTCGTGGGATGTAAAGCTGGCAAGTAAATATTATCCAATTTAGCCGACATCTCCGTTCAAAACTTTGTTTGGCAAACAAACGTGTATTCAATGTTTGATGCACTTGATCCTATGGGATCAATTTCGTTATGTCAATAAGTTTTATTTTTCTTTTATTTTGGGCAAATGACAGACAGTTGTCATAACATTTGACTTATTGCTAAAAAAGATTCTGTAATACCTGTCAAATAATCGGAAGATTATTGCTAGCATCTATAGTAACTTAAATGCATCGCCTTTGCAAGTTTCGCACTAATTGACAACAACAACAAAATACGATTTGAAATTTGTCGTTCTTTCTTATATTGGTCTTCTTTTGGCTGTCAACTTGCTTACTTAACGGGGTCCGGACCCGTGAAGTCTCTGGCTGAGAGACTGCAGCCTTCCATTCTCTCCGATCACGGGCACGCTACTTCCAGTTGTTCAGACAGACCAAGCGCTCTGGCATCCGCCATGGCATGGTCTTCAAAACTGAAGTTTGGTCTTGCTTGCCTTCTCGAATCTGGGGGCTGGGAGTCGAAGATCCTCTTGGCCAGAGCATTATTGTCCATTCGCTTAATGTGGCCGAGCCACGTGATTTAGCTTTTTGGACTACATCCACCATCTTGGTACAGCGCAGAGCTCGAGTTGTATCTTCTCATTCATTCGCCTTCCTCGCACACAGACCAAATATCCGATGTAGTATTATTCTTTCAAAAGAACAAATTATTAGCTCTCCTTTCCTACTTATCGTCCAGCACTCGGCACCATAAAGCAGGACTGGCAGGATTGAGGTTCAATAGAACATGCATTTTGTTCTTCGATTGAGGAATTTTTAACCCATTTGTTTGGCCAAACCGAAGTAGCAGCGGTTTTCCAAAGTAATTCTCCGTCAAATCTCCACCAAGGTGGCATTTATGGAGTTGATGTTTACTCCAAGGAAGGTGAAATCTTTAACTACCTCGAAGTTATTGCCATCAAAAGCGACGGTTTGTCATAGGCGGTGGACAGATGTTTGTTGGGTTGTCAAATAATAGATGCTGCAAACCTCTGTCGAATAATCGAAAGGTTATTGCTAGCATCTCCAGTTTGAGAGATTAGATTTGAAATTTCTCACTTTTTCTTGTATTGGTCTTTTTTTTGTTTATCACTGGTAATAATTTTGTTTACAGTTTAAATGAGTAGGATTGCAAGAAATTTTCCTAAAACTCTATTTCTCAAGGACGCCATTTGGAGAATAGATGCAAATATTGCTCATTCTATTTTTCCTTTATTTATTTGCCTCACAATAAGTTACTTTTATATTTGAAACTTTCTTTTAGTAAATTTAACATAGTATATAAGGGAATTTCTCGTTAACCAAAAGGGATTTTTTTTGTGGCACCAGCTTAGGGTAAAATACAAAACTTGTTTGCTATTCTTTTTATTTTTTATTTGTCTCACAGTGCATTATTTTCATTGTATAATTTAACAGTTTCAAAAGCGGTTATTGGGCACAACATTCCTAAAAAAGAAGTCGATTTTGTATCTATATGAATGCTCGATTTTCTTTTGTTTGTTTGTTTATAATTCTCACATTACTATAATATTTATTATAATTTGTTATGCATATTGCTACGAAAGGATTTAAAGTTATTTTTGTGTAAAAACGTCAAAATGAAATGTAATGTATTCCTCATTAATGTGATATGTTTTAAAGTTATTTATTACTTTAAAAAGACTCGTATAAATAATAAGATATAATAGTTGACTGTCATATAAAGATTGAAATAAAACGATTTATTAGTTTCTAATCATGGTTATTTAACATAATGTTTTATTTATAAAGCAATGCAACTAATAAACTAAGACAACTAGTATAAATGAAGAGGAGTTTCCAGGAGTCGTCATGTAATGTGTTTTTACTTTGAAGTGAAATTGGAGTCAATTGTTGAGCGATCGTCAATTATGTGATAATTAAATGAGATCTGGACCGATTAATAACATCAATGAAGGAGTAAACTAAATGCGCATTTGAATGGATTCGGTATTCAATATGAATACTAATTCACGGAGAACACGATTCCACTCCTGATATTTGTTGTTTGTATAATTCTTTCGTGTAGCAAGCACCCGGTCCAAGGAGTAACAAGTTCTTTTAACTCCGAGCAACTTCAAATGTATTTAGGAAAGCTTTAATGAATTATATAATATATGCTCACATTTGCCACAGGAATCAACCAATTTATCGAATGTAATTGTTTTGTTTTTAGCAAATGATTCTATCAACTGCAAAGTTCGGTTATACAAATAATGTTGCTCACACTGCCGATTAGTTATGAAATTAAGGAAATGTGTAAATTCAATCTATGGAGAAAATGTGTATTTCATTTAACAAGTGTCTACAAACAATGAAGCCTTATAGAAAACCAAATTTATTCCGAAAAAAGTGCATGTACACTTATAGGTGCGTTCCTACGAAATTAAAGCGTAGCATTTTAGGCAGAGCCGTCACTTGGTATCAGTATGATATAGTGATAAGAGAAAACTATACGAACAGCTTGAAATTGAAACGTGACAAAAAAGATTTTATTCATCTACAAAATTTAGTAGAATTATGTTGTGCAGAAAAAATATGCTCATTTTGTCTGCACTTTTTTAGAAGAGAGGAACAACTAAAGTCATGTAATGCTCCTTCAGTTGCCCGCAATTACTGATTGATTTTGCTCTTGAATGATTGATTGGTCTAGAGAAAAATATGATTAACTCTAGATTTACACAACAGAAGTAGTGCGAGTCTTATTTAAGAAATCCTGACAGAGTCTTGTGCGACTTTACTGTTGTTTCCATTCGATACTCCATGGGAATTGGTGGTCAATAATTTTATATGAGAAAAACCTGCTGCAATAAGAGCAGGGAGAAGCACACTCAAAAGTAAACATCAAACTAATTGTTCCAATATCAAAGAAATTGACTCAATCTCGCTCTTGAACAATATTTTTTTATTTGTTTTACAGCTTCACACTGTTAAAAAAAAGAAGAAAGATGTGATTTGTTCATCGCCATTTACACTACTCGTATCCAATGGCCCTGACAACAAGAAAATGTCGTGACTTGACAGAGCCCTACATCAATCAACTTTTTGAGAAAGTTGTAATCTGTGGACGAAAGGTCAATTACGTCATTCAGAAGAGTTGGTCCACATCCATTGATCAGTGTCGGCAGTAATGAGCCAAATCCTAGTTTGTCTGTAGTACGACAAAATGGCTAAGCCGGTTTTAGAAAAGAAATTTGAATCATCTCGCCAGCTGAGTGTACGGCTATCTTGACTATTCTAGAAATGCATGTCTTGGAGTGGAATACAAAATCTACTTTTCATCGCAAAAGTTAACTTTTAAATCTTTTACGACTGACAAAGGTACTGGTTTTGCGCGACAAAGTCGGTTAAGAGCAGACCTCCCCCCGGAGGTAACCCAAGGTTTGGGTTAGTGCTAAAGCCCAGTATCCTGCTCGCCCTAAAATTTAGCGACCGTAGTCTCCAATTATTCTCTCCACACCAAAGATAAATGCACGCTAATTTTTTGTATGCATGATATACTGAGACAAAAATTCATGTTATTGACCGATGACAGTAAATGCACACTTGCATCAAAGTCTACAAAATTTATTTCAAAATGGATCTACAAAACATTGAACAAGATTTAGTTATTATCAGCTGAAGTCATTGCTGTTGTTTGAATGGAATGTTTTTTATTGCATTTTTTTCTGTTTTTCTGATCACTGTAGTGTATTCCAAGTAGAAGTTCTAGCAACCACTGAAGTTGAAGGCATGGTCTCAATGATAGTGATACCACGTAGTAATATTTCCATATTTATTGATAGCCAAACAGCCATTAAAGCGTTATTGCTATCAAAATGAAGTGATTGGAACTCTTTCCGGTCACAATTTGCTAACGATGACGACATCTGTAGAGACTACGGTGACGAGGAGGCCCATGAGGATACACCTCACTTTCTCTGTCACTGTCCAAGCCTATGTCACCTGAGAAACAAAACACTTGGGAGATACTTCTTTTGTTATACTCGAGTGACATTTTGTGCGGCCCATCTATGTACATAAAAGTGGTAATTAAGCGTGCGAGCAGGATACAGCTATGCTAAACTGTCTCGTTAATTTTTTTCTTTGTAGACATTTTTGTATGAGAGCTTAAATTTAGCGCGAGCAAGATACAGGATGATTAAATTATTCACATGAAGTGAGTCCGATATTTGGAAACTTCCACAAATAGTAGGTCTCCAGTTAAATCCTTTACTTTTCAAGTATCTTTTCAAATATCGATGATAAAGGGATACCTTGCCGAAATAACGATCGAGAAAGGAACGCTTCTGTAGGAAATTGTAGTAAGCAACAACAATAAACCACAGTACCAGATGTTAGTAAGCAAAACAACAAAATTAAATAAATTTGCCCTTTCTTGGCATCCTTTTAGAAGTATCCGTTTTCCGAAAGTACATGAACGCATTGATAAATATATTTCCGAGTACATCCGGACAACATTGGATCATCGCGATGAACCATAGACTGCCGGTGTGTGTTACGTTTTGTCGGAGAAATGTTGCGAACACTCGTACCATGAAACACATATCGGAACGAATAACATGATAGAGCCGTATTGAGCCTTATTGCGAAGATCAATCGACAGTTGATAATTGACTATTTTCAATGTGTGCTATTGTGAACGAACGATTCTAACGGATTTTGTCAATCGCAGTCGATTAAAAAAATGCGATTGACAAAAATACCAAATCGTTCGTTCACAATAGCACACATTGAAAAAAGTCAATTATCAATTGTCGATTGATCTTCGCAATAAGGCTGATTATGTTTGTCGAATGACACTGCGGCTTAGCAAAGCCCAAAGAAATTTCTTGGTGCAAAATTATCTCGTTGTATTTCTATTTACAAAATGTTTGTGTAATGCAACAACTTAAAGATGTTTTTCGTGTTTGACCAGATAAAGTAACTTGAAAGAGTAAAAAAAGAGAACTGCTGCGCCTTATCAACAAATTTGTTCATTTGAATTTCCTTTTGTATAAGAGCGAAAGAGACTACAAATTTAAGCTTCATATTAATTTTGTCATTGGAACCGGCCACAATGAATTGGACCAATCTACCACCACTAGATCTACCACTAGATTTGCTATTGGTTTTGGTTAGAGCCATTTTCTTATGAGAGGCATTTTTTTAAATCTGAAATTTTGGTGTGGAGACGTTCTTGCGGTTGTGTAAGCTGATGTGCATTGTTTGCTCACCGCGCAAGTTCGCATATTGTATTTCTTAGTTTAATTTCTTCGCAAATCTCCAATGGCAGCATGCAGTAGTATAGGCTACGGAGGGATATTATGTTTGGATCAAACTACAAGCAATATAGTTCAGCAACAATAAATTACAGAATCAAGTTTGTATTTGCTCTCATAAATTTTTATTTAAGCTAATTTTATCGGTTCTCTGCATCTTAAATAACAGAACTAGAATAGCTTACTTCTGTTTCATTTAGTTCAATAAGGAGTTTGTCAGTTAATTTTCCACTCTCGGAAGTGTATAGTTACGGTAAAGATATGAATCTTGAATAGTTTATTATTTATCGCAGGGCCGTAATACTGTACGCGTACGTGTTAACAAATGATCGTTAGTGCTTTATTATTAAGTATGATTTCGTAATTGATTTAAAAAAATGGAATGTTATCCAAGAACAATTTAGTTATTCTCTCTCAATTTTGGCGTGATGGAAGCATTAAAGCAAGCATTAATCACCCCCATAATAACATTAGCCCACACCATTAAAAATAATCACTTGTACACAATTTACATTATGCATTAATATAAATATTTATGTATTATTTAAACGATTGACTGTATATTCACGTATTCATTTTATTACAAATTTTTATAAACATAGTAAAAATCATATTCTCGCTTTGGTGATTGTGTTTATTGTTTTTTTTTTTTAATATTTTGTGATCCTATTTTTATTTAATTTTTCTAATTTGGTGTGTGAATGGATTTTTTTGTTTATTTTGTAACTTGATATATTTAAAGAAAATATATATATATATTTGCAAATAAACAAAGGGTTGCTGGTAATTTCATTTTTCATTTAATTTTATTCTTTACTCGTGGTTTGTTTGTTTGGTATGTTGGTTTTTATTTTCATTTTTTTCATGTTTTGAGTTTAAAAAAATCCTTTTCACAAATCAATTAAAAATAAATCGATCTACAAGTGTATATATATATTTGTATGTATGAATTATGTATTTGAAATGTAACAACAGATGACGTTATACCAGATGATGAGACCCATTGGCAAGATCGTGTCAGTTCCGGCTTTGATCGTTTAGTCGCATTCGCTTCCACCGAACTCGACAAAACTCGCCGTTCGATCGATACCGATATGGCGCCATCTATTAGCTGCAACACATCACCCGATTCCGGTATAGCTCACAGCAGTAATAGCGATGCTAGAACTTTCTTGTCGACGTCATCATCATCATCGTCCCAGCTCGACATCGGTGGCGGTGGTCATCATACAGATCCAATGAGTGATAGTAGCACGAAATCATCGCATGATACGGTGCCAATCATAAAATCGTCACCTGTTGATGAGGCAATCGAAAGTCCATCACTGTCAGATATAGGGCTGCCACGAACACCGAGTCCTTCGGCTGCTACACCACCATTGGGGTCCCTGTTATTTGCACAGCAACAACAGCATGCTAAAAATGCTGCAACATCAGCCAACGCAACAACGAAATTATCTTCATCGGCACAACCGCAGGCGCTTAAAATACCACTAAAATATCAGCGCAAATCAAAAACCTCGTCCGAGAAGCATTACAAGAAGAAATTCTGCGAGCGAAACTGGGGCTTCGAAGATGAGAATTCGTACAGCTCACGTGACACTGGAACAGATGAGTGTGATAGTGTCCGGCCGATGGGAAATGTCGCTGCGATAAACAATTTGCGCAAGGATGAGGTCAGTGCTATGCATCACAAGGCCTCAAAATTTCGACCAAAGGGCAAGGATTGGGATTGGTCTGTGGATAGTAAGAGCAAGGGAGGTAGTGAGAAAACGTCCTCATCCACGGTGGTAGGTACATAAGTAGACATACCGTGCGGGCTTGAACGTTTTTTTTTTCATTTGCAATTTAAAAAAAGATGAATTATTTTCCTGTAAGTATAATTTGATAATCAAATTTTGTAGATTGTTTTATAGCATTTGTCTCGATAGTTCGGGCACTGTAGAAAGTACCAGTGAAAATTTTTAAAAGTCAACCAGTTTAACTAAATCTATTTCATCATCGCTATACAGGCGGGTTGCCCCAAATGCAATTGAAAAAAATGATGAAGGATCGATGTGTTGGTCTAAAAAAGTTTACACTTGGCGAAACCCCAAAGGACTCGTCGGCTTAATAAGAAAACCATTTTTAAATTATCAATTTCCTTTGCCCTTTTGTATCACATTTCCATCATCTTGTACTTTACCCTGCGCAAGACGTGTGGTTGGAAAATGCTCAATTTCTACTGGCCAACATTCTTGAATAGTGACATTGAGTCTCTCCTCTAGCACCTTCATTAAATCGGCTTTTGTGCCAGGTTTTGCTTCACCTTCACATATTTATTTCGAGGTTTAAGCTCTCACTATTTCTTACAAGGGGGCATAGGTGCCACTTCTCATTTCATTACTGATTCTTTTGTTGCCATAAGTTCAAACAATTTAAAAAACAATGTATTCGACTACATGAATATCTCACGCCTCTACATTAGTCATTATGATTATGTTAAGCTAGCGGGACTTACTCTGCTCCATCCTACTTAGGTCCTTGTGAATTTGGTCCTCCTTCAGCTTTATTCCACCGTCTTGCTGTCCTTAGAAACAAGTAAAGTCCAGAAATTTCTTGAATATCTTGGTTCGTTTGTTGTTTCGGGTTTTAAAATATTCTGACCAAAGTTTTTGTGATAAGTTACAAGTGGTTAACGTTTTCCACCTTCAGGGGTATCCCTTTTATAGCTGGTGGTTCAAATTGTGTGTATGCTTCTTTTATTTGTCAACAGCATACGTTCAGTCTTCTGGTGGTTGACCCCAAGACCAAATTGTTTTGTACACGGACCAAGTATTTTTATCGAGTTTCTTAACAGTTCCCTTATGGTTGGTGATCAAAACAACCGTCACTTCTCGCCAGGCCGAATACCGCCATCTTTTTGCAGGCGTAGCTACAAGCTATCTGTCAAGCCTGTCGCCAGATCAAACTAAACTCAAATATTTGACAAATGGTCGCTATACTTATTGACAGCCAGGCTGCCATTACAGCGATCGCGTCGGTCAATTTATCCTGTAAGTAAGTACAAGGTTACTGTGATCTGAGTTCGTGGAAATAGTAACATTTATGGTAGCTAACATGTAAGAGGCTCAGATCTCAACTGTTCACTCGCGAAACCAGTCCATATTCCGCTCCGAGCAGTAAAGACAAACATCACCTCAGAACACCTCACGAAAGCCAAACCTCAGATGGAGAAGGTTGACAACATGCGTCATATCTAGAAAGATGTGGCCAAACTACCACAAGGCAAAAACAATCCTTTGTAAAACTACAAAAGATATCGTCAGAATAACAGCGATCATGACGGGTCAAACTAGTCATCAGACCCAAAACCCAGTGCCGCAATTGCAATGTTACAACTGCAAAAGAAACCCTAACTCACTGTTTATGCACCTGTTCGGCACTAGCTAGGACTATATAATTGCGGAAGTCTCCTAGAAAATTATTCTGGATCTAATAACTTTCTTAAACTCTACAGGTTGGATTTAGAGACTTCTCATCAACAAACGATATTAAGCCTTGGTAATTAATTTTGTGGTAACAAAACGCCCCTTAGTGCTAATTGGGTTGTTAACAAACCGCCACACCTATCTACTTTTCGCCAGGCCAAAACATTCTTCACGAATATTCATTAATTAAGAAAACTACCGGCACCTAATCATCAGTAAAAAAAACAAAACAAAAAAACAAAAGGCAAATGAAACTAACTTTTGATTGTATATGTGCTTTAATCTTTCATTTGACCCGTATATTCGTTCGGATTGTCGCTCTCATTTGAATGATCCGTAAAAATTAAAGGTGTCACGACTAATGATACCTATGACTATGACCTATTCAGTGGTGTGTCTTCCTGGTAGTACAATGGACCAGTATTGAGTCTGAGTGCTCCAGTGCAGAAAGTCTCGCACCCCGACAAAAAAAAATCCTATTCAATGGATATTACTAATATCAAGACCACCAGCATGAAAAAGTTGATATTTTATATGAAAATCATACAAAATTTTCCATTGTTTCAACCGCATCCACCCTCACGTTTAATGTCAAAAATAAACCAAAATATAAAATCAAATAGTCAACGATTGGAACAAATTTGTTTTCAAAGCTCAAGCTCAATTCCACAGCGATTATTGTTTGATAGTGACGAAAAATTGGGTAATCGTGTTCGTTGAGAAGACAAATTATACATGCGTCTATTCTAATAAATAGGCCCTTCATGCATTGCATTCCCGATTTTGAATCACTTCGTCGCTGAGGCCAATCAAATGCTGGTCTTGCTGCATTTGTGTGGTACGGGAGTTTTTAGACCTGCTCTCTCTCTCTTTCGCGTTTCTATGGGAACGTTGATTGATTGTCTTTTTGGCAGGGTTTGTAGGAACTCTCCTTTGAACATGACAGTACCAAATGAGATGGCCATGCTATTTTTTTTTTCGAGATAGGTTCTTTGACGTGAAGGCTTCCTCGGATCTTGCAACTTCTTTTTCGATCAATCTTCGGTACAACTGCTATCATGCGAAGCATCTTCATCTCAGCTGCAGTTAATTTGCCCTCATACTGTTTGAACATTGAGAACCGTATTTGAGCGGCGGACGCGCAACTGCGGTGTAGTCTTCTTTTCAGCTTAGGGGGCATTTTTCGGCTGAGTTTTCCCGCAACTTCATCCACCCTACGCTTTCGCGATGCTTAAGGACGCCATCACAGCTTGCTTCGCAATTGATCATAGATCCCAGATCTATTCCATTCATATAAATGTCTGGAATATGTCGGAGTGGACCAGAGAACGGGCGGCACAAGTATTCTGTTCTTTCGGACTAATACGATACCCATTTCCACCCAAAACTTCCAACCATACATCAACTGCTCGTGCAAGGGCGTTTGATCCCCGCTTATGATGGCGCTCCTTCGTCAGCAAAGAATAACTGATGCACTTTGGAGTCCCTCACTTTTCCTTCAAGCAGATAATCAAGGACTGTAAAAAATGGCCCAGCTTAACATGCGACGACTAAGATCTGCCTGTTGCTTTAACAGACATATTGGCAACCTGATTAAAAATAAATGCAGATTATAGTAGATTCAGCAGCAAATCTACTCAAATATTCTAACCATAGCATTGTTCATACCTCTCTGCTCCTTTTTTTGAAAACACAATTGTCATTGTGAAACGTCGATTCGATAACTTTTTGAAATAATTATGCAAAATTACTCTTATACAAAATCGTGCAACGTAAACTATCGTCTTCTTCTTCTTCTTTTAATGGCGGGATCATGACCCACCCGGGCTTCGCCTGGCAAAATATGAAAAGAAAAAATAGTGGAAGACGTCCATACATTTATGTAATATTGGTTGAAAACATCTGTCTGTGATTGCAAAAAAACAGAAACCCCAATTATCGAGATAAACGTGCTTTGAAAATTTTATATTTTATTTTGTTTGTTCTAATTTAATATATTTTTTTTAATTTAATATTTTTTTATTGTTAATTTTTGTTCTTTAAGTTTGGAAAAAGTTTTAAATGTGTTTTCTTTTTTTATACAAAACATATTTGGTTGTTTTATAAATTCAATAAAAGACAAATCGTAATAAACAAAGTTGAACGAATAACAAAAAATACATGTATGAAGTAAAAGTAGTAAAACATGAACAATGCCTTTAGCACAGTTTTCTCTTAAATAGATAGCTTGGGACCAAATAAATACTTGCGCATCAATAATGTTGATTTTTTTTCGTTTATTCAATTCATGACCATGTCGGCTTGTAACACTAGGTTTTTCTTTTTATAGAAGTTTTGCGTAATAATTTAGTTTAGTTTTTTTTTGTAAGAACTTTAAATGGTGTGAATAAGAAGATGGAGCGATTTGTCTTATGTTTGGTTGTGAATTTTTCCAAAATTACTATTCGATCGTAAATGGTTTATATGAGTTAAAAGCCAAAGGTGAGGTATTAAATACGTTTTTTTAGAAGCTTAGCTGTGCTGTCTGACAGCTAATACCTAAGAACAGTCATAGGCGCAGTTTACTCTTATTTAGGTAAAATCCTTAAGCCAAAATGAAGTTTGGGCCAATGCAAAAACTGCCGTCATAAGGTTCCTGTTGCTAATTTAAACTCATGTTTAAGAGGAGTGCCATCGAGAGAACTAATTTTATGTGGACAAGGTGTAATACTTATCTAGCGACAAAACAGGTTTAGCCAAAGCTGGATCTTAAACGTTCTAAGTGTTTGATCTATCTGAACAGACTGCACATTTGTGCTACAATTGGTGTCATTGCCGGGCACTGTCTCATTGGCAAGCATGGAACAAGGCTTGCCGTCTTCCCAAATGAATTCTGCAGAAGCTGCTTGAACGTGGAGGAGGAGACCATTTCTCACCGTCCCTGCTTCTGCCCTGCTCTCTCTGAAAGACTCTCTTCTATAATGATCTCAATGATCTTATAAACATTGACACTAAAAGTCTTTCAAGCTTAATTAAAAGCTCCAACTGGTTCAACAAGTATGAAGAAGATAGATCCACGTGGTATCACAATGGACCTTTTATTGGTTTAAGTTTGCCGGCATCGACCGACTGCCACTTCAACCTAACCTAAGGTTCCTGTCGCTTCCAAGAAACACAAAATTTGAATCATGGTCGAGATATATCTCTTATCTTGATCTTTTGCAATTGTTGATTTAAGCGCAAGTAAACGTTCAACATCTCTAAAGCATTCATACGATACGGTCGTATTTTTATTTCATTTCTTTTTAATTGTGATGTATTGACAAACCAGGTACTCGTTTCCTCTTACGCAAGCTGCAACACCCGCAGTCTGTACAAATAAAACTTACTCAAATCCTTCTAATGAGTGGGAATTACATTCGAAAATTGCATAAACTGACTTAATAAATGTTGCGTTGGTGGTTTCTTGCAGGCTGCTTAGGTCTATGGAATTGCATCTCGTGAAATTGAATAGTTTTCGACTGGAATTGTGTGTTTAAATCTAAACAACAAACATGCTTGGAATAACTCGACGCAAGTCTGCAGAAGAGTTAAAAAATTGGAAGATTTCGCGCAGCTTGACAAGTTATGGATCCGGTTCTTTAACAATTTAATTACCACATTTGGCTAATGCTGCTAGCATTATCACTTACACACAGGGTACATGCAAATGTAGATGACATAAACATGGAACCGCGTAACTTGTAGACGGATTCGTAATTGGTGTTTTTTTTCTTCCAAAGCGCTACCCGCTACGGCAGATTAAAAACAATTTTCACATTTTTGTAGCGCCTTTATTAGATGCAAAGATTTGATTTTTTTCTCATATACATCTTATCTAGCGGGAATGAAGCAAATGATGCAACTAGTACATTCAGTCTTCACAATTTGTTGATGTTCGCTTTCTTAGGTTTCCCATTATTTGCTTTCCTTTCCGGGTGAGTGAAATTGGGCGAAATCGTATACAGTATGCAAAAGTGTGTAGTCTAACAAACCTTTGGTCTCTTATATACATGCTTTATTTTCTGAGTATAACCTTTTTCAATTTACCCTTATTTTCTCAGGGCCAGATTAGACAAAATGTAATCGATCAAACCATACGATAGAGTTAGCTATTATCGAAACGATTAGTAAAACTGATAAAATTGGGGTAAATTGCATCCATCTAAACTTGGAAAATAACGTATGTACACAAAATACATGTAAAAATAAGTAAATATAAACACAAAGGGCCCATACAAGGACCAATACCTAGCTTCCCCCAACCATTTGCGTATGCGAAGTGGAAAGTTTTTGCGAAGAAAAAAAAGGAATCTGAACAACAACAACTGAACCATATTTTCTTAAGTTCAAATGAGATTATTCAAGTTTGCAAATAGGGTTAGTAAGCTTAAGATTAGTCAGCAATAACCAAGAAATGTGTTAGAAAGTTCCTTTCAACAATTACAGCAGTTAGAGCAATAAATTCTAACACAGTACTGCTGAATTGGATAATCGAAAGCGAACCTAGGGGCTTAATTGATCGGCATTACAATTAAGTTGGCGAAAGCACAGTGGCAGTTCTGCCATAGAACATCCTTGAAGGCTACGCCGTTTTACGAATGTCTTCTACAGGAGCTGCAAAAAGGAAGAGGGAATAGAATATGGGAAACATCTCCTATACTTATTGCCCTGCTCTCCAAGAACTCTGCCTTTCCTGCATGGGAGCATGGTTTGGCAGATGTGGCAGGGTTACCCCTATCAGATATAAAATCAAGCAATCCAAATTATTTTGTTAGTCATGCTATGTATTTATAATATACTTACTCTGGTTTTAATTGTACACTTATGCTTACAGCCCTCCTAAACTAATCAAGTTCATGCAAATTCAAGCGACTCAAATTGTATAAAGGTTTATTGCCAAAAGCAGCCATCTGCATATGAAAACCATATTCAGATGAGTTTCGGCGACTACATCGCAAATACGATCTGCCTGCCGATCAACCACCGATTTTAATAGTTAAATGCATAACCAGTCATCAGCTTTATTAAAGAAGCGTCTACACACCAAAATCATTGATCGTCATCAATAGCCAGCTACCCTGTTTGTTGATTGCATGTGTGGAAAGTTTTATTGGCCAAATATTCGTTGGCGAATTATTTTTTTTGTCATTGCTAGCGATTCGTATTTACATACATCCTTAAACATTAAACATACTTCGATCAACATGGATCACCATTTGTTACATCAAAAGCCAATTGTTACGCGAAATTCCCTAACAAGCCTTCACACGCCCCTCCATTTTGCACTTCATCCAATTCTATTATAAAGTAAAAATAAACTACTTACAAAACATACTTCAAAATGTTCGAACAAAGTTCACTGTCAAAAGCAAATAAAAAGATAACTTCTTTATTTATATCTAAAATTAAATTTAAACATCTTATTTTAAAAAGCAACGCAAAAAGAAAAGAGACAACTTATTTAAAATACCAAAAACGTTACTGCCATTTATTTAATTTGTTAGAAAAATTTTAGTTAATTATTTTGTTTTGATTTTCAATTGTATTTTTTTCGTTAAAAAAACATCATTTTACTTTCACAAAAAAAAAACAAAAATTTTGTATGTAACCTTATTTAATATACATGAACTCAAGTTTCCTATTAAGTTAAAAATGCATATACATACTTTTTTAACATATTTGTTTATTAATTATTGCGTAAGTTTGATTAGTTATTTATATATACATATATTTTATTTTGTACAA
Source organism: Portevinia maculata (assembly GCA_949715645.1). Classification (NCBI taxonomy): domain Eukaryota; kingdom Metazoa; phylum Arthropoda; class Insecta; order Diptera; family Syrphidae; genus Portevinia; species Portevinia maculata. Next base: position 114,921,649 of record OX454528.1, on the reverse strand, counting down.
AAATATTTTATTTTGTGTTAACTTATACTTTTCTGTTCTTATTTGAAAAAAAATGTAATTTTTTTCTTGTTTTTTCATATATAATATAAATTAAATAATTATTATGTATTTATAAATTATTTAATAATTTTATTTTTAAGAATAATTAAATTAAATAAAAAAATATTTGATTTAGGGCTGTATAGTTAAGTAAATACAAAGTATCTATCTTTACGTAGACAAAAACAAAAATACAAGTAACATTAAACAAATTTATAATTATTTTATTAAAATGCAAATATAATATATAATATTATTCTTTTTAATAGAAATGTCCCTCTGGTTTTAAAAATTACATAACAAAGGAAAAAAAATTGTACCTTTTGTACTTATAATTTATTTCAGATATTTGGTCGTAGAGTTTAAATAGAAATTCCGTTTCAAGTGTACTATTAAAGTATAAACACGCATTTTCAGTGTAAGAACTCATTTATAAAATTTAGATTAACTTTTAGAACCCTTTTTGTAGTTAAATGTTTGATTTCTTAAGAAAAATAAAATCGTGTAAAATAAGATAATATATACAACAAAAATGAAAATGAATTGCGCCACCTCAGAGAAATTTATTAATATAATTTTTTTTAATCACAAAAACTAAAAAAACAAATCTGTTAATTTACATAAAATGCTAAAAAAAGAGTGAAAAACTTGTAAATTAGCATAACAAACAAACCTTATGACAAAAAAAAAACAATGTAAACTTTACGAAACAAAATTATCTTTTTTACCAAAATTACACATAAGAAACAAAAGCGTTTATATAAAAAAATACAAACAAATATTTATATAAACCGTATTATATTACAACAAGAGAAAAAAAAGATTAAAATAAATATTTCCATCGACAATTCAAAATAAGTAAATAATAAGTTATACAACCAGCAACAAGTAAATATTTTTAATTTTACTATTCGCTTAATATGTGCGGAAACATAATTATTACAACTATACAAGACAAACATCCGCAATAGAATAATAAAATAACATGAAACCAAGAATTTAAATATTTTCAAACAATTTTAAAGGGAATTTCTTTAAACATTTATGTATTTTAAAATAAATCGAAATAAAACTGGACAATTTAAATAATAATCATTTATTATTCTTTATTAATATTATGTAATAGTTCAATTAAATTATATAAAAAAGTATATAACAAAACTAAAATAACAGTGAGAATTTGCTAAAAAAAAAAGTAAATACAAATATATATCTTATTAATTTTAATGGTTAAATTTAAAAAAAAAACAATAAATTTGTGAAATAGTATGAATTTTGTTTTACTCAAATCTGTCGTGGCTGAAATTTTGAGATATGAATTTAGAAAACTAAAACAATATAAGAGTGAGTCAGCAGTAGTTCGTTCTATTCTTGAACGCGCATTGGATCGCTTTTGATGGCGACTTTGTATTTTCCTATTCTCTTAGAACCACATATGACCCTTTTTTGGAAAGCGATAGCGCTCACCGGCTTCACCTCAAAAAACATCGTCGACTGACTGTGAATATTGGAAGGACAATATTCGATTTGCTTCGAATTCGATATTTAGCAGATCGGGGAGAATCTGTAGATTCACCTTGGAGTCAGCGTCGTCGGAGGGAGCGGATCTACCAGTTCGACTGGAAAATAGGAACTCGTTCAGCAGCTACTATTGAAAGTGAAGTTAGAAGCAAACTTATTACTAAGAATTTTAGGCAGAGTAATCTACCTTTAGAAACTGCCAGAACAGAATTCATAGCAGATCTAATAAAAAATATGTGTGTTCCTTACAAAAATTGCATTTCAGCCATCTCTGGACAGCACTCAGATAAGATACTATGTTCACTTTTATATTCGGCATTAGTTCAAATGCCAAACCTGGAATACATATGGCATCATATTCCTACTTAACTATAGGTGGCGTTTTTTCAACTCTTCTGTGATACAGGGATTATCACTGAATTGAAAATGTGTTTCAGACGTGTGTTCAAGAAAGTATGTTTCCAAATCAATTTTCCTTTCTATTATTTATCCACTGTGAGCGAATGAGTGTGGATGGTTGTGGGGTTATTAAGTTAACTAAGGTAAGTAACCCACTTGAGTGTCATTTCATTACAGACTTCCAAGACTTTATCTTCACTATTGTGCTAACCTATTTATTTTCACTTGTGGTTTCTTGTTGTTGATAAGCTGGGAATACATTTCCCAATAAAACGCGGCTATAATCAGCGCGTACAGAAGGTGTTTTTGTATCCAGTCGGTAATGGAATTTAGATATAGTTAGATGCAATTGTGATTTTTGTAAGTGTTGTACAACAAAGATTGATAGTTTAACAGCGTATTCACACCTAGATGAGATAATCTATTTAAACATCCACGTAACATATACACCCCTATCGGGAATAATATTTCCCCCGAAATGTTTCCCTTTTTCACAAAATAGGTATCGTGAACAATTTTCGAAAGGGAACAAAAAATTCCGTCGGAAAAAATAGGTATCGTGAATGAATATCCGATGGAAATATTGCCGTAATTTTCCCCGAAATATTCCGCTACCATTTCGTTTGGGAACTTTAGCTAAAGAGCAACAATATAAGTTTTTTCTGACAAATATTTGGAAAAATAATGCAGTTAGCTTTGATGAAGGTCAAACGCAACAAATACAAAACAGATGCAGATTATTATAAGTAAATCATATGGAAAAATATCCGGATTTAGCAAATCGATATACACAAAGAAAAAAAGAGGAAGTGAACAGCTTTTGGAGAGCCTTGGAGAAAAAAAAATAACATTGTTGGGCCATCCATGAAGTCTGTATTTGAGTGGAAAAAGGTAAGTTTCATATTTTAGACGTATGTTTAATTTTTTATTCCAAATTAAGGTTTGGAGTGACAAAAAAAACATCAGAAAGAAGATGTCCGAGAACCTCAAGCTAAAAATGCAACCGGGGGAGGTCCTTACAAAGAATAGAAATATTCCCCCATCGAAGAAGCAGTCATCAACATTTATGCTATGAGTGTGTCGGTTGAAGGTTCTTCAGATGCAAAGCGATTCGGATTGGCTTCTTGCATCAACACACGAAATGAGGAGGAATGCGGTGATTCACAAAAAGAAAACAGCCACAGGATCATCGCAAATCAAAAAACCATGCAATCCAATGAGCTATCTTCAGATTTCGACGAATCGTACTTAACTGAATTGCTTTTGAATTCTGATGATGCGTACCCCCGGATGAAAGAGCTATGGATTTAAATGCAAATAGAAGAAATAAAACGAAACAAAAAGGCCAACAGAAAACAACTACAATCACTGATATTTTACAAAAAGAGCTTCAACTGCAACGTGAACTAGACCAGATTGGTGAAGCTCTTTTAAATTTTAATAAAAAATGCACACTTCCAAACATATTCAAAAATGCGCACTTCTAAACATATTGAAAAATGCGCACTTCTAAACATATTAAACTATTATTTTTAATTTTTTTCAACAAATATCATTCCCGTATCTTGTCTACTTGATGGTGTCAAAACATTCGAACATATTTTCGAAAGTACTTTTCTGATGCCCGGGGAAAAACCTTTCCGATGGAAATTCACGATGGGTAGATTTAGTTCCCGGGAACAAAAAATTTTCGGGGAAACATTTTGCCCTCGGAATTCCCGATAGGGGTGATAATCATTCACCCTGTAACTAGTATATCTTCATTAGCTCAAGTGTAAGAAAACCAATTAAACAAACCGTCTCTCAAAGCGCTGAGAGCTGTCAGCTTTTTAAAGTCAATATCCTGAATAGTGCGGTTTTATTTTTTATTGAATTAATTTTATTGCTTTTAATTAAGAATGTCCGAAGAAAATGGATCAACCCAAAAGCCAAACTATGACATATCACAATTTAAACTTTCGAAAATACTCAACAACAATATTGTGCGAAAAAGTATCGCTCTACTTGGAACATTCCCCAATCTCTCCGAAACCGACCGAGCACTTGTGATATTCGAAAAGAATGCTTTCACCAAAACTGATGTACAAACGGAGGACGCCGATAAAACTTACTTCTCGCCTAAGACAAGGGCAATTGTAGAGTTCATCAACAATATCTATGGCAGCTTTCAGTGTGTTCCCGATGCCGACCTGAATAGTGAGTGCTGAACTTCCAATGTTTCATTTATTCTTTAAACTCCTTGTTAACCGTAGGTGTTAAAACAACTGTGGTGTATCCTGCAACTGATAAACACATTGAAAAATACTCCATCCATGCCAAGCACCTGATAAATGAAACCCCAACCATGTACGAAAATATCACTTTGCCATACCTCAGAACGAGTCAATTCTCATTGGATGTACGTTTTTGACAACAAAAACTGCAGGGATAAGAGTGTATTATCTCTTCTGTTTTTCAAATTTCAGTGGGTCTTCAACATCTTGGAGCACAAGCAAGAAACCGAACGCATTATCTATGAAGACCCCGATATGGAAACCGGATTTGTTCTGCTACCCGACCTCAAATGGGACGGACGCACAATTGAAACTTTGTACCTTTTGGCTATTGTGCATAAGCATGATATAAGGTCACTGCGTGACCTCAATGCTTCACATTTACCCTTATTGAGGAATATTCGCGATGGTGGCGCTCTAGCGATCCAGGAGAAATACGGTGTACCATCGTCGCAGTTGCGAATGTACTTCCATTATCAGCCGTCGTTCTACCATTTGCATGTCCATTTCAATCCAGTGAGCAATGATGCGCCTGGTATTTGGTGCGAAAAGTCTCACATGCTTGAAACGGTCATAAATAATCTGGAACTGGTTTCCGACTATTATCAGCGCGTGACTATTCCCTTTGTGGCGCACGAGGGTAATAAATTACTCGATATTTATCACGAAGAGTTGTGTATAAGGAAGAAAGTTAAGTTAGATGATGCCGCAGTACACGAAGATGGAAAGGATGCCACAGCAGATGAGTGAATAAAGTGAGAAAGTCAGTGTAGCCGAATGCCCCAAATTTTGTCTTGTTTATTTATTTTTGACATAGAATAGGCTTGCAACTTTGTTTGAATTCCTTATTGGACTTTCCTCAGCGCGTGCTTACTAACATAGCGAGTTGGAACAATTCTTCTGATTATCTTAAACGATATAGTTGGCGGCGAACCCCTTTAAAAAGGCAATACAAATATCAATTTTCCAACGTCCCTGTACAATCGCGGAGGAGAGGTAGCCCTTTTAAAACGTATGGATCCAAAAAATGCAGCTACATAAAAATTTCAGCGGCGAAGCGATTCGAGATAGGCGAGACCTACCGATACCTTTTGAAAACAAACAGTGGAACGACTGGATATGAGCCCTCTAGTTCAGGTCACGAATTTGTTATCAAAGACAACAAGATGACTTTGTATGTAAAATGACATATTGCTTAAGGTAAGATTAGACTGTATGCCACGTTCGTATTTAATGACCATTTTTGACAGTTCTCGCTGTCAAAATAGGGTCATGCAGTGTAATCGGCATATCACTAATGACCACAAATGACCATGCTGATTTTGACAGATAAAAATGACAAAATTGCATGCAGTGTAATCGGACAATAACCACGAATGCCAGTATAATGACCTAATGACCAGACCATATGCAATTTATTGAAATTTGGTTATGACATTGCTGTCATTTTTGTCATCTGAAAATTGTCATCTTTTCCAAGCGTGCAGTTATTTAATACTTCAATAATAACATTTTTGCATGATTTTTGGATAACATTTGCCGTAAATTGTTTTAATAATTACATTTTTATTGTACTTTTGTTCAGTGTTAATTAGTGGTTTTCTTGTTATTTTTATGTGCATGGTTTAGTATTTGTTGTGTAATACCTAGGTGTTACTTTAATGTTTCCGATTATCTGTTTTATTTATTTTGTTGAAAAATTAAGTTTCGCTTTAACATGTAGGTACGACGTTACCACATCTCACCCTGAAAATATAACAACAAATGCCTTTAATGACTAGCAGGGCAAAAATTACCAAAATGGCCATTGTGGTCACGCAGTCTAATATACTACCTTGACAGCGCGGAACTTGTGGTCATTTGACAGATAATCTTGTCATTTGGCTGTGGCCATTTGAATGCCAACTCGGCATACAGTCTAATCTTACCTTTACTGCAAATCAATTCTTGCCGCAAGTTGTTTAATTCCTAATCTTGCTGCACCGATTGTAGTAGAACAATTTGGTACTTTTCCGGTTTGACGTTTCGTGCTGTGGAAATGTTACTGCACATCAGTTTCATGCGCATTACTGGGTGCAGCCAAGCTACACATCTGTTTCAACATAAGTGCAGAAATCAATGCTACACCCGCCGATAAACAACGCTTATTGCAATGCGACTATGGGCAGACATCACATTGACATTCCTAAGCACAAGGGCCTCTGTTTAGCTCGCCCGCTCATAGATGGCGCTAATAGTGAAATTTCACTGGATATCCATAGAATAGAATATGAAAGGGGTTTTGTTATATTTGAGAGCAGAGCCAGAATTATCAAAAAAAAAATATTACCTCAGACACATCAGGGCGTTCAAACAGTAAGTCCTTTCGCGTACTAATTACCAATCGTAAATTTATATACACTGTGAAACTACACAAACCCGTTCGCGTACGGAGAAAATGGTGAAGAGATGAACGAAAATGAAATGTGCTTGCGCTCATTTTTCTACACACAAAATTTCGGCTGATAAGAAAATGTGAGGTGATAAAAACTCAGGAGTTTGACAGCAGTTGCTTCTTTTCAAGCCACGTTTTTCTTTGCGCAAGCGGTTTTTCTGTTTAACAGAGTAGAGCGCCCTCAATGAGCATAGAAAAATTTGACCGAGTAGTCTGAGTACAAAACGGAACTCAACTAAGACAGACTGAGAGGAGGATTATTTTTCCGGCGTACAGAGCAATGCAATTCAATAAGATAATTTAAAAAAAAAAAAAAACAAACATGATTGCGAACAATAAGATATCTGAGCGCTTAAGTGTGTTAAAAACAAAATCAGAGCGCTCTGAGCACGTTCGCTTCAGAGCATGCCTTACGTACTCACGCTCTGCATAGCCCTGAAATAAGAAAGAAAAACGCCTAATATCTGGAGCAGTCAAGTTAAATATTTTTTATAAAAAATTGTTAGTGGAACCCACTGTGAATCATGGCAATTATTATCCATCATATGAACACACCCGCAACACGGAACAACTGTCAACAATTTTATTTGTTGCCCGTCCTCTACTGACGTGAGTCCGTGACTAACAAAAATAACTAAACTGAGTAGCAAAGCAAATAGTATTATTTAGAGAATTTTCCAACACGTACGTAAAAACAACAATAAAAACTTAGTACGGGTCAAAAGAAGAAAGAGCGAACAATCATGGACCAAGAGTATCTGAATCAATTGCAAGTATCCATCTCATCAATATCCTCAGATGAACTGAAAGCCCTGCTGAACGATGACGAAAAACTGGATGAGAAAGTGGACGAAATTCTCGACCCCTTGCGTGTCCAAAAGGAGAGTCTCCTTACAGAAAATCGCAGCCGAGCCGAGAGTAACATAGAAAAAGAACCAGTTATTATCGAATTGCGAAGCAAAATCAATGAGCTCCTCGAAGAGGGTAAAACTCGTTGTGCATCAGTTCAGGAATTAGTATCACAATTCAAAACGAAGTCGGGCAGTGTAAGTCAAGAGACTGCTTTGGCTTTGTTGCAAACAGCTGCCGCTCAAAGTGAAGAAGAGTCGGAGAAGATAGTAAAGAGTTTCACAGATAATGAACTCAATTTGGAGGGATTCCTTGAGGCATTCCTCACCACACGTAAGACAATGCATTTGCGTAAATTGAAATCAGAGAAAATGTCCGACTTGATGCGTCAAAACAATCAACGTGGATCGATGTACAATAACCTACCATCGACTGGATTCTATCCTCAAGTGCAGCAATCTCACGTGCCCTATCCATTGGGGCCTATGATGCCTATGCCACCAATGCGTCCCTACTGAGTACAGTGTGTTGGCTCATCGTATCTGGAGTGTTATTATATTTAAGGACCTACTATTAATGGAAATTAAAGTTAATCTCTTATTTCTTTTTATATTATCATTTTATGCAATCGATTCTATACTCGTAATAAATTACACAAGTACAGTTCAATGATGGCGTTGAAATTGTCTTTGAAATTCGTAGAGTAGGGCAATCAAATTATTCATCGGTAAGTAATTTGTTGTTGGACTGAAAACATCACATCGTATCCAAAATAGCGGCACCGCTTATCAGTGTTTATGCAACGGACAGATACCTTCTGTTCTAAATGAATTGAATTGGCAAAGCAATTAGTCATTGAAAAGGTATTTTCTTTTAACAAATAATCTAGAAAGCTTTAAAAATGCTTTGTGAGCTTAATCCCATTATTTCTAAACATTTGATACCACTATGCTGCTCACATTCAGTTTGGTGCCCCCATCGAACGAGACCGAGTTGTCTTTGGATGTGTTTTTTGTACCTTACATTTCGCTGCACTTCTTTTCTTTCGATCTTTACTAAGCTTCTAGCTTGGGTTTCTCTACTGCTGTTGTTGGTACGATTCAAGGCTGTTGTTACCTATTGGAGATTTATGGCGTCTTTTTGGCGCATTGTATCAATAAACAGAATGCTGACCGTTAAAATTGGTTCATCGCAATGAATTCATTAAGTTGCATTGGACGTTTAAATGTCGTAATTAAATCTTTGCATAAAAGGTTATAAGCTCAATGGTAGCAAGGATCTCTTTCGGGAAACATACAGGTTTATCATCGCCGTATTGAAGGTTTTCTCCTTCTCTGCTTCAACTAAATCAATCGCTAACATCCGGTTTAAATCTCGCTTTACATTCGCTGCTTCCAGTTGTTAATACAAAATAATTGAATTCTATTCGGGATACGTTTCAACATCCGAAGGATAAATGAACTTTCTATGATAAGATGAACTTTCGAATCGTTCGTAAGTCAAAATATAGAATATTCAAATTCGACTAAATAATTAGAAAATGGAGCGCGACCGGCTCGGTAGTAGGTACTCTCATGTTCAAAGGAAAGACCCAACGATTCCCGTCAAAAGTGCAACAACACCAGCATTTGACTGGCCTCAGTAACCAATTAATTCGAAATTGTGGGCCTGCCGATCCTTTTGATATAAAACTGACGAACCTTACAGGCGGACCAGTAGGGATGAAGTGATGTGGGAGGGTTATGACCCTTTTAGTCCAGATCATAACCTCTTCGTTTAAGAAATGAAGAGACATTCGACTTAATTTCATATAATGATTCTCGTAAAAAGTGTTGTAGTTTACCCTGTCAGAAGCTTATGAGAAAACAAGTTAACAAGAGTTTATATACAAAGCTGTAATGCTGTCCTTGTCAAATTGGATCCTGATGTTTTCAAGACTGAGAAGACAGAGATCAAGGCACGAAGACATTTTGTAGTTTGTCTAGCAAGAATTTTGTCCAAAACTTTTAAGCATGAAATGCTTATTGGGCGAGAATCGGCTGCAGATAAAGGACGAGACTTTTTAGGCACAGGAATAACTTTTGCGATCCTCCAAATGCTAGGAAAAGTATGTACAAGAGTTTATACAAAAATTAATTAAGTGCGTTAGTGGAGCTGTGATGGAAAAAAGTATTATTTTGATGAAACGAACGAAATTCCATTGTCACCACCAGCGTCAGACCGGAGCAAATGGATATTTTCACTTCCCTTAACCTCCGTAACGACCTTGGACTTTAAAGTAATTCCCTGATCATTGAATGATGTTAGGATTTGGGACAAATTCGGAGTTATCTACATCAGAAGCTAAAAATGTCTTGTTTAGTCCATTAACTTCAGGCATACTACAGGATAAGGTACTTTTACCAGTACAAATGGAGTGCAGATTGTTTCACAACTTCTTGGCAAAGATGTTTGAGAAAAGTAATTCATCCAGGGGTGTTTTGAAACCATTTGTTTTGCCAAAATGAAGGTGTCATGTTTTTTCCAAGGTAAGTGAATTGCCAAACTACCTCAAAGTTGCTACCCTCAGCAGTGATATTTTGTATCCTAGTCCATGGACAGATAACGTGTTTGTTGACAGCGTGCACTTGATTTTTTCCTCGTTGACTTCCTTCGCCTGTTCTTTAGTCGCCGTGAATGCCACGGCACATTGGAAGCGGCCAACGATGTCGATATCGTTCATGTGTCCCCGTAGTTGGACGGATCTTTTACGAAGTTCCCCCCTTTACATCGACTGATAAATCATAACAATTCGTTTTGTTGTTAAAAATTTTATTGAACTTTTTCTTGTACCTTTTGGGTTTGTTTTTAGTTGTTTTTGCCCCTCAACTAATGTTATACATTATTTTTAAGTAAACAATTGACTCGTTTTAGTTACAATTTGTTTTTTTTTTTTTTTGAATTAATAACATTTGTAAAATATATTATATATTCAAGCATGAAGCATAAATGTATTGAAAATAAATTTATATTGCATTTGTTGTTTCTTATAGTTCTTTAGATGATAGAGCATCATTAGTCTTTTAATTAAGTATGTGGTTAGTTTTTGAACCGACAAATATTAAAAACAAAATAAAAGTAGCTGAAGTTGTCTGTGTTGGAAGGAGTAGATTAAAATTTAAGTGAGAATGAGGATCTAGCGGGGGAGCTTATTCCATGTATGTCATCATGACGATCCAAATTCCTTCATCCATTTCTCATATTTTTCTAGATCTGTCTTCGAGACACTTTTGTTGCACTTGGCAATCGCTTCAGCGAAATCCTTCGTCGATACAGGAAGATCAACTTCCTCGGTTGCCAATTGGCGAATTTGTTCTGGCTTCAGGCCTGCGATTTTTCTCCGCATCGACATCATACTCGCATCCCTTAATTGAAAACAAATATTTTATAAGTTTGCAGAGACAATGATATTTATGGCTTACCTGCAAACATTTGTAATATCAGCCCCTGAATAGCCATCCAGCTTCTTAGCAATACTCGTAAGATTGACACTCTCATCGACTTTTACCTCTCGCAAGTTGATTTTCAGCAACGCTTCCCTACCTTCGCCCGTTGGCAGGGGTATGTAGATACGTTTTTCGAGACGGCGCCGTAAAGCCTCATCAATGTCCCAGGGGAAATTCGTTGCAGCCAGTACCATTACCACCTTGGAAGCTTCTTCGCTACCAACGCCATCCATTTGAACAAGTAATTCAGATTTAACGCGTCGTGAAGCTTCATGTTCCGATTCGGAACCACGTCGAGAGCAGAGAGAATCGATTTCATCGATAAAAATTGTACTCGGTGCATAGAAGCGGGCCATTTCGAAGAGTAATCGCACCATTTTCTCGGATTCGCCACGATACTTGGATGTTAAGGTTGATGATGAAACATTGAAGAATGTCGTACCGCATTCGGTGGCAACGGCTTTAGCCAGCATTGTTTTGCCAGTGCCGGGTGGTCCGACCATTAGCACACCCTTCCACGGTCGGCGTATACCCTGAAGAAAGAAAATTAAAAAACGGGTAAGACATAATGGTAATGAAATGTCGTGAATGTCCCTTAACCAAAAGCTATCTTAATGAAGCCTCTCAGTTCTTTCGCTCAAACAGACCATGAAACTGTAGCTTGATTTCATGAGCGTCAATGCTGAAAAAGATAACAATAGACAATACTTGCGTTGTAGCAACGCTCTTTCTTATATTAAATTGCTCGAGGTAAATTTGCGTTAGTCCTAAAAGTTTCTGCGCAGTTTTCTGAGAAGACAACACGCCTCTCTAGTTAGCCCAATCTATGGCTAACTGCCTGCAGTTGCGAGCTCCAAGTGGTGCGAGGCGAGGTCTTCCTGTACTGCATTGTATCTCCGGGTTGGAATCGAAGACTCTTCGGGCCGGGCGTTGGTGTACATTCGCTCTACATGTCCCAGCCTTCTTAGTCGACTGATACGTACTTTTCTGACCAGGTCGATTTCGCTGCTCAGCTCGTGTAGTTCGCTGTTAAATCTCGTACTCCAAAGATTGAAGAATTTATCATTCGAAACGACCAAGAAGATCTTCATCCGTTTCTGGTCCATGCTTCTGCGCCATGGAGCAGCATTGGGATGATGAGGGTTTTCTATCGAGTCTCCTAAGTGTTCATTGACAAGGCCTTACTAGTCAGCTGCCTTCTTAGGCCAAAGAAACAGCGGCTGGACAGTATAACTCTTCGTTTGATTTTTGCTGTGGTAGACAGCTACAACTTTGAGGTTCGTGACGTTCGATTCGTCAATGTTGTGTGTCCATTCTTGTCAACAGCATGTTTTTTGTTTTGCTCTCATTTACCACTAAAACCATTTTTGCCGCTTCTGTGCTCATACTTGCAAAACGCACCAGTGACATCTGGCTGAGTTCTGCTAATGATTTCAATGTCGTCAGCGTATGCAAGTAGTCGCACTATTTATGATGTTGAAAACATCACATGACAACGCATCACCTTGTCTAAAGCCAAAGGTGTCGTGAGATTTTTACCGATCTTTATGGAGCAGCAAGCGTTCTCCATCGTAATTCTTCACAATCTAACAAGTTTGGCAGGAATGCCAAAACTAGACATGACTCTGTATAGCTGGTCTCTGTAAATTCTGTCATATGCGACCTTAAAATCGATCAAAAGATGATGAGAATCGATTTGGACTTCTTGGGGGTTCTAAAGCGTCTGCCGTAGTGTGAATATTTGGTCGGTTGTGAACTTACCGTGCCTAAAACTACACTGGTAGGGACCAATCAGTTCATTGGCAAATGGTTTCAGGCGTTCACACAGAACAGCAGATAAGATCTTATATACAATGCTGAGGAGACTGATGCCTCTATAGTTGGAGCAGCTTAGAGGGTCTCGTTTCTTGTGGATCGGGTAAATGATGCTGAGGCTCCATTCATCAGGCATACTTTCCTCTGATCAGATCTTAGAGACGAGTTTGTGTATGATCTCCACCAAGTCATCTCTAGCTGCCGTAAAAAGCTCGGCAGTTAAACCGTTCGGCCCAGCAACTTGTTAAACTTGGGCTTGGCTTTCATTGTCCAGGCTGAGTGGTTCATGCAGTCTGACAGCGGAATCTGTGTCGTCTTCGCCGTTCTGTCTGCAGAAATGGTTTCTCCATGTCCTCAGCACCGACTACTACTTCACTACTAGATCCACTTATTTGTCTTTACAGGTCCCTGTTCGCGTCTTGTTCCCATGACACTTACCTTTTACCTTTTGGTAATACTCCCAGACATTGTTCCTGGAGTAGCACATCTCTATTTCTTCGATCGCGCGCTCCGAAGTTCTTCCCTCCTCTCTTCTTGGTAGAGCTCACGATTGAAGAATATCATCTTCTCTTAAACAGTCGACAGCCAAACAGATGGATACATCTCATCCAAAAAAAAAACGGCGTTCTGGAATGGCTATTATCAGATCACGTAAAATGAAAATGATCGAACGGCATTGTTTTGACCATACCAGTCTTTGTATATCTCTGTAGATATGATAGGGACAGCTATGGTCGAAACGATAGTCGTCTTACGTGATCTGGCCCCTGGGCATCGGCAAAGGAGGTTTCAGATTCTACTTCCTTTAGCTTCTGCAGAAGTCGTTTGTAAGATGCTCAGCCATCTAGTCATTTTACCGATGATGCAGTGTCGGGTTAATGCCCAGACGAGCACACCGATTTGGTTTGTATCGAAGGATACAGGGGCTTCTGGTATTGTAGCATCTGTTGCAAGCTACATGCTACAGATTACGCTACGCTGCTCCATTCTTTCTGAGCCAAGTTAATTGTGATCGAATTTATGAAGTTCTCAGCTGTGTTGAAGGCTGGTAGTACCCATTTGTTTGATCCAATTCCAAGCCACATCTGGCCAGTTTATCTGCCGTGTCCAGGAGCTCTCTTCCATTTCCTATGCGAATGTCCGGCACTAGCAAGAGCCAGACTGCGGGCACTGAATCAACCATTCTTCGACGACCTTAGCGATATATCGGGCAAAGGGATACAAGATCTTATCCGTTTTCTCAACTGCACAGGTTGGATATTTTTTTTTTTTATTCTTTTTTTTATTTAAAACGGAAATCCAAATCCCAGAGCACCCAGACTCGGTAACGGTCCATTGTACTACCAGGCAGAAATCCTTCTTTTGGTGTAGAGGCATGTGATTGGGTGGCGTATGTTGTTGTTCCCCATGGGGATTGAACCTGCACCGCACGGGTCACAAGCCCACACACTAACCTCTGCACCGTCGCCACCCATACACACAGGTTGGATATAGCAACACATCAAATCCTCTACAATCATTACAACATAGATCACACGAGTCGTGGTAACAAAAAGGCACAACATAGTGCTACTTCAGGCCGAACCTCCACCTCTACCTACCAGGAACCCAACAAAGCAGCACTGTGTGATAATTTTTTTTTTATAATTAGCGTGCGCTAAAGGGATTTTGTTTTTCTGTAATTGATACAGTTACCCTTATAATGAAACCACAGCGCAGGCAGTTTTATTTGTTGCTCCAAGCAGCACCCAGCAAATGATTCATTGCCTGATTTTAGGTGCTACTTACTGCATGAAGAAGTATAGGAAAGGAGTTTGGTGCGATAGGGTTTTTTCTCCACAGGTGGCGCCTAAATTGCTTTAGGGAGATCTGTTTTGTTGTGTATTCAAATTTTAAAAATCATGGCCCTGGTCGGGATTCGAACGCACGACCTGCCAATCACTTAATGAATACACTACCATCGCACCACACCGCACTGTCTTAACCATTTACAAGATTATGGTTGATCGCTTTAAGCGCTACCTGACTTAGCGATATGGATATTTTCAATGCTAGTTGTTCCATAGGTAGAACGGTCTGGGCTGCTTTCTTAACTGCGAATATTTCAGCTGAAAAAACGCTGCATTAATCGGGCAGTCGGTAAGGCTTATTGATACTCAGCGTTGCTGAGAAAACTCCTGCTCCTGTTCCGTTTTCCGTCTTAGGGCCATCTGTGAAGATGGGTTTACCTTTGATGACAGTGTTGGGAGAATTCAATCCTAATCCAGTCAGTGTTTGGCATAGTTCCTCTCTCATTAAGGAAGTCAACTATGCTCGAGTGTCCGAATAGTCAAGGATTCCAAATTGCATACTCTCTAAGTCAATGGGTGGCGAACGTCTGACAACCATCCAAGAGTATCAATTGTCATGAGAAGCTTCTTAAGCTTGCCGTTCGGATTCGGCCTAAAATTCTAGGTCCCTTTCATAAGCAAATGGTTTTAGAAGCTAGGTTTTAGGCCCTGTTAATGCCTAATATTTATTTATTTTTTTAGCCAATGGGTTGTAGGTTTAGCAATGTTTCCAGACCGTGTTGCGGCGTGGATTTTACTGAGTCAGTTAAAACATAGACAAACAATTCTCTGCACCTTGTTCAGAATGTTAAGGTTGGACTTGGCGATAACCGTCTTCCACCAGGCAACAACAATCGCGGTGTACAACCAATGTAATATGTTCGGTTAAAAGCCCCACATAAATGGTAAATTTGCGTAGATGTGATTCCTTCCACCATCGAAGTGGTATACATGGTGATGAATTTACAAGATTGAATCAACGGTCCCATCGAGAGTTAGGTAACCTTGCATGAGTCATTTCGACATACACTCGTCGCCACTTGAATAGGACACCCTGTACACTCTATTTGCAATTTCTCATAACTCGAAAGCGAAATGATAAAATAATGATATTATGCACGTTATCTTTGTCCAACTCTTTTTCTTTCTCTTTGACAAAATTGCAAGTTCTAGAAAAGAGCCGTTATATGTTTTTGTCTACTTTATGTTAACATTCGTTGGAATTAAAACAACATTTTTGCGCCACTTGAATAGAACATGCATTTGGTTTGATCGTTATCTTTGGCACGCGGACTCATATTCTTCGTTGATCGATTTTTTTTGTTGATTTGGACTATTTTATTAAAAAAAAAACCTAAAATGGGTCGAGGAAAAGCATTAACCGAGGCGGAAAAGGTACTAATCAAAGCTTACAAGGACGCTGGCTTATCTATTGCCAAAATAGCTAAAAAAAAATCAAGAGGAGCCGACACGTCATATCCAAATTTGTATGTAATGAGTATGAATATTGAAAAACATGAAAGGACGGACACACAGCGTGTCCACTAATGCGGAAAGACGACTTATTTTAGGAAAAGCGTCAAATTCTCACGACTCTGGCAAAAATCAGGGATAAATTCGGTGTCAAGGCAAGTCTTACAACTATGCGTCGAGTTATTTCGAAAGCTAAAGAGGCAACGCCTCAGTTTTTGTCGCGCACATGTAACCTGGACCTCGGAGTGGTATAGAGTAGTCTTCACCGATGAAACAAAAATATTTGGGAGGCTCCGATGGCTATAGCTACTATTCTTTATTGTGTTTTTTAACATTTAATTTGGTCAACAAATCACACATCGGAATTATAGCTACTATTTCCATGAGCTCCGAAAAGAAACACATTATTTGGACCGGCTGCATAGCAGAGTTGGAGGTGTAATGGTTTGAGTGCCATTTCCTATTATGGAACCTGCCAACTACAATTTATGTCCACCACATTGAATACGTTGTCTTACAATGGCATATTGAAAAAGGCCTTTCCATACATTCATACCCTTTTTGGACCTCTGTCGTGGATTTATCAACATGATAATGCGCCAATACATAAAGCTCGGGTAGTTAAAACCTATATACAGAGCCAAAATGTGGAGCTATTAAGCTGGCCTCCGGATTTAAATATCATTGAAATGTTTGGGGATGGTTGACACGTCAAGTATATGGATCAGGACAACAATATTCGAGTATATCCAAACTAACCCAAGCCATCGAGTTACCTTGGAGCTCGATTTCACTGAATTATTTGGCTAATTTGTATACTCAACACACTATTAAATTTTTTTCTTGGATGTAAAATACTCCAATTATGTTAAATTTAAGTTATTTTTGTAATAAAAATAATCAGAAATCTCTAATACGTTTTTTATACCCTATTGTAGGGGTATATTAATTTTAACGCATAGTTTGTAACATACCATAATATTGCCCGTAGACCCCTAAAAGTTACTATATTTATGATCAGCATCGATAGTAATGTCGATCTAGCCATGTCCGTCCGTCCGTCCGTCCGTCCGTCTGTCGGCAAAAATTAGGCCTTTAAACTGGACCTAGAGAGCTGAAATTTTAACCATATACTCTCTAGGGTCCCGAAATAATCAAGTTTACGAATTTTTAAAATCCGCCCACAGACACGCCCACAAACTCAAAAAAACAAAATTTTGGAAAAAATCGAATTTTGAGCTAGAAAGCTGAAATTTTTTATATATGATCTATATATGATCTCCTAAAACTGCTCGGGATAAATTTTTTTCAAAATCCGCCCACTGACACGTCCACAAATAAATAAAACAATTTTTTTGAAAATCCAAAGTTTGAGCTAGGGAGCTGAAATTTATAATATATACTCTCTATGGGCCCTTTATGCTCATGTGTAAATATTTTCAAAATCCGCCCACTGGCACGCCCACAATTATATTTTTTTTTTTTTAAATTCAAAGTGAGCTAGGGAGCTGAAATTTATAATATATACTCTCTAGGGGCCCTTTATGCTCATGTGTTAATTTTTTTTAAATCCGCCTACTGACACGCCCACAACTATCACAAATCCTTTAAATGTTATATAACAAAATATGTAGAGCGTTCTTAACAATTCAACCATACTTAGACTTTTGTCACGCCCACTTATGAGGGATAGGAATAAGAATAGGGTATCCAACAGTTCGCCTAAGCGGACTGTAGCCCGTCCCTATGTTTTTTTATTAAAGTGTCCTATTCCAGTGGCGCAAATTTTCGACCCCAAATTTTGCCAGTTTTTGGTTGATAATATTTTGTTAAAACTAAAAGCTTTAGCATTGAATCTTCCTTTTGGTCAAATTACAGCAATTAAATTAACTTTAATTTACAAAAAAAAAATCAAGTCTCTAGCATGCTTGGTTTGGGAGCAAGGAGGGATAGAAAACAGACGTAAGGGGTGTCCTATTCAAGTGGCTAGGAGTGTATTTCGAGCTGAGGTCAGTAAGGATTTTACAAGACAACGGCAGCTCCCGCAGTTAGTTACTTGCACCGGAATATCTGCGCTGCTGTCCTAGGGGCAAAGGAAGGTCCTGGCCCCCAGGTTGGGGAAAATAATGCGCCATGCAAGAGAATCTTCAGTTCAATCCATCGTGGATGACAGCGAATTTGGTCGGAGCAAATTGAAGGAGCGTGCTCGGATTCACAGAGAATGTCTGTAGTGTCTCAAGCAGTTAATGGAAAGTTTGCCGCCCCTCCTTTAGTCGATGATCGTTGATTTAAGAGGTAATTATCATAAACAGGGTCCAACAAAGTAGCTAGACTTTATGGTTTTCACTAAAACAAGACACCAAGGTCCGTTGTATACAGATTCAATTAATCTGTTCCAATGAAGTTTTTTTTAGTCTAAGTGCTTCTGAAAATATGCAGAGCTCAATTCAAAAAGAAAACCACATTACTGTGACATCAACTTGATCTTAGAACCTAGGCCTCTCATTAGAGAAATACATCAGCGTATTCAAATAAGCGACGAAAGCAACAAAACACCATTTGCAAAATTCCATGATGACGCACTTACAAGCGATTGAAAACACATTAATCATTGTTTAATTGCAAATAAGTCATCAAGAGAAAATTAATGAAATCCGAAACCATGTCCACATACATATTGGTTTTTCGACAAGTCACAATGGCGAACAGTATCCATTCACCTGCATTGTTATGGTTATGTCATCCGTAAAGCTCAAAATCGGTTCAAGGTTGCGCCAACCAATTCAATCCTCTAACATGGCAATTGAATAAGAGGCTTTGTGGTGTTTTCGCACTTATAAAGTACAACCATGCTTAAATGTGTCAATCTTACCTTAAAGTAGTCAGGCATCAACATTGGCAGAACTACAGCCTCCTCCAGCAGACGTTTGGCGTCCTGCAGATCTGCAATATCGTCCCAGCGTATATTTGGATTCTTTTGCAGAATATCGCGCTCTACGCCAAAAAAAAACAAAATATTACTCTCGATCTCGACCAACGAAATTGTCTTTCACCTACCCAAAATGTCAACCAATTCCGACTCCAGATGGTTGCTGGGCTCAAATTTCTTTTCTTTTTCTTCTTCCTGTGTGTTTTCATCTTCCTTAATTTCATCGTCCTTTGCCTGACCGTTGTCTGCACCCGCACCTAACAGTGTCCTCCGATTGCTTACTCCCATCGCTGATGACCTACCATTCTGATTTATACTGTTCCGCGCTGTATTTGGCGCTGATGATTTTTTCGCCCCTGCGGCAGACCTTTGCGGAATTGTACTCTTACGATCTCCCTTCCTGTTCACAACTGCATTGCTACTGCGGCTGCGACTGGGTGGAATCGGTCTAAATTGAAACAACAAACAATGGATTGCATTAAAACAAGGGCCAAATGGGTGTGAAACAACTTACTTTTCTAGTCTTGGAGGACCCCACACGTCGGGATCTCTCGGTGGAGGAGTCCATATATCCGGGTCTGGACGAAACCAAGAGGCTGGATCTTTCATCTCGTCCTCGCTGATTTGAGTTCTCAATTTGTGTGCGAACGGCGTGTTATGCAAGTCCACGGTCATTTCGGATAGCGTCCTCTGGATCGCTTTCATTTCGCTGTACTCTTTGTTTATCTGTTGCTTTATCTATTGTTTGTTAAAGAAAGGTCTTCCATTGTTCTTTCGTCTGTTACAATCAAGTGTGCTTGTGCGTTACTCACCATACTCCATTTGCCCTTTCGAAGCGGATCTGTTGTGGACGTAACCATTTTTGCAAGCATTCCCTGCAGTCCCTCATAGTATATCGATGCGGAATCATAGTTCCCAGTTAGGGCCAACTCCCTGGCTATTTTCGCATTTTCGCATATTTCTGCAATCGATGTTTTGGCCATCACGGTCATTCCTACGCACGATTTCGTCTTTTGCTTCCCACCTCGCAATAACTGTGAAGCGAAATTCTCCATAGTTATTCAGAAAGAAACGATAAAAAAAATTGAAATGAAAGTAATGAAGTTGTGCTCAACAGCAATATGTTGATATCCGAATCCTCATGCGACATAAAATTGAATTCTTTATTTTCATTCCACACAGGTGTTCGGCCTTGCACACATTCGATTGACTAAATCGGGTGGAAGTCTTGAAATTAATGAGTCTGCTTTCTGTCTGAGGTGCTTTTTGTGGGGCATGTAATCCAAATACTTACGGTAATGGACATTAGTAATGCAGATTGGCTAGCTTCGTTGATGTATTTAAGCAAATATTAAATCGAAATTCGAAATAGGATCTTTCCGATTTTTAGAAACTTTTTTCTTTAATCGGGTGTTTCTATCACCCAGAAACGAACGTATACCCTTTCGAGCTTTTCTTCTTTCCCATGCAACTGACAAAAAAAAACCAAACTGACAAGTTATGTGTCATAAAACACACGCACACATATACAAAACATTCATTTTAGTCCGTTTACATGCGAGGTACAATCCAGATTCAATGAGGAGTAACTAGGTACTTTAACATATTCCGGTAGGAGTCGGTGGTTGGAGATTTGCTGCCATACAATGTTGTATGTTGTTTTTCAGAATTTATCTGTTTACGTGCGACAAATACGATTAAATTATTTTCAAAGTCAATGTTTTCAACAAACATTATAAGTACACAGAGAATGGCGTTTTCACTAATCTCCGCCAACAGCAGCGCGCTACTGGTGGACTTTTTCTTAACCTACTGTGGTTACTCATTCGAATTGAATTCCATCACAAAAGGATCTGTCATTGGATAAAAAATATACATATTAAGTGCTGAACAGAATGTGTATCTATAGCTGATAGAAGAAAAACAAACTCAATTCCATTCTGTGAAACTGAATTCCATCTCAATTCAATTTCTCAATTCGGCGAGAGCAAAAACCATATATGTACTTCCGATTCAGTTTTTTTACGATTGTTCGAAATGTTAGATTTTTGAAGGTGGAACTGGGAGAATTTAACTTGCGGTGCGGAAATGGATTTGACGATCTGCAAGCCCTGCAAGTCCTATCTAATGTCGTTTTCGATTGGGCTTTTCGGATTTTGCACTCGGATCTCAGATTTTTTATGCTGTCTTTTTTGTTTTAATAGTTTAGTGTGACAACTGACAGCCCGCTTGTTGTTGACAAACAAATTCTTGAAAAGCTGATATATTCATTGTTGGTAAATATTTTAAAATAAACGAAAAGAAATTTAATTGGGAAAGAATTGTTTTTATATTCTTGATTTTTTTTTAACGGATTTACAGCAATGAGCAAAATTAATTCTGCCAGGCTATCTGTTTCGGCTCCGAGAGTCTCTTCTCCTCATCTATTCACCAACAAAATCAAATATTTATTATTCCTCACTTGTTTTATTTTCTGTAGGAGGAAGCAGAAACAAAAACATATTACTGGTCGAGAAAATTATTTTCCGCTGAAGCAAGCAGAAACAGTAACCTAGGTACTGTATCTGAAAGCGAACCATATGCGGAGTAGACAAACTCAATTCCTGCATTCTGAATGCTGCAGCATCTTTACAATCTTCAGGAAGGGTAATTAAAAAAAAGTGACTATGGTATGAGTGTGAGTGCAAGGCAGCTAAGAAAGTCGTTCGCCTATTTGCGATTAGTAAAAGAAATGCGCAGCAATTTTACAAATACTATGTACCAGAAGGCAAACAAAACTTACAAGCTCTTGTGTGGTTGAAGTGCCGAAATGTTTTCGAACAAATATATTTTGTCCTCAATTTAAAAAATGAGACTAAAATCATCCAGGCAACATATCTTTCCTAAATTCAATAAGGAAATTCGTCATTTCAACTAAATCCAACATTTCACCCAAAATGTTCATGATTTCGTCATACGTTTTAAAGCATTTCGAAATGTTTAATTTCAGCGAAGTGCTGAATTTTGTCCCTGCATTTGGAAGTTTGCCAAATCAAACAAACTATTTAAGTATCACCACACCTCACTCAGCGCGGGGTGAATAAAAAACAAATTGAAAAGAATACAGCCGCCAAAATATTAATTCACATAATGACGAAGTTGGAGCGAAAAATATAGGTAAAAAAAGGAGAAAGTGGATAGAAACGGACTCAAACCAAATCACTCAATGTATATTTTAGTTTCTTCTATTGGAGAATTAAATATTTTGTTGCAACCACTTCTGATTTCAGAAGAAAAAAAAAGCGCGTAACGAAGTTTTGACCGTAGCTGTGATATGCAATTTCTTCGTTCAGTGCAACAAGAGAAGTGAAATTTCAAAATTTTGTCGCGAAATGTTGAATTTCGGGTCTGTATAGACGTTCTTTTGTTTCAGGCATTACGCACTTCTTAGAATATGTACTGAAATATATGTAAAATTTCCACTCAATAGATGTGCCTTATGAAAAATCACTTAAAGTAAAGTTCAGCTTTTATCCAAATTTTATAGAGGAAAAAATGTAGAAAATTAAGTAGGTTTCATTTCAGCATTGTACCAAACACAGTACCGTTTTTAAACTTTTACAAATCCTGAACTTAGAAAATAGTATATAAACACAAAACAAACTTAAGCTTAGTAGCCGTAAGCAATAGCAGCTAGTGCCCTAACTCTAAGGTTGATATTGTAATTTTATTACATATTAATAAATTATAATAATAATAATAATAATATTTTCGAATTTGGAATAATGACGGAAAAAGTACATTTTTCTCCCCTCATGCAACTTTACAGAAACAGATCTAACGTAACGTTATATCTACACCGCCATCGTGACATTTATTTGACTTTTTACATGTTTTCATTTTTTTGGTTAATTTGCTTTCAATTATATTAATTATTGCAAAATTGAATCAAAGAAAATTCATTAAACACATTCTCGCCAATATAGTGCAGTTCATACAACCAAAAAAGGATATGGCCAATTTGACGGAGGCTTCATTAGCCGAAGCCTTTGCCAATGATGAAAAACTGAAAATAACTTCCGAGCAAATCGCACAAGGTAAGAGAATTGCCTGGAATTTTATCAATTTACCCAGACATTCTGTCTCACAGAAATAACAAATAATACTTACAACATTGCGGTCTTTGTTGAGAAACTCGGATTCGCATTAACATCGCCAACATTAGACCTCCGGGTAAATGGCACGAAACTCCTAAGTAGCACACTGTCAGATCTTCCAAGAGACCTTCTCTCAGGCGAACAACTTGAGTTTGTGGCAACTTTCTATGCGGATCGCATGAAAGACCAGCACAATGTTATACCACCGGTAATCGATGGCGTTGGCGCACTGATAGCTATGGAAAATCTTCCAGATTCCTCGGTGGTCAAGCTCCTGCAGAGTTTTTTTCAACACACCAATTGCCAAAGTCAAGTGAGGAACGACCGTGAGAAGATATTCAAAATTTTCAAATTGTTGGCGGGGCACTACGAGAATGGTACGTATTTGGAAATTCGACATGGACTGGGTTGAAGTCAGATGTTTTTTTTTTGCAGTGCTCAAGTCGATGGGAGGTGATTTCATATATGGACTGATCAACTCACTTGACGGAGAACGCGATCCAAGAAATTTGGAATTAATATTCACGTTTATGCCGGATTTGATCCAGAGATTCCCTCTGCTGCATTTGTACGAGGAAATGTTTGAGGTGTTTGCTTGTTACTTTCCGATTGATTTCAATCCCAGCAAAACTGACCCGGCAGCCATCACCAGGGACAACTTGGCAGCTAAGTTAGCCAATTGCTTGGTTGCCTCTGACGAATTCGTCGAGTGGACTGTTGCCCTGGCATTGGAGAAGTTAGAAAGCGATTTGATTGTGGCAAAGTTGGACTCAATGGAACTGTTGGTGAGTCAGCCTTACTTGCTTACCTAAGCAAAATTTCTAAATTCTTTCTTTTAGTACCTCGCGGCGCAGAAATTCTCTCCTAAAGCGCTGGATCCGCACTTTGAACAAATATGGACCGCACTGCGGCAGGCAATATTCCCCGGGCCCGATAATCAAGACATTCTCAACACAGGCCTAAGAACTTTGCGTTCGATTTTGGAACGTGCTGCCCTTGAGCCCAGCATCAGCCACAATTACCAGACAATAGTGCTGGGGACAATCCTCCCGCATCTGAACGACATCAACCAGCGACTGTTCAATCCTTCAACAGCGATAGCCCTTGTCTGTGTGTCTGGAGATGCCCGCTTTGCAGCGGAAAAAATTCTGAATAGCTTTCTCATCAAACTTAATTCCGAAGAAGAGCCGAAGCCACAGGAAAAGCAGAAGATCTTCTATATTTTGGCGCAGGTTTTCAAACTTTGTTCCATGAGAAACGCTATCCGAGAAATCAAACAAGAACTCACAGCAGACTTGCACGCCCAATTCCTTAAAGATTTAAAGAACGAAGACAGCCTTTTAGATCTTAAAAAAGCCGCACTGGCGTGTCTCAACGAATCAATTGCATCCGTAAGCGAAGCGAATCGTGCCCTCGTTTACCAGTCATTGATTCAACTTTTGACAAGCGACGACTTAGAAATCGATCTAAAGGACATTCTCCAACATATTGCTGAGCTGTACCCTATTGAACTGCAATCGCATTGCGTGGACAAGTGCGTAAGAAACTTCCCGCTGTTCTCTGCGTTCGTGAAGAGAAAAATCTATCAGAACTTCTTGCACCTGGTCAAGCACAAAGCGTTTACCCGAACGGTATACGATTTGATATTTTTCAACATCTTCAAGAATGACTCGCCCGAAGTGCGGCTGATTGCTCTCGATGCGCTTATATCACTTCTACAAGACGAAGACGGTAGCTTCATTGAAGATCTGCACATGAATGAGTCTTTGATCGAACAGATTTTCAATCTGGTAGAGGGCGGACAATTAAATTTGGAAATTCTGGAGCGCTGTGCCGCTGTGCTGAGCCTGATAGTAAAGCATTTGCCTGTCTCCGAGCAGTACATGATCGTCAGCGAGTACTTGCCAAAGTTAAATCTGCAGCTGGATTCGGACTTGTACCTGACAAAAGGTATTTTGGGATTCATACACCCGGACATCTCGATTGATGACCACTTCGAGCGATTGGCCAGCGATTTAACCACACTTTCGCTGAACAGTGAAAACCAATCAGTTCGGACGGTAGCTCACCACTTACTCTGCAGCATGTTCAACAAAATGCAAGATAGCGAGGCGAATCGAGGAACTCTCCATCGGATAATCGAGAAACTGAAAGAGGAAATCAAGCAGAACAACAGCAAGGCGGTGGAAATACTCTCCTGGATCGGGAAAGGATTGAATGTGCGCGGCTATGAGGCCGCTGGGGATATCGTAGAAGCGGTGCGTAGTTGCTTTTATAATCTATATACTCATTGTTTCATACATCCCTTTCCAGATTGCTGAACTTTTGGATCATCCCTTGTTGTCCACTGCAGCAAATTTGGCATTTGAAATCCTTTCAGCCGAGTACCCGGAGATCCACCTGCCCGTGGTGAAGTTCCTATTCAAGCAGAGATTTTTCAATGTGCTTCTGTCAAAGATTGCCCATAAGTTGGAGAGCTTTTCAAAGAATCATCTGAATGCGTTTATCTTCGTAATGAAGGCGACGCCACACGCCGTCCTCAAAATCAACATAGAAAAGGTAAATGTCTGAGCTTTTGTTTGCTTCCCTTTATTAATTCAAGTCTCGTTTCAGATTGGACCGGTATTGTTCAAGTGTTTGGAGTTAGGCCAAGTTCAAACCGTTCGCATAGCGCTTGAGATTTGCGCGAATTTCGTTAAAGCAAAGGATCAGTACTTCAGTGCGCATTTAAACCATTTAGTTCCGCAATGTTTAAAGTTGGCACAATTTAAGAATGCAATGGTAAGTGGAATAGATTCCCGAAATTCGACCATTAAAAACGTAGGGATCTTCAGCGCTATCTAGGAATTCCTTCGGAAGAAATTTCGAAACGAAAGTCGGAACTCAGATTGCCCTCGAGGTATCCGTTTCGAATCAAAATAAATAAAGCCTAGAAACGCATCCATTTGACCTGTTTTAAGTACATAACAGTGTGAACAGGTTTCTGATCAATTAAATACAATTTTAAAGTATGGATAGTGTGGCTCGTGTTTACCACGTGTTGCTTTCTTTGTGAAAAAGTAACTGCACAAAACAACCACAAATTATAATTTTTGGTTTTATTGCTTGCCATTTTTAACACTTCTCCATTCTACTTAAAATAATCCGCACCGGAAATGTGTCAAAACAGATTCCTCGAATTGAAGTTCTCTAATCGGAGAGCATTTTCTTCCGAACGGATACCGCGAGATGAGATTCTCACCGGCAGACTTAATTATTATAGAGGTGTCTTTGAATTTAGTCTGTTGTGCAACAAATAATGCAGTTGGGCTGGTAGGTCGCAGAATGCCTGCTATTTTCACTGCCATGTCATCGGGTGATTTCCTCTGTCGTTCATGCGACATGCTTGGCTTGGAAAGTTGTCAGCATGATGTAGTGGACGTGAGCAATCCCGAAAGTATTAACTTTCGTCTGTCCATTCCATGGACACCGGTATAGTTGGCGCATCGGGCTGCCCGATAAATCGAATGGAGTTGAATACGACTTCACCCTTCTAATCGATTACAGTTGGGTTGTTAGTGGTAGCACCAGCTCCAACGTTAGCAATCAGACTCAAGTCGAAGGCACGTGCATGCGGGATCAATATGGCGTTATATATTGGCCGAATTTTACGTCCATGTATTGTTCACTCCATACAGATTTTCGCTTTGAGCCAGGGCAACACCACTTTTTTTTGCGCATCGATTCAATGAAGCCCCTGGAGGAGAGTTTATGACAGCCGAAGCTACTCAAGCACTTCTTCTTCTTCAACGGCGTATTTATTATCAGGATTAAATGGACCATAACCCTTCCAAAATACTGCCATGTATTTGTTCACTCCATATAAATTTTCGCTCCGACCCAAGGCAACACAACTTTTTTTTTTTGCACATCGATTCAATGAAGCCACTGGAGGAGAGTTTATGACAGCCGAAGCTACTCAAGCACTTCTTTGTCTTCTTACTTAATGGCGTATTTATTATCAGGATTAAAGGGACCATAACCCTCCCAAAATACTACCTGCCTACTGGTCTGTTTGTGTGGTTCTCCGGTTTGACCTCATTAAACATTGGTCATTGATTGGTCTCACGGTTTCGGATCAGTTCTTTCGTGAGGCCAATCAAATGCTGGTGTAATTGCATTCGTGTGATCCACGAGTTTTTACTCCTGCCTGTTTTTTTTACAATTTCGACACGTGCGTGTTCCTATTATCGATTATTTTTGGATTGTCCTCTACGGCACCGGTGATCTTCAATCGTGAATTGTAAAATTGCCTAGATGCGATTTCTCCCCTTCGTCGTATTTTATGAAAGGCGCTGTTTTTGGGGGTGCTCTCTCTCCTTTAAGCATAACAGTAACAACTGAGCCGGTTGCGCTTCATTTTTTCTGACACACCCGACACTCCTATTGCGAGTGTCAATCGACAATTGATAATTGACTATTTTCAATGTGTGCTATTGTGAACATATCATTTTCATTGATATTTTTGTCAATCGCATTTTTTTAATTGACAAAATCCTTTAGAATTGTTCGTTCACAATAGCACACATTGAAAATAGTCAATTATCAATAATTGTCGATTGACACTCGCAATAGGGATGACAGGCTCTTCGAAGGTATCCTCGGATCTTCTTTTTTGAACTATTTCTGTCATGCAAAGCATATTCTTCTCAACTGCCGTTAATTTCGTCATCCTTTTTGTACCCTGCCCAACTCGTTTGCGAGCGCTGGGTGCAATTTAGAGCTTTCCTTTCAGTTTAGGAGCATTTTTCGGTCACAGAAGATGACTGAGTAATCGCGCCATTTTATATACTCTACGGTTACGCGGTGATTGATGTCGTTATAAAAGATTGCTTCGCCATTGATTATGGATCCCTGGTATTTAAACTTTTCGCACTCTTCCATACATTGAAATGTCGAGAATAGGTTGGAGTGGTTCAGAGAACGGGCAGCACGGAATTGTATTTTTCGGACTAATACGATACCCATTTCCCTCCATAACATCCACCCGTACATTGTGCTCGCTGCACGGACGTTTGGTTTCCGCTTATTATGGCTCCATTACAAAACTGATGCACTTTGGAGCGAGGAGAACTATAAGCAGTTTTATTGTTTCAGTTAAAGTCGACGAGAACTCTTGTCTTTGCTCCATCATGCATGTCCATGATCACCTGTACGTAGGTTTCTAAAGTAGCTCGTTGTCTTAGCGCACCCATTACAGATCTCTTGGTTGTATATCAAAGGATTTTTCAAAACTTATCAGAATCATATGCAAATCCTTTAAGGAATCACGATGTTTTTCATCGTGGTGTGACACGTGAAAGTCAGACGCAGTGGCTCAATGGTTAGTGTGTCGGACTACTAATCGAAAGGTCCCCGGTTCAATTTCCGCCGGGGCCAAGTAACATCTAGTTTTTTTTCCACTGCCCCACCTCTTGCGAACGTCTGACAAACATCCAAGAGTATCAATTGTCAGGAGATGCTTCTCAAATTTTACGTTCGGATTCGGCTCCAAATTGTATGTAGGTCCCTTCCACTTCGCAAAAAAGTGGTTGGAGAAGCTAGGTTATACTTATTTATTGTGCGACATCAGCTTGATAGAATGGTACCTGTGCTAATAGTTTCGTGTATCGCATTTTTCTTTATACAAAACAAGAAGATAACTTTCCCTACCCTGGTTAGGCATTGGATTTTCATAAGTTTGGATATGAGAATCATCACTCGATGTTTCTCTTCCGGCTTAGACCCTAGGACTTGCACATGCTTAGGACATCTTCACCCGGAGAGCTCCTGGTACCACATCCCAGTCCTCCATTGTAGTCTATATAGTCTTTGTTTGACTTCTCGACTTGTCAGTTTAAGTCAATTCTTGCTGATTTATGTTGGGAGTTCGATTTACTTGCTTTGTAGATGGTGAGCACCTTTTGACATATTTAATGTTCAATGACAGAATTATATTTAACCGTCCCTTATCTTCCAATATTGTTTTTTCTTTTTATTTCACAGAAAGTCCGAATAACAGCACTCGACCTTCTGTATGAAATCACCAAGTACCCAACGTTCTTCTTGCTGCCGTTAAAAATGGATGTTGTGTTGGGATTAGCTGTCGTCCTGGATGACCAAAAACGTCTTGTCCGTTTAGCAGCGGTAAAAGCTAGCAATGCATGGTTCCTCACTGGCGAACCAACCGGAGATTAGTTCAATAAAAAAAACACAAATATTTCATGTTTGTTTTTTTCTTTATTTTTTTTTGTATTTTTTGTTCAAAAGCGTTTGTTTTGTTAATTCAACACATCAATACGATAGTGTGTTGTATTTTCTTTTTCTTAACTAAGTTTACATGATTTGTTTTTTGTTCGTTTTATCTGTTAAGACTTGAAGTTGACAATTTATCGTTTTAAGAAAAAAATTTAAAATAAAACGACACCATTTTTATGATGATGAAAACACAAAACCAAAACACTTAGGCCTTTTAAATAGTTTATCAGCGATCCGACTCACTTCGCTCGTACAAAAGAAAAGAAGACATTCATCGGACGGTTTTTGACGCGCGGTATCAAATAAAATATGGTTTTGTAATGGGATTCAGTATGGATGATCGACCTGTGATCTCGCCATTAACGCCGTTTTTTGAGCTTTTTGCACAACATCTGGACAACGACGTTTACGCATTAGTCGGCAGTCTTGAAAGTAACCCTCGTTCCGCGGGAATCCATGGGTGAAATCGTGGAATGTTATCAATCCAAGTCCCCATATGCGTCCGCCACGGAATTCACCTTCGAATTTCATGCCATCTGACCGCCAGAAAATGCCGTAGCCATGAAACCAGCCTTGATAGAATTCACCTTCGTATCTAAGTGAAAGAAAGAGTTAGATCATGTAGTTGTGGCAAGACAATGTGAACTCACTTTGATCCATCAGAAAACCAAAGACATCCCAATCCCGTGCAAAGCCCGTTCTGAAAATCGCCATCGTAGCGTGTTCCATCGGGCAGTTGCAAATGGCCGAGTCCATGCCTTTGTCCTCTTTGGTTCCACTCACCAATGTAACGCGAATGGTCTTCATAACGCCAGCCACCACACTTTACAGCGCCCACAACTTGATTGTTCACAACGTCTAAAACAAAAGAGAAGAAAAATTCATGAGGAAAAGAGAAGATATCAATCAAACGCACAAGTGTTTCATATTGCAGAAATAAATGTAAAAAACACTCGCCAGTTTCAGCCAAAAGACGATGATTACCTTGGTGCTCCTGATAATCGTCCATTGTAGGGCTCTCTTTATACGTGTCGTTCCAGAACTGGCACAGGAAGATAGATGGTCGTCTAACGAATTCACTGGCAGCACCTATTTCCTCCTAGAAATACCAACTATGCTAAGTTTTCTTCTATGGGCGCCTTTCTGCCAGTGTACTCATAGTCATCGTCTATTGCTACAATTGTGGGGCTTCGCAATTTTGAGTGTTTTCCCATGCAAATCTAATTAAAATTCAATTGGCTATTTATTAACGTTTCGTATGTGTGTTCGAACTATTGAGTGAGTTGTTTCATTCATCATACAAGGAATAAAATGGAAAAGGAAAGGAAAGGAATTTGTGTGGGAGAATGAATTGGGTGGTTTTGCTTAGGTAACCGATTACAAAATACTTCATCGTAAGAGCGTGGGCCAACAGGGTGGCTTTTGAGGTTGTAATTCAAACACATGCTCTTTGTTGGCACGTAGAAGGGAATTGATTTAGTGGAATTGCTGTTGTTTGCTTCCGAGTCATATTGTGTTGTGTCGTTTGGTTGTGTTCTTTTTAAGTTAATAATATGTTAACAATAAGCTTAATTTGATCTATTGCGGGCAGCGGACGAGAAGGGGTTGCGGATTTTCGACTTTTTGTGTTTTAAGTGGAAGAATGGAGACAATTTGCGAAATGCGTTGGTTTTGCTTTGGGTTTTCAATGCTATTCTCTCGCAATTCAAATTACATTGTATGCTTGTAAAAAACACACATGTAGTTCGGTTTGTGGGAACTTCTTATCAGAGAATGATGCAGTATGTGTACACTTGACTGAAATCTAGGCTGCACCCATACATTGTCGACTCGACATGAAGAAGGAGAAAAGAAAACCTTTTTTGTTGGCCTAACGTCTTTAGTCTCTAATAGTAACAAACAACTTAGTAAGCTTTGCAAATGTTCATGGATTTGATATTTCAGAGTTGCGTTAGGGTTAAGTGGTACAACTTGTGTTTAGTCACCTATAACGCTGTATTTGTTTTGACTAAACAACTTTAATAGTTGGAAAGGTAGCGAGTATAGGATCTTGCTATATCCGTAAGACCGTAATAGTCCAGTCAAATTAGGGTCAACCTGTAAATGAGAGATAATAAGCTGGAAACTTGCATACACCTTCATATTGGCGCTCTAAAAGTTGTTAGGAAAGTCACATAAAATCACGCGTCTGTAACGCAAGTTATTCAAGGTCAAAGGTCACAAATATCGTTTTTCGCGATCATCTCGGTTTCTATAGCTCCAATGATGCTAACATCTAAGTAAAAATTGTAGACTATACAATTTCCGACATATTTTGTCTTAAACATTTTTTCATGCGTTCAACCACTTTTGAGATAGAGTTATAAAGTCATTCAAATATCATTAACAACGAATAGTTTGTATTATAAATTAGTTAATATATACGTGATTTTATGTGACTTTCCTAACAACTTTTAGAACGCCAATATGAAGATGTATGCAAGTTTCCAGCTTATTATCTCTCATTTTAGCCCCGAGCGGGGAACAGAGCGGGGCCCGAGCAATCAGAGCTCGCTCCGAGCTGAACATAACCTGAGCGCTCCGAGCTAATTAAGAAACAGAATTGGGCACTGAACTGTCATTAGATAATTTTTTTTCTATTAGTTTTCAAAATAGTCAGGATTGCTTCTGAAATTGGTGTTTGTCAAGGATTGTTCCATTTAAATTATAATTTCTAGTAAATAAACTATGGAAAAAACACAAAATAATGAATGAACAATGAAGTCAGCCGCGCTCAGCTTTTCGCTCGATGTGCTCGGTTATTTTTAATCGAGCTCATTGAGCGAGCCCTGAGCTAGCTCAGAGATAAAAAAGACATACAAATTTTGTGCTCAGAGCGCTCCGAGCTAAAAAAAGTAACACAGTTCTTTTTTTGACAGCTCAGTGCCCCGCTCGGAGCTAAAAAAGAAAAACGCCTATTATAAGGTCTGTGGACCAACAGCCAGATTCTTTCAATCTTGCTGATACCGCTTTTTTGATATTCAGGTCAATGGGTAGAATGATGAGGGGTCTAACGTTACTCGTAAGTATTTGGCACTGGAGGATTGAGGTAGATGCTGGTTGTTTGGACGGGAAAGTGTGGAGGTTGGTTTTGGTGGTGAAAGGCATCCGTTCAGTCTCAGGCCGCACCTTGTATCCCTGGCGCTAATATTACCCAAAACACCTCCATGATTTGACAAATCACCTAAGGAAACATTCCTGACAAAAGTACAAACACGTCATCCACATACACAACGACCTTAAGTCCGTCACTGTCGAGTCTCGAGAAGATTTCGTCCGGCACCATAATAAAAGTGAAATCACCCCTCCTTGAAGTGTGTCCCTTGTCTGTCTATACTGTAACTAACTAACTGGGCACGAAGCCTTAAAAGCGTATAGCTATGTCCAGTTCTTCAACCGAGTATTTTAGATTCGACAGTTTGGCATTTATGATACGACCAAATTTCCCGACTTCGTTTGCTTCGTCTCCCGGACACGTTTATCGAAAAATCTCAAGTTTGGCACACCGTATGGCAAACCTAAATTTAAAGTCTGCACTCTTCGTTAATAAGAAGTAGGAATGACAGTCTGTTTTTTGGTAGGTCTAGATCGGGTTCCCTTAAACCTGTAACCAACAAGCATACAGATAGCCTCTCAACTGCTATTTGATAAAATCAATGTATACAAGTGTACATGCGGTGGCGAACGCTAATGTCGCTTGGGCAAAGCTGAGGTGGGTTTCACCCGAGGTGAGCCTGTTGGAGTCGCTTTGCACTTAATCATTTTACAAAGCTTAAGAAATACAGAGCTCTCCCCAGATAAGAAGAAAGCACCTATTTAGTTCTTCTCAATTATGTCTTTTATAAGGAATACAAAGGAAGAGTCACCAGGTGTGACATGCTATTCCGTCGGTCCGGCAGGCTTGTCAAATGCACTTAAGACCTTGCTTCTTTTAGGGGCGAAAGAGGTCTCGTCTTGAAACCTATTTCTTTTCGCCCCGTTGCGCTTTTTTGTTGTTTTCTTGTGGCGGATGTACTCATCTACCACTTTTGGATATTTGAGCCGATCCTCCCCATCCTTCACATGAGCGATACCGGCCGCTTCATTTTTCGCAATCTTGCGTAAAATGAACTTGACCTTCGTGTACCCCTCTCTCATGGTCTGGGCAGGGAGTTTCGGCTTTTGGTGGCTGTTGGTCGCTATGGCTGGAGACCTTGGCCACTGATTCGGTTGTTTTAATTGGTGTGATTTGTGTAATTTGAGGACAGGGGGTACTATGGCTGGTACCCCGATCGGTCGAGTGACTTACTGTGGTTTCTTGGCTGGAAGCCAACAGTTCGTCGTCTGATGAGGTGGCAATGCTAGGCGACCTCCTTTTATTTAGTTTTTTTTTGACATTAGGGTTTCCCAGGTCGTTTACTTTTGGATTTTCCTGGCAGCTGGTTCAAGTTTTGATGTAGCCTTGCCTGAACCGACTGGGTGTAGGTGGGTACTGATCACCGCTGAAGCGGAAAGCATGAGAACATGTTCACCAATATCCAAATCAGAGCGGCCAATATTTATCTATAACTGACAAGAGCTATGCTCAAATCAGTAACAGCGTCCTTCAAGACAGCTCAGAATTGAGCATTCAAGAGATTGCTTATTAGCAATCGAAGTGCTAAGATTAACCCTTTTCGACAAGAGCGCGGCACAAAATGGCATTGGGAAACCTTTACGTGAGTCATGCTAGAGTCGTCTGAGACTTCTTAAAAGAAGACTATTCAGTTCATTGCTTATTGGCAATCAGAGTGGCCAAGGTCAATCCATACTGATCCAGGCGCTGCTAAAAATCAGATAGATAACCTTAACCAAGTGGTGGAGCGCCCTCTGACAAATCTCAAATAATTACTATTCTAGGAATCGCTCGGTGGCAATCTGATCGTGATGTTCAAGATTAATCCATAACGACAAGAGCGCTGCTTTAAATCAGATATGGCAACTTTCAACCCATTGGTGCTACTGGCCTACGAAATTCATATCAAAAGGTGATTGTTTGGGATTCTTCGAATGCAGAGCATTTTGGTTTGCAAAATTTTTTTAATCGAAATATGTATAAAAGCCGACTCAGAATATAATAAATACCTCATTGAGATCCCATCCATATTGATGTTAACCAGGTTAAAGAACAACAGTTATTCACCTGAAAATATATTTTAAGACCAACTCTATAATATCGTTAGAAAGGTTACACATATGTAGTTGCCTTACATATTGATCTTGTTGAATACTACGCGTCATTTCTTCCTCAGACAGCTCTTAACGTTCCGCATAATTCCTTCAACTTGAAGCAATTGAATATTGCACTAAGAAAAAGAAACATTTTGTTAAAACATGTAAATGAAATCAAATATTATTACTAACCAATTTGTCCACCGACGATAAGTTTACACAACGCGTCATTT
Organism: Portevinia maculata; assembly: GCA_949715645.1. Classification (NCBI taxonomy): domain Eukaryota; kingdom Metazoa; phylum Arthropoda; class Insecta; order Diptera; family Syrphidae; genus Portevinia; species Portevinia maculata. Next base: position 114,886,729 of record OX454528.1, on the reverse strand, counting down.
TAGAGTATCTGATGGAATGACGTTAAAGATGAATATCCAAGCGAATTTTGTACGAACAAATTAATATCTTTAAAACGAATGAGGTTATGCCGTAACCTTTACATTTGGTACGACAGACCTGTTGTCAGCAACATTAATATCTGTTAATCACTAATTTTCTCCTTATCGAAGTGATTTTTGGTTACAGACACAACTTTATAATAAGCCGTTCACTGAACTCAACTTTTATTTACTTGGTATGGGCTTTTGTAGTCAACTAATTTTACTTCTGTAAGCCCGCTTTATAGCATCGGCATTGAAGTGACAGACGCTCTGCTTGTATGATGCTGAACCTGTTCCATTAACAGTGTTCAGCATCATTTTTTTAGAGACTACCCCCGTTACCGGATGCAACAAGATTGTTGCTTTCCTATCCCAGATGCCAACTTTTCGCATCAACATTTGGGATAACTTAAAGCGGTCTCTACACTGGATACTTAGGGCAACCAACGCCTCCTTTACACCTTTCACCAAATGCTACAAGTGTCCTCTCCACGAAGACTGGTTATCCTATCACAGAAGTCCGGTGATCGCGTCAACATTTGGGATAACTTGCTAGTTTACTTTTTACTGAATACTTGGGTCGACAAAGGTCTTCTTAACGTGACCTATTACCAGATGCAACTAGTGTCCTCTCCACGAAGACTGGTTATCCTATGCCACAATGCATTCGGGATAACTTGATTGGCCTCTTAACTGGATACTTGGGGCGACAAACGCCTTCTTCACGTGAGCTTTTACTAGATGCAACAATTGTCCTTTCCACAAAAACTGCTTATCCTAGCCCAGACGCCCGGTTTTCTTCTTAACATTTTGGATAACTTGCTAGTGGCCTCTTAACTGAACACTTCGGACAACAAACGTTTTCTTCAAGTGACGTTTACCAGATGCAATACTGCTTATCCTATGCCACAACGCATTCGGGATAACTTAATCTTCACTGAATACTTGGGGCGACAAACGCCTTCTTCACGTGAGCTTTTACTAGATGCAACAATTGTCCTTTCCACAAAAACTGCTTATCCTAGCCCAGACGCCCGGTTTTCTTCTCAACATTTGGTATAAATTGCTAATGGCCTCTTTACTGAACACTTAGGGCAACAAACGTCTTCTTCACGTGACGTTTACCAGATGCAACAAGTGCCACTGCTTATTCAATGACCGCTCTTTCGCGTTGACTTTAAGGGAATTGTGCAGCTGGAATTTAAGGCGACAAATACAGCTATTATTCTGCCGTATTAACTATCCGCGGTGCATTTTAGACCACTATAAAGATTCATGTTCAATTGAAATAGGTACAGATTCTGTACGCTTGTCTTTCATTCATATCATATATTGGAATCATCGATCATTATCCAATAATTTTTTGATCATTTTATCAATTCATCTTTATTTCAGGGCTGGTTCACGATGGGCTTTTACAGTGGAATTTTTGTCATCATCACTGCTATAACCTCATTTACCGCAGACGACAGACACAGTGATCAATTTCGAATCACTATGCCGTCCTGCGGCCTTCCTCTATCCACCTGCTGATGAGGACGCGCCTGGTAGGGACCCCACCCCCCAGGGAAAATTTTGAAGTTTTTTTTCCACTGCCTCTCTGTCTGACAAACATTCAAGAGAAGCAAGGCAAGACCTAATATTTTCTTTATATTTACTTTTTGGCGTACACTCTAAATCTCAATATGATGCTTATGTGAAACGTAAAATGCCGTATAAAAATAATGCATCGAAATCATAAACAAAAAATATTCAAACATAAAAGTTTTTCGTTTTTGTTTTTACTTCTTTTTACTACGATTTTTGCGGTCAATAAGGTGTAATTTTCAATTTATGAAAAATGTTGCTCTACTTTTTGTTTTGCCGTAGGTAAGCTTCCCTTCAAAATAATACAGAAGTGGACTTCAATCTTTATTTGCACACAATTTATCGTCTGAAACGTTAATTGCTTGCAAAATTTTGATATTTCAATTTTGCTGTTTGTGAATTCGATGTAATTTATTTTGGTTGTATACATTCATACGAAATGAGAAACGTTTCGCAGTCGATTTAAAGACCACAGGAAAATTACATTTTGTTTTAGTAGCGTACCTAAAGCTATAAAAGAAAACCAGCCCAGCTAAATAACTTAGACCCACAAAAAGGGTAAATTCTTGTATTTTCCGCTTAAAACGGGTATCATCTCTAATTATATTTAGCTGAGTTCTTTCTGCTCCGGCAGTAACAAAGATGTTTAACTCATCTGTGGGCCAAAAGAAGGGACCTACAGTTTAACGCCGGATCCGAACGGCGGAATTGAGAAACTTTTTCAGGGTAAGCATATCCTTGAATGTTTTTTTTTTTTAGATATTTGGCAAGTCCGCCCAAGAAAACCTAAACTCTTTTCTTCAAATCCAAACTAAGAGTAGATCAGCATACGGCAAAGTTCTTCGATGCCGAAATACGAAAATGAAAATGCTTCTTGTTTGGATTTGGATTATGGTTGAAAACGGGACACATGGTAGATCAACAAACCCTTGGTGGTACATTTCGGAAGTCTTTAACATTTTCTTCAAGTTTGCTTTACCTAGGAAGACGTTTTTCTAGTATCGCCTACCAACCGTACATTGACTGAGTAAAACATTTCGTCTAATCTTACTAAAGGCTAACTTTTATTGAACTCTAATTTCTCACTGCGGCATGCAAGTCCGAGGCCATCATAAGTTTGTGGATCATAATTTCATGTTTTGTTAGATGAGCATTTTGCTATGACTTAATTGGGACACATTAAAACTGTTCAGTCTAACTAGATATATTTCCTTGCCGCAAGTAATTGTTTACTACTACTCCACGAGACGCTCTTTGGCACTCTCACGAGAAAAGACTAATACTTCGTCAGGTCCTCCTGAAGGATCACTCGATCAATGCATCGCTTATATGTATCCGTAACACAGATTTTTTTGTTAGATGGGCTTTTTGCTATGACTTAATTGAAACATATTACAACACATCAATCTAACTAGATATATAAAACCTAACTTGATGAAAGCCTTCCTCCTTACCGCAAGTGTTAGTTTACGTTTACTCCAAGAGACGCTCTTCGTCACTTTGACGAGGAACGACTAATACCTTGTCAGGTTCCCCAGATATCATCGCGTATATTTATCCGTTAAATTTATTTCACAAAGGCTTTCGACAGCTTAAATCCACATACGGGGAGAGTACGTCAGGTGCCCAAGGTAAAAAAAAAAATCTTCTATTGTATTATATACGTAATATGATCAGAGACAAAGCGCATGGTGCTAAGACAACTATAGTGAACATGCATTGAAATCCACTCAACCAGTGGGGAAGAAAAATTATCGTTCAATTTGAGAGCTTCATAAGAGTTAAATGTGTCGAATTCAAAAATTAAGTGCATATATACACTGCGGACGACCGGTATAAAACAGCTGATGTAGACTACTAGCAATTTTCTTAATGCTGTTTCTGCGCACCGCACATACGATACCGATTGTATATTGAACATTGCATTTCAATAGACTAGAGGTGAATTCGGAAACATTAATAAAATGTGCATCAATGCGGCATGACTACAAAAATTACGATGCCGATGCACACTTTTTGTTCACATTTGCACTTTATAAATTAATGCATTCCAGTGATGGAAAATGTTTGCTTAATGAACGTGTGGCAAGCAGGACAATACAAATATTAGCCGTGTTTCTTTGCACGCGGATATAGGGATAATTTGAAATTTGCATGTAAAATACAACAACAACTTATCCTATATACGCTAACTTTAGCGGGGATAGCTATCGCCGCTAAGTCAGTTAGCGGGGATAAACAGTGCTTCCAAAACCCATTTTCTACGTTTCTGATGAACTGATGCGATGAATTTTTCAGGAAATGTCAAAGTTTGACATCCCTCCGACCGCTAAACTTTTTAAACTTCATTTAAAGGTAATTGAATTTAGCAAATCTGTTAATGCGAAATTGTTTTTTATAATTTTAGAATATGCTTGGCATCAATTTCAATTGGCGGAAGTATATATTTTTCAATTTCAGGATTTTCAATACAAATTTCTTAACTACAACTTACAGCTGTGTCACGGTGCATGTCATAGGTGCATGTGTGCTGCCAAGTTTTTTTTGATGAATTCTTAAGCGGCGATAGTCGTTTTCTGATTCCATCCCTATATCCGCGTACAAAGAAACACGGCTATTGTATACTGAGCCTTTGAACAATCAGCAGTGGACCGGTGTTCACCCCGCGCGGTACTATCAAACTGAGGGTGATGTTCTTTATGTTCTACATATACGAGGGCGGGTCAATAAGTCCGTGACTTTTTGAATTTCTGACCTCTTTACTGCAACAGCAACACTGCTCCTGTCAACAGGCATCTGTCAGTTGACTCCTGTCAAAATTTAAACTTGCTGCGTCAGTTAGTTTGTGTTTGACAGCTACTTTTATCAGACTACTCACTAATTTGAGGAGAAAATGGAAAAAAGTGAATTTCGTGTGCTTATTAAGCATTATTTCTTGCGAAAAAAAACCATTATCGAGACCAAGGCTAAGCTTGAAAAATACTATGGGGACTCTGCACCATCGATTTCAATGGTAAAAAAGTGGTTTACTGAATTTCGTTGTGGCCGTACAAGCACTGAAGATGCCGAACGTCCTGGACGCCCAGTTGAGGTCTCTACACCCGAAACAATCGAAAAAATTCAGGATATGGTGTTGGCCGACCGAAGATTGAAAGTGCGAGAGATTGTGGAAGCCGTAGGGCATGGCTCAGTGGTTTCAATTTTGAATGATAACTTGGGCATGAGAAAACTTTCCGCAAGATGGGTGCCGCGTTTGCTCACAGTCGACCACAAACGCAATCGTGTAACAACTTCACAGGAAGGTTTGGCGTTGTTTAATCGCAATATGGAGGAGTTTTTGCGCCGTTTTGTAACCGTGGACGAAACATGGATCCATCACAACACACCAGAGACCAAACAACAGTCAAAACAGTGGGTTTCTAAGGGTGAATCGGCGCCAAAGAAGGCCAAGGTGGGTTTGTCAGCCAATAAAGTTATGGCGACTGTTTTTTGGGATGCACGCGGGATAATCCACATTGACTACCTTCAAAAGGGAAGAACAATCAATGGGGAATATTATGCCAACTTATTGGACCGATTCAATGACGATTTGAAAAAAAAACCGACCTCATTTGGCCAAGAAAAAAGTTCTTTTCCACCAAGACAATGCAAGGGTGCACACATGTGCAGTTGCCATGGCAAAAAACCATGAATTGGGCTATGAATTGCTCCCTCATCCACCCTATTCTCCAGATTTGGCTCCGAGCGACTACTTCTTGTTCCCAAACCTGAAGAAATGGCTTGGTGGAAAAAGATTTGACTTCAATGATGAAGTCATCTCGCAAACAAAGGCCTATTTTGAGGACCTCGACAAATCATTTTTTTTGGAAGGGATAAAAAAAATTGGAGAAGCGTTGGACAAAGTGTATAGAGCTCAAGGGAGACTACGTTAAAAATAAAAAAAAAAATTTATCAAAAAATCTGTTTCATTCCAAAAGTCACGGACTTATTGACCCGCCCTCGTAACTAGCTAGTCTGTTAATATACAGGCATATGAGGATATGAAGCCGGTATCAGTATCCCCGTTATAAAGCTATAAATACCAAATACGGATATTTACACCGACATTTCATTGCTTTTTTTGTCAATCGCATTATTTTAATTGACTGCGATTGACAAAATCCTTGAGAATCGTCAGTTCATAATAGCACACATTAAAAACAATCAATTATCAATTAACACTCGCGATATTGGTCATAGTGTTACGGTAGCGTGGTGTGCAATGGGAGGTCCAAGCTAGCATATACATACATATAAGATAAGTAGATATGTTGCTGAAATTCCATTCTTCACATGAAAGGATTCCTGGACATCGATTTTCCCACAAACAGTGAGAAATCCCACGATTTTCAACACTGGTCAGACCTGCTGAAGCTGAACACAAGCACAACACATTGAGAAAAAAATCGGTATAGCTTTCGTAAACATAGTAAATAATTCGGAGAAAAGCGTGTTATTTCTCTCATTAGAAAGCGAGTGCTGAACAAGGAGGAGTCAAACACAGTACAGTGCTAAGGAAAAAAGGGATACAAAACAAATTTCTTCTTAATAACAACTATTCAGTGAGAAATTTAAAATTTAAAACCCCGACATATTTCGGGTTGCCGTTGTCTTTGCTTTTTGGCGACGACGAGTATGCCCATGCGGATGGAGATATGGATGCACACAATAAATACATATATTCGATGACTAACGTCTGCAAAATTAGCAATCGCATAAACTGCGCCCTAAGTTTGGTAGGGTTCCATGTGTATTTGGTAGATAGTGTTGTCTGGTTGAAATTTAGAAATGGAAGACGGTAGGAATCGGGTTATATGGCCACTGTAGTGTAAAAATTAGTATACGAAGGGACACGGGTTTTTAAGAGTGATACGAAGGGAGTACACAAAGGGACATGGAATTTAAAGCCGAAATTTCCAAATTTAACCGTAGTGATAGGATTTTAATATTAAATATAACACCAACGTTTTGACTTATTAAAATAGTTTTTGCTTTGTTTTGAAGATTATAAAGCAATAATGTTCGGATTAAGATATCGTTCAAATGTCCACCACGGTTTTGTAAATACAGATGTGCTTTGGCCTTACGCGACCCTTAAGAAAATGATTTAGCTGTGTGAAATCACATGATCTCGGAGGCCAATTCAGAAATCCTCAAAACCATCCCACAGTGCGGGGTATAGCCTGAGCAGAGTAAGTGAAAACGTTGAGCACCCACAACTGAGCTCCAAGTTTGGCAGCGCTTTTCTTAAAAGGCGACTAAGTGGAGAACACAATAATGCAATTTTAACATTCATGTGAGCCTGGCGAAACATTTAACATCATAACGACTGGAGATCACCGGTGTCGTAAAACGAAGATCAAAACAATAATCATTACTGGGAGCATGCACTTGTCAAAACCGTACAAAAATAAGCAAGCCTATAAACTCCCTGATTACACAAATCATAAAGCTTTTGATTGACCTCAGTTATGAAGCGATCTGAAACCGGGAGGCCTGCCAATATTCATTGAGGTCGTACCGGCAAACCCCAGTAGGGTTTCAGTAAAGTGGGAGGGTTATGATCCATTTAATCCTGATTAAAGCTTCGCCGTTGAGGAAAAAGATATAATACATATATATCAGGAACCGAGAAATCTATATTGAACCAATAACTGTTTTTATTTTAATTTGTATCCTGAATCTTATAAAGGACCCCTTTGTTATGCCGTGAACCTCTTGTTGGACCCTTTTCGGTCGAATATAATGCTGATGGCAACATCGAACAACACAAAGACGATATCTGAATCCCAGCTTTCTGGTTTGAGTCTTTGTGGAAGGCTTTGTGTAGGGATTGTACGAACGTTAAAGCAAAGCATACAGATATAAAAAAATTATGGAGACTTAAATTGCCGTGTGGCATTTATAAGAAAACCTAAAAGATGCATGTTGATAGACTAAGGGTAAATACTACATCACCTTCTATGAAAATGATCTACAAAGAAGAATACCGCAAACTAATAGTATTTTTTCCACATTTTCATTTTATTTAATCTATTAATAAATCGCATTGAAAATTATAATGTTTTCTTGTGTGTAAATATGTAATAATAAACCTAATTAATTAAATATTCACTTTCAAGTAACTACATAGTGATATTGGATTTTGTTTTCTATTTTACTTGTTCTCTCTGTCGATCCTTCTTCACGATTATTGCAAATTACATTTTTTTAGGTAGAGATTGTGTACAATGATACACACCTACAAAATTAAGGAAAATAGTATATGAAAAAAGCAAAGAAAAAATGCCAACTAAAGAATAAAGGAGGATAAAGAGATACAATATAGACTAACATAGAACAAAGGTCGGCATATGCTAAAAAAAATAATAAATAAAATAAAATGAATAACTGAAAATAAAAATTAAATTAAAAAAATTCTATAGTTATCTCGCAAGGTTAATCTTAATTAAAATACATCAAAAAATTATTTTTTTTGGGCCAACAAAGTAGTATAGTCCTTTCTTGATGGTTGATGTGCTAAAAAAAGATTCACCATCATAATGCCTTTAAGAAAAAACACCTGGCGACTAGTTATTTGAAAAACAAATAGATGGTTCGCCATTGAGAAATGCTGACATCTGCAAGTGAGGGAAAATAATTACCGCCTTCAAAAAATATAAACCGAATTTTAGTACCATAAACAGAAAATATAGATGCTTAGTTATTTTCCTGATTCCAAAATAAAGTTACATTTTATACAACACTAAACGATAGGAAGTGATTTACAACTTCTTCAAGTAGGCGGCACACTTGACAGCACTGCTAACCTGTCCCGTGTTCGGTATGTTAAGCTTCTTATGCTTTTGTCGGAATTTCCTGACGTAGGCATCAATCAAGTTTTGAATTTTCTTCGGATTGATTTCACCGGATTTACTGTGACAAATCTATTAAAATAAGAATAAGTGAGGCAAGGTCAAGTGAGGGCTCTCTTTTTTTTTTTGTAATCCGATCTAACCTTAGGCACAGCACGACGCATAATGTCTTTGTAGTCATCCTTGGTGATCTGTTTTTTATTGAATCTGGGTTTAAGAATCGTTTTGACTTCTTCCACGACGCGTTCTTGGCGATTCAGTTTACGTAAAAACTATACATTGATAAGATTTGATTTTATGAGGATTTGGTTTTTTGGCGATTTAACAGGAGAAATAATAAATAAAAAAAATAACTCATGCTTACCTTATCCTTGACCTGCAATTCAACAGCGGAATTCGGCAGGTCATCATATACTTTGATATGATCGTCCGTGTTGGTTCCGGGTAATTTGGTAACTAAAATTGTGGAAGATTTATTTGTTAGCTTAAGATACACCCAGAAGTTTGTTGAATTTTTATAGTGCAGTGAAGATACAACTTTCCAAATCGGAGACTAATTCCTATTTTCAGTCGTGTTGCCTTATTTGTTTTGACAATATTTATGTAATGGACTTTTTTATTATGTCTGTGATGATGTTAATTGTTGAACACATCCGCTCTATACATTAAGCTGATCTGTATTATACACAAAAAAAAGGCTGCCGTCTGCAATTTTGTAGGATATTGCAAAGGGAATATTATAATTACTGCTTGGGAAATCGGACTCTTAAAAAAAAAACGGAAGGGGGTTGATTTTGAAGAGGCATTTGATAGACAACCAAGAGATCTTATATGGGTGGCGCTAAGACAACGAGAAGTTCAAGAAATGTATGTATGAGGGAGTAAAGCCAAGAGTAAGATCCCAAATGGAGTTTTTGTCTTTAAGAGAGAGCAGGGCATGTGCAGAGAAGGTGTAGAATAGTCTGCTCCTCCTCTTCGTCCAAGCAGATTCTGCAGAAGTCATTTGTATAGACGCCAAGCCTTGTTGCATGCTTGCCTATGAGACAGTGTCCTTTGATTACACCAATTGTAGCACCAATGTGCAGTCTGTTCAGAGAGATCAAACACTTAGAGCGTTTCAGATCCAGCTTTGGCCAAATCTGTTGTGTCGCTAGACAAGTGTTGCCACCAGTTCACCTAAGGTTAGTTCTCTCAATGGCCTCCCTCATAAACATGAGTTTGCATGGAGAAATTGGAATGCCTAATAGACCTTTATCAGGTAGAAGGGCAGTATGGTTCCTTTTCTGGAGAGTTCATCAGCCCTACATTTCCCTGGAATATCTCTGTGTCCCCGCAACGATAGTGGTATGTTTAACTGCTCCACCATCTCCGCGAGATATGATCGGCAGGCTAGGACTACGATGGAGTTTGTATCCATAGATTTTATCGCAGCTTGACTATCTGAGATGATTCGGATGTCCATAGCGGATATCACGTTCCTCTTCAACCACGATAGGACTTCTTTAATCGCCATGATTTCCGACTGGAACACACTGCAGTAATTAGGGAGACGAAAAGAGAGGCGGAGGTTCAACCTGTCAGAGAACACACCTCAATCAACTTGCCGGGTTGGTTGGTTAGAAATGGCCCTCGACGAGGTTCACTTATTAGACCAGAGTAGATCTATTGTGATGCCAGTGGGAAGGGGCATGTGGGTCAAGCTGCTCGCTCCTAGAACCATATACTTTTTAAAAAGTTGTAAATATCAGCCGTGCAGGTATTGTTGAGTTCATCCAGATCGTGGAAGAGGTATTGACCTAAAGTAGCCTTCCTAATGTTGGCGAGTGCGGGACACGTGCACAGGAAGTGCAGAACTGTCTCCTCTTTTTCCTCGTCTCTTAAACTTCTGCAGAATTCGTTATAGGGGATGCCCAATCTCTGAGCATGTCTACCCATTGCACAGTGTCCAGTGATTAAAATATGTAAGGGAAGAGAGGGTTCTTCTTTTATGTCTTAGATGTGAGTTGGATCTTCTCTGGTCCACTTTTGGCCATCATTGTCTAGCGGTGATACAGTGGATAAGTTGGTTCCATCGGAGGTTTGCTTTTTTAGCGCATCGGCGCATGAGATACCTAGCAGACGACATATGTATCAATGTTGTCTACAGTTATGCTGTTGGTACCAAAGGAACCTCATCTAGCCAATTCGTCAGCTTCACAATTCCCTTGGACATCGCTATGTCCAAGTACCCAGCAAAGGGTGATGTTATACTGTGTAGCTATCTCGTTAAGAGATACGCGGCGGATGTCGCAACGTTTAAGATCTGCAGCCTTATTCCTATTTTCCTACCACACCGTTACGAATATGGTCAAAATGAATAATTAACTTGCTTTGCAAAGCAAATGTTTGACCTAAACTGAACATACCCGAAACTTGGCCTAGCCATTTCCTTTTTCTGAAAATAATGTTAGCTTTAGTTCAAAAAAAAGCCGGACATTCGTAGATGAAATGATGTTACATTCCAGTGTGTGATACAATTAAGGTGAATATTGATTGGAATTGGATTTGGAATATTGTAGAAAAAAGAAATGATGAAAATCCGGCGCCAGATACAGCTTGATTTAACTAGTCAGCTAATTGCTGGAGGCCAGAATGGACAGGCCAATGCAGAAAAGCGCACAAACCAATAGAGGACATGAAAGAGAAATGAAATGCAACACAATGTTCTTTAAAGGAGGACCAAGCTAGTTGCTGTCATGAAAGTTCTTTGCGAATTCCGACCGTCTGTAAACATTTGTTTGAAGGATGATAAACTTTACCTACATTGAAAATGTTTCACTGCGATCTATTCGATGGACTGGAATGTGGCATTGAGAAAGGCGTGGATTTCAAAAAGCCAACCGCTGAACATAAGTCGGGTGGAATCCCAGGACACATTGCAGGGAATTATTTGGGTACAAAAAGCAGCCAGAAGGAGCAGTCATTGTGTTTGAAAAAGTAGAGGAATCTATTTTGCTGGAACTAACAATGGATATGAAAATATACTATATAGTCTCAATATATTTAAAATGTTGTCATTGGCAGCACGATTTTGATAAAACAAGGGACATATTTAACACATTAAGATCAACAGACTTATTAGTAATCGGCGACTTTAATGCAAGAATCGGAAAATCGCAAAATATTTGTTCCAGTGGGTTTGATACATCATTACAAGCAATGCGCAACTCAAAGGATGAAATCAGCGATAATAAAGGTGACAGAACCCTCGAGCTAATAGACGCATTTGATTGCCGAATCCTTTGGGAGTTGTGAAGGTGGGCCTCAAGGCGTATATACTTTTCCACGTGAAACAGCACGCTAAGTCATTGACTGGTTCTGTTTGGATTTTGGATTTCCACACTTAGCACATTTACAATGAAAACATACTCCGACGTTTCTTTTAAGATTTCATCTCCTTCAAACGCAGTGAATCTTCCGCAATGAGGACTGTTACCAAAGTTGACATGGAATAATGGATTTTAGAATCTGTACCATCAAACGCTAAATGTGGAGCTCATTAGATTGAGCGAATCTTATACTCCTCCCAGTACCGATAAATAATAGAAGACTCAAAAAATAAAAGTGGTTTGATAGAGAATGCTGCGTTCTTTAATTTACTGCGATCGAGTGATTCCGCTTCATTTAAAGTTCTCTATACTAATAAGTATTTTTGACACTTTGCTTTTCAAAAAAAGGCTTACAATCAGCGTAACATACTCGTAGATATATTAAATGAAGCACAATAATCAGCAGAATTCTGGAAAACTGTGAAACTCATAAATGGAAAGAGAAATGTTATTGCACCAAGCTTATAAATAAATACATATACTCAAAGACCATTTTAACAACCTCAACACAACGCAACTCACCGCCATTGTTTCAGTACGCAGCCTCTTTGATTGAAGATCGATTTTTAGATACTCTGACCATATTAGATGAAGTCAAAAAAAAAAAAAACAACTGAAAACGCTAAAAGTTATAAAGATCCAGGAATGACTGTGTGCCTTTCGAATTCTGCAAAAACTTTTGGGAATTTCTAATAGCGCTTGAATATGAATTCAATCAGATCTTTGAAGCTGCGGATGTCTTAGACGGCTTTCGCAAAGCAACAATATACCCGTTGCACAAGAAGGGAGACTACGAGGACCAACCTAATTATACGGGAATATCATTTTCTAATGCGTCAACTAAGTTATTTGCCGTAGTGATTTTCTACAAGCTTACCACATACGTCGAAAACAAGAAAATTCTGCGCGAATCACAAGCAGGTTTTAGAAGAAAGTATTCAACTATTGACCAATTATTATATAGCGGAGACTTAGAAAAAGAAGCGCAAAAGCTATATATATTTTTCCGATCAGCATTTGATGCTATACCGCAAGTACTTTTCTATAAACTCTACAAAATTGGACTCTCAACAAGTCATTAAGTTTTGAGGTACACTATCTGTACGAAAATAATATTATAGCTTACATTTGGGCTGTGATCCACTTATCTGAGGAAAGTTTCAGTGTAATGCAATGATGCATGCCAAGCACATTACATTTTATTTTATTAATCAGCGGCATAACAGATGCAATTAGAGGACGAGTAGAGATAGGCAAAACAAGAATCCCGGCGTTGTTATTTGCAGATTATATGGCTCTCCTGATAAATCGATTGGAAAACTATTGTAAAACATGGAATTTGTCTCATAACCTTGCAAAGTCAAAGATGATGATATTCTGGGACGGCATGGGTACTGCCGAAGAGAAAAGTGGACGTATCAGGGTAAGCAAATTGAAGTAGTGCGAGAATAAAAGTACTTAGGGAGTTTCGATTGCTTCAAGCCTTAACATGAAGAAGTTAAATTTTAAATTAGCAGAAGCAAAGCGAGCAGTATATTCAGATCGGGGAAGTTGGATCAACAACAATGGCAGCGCGAAGCAGAGATTATTCCGTGCAACTGCAGCTTCTATTATTCTTTATGGAGCACAAGTATGGGGATATCGTCCATTCGAAGAGGTTGAAAAGTTCCTTGTTTGTTTTGTAAGAACATTTAAACTGCCGGATAGTTCACCCAACTGGATTCTCGACTTAGAGACAGGCAGAGGTCCCTCCTGTTCTTGGACACTCTCAAAATTCACTTGGGCTATGTGGTACGAGTCATGGCAATGAACGAAGGTAGATTGCCAAAAATAGTTCTATCAAATATGCCATTGACCAGGGGAGTTTGCGTACAAGAGTGGGAAAAGTTAGCATCTGATTATGGTTAACCTGAATTAGCAGTTGTAGTCGGTGCAGAAACATTTCAACACCCTACTGGAGAAAGGAACCAACGACCATACCACGTCGAGTTAATCGGTTCTCATCAGATCACCGTAATTAAACGACGTTGGGCGCGGTTAGTACGTAGATGGAGGACCGTTTGAGAACAACCGCGTGTCGTTGGCCAGTCCCATCTACAGAGTTGAGGTAGATAATATACGTGGTATCACAATGGACCTAAATTGGTCTAAGTGTGTCGGCTTCTGCCGACAACCACATAACACCTAACCTAACCTAATGGAGAAAGGCGATCAAAGATTGAATGGTGAATTCTTAAATTAAGCGCAGGCATCGCAGGTAACGCAGCACAGACTGTATTACAGCAGACTGAATTACCATTTACGATATAGGACGTATTTTTTTATTGTAAATACCACAGACTAGATAAGCACCATTTTTAAAATGAAAGGCTTACTGTTAACCCTTGACTATATCCCGCACCAATGGGTGGCGACGGTGTAGAGGTTATTGTGTTGGCTTGTGACCCGTGCGGTGCAGGTTCAATCCCCATTGGGAACAACAACATATGCCACTAATTCACATGCCTCTACAACAAAAGGAGGATTTCTGCCTGGTAGTACAATGGACCGTTACCGAGTCTGAGTGCTCTGGGATTTGGATTTTTTTATAAAAAAAAAAAAAAAAATATCCCGCACCAGCCGGTGCTTAGTATCCTGTGAAATTTATGCAACCGAAAAGACCATGAATATGTTTACTCATTCTTAAGGAATTCCCGACAAGTATCTTTGAATTACACACATTCAAATTGGAGGAAGTGATAAGCATACTCAACGGCGACAAAGGCTGGAATTCATTATACAATTACACGACGAATGCTCCGCGTAACAGAAGCTGTATAATTGGAGACCATTTCTAAAACTAAACTTTAAAATTATTTAACATTAATAAAAGGTATATCTAAAAATATTATCATAAATTTATAAATGTCAATCTGGTAGGCGCCCTTCAGCCAAACCAAACAAAAGACTTATGACATCTTAATTTACGAGAAATTGGATCTATGTATTTTTTATTATTTATGAAATAAATAGTCTGACTAACTTACTAAATCTAGTCAGCTAGTAGAATCTTTGAATCTACAATAGGGATTATGACAAAGTGCACACTTCGATGTCTTCTTATCCCAGGCTTTTTGTAATGCGAGTATTAAATTGAATGGATCAAGTACAGGGTGGGGCATGCGCATGAGGTATGATCCTATCGAAAAGCGCCATCGATTTTACAATTACACATTACTTTTGCCCAATGCTGTATATAAAGTAATACTTCGAACTCGTAAGCTTTCGCCTGTTCAACGACAACCCAGGACGAATTTTTATATTGTATAGGATTATTTTGATTTTTTTTTTTTTTTTGGTTTTTAGCGTCTTGGTCGCTCTTCACCAAGAACGAGTTGACTTGACGGAAACTACAACACATGGTTCCGTGCACAAAAAAATCTTCAAACGGCGCAATAACCGAATCCAACTGTGCCCATTCGATTATAATTTTTGGAGAAACAAAACAATTGCGCTTCCACGTCAATATGACAATATTTTTACTGAAGACTGCCATTGTAACGCGTTTTCAATTATGGAAAGCTTAAAAATTTACTACCAATATAGAACCGTTGTTTTCTATAATCAATTAAGAAATCAAACGTTTATATTGGTTGCCACATGACTCCTATCGTAAGGTATGAACTACACAACAACACAACATACATAACTAAATGATTAATAAAACTATAAAAATGTTCCGTCAATTTCGCATCTAGTTGTGGCACAGCTTGTGTATTTTCCAAACTTTTTAGTTAGGACATACATAATTATAATAAGATTGTTATATAAAAAGCAACCATTTGTTTTTTAGGGTAGCAATTTGAATTGTTTTTTTTTTAGATTGTCTGGCATGTTTCCCAAATTATCAACCGTACTTATTTCTACCTATTAATAAGAACTGAATGGCGCGACAATTTCAATACAAAAATTTATTGGCAACTTCATCATAATTTTAGAAGGAGAAAATTGTTCGAGGTTTTTTTTTGCACTTTTCCCACTCTTTTATTTCCGAAAGCCAAGCAACAGCTTTTTGATTAATTTACAGCGCGACATATTGACAACTTCCGACTATAAAACCGTTTCAAATTGGACGTATAAAACTGACCAGTGTTCAAACGCCTAAAGTTTACTTATTTTACTTAAAAATCACTTTTAAAGTATTTAACACTACAAAATATAATACATATTTTAATGTTGCCTCACCTCGGCTGGTTAAATCAAATTGTCCAAACAGCATAATTGTAGTCCTCTAAATAACCAAATAACGTTTCTGTGTTCTTACCAAAAACACAAAAGATTTAATACAAACATAATATATTGTCAACACCCCTGCAAACGCGTCTCGAAAAGTGGGGAAGGCAACAAGGATCAAACAAACAACCACGACAGCGAAAAAGTTAAATTATAACTATTATACTGCCAGAGAGAGAGAGATAGAGAGAGTGATAGAAGTAATTGTTTTCTTCTGAAAAACAGAATATAAAAGGACAAAACCCACCTTTAACAATCATCCTGTGCTTGTTCTTTGCCGAAGCGTGCGCTGCCTTGCGTTTACGAGCTGCCGTCGATGACATTCTGAAGTGTGACGCACCCATTGGTGGTGGTGATGAACTGCCGAACAAATCCGTAAACATATCACCGCCCTTTGAACGCTTTTCACGGCGCCTTTTTGTGCCGCCGTTCGTGTCGGGAGGTGGCTCAAAGAGATCTTCATAGTCTGCCGAGCCCGGCGAATATGGACTTTCAATGTCATTCATTGCATCGTCGCCATTATGACGAAGGCCTGGTAGACCACTTAGAATATTGGTAATTTTCTGTGGTGGCTTGTGCATCTGCGAGGAAGCTTTAGAAAGCGGTGGGCTAGAGATACTCGGTATGTGTTGAGATTTGCCGCTCGATAGCATCACATTCGACAACACTGTTATGCCCAAATTGGGGTTGTTTTCTTCAAGATTGTCGGCATCATCGACTAGGTTAACCACCACAGGCCCAGAGCTGTATTGGGACTCATTGGATTTGTTGGCCGAATCCTGCGAGGTGTTTGCTTTATTATTCATAAGCGCCATCACTAAATCGACGGGATTGAGTGCACTCTTTTCGGGCACGGCCGGGCCAGACAATGCGGGCATTCTAGGCTCGGCGCGAAGATCTTCTGTCGAATGCTTCGATGATAGAACATCGTTGTCGGCAGCAGAGTCATGTAAAATGTCTGGTGGTGGCGTTGGTGAGCGCGGAGACATTGAAGGTGACTTGGTCGGATCGAACGGATCGTACACGTCAGGAGAACAAGGTCCCGATTCGGGGGGAGTGTTCGGTCCAATTTTGTTTGTGCTCTGTGGCATCGGATCGCGATCTTCTTGTCGCTCTTCTTCGTGGTGTTCGTCAGATTCGATTTCAGCGTGCTCGTGTAATACGTTGCGAATCACTTTGGCTTTGTTCTTGTTGATCAAATTGAATTTGATGCCGCCTGGTGGCTCTGGCGGAGTCTTGGGGCCTTGTTGTTGGATAGCATTCTCATAAGACTCCTCCATTATTGTCTCAAGTCTTTCCAATGGTGGCGTCTTGTCACTGTTGACAGTGCGATGCGATGAACCCTCGCGCGTGTGATGGTGATCCATCTCTGTCATCATCTCGTTGGCAGATTCACGACTTACATTCAGATTCTCGTCGTCATGAACACCATTATCGCTGTCAGTGAGCACTATCACGTCCGTCGGCTCCTGGGTGATTTGGAAAGGCGATCGTTCCAGATCAATTATCGCCACGGGTTTGGTGTCAAGCTTCTTGCGCTTCCTTTCACGTCCGTCCTTTTTCTTTCTCTTCTTACCCTGTGGGTCAGTTTGTCTATCCTTAGAGCGACCACGAATGTTGGCCAGTACTTCTTCGCGCGTGGGTGGCAGGGTCACTACAGTCGTCTGTTGCGGCTGATTGCCGTCCTTATTAAAGCTTACACTGACCAGAATATTGTTGCCTGACGCGAATACCTCCTTTGAAGGAGCTGTTCCTTGTGGTTCTCTGCGTCGCTTTTCTTTGCGCGAAGAGATTTCTGCTCGGCGCTTCTCAGATTTCTTCTTCTTTTTGTCGCGTTTTTTTTTCTCCTTCGGCGGCTTTGATGTAATCGAGAACTCATTGTACTCTTCGTTGCGGCGGAGATGACTTATGCCCGCTGGTGACATTAGTGGCGGTGTCCATGAGATATTTTCATGCATATACTCACGTTGCGGACTTGGCGACGGCGACCAACCTTGGTCGCCACCCGGTGATTTAGCTTTAGGTGTGTGGTGACGTTTACGTTTGTTTGGTGGCATTGATTCTATGTGCCGCGATAATCGGCGTGGAGGTGTTCCCCTGGCTGCTGGTGGGCTCGGTGAAGCCTGTCGTTTCTTGGCCTTCTTCTTCTTGCGGTCTTTCGGGCGTTTGGCCTTGTGTCGCGGCGGAGTTCTGGAACGACTTATACGTGGTGTGAACCTAGAAAGTGATCTCTCCCGATTTATTGGAGGTGTAAATGAACGTTTGCCGAGACCCCGCTTTGGTTTATGTTTAAAACGGCGTACAGGCGAATTGGAACGTGAACGCATCCGTAACGGGGTGCGAGATTGTCGCCGAATCGGCGATCGATTACGAACTGGCGAATGGGAGCGTCTTCGTGGACTCATGGTCTGTCGTCTGTTTGCGGGGAACCTTGGGGGTGTGGGCGACATGCTAAAGCTGCGACGTGCTCGTTTGGGTGGAGTTGACAGTGATCTGGACCTAGATTTAGAACGTGAATTTGACCTAGAAAATGAACGCCGACGACGTGTTCTGCTCGAAGAACGTGCCGGTCGGGATGTGTCGCGTCCATACCGATCTTTAAATGTTCTTTGTTGATTTACAATATTGCGTACATTGTACCGCGGAAGTTCACGTCTCTTAAAACGCCCACCTCGTTGATAACGTCGATGAGACATGACAAAATTTTCTTTGTCATTGGTTCGGCTTCGCGAGCGACGACGACGTGCCCTCTGTCTGTTATCGTCAAACTGTTTCTCAGTGCGATAATTGCGATCCCTCTGGTTCTTACTTACTTTTTTAAATTGCTCTTTGTCCTTGACGCCTTTGCCGCGCTTATTTTTATCACGTTTGTCAGCATCATCGTCTTCTGAAATTAACTCTGTTTCCATGCCGGCTATGCCGGCGCCTTGATCTGATGTGTTTGCATCTTTGGCTGCACTCAAGTTGGCTGTGGATGAAGCAGCCGCCAATTCAGGCGTACAAGCTCCGTCCTCGTTGTCTTGCTCATCTTCTTCTACATTATCATTCTTTTCGTCCAAGCATGGAGTATATGAACGATCTTGTTCTCTATCTTCTTCCTGTTCTTCGCCGACTATCTGTTCAGACGCGGGTCTAGGTTGGACAGGCGAGTGTCCCTCACTTTCGCCCTTTTCCTCTTTCTCATTGTCCTTACAGTCAGCTTGGACATCACTGTCCTCGCAATTTTCCCTATCCCTATCCTCTGATTTACTCTTGACAGGGGGAGTGCCACCCTGCTGCATTGTAGGCCTGTCGATATTGAGCTCTTCCCAGTCACTGTCATCGTAGAGTTCTAAAACCCCTTTACGCTGGGCACGTTTCAATGCTGGAAAATCTGTAGGTAGTTTTATTTTTGCAAGACTCGCTCCCTCACTGTCATCTTTTCCATCAGTGTCATTGGCGCTATTCTTCTCGTCTGTCTCTTCCATTGGCTTTTCATGTTCATGTATTACCTCAGAGCTGATCTGTTCAGAAGCGGTATCTTGACTCTCTAGTTCCATGTCATTTTCCGGTGACATTTGTGACCCTTCGTCTTGATCATTATCAGCCGAGTCGTCTTCGCTTTCGATTGTTGGCTGATCTGGTTCATACAGATCCGATTCTTTATTGTTTTCTGAATCGCTTTTGTTACTATCTATTGGTGGCAATGGTATTCCATCATCAACAGTGCCCGTCGTTTCGTCGTCATCACTTAATTGCACTAAATCTTCGTTTTCATCGTCTTCCTAAGAATGGGGTTTTTGTAAATAGGAAAAAAGAAAAAAGGATATTTCATGGTTAGTACCATTTTAAACGCTCATTTTTTTGTTTTTTTGTTTTGTCTTTAACAATAATGAATAAGTCATCTGATTCAAGACTTCTCCTAATTTGTATTCAACTCTGGTTGGCATGAATATCAATTAGCATTCTTTAGTTATCTCTGACTTCTACTTTATACAGCTTGAAGAACATTGATCCAAGGCAACACTAGAGAGTGCTAATTTTAGTTTATTCATACCAGCCAATACTTTAGAGTATTTGCGAAAGATACTATTACTGAATATTTGCTTTTCTCTTATGACTATTGTTATGCTTCAATAGCTTAATCGGGATTACGATTTTCGTTTTTGACATTTCCATTTGACGGCAATTAGTTTATACAAGTATACACGCAATTAAAGAACCCAAGTGAGGCACCATACAAAGGCTTTAACCGAAGATGTTCTGATTTGTCGGGTCTACAGCAGAGAAAATTTAGCAAGAACAAATTCTTCACTAAAAGCTTAGTATTCGATCCTTAAAGATCTTGTAACTGAAAGTCTTTAAGAGGATAGTGTTTAACCAATAATCACGTGTCCCTGGAAATGAAAGAGTCGTTGAACTAGCGAGAAAAGGGCCATCCCTTGATTTAAAACAGCCTACAGTAAGGCACTACAGTAAAAACCCCACCCTTTTACTTTAAACAGATGAATGGGGATAAAACACTGGTAACAGCAAATGAAAGATGGAGTGCCCTCGTCTAATGTTATAACCAGAAAAATGTGGCCACTATATACCAAACAAAAGACACAATATGCTGGACTATCATGCAAGGAAATTGAGGATCAGCACAGATGACCTCTACAGAGGATGGGAGGACAAGGAAGTGAACGAGGACACCACTCATTTCTCTGTCACTGCCCTGCACTCTGCCGTATTAGAAATAACGTCCTCGGAAGACATTTCTTCCAGGAGTTAGAAGAACTCTCTGTCTGTAAACAACTTGCACAAGTTCATAAATGTATCGGGATGGATTGTAAGCCCGCTAGGTTTTGTATGGGAATCATAACCCCCAGGTTATCACAAAGGGTCAACATTGACCTAAGTGGGACGGGCGTAGGATGCTCTTGCCCCGTCAAACCGGTTACCTAACCTAACCTAAGCCAATAATCATGTACGAGGAATTCTCGAAATAGAAGCGATGAGCAAGTCGTTATTTTTAGAATTTTTGCCTTTTAAAGCAGCTCGCATAAAATACATATACATCGAACTATTCAATAAAGTTAACAAGAATACGACCAAATACATGCTATCCACAAATAAATATCTCTCCACCGACTAAGTCGAAACATCAGTGCTGATTACTTCGAGGAATCAAGTAGTTCATCGAGTTCGGATAAAAAATCAACTCCACGAATGATACCCTAGTGGAGATCCGACTAAGAAATACCGTAGGTAATCACTTCTACTTCGGTTTGGCGAAGCTATTGGGTTCAAAACTCCTGATACGAAAGAAAAATGATTGCTCTAACGAACCTTAATCCTGCCAGTTCTGCTTTATGTGGTAACGAAAAAATGGATACCTGGATAAGGCTGGATATGTTCTCGAATCATGATGTAACAATGCAGGGCCTAAACCTACATTTGGGTAGAACGTTTACTTTCTGGCACAAATGAAAGAGATCTAGAGTTTTACATCTATTAACGACAAATTTAAGAAGTTACCCATGACAAGTTATCCTATTAAATTTTTATCAGAATTTTGCCAATGATGTTGATCAAGGTTAAACGTGTAAACTTAGAATGATAAATCTTCGAATTGAAGAATTGAGAAAACAGCAAGCTTATGGGGTATCCTAGTTTATCTACTGGAGTTTTGTCAAATGTATTTTACAAGTCCATTCACAGTACACACAGATACAAATATTTGTCGCAAACGGCTTATGTAAAGCCAAGATTATATCTTTTCCGTTACGAACGGCGTGGATGAAATAAAAGTAAAATTAATTGAGTGCATTTGAAGACAAGCCATGCCTGTCCTATACCATCTAGACTCCACTCGTATGCCGATCAAAAAGTAAATTATAGCACATATAAAATCAAAGCCTGTAAAAGTACAGTAGTATGCATTTATAACGACCGCGAAGGCGCCGCCAAAACTGTAAAGGAATAAAATAAAATTCACAGATTCTATGAAACTTTGATGGTTAAAAAGTTTTGGCTTAACCGGTCATTACTGTAATTGAAAAATGTCTCATTAGAGAATTATAGTATTTGTTAATGCCAAAAAAAAAGCCAAGACTAACAGTGCTACAGTTGCAATCGGACAAAGCCACTTTTATCACATCCTACTAAAAACGGGCAAATTGTTATCTGAGATATTTCTAGACTCATCTGTAAGAACTGATACGACATTTCCGCCGATATTAATTGTAATTATGTATGCAACGCTACACAAATTGGTGTTAAAAGAGGATTATTTGGTTCATATTAATGTATTAATGCAAACAAAAACTATTGCCATCCTATCTCGTCTGAAACATCAACATAGTAAAGCCATATCGTCTTGTATATTATAGGATATTTGTAACTAGGAAAATTATATAACGCTGCAACGCTCCAAATGGCTTGCAAAAAAATGATGCTTCATAATTTGAATAGCTTTAGAGATGTCCGGCTGGTTGGCAAGTGCAGCATCAGATGGTGTGCCTTATTATTTAAAAATTATGTATTTCTATAGATTAGTTCAACTGTATACCTTATATTGTAGTATCCATAGAAAAGACAAGTTGGTGAGCATGTACGTGTCGATATCAAATAGAGACAGGGCTGGAAACTACGGCATTTGATTTTTCTCAGTAAATAATTGATCCGAAAACCATGAGGCCTGCCGATGATTATTGAAGTCGAACCGGTGAACCCACAGACAGATCGGGAGAATTACGCTTCTTTCACATTTTTCAGTGTTGAATGTTCGGAAAGAATTTTAACGGGGAACTTATTTCAGGGGCGGGCATTTTGCTGTATGATGTGAAAAGGGATAATATGATTTTCTTTAATATGTTTCGCAGTTCCATACGGTCGAACCTTTCCCATTATAAAAAAGGAGCGGTATCATCCCTTTCATAATCTCGCCGTAAAGGAAAAGAAGAAGGAAAAGACATGTTGTCATCCTTGTGACCAGATTTTGCGGTTTACAAATAAAGATGCTCACACACCCCCAAGCATATGATTTACAACATTTAAATGAAAATTGTAACAAACCATTTTCCATGGAACTCAATTTTACGAACAGTTCCCGTCTAAAAATAATTCAGTCTTACTTCAACTAGAAAATAAAATAAGTAGATAGTGTACCTATTACCTAGTGTTCTCGCTTGGTGGGTACACTTACTGAGCGAGGTTCGAATACTACCCAGGAACGCCTTTAAGTTTATTCACAGCCCAACCTTTTGCGAAAGTCAGACAAGCAAATTAAAAGTTTAAACTGTCATGCGAAGCTTCTCAAACTTGGAAAAATAAATGTACATACATGAATATGTATGAAGTCAGACTGTACCGTTTTCGCCAGAACAATAGTAATACTGTTCTCGTTGCAAAAAAATATTAATTTCATTTCCCGTTTTCATTTGGACATTAAAAAAAAGCCCGAATTCAGAAGAAGCATTGTGGAAAAATTCATGTAGTTAGGCTAGGCGGCCAAGGCCGATAACAAAATCGTGTAGCTACGGCTACGAATGCTACACGATTTTGTTATCGGCCTTGGCCGCCTAGCCTAACTACATGACTTTTTCCACAATGCTTCTTCTGAATCAATATCTACGCTCATGACCGACTGACAACTAGGACGATTTGAAAATCTGTTACCAAACACATTCAAAATCAGTCTACTCCGCCGATCGCCAAATCGGTCTTGCGCGCCTAGCCTTAAAAACAAAAGTATCAAGTTTATGAGAAAATGGGAAGAAAATAGTAGCACACTTTGAGGAGGTTACACCATTAGTTCGAATTGATTGGCAATTTTTTTTTTTTAAGAGACATCATGTTATTTATTTTATTCACAAAAATGGTTCTGAAATGATCATTAGGAGTCGAATTGAGTCTTCCGTTAAAAAGTAAATTCCAGCACCACTTTGAATAGTCTGTATCCATTTTATTAAATACAAATACGGCTTTAGTGCTAAATTTGTTGCCAATATATGGGAAATTGTCAGGTAGCGAGTTTCAAGGGTATCGTCACCTGAATGCAAAAACTGTGCAACTTGATTGATTTCACATTTGGGATATCAAAAAAAAAAAAAAAAAAAAATACCAGACTTGAAATACGAAAAATGAGTTTCCCAGATGATGTGGAGGGACTTATTGAAATATGCATGTGATTGGTAAACAATCGGTACCGACTATGTACCGAGCAAGATAACCCTGCTGAGATATCCATGCGAAGTAGAATTATATACTCCTCAGCCTAGGGCCTTGACGTCAATATGATGCACGTATCCAAGCAAAAATGTATACAATGCAGCTTAAAGGCATAGTATGTATATTAAAATCAGCATTTTCGGTTATAACTTCGAGTAGGCTTGTGACATTCCACGCACGTGTAAGTCCCGCAACATTAATTTGTGCATATTCTTTTCACATAAATCGTAAAAAGAAACGTTATGTCATAATTATTGTAGACTAGAAAGAGACCGTGTTACAAAAGGTAAAGCGGTAGTGCACTGTTCTCAATAGCTATTAAGTATGAACAGAAGCATGTGCAAAAATGAATGCTTATATTGTGGCCTAGCAGGTAATATTTACTTTCAACGATCAACAAACATTATGTTGTGATGGACGAATACGCAGATGTTATTGGAAGCGTTGTAAAATGTGTGTTTCGACTCAGTCTTCCAGCACAATTCTTCTACAGTGCAATTCCTAATGTTTTTTTTACATTACGTACTTTTTTAAAACTAACACACTTTCAGTAATACTTTTAATGTGACATAAAAGGGGGCAAACTAGAAGCCCAAGTCAAGTATCTTTGGCTATAAGATAAAACTCATATCCATATCAATTTTGTATATGTTCTACCTATGAATATTTCGCATTTCAGATGATTGGTTGCGAGTAATTTTTAGTCTGTTAGAGGATGATACACAGGACACAAGCAGTGTCTATTAATGGCGGATGACTTCATATTTTTCATAACCTCATTGGGAGGGTTTGGTGGTCTGATGTTGTCAAAATGATTCTCTATATGCCGATATATTAGCCGTGTTTCTTTGCACGCGGATATAGGGATGGCATCAGAAAACGACCATCGCCGCTTAAGAATTCTTCGAAAAAAACTTGGCAGCACACATGCACCTATGACGTTTATTAGTGAAACAGCTGTAAGTTGAGTTAAGAAATTTGTATTGAAAATCGAAAATTTAAAAAAAAAAATTATAATAAAATCCCGAACAAAATATTCGGCGGGATGTGTTAGTGGTCGGCGGGATGTCAAACTTTGACATTTCCTGAAAAATTCATCGCAACGATTCATCAGAAACGAAGAAAATGGGTTGTGGAAGCACTGTTTATCCCCGCTAAAGGACTTAGCGGCGATAGCTATCCCCGCTAAAGTTAGCGTATATAGGATAAGTTGTTGTTGTATTTTACATGCAAATTTCAAATTATCCCTATATCCGCGTGCAAAGAAACACGGCTATTGTGGTTACTCTCAGGCAATGAGCAACTGCATGTCTACATATGGAAATAGAAGGACCCAGTCTCAAGTTCTACCATTGCCGAAAAATCTATACGTACTTGACAAATATAGGATTGAGGATTGCGATATTTTCCATGCTTTTAGCAACCAGCAAGTAAGAGAAGATTATTCATTAAGCGAAAAACGATTAAACTTGGGTATCAATTCGCCGATTCCAATGCTCTTAAGATGTACGCTTATATGGACAAGTTTGGGAAAGGTAAGAGGTTTGCGGACACTATATATATGTATGAAAGCGGCACACAAAAAAAACGCGCTTGTCATAAAAGGCGACTAAGCGACAAATTCACCTTTGGTCAATTGTTACCATTCATGCGAGCCTAGCGATACAATAAACATTTTGAAAATTGTCCCACAAGTGTGCATGCAAATCCGTGGGTTGACACAACTGGCGGTCACGGGTGTCGCTAAAGGAAGATTCAAACTAATAAAGAATCGGAGCCTGTCGAAATCGAAAAAAAGTGGCAAGCCCGGATGGCACAAATTCAACACCACCATCACTTGATCTGCCCCAGTTATGAAGTGGGTAAACCTGTCGGGTGCAGTGGCTCAGAGGTTAGTGTCTCCGACTACTAATCGAAAGGTCCCGGGTTCAATTCCCGCCGAGGCCAAGTAACATGTAGAGTTCTGTTCTACCCCACCTCTAGCGAACGTCTGACAAACATCAAAGAGTATCAACTGTCTGTCATGAGAAGCTTCTCAAATTTGCCTTTTGGATTCGGCATAAAATTGTAGGTGTCACTTCGCACAAGGATGTGGTTAAAGAAGCTCAGTTTCAGGGCCGTTAAACCCGGGAGGCCTGCTGATATTCACTGAGGTCTAGCGGGCGAACGCCACAGGAGTGGAAGGGGTATCGTCCCTTTGATCATGATCATAGCTTCGCCGTTAAGGATGAAGTATATGTACATAAATCCTATCCAAGTCGACATGTATTCTGGATCGAGTACACATAAAAACTTTGCAGTATCCGTATTTAAAATTTTTTTTCAACGAATAAACTCCCTTTAAGAAGTACGGGATAGTCGGATTTCAAAGTTCAGATCGAAATCGTTATTTATCACAAGTTTAGATGCCACCCTCACTTTAGCACAATAATGTGTTTCACAATATTCCAAATTGGATTAATCTTACTACTAGACTATTTATTAGCCTGAGTGAATTCAGACCAAATAGCCTATGGAATTTATCTTTGGTTTGTCTCTACGTTGAACCGTTTCGGAAGAGTCTTATCTGAACTACAAATATTATCAATATGTATTGAATGGTCAGATTATAAATACAATGAGCGTGACACTAATCAACTCGTGTTTGGCTCTTGACCGGAACAAAACACAACTGGTAAACGATTTCAAACAATCATTGCCTTAATGTTTAATGCTTAAGTATTCTGATCAGTAATGGCGTTTGAAAAAAACACGAAAACAAATTGGACCACCACAGTGCGAAAAGTAGTTCTTATAGTATAGGGTTGACAACATTGTTAGGACAATTACATGAATGTAAAATAGCACTTCTAACTGCAGTACATATTTATCATGAAAATTCATTTTGATGCGATTCTGCTGATAAAAAAATAAAAATAAATATAAGGCATTAACAGCACATATAGGGCCTAAACCTAGCTACTCTTATAAACATAGCTTACCTACCAACGTTTATCAATGCAACTAAAGAACAAATATAAAGACTTGAAATATTTTATTTAATTTTGAAACAATAATTCAATCCCAAGAACCCAAACGTCGCTACCCCTCAAATACACGCCTAACACATTTGGAAAGTTGTATTTTTTTTCACGCACCATTTTCATGAGTGAAAAACAGACTTGACTCGAAGGAAATAAATAAAATAGAAAATAAAACCAATCATACCTTTGGCGTTTCGCCTTTTGATTCGGTTGCAGCCTTAATACCAGATTTCGCTACTTGCAGCGATTCCATGGAGTAGACCGAAAAATTGGGACAATTTGAGTCATCATCATCGTCATTGCCATAGTCGGCTGTCAGCTGCAGCAGGGAGCTATTAAATGCCGGCGGAGCGGCCAATGGCGGCACAACTGTTGATTGTTGTTGACGAATCGGCAATGTTGGCGGAGGTTGGTTAAGCAATGTCGGGAGTGGCATATTTGGTGGGCCAAATAATGGTGGAGGGGGTCCACTAATTGGTGGCGGAAGATTACTAAACAGACCAGCAGGTGGTTGAATTGGGGGCATCGACTGAAGCGACGGTATGGACGTATTCTGGTGTGGAAATTGTGCCTGCTGAATGTTCTGGACTGTCTGGATAGTTATATTTTGGCGGTGCTGTATGGGCGACTGATTCTCATTCGATTGACTGTTGTTGAAGAGCGGCAACGAGTTTCGATTGTTGCGGTTGTTGCGTTGATTGAAACGATCTCTGTTATTGGGGTTATTGTTGGTATTGTTGCTTTCGTTGGTGTTTTGGTTTTGATTGAAGTTTGGGCTGCTGAAGGAGAAATTACCTCGCCCCACCATACTGAAAAGGTTTGCTGGTGTTCCTGAACTTCCACTCACACCGGAGCCACCGCCAGAACCAAAACTATTGCGATATTGTCCACCTCCAGAGTTGCCGCCTCCGCCACGATAGTTTGATTGATTGTTGTAGCGGTTATTGTAGTTTCCGCCGCCACCACCACCACCGCCGCCGCCCGAATTGAAGTTACGATTATTACCGCCGCCACCGCGAGGATACATTGGAGCTTGAGTAATGTCGTTCGAGTTGACAGCATTTGTAGGTTTGGGATTATCCACTGTATTAGGTGCTTTTGTAGGTGATGCACTAACTGTGGGATTACTTCCTCCCGGGGAAGGTGGTGGAAGAGCCAATGAACCATCCTGCCCAATTCTAACTGCGTCTAGATGCCGACTGGCATTGTGCCAACGATCCTGCAAATCCATTATATTTGATAGCAGATCTGGTGTGCTGGAAGGCTGAGCACGTTCCAACCGTGAAAGCAGGCCCTTCTTACTGCGGTGATTACGAAAGTTTGATATGCGAACAGAAGTTTGCACTGCCGCTGTTCCACCTCCACCAGTCTCGATTTGGATCTCACTCTGCATTCTATCTCCATCATCGCTGTCCGAGAAGTACTCCAAGTCATTGGCATTACCAAAGAGCGAAAAACTCTGCGAAGAAGCTGCTGCACGCGTTTCCCTGTTGGTGGGATTTACACCCAATTGCTCGGCCAATCGTTTGCTAGCTGTCATCCTTCCCCCTGAACCATCGGCCTGCCTACAGCTACGTTCTATCCTTCGAGTTGGCCTGCGGCGTCGTCGCCGGATTACCCGCTTGGTCGCCTTAATGGCAAACTTTTCATCGTAATTATTCAAATCGTACTCCACCACGTACGTCCGTTGACGTGCACGTCTCCTACGACGCCTGCGCGACCTGGTAGTCCTCGTCGCCCGTGTACTGTTTTGCACCGTTCTCGCGGAACGTGATGTTGATGCCGTTCTGCTCGATGGTAGACCACCATCTGCGTTCTGATTCCTTACGCTGGATCGCGTCCGCGATAGAATAGCCGCCCGAATTCGTTCATTCTGTCGAGTACGCAAGATTCGCGGTTGATGCACTTCTGTGACTCTTAAATGCGCCTCAGGAATGCCCATATCCCGGATGTCCTCGTACAATTCATTGAGATCATCTGCCATATCTGTGTCATCGCCATTTTCCGAATCAAAGCAATTGTCACAGTACCACGATCCCTCGGGTATCTCCGACAACGGCGGCAATAGGCAATCAATGTGATAACCCTGATTACAGCTATCACACAACAGCATAACATCTTCACGGTCTGTTCGGGTACAAACCTCACAATGCGTTATGTCTTCATCATCGTCGTTTAACTTTTCGGCTCCGTTTGCCTTGCAGACATTTATTTCGCGCACGAGTTCCCGGTTCTCGTATGATTTCCGAACGATAATTCTATCGAATTCGATACGATCGATTGGACACGTTTGCACATTCTTTGACCACGCTTCGATACAGTTAGCACAAAATATATGCTCGCAAGTAGCCGGCGATCCGATCTCTTGCGCCCGGAAAGTAAGCAAACAAATTGGACACTTTTCTAGCAGTTCATTGCTACTGCTGTCTGAGTTAAAACCGTTCTCCTCATCGCGATTCTGCTTAGATGTTGGTGCAGCAACTTTAATATCATCACCATAGTCGTCTCCATCGTCGGATTGTATGATTTTGTTCTTCTTTAGTACCGGTCGAGCAATCTGCAAAGCAAAAAGAAATAATTTGTTAGTTAGCAGAAAATAATGTTGTAAATAAAATAACGAATAAAGAATTACTGACTATTAAAGCTCCTCATGGAATAGAAATTACAGTTTAACCTTAACTAACAGTTATTACATTCGCGAGAAGCGAAATGAAGTGCAACCAAGACGAAGAATAAAAACAAACTGCCTTAAGACAAACTGCAACATGCTGGTTTTTCTTTCGACGATTCTACTTGAGAGTACCGTAATCGTTGGCGTTTCTAAAAATAACCGTACTGTGTGTCAATGTATGTACGACTTTGATATGTTGTTAGTAAATTAGTGACAAGCGTGGCGTGCTCGAATATTACAATTCTGTGGCGTCTGAAAGAAAATGTGCTAACAAAGATGTTTCAAATTGAATTCAACATGCCTTTATGATGGAAAATAAATAAATAAAAGAAAGGCTCATTTAAGAAGAGACCCATCTAGCAGAGCACTTGATACACATTATAGCCAATTGTTCTTAAATATTTCAATGGATTTAGCGACGTGTTTGATTAACAACTTGGTAAAAAAAATGCGTACAGGCAGGAGAATTGTAATATTTTTGGGGAGACAAACTAGTAGGCAGGAAGCAAGAGAATTAAGTTAGAAAATCAACACTTACAAAAAAAACGCAGAGCACGTTTACGACAAATAGTTATGTAACAAGTTTTTGAATAAGTGGTTCAGAAAATTTCGTTTTTAATCAATTGGTTGCCACCTTAAGCTATTGTATTTGAAACTTCATCCCAGTGTTGGAGAGCCACATCTCTGATAAATCATAAATAATGAAGTACAACAGAAAGTGATGGTTAAAGGTTACACAAATCAAACAAATTGTGTCCGTGTTCATTATCGTCACTGAATGGAACGCAAAAAGCAAAGGGACAAATACTTTTCAGTGTATTAAGCCCAGCACGGAAATTGTAAAAAGCTTCAGATGACGGTTGCATGATTTGTGCAAAAGTTGGGTTAGTGAAATATTTAAAATAAAAAATAGGCATTAACGGCACTACAGGACCTAAAACTTGTTTCTCCAACCATTTGAGTTTGCAAAGTGAAAGGTACCTACAATCTTACATCGACTCCAAACGGCAAATTTGAGAAGCTTCCCACGATGTTACTCTTGGATGTTTGTTAGACATTCGCAATAGGTAAAACAGTGGAAAAAACAGAGGCTACTTCGTTTTTCTATGAAGTAGTGGAAAAACTCAGCCATCTTTCTGTGACCGAAAAATGTCCCTAATCTAAAAAGAACGCTCTACACCGCAGTTGTGCGCCGGCGCCACATATTAACAGCAGCTAAGACGAAGATGCTTCTCATGACAGCAAGAGTAGCAGAGATTTATCGAACAAGACTTCTAAGATCCGAGGAAGCCTTCACGTCAAAGAACTTATCTCAAAAAAAGGGAGCGCGACCAACTCAATTGGTACTGTTATGTTCAAAGGATAGATCCTTCAAACCCTTTCAAAAAAGCAATTGCAATCAATGTGTCCATACATCATCCTGGATCACACAAATGCAGCAAAACAAATTGGCCTCAGGAATCCAATTCGGGAGTCATACCGTAATTTTTTTAAGGTCGAACTTTCGAACCCCACAGACGGACCAGTTGTACAGTTAAGTGGAAGGGTTATGATCCCTTTAGCCCAGATAATGGGATTTATTTATAGGTTTTTTTTTAGCAAGTCGTGTAGAAGCTATTATTATCGGTGACAGATTGTAGAAGCAAGCTGTTCTTGAAATTACAGGCTACGGCAATGTCAGGTCGGCTTGAAAAATTTCACAAAATAAATTCTTTCCTCGATGACAACATTGATCATATGTATGTATGGTCCGTTTCAAAAACGTATGAAAGAACTTTACTTCTTTCACTCAATGAACATTTCTTAAGATTTATTTGTACGCAAGAGAGTACTGCTGGAAAAGAGAAAACATGCACGATCTTACTGCATTTCTCCTTTGAGATGGATTAAATGATTTTTTTCTATAAAAATTTGCAGACATTTAAAACTAATTATCAATTAATTTTGATTTTCATTGAGTTTTCTTGAGTACCCGTACTGCGAAGCTTAGATAATGGGTTATTAATAACTCTTGCTTGTTTTAGTTTCAAAAAATAAAAACAATGCTGACAAGAGGGATATTACTCATTTAAAGGGCTCCCTACCCGTGAAGAATCTCTGCATGAGCGTCGCAGCGTTTTGTTCTTCTTCTGTCACCTTCTTCCGGTATACATCGCATACATCGTCAAACCATTGGCTTTTTGTCTGGGGTGGATTATAACTAACGGCGGTCACGGATACCTCATTGATGATGTTGCGATTTCGGTTCAACATATTATTGGCGATTGTGATTAAGAACAGCTAGTTCATACGCGAGTATATGAAAATGATGCCCCTTCTCAGAAGTCATAGCAAGGACGATCGCTTGTCGTAAAAGGCGAAACACAAGCATTTTATTGGCCTAAGTAACAAAATAATCGGAAACCGAGAGGCCTGCCCATGTTTGCTGAGGTCAAACCGGCGAACCTCACAGGCGGAGTGGGAGGATTATGCTTTTTTTTAATCCTGATCATAACTTTGCTGTTTAGGAGTAAAAATTGCTTCTTTACATACAAGATATGTGTTTTCTTGAAACAATATCAATTTACAAGTCCGAACATTCCTTTCAACTCATAGCGTTTCATTCAAAAAATAAAAATATTGGGTATTAACAGGGCTTAAAACTTAGAGCCCAATCCGAACGGCACATTTGAGGAGCTTCTCATGACAATTGACACTCTTGGGTGTTTGAATTTGAACCGGGGACCTTTCGATTAGTAGTCCAACATACTAAGCGCTGAGCCATTCACCCACAAGCGTTTCTTTATCCTTTGTAATATTCATATCGGAATGTACGAGTAACACCATGTTCGGTTGCGGAATTCGCAGTGATTATTTGGAACAAGCATCTCAAAGCATTACACAATTGTTTAATAAACAAAAAGATGATTCATTTTGCCTTCGTTCAATTGAGCGAAACCCAAAAATCCATTTTCCATTAATGGCTTTTGCATCGTCAATGACAACCTTGGATGAAATGGCATATATTCTTCGATGTCGCTGACTCAAGAACTAAAATCACTTGATCATATGAGCGATGTATGTTCTCGAATTGGGCTCTGGACATTATGGAAGAAAATGAAGAATTTCATCGCGAAACCATCTTTAGCGATGAAGCGCATTTTTTTCGTCAATAAGCAAAATATGCGTTACTAGACAGGTGAGAACCCTCATGTGCTTCATAAAACAACACTTCATCCGCAAAGTCACTGTTTGGTGAGGTTTACGTTACGGTAAATGGTATTCGCTACAGAGATATGAGAATTGGACATCAGTGATATGTGGTTCCAACAAGACGGTTCCACAAGCTATACAGAGGCAACAATCGTGTTATTGAAGTCTCAGTTCGGTGAACGTGTTAGAAACGGACCCGGATATTGGCCGCCGAGAACGTGTGATTTAACGCCTTTAGACTTTTTTTTATGGGACTACATTAAATCATTGGTCTATTATGCCAACAAGCCGGCGACGTTAGAGAAGCTCAGAGCCAATATTGACCGAGAAATAGCGGCCGTATTGGTCGTCATCGAAAATTGGGTTCAATGTATCGACGTTCCCGTGGTGGACCTATGAACGAAGTCGAATTCTATTCATAAATGTTTTGGACTCTCAACATCGGCGACTCGGACAAAACGTCACGATGGAAGTATACAACTTCAAAGTAGTTAACGACTTTGTCTACCTGGGCTCCACTATTACTTCGCAAAATGACATCGGCACAGAGATCAAGCGAAGAATCACTCTTGTCAATCGCTGTTTCTTCGGTCTTAGAAGGCATCGATGAAGTAAAGCCCTCTCTCATAGAACCAAGGAGATATTGTATAAGACCTTAATCATCCCGGTCCTGCTGTATGGTGCAGAAGCATTGACCCTGTCTAAAGCGGATGAAAACCTTCTGGAATGCTTTGAGAGAAAGATTCTTCGAGTGATATTTGGTCCAGTTTGTGACGATGGAGTGTGGAGAAGAAGATTCAACGACGAACTATAAGGGCTATACAGCGACGCTGACCTGGTCAAAAGGCTAAAAATACAACGGCTGAGATGGCTGCGACACGTGGAGCATATGGACAACAACGCACCAGCCCGACGAGTCCTCGAATCCACCACTGAGGGTCAGTCAACGCAGCAGAGGGAGACCCCACCTTAGGTGGCGCGCACAGCTGGCGAGCGACCGAGCTGGTTGGAGGGGCCTTGTTGGTCGAGGCCATGGCCCACCCCGGACTGTAAGCGCCACCAAAAGTAAAGTAAAGTAAGTAAATAATGATTACATCAGATATTGATAAACGAAATGATACACATAATGCTTTAGAAGTCAACTTTTGCTTATACAGAGTTGAATTGAAAAACTGAGTTTTTTCACTAATTCTCGATTAGTTTACAATTATTATTTGAACTTAAGTCGGTAGATGATCCTTGGTCACGCAACACACAACAGTTCTGTAAAGCGATACTGAGAATATACACTAGAGAACGTAGTGTTCTATGTGCTCAGTGATGGAAAATAAAATTGTGGCGTGTTTCGTAAGCGAAGGGAAAATTGTTTAGTCAACAAAAGGTAGCTATTATTCGCCTGAAGTGTCAACAACCAAACCAATTTTACTCCCTTGTTGCGGGTAGGTAAAAAGATTTAAGGTTTTATCATCAAAACTTCCAAGGATTGTCGGCTCGCAAACAAAAGAGAATAAAACCTAACATTAAGGCCTGTCCAACAAAATCGGGCCAATCAAAAATATATTTTTTCGTGGCTTTTTCTTACTCAGCAAACTGACTTACTTTGCTGACAAGTGAAACATTTCGGTCGACATTTATCCTTCGATTGCCCTGATAGCAGTCCAAAACAGCAAAGGCTAAGATTTCCCAAATATGAGCATGAACTTGGCAAAACTGTTAATGTGGAATTGTTTATTATAATTTTAGAAGACGTTCTGCACCATTTTTTACTTTAGGAAATTAATTTTTGCGAATTTAAGGTTTTTCTATACAAATTTATTTAATTAATCGCCGACATTTTTGTCAAAATGGCTATATGGGGTTATGCAAATGGTAGGAATGAAGTATATATATATATATTCAACCTCGCACCTACTCCAAGTCTCCTAACATTACTTCTGAGATAATCAGAAACTGTCGCACAATGCTAAAAGCAGTATGGTATGAAGTACGACTGTGCTGGGTACCGGGACACAGCGGTATTGAGGGAAATGAGCAAGACGATGAGCCAGCAAGAAAGGGAGGGGAGCTGTAAAATAGCGGAGGTGAGAGCATAAAACCACCCCTTGGCGTTATTACGGGAATAATCAATGAGAAGATCTTAAAATGGCCTACCTTAGATGACAGAATTTAGAGGGACACAGGGTGTCTAGAGCGCTTTGGCCTCATTTGGACAAGAAAAGATCTAAGGAAATTCTAAAAATGAGCAGGGAACAGCTAAGAACAGTAGTTGGGATTATGTCGAGGCACTGTCTTCTAAGGAAGCATGCTAGGCGGCTTGGTTTGGGGGATGTGGATGTGCAGATTCTGTGGTGATCTACAAGCCGAGGAAGACATAACGCACATACTGTTTGAGTGCGAGGGTATAGCACGGAATCGTAGGAAGTGTCTAGGAGAATACTCCTTAGAGGAATTAAGGGAGGTGAGCGGCACAGACCACAGGAAGCTGGTTAAATTCTGCAGGAAGATTGGGCTTTGTCTTTGGAAAAGTTTTTTTTTAGGTTTTCCCCAATTGACGTCTTGGTTTTAAATTGTTCCCTAGGGAATCGCGATGGGCCCTTCTGGTGCCTTGTGCTGTATGCAATTGCATACCCTTTTTTAACCTATGACCTACTCCAAGTCCAACAGTGAACCCAAGCAGGGGGTATCCATACTATTTGTATGAGCACTTCAAGTATGATCGGCCACAAATAATTTGACAAACGACAAATGGCAAGGACTATTGACATCCACGTTAGAGAATGCATATCAAAAAGCATGCCTCTGCACCCTCACCAATATGCGTACCAAAAGGGCAAATCCACGGAAGGCGCTCTGTTAAGACTAACTACAGAGATACAAAACGCCTACCGTTGCAAAGAGATCGCACTTTGTGCCTTTCTGAACATAGAGGGTGCTTTTGACAACACTGGATATGAATCCATATCAAATGCTTTGTACCATAGAAACATAGACAAACCAACTATTAAATGGATCAAAGCGATGCTGGAAAGTCGCAAAATAACTGCCTCGTCAGGAACGACCTCAGTATCAGTAACAGCCGTAAGGGGCTGCCCACAAGGGGGAGTACTTTCACCCCTGTTGTGGTCATTGGTCATCGATGACCTGCTGCACAAGTTGAGCAATTTGGGCTACACTACAATTGGGTACGCCGATGATATTGTCATCATAGTCAGGGGCAAAGACTCAATTGGAGTCACATCAAAAATGAAAAATGCTCTAAAGACAGCCATAGACTGGTGCATCAAGGAAAATTTTTCCATAAATCCCAGTAAAGCCGTCATCGTTCCTTTCACTAAAAGGAGGAAATTAGACCTAGGCCTAATCACAATAACCGACGATTGGGGAATCTCTCCAAAGATCGTCCACTGGATCTACAGAGTGATGATAAGACCCATTATAACATACGCCTCCATAGTATGGTGGACAAAATCCACACAAAAGGTCGCAATAGAGAAGCTCAAAAAGGTACAACGGCTTGTGTGCATTGGTATCTCCGGAGCCATGCGAACCTGTCCAACAGCTGCCATAGAGGCAATAACAGGAATTACACCTCTCCACATATACATTCAAAAAGTGGCGATCCGCAGTGCAATAAGTCTAATACAGTTAAACGAGATAAGTCTTAATGATCACCCGGAACTGAAGACCCTTCTCGATGAACTGCCAGAACTTAACATGAACTGCGCGGTCACAGACCGCATTCAAGAAACACTATGCTTCAACAAACGGTTCTCCACGGAGATCCCCAAGAGAGAAGCATGGGTTAGTAATAACCCACCGAACAGCCACAACGGCATAACGTGGTATACGGAGGGTTCTAAAATGGAAACGGGGGTAGGAGCAGGAATATACGGACCACACAAGCGCTTAACGATACCCATGGGAAAAAGTCCCAGCGTATTTCAAGCAGAGCTCCACGCCATTCAAGAATGCGCCAGCGACATTATTTTATCTGGCATAAAAGGTGCAACCATCCATATTTTCACGGATAGTCAAGCAGCTATAAACGCCCTTAGCTCGTATACCATTGACTCCAAATCAGTCATGTACTGCTTCAATACCCTACAAACACTCGGAATAAGAAACAAGACCAAATTATGGTGGGTTCTGGGCCATGTCGGGGTAGAAGGTAACGAAAAGGCCGACGAACTGGCCAGAAAAGGTCCAGAAACACCTTTCATAGGTCCCGAACCTTTCTGCTGCACTAATAGATCAGCAGCAACGGCAGCAATTAAAAGCTGGGAACATAGAAAATGTATCTATCTTTGGGAAAGCATCCAAGGTCTAAGACAGGCCAAACGATAAAAATGCCAGCAAATGTCTAAGCCTAAGCAGGCATGATATCAAAAACCTAGTAGGTTACCTTACTGGTCACCATGGTTTAAGATATCATCTACACAAAATTAGAATATCAGACTCTCCTGAGTGCCGACTCTGTCTTGAAGAGAACACAGAAAGTGGAAATTCTACTAGTTTAAACTTTTTTGGCCCATACGGTACAAAAGATCTTTTAGGTCGAAGTACCCCCCCCCCCCCCCCCCCCCACCCCTTTTAAATCGCCTTGGCGAGCCAAAATTTAAAAAAAACACAAATGGCACTAATCAATCAAATGCTGAATTGTCGAATTCTCAAAATCAGGTATAACTTTTGTTATCGAATGTCAAAACTTTGACATTTCTCACCTACGGAACTGACACACAACCCCAAATTTACTTTCGAGTGAAGTTTTATTATTACTAACAAAATATTGAACCGCTTTATACCTTGGAGTTGCAATTTGTTCGCCTTACGCTGTGGTATAATTAGATTTTTAATCCGAGCAATATTTTGAAATTTAGCTTCCACGTTCAATGTGCACTTGTTTGACTGAAAATACCAAAAATCGTATATTAAAGCCCGTGCTATTAACCAGTTGTATTTTGGAATTCAATTTGCATTATACTCTAGTTAGACTGGAGAAAACAGCGGAAATGTCAAATGACAGCCAGCATAATGCTGCCAAGTCACAGTCCAGAGTCTTTTTCTACTGTTTTTATCTAAGCATATTAAGCTTGAGTAAAAAAAAACACACCTCATATATGTATAAAACAGTTTTCGCTAGCGCATTGACAATTGAATCGGACAAATGAGTTTAAATTAAGTCCACTGATTAATTTTCTGAAAAATCAGCTCAATTTGGAAATCACATAGGCCTAAGAGCTTCTTGTCGTCTCAAAATATAAATTTTCATTAAAATCATTGTAGAAGGTCTACCCTCTTATCCCTCTCTTAATATATATAATACATTTTCAACCGCAATCCCTTAATGCAATCGTTGTACAAATACTACGTTTCTTCTATTAAGGCGCAAACAGCCCTCGCAGGGCTAAACTTTAGCTTCTTCAGAATTTCGTGTGTACGCCGCAAATTTTTGGCACAAATAAATGAGATCTTCAGTTTAACGCTGATTCCAAACGGCACATTTGAGACGCCTTTCATAACTAAATCCTCTCATAATTTGAAGAATCTTTGAGAAAGAATCTGGTATCGCTTCAAAAGAGAAAACGTCCCACAGTATTTGTGCGTATGTGTTTTCGATGTGCGCCCACCACCCCACAGCGAACTATGTACGTTCAGGGAACAATGGCGTTGAATATTTTCTCATTTTTCACATAAATAGTCCATACCTGTCCAACTATTTTATGTTCTCTTATATGTTATCTTATAAAAACAAATTGATATGTAGCGGTTTGTGTAAGCTAAAGGCCTTGAAAAAAAATAACATATTTTGAATGTTTTACCTTTCCAATCGTTTTTAATTTTATACGACTAATAAAATTTCTAAATGAATACGACTGACGGTTTATGATGGGTGTTATATAAGGTGTTTTTAAGCCAGAACTAACCTTGATTTTGAACAACACATGAAATTTAATTAAATAGCTATTGCTTTGTGTTCAATCGAGAGAATACATTCTGCAATTAGTTAACTAGTTTTTAAAAAACCTTGTTGTGCAAAAACAGTCAGCAATACGGCGATAAGCGGTTTCAGATCGTCGATTATGTCGGGTGAAATATGATGCAAGTGATCAAGTTTGGCGCACAGAACCATAATTTTGAAACCAAATTTCTAAAAATTAAGGTAACATCGTTAACTATAAAGTTGATCCCGAACATATGGAGGAATACCCTCTTCAGCCAAGATAAACTTTTACTTTTTCAAAGTCATTTTAAACATTTAAGCAAGGGTCTCCTCTTGTTTCCTCAACATGGCTTATTAGTCAACAGCCTTCTTAAAACATAAGGAAAGGCTACAGTCCGCTTTGGCGAACTGTTGATAACCCTATCTCCTATCGCCTAAAGTGGGTGTGTCATTGAGTTGAGAGTCTTTGTCCATTTTGAAACATTTTTTTATTTTTAACAAGATTTGAAAATTTTGTCAAACGCTCACAAAAATGGGTGCGGTAAAAAAAAATTGTGTAGGCCACTGTTTAAGGACGTTGTCTACATATTTTGCTTATACTCTTATTTTCGTTTTTGAAGCAATCAATTGGAAAAACGTTTTTGTCAAAATCGACTCTGGCCCACCTCTAGCGAAAGTCTTACAAACATCCAAGAGTATCATGGGGAAACTTCTCAAATTAGCGGTTCGGAGTCGGTGTAGAATTGTAGGTCACACTCACACGCAAATGGTTGGAGAAGCTAGGTTTTAGGCCCTGTTTGGGCCGCTAATGCCTAATATTTTGTTTCTTTTTGATTCTGTGGCTTCACAATTTTCATTATTTCCCAGTAAATAAAAGAAAACAAACCTTGATATATTATCATATAGATTTGATCTTGACTTAATCTGACAGCACGACAGAATACTGTCACGTCATAATTCTTCGTGGAATGTTTCTACCATCTTAATCGAGTGGTAACACGAAAATAGTCATCAGAATTCGAATAAACGTAATTCTTCAATCAATACAAAAAAGCAAAGTACACAAAGATGATGTTGCAAAAATGGTATTCACAAACGAAACAAAAATACTTTCACTTGAGATCATCTGAAATATTTGACAGATCAGTTTTTCTTAGCAAATAAATTCAAACACGTTAAAAGTATGGAAACCACATGCCATTCAACATTGCAGCAACTGTGTCGTACGAAATCCGATTCTTACAGCATCGGAAAATTAATTATGATACATGTATAGGGCCGTTAATGCCTAATATTTGTGTCCATGCAGATAGATGCAAGTGAACGTTTTATGAACATGGTTCTGGGAATGCTGTGAATTAAGAAGAACGAATACTACAAAAAAGACAGTTTTAAGAATGAAAACAAGTCATGCAAAAATTGTTCACTGGCAATTTTATTTTGTTATGTTTCTGGAAAACTTGTTTTCTAACCTTTTTGTGTGTCCATGCCAAATTTGTTGACCCGCGGAAAAAAAGTATAGAGAATGTTAAAGGCATGAAATATCATTCTTGAAGAAACGATGGGTCGTACGAAAACATACAATCTAACGCTAAACGAGGAATGCGACTGATGCGTTTGAAAGTATCAAAACAGAATATGAGGAGTTTTAAAAGGAAGAGTATAACAGTTTACATTCTGAGCAAGTGAAGAACTTTGAATAAGTGAACTATAGGTGAGACGGCTCAGAGTTAATGCACATGTAAACAGAAAGAAGTTTTGAACGCGTAAGACTTTACTTAGAGTTCTGATTGGAACTTCAGGGTGTTTTGAACGTCGGGGTTTTACCCAATGACGTTGCGGAACTACAATGCATTGCTTCAACTCTATTTCAGAGATAAAAAAATATCGGTCTGGCAATAATTCTGAGCTATTCCAACATACTCTAATGTGTTTTAGATCATTCGCTTGGTGAGTTCAGCAAACGTCGCACTCGATAGCTCAATGAGCTTCCAGCAGAAATAAAATATACACGGGAAATTAACCTCTTCAAAATAAAGATAGCGGACTATATAGACAATAGACATATTGCGTATCGGTAAAATCCGATAAATATGAAAAGAATGCCAAATAAAAAAAATTAAAAAAAAATGCGAAGACTCGGAAGCGCACGTGGTAAGAGTGTAACATCCTGCGGTTGGGGAGGGAATATGGCGGGGTTCAGCTTGGTATAAATTGATGAAGAAATAAGGCTTAAAAACGACAAATTCAATAAACTGTTCCCACTGGACGCAATGCATCGACGCAACCGACTGGACGAATTTGTCGACACAGTAGGCGAATTAACGATTTACGAATTCCACGATTTTATTTTTGTTAACACAAACAATACTTGGGGCTAATATATAGTTGCCGAAAACCAATTTTCTCTAACAATTTCTGTGTGAAGTGAAAGAGACCTACAATTTACCGCCGTGTCCGAACGCCAAATTAGGGAAGCTTCAAATGACAATTAAAATTCTTGGATGTATGTCAGAATTTCGCAAGATGTGTGCCAGTGGAAAAGAGAAACTTTAGGTGGTACTGGGTCACGGCGTGATTTGAACCTGAGACATCTCAATTATTATTAGTTCAACGCCCTAACCACTGAGCCAACGTATTATAAGGTTAAACGTTTCCCGTACCGGAACAAGCTGTGGGTTGACACGACTG
The DNA here is from genome assembly GCA_949715645.1 of Portevinia maculata. Classification (NCBI taxonomy): domain Eukaryota; kingdom Metazoa; phylum Arthropoda; class Insecta; order Diptera; family Syrphidae; genus Portevinia; species Portevinia maculata. The sequence goes on along the minus strand of OX454528.1, from coordinate 114,844,853 downwards.
CATATCAACGGTATATTAAAAGGACGATCAAACAATAATCACCCAGGAGCATGCCCGTTTTGAAATCTCAAAGAAAAAGACAAGCCACAAAACTACAGGAACAAACAAATTCAAGAACATTCAGTGATAAAGCGAATTGAAACCGAAAGGCCTGCCGATGTTCATTGCGGTCAAACCGGTAAACTCCGCAGGCAGACCAGCAAGGATGCAGTAAAGTGAAGGGGTTATGATCCTTTTAATCCTGATCATAGCATCCCTTTCGAAAAAGAAGGAGAACAAGGTATTGCTTCAAATCTTAGAGTTGTTCGACGTATGGACCAGAGATTAGAATTAGTATGTTCGAACAATCCAACTATTTTCAAGGTAATCTTCCTTTGAAATTGATCGTTTTTCCCTCTCTGCTCGTAAATCAAATGACTTGTGATCTACAACAACCCGCGTGTATGGCTATCTAACATGACCAAACTTGAGACCGATCCCTTATACACATTACCAAAATGATTCTTGACCCAGTAGGTAGGAATTTGCCCGAGTGCTCGCAAAGAAGCCAACTGTTTTGTAAGCATTTTCCAATACTCACGATCATTTACCAAAGTTCGGACCAACAGAGTGTATGGCTATCTAACAGGACCAAACTTGAGACCGATCCCTTATAGACATTACCAAAATGATTCTTGACCTTACCAGTAGGTAGGAATTTGCCCGAGTGCTCGCAAAGAAGCCAACTGTTTTGTAAGCATTTTCCAATACTCACGATCATTTACCAAAGTTCGGACCAACAGAGGGTTAGAAATCAAAATGCACCGGATAATCATAAAGATTTATCTGCCAGCCATGTTGACTTCACACACAATCTTCATTATATACTCACAAAAAACTCAAATCTTTGGAAACGATAAATTCTCCTGCTGATTGATACAAAAGCAGAACACACAAATGAGATGCAAGTGAACGCTTTCAGCCACCCTTCGTTTTGGTGGAGTTAGAAGTTTGTGGTTATTGCATGTTGTCTTCGTTGGAAACTAATATTCTTAGCCCGTCCGTGACCGGGAATTTCAAATAAATTTTTTAAGCACAAAAAGTCACAAAGCAAATCGATTTTATTTTGTGCACAACACAATAAACAAGATGCTGCCGGTTAACAACTACGGATACGAACTATTCCTTGAGGAACACGATCATTTGTATGGCATAATCGAAACCGTCTTAGACTAAAAATTCCATCTTCTTTCTCTTTAACGACGAGGTTATGGTCTGGACGCTGTCATGTAACTTCTTCAATCTTGTTCTGGAGCAGAAAGTGCGTAGGGCAGGTGTCAACATGGAAGGCACCATCTTCAACAGTTCCGTTTAACTACTGCGGACGATATCGACATCATCAGCCGACCTAAGCGTGACGTGTTAGAGACGTTCATTGCGATTAAAGAACAGGCAAAATGGGTTTGGCTTGAATTCAAAAAGGACAAAACGAAGTAGGTACTTGCTTTCAACAAACGAACAATTATTTGTCCACCGTGTTATCCTGCGTCACTGCAACTTCGAGGTATTAAGGGTGTTCGCCTACCTCAGAGTAAACACCAACTCCACAAATGACATCTTAATGGAGATCCCACGAAGCATTACCCAGGGAAACAGTTGCTTCTTCGCTTTGGCAAAACAAATGGGTTCAAAACTCCTAACTCGGAAGACCAAATGTAAGCTCTACAAAACACTGATACAAGTTCTGTTTTATGGCGCCGAGGCTTATCGTCCAAAGCAGGAACGTAGAGCTAAAATTGGGATCGTTCGAAAGAAAAATACTCCGTCGAATATTTGGTCCTGTGTACGAGGTGGGCGAATAGAGGAAAATATACAACCGTGAACTTTATGAGCTGTATTAAGATGTGGATGTGGATGGACAATAATGCTCAAGCGAAGAGGATCTTTGAATCCCAGCCTCCCAGGTTCGAGATGACAAGGAAGACCGAACCTCCGCTTTAAAGACAAAGACATTGCGGATGCCAGAGCTCTCGTTCATGACAACTGGACGCAGCGTGCCCGGGATCTCTGAGGGTGGAATGTTGCGTGTCTTAGGCAGAGGCTCTCCACGGCTTTATAAAGCTTTTCAACTAAATAGAATATTCCACGCAAATTGCACATGTAAATAACGGTATGGGTCACACATTTCGGCGAAGAATCGACGTATTGAACAAGAAGAAACTTCAGCGATAGAAGATTGCGATGTTTATGCTCCAACTATTCAAGCCGTTAGATTTTGTTTATGGATCTAATGCGTTGACTTTCTGACATTGCGAGAAATCTCGTCAATGCATCTTCAATAGTCACCGTTTCAACGCATGAAACGTTTATGATCACAGGAATGACGCGATTCTGTTCCCAAAATGCTTTGGTTTGTTATCTGTTTCAGTGCAATTCTCTCTTTCGATGTCAATGTATTGAAACACCCAAAAGGTGAATGCTCAACGACCGCACGACTAGACCACTTCTGAACAAGTTAACCGGTAACAGAAAGAAAAATCCGTAATTTTATGCATTGAACTGAACGAAATATAAATGCATCATTTTCTGAGCTACTAGACTGTCAACTAATGTATAGAGCATCCGATGATGCACTTCGCAAACGCCAGTACATCAGTATACCAAGCATGGGTGCAGTGGTCTAGTGGTTAATGCGTTAGACTACTGAGCGAGTAGTTGAGGTTGAAATCCCACCCAGGAACATCTTTCATTTTTTCTGCGTGAGAAATATAACTGTCATGAAACTTTCTCAATATTTGGCGTTCTGGATCGGGGTTAAATTGTAGGTCCCTTCCATTCGTGTCAAAAAAATAGCACACACAAATTGTTGGAAAAGCTAGGTCTAAAGCTCTATATACATAATAACCGCCATTCAGAGCCATTCTTCCAGAATAATGAATTTTATTAAAATTAAAGAGTTGAAGAAACACTTATCTCACAGCATCTTGAGCGCTAAAAACATAACCAAACAAACACCCTTCCGTACGATTGTGCAAACCACTATTTACACATTCAAGGTTACATCGAATTATTTCTCAATCAGTTTCTTCCTTATCAATCAAATTGCTGAAAGGGAACACTTCCACGGGGAACATTTTTCGCGAATACATGATTATTCCCAACAGGAAATTAATACATATACATATTACATAACAAATTAATAAGATCAAAATACGAATATCATGCAGAATAACTTATCTAAAACACATCCACTTAATTTATACAAAAAAGAGAACGATAAAATCACGAGCGGAAACGGAAGAAGTGTAACTTCATGCTTCGTGTAAAATACACTGCCTGTATAGTGGTTGGCAGTATCATCTGAGCAGTTCGTCAGTGAACAACAATCGGCCCTATCATAGTATCCTTTCCGAAAAAAAATTCTCAGATTTTATACGAATTGGAAAATGTTTCTTCATTCTAAGAGTATTCGGAATATTTATCCCACAAAATCTAGCACACACCGGTTCATCGCGATGGTATTCGATTTTTGCTTTAGTTTTTTGGCAGCCGTATACGAGTATCAAATATGTACTCTCCGATTGTCTCCGACAACTATTTGTCGTGGAACATATACGTTTGGAAAACTTATACTATGAACATTAATTGAGTCTCTGACTGGATATGCGTTGCGGAGAAAATTACTTTCCGAATGGATACAATGATAAAGCTGATTAACACCAAAGCGTTTTGATATGGACAACACGTTGATGAAATGCCCTCAAAAACTCATAATCGTGTTGTAATTGAACATGTCCACCACGAAAAATTGTTAATTTTTTTTTCGCTTAAAATATATTCTTCTGAAAACTTTTACTAATTAAAATTTTGTTGTTTAATGGACCATTCAGCTTCGATAAATTCACTATAATTATGTTTAAGCTTTTCACTAACGACATGCAAATCATATAATGAAATCACCTACCGAAATAGCAAATATAGCGTTGACTAAGATTAACGTAATTTGAGAGAACATTGACGGTCTCGGGTCATTCGTGCGATCGAAAACGCTCCCATTTTGTTGACTGTCTTTTAGTACCTAGCTTAAGAAAGCTTTTACTGTTTGTTAATGTTATCTGTTAAAGTTGTTCTGGAAACCTCGAATTGTTGCTCATTTTTGCATTTATTTAATGCTTTGTCCTAATTGAATCAGGGTACTGAGGTGCTTGCAATAGTTGCGTTTGATGTTTACAATTAAACTGCTGTTGAGAAATACAAGCTTCGCGTGACTCGTAACGCACGCATTGCTTTTATTTCCAAAGAATGATTCTGCCCCCATTGACGTTCTATTTTTAAATAGGGAAGCGTAGAAGGAAAACGTTTTGTGTAATAAATAAACAAACCCACTTTATAAAGGCCGAACAATTGTTGAACGGGAATCTGTCGTCAAAAATGTGAGAATTTGCAGATAGGCCCAAGTAGCCTTATGTCAAACCTTGTCAATGCCATTCGTGCAACTATGGCTTTGTTGAGCCAAACGTTTGGTGACCGAATCATCTCAATAAATGGAACTGTGAGTTGGCCACTTCGTTCTTGTGATTTTGGACTACTTTTTTTTACGTCAAATCTCTGGTCTATGCAAGTGTAGTGATTAATTCCAAACTGCTTTAAACCAGCAGCGATTGATGACTTAGAAGCCAACATTCGACGCACTATTGACGAAATAAAACCTGGTATGCTCGAAAAAGTGGTGAAAAACTGAACCGACAGGATGGCGTTCATAAATTATTTTTAAACATTAAATGCCATGAAATTTGTGAGCTAATAAAACCAAAATTTGGTCATTCCATTAAATTTGTTTTATTTTAAAAAAAAGTTGTATGCCTCTATAAAAACACTCTATACATGCATGATGCATCGGCCCTATTATGTCTTCAGTTCAATTGATTAACTGTTATATTTTTTATGCATTGCCAGAACTGAGCAAAGTGTAAAAATTGAAGAATAAAACCAACAAAATAATAGTATTTGAAAACACAAATATTTTATCTTTCGCTACACGATTTTCCAAAAATAAAATTTAACGCGACTAAGTCAGTCATTGTGGAAATTGTTCAACAAGTCGTTCTATTTTGCCACATTCTCGTTCTCTTTAAACTTGGATGGTGCGTTCACGCACGCACTCGTTTTCCATTACGACAGTGATGCGTGAGTGCTTTCCATTGGAAACATCTGATTTCAGAGGCTGATTTTACTTTTTGAAATTGTGTGGGTGATATTTGACAGCTCGTTTGGAAATAAACAGCTGAAAAATGATTTCGAACATGTCGAAATGTTATAACCACAAACTTCAAAGAGACGTGGGGATTGTCAAATGTTTTGGTGTAAATGCAAGTAGGATAACGGCTCTAGTCGTCGGCCACCTTATTTTGTTCACTTCGCTCTTGAGTTAAGAATAAAAACTAAAAGGTTAAGTACGGTGTAATGCACAAAATACATGCGCAGTTCTATATGCGTCACTGCATGTATCACTGCATGTAAAATAAATGTACACAATTTTTTTACGTGCACTGCATAGGATGCTGCCATACCTTTTGTGCCCGAACATAACAGTGCACAAAAGAAACGAAGAACATTTCACTTAATTTAAACGAAAATAAAAAAAAATCATGGGTCAAGAGTAAAAAAAAACAAAGGAAGACAGATAGTCGATTTGCTTCTTTTCTCTTATGTGGTGTGGTTTTCTCCTTCGAAATATGGTGTCATTGGCGCTGCACTCTCATGCAGTGGATTTAGAATTAGAGGCAAATGACAGAACGGCAGTAACTGCAGAATTTGCATGTATTGTCGCCCATTCAAACGTGTATGTATTATTTTTTCTGCAAAAAATATTTAGCACAATCATTTTGGGCAGGGCATAAGACTTCTGTTTTTTTTTAGAAACTCCAGAACCAATTCAAATTAAAGTTCTACAGGTCGGCTATGTCGAAATAATTAATAAAACAAAACATATTCAATGATACAATATCTCATAGGTTCAAAGAACATACTAAGATAGTACCAGTTGGTTCAAAGATTAAGTTGGTATCAAATGATATGTAGGTACTACCCTATTATTTTTGTTTTTGCTTGTATAGTAGGTCAGTTATAGCAATATGTACATAAATTATTTTTCTGAGAAGTTTCATAATCTATATATTAATACGGAGTTGCCTATAACGTGTTTCCCCCCTTTTTTGCTATTTTACGTCACATAGATATGCCAACACTATATATATTTGGGTAGGGGGCAATACATAGAAGTGCAAAATACAAAAATTATCCACATATATAACACACATTATGAATTACAGCAGGTAAAATGAAGCGAATTGGATGAAATTACAACAACAACATTGTTGTGTGAGGCAATAATCTGCCAATCGGAACGGTTAAATTTTATATCATGAAAATACTTGAAAATGCTTGAAGTTACTTGAAAATGCTTGAAGTTACTTCGACATGCTTGAAGTTACTTGAAAATGCTTGAAGGTATTTGAAAATGCTTGAAGTTACTTGAAAATGCTTGAAAATACTTGAAGTTACTTGAAAATGCTTGAAGTTACTTGAAGGTACCTGAAAATGATTGAAGTTACTTTAAGTTACTTGAAAATGCTTGAAAACTTAAAGTTACTTGATAATGCTTGAACATACTTGAAATTACTTGGACATGCTTGAAGTTACTTGAAAATGCCTGAAGTTACTTGAAAATGCTTTAAGTTACTTGAAAATGCCGGGAAAATTTTATATCATGTGAAATCAGAGAATGCAATTTCGAAAAATTTCATTTTCCGATTAATATGTGTAACAGTCGACTTTATTTTTTTTTCAACTTATAGAATAAAGTGGTCGAATTTCGACCATGGGGCGACCCCTAGTTTTTATAATTTGCAAGCTATATTTACAATTTAAGTACCCAAAAAACTTAACAATTTCTTTTCGGTCGCAGTTTACCTGCTGTTATCAGATGTGTTTGTTCTATCGCAAAATTGTTATGAGAATTGCTTAAAAAATGTAATTTTCACATATTAAAATTGCGTCTGTCAAGGGTTTGGCTGCGTGTAAAATGTCTGGGACACACAGATTTGTAATCAGGACACTCGCACAAGCATTTTGATGTACTCAATATTTGGTTATCACAATTATTTCAAAAAGTGATTTTTTGCATCCTATTAGCACGTCTGGCAAGGGTTGTCTGCGTAAAACGTCTGGTACACTCACTTTTGTGATTAGGACAGTATATTCTTTCATTTGATACTGAATTCAAGTGGTTATTACAAAAATCTAGACTTTGGAAAAAATCACTTTTTCAACCCGCTATTACTAACCTCAGCTGCGACGATTCGCTGCCAGACTTCCGGATTTCATATTGTATCGTGCATACCTTCACACTAATATACGCATATTTTGGTTATCATATCACACCCAAAGTTTGCTGTGGGCTCTTAGACTAAAAAGTTTGGAAGATTAAAGGAGAGGTGGATGTCCAGGTTTTCTGAGAAACTCCGGCACCGACTCTTCTTGGGTCCTGATCCTGAACCCATCCGAGAATATTGACAGCGACTCGTTCTGTCAGGTATTGAGTGCGAAGTCCTTATTAATTTTGTGAATTGAATAATTGTCATTAGTTTTAAAAGACTTTAAGGAGTAGCTTTATGAGACTAACGATGGGCGCGTTCGATTTGCAAGGCAAATACAAGTCCTTACCATTTTACCCCTTTCTCATTGATCGAATAAGTCACGTGAGCAACATTTGACAAGTGATAGGGGTTAAGTAGTAGGGAACTAGCAATAGGCTTGCAAATTAAACGCTCACATGTGTAAATAAACTGGAATCACACCTGATTTCGCTCCAGAATTTAAGTTTCGTGTAGAGTATTTACTCTAGAAGTAAGAAGAATATTGGGCGCGTTCGATTTGCAAGGCAAATACAAGTCCTTACCATTTTACCCCTTTCTCATTGATCGAATAAGTCACGTGAGCAACATTTGACAAGTGATAGGGGTTAAGTAGTAGGGAACTAGCAATAGGCTTGCAAATTAAACGCTCACATGTGTAAATAAACTAGAATCACACCTGATTTCGCTCCAGAATTTAAGTTTCGTGTAGAGTATTTACTCTAGAAGTAAGAAGAATCCTGAGCGATTTTTTGCTGTTTGGTTTTTCAGTGTTCTATTTTTGACAGCTCACGCGTGATTCGTGACATGTGTCTATGTCAAACATGCTCAATTAGCTTTGCCATTTTATCATGGAAAGACTAACACCCGAACAACGCTCACAAGTTATTTTATTTTATTATCAAAATTCGTGCTATTTAAAAAATGCGTTTCCCGCCCTTTACCATCCTATTAACGGTCGTCATAATCAACCTGCTTCACACAATCTAGCTGAATCGGCGGGCTAGATTGTGCGATTTCACGCATTAAGAGTTTTTGTAATGGGGATACGTCAAATCACTCGTCTATGACAATGAACTGGCGTCAATTGCAGCTTTGGAAGACAACATTACGTGTTAATAGTGAGATATCAGCCAATATAATCCAAAAGGTGACTCAAAATTGGACACTCCGTATAGACCACTTAAAACGTAGTCGTGATCAACATTAGCCGCGTTTTTTTATCGCCAATGACTGATCATCAATTTATATGCTTTATAACAAATACACATGATCAGGATCACATTTTATAATCTATTAATTAGTTATCACTATTTCTCACTAGGTGTCTTAGGTGCCAATACGTTGGCATTTTATAACTAAATTTATGTTGCCATACCAAAATTGAAATCTTTTCAAAAAGCCAAAACATTATTAGACCGTTTTTTATTCCATGAAAGGAGCATACCGCGCTTTTTGCATTGCTCCTTAACACAATAAACCATTGACAAATAAAATAAAAAAGGTTTGGCAATCCAATATTCATGTATTGCATCTGATCAAAAAATGTTCAAAGGACGAAAGCGTACAATTTTAATTTAATGGAAAATTTTAATTGTATGGTAGCTCCGGGCAAGATTTCAAATCGGAAATTCAACTGTGAAAGTGTTCGGCGATCCATACAATTTTATTATCTTCGGCAAATCTATCCAGATCATATGTCATAGAAAACACGGATATTTAAATGAAATAATCTTTAACAAGCAAGTGGCAAGCATTGATTTATCTACTCAAATAAAAATTGTATACACTTTTGCAATTTCCCTGATTTTTTTTGTCAGTTAAAAACCAAACGCTTAAAAAATCACCCATAAGTTACTTCACATAACTCAGAAAAATACTATAGTCAAAAAGATAGCATTTGCACGATGATAGCATGGTGCAGAATGCTCAAAGCAATTTATTATTCTATTTCATTGATATTCACCTCGACATTTGAAAAAGTTCGAATACTAAACAAATTTACTACCACGCAACCATTCACCCTAATGCACTCGCAGTGGATACAAAAATATGAAAGAAAATAGGATTTGGAAAGTAAAAATGATTATTTTTAAGGAGAGAACACGCCTAATGACTGGACTTGGACTATCAGCTCCCTATGCCCACCTTCAAGAAAGGCTATTCTACGTTTTGCAAAAACTATAGAGGCATATTTCTGCTAAATGATACATATTAAGATCCTAACCAACGTACTGTGTAAACGTCCCAAGCCGTTCAGCAACACACTAATCAAATTGTACCAGTGTGCCTTCCGGCCCGGCAGATCGACAATAGACCAAATATTCAAACTAAAGCAAAGCCTGGAAACCACCAATGAATTTCAAGACGAGACCCACCACCTTTTCGTCGACTTTAAATTCGCATATGATAGCATTCGTCGTCAGGAGCTCTACGTGGCGATGGCCGAATTCGGGATCCCGGCAAAACTGATCCAGTTGTGTCGCCTGGAACTTGAAAACCCGTGGTGTAATGTGCAGTTTGGAAACAGCTCTTCCGAATTCTTCCAATTTTCTACCGGATTTTGGCTATCATGGCACTATCTTCAATAGATCCGCCAGCTTCTGGGGTATGCGGACGATATCGACATCATCGGGCTTTCCCAGCGTGACGTGTTAAAAGATTTTGAAGAACAGACGATCTTGGTTGCTGTTGAAGTAAATGACGACAACACCTAGTACATGCTATCAAGAAACAAACAAAGATGTTTCTAGGACAAAACGTCACTGTTAAAGCAATAACTTCGAGGTGGTTGAGGACTTCATCTACCTAGGAGTATACTTATACTGTATACATCAACTTCACAAATGACATTTTAGTGGAGATCAGAGGGCGAATTACCTTAGGAAACCGCTGTTCTTCGGATTGGCGAAAAAAATGGATTCAAAACTGCTCACTTGAAAGACACAATGCTCTATCAAACCTTAATCCTATCATTCCTGTCGACTGCTGGACGATAAGAAGAATCCCCTTTCTACTTATCGCTTATATAGGGTTCCTTTGGAAGAAAAATACTCCGTCGGATAATTGGTCCTGTCAGCGAGGAGGGGGGCGAATGAATGGAGAAGATACAACCGCGAACCCTACGAGCTGTACCAAGATGTGGATGTAGTCCATAAAGCTAAAGCACGTCAACTACATTGACTCCTCCACATTGAGCGAAGGGAAAATAATGCTCCAGCCAAGAGGGTTTTCGAAAACCAGCCCACTGGTTCGAGAAGGCAAGGAAAACCGAACCTAAGTTTTAAAGACAACGCCATCGCGGATGCCAGAGCGTTTGGTCTGGAGAACTGAAGTTAAATATAATTTATCGAAAATCGAAATCGCTTTATTTTGTTTTTGACATTTGAAGCTACTCATAAAGTGAGTATTGTATATGATCCCAGTTGGATTCATACCAGATTTTTTAATTGAAGGCATACACAATTAACGATTGACGACATGATAATGAAGTGTTGTGTGAAGCAATCTGATGACAACTTCGTTCACTTGTATCGCTTTCGCTTAGGCGACAATCGCGTTTACAGTTACATGATGAGGGCCCTTCTTTTTCTCCAATACCCGCTCACATTATCAAGCAATGTGCATGCATATACGTTCTATCAATCTGCCACCCTCAGCTTATACTTTTTAATTTTTTTTTGTCGGAGTGTCAGATTTTCTAACTTTGGACTGAATAAACTCGTTTTTTTAAGAACTGTATCCACAGGAGTGTTCGTATGTACATGTTAAACAGAAACATTCTATCGACAGCAATGCTGTTGATCACTTTATAACTTTGGCATTTATTATATATTCAATTAGAGTATCAACAAGCAGAAGTTATTGTCAATTTGATAATCACCTTCTTGGAGCAAAAGTGATAATTTTCATTGTCAACTATCACCTTAGCTGATTCCACCCCAGTACATTTGGTCAGAGCACTATGTGGGGAAATACTCTCTTGTAAAATTTGCTAAAGTGGTGTCCTATGGTTTTCTGTTTTCACCGGCGATATATATACAATTGAACAAAATAGGATTTTAGATGTTCCAATGCCACAGAGTGAATTTTTGAGTGGAACCAATGGAAAAGGACTTTACACTTAGCCGCCACAGAAGCTGCATATGTCCATATTTGTCAGTCCTAGCTTTTGGCATGTACTGGGGTGGAATTAGCTAAGCTGATAATTGACAATCAAAATCATCACTGGAAGTTGACAATGAAAATCATCACTTTTGCCCCGCGTTAGATGATTATCTAATTGACATCGCTTTTTGACATCGATTGCATGCGACTGCTATTTAGGTGTAGTTTTCATACAATTTGTGCTATTTTTATATTGCTTGTATTTTACTATGAAGAATTTTAAATGTTTAAAGTGAATAATTATTAAGAAATTTAATGAATATTTGGTTAAAGTTGACAGTGAATATTCACAGGATTTTGTTTACGCTTTATAATTGTCGTTTACGGAGAAAGTGTGGTTATAGGTTCCTATTTTATGTGCTTGTATGGCGCATAGTTGAGTTCCTTATTCGAGACTTCGAGATGAGATGGAAATGAATCAAATACATATTCTAAAACTCCAAAGTAAGATCTATACACATGAATATAAATGCATATTTATTGTCGGGTGCTGTTGGCTTCTGTTTCATAAACACACATAACGTTCATTGTTATTTTTCTGTTGTTTGCCACCTTAAACAAGGTCAACATATTTTAATATGTACTTCAATTGGCTACAACTTCGAGGCTTATTGGTAGTTGTAGTTCCGAAAGTTAACGAAATGTTTAAATTTGATGTTTAAATCGAATTTATGTTAAATTGTTTTAATATAAAAACAAGGAAATTAAGTACAAGAATAGTAGCTGAAGCCGCCAATAATTATTCTGTTTTTTTAGTGATAGCTTTACACAGACCAACAATCAAAAACAAATATCAAAAAAGCGACAATCAACTATTAATTTAGCCGATTCCACCCCTGCCAGATATAGTCAAAGTTTGACGCACCTGCACAAGAAAGTACATTTGATGTGGAACAAAAAAAGACAAGAATCACACAATTTATTTTTTTAGATCATTCAAAACACCTCTTCTAAGTTCCTTTAGTAGGATGGGCTTATGATCGCTAGGAGCAAAAAACCAAATCAGCGTAAAAAGTGCCTACCAATTTAAAACTTGATTTTTTCTTATCAGACCTCTCACAATTGTGCAATGCAAGAACCTGCGATTTACACTTTTTTGATCGGGCACTGCATATTTGCAATTTAATTGTCTGACGATTTGAAAGTCGTTTAATATTTCCCGATATCTAATTTCACAACATATTGGTGTAGTTTGGCATTTTTTTTTGTTTTTTCGCTATGTAATCTATATATACATATATATAAATAGATGTCGGTATACCCGAAGTTAATATGCTTCCACACCGTTTGACCGATCACCATGAAAGTTGGCACATATATGTATATATTTTTCATGGAGAAGATTTTTTTCTGTCCGCTTTGTTGTAACTCGCTCTTTAACTCCCAAACACTGTTTGATTCGAAAAAGTAAGCTTACATAGGCGCCTGCCAGAAACTAGCTCCTACCCTCAGCGGAGCAACAAAATTACGTAGGCGGGATGAAGGTGTAATCGCTACCCATTAATGGAGAGAAACGAATGACACGTTGTTTTCTAAACCCCTACACCAAAAAGAGGATTTCCGCCTGGTAGTCCAATGGACCGTTACCGAGTCTGACACCTCTGGGATTTGGATTTCCCTTTTCTTTAAAAAAAAAACAAGCAAAACAACGTTCAAAGGGCTCCATTAGTAAGTGATAATTTAGTGAAGTAAGAAGAATTACAAGATGCATTGCAGGTGGCAATGGTGCGATGGTAGTGTATTCACTAAGTGATTGGCAGGTCGTGCGTTCGAATCCCGACCAGGGCCATGGTTTTTATAAATTGAATACACACAACAAAAATAGATCTCCCTAAAGCAATTTAGGCGCCACCTGTGGAGATAAAACCCCATCGCACCAAACTTCTTTCCTATCCTTCTATTCTTTCATACAGTAAGTAGAACCCAAAAAAATAGGCAATGAATCGTTTGCTGAGAGCTACTTACAGCAACAAACAAAATGCCTGCGCTGTGGTTTCCACTATAAGGGTACTGTGGGCCCATTCATAAATACAATATTGCGCAAGATATGCTAAGCAGAGAATTTACAAATGAATAAATTTTCATCACTGCTAAGCAGAGAATTCATAAATGTAGTAGAGTTTTATTTATTGCGCAATTTTGAGCGCAATCGCGCAGATTTCAGAATCATATTGCTTTTTAATTTCTTTTTGTTTTTGTCATTGCGCTGTAATTTAATTTTCAATTTTGTTGAAAATGGGTGAAAATACAACAGATAAGTAAGTTTAGTTTAGTTTTGAGAACAATCTATCAGATTATTTATTAAAATGACAGCGGTCGAAGTAAATTCCATTTTTTCGCAGTTGTTTGTTCATTAACATCTAATATATGCTTTGCAAGCGCATGCAGGAAACTTTCGTTTCAATTAGCGCAGTGTTTCCTGCTTTGCAGTACGTTTGCTTTGCAAACCTTGCATTTATGAATGGGCCCTATGTCACAGAAAAAAGAAATCCCTTTAGCGCACGCAAATTATATAAAAAAAAAAATCTACTGTAAGGCAAAATTTCATTAAATTTTAAAATATACTGAGTCATAAAGTTGTGACATTTGTACCTGGGTGGTATTCAAAAACGTGATTTTTCTGCTTTTCAACTAATTTTGAACTTATTTCGATACACGAAAGTTAATTTTATTTCATTATTTGGAAATTCACTGACTCCGAATAAAAATTATTTAATAAATAAATCATTCAATAAGATATAAAAAAATAATATCTATAAAGTACACTAGCGATAGTATAAAACTGGATCTTGAATACTTTTTTCCGTTGACTACTCTGAAACGTGAACAAACACAGAGCCCTCTATAATGTGAAAGCATATCATAGATGCGTTTTTACGATTTCCAACACTGCCTTTTTGGTGCAATGCAAAAAGTGCTGTTATTTGAGCAGTATATGCGTTTATACTGCAATTTGAAACATTATATGTATAATGGATCACTAAGATCGCATAAGAAGTTCCAAGATCCGAGGAGGCCTTCACGTTAAAGAACCCATTTAGAAGAAAATGGAGAGAGACCGGCTCACTTGGTACTGCCATGTTCAAAGGAGAGATCAAACGAACCCTGTCGAAAAGGCAACACTAATCAACGTCCCAATACAATGGCGAAATAGAAGCTGGCCTGAAAACTCCTGGATCACACAATGCAGCAACACCAGCATTTGATTGGACTCAGCGACGAAGTGATTAAAAATCGGAAGGCCTGCAATTGTTGTCTGTGGTCGAATCGGCGAACCCCACACCATAGAAATACAGTTAAGTGGGAGGGTTATGATAAGTTCAATCCTGCTCATAGGCTCACCGTCATTAAGGGAGAAGAAGATACATGAATCACTAAGTAATGCAATTGCTAAGTAATTTGTGTCAATACATCTCATGTTTCTTGTTTGTGAAGTGTGTTTCGTTTATAAATAGATATGTACTATATTTTTTATGTTTTATTGTGTCTGCAAAGTTCATTGAACTTAAATTAATGTTCCTATTGGCTAGAACAAGGTCTATGCTCCAACAAAGCCTAATCCCTTGGTTTTTTTACCGGGATAGGAATGTCCCACTTCGCGCTGAGATGAATTAAATAACTCTATTTATAATGTTGCGTTTCGGATCGCTTGAGGTTGCAGTATTTCGGCAGGCAGTACTGCATTTAGGAAATCATCCAGACTCTCCCCGAGTCGGAAGCATGTTAAGTATCAAATTTAAGCAACAATCTTCCTTTTTGGGACCTTTCCGTTTCCCATTTGGAGCGAGTGTTGTTGACTTTTTATTAATTCTCTTGACCCAAAACGATACAACTGTTTGATGGATTGTAATTTTTTTTTCAGTGGATTCCATTGAATCTGCTGCGAAATTGGTTGATTGTTGATGTTGAATCGTGTTAAAACAATTTTCCCTGAACGCTTTTAAATATCACAAAATATTTGTTTGCGTTGAAGCCAGCAAACGACACAGGGTTTTTTTGAAAACAAAATATGGCCATAATTTTAAGGAATAAACATTAAAAATGCGAATACGTAGCAGTCTTCTTTCTAACGACGAGGTTATGATCTAGACTTAAGGTATCATAGCCCTCGCACTTTACTGCAGCACTAATAAATGGCCCTGTGAGGTTCGCCGGTTTGACCTCAAAAATACCGGCAGGTCTCCGCTTTGGAGTCATTGAGGCCAATCAAATGCTGGTGTTGCTGCACTTGTGTGATTCAGACGTTTTTACGCCTGCCCGTTTTTCGCGATTGTATGGGAAAGCTGATTGATATTGCCTTTTTGACAGGGTTCGTCTTTACCATTTTTCATTTCTTTTGACTTCACGCTTACGCGATGCTTAATGTCGCTATCGATCATAGATCGCAGACATTTGAACTTTGAAACATTCTTCCATTTATATAAATGTCTGGTATAGTTCGTAGGTGATCAGAGAACGGACAGCACAAGTATTCCGTTTTTTCGGATTTTTCCCTCCAAAACGTCTACCCATTCATTAAGTGCAGCTACCCCTCACACCCAATTTTCCGCGAAAACATTCGCTGAACGTTTGAAATTGGTTGCAAAGCTAACATTTTTTTGATTAGATCTACTATCCTCTTCATTTGCATATCAGTTGTTACGTTTACCCTTAAAAAATACAAATTTTACTAAATGTATCAAGACATTTAACAAAACTTACATTTTAAAGCGATTTTTAATGTCTGGCGTTCACTAATTCCTATTTGCGAGAAAAACAGACGTTTCACCACTCTAAAACGACATTCAGAATAGCAATAAAGAAAGTTAAACGCCAACTGTCGAACAAGAATTTTGTTTCACAAAAAAAAAGACTGGGGTAACGCCGGCTACACTGAGAAAACATTATATACATTGCCGAGGTTGCATTGTCGTTTTTTGACAAGGCGTTCAACCAACGCCCGTGAATAAATGAACGTAGGTACATATATCCAAAAAAAATATATCAAATTCTGCAACGAAAATATAGGTACGCATTTAAAAATTAACCCGCACAATTGTGCTACCTGGCTTTCATTCTATGCGTGGTTTATCAAAGAGCTCGGGCTTCTCTTGGAGACCGATCGTTAAGTAATGTACCAATGAATCCAAATTTAAGAAGGGCACATAGGACACAACCCTCCCATTAACAACTAAAACTAAACCACCGATTTCCGAAATTGGCAAAGATGGTGCTGAAGGTGTTTCCACATCAAAGAAACATTTTTTAAACATTTCGGAAATATTTCAGAAACAAAGAAACATTTGTAAAAAGTTTCCGAAATATTTAAAAAATGATTATTTTGGTCTAGACGATTCGCGAAACATTTCTGAAATGTTTTTTAAACAAACGGGAAACATTTCAGAAACGTTTTTTAAACAATGTTTCCTGAAATGTTTCTTTGGTGTGCACACACCTTAAGAAACCATGGCTACCAAGCCTGGGTTCAAAGATGTAAGATTGCCGCCATGGTAAAATATGGAATCAATCTAGAAGAGTCAAAGAACAAAGGGCGGATGAGTTATGCACAAGTTCTTGCTGCGAGGGCTGATCTAGCTATTAACCACATGTCCTCGAAATAACTAAGATCCACGGACAATTTGCCCAAATATTAATCCAATAAAAAGCATAGGCCACACTGTGAGATAAAGAAAAACACAAATGCTGGGGAATCGCTTAGGGAACTTAAATGCGGTCAGAGCTCAAAGTCCTTTAAAAGGATCAAAACCCCACAATAAGCAATCTTGTATGTACTATTCCTATTGAGATTTCCAAGCCCATTGTAATGACTGATAAAAAAAGGCCGAAAGAGCGGGCGACAACTTCTCTATGGATTTGAAATTCAAAGATCAGTTCCTCTTTCTAGGAGGGAAAATCTGCTTAAATTTCCCACAAACCAGATAAAAAAATCAGTCCTATGTACCTATGTCGAACAGACAAATCCTGATTTAAAGCATGTATATTGTTCAACAGATTAATTTATGCTCGCAACGCGCTCAATCCGATGCAAATAAGCGCTGCAGATAGATAGGCATCGAAGTCCTCTATTTCTAACAACTCGGCCAATTAAAAAGCCATCGAACTCCGAAAGATTGATTTTCTACGTCTAAAAAATCAGTACGTATCTCATTGATTGAGTTTATATGGGACTGTGGTGCATCCTAATCAATATACAACAAGCAAAATCTCTATCGGTGTACGGCATTTTCTTTACAAGGACTCGCTAAAGACCATGTATTTTTCTTCTTCTGTTTCCTTAATGGCAGTGAGGTTGTGATCAGGATTAAAGGGATCATAACCCTAACACTTTAAGGCATACTTATTGGTCCGCTTGTGGAGTTCGCCGTTTCGAAATCAACAAATGTTGTGGCAGGCTTTCCGATTTCAATTCACTTCATCACTGAGGCCAATCAATGCTGCTGTTGTTGCATTTGTGTGATCCAGTTTTTGGGACAGGAGCTTTTAAAATTGAGACATGTGGAGTGCTTGGTCCCATAATTGTTTACCGGTAATCTCTATCAGCCGTTTGACGAATTTGTATGCACTTTTGGCTCACATTAATTGGTAAAATTTAATAGATCCTAATTTCTCAAATAAACCACCTTTTTCGACAAGCTCGGTTTTTTGGGGAGGGCTGCAGTGATAGACTTATCCCGTCCCTGCATGGGTAAATAAAGATGCATGTATTCTTTACAGAAATATTTCAAAATGATTTCAATGTCTAAGATCTTGAAGCGGCCTTTCCCTATGATAAACTTGTTCGTTGTATATCCTCGCCTTCGTAAGCTCGCTGCGTCCATTCTTTGGGTTAACATTTAAATAATTATACAAAAACCTTTATTTAAACACTGTACGTTAATTAATAGCTGTTTGAGACTACTCCAATGAAATGAGCTTATTTCAAAGAACGACAAAGCGTCCGGATACTAGTGAATTTACCCTTCATATCTTGCAATCTTTGAATCACTAAAAACATTCCATGTTTTCTAAACATTCCAAATCAACGTGTGGGGATTTCCATTATGCGCAAACTTTTTTTTTCTGGTTTAAAATGGCCTAAAAACGTAAATATAATATTCTTTTTCTTGAGGAAATGTAAAATTTTTTGTAAGAAAGTCTGGTGTATTTAAAGTATGGGATGGGTGGCTCACTTCGCTCGCTAAAGGAATTTTAACCTGTTGACAACTGTCAGGCAGGCGCCTGGAGCTAAAGTTTAATTATATTTATCCGGGGGTATTTAGCAGTATACTCGTAATATTTTCTACCTAGGAATTTATGGACTTTTCTAGTGAAAATTAAAAACTTTGAAAATAAATAAAAAAAATAGAAATAAAAGTTTCCTCACCAAAATTCTTTTACAGAACATCTTAGAATAATCCATATTAAATAAAAAATAAACATGGCTTAATGCGCATAATGGAAACCTGAGCCAAAAACGGTATTTTATTGTTAGTCTTGCCCAAACAAGCAGTGGATTGCAGACTCAAATTTGACAAACAAATATATATAAACATGGCGCTACTCTTCGCGCCAACGACACCCGCAAAACCCAATTTCTTAATAAAACAAAAAAAAAAATAAAAAAAAGATTCGCCGACAATAAATATCGAAAACGCGCATTGCCCGCAGTTTAGCGATCGAACTTGAATGCAATAGGCCGACAAACTGGCCAACGTCATCATTTTCATTATGCACTCTGCCAGCGCGACTCTGGTTCTGTAATGAAAATTTTCCACCGAAATCGAATCAGTTTAATCTCAAAAACTGCGCCATGCGACCCAAATACAAGCAAACCCCAATAAAATCACCTCGAGATTGTTTTCCTATTTCAGCAAACATTGCCGATACGACGAAACGATACCTACATAAATAAAATTTCAAAGTTATTGCGCACAAGAAAAAGAAAAAAAAATGGCACTCATTTCACGATTCATTGTCGACTATTGCAAGTATCTACACCTAGCCGACAACGAATACGATAGCTAATGATAAAAAAAAAATATTTGACATGATAATTAACGAAAATATTCTTCTGCAAGTAAATGAATAAAAAAAAATCCAAAGAAAAATGAATATAAACGGCCATTTTACCTCTCTGCCTCTGGTGCTGGAACCGCCCGCTTCGTCGGCTGCTCCATCGTCCAGCAGTCGTCTCGGGCGATTGCGTCGGCGGCGGTGATTGCTGCCGACCGGTTCGTCACCTTCGCTACTGTCGTCGCTGTTAAAGACGAAATTTGTTTTTTTACCAAGTTTACCTCGCAGTTTTCTACTCGAACATGGCTTGATATCGTCGTCATCTTCGATGGATTTACTTGCGATTAATTTCTTGTTCTTGGGTTGTTGCCGCTGGCGGCCATGTCTGGCTGTGCCATCATCACTTAGGCTACTGCTACTAGTGCCCGTGGTGCTTTCTTCCGAATCGTCATCAAATTCGATTCGCATAACAATGCGTCGACTCTTTTTGCCACCATCGTTCGCTTTGGAGGATGTGGAGAAAGATGTAGCGTTACGTCGAGTGATACGTCTACTGCAAGATGGTTTTGCACTGAAATCACTGCTGCTGTCGCCAGATTCACCGGACATAATTCACATTAGTGTGTTGGAAATGCAAGAAATATACATAAATTTTTTTTTTTTTTTTTACAAAATATATTCAAGAATTTTTCACTAACGAAATGAGGACAATTATTAAAAAAAGTTCTAAGTTTCTTTGTTTTTTAATTGTTATATGCATATAATATATATGTATAATCTCTAATTATATGTAATTTTTTTTTCACTACACTTTTTTCTGTGGCAGAGAAATGAATGTTTTACGGTAGAAAAAGGCTTATATTTATAATAAAATTAAACTAAAACGAATATTGTTGGCTTTAGGGATGTTTTTGTTGCAAAATATGGAGTAATTTTTGTAGATTTTCTACAAATTCTTATAAGCACTTCACTCGAATTTCTGCATAAACTCAGCCATTTTATTTTATCAGTGGCTTTTGTGTAATTGCAGGAGTGTTAAGTGTGAGGTGTTGGGGTTTTCGGTGGAATTATTTTTTCCGTTAGACATGTGAATGTTGGTTGCAGTGGGATGAGTGCAAAATGGGTGAGTTTGGTGGAAGAAAAATTTGTTTGCATGCGAATTAAATTGGGATTGGTAAAAGTTCTTCTGACGATCATTATGGTGGATTTACACGGTCACACATTCCTAACATGTAAGATTAAAGGGATGCTAAATACTAAATATCCGTGTGACTGAAAGGGACAGCATTACCTAACATGCAAAAAAACGTGACACGTATTCAGGTCGGCCATCTTGTTTACGTGGTAGGAATTATGGGAAAGCTATGCATGTTGATATTTTTATAGCGATGGCTTACGAAATTTCGATTTCCTATAAAACAAAATGGGCGCTGCTATCATATGTTTTAATCGCCATAATACATTTTTGACATTTCTCTGCTTCACATCGCCGATTGTACCTACTCAAGATGGAAAACACTATTAATACGGCAGCCTTTACGAGATCCATGTTTTTATTTATTTTTTAATTCTACTACAACGAAACCGATGAAAATAAATTTGTTTGTTTACATGTGATCTGTCAAATCTCCATAATAATGTTATAGCAAGTTAAAGTAAGTGATCTCACTCTTACACCTTATTAGCATTGACTGCGGATAAACGGATCTCTCTTTTCGGTTTTGTTGCAAAAATCGCGTGCGTGATGGTGTAAATCCACCATTATGGTGGATTTACACGGTCACACATTCCTAACATGTAAGATTAAAGGGATGCTAAATACTAAATATCCGTGTGACTGAAAGGGACAGCATTACCTAACATGCAAAAAAACGTGACACGTATTCAGGTGGTAGGAATTATGGGAAAGCTATGCATGTTGATATTTTTATAGCGATGGCTTACGAAATTTCGATTTCCTATAAAACAAAATGGGCGCTGCTATCATATGTTTTAATCGCCATAATACATTTTTCACATCGCCGATTGTACCTACTCAAGATGGAAAACACTATTAATACGGCAGCCTTTACGAGATCCATGTTTTTATTTATTTTTTAATTCTACTACAACAAAACCGATGAAAATAAATTTGTTTGTTTACATGTGATCTGTCAAATCACCATAATAATGTTATAGCAAGTTAAAGTAAGTGATCTCACTCTTACACCTTATTAGCATTGACTGCGGATAAACGGATCTCTCTTTTCGGTTTTGTTGCAAAAATGCGCGTGCGTGATGGTGTAAATCCACCAATATTCACTTTTTTAAGTTGACTGTTTAGTACGTTATCTAATGTCGTTTGCGATTGGTACATTTTTCAAACTTCAAAAAATAAAAATAATAAATGTTGGTGTGAAATTGAAACTATAGTAAGACTGGTGTTGTATGTATTGGTACAATTATTCAGCTTGTTTGAATTTAGTTGTCATTTATGAAGTCTACAACTGTTTATCATTACAAGCACGCCAGCAATGTGTAATATATAGGTAGTACTGTTTTCGTAAGTGCACTGAGGGTGATTTGAGTGTCAAAACTAAAACGATAATTTACTCTGCCAGTAGTTCGAGTGCCTACTGCAGTAAAAAGTAAAAAAAGTTACCAATCGAAATCGCCATATGCTTTTATTGTGTTCGCCACCGGTAGCTTAGACAAATTTACTATTGTCGTTTTCCATTGGTCCACTCTGAATACTCTTTGGTCATCCGAAAATATTTTGGGAGTGATTTTTCCCTCCGGAAGACTCCTCCTGAGTACTCCGAATGGTACGCAATTAGCGTAGTTTCCATGAAAAACAAAATATCCAAATAAGAGAATACCTATACCATCTTCTAATACACGATCCGTCGGGAAAATTCAAACACTTTCGGTAGTGACTGCCAAAAAAGAATCAAAATTTAATTAATATTCTCTTTATTCCCACTATCGAAGAAAAAGTTGCAATAAAAAACAATTGTTAGGCTGAGAAATATTTTTTTAAAATTTTATATACAAATCTTGATTTGCTGTTTTGGCTCATTAAAAAATTATAGATCGAAACATTATTGAGCTTTAAATGTTGCTTATGAATTTTTAAACTTATACGTCACAAATAATTAAAAAATTGAACATAAAATGGGATAGATAACGAATTCATTAATTTTTCGGTAAGGAAACATTTTTCTGTTCTTCTCAGTCAAATGACTGAAATGATGCGAATCGTTACTAAGATGTGTTCATTTCCATGTGTTCACTGTTCCACTTTTCATGTATTGCTATAAATGGGGTAAAAGCTGGGATTTAGACACTGTATGGGCCGTTAATACCTGAGGCGTGTGCTTTTTACGCCAAAATATTAATACAAAGGTTCATGCTTAGATAAATTAGTCCACATTTATGTATGTGTTAGATGAAATCAGCCCACAACTGCACATTGTGATAAATCATTCCCATTAAAAAAAACTAGCAATTAGACAATAACCGGAGTGTTTTCAAATGGCGTCGTTCTATTCATGACTGTTTCCGATTTACTTGCCTTTCTTCGAGACATTCCAATACGACAATAAACTTCTATTCACTATCACTCCACTAGTTCTTCTTTAGGAGATGCCGTTTTCCATTCGTCCCACTCAATAATTCACTCCCTCTGGATTCCAAGGAACATCGAACATCGTCTTCTGCTTTATAGTGCACGTATTGTTGAAATCTGAACTAGGAAAATAAAATAAACAAAATAATGCGGCTTGATTCTTGAGTTCAGAGACATATTTGAACCTGCGTAACTTTATACATTCCTTATAATACGATTATGAATGAGGCTATAAGTGACAACGTTTCTGAATATTCGTTTGGACACGGGTAGTTTGATGTTCTCATAATATTATTAAAAACAAAAACATTCTAATTCAAAGTATTTTCATTCAATTCCACCTTCAGAACGCAAATGCGTTGTCATCCTTAAGAAATCGAATTCGTTTCCATTCTGACGGTTGTCTAACGTGATTTTTCGCCATATTGTTCAACTTTCCACTTCCGTTCCGTTCTTTTCGGTGTACATCTAAAATCTGACAAGATGGGTCGTATGCACGCTCCTGGGTAAAAATACGTTTTTTCTTTATAAAATAGCGCCAAGTCCTTTTAAAAAGTATTACACAGCGTTTGTCGATATTCGAATAATATCTTTTATTGAAATTTTTGGGTTTATCGCTTGGATTTATTGTAGTTTTCACAATGCTTTTACATGTGCTCTCGGTTGACGTTTCATTAATTTTTGTGGTTTCCTTTTTTGTTTTTCAACAGCAAGGGTATTTCCCAATCAGCACTGCCCTACAGAAGGACTGTCCCCTCATGGCTTAAACTCAACGCCGAGGATGTTAGAGAACAAATCAAGAAATTGGGCAAGAAGGGTATGACCCCATCCAAAATTGGTAAGCTTTCAATCAAATTAGGTTAGGTATTTGAATACGTAAACATTAAAACACTGTTCGTCCTACCATTCCTAGGTATCATGCTCCGTGATTCACATGGTGTCGCACAAGTTCGCTTCGTCAATGGTAACAAAATCCTTCGCATTATGAAGTCTGTCGGTTTGAAGCCTGATATCCCAGAAGATCTTTACCATTTGATCAAGCGGGCAGTTGCTATCCGCAAGCATTTGGAGCGCAATCGCAAGGATAAGGATGGCAAGTTCCGTCTTATTCTTGTTGAGTCCAGAATCCACCGGCTCGCCAGGTACTACAAGACCAAGAGCGTACTTCCACCAAATTGGAAATACGAATCAAAGACAGCCTCCGCTTTAGTTGCCTAAGTTAAGTGATTTCCAGTTAACGGGGAAGGTGGGCCGTTCTTTTTTTATTTTTTAACACAAGAATATGGAATAAAATGATACATAAAAAGAAATAACAAAATTTGGTGTTTGTCAGTCGAGGCAAAGCGCGCTCTGTTGTTTTCCATAGGTCGTTGGTCATCATTTGTGCTGAACTCGATGGAGGTGCTTGGTAAAGTACTTTTGAAAATGTAGCTGATTTCGAACCGTTGGGTTCGTTATGCGATTTTCAGGTTAAATCTTGGATTGTCGGCAATTTGATCGAACACTGATTGTCTTCAATCAGTTGGGTTCCAAAGACTGCTCTGTTACTTGCTTACGGTTAATGGATTTTCGTAGGTTTTGGTCTCAGTTCAGCAGTTATGAGTTATAAATCGGAAGGTGGCTTGTCTAAAGTAATAAAAAAAATATGCGCCGTTCATACCCTGCGGTAGGAATAAGGTAAACTACATGGTAGTCGGTAACTATTACCTTCAGTGTGGGCAGTATCTATTAAAATGACTGAAAATCACCCAAGCTTTTGCTGTGCAACTGTCTAACTTATGAGTTGTCAGAAGGGGTTAATATTAGCTCAGAGAATGAGTAGTTCTATGGTTGCCCTGTATATATTAATATTAATAACCTTGCTTGACTTCTATAAAAGGACTGTTTCTCCGGCAACATTTAGCGTTTTCTGTTTTCTTAAGTGTTCCCGGAAGTTTTGTTCTATCCCAAAATGAAAAAAACGCTTGAATTGCAAGTATATTCTTGTTATTTGCATAACAGGTCGAATGTGTTTTGCATATATGCTGAATTTCTTGATGGATCATTATGTACTATTTGCTTTTGTCTGTTTCGAAGTTTTTGTTTTTTACGCCACAGTTTTTTCCACATTTTCCGATTTAAATTCCGTGTACTTCCAGAATACCATTGGCCAGTTTATTTTTGATAGAGCTCAATATCGTAATTGCCTAAAGGGTATTGGAAGGAGGATATGCCAATTGGGAGATGTAACGTCAAACATCTCAGCGGGTGGCGGACATTCATACTGAAAGTGAGGTGTGAAAACCCCTCGATCGAAGAAGAATGACGGCAAGCACATAGTGCAGTATAAGATAACCTGAACTGCAATCGCACTGTGCCGGGCAAACAAAAAAGTGCTATCTCTCTGCTCAAGTTCAGTAAAGTTGCCCGGAACTGATTGCCCAAATACTGAGCTGCTTGCAGCAAGTAGTGACTGTTAAGGAGCATGCACCAACTCATCTACAAAATACAGTTCGACGAAAGTAAAGTCGAATAAAACTAGAGAACTTAATCTCACCGAACTCATCTTCATGGAAAAAGAATATCCAACCTGGTTCTGGGCAAAAGCTGGACATTGGCATATGAAATGTGATGCCGTTTGGTCCGCATTTAGGCAGCACTAGCATAGGTTTGAGCTCCTGATAATTTGATAATTTTAAGGTGCTCGTTAAGGTGACTTAGAACAGTGACGAGACCCACCAAGGATCTCAAGCCTCTGCTATTCAATTAGGAAAGATACTTGTCTCAGTATCTTCGGAGTGAGAAAATATGTCAATATTCAGTATTCTGTAGGCGTAGAACCGTAGAATAAGTTTCGAGCTAAATTATTTCCTTGTCAGCAATGTAAAGCAGTTCCCCCGGAAAATTTATTCGCGGTAGGGCTGATTATGCTTGTGAACAGACGAGCAAAAGTCTATGGATGACTGTGGCTGACGCTGGGTTACTGTATGGCCCAGGTTACTCACTTACATAACGGGTTCCCGACCTGTGAATAGTCTCTGCCTGAGACACTGCAGCCTTCCATCCTGGCGATCTCGGTCACGCTTCATCCAGTTGTCCAGACGATGCCCTCGTCATCCGCGATGGCTTGGTCCTTAAAACAAAGGTTCGGTCTTCCTTGCCTTCTCGAACCTATGGGTCGAAGATCCTCTTGGCTGGAGCAGTCGCTCAATGTGGACGAGTCAATGCCGTCGACGTGCTTTAGCTTTTGGATTACATCCACATCTTGGTACAGCCCATAGAGTTCGCGGTTGTATCTTCTCCCTTCGCCCTCCTCGCACACAGAACCAAGTATGGCCCAGGTTCGTGTTAGATAATTATACCTTCCCAACATATTAGGCTTAGCGATGGTCTCTTCCACAGTTTTGGAGGTGATCAAAGCAACCGAACAGGCTTTCAAATCGAGTTTGCCCTCGGATCAGATGTATAGGGTAATGTCTTTTACCATTCTGCTTAAAAGGATATTAGCAACAGTATTAATAACAAGGATTTATGCTGGAAAAACAGAGACTTTCCATGAGTGACCCAACCGTGTTAACGATGGCATCATCCGTCCTAAAGCCTTTTGTACCCACACTGTTCCGTTCCAGTTTATCTACAAGGGCTGAAAAACGGAAGCTAGGCCACTGTAAATTGACGGAAGCTTGGCAGCCTAACTGCACATGTGTTATAACACAAAAGTTTCCGTAACTTTGAGGACGATAATCGCCAAAGCGTGAACGATATCATTTTTAATTTGCTTCACTTAACTCCATCGCTTTCATCTATAGTCAGGTCTATTGGTTTTTTTTTCAAACTTAGTTTGAGAACTTTGAATATCTTTCAGAAACTCAAACATTAATAGAAAAAGTTAATAGTAGTTTAAAGGATTGCCTTTTCTTTGCGATTGTATTGATAACATTCTGTTGTATTAACTAAAAAAGGCATGAGTAGGAATTAGTGAAACCTATCACTATCACAATTCACAAAAGCTGCGTTTGCTTCAACTTCAAAACTTTATTTGTAAATACAGAACGTAAAGGACAAACGCTGTAAGGCGTCGTGTGTTAAAATGAAGGTAGAGGAAAATATTGACTCTCAAGCAAGTACCTATTTATTGTTTTAGGGTTCGTGTCTTTGGTTTTATTTGAATCTATGGTTTATTTCAAAGGTCAAAGCGCATTCAAAACCTTTGGACATAACGAAAGCAGCGCATTTGCCAAAGTTAGTGGTTTAGGCATAATTTCCTCAGCTTCGATTAAAAATGTGCTAACAAATTAATTTAGATGGAGAGGGGGATGGTGTAAACGCGGGGCAGGTGTAAACATTCCACCATCCGACTACACACTACTATGTAGCAACAACCAGCATTTGGCACTACTTACAAAAAATAAACACGATTACACTATGTTAAAGCGGGGAAGTACCAATTTCAGAGTCCAATTTTATTCACGAAAGAAGTTTCTCGCTGTCATAAGGTAAAATTTTGAATGAGTGTTAAATTGTGGATTTCAAGTGAAGTTTTTGACCAATTCAAAGTGAAAGTGTATGCTTTTGTAGCTGCAGCATTGTAGTTTCAAGTTATTTTGGTAAGTTCTTGTTTGGCAACCTTTTTAAATTGTCAGAAAATTTTCTTCTCAAAAAGGCCAACTGGGGCAGCTGTAAACGGCTTAAAAGGGGTACTTGTGAACGCGTTTACACCTGCCCCATCTTAATGAGTTTTTAAGTTGAGTGTTAAAATTGCAAATATCCATTTCTATTTCTCTGATAGAAGATGGTTCATACCTACACAAAGAAACGGAGGGTTGAAATATCCGAATCGGTTTATATGGCTGCTATTCGTGAAGTCATGTTTCGGAAGAAATCTTACAGAGAAACGGCTGCAAAATTTAAAATAAATTTAACAACATTATTTAAGAGGGTAAAAAAGGCTAGAAAAAATCAGAGTGGAGTTTCAGAAGTTGATGAATCTGGACTTATAGGAGCTGAGGTGTGTCTAGTCTCACTTGCTGTGCAGGACAAACCAAAATATTCTTTATTTTGTTTTGAATGAATAACCTTACATTCCTTACCACGTTAAGTGGACGGCTGGAGTTATAGCGCTGTTTCACGGTTAGACACAACCGATCATCAGACTCCTTCTGTGGTGCTGGTCTGTCTTTTTCCTTCATTTTATCCCGAAATTCCATTTCTTCCACTGGGATTGGAACCTAGACCAGCGTCTTTTCAGGCAAGGACTCATGCACTGTGCCATTGAAGCCACGAGTTTATCCAGTTTTTATTTCAATTTTCTTGGACAAACTTTGCTCCTGTAAGTATATTATGTTATTCATTCTGGTTTTTCTTTCTAAGTTTTCTCTAATTCTATTCCATTTCGACAAGCATAGTTGGACTGAAATGGGTGATAGAGAAGGTGAAAGACTTTTTGACATTGTATTTGTCGAGAATCTTACGATTAATGGTTTTTTAAGTGATACCACACAATTTTTCCTGGTTTTAATTTTTGTTTTCCGTCAATTCCTTTATTTTGTTTTGAATGAATAACCTTACATTCCAAAATATTCTGCAAGACAGATATTTAACACTGACCAAGAAGTGTCGCTTAAAGAGTACCTCATAAAATGTGAAAAGCAGTGCTACGGCCTAACTTTCGTTCAAACCAGAGATCTTGCTTATAACTATGCTTCTTTTATAAAAATTAAAATCACCGAAAGCTGGAATAATAAAAAGAAAGCTGGGATTGCCTGGATGTAATCTTTTACGAAGCGGCACCCAACCCTTAGCTTAAGAAAGCCGGAAAGCACATCACTATCTCGAGCCATTTAATTCAATAAGGAACATGTGCAGACTTTCTTTAAAAACTTAACTACCGTCATGGAAAAGTATCAATTTAAGCCACATAGCATTTATAATTTAGATGAAACGGGTGCAACTACCGTTCTTTGCAATCCAAAAGTAATTTACCTACTACATTATGTGTTCCAAAGTGTGAAACGTCTCTATTTTTAGGTGATTGCTGAGTCAAAAACGAAACAAGTTGGTCAAATTGTGTCACAGGAGCGTGGTGAGCTAGTTACATTTGTTGACATTATTAATGCTGTTGGTTCAGCTCTCCCCCCAGTCTACATTTTCCCCAGAGTAAAGTTTAAAGTTGTTTTTTTTAAACGGTGCTCCTAATGGAGGCATGGGACTGGCAATAATAAATGGATGGATGACCGCTGATAGCTTTGTAGAAACGCTGAAATATTTGAACACTTATGCAAAGTGCTCCAAAAATGATCATATTCTTCTCCTACTTGATAACCACACGAGCCATGTATTCATCGAAGCTGTCAACTATGCAAGAGACAACGGAATAATAATTTTGTCATTTTCGCCAAATTGTAGTCACCGCTTGCAACCCCTTGATATATCCGTATACGGCCCATTTAAAAGCGCTTTAAAAGTCTCTTTTCAAGATCGCCTAACCACCAAACCAGGGTCTCCAATCACGATTTATGATATTGCAGAACTGTCTCGGGCTCCATTTTATAATACATTTTCTGCTCGCAATATTAACTCTGGATTTAAGAACTCGGGAGTATGGCCACTGAATACACACATTTTTAATGATGATGACTTTGCAGCTTCAATGCCTTCTGAACAGTCTTACTTGTCGGAAAGGGGAGCTTTGGAAGAACTTTCTATTCCAGTTCCAGGGAGAAATGATCTATCGGAGCCTAATGCTTACAATGATCCCTTAATACCACAATCAGATCATGACTCTCGAAAGCTCAATGCCTCCATAGAAAGTGTTCGTCCATTTACAAAGTTTGTTCGAAAAAATACTAGCAAAAGAAAGCTGGCTAAATTACCCATCTACACAGATACACCGGAAAAAAATAAACTTTTAGAAAAATTTAATGCAAAACAACCGAAAAAGAAACAAAATTCAAAAGCTTTTCCAAAAAAGAATTTGGTAAGGTGATTTATTTAGACAGATTTTTAGACTTTTATTCACTGTCTTTTTCTGCAGCGACAGCAGGATTCATCGGACTCTGAAATAAGTGTGAATTTAAATGATTCATCTGGCGGCTCTAACTTTTGTGAAGATTTTTCATCGGATGACTCAAAGAATTGTCCGAAAACTTTACAAGACGTTGATGAACTCAAGGACGGAGAATTTGTTTTAGTCCATGCCGACCACAAAGGCCGTCCGATTTTTTTTCTTGGAAAGATAGTGCAAGTCCTGAGCCAATTTATCTTTGGCATACAATTTTTAAGAAGGTCTGCATCGATGACTTTAAGCTTTATCCACTCATTGACGATATCTCCATCGTTTCGCGAAATGTGATAAAATATATTCTTCCTGGTCCAGTTGTTCTACCAGGAGCATCTCGAGCTGCATCTAGATACACTTTCGACACTGATTTAAGCAATTTCGTCATTCGCTAATTTATTTAAAATAATAAAATTTCATGTTTATACCTACCCCATATGAGTTTTAGTTTTGTTTACACATACCCCACGGACGGGGCAGATGTAAACAATATTACTTTTTTTCTTAAGGGCAGTGATTTTCATATAGATTCTGATATATTTCAAAATATTTTATACAAATCGAAGGCCAATAGTGAAAAGTTAATTTTTGTGCAAACCCCCGTGATATTTAAAGCTTCAAATTTTTTCTACTACCAAACTTCTGAAATTCGTTTACACCATCCCCTACTCCCCCTATTCTGATTTTAATTGAAAAATGTTATCAAAACTAGTGGCCACAAAAAGTTGCGATTACTTTAGATTCATGATTTTCCAATTTATTTATAAAAACAAAAATAATAAAGCAATGTCAATTTGTGTAGTGCTGCTAAATGCCGGACGGATTTTATCACATCTTAATTTAAGCCTATTTAGAAGATAAAAAAAACATGCCCTGATGGCCAGTTATACTGTCTTCAAATCTTTTAACTTCGCACCTCTAGTTTCTTCGCCGAAATTGATCTGCCGTTCAAGTATGTTCCACGTATGCTGTGTCGAGTGCAACCGGATATAATAACCGAAACGGAAATTTCGTTACTTAGATAAAATCTCCTAAAAACACACATCATGTCACAACGGCAACGCCGTCAACGTCACTTATAATTCGATACTCGAATAATATCGCTGAAATCTGCAAACGAATAACTTGCAGATATGCTCCGCTCTGCCTCTCTGCGTATTTAAAATTTTTTTTTTTGCACCGAATTTCGTCAATGAGAAAATCAGTTTTCTTGTGTGCCTCCTTCGGTTTGGTCCGCGGTTTATTTGCAGCGTTCTTATTTCATCGTATGGGTGGAATTTTTCTGGATTCCTTTAATTTTTTTTATTTTTTTTTATTTATTTTTTAACAGTGTTCGGAATGAACAGCAGTGCGGGTACTGAATTGAAAAAAATACTATATCAATAAGAAATGGAATTAAATGAAAGATATTTTCTTTCCAAAGCCAATGAATTCGTCCTATTAGATAATTCAGTGAATGTAGGGTAGGCGTAGTGGGATAAAATTAATTTATTCAATCAAAAAAGGAGAAGAAAAAAGTCCGTGTGCCGGTTAAGTGCAGTGGTTTTTGTTTTGCGGGTCGTCATTCTATAGTCGGTATTTACCGTTGGTTCTCGCGTTGTAGTCCTGCTGCATGTCCACTTAAGTCAACAAGGCCCACCTTATAAATCACCTAATTTACTAATTTGTAATATCCATACTGTGGTAAGTAGCGCGGCTTTTTGTGGTTACCAATTGAAATTGCCTTTCTTTCCAGCTGCGGGTGCGATTAAAACCTTTAGAAACGATTTATCACTTTTAATAATGCAAAAGGGCGATCAAATTCTTTTCCGTTTTCTATTCAATTAAATTTCTATTAAAAACGGTCGTATTGCCAGTATTCGAATGTTGATCCTTATCTGATAGGAACTTCAAAGAATTGACTAAGAAGCAAGTTTTTAATTACATAAAACGTTTCAATACGATTCAACTAATGTTGCGATTCTTTGCAAATAACACTATATTATACACTTATGAGACTTATGCCTTTAAATTTTATCGAACTAACGGATTAAGCGGCAAAACATACGTAAATTTATGATATAGGTGGAGCTGTTACTGCTTACATACCCACATAAACGTTTAGTCTTATAGTGATTTATGCTCGGGCCAAACTGCCGTCTATTTTTATCGTAATGACAGCCGTTCGATATCAGTGCACTGGAAAATTTTGGATATACATATCTATGTACCTCGTTAGTGAATTGCGATTATACTGTGTTTCGAACATATAATGTAGGTACCTAGTTGTTTGTTTTAATATGCATTAACATTGCTTTTTTTTGTTATAAAAAAAAAAAAACCTAATTAGCACCGAGTGCCGTTTTGTTACCACAAACTCACGTAAACCTGGATATTATCGTTTAGTGGGGGAGACCAAATCCAACCTGTGGAGTTCAGGAAAGTTATCAGTTCCTTGATACTTTTCTCGGAGACTTTCTCAAGTGTATTGAAAAAAGAGCTTCCCAATGTTCGTAGTTTGGTCCTAGCTAAAGCCGGACAGGTGCATAAAAGGTTTCTTTTTCAGTTGTCACTTTGCAACTGCGGCAGTGGGTATTGTATGGGTATTGTCTCCTATACACCAGTGTCCCGTGATGATCGCTGTTGTTCTTGCAATATCTTTTCGGGTTCCACATAGAAGGTCGGTTGTTTTTGCCTTGTTGTAGTTTGGCCACATTTTCCTGGATATTACACATGTAGTCAGCCTGCTCCATCTGAGGTTGGCAGCTTGGAGTTACCATACAATCAAAAATGTCCATAAAATTTAAATTGTACGCTTTCGGCATCTAAACAGTACAGTATCGAGCAGATGCAGTACATGGATTGACTGCCGTCGAGACGATAGCTGATTAGGTATTGCCTCACACCGACTTAGATACATATTTAGCACACCATTAAAGCACTTTCATGGTTTTTGAAGTAAACAATCGGCTTTAGATCTTTTCTTTATATGCTTCAGAATGTTTTCAATGCAATTATTATTATTGCCTCTACATTTTAAACGGGGCGAGATAGACACCCCCCCCATAGTAAAAAAATGCTTGTTTTTGACCCTTCTATAAAAAAACCGTTATCAATTCTTGGCGCCCTAGTTATCGTACACGTGTCCTATTTATTATAATAATAAACTTTGTTCATTGCTTTTCCCCTTGCGATTTAGAAATGTCAAACAAATATACGTATCCCCTGATGTCGTCACTTAGTAAGTTAAGACATTAAAAAAGGTTCTAACATCAAACAAATTTACCACCCCCAAACACATTCACATCATTTCCATAAATATTGGAAATAATGTCGAACTGCGCAAATTTTAATGCGAAAGGTTCAAGAACCGTACCTCGCACCTACTCTAAATCAAGCAGTGACCCCAAGCAGGGTTTTTTTTTGTTTTCTTTTTCTTTGCTATGTGTTGAGACAATAAAACACGTTTTGCTTTATCCGGTGTGTTTTCAGGGACATGATTTTTAAAATTGAATGCACACAACACAATAGATCTCCCTTAAGCAATATAGGCGCCACCTGGGGAGAAAAAACTCTATCGCACCAATCTTCTTTCCTATCCTTCTATTCTTTCATGCAGTAAGTAGAACATAAAAAGAGGCAATGAATCATTTGCTGGGTGCTCTTTACAGCAACAAACAAAAATGCCTGCGCTGTGGTTAATAAGAGTACCGTATTACTGCAGAAAAAAAAGAAATCCCTTTAGCGCAGGCTAATTACAAAAAAAGTATTTCTTAAGGCCCCTGCTCGCATAACACTGTATAGAAAAGCTGCCAAATGTGCCTGTACCTCCTGAACCAGTGGTAAATTGAAGGGTGTTTTAAATTACTTAAATAGTACCTACGGAGGCTGTGGTAGTCCGGTCCCTAGTGATAATTACCGAAACTTATATCGATCTAGCTATACCTTTCCGTCCGTAAACACTCAGCGAATTGTTTTTTTTGCCTTGCAAATTTTAATATAAAAATTTTTTTCTACGGAAATAATTTTTTTTATTTTTTTTATTCTTTTTTGCGAATCAAATAGAGTTTAAGTGAGCCGCTTCGCGGGTTTGACGCATTTCACGTCTCTTCGACTCATACGCCAGTTTTTTTTTATTATTCGATTCTAAGCTCGCCGTAAAAGCTATACAAAAGTTTTTTTTATAATTCTTCAAATGGATCTAATTATTTTTAAGTTCCCTCCGGTATCTTGTCAACTACACAACAAGTAAAATTTATTATAATTATCATTGTAAAATGTATGGGGGTGGGGTAAGAGGATTCAAACCCTTTTCTCTGCAGGGCTTATGCCCTAACCCGACTTCGTCGCTCCGCTTAGGTTATATCAGCAACTGTCAGGCAGGCGCCTGGAAACGAGAGTCTGTTGTATTTCAAACATGAGGTGGGTGTCTCGCTTCGTTCGCTAACAGGTTTAAAACCTTTTCTCCGAAGTATTAGTGGTAACTTGTGGAACTGCGGCACATCCAAAATGTACATTTAGTCCCGCCAATTCCAACGTCTCTGTTCTACTTTACATACAAAATGTTGCTCATATGTTTGGTCATATTTATCTACATGAAATGCAGGTTTGATAACAATGGGCATGTAAATGCAATCAATAGCGCCTAAGTGTGACGGAAAGTGCTACTTTTCTTACCATTATTGTTCTTCATTTCGTAGTTCGTCAGTTGACGAAGTGAATTTAAACCAAATATTTATTCCTCGAACTATTGCCCTCAATCGCTAAGCATACATTGTTAGATATCACAGACTGATGAACTCCAATATCTTCTTGAACACCACTCTGAAAACTATGATCTTCTATGCACCCAAGGAAAATTCTCATTTGTTAACTACTTTTTAAATCACCACTTTCCGAACTATTTCCAAGAAAATTATGGTTTGGGAATGTGACAAGGAGCATTTGAAGCTGAAACCTGTTTGTTGTTTAAGACCTAAATAAATTTCACTTTTCAGTCACCGACTAACACTCGACTCGGTAACATCTTTGAGCTGATTGTGTCTCTATTCGATTTTTTTTTCTATTGACGCGTACCGCTTCTTAAACCCAATCAAACGGTTTACTATTATTTTATTTTTTTTTCATTTCGTGTAAGTGTGCTAAGCTACATACACAGTAAAAAAAAAAAACTATTATACATGGCCGAAGGGCCACGAGTGCTTTCGTTCAACCGCTTCGGCGGCCTGAAAACAGACCCACCTCCTGAATGCAAGAACAAAAAAAGAAAAAAACCCAATCCCTCCCCCATAGACCCATTTAATCTATTCTCGAACAACTCTTTCCCGGATAATCCAAAATTTATAGTGATCTCCTCCTCCAGTGCTGATAAACCCCTAACCTCATTCGGTGTTTTTTTGCTTAAAAAAGCAATTGATGGCATAGCACGGCTTATGAATAAATCACACAGCTTCGAGACGGCAGCATTCTTGTCTTAGCAAAATCCCAAAAAATAGCCGACCATTTCTTATCAAAGAAAACGCTCTCCAATATATGCCCGATTTCAGTTACCCTACACACCCAATTAAATTCTTCAAAAGGTACGGTATACCTTATTAACGTTCCTGAAACCGAGATCATTGAAGAAATTAAGTCACAAGGTGTCACAGATGTATTCAAGTTTAAGAAAACTGAAGATGGCAACCATCGCGCAACTGGACTGGTTCTATTAACATTCGATCGCTTCCGACCACCAAATACAGTCAACATAGGTTGGTATAATGTCCAAGTCACTGAATATTTCCCCAATCCTATGCGATGCCAAAACTGCCAATTCCTCGGCCACACAGCCAAACACTGCAAAAGCAATTCTTCGTGCGTTAATTGCAACCTACCACCTCATGCCTCCGAAAAATGCACACGTATCTCATGCGCTAAGAGCACTCCGCCTCATCCAAAACTTGCCAACGCTACCAACAAGCAAAAGAGACACTTAAAATAAAGACAACACGAAAATGCAGCATGGCTGAAGCTAAGCAAATATATATGTAGTTAACAAAACCCAACCACTTTTCTTCCATTAACCTACTCAACAATTGCAAGTAATGCAAACCAACAAAAACCAACTGTTTCAGAAAACGTCACAACACATTCCAAAACCCACAACAACGGCACTCGTATGCAAATCTCATCCTCCCTCCCCCCACGCACATCAATTTCAACGTTCAATCAGAAAAACACAATCGCTCAAGTTCTCCACGAACACACCAAACAATCAGACTCATCACCCCATCACACACTAACAAACCCTTCAACCAAAACTACTCCTAGCTCAGTCGAGTTAACCCCAGCATCCACTCAATTTAACTCGTCTACCACTCACACACCCAACTTAAACTTCTGTCAAAATATTCCACTCAACCAAGCCCTTTC
This sequence comes from Portevinia maculata, assembly GCA_949715645.1. NCBI lineage: Eukaryota > Metazoa > Arthropoda > Insecta > Diptera > Syrphidae > Portevinia > Portevinia maculata. The sequence continues at coordinate 114,808,267 of OX454528.1, read as the reverse complement.
AACATCACATAATACACACATTCTCAATAATACAACACAATCACCAATTTCAGCCATCACTCAATCACTAATAAAAAACAACAATTATTACACAACTCAATCAGAATTCAATAATCATGAAACCGACCAATAATAATAATTTTTGTAGCTCTCCTAGCCCCGCCGTTTGGGAACTGAGCAATTCAAACGCCGCGCGGAGTATGAATTGTTCAATCCCTGTACGGCGTTATAGGGGTGACCAACCAAACTCTTTGACCAACTCTAACGCTTCACAAGCTAACATACATGTATCGACCCCTAGTAGACGGGGTCGCTACCCACCCAACCCATCTTACCCAAACCACAAAGCTAAGAAACTCCAAATCCTCCAATGGAACATAAAAGGATTCATCAATAACTATGACGAATTGTGCATCTTAATACAAGAAAAGATACCTGATACGCCCTCCAGGAGACACATTGCGCCTATCTATTCAAGCCTTACATTCCTAAGTCCTATAAGGGCTACTTTGACAATTTTCCCTATAACACAAAAGCCAAGCAAGGGATCGGTATGTTAATAAAACAAAACATCCCACATAAACAAATACCCATTATCAGTAGAATCCTAACCATAGCCATCGAAGTTCAGCTCGAGCTCAAGTTTACTGTTGTCTCCATCTACATCCCTCCTGACCAAACATTCTCCAGCTCCGATTTGGATACTATTTTCAGCCAGATCCAAACCCCCGTACTACTTGTCGGTCATTTCAATGCCTGGAGCGATTTGTAGGGCTCTTCCACCACAAATCGCAGAGGCACAATACTGGAAAAATTTCTAAACAACTCCAATCTCATGATATTAAATGACGGTTCCCCAACCCACTTCTCCACTCATAACACCTTAACACACATAGACCTGTCCTGCTGCTCGCCCGAATTGTTCACAAGGACTTCTTGGAAAGTTCTGGATGATCTGTACAACAGCGATCACTTCCCTATAATTTCCACTATTACTATTGGCCCAACATATTCCAATACATTAGTTACCCGTAAATTTAAAACTGACTTTGCTAACTGGGCTTGTTTTAACAAGCACATCTTAGAATATCTGTCATATAAAATACCCTCCCCGAACATCAGTAAAGAAGCCGCGGTACTTCAAAAAGCAATTAGAGTAGCAGCGAACAAATCCATCCCTCAAACCATCCCTAATACTCATCAGAGGACTGTGCCCTGGTGGAACACAGAGTTGATTAATCTGAGGCATGAAAAAACAAAAGCCTGGAGAACATTTAAAAAGCATCCAAATACCAACAACCTAACCCTGTATAAAAAATCTAACGCCAAATTTCGCAGAGAGGTAAAAGCCAGTAAAGCCAAAAGCCTAAATGACTTTACCTCAACAATTAAACCTACTTCATCCATCAGCAAAATCTGGCAAAATATTCACTGCTTCACTGGGAACTACACCACGCAATTGATAAGGTGCATTGAAACACCCGAAGGCCCAATATCTACTGCTTCTGAAATTAGCAACTACTCGTACTTTGCCCGCACTTGGTCGAATGTGGCCAATGACATAAACCTCCCAAATAGTTTCATAGCAAGCAAGATTAATTCCCATGCGCTTGCCCCAGACCTTGGGCTAATTTCCGAGTCAGCTAGACACATCGAAGGCCCAATTACCTTACTAGAACTTGAAACATGCTTGACCAGACTCAAAGGCAAAACTCCTAGCAGGGTCAGAATATCGTACCCTATGTTAAAAAATCTTCCATCATCAACAAAACTTCGACTTATACAGCTGTATAATAGTATCTGAACGTTCGGATGTGTTTCCGACCGTCAACCGCGGGACCTCTACTTGACCTTCGATTAGGAGTAGGCAGATCCTGGTTGCTGCGTTGGCCGATTGCCAAACGGGTGCGAAAATAACGACTAAGATTTCGAAGAGCAACGACGAACGACAAACGAATTTTTGGTTTTGTTAAATAAAATGCAATTGCTTCCCCTAAGGGTTTTCAACTATTAATTCATAAGCTTTATTTGGGCGAGGGTTTTTATACAATCTTTAACTAACAGGTTTCTTCGTTCAAGAGAGACATTACGTTACTTTCAAAGTTCAAATAATGTGGCGAATTCAAAAAATATATTAATTATGGTTACTGGTCTAACAAAGGCGCCAGATTTAAATTTACAAATGTATAAGAATAAATCTCATTACAAAATAATTAGGATGATAATGACTACAATGGTAATGATGATGACTAGAATGGTGATGATGATGACGATGACTGCGATGGTGATGATGATGACGAAGATTCTGCTCCAACAGTATCCTTGATACAGGTGTCATTCCACAAAGCTGGAAATCAGCAACCATACTCCCTCTTTCCAAGCCTAATAAATCAATAAATAATATTAACGGATACCGTCCGATATCACTAATTTCATGTATGTCGAAGGTACTTGAAAACATAGGGACGGGCTACAGTCCGCTTGGGCGAACTGTTGGATACCCTATTCTTATTCCTATCCCTCATAAGTGGGCGTGACAAAAGTCTAAGTTTGGTTGAATTGTTAAGAACGCTCTACATATTTTGTTATATAACATTTAAAGGATTTTATCGAAAAAACGCTCCCTACCTCAAACTTGGGTGTTTCTATAAAATTGTTTTATTTAATTGTGGGCGTGTCAGTAGGCGGATTTAAACAATTGTTTCTGTGTTGTGTTTCTTTGCACGCGGATATAGGGATGGCATCAGAAAACGACTATCGCCGCTTAAGAATTCATCAAATTGCTAAAACTTGGCAGCACACATGCACCTATGACATGCACCGTGGCACAGCTGTAAGTTGTAGTTAAGAAATTTGTATTGAAAATCCTGCAATTGAAAAATATTTACTTCCGCCAATTGAAACTGATGCCAAGCATATTCTAAAATTATGAAAAACAATTTCACATTAACAGATTTGCTAAATTCAATTACCCTTAAAATGAAGTTTGAAAAATAATAATAATAAAATCAGGAATAAAATATTCGGCGGGATGTGCGAGTGGTCGGTGGGTTGTCAAACTTTGACATTTCCTGAAAAATTCATCGGAAGGATTCATCAGAAACGAAGAAAATGGATTTTGGAAGCACTGTTTATCCCCGCTAAAGGACTTAGCGGCGATAGCTATCCCCGCTAAAGTTAGCGTATATAGGATAAGTTGTTGTTGTATTTTACATGCAAATTTCCAATTATCCCTATATCCGCGTGCAAAGAAACACTTCGGTGGACAAAGCAACAACTGTGGAGATGTAAAACAAAGCAACAATAGGAAAATCTTCATGAATGATTGTCTCACTGGCTTTACACGATCTCTTCTTAATAAAGCAAAAGAACTCCTCAATAATAACAAATGCAAGTTCGTTTGGGTGAGAACTGAGAAATTCAACTGTACTGATCAGAAAAAAGGTGTGAGCCACGCTGCACTCACGGTATAGTTGATGTGTATAGGTAAACATGTAGGCACAGTTGCCCTTCAGCTACCTAATTTGTTATCTAGCTAACGCCGTAACTAATTAACTAACGTAGTTAAAAAAATTGAACATACATAATTAATAAAAAAAAAAAAAACGACACGCGGTTGTTCTCAAACGGTCACCCATCTACGTACTAACCGCGCCAAACGTCGTTTAATTGCGGTGATCTGTCGAGCAGCGATTAACTCACGTGGTAATGAAAATAACGGGAAAATCTGCCGATGATGGTGTCGCTAGATATTTCCAACTAGCGCCTACCGAGAAAAAATATATTTATACATCAACGAGAGCAAAAATGTTTACACATTAAAAAAGAAGGGGAAAAAGTATTAAAAATAAGTTCGTTTGAAGATTTACAAACTCAGGGTTTTTTGCTTCCCTTTTCAATGATTAATCTAAATAACAATCTAAATAATAATGTTTGTATATCTTCTTCAATAACTATTAACAATAATAATGTAAATAACACTTCTTTATCTGAACATTCCAATTGCTATTGTATAGAACATTCAAACAATGAACAATATTCTGGGTTTTCAGTAATTCACCAAAACATTCGAAGTCTTAGAATGAATTTTGATACATTTTTATCCCATTTGTCATCCTGTTACGGGGTCCTGAGTCGTGGGTGATATCCATTTTAGCAGACTTAAAACAAAAAAACAAAACAAAATTACTACCTCAATAAAGGACCACTATGTCCAAAACAAAATCGCTTACCTCTGAGGTAAATCCAAGGTCTATGCACCCTTGCATTGGACTTCGTTGCACCATCCTAAAACAAAAAAAAAAAGATATGAAAATAAAATAATAACCAACAACAATAAATGAAAATTACAATGACGGCACGCACATACAAACACTGACTGATCGCAATAAAACGCAACCGAACCACAGGAGTCTACCTGTCCAAAAAACAATGGCAATCACATTTTGTTTTGATTTGGTAAATCATACAAGCGATTAATAGATTTCGGCAATCAGTGTCAAAAAAAAACTTTATACACCTACCTGTGGATTGAAGTGGTTTATTCATAGAAGAATTGCGTGCATTTTTGATGCACTTCTACCACCACGTGAAGGGTGGAATTCCACTAGCTTTCTTCCAACGCCGAAGAATCTCCATCGGTAGAACCGTCACCAAAAATAAAACAAAAACACAAAACAGTATCAATTAAGTGCGTGGAAGATAATAGATAATAAATAAAATAAAACAAAGTTAAGCTTACCTGACGACCGAATCTAATATGCAATCCAAGAACACGAAACAAAACAAAAATATTTCTCTCACTGACAGTTCACTATATACATACCGGTACGGTACACTCTAGTCTTGGCTGCTCACACCTTGCAATTAATGTAGGTTATCGATTACGTGGACAGTGGGATGTTGCAATAGTAGGTATGATAAGGTAGTTTTAGTTCTTACAAATGAATTATATTGAATTTAAAAAGTGAATTTCAGTTTTGTGTTTTAATGGAGTAGGGACTTTCTGTGATCTGGTGTGTGGGGATTTGGGAAGGCCGTCCTTCCGCTTGTGCCATGACGTGAACAGTACGTAGACGACCAACGAACATGAAGACGCGACGTGATGACGTACGAACTCTCCACTACTAGTGCACGGACGTACGAGTGACTGGATTCTGGCGTTAAGGGGCTATCTCTCGTTGTTTTCGGCCAGAGAGATAGCCAAAGGAGTGTCGTCCGACGCATAGGGTGGGTAGGCCGAGCCAGAGCCAACATCATCTGGCATGTCTCAGGAACGAGACGAACCTCACCAGGGAGCGACCTCAGGAAGCAGTTGATGCAAAGGAGTCTAGATTAAGGTTAGATATAAGTTAGATTAGAGATAGATGATAAGGTTTAGTTCTTACGTTTTAGGTTAGAATAGGATTAGTTACGAGTAGCATAGTTAGGGTAGTGAAAATTGCATCTGACTTCCTGGACTCTCTCCTTGGTAGGGCAAAGGTATTGAGATGTTCCTTTTCTTCTGTCCTATCTTTCTCTTCGTTTCTCTTTCCTGTCTTTTTTTGTCCGTCCGATTTAGTTTTCTGCCTATCTTCTTCCTTTTTTTCTCAGGCACGAATATTTTTGTTTGTGAGCAGGTGGTTTAGTGTGAGGGGTGACAAGAACTACCCCCGTCCGACGAGCGATAGCCGTGCAACCGCGAGCGTGCCACCGTCCTCCTCCACTACTCCGAAGATGCCCCTGTGGCCAGCCTCGACTCATAACAATCCCTAGACCATTTACCAGATCTAATTTTTGTTTCTGAAATCTGGATTTTTGAAAATGAAATTTCAGATTTTAATATTCCTAACTTTTTATTTGATGCAACATGTAATAATTTGTATGCCGCTGGCGGTGTTGGTGTTTTCTTTAAAAGTGGCATAGTAGCCAAAAAAATTAAAAAATATAATTTACAGAGTGCCGACTTAATTAGTTTTAGTTGCGAAATTTCTAGTACTTGCTATTGTTTTATATGTGTATATACACTTCGCTTCAACTGAATAAGCACAAACATTTTCTAAGCTATGTTGTCCATTTTTTCAAAACCTTGTGCCGTAATATATCATTTGATGATGCAAACTGTTTGCGTATGATGTTGACAAAATAAATCGGAAAGAATATTTCAAAAAGTACCGCTATTTTTTTCCTGGTTCCCTTGCAAAGCTTTCAATATGGAAAAATGCAGTTTTATTTTGCGTCAACTGAATAGACACAAATATTGAAATAAATAAATATAATAAATAAAAGTTATTGGGGTTAAATGAAACAAGTTTTTCTTAAAATAGTTTTTTATTGGTTAATTTTAGTAGTGGGTACTGCCGCCTTTATTCGTAATAGTTTCGTAAATTCGATCCGGCATGGAATCGTACAGCCTCTTTATGTAGTCCAGCGAAATTTCCCTTCAGGCCAATTAAATGGCTGCAATAAGGGATTCTCTGTCCTCAAACTGACGGCCAGACTCATAAGCTTTTCGTACTAAGCATCCCCAAACGTTTTCTATAAGGTTCAGGTCCGGTGAGTACGCCGGCCATTGAAGCAATTCCACATTCCGCTCCTCTATCCAACTTTTTACTATGCGCGCCGTGTGGATGGGGGCGTTGTCCTGCTGAAAAGTTCAGTTTATGGGTCCAAAAATGCCTAAAAATTTAGGGAAATTTCTTTATAACTTAATGCAGTCATTTCATGAGGTTTGGAACTCAAGCTCAACAGTACCATAGTAGCAACTGCTCCCCATACCATAACAACACCTTCTCGACTATGATGCCGCGCTAAAAATCGTTCTTCTTTCCTCACATCGTGGAAGTAATAATTAAACCCATCAGGGCCATCAAAATTAAACTTCTTCTCATGCGAAAAAACTGCGTGAAGCCATTCATTTTTCCAACTCATATGGAGTCTAGAGAATTCTAAGCGCATACACTTCCGTTTCTCGTTAAGTGGTGGTTTCTTTCATCCGTTTTAGATGTTTGGCACTATTGATAACCCTTCGCACTGTTGAAACGCTTGCAGTAACACCGGCTTGCAGCTTTATTTTTGCCTCAGAGTCGCAGGAATTGGAAGCACATCTTAAAATTGCTCTTCGATCAACTGCTGTTGTTGCCGTTTTTTGACCTCCTTTCATGTTTTTTCCGTACGAATCTTTGCTTCTTAAATAAGAATAGACCACACTAAAACTTCGTCCAATTTTGTCAGCTATAGAACGCCCGGTTACTCCTTGTTCTTTTAGTAAATCGATTTGAGCTACTTCAACACTATTTAGAGATTTTGACCTACCCGTTTTTCTTTGAAATACAAATAATCGAATAAAATTCACTTAAAGCATTTCAACTGTTGATCTAATGTGTCAATATCCACAGAATACTCATAAGCAGGGAAAATAATGACCTTGTGTCTATTCAGTTGACGCAAAATAAAACTCCATTTTTCCATATTGAATGCCTTGCAAGGGAATCAGGAAAAAAATAACGGTACTTTTCGAATTATTCTTTCCGATTTATTTTCTCAACATCATAAGCAAACAGTAAGCATCATCAAATTATATATTACGACACAAGGTTTTGAAAAAATGGACAATGTAGCTTATAAAATGTTTGTGCTTATTCAGTTGAAGCGGAGTGTATATTGCACAAATGTACAGCAAAGACCTTTACTGAAGAATTTTCCGTGTTTTTGGAGTCGCAATCGTGCAAAAATATTATTTTGCTCGGTGATTTTAATATTAATATTTTATCTGATTCATCAGATGCCGATTACTTTTTGTCGACTCTGTCTGCGTTCGGTTACGACTCCTTATTGACTCAACCTACTCGTTTAAGTTCGTGCTTGGACCACATATTTGCAAGGGTTCACCGTAGTAATTTAATAGAGTTTAAAACTGCATCATATGACCTGAATCTTACGGAACACAATCTAACATGTATTCAATTTGGTTGTAATGTTTCGCGTACCAAAGCAGCTGAGTGTCAAACTTATGAAAAAATCAATTTTGGTATACTGAGAAGCCGTTTGAATTTCGAGTTTTGGGAAGATGTTTTTAACGCAATTGATCCATCTATTGGATTCGATTTATTTCTTAATAAGCTGCAATTTCACATTTCCAAGAGCAAGTACATAAATAGTGTAAACAGCAAAAATAAATGTCTGAAGCCATGGATGACTCTATCACTTCTGAAAAAAATTCAAAAAAAAATAAGCTCTGTGTTCGTGTGAGAAAACACTCACTCAATATAAGGCTCAAAGCGTGTTTTGAAAAGCTAAGTAATGAACTTAAAGTGGAAATCCCTCTTCGTAGAGATAACTATTTCCGCAATAAATTATTAACCAGTCTTGGTAATTCCAAAAAGGAATGGCGAATTGTTGGTGAAATTCTCAATAGAAAAGCTTCCAAAGTGGATATAGTTTTGAATGTCAACAACTCAACTGTCTCTGACCCTTTGGAAATTGCCGACTTGTGTAATAACAATTTTTGTAATATAAGTTCTTGCCTGAACTCAAAACACAATAACCTTAATTTTGATACCAACAATGATACGGATAGCCAAACCGAAAGTTTTTTCTGTGAACCATTCACTGCTCTGGAGATTCATAAAATAATTTGTTCCCTTAAAACATCAAATTCTACTTCTTTTGATAATACGAGTATATCAAGCTCTATGTTAAAAAAAATCTCGTTTCAAATTTCTGATGTCTTAAGTTTTGTATTTAATAATAGTATACAGCTAGGTATTTTTCCCCAATCCCTAAAAAAAGCAGTAGTAATGCCACTCCACAGAAAACCTTTCGGACCGTTCAATTCAAGTTGTTTTGAACGGTTTCAAGTCTGCAACTCACCAAATAAATGCTGGTGTCCCCCAAGGCTCTGTTCTGTCCCCGACTCTCTTTCTCATTTTTATAAATGATCTCCTGTCTGTTACTTCTAATCCAATCCATTCCTTTGCTGATGACAGTACCCTCAGCTTCTCATATTCGTTTCTTGGGTCACGCCCCTCATCTTCGGGTGTGGAACTGGAACGGCAACGTATGTTAAGCTCATTAAATTCCGATCTTAACAGCATAACTCAGTGGGGTAAAACCAATAGAGTGGAATTTAATGTTTAAAAAACTCAATGCTGTCTCCTATCATTAAAGCAAAACCCACACACACTGCCATTATCTATGAATGGCACTTAAATCGCTGAAACCGAAAGACTTTCCATTCTCGGTATGTGCGTTAATGACAACCTTCGTTGGAATGACCACATATTCGATGTCGCCAAGAACGCCGCGAAATGTCTAGGCTTCCTTAAGCGTTGTAAGGAATATTTCACCCCTTCTGATCTGGCTACAATTTATAAGGCGTTTATTCGCCCGAAACTCGAGTACAACGCTCATATCTGGTCCGGTGCACCAATAACTTATTTGGAGCTACTTGACAGGATCCAAAAACGCGCGATAAAACTCATTGGCGACCGAGACATCGCGAGATCGATTGACTCTCTTAGTCATCGTCGTAATGTTATTTCCACCATAAGTGCCAGTTGCATTCCTCCAATTGAACATTTCAACCGCAATACCCGCCATGCAAGGAATGCTCATCAGTTCACCCTCAAGCCTGTGTTCGGACGTACAGTGAAGTTCAAAGAATCTTTCCTCAGCCGTACAACACGAATGTGGAATGCTCTTCCCCGCTCCATTTTTCCTACACATTATAACCTACAGTCATTCAAAACCAACGTGCATCGGCATCTCTCCTTTTCCTCTCACCCTAATTTCTTTAACGCCCGCGCTGTGTAGCTAATACATTATAAGGGTCCCAACAAATCCCTTTAGTGCGCGCTTATTATAAAAAAAAAAAAAAAAACAAAAAACGAGATAATACTATTTTAAACAACTATCGCCGTATTTCTTTGCTATCGATTTTTTCAAAAGTATTTGAGAAAGGTATTAAATCAAGAATGTTGTCGTTTCTAGATAAAACACATTTCTTTAGTGATTGTCAATTTGGTTTTAGGAATGGAAGGTCTGTTAAAGTTAACTGGCGAATTATACAACAGTCTAAATATATCAGAAATACCGGCTTCCTTATTTATTGACATCACTAAAGCATTTGACATGGTGGATCACTCAATATTACTTGACAAACTTTTTTATATAGGTTTTAGAGGTTATATATATACGATTGGTTTGCTTCTTATTTGAAAAATCGAAGCCAAATGGTTAAGATCAAAAATATTTATAGCGCTCCGAATTACATTGAACTTGGTGTTCCACAAGGTTCAGTTTTGGATCCTATTTTGTGCCTGATATATGTCAACTCATTGTTTGTTCAACCTTTTAAAGGTAAAGTTACAGCGTTTGCTGATGATACTGCTCTTTCTTTTCAAATGCAAGTTTGCTGAATATGTTTGCGGATGTGAACTATGACCTCGATTTACTGAGAAAATGGTTCACAAAACACAAACTCATTATAGGTGATAAAACCAAATTTATGATATTTAATATTAAAAATAATTTCTGTGATGACTTGCCGATTTATTATCACTCTCCAAGTTGCAATCAGTTTTGCTTTACCAATCTCAATGATAATTTTGTAACATTCGACAATTTGAAACCTTGTAGCAATGATTGTTTGAGGGTGGAGTGTGTTGACAATTTTAAATATTTAGGTATAGTGTTAGATAACAAGCTCAGTTGGAATAATCATACACTTTATCTTAAACAATACCTTAATAAAGTAGTAAGACAACTTTATCATCTTAGTCTATATTGTCCACAAACCATTATAGAACTCGTATATAATGGTCTTTTAAAATCTAAGCTGCAATATGGTATCTCTTGTTGGGGTGGTGCATATTTTAATAAAACGGAACCACTATTGATAGAACAAAAACACGCAATACGGATTGTATGCAAAGTAAATCGCAGAACTCCAAGTTTTTCTTTGTTCAAAAACCTTGGAATTCTTCCGCTAAGGCATCTTTACTGCTACAAAGTCTTAAAAATATTTTTCGAAAACTCGGGATTTTACTTTGTAAGAAACGTAGATAACTATAATTTGCGGGTCAATACTAGAAGTTTGGTAACTGTTCCTTCAATTTATAAAGCATACTTTAAAAGATTTTACTATGCCACCGCACCACGTTTGTTTAATTCACTTCCAGATATAATTAGGTGTGAGAGGGCTAAAAATGTATTTTTAAAAGGTGTTAAGAAATGGTTGTTGTCTTTGGACTATTCAGTCATAAATAGTTTTTTCTTATGAATATTGTTTATTGAATGTCTGGTGTATGTATTTTTTCATTTTTTTTTCTTTCATTGTCTTTTAAATATAATAATTGTATTAGTTTTTTTTCTTTTTGCCATTATTTTCTTTTATGTTATTCCCCATCAACAATTTGTGTCAATTTATATGATAGATTTCTTGTACATTCAACACTTGTCAGTCTGACAATAGATTGTACGTTAAATAAAATAAAATAAATAAAATATAGTCTATGCATTATTCCTCAGCATTTCCTCGCGACTAAAATCGAAAGGATGGAATTTCTTATATACAGATGGCTCCAAAATGAAAGACAGTGTTTCTTTTGCAACCACCTACGAAGATGGCACTCTGTTGAACATAGGTATACTACCTTCTTGCACATCTATCTTTACAGCTGAAGCCCTTGTTGTTCAAAAAGCCACAGCCACTGCTATCAATATATGCGGGAAACATGTTATATGCTCAGATAGCTTATCAGTACTCAGAGCAATACAAAATGCAAACCATTACACTGGGATAATTAACAAGATCAGAGACTCCCTAATAAGAACTCCCAACAAGCTGAAGCTGATGTGGGTCCCTAGTCACATAGGGATTCAAGCCAACGAGCACGCCGATGCCGCTGCCAATCTCGCACACCGGGCCCCAGTTTACAAATTCACAACTTACACCAAGCTTGATATGATACGAGCCACCGACCAAATGTTTAAATCCAGACAACTTTCGGATTGGCATAACTACCAACACCACTACGCGCTTATAAACGAGGACAGAACCCAGCCAGTTTACCCCGGCACGACTTCAAAACAGATGAACACCACCTTCGTGAGGATGCGGTTAGGACACACCTCTTACACTCACCAACACCTTCTCAATAACGAACCTCCGCCATGGTGCCAATGTTGTAACTCACAAATTACCATAAACCATATTCTGGGAATAAGGGAATGTACAACCAGTAGACCAATTAACACACTCCTCCACACCAACTCTTCAGCTTACGAATTATTAAGTAATCCAAACCACGAAAACATAGCAAAAATCTACAATTACATAAATAGTCTTAACATTAGAATTTAAAAATGTTACAAACATATAACATACCATAGAGCCGTAAGCGTCTGCAGCTAGTGCTCTCACTATTAATTATTATATGTATTTGTAATCATATGTTAATATATTATAATAATAATAATAATAAATTTCACTTATATTTCATTTTCGTATGTAGAAATTAAAAAACTTTTTTCCATAAATTCCCGAGCAAATATTTGGGGAACAAAAACGCGGGAAATGAATTAAAATGCTCCCCTCTTTTCATATTTAGAATGCCTACTTTTTTCCCCCAATTTTTTTCCACTTTTTCGAAGTTTGTTTAGAATAAGGGAAAAGGGAAAAGTGAACAAATTCCCCGGGAAATTTTATTTAGAATAGGACTAAAGGGAAAAGAGAACAAATTCCCCGGGAGTTGTTATTGAGAATCGGGCTGACTATATTTATGATCAGCATCGATAGTAATGTCGATCTAGCCATGTCCGTCCGTCGGCAAAAATTAGGCCTTTAAACTGGACCTAGAGAGCTGAAATTTTAACCATATACTCTCTAGGGTCCCGTAATAATCAAGTTCAAGAGTTCACAAACTCAAAAAAAAAAAAAAAAAAATTTTGTCGAAAAAATCGAATTTTGAGCTAGAAAGCTGAATTTTTTTATATAAATGATCTTTGACTCCTTTGACTTCGCAAAGAAAGTGGTTGGAGAAGCTAGGTTTTAGGCCCTCTATGGGCCGTTAATGCCTAATATTTATTTATTTTATTATTTTGATCTTTGACTCCTAAAACTGCTCGGGAGATAACATTTCTAAAATCCGCCCACTGACACGCCCACAATTAAATAAAACAATTTTATTGAAAAAACAGAGTTGCAGCTAGGGAGCTGAAATTTATAACATATAGTATATACTCTCTAACGGCCCTTTATGCTGATGTGTAAATATTTTCGAAATCCGCCCACTGACAAGCCCACAATTTTTTTTTTTTTTTAAAACCAAAGTTTGAGCTAGGGAGCTGACATTTATAATATAGACTCTCTAGGTGTCTGATAGCAATAAGAATAGGGTATCCAACAGTTCGCCCAAGCGGAATGTAGCCCGTCCCTATGTTTGTTGCCTGAAAAATGGTATTTCAGCCATCTCTGGGCAAAAACTTTTGTAAATTAATGTCAGGAACAGTGCTGTCGTTTTAGAAACGACGAAAGCAATACAAAACATTTTTTTTTGCATAATTTTGAGATAAAAGCAATACACATATTTTTTTTATTTCATTAACTCCTTCTTAATAAATAACTTTATAACATAAAAAACTTTTTTTTTTAGTTTTGTTGAGGTTTAGATTGTACTTCAGTTTAATAAATTAGGATTTTTTGTAATTAAAAATATCTCAATTACAATTTTTTTTTGTTTTTATTTGTAGTTTGATAACATTTCTTTGGAAGGATTCCAATCAATAGCGCTACTATGCCGTATTAATTCCTTTGCCATTAAAATTGAAGACAGTGGATGTCAGCAAAGCGTTTCTTTTTTTTATCTTTAATCAGTGCTACCTGAGAAAATATAAGCTCTGCACTTGCACTGCTATGCGGAAAACATAAAATAGAGCCTACAAATATTTTTAGGGGAAACATGGGAGTATTTAAAGGCGTTTTTAAATTGAAAGTGGAGCTCCAAAAATCTTCAAATTTAAGCTCGTTTGTGAAAAAGTTTTGATGCAAAAGAGTTCGCCATTCGTCATCCAGATCATCATATTAGTTTTTTATCAATTAAATTTGGTAACAATTGAATGAGTTGAGTAAGACTTGGTGATTTTTTTTAGCGGATTTATGATTTGTACGGCTTCTAAAACTTTGTCTTGAAACTTTACCCTTTTCCTTATTTGCGTACATAGTTCAATGTAGTAATCTCTGCACTTATTTTTTACATTTTTTATAACTTCATCTGATAAGCTACCATTGCAAGTTAAAAGGTTAGCTTGTGTCACTAGGTAAGTTTCTTTTAAATCTAAAAAGCAATTTTCATTGCAAAAATCGATTGTATCCAAAGAGGAGTCATCAATAAATTCGTTTTTAATAAAGTTCGACAAAATCGTTTTAAAATACATTTTCACCGTTGAAAGCAAGACGTGAATACGGGGTTCTTCCGACTGATATTCAATATTAATTTTGTTTGTTAATTTTAAAATTCTTATGCAGGGCAAGCGAGACGAGTGAGACATGACATATGACCCTATACAGCCATTTCAAATTGTATTTGCATGACAAATGCAGCAATAGTGCACACTACATTTACTTCTAATAAGAAAAAAGCTGGAAAGGCAATTGAATGTGAAGTGGATTGTGAATGAGAACATAAAAAGTGATGCCGTGTTTACTATTTTCTTCGATACATTTATAAAAGCAACGAGCTACAAAAAGCAATAGAAAAGGCAATACAAATGAAAAATTGCAGTACAAAAGAAAAGTGAGCAGTACGGCAGTACGCAGCGCCCGAAAGCAATAAAAATATTGCTTTTGCAGTACGTTCGACAGCACTGGTCAGGAAATGTCAATTTTATATTTCACATGTATGTATCGACAGCGATTTCGAGAGAGGATTAGGCGCCGCCCATTTGCACTTTCAATTTTTTTCCTTCTCGTTTTAAATAACTCAATATTTGAATCATAAATCGGCCTGAATTCAGCTAAAAATAAAACAATACCAGAAAGCAAAACAATTTTGAGTACTAAACTAGGCTAACTCGCAACTAAGGAGCTGGTACTCCAAATCCTCGGAGCTGTGTTGTTTTATTCATACCAACCAACAGAGCAGGTACCTTGAGCAGCTGAACCAGAAGATGCTCTTCTATCATGCATTTTGATTGAACAGATACTCTGTTTTATTTATTACCCGTACAGGGACAGGCTAGGTATAGCGAGTCTAAGAGGTTTCCAGATTGTTTAACCCTTTTACAAGCGATGCGGACCATCTAGGTACTATTATGGGATCAAGGGAGATTTTTTTCCAGAGAAATCTGAATATTTTCCTGGGATATTTTGACTGAGGATATTATAGAAAAGGATATACACACAGGTAATCATTCTCAAACTTTGTCCTGAATAAGCTTTAAGAAGGATATCAAATTGATGTGATATACTCGTACACTGACTTCGCAAAAGTCCTTGATAGAGTCAACTACTTGTTATTTGATGGTAATTAAGATTTGTTTGAAATCACTCACCAGCGATTTGCTCACATTATTTTTGGTAATCCTTCATATTTCGGAGGAGGCTTTGTAATTTAACTCCCACTTTGTTAGCCCTTACTATTCAAATTGATTGATTTTTATCTATTTTTTGTTCGTCTATTTTTCTATAACGTTTCAGCTTTATTCTATTTCATCTTTTTTTTTTCTCAGTAGCTTCACGCAACTCAACAAAATTGATCTCACATTTATCTTTTTGCCTTTCCTGAAGGGTTTCATTTAAAAACAGTTTTTGAAAGATGTCAAACTCGATTCAGAGCAACCTTTCGTTTACTTTTCCACGCTCAAAAATTAAGGACTCACCATAACGTCCCGTAGAAGTTCAAAATCATATTATGTTCATAACCAATCTGAAAAAATAGGTTTTCACTATAGCTTTTGAAATGGCTGCAATCCTATCTTTCAGGGCGTTTTCAATTTGTGTCACATGGTAATTGCCTTTCAAGGCCAATTCTTGTAGCATTCCACAAGGAACCCACCTTGGGCGCTTCTTTTCCTTATTTTTGTTAACGACATGCCTGATATTTTCTTAAATTCAATTCTACTTATCCTCCGTGAATGCATCATCCTCCCTGAATTATCTGGTTGGAATAGTGGTTTGGAAATTCTTTCCGAACTGTAATTGGGGTATGGTATGTTCATTGGCAGAGCGAGTCCAGAATGATGGAGTGGCCAATATTCGTATTAATCCACTGCGAGGTAGCTTTTAAGCGGACAGCGGAACAGGCAGCTATTCGAATGCTAAAAATATCAGGGGTGTCAGATGAAATAAAATGTCAAGTGAAAAGAGGAAAAAGGAATAAATAAAAATAAAATGAATAAATAAAATTAATGAATAAAAATTCTCAAAAAGTACTCAAAAAAAAACATCAGGTGACAACTTTTAGATGCAAATTTAAACAGCAAATTTTTCATTTTATGTAATTTTCAGGATCATGTCAGATTAACATTTGATACTCTTCTATATTTGTGAGACTTTCGCAAGAGGTGGGCTGATCAGTGAAAAAAGATGTTACTGAGCCCCTGCGTGATTTGAACCTGAGACCTCTCTGCTCCACTGCTATTAATTGAACTTCTCTCAAAGTGAAGAAGTTTTCTCATTCGAAATTCATCAACATTTTCAAAGACAACATTTCATTCATCATAAGTTTCCGCAAAAGTCTATTTAAATTAAAATGTCTATAATGACCATGCCACTTGAACTTTGGAGATTATTGTTGATAATGAAAATTGTATTCGCTTAGTCGGAGAGATAGTAAATGTTTTTGCTACGGAAATATGTATGTTTATAATCATGTTATTTGCCGGTAATTAAGGTTTGTTAAAAATCAGTCACCCGCGGTGTGCTTACATTATTTTTGATTATCCGTCATATCTTTAAGAAGTATTTCATCAGTTATTTTCTCTCAGTAGCAACATGCTACTCAACGAAATTGAGCCCACATTTACATTTTTCCTGTTCACTGAGGGTTTTCGTTTACAAATAGTTTTTGAAAGGTGTCAAACCCGATACAGAGAAACCTTTCAGTAACTTTTCGCCGCTTAAAAAATATGGATCCACCATAATATCCCGTAGAAGTTGAAATGGCTCCTGGGAATTCTCAAAACTAAATACTCTTACAACTTCAAACGAAAAATTAAATAACTTTCGAAAATGTAATATGAAGAATTGCGATTTAAATAAACATTTTAAAAAAAAAAAAAAAATAGGTTAGGTTAGATTGGTGGGTCGATGAAGTAGTTAGTGCTTCATCATCACACTCAGGTCAATGTTGACCCATTGTGATGCTCATATTGGGTCCACGTGTGCTTGTGGTGCCTTCCTGAGTCTCGTTGGCGATGTCCATTTAGACGACAGGTTCTCAAAACTAATTTGGCTCAACGTGCAATTTGAGAATACAAATTTGTCTACAGTCCCCCAAATTTGTCTAGCTTCCCATATGTTGCGCCTCGAATAAGTAGTTCCAAGATCCGATTAAGCCTTCAAAGGAAAGATCCTGTCAAAAAAGGCAATATTAATCAGCGTTTCCATACAACCGCGAAAGATAGGCAGGCCTAAAAACTCCTGGTTCACACAAATGCGGCAACACCAGCATTTGATTGAGGTCAAACCGGTGAACCCAATAGGCGGACCATTAGGTGTGAAGTGACGTGGGAGGTTTATGATACCTTTAGTCCAGATCATAACCTCGTCGATAAAGAGAAAGAAGTTGTTAAGCATCTTAGATATAGGTATTGTTTGTAAACTTGCATTATTATAAGGATACCATTAATATGATATGGCCCAAAGAAAAATGTTTGCAGTGAGAGCAATCAAAACGCACACTTAATCATATTAAGAAGTAATTTTATTAATATTTAAACTTTGAATTTAGAACTTATCTAATGTGAATCTGATGTACTTTAACGAGTTTGTTAATATCAGTAAGATGCACCCGATTTCCTTTTTAGTTACCAATGTTGCTACAGCGCTAAATTGACGTTCAGACGATTAGGATTGCTATAAATCTTTGAACAATCGATCATACAGGCTACAGTTGCGAAATTGGCTTCTGTAGCCAAAATTATTCTTGGTAGCCATTATTGAACCTTATTTTTAATTCATTATTAGTTGTCATGGTTTTAACCAACGACCATACCACGTCGAGTTAATCGGTTCTCGTCAGATCACCGTAATTAAACGACGTTGGGCGCGGTTAGTACGTAGATGGGGGACCGCTTGAGAACAACCGCGTGTCGTTGGCCAGTCCCATCTACAGAGTTGAGGTAGATAATATACGTGGTATCACAATGGACCTAAATTGGTCTACGAGTAAGTGTGTCGGCTTCTGCCGACAGACACATAAACCTAACCTAACCTAACCTAGTTATCAGGTTTATAAGTCGTTCTCTTTCTGGGGTAGTAATAATAATAATTAGTTAGGGTAGATTACACTGCGACCTATTGGTCTATTGTGTCCCCTGCTTGTACCTCGGAGAGGTTCATGCCCTCTTTCAGAGCCCTCTCTAGATACTTCTTTTGTGAAGCGTATCGAGGTATTGCTCAGATTTATCCTTGGCAGGTAATACTCCTAAGAGCACAGCGCCCAGTCTAGCTTCCTTGATGAATCTGAGAATGAGCTGTGGGTCCATGGTTAGTATGTCCTTGTCTGTTATTTGGTTCCTAACTGGGATGATCCTGCTGTGTAAACATTTGAAAAAGCATCGAGCACCCAGTCTGTTATGTCCATGATTAAAATGCCCTGGAAGCGTTCCTTGAAATCACCGTGGAGGTTCTCCAAGTGTTAACAGTAAACAAGTCGTCGTTGTTGAAGGATATTGCTGATAACTTTTAAATTAATTTTTGTACTGATGATAAATTTGGGAAGATATGATGACCATAATTCTTTTGAAAAATAGAGGTTTGACTACAAAAGCAGCTACAATATTTTTGATTCTCATCGAGTTTAAGATTTCGCTTTGAAGCTGAATATTCACATATCATTAAACAATTTAATTTAAACAGGTCTGTCAAGTACGCAGTATTATTCTTTGATGTAATGAGCTTGTCCCTCAGTTCTGTGGCGCTTATATCTTCTCCTCCATTCGCCCTCCTCGCACACAGGACCAACAAATTCTCCCTCCTTTCCTTAAGTCACCGTGCCGCTCAGTGGTTAGTGTGTTGACTACTAATCAAAAATTCCCTGGTGCAAATCCCCCTGGGGCCAAGTATGTTGTAATATGTTTCTCTTCTGTCATGAGAAGCTTTTCAAATTGCCGTTCGGATTCGTCTTAAAAACTTGTAGGGACTTTCCACTTCGTACAAGCAAATGGTTGGAGAAGCCAGGTTTTAGGCCCTGTATGGGGCCGTTAACGCCTTATTTATATTTTTTTTATTTTTTGTCAATCAATAAAATGACAGTCATAATGACGTTGGGTGGCATTTTTATACCCTATTCTACGGGTATATTAATTTTGACGCGAAGTTTGTAACATACCTTATTATTGCCCGTAGACCCCTAGAAGTTACTATATTTATGATCAGCATCGATAGTAATGTCGATCTAGCCATGTCCGTCCGTCCGTCTGCCGGCAAAAATAAGGCCTTTAAACTGGAACTAGAGAGCTGAAATTTAAACCATATACTCTCTAGGGGCCCGAAATAATCAAGTTTAAGATTTTTTGAAATCCGCCCACAGGCACGCCCACAAACTCAAAAAAACAAGTTTATCGAAAAAAATCGATTTTTTAGCTAGAAAGCTGAAATAATAAAACAATAAAAACGGAAAACAATTTGGTTAAGAAGTTATGGTAATTAATGACTGTTTGGTAAATTTTATAATTTATAAATATAAATAATTAAATGTGTTTGAAATTACACTAAATTATTTTTAATGAAGCAAATGTTCATTTTCAATACGAAACAATGATATTTGACTCCTAAAACTGCTCGGGAGATAACATTTCTAAAATCCGCCCACTGACTCGCCCACAATTAAATAAAATAATTTTATTGAAAAGTCAAAGTTTGAGCTAGGGAACTGAAATGTATAGATAATATAGACTCTCTAGGTGCCCTTTATACTTATATTTAAATATTTTTTAAATCCGCCTACTGACACGCGCACAATAAAATAAAGCAATTTTATTGAAAAACCAGAGTTTTAGCTTGGGAGCGTGTTTTTCGATTAAATCCTTTAAATGTTGTACAATAAAATATGTAGAGCGTTCTTAACAATTCAACCATACTTAGACTTTTGTAACGCCCACTTATAAGGGATAGGAATACGAATAGGGTATCCAACAGTTCGCTCAAGCGGACTGTGTAGCCCGTCCCTATGTTTCTCACAAAAATGCACGTTCCACTAAAAGTAAGCCGTTACGCCGCGTAAAACAACGATAAACGACTGTGTAGTGTGTAATGCCATTCATAATGCCGATTTCTTAAAGTGACAATTATCGTTCAAGTTAAACTCCTACTACAACAAGGGTGAATAATCACCACACTTGAACGACAATTGTCACTAAAAAAATGGTATTACGAATGGTGTTGCACAGTCGTTTATCGTTGCTTTACGCGGCGTAACGCATTACTTTTAGTGGTACTTAAATTTTTGTGAGAAAAATGTCACGCAGCCTCACTATGATTGTCGTTCTATTGTTTGATACCAAATTTAAAACGCTATTTTCAGTCGAACACAAATTTCTAAACGACTTGTCGGCAAAATTAAATAAAAATGCAATATTTTTTTTGTGTGCAAAGTGTAGGGAGATGATCAATTATATTACATAAATGTACATATAGGTATAAGGTAATTGATAAAACTTCAATTTAATGAAAATAACATTGAACACAAAAAAAAGTGAGCGATTTCTAAGGACATAATATGAAAAATATTCTTTTTTCGGGCTTCAAGGCCGAGAGCTGTTGAGTAGACGTGTTTCTGATACTGGCGACGCTGTTATTTCTCTTTTCGACCGAAAACGCACTCAAACTAATAATTTTATTGTTTTAAAAGTTGCAAGTACTTACCTTGATTGTTTTCACTTGGTTTTTTGAGCAAAATTTTTGTTATTTTCATATCAGAATCACAAAAACTAAAAGTGAAAGTGTATATTATATATATATATAATCTTCTTTTTGTGTGTCAACCATTTACATCGGTTCTCTCTTTTTCGCGCTATCCACCTACACAACCATCAAAAACGTAGAAAATTCTACAATCACTGACACTGTAATTTGAAACCATAATCAAACTTGATCAAATTTAACAAATACACATGTCATCTAACCCACCAAAACGGACTGTATCCCGCCCTAAAAGAAATTGCTCTGTATTGGATTCGCCCGCTCACTGTCTCCACTTCAAAAATCCGCACAAACACACATGGATGACAAAGGTAATATGTGGTCCGTTATGGATGCAAAACTTAAAAAACAAAGTGAATTCATAGTATCTCTTTTGTCCAAAAAAGTGGAAAGTTTTGAGCAAAAAATAACTGAGAACTTCGTCGCGAAATAAAAGACATAAAAAACAGCATTTGTGATATAAACAATCGAGTTATACAATTAGAATCCTCGCACTCCGATGTTAAGACCGATATTGCTTCTTTAAATACCGAAGTAAACAAATTAAAAATGTCACTCTCAAATGTTAAGACCGAATTCACAGACACTAAATCATTGCTTACTGATAAAACCGTCGAGATATCCAATGTAAACAAACAAAATGATCACATAGCTGACGAACTAAAACAGTTAAAACTCTCAATGTACTCTCACGAAAATCGTTTGATAGCAAGTGATGCTTTTATGTTTGGAATTCCGTACTTGCCCGGCGAAAATCTTAAATCAAATTTTAATTTAATTTGCAACACAATAAATATAAAACCACCCACTCTTATTAATATTTACCGCACTCGCCCGAAACTAAATTCACAAAACTCCGCAATAATGATAAAATTTAATTCAGCGTATGAAAAAAACTATGTCTTAACTTTAAGTTTATCCGGAACACTTTTTACTCCGGATAAGGTTAAATGGGCAATTAACTCATTTAAACCATTCAAGGCATCAGGAACAGACGGTATTTTTCCAGCCCTCATTCAAAATGGAATAGAATTTTTATTACCATCCATGATTGCCTTATTTAGGTTCAGCTTCAACTGGGGGTATATACCAGTTACCTGGAGGTAAACGTAGTATTTATACCCAAACCGTGCCTTTCTGGACATAGAGGGTGCGTTTGACAATACTGGATATGAATCCATATCAAAATCACTAAAGCTAATAGAGCTTTATGGGCCTGTCGTCGCATATATGGCAGAACTTGGGGAATATCTCCAAAGATCGTCCACTGGATCTACACAGTGATGATAAGACCCATTATAACATACGCCTCCATAGTATGGTGGACAAAATCCACACAAAAGGTCGCAATAGAGAAGCTCAAAAAGGTACAACGGCTTGCGTGCCTTGGTATCTCCGGAGCCATGCGAACCTGTCAAACAGCTGCCATAGAGGCAATAACAGGAATCACACCTCTCCACATATACATTCAAAAAGTGGCGATCCGCAGTGCAATAAGTCTAATACAGTTAAACGAGATAAGTCTTAATGATCACCCGGATCTAAAGACCCTTCTCGATGAACTACCAGAACTTTACATGAACTGCGCGGTCACAGACCGCATTCAAAAAACAATATGCTTCAACAAACGGTTCTCCACGGAGATCCCCAAGAGAGAAGCATGGGTTAGCAATAACCCACCAAACAGCCACAACAGCATAAAGTGGTATACGGATGGTTCTAAAATGGAAACGGGGGTAGGAGCGGGAATATACGGACCACACAAACGCTTTACGATACCCATGGGAAAAAGTCCCAGCGTATTTCAAGCAGAGCTCCACGCCATTCAAGAATGCGCCAGCCATATTATTTTGTCTGGCATAAAAGGTGCAACCATCCATATTTTCACGGATAGTCAAGCAGCTATAAACGCCCTTAGCTCGTATACCATTGACTCCAAATCAGTCATGCACTGCTTCAATACCCTACAAACACTCGGAATAAGAAACAAGACCAAATTATGGTGGGTTCCGGGTCATGTCGGGGTAGAAGGTAACGAAAAGGCCGACGAATTGGCCAGAAAAGGTTCAGAAACACCTTTCATAGGTCCCGAACATTTCTGCTGCACTCCTAGATCAGCAGCAACGGCAGCAATTAAAAGCTGGGAACATAGAAAATGTATCTATCTTTGGGAAAGCATCCCAGGTCTAAGACAGGCCAAACGAGCCATTCGGCCCTTCAATAAAAATGCCAGCAAATGTCTAAAACTAAGCAGGCACGATATCAAAAACCTAGTAGGTTACCTTACTGGTCACCATGGTTTAAGATATCATCTACACAAAATGAGAATATCAGACTCTCCTGAGTGCCGACTCTGTCTTGAAGAGGACGAGTCAGCTGAACACATTTTATGTGAATGTCCAGCCCTTAATGAAATTAGAAAGAAGATCTTTTTCAGGGAGCAAATGAGCCCCGAGGACATAAAGGATTCTTCTACTGGTAAAATTGTCCGCTTTACACGGAAAGTGGAAATTCTACTAGTTTAAACTTTTCTGGCCCATACGGTACAAAAGATCTTTTAGGTCGAAGTACCCCCCCTTATAAATCGCCTTGGCGAGCCAGAAATTAAAAAAAAAAAAAAAAAAAAAAAAACTTCAATCGCGGGTTACCGAAAAAAAAAAAACAATAAACAGCTCTCCTTAAATGACATACACCTGGCTATCGACAGCGCCTCGACCTCCGCGTCATCTTCTACGATCCATATACGGGAGAGCTTAACGCAGCAGAACAGATGTTTATTTCAACGCGCACTTGTGTTAAAAAAACGTAAACAACTTTTTTCTGTTTACACTGCACGCGGAGCGGTGTATGTTAAACGTCAATCCAACGAAACAGCTGTGTTAGTTGACTGCATCGAGGGACTCGAAGACGTTGCCAGATCAGCAGATTCTCATTATAATTAATTTTGTTTAATTTTTCAATTTTTCCTTATACTCGTATTTTATATTTTTTCTATCATCTCATTTTTTCTATCATCTCATTATAATTTTTGATTTTGTTTTTTATTTTCTTTCTTTTAAATTGTTTAGTATTCTTTTCTTTTAATTTTTATTTTTTATTTTTTAAATGCTTTTTCTTTTCTTTTTGGAATAAAAATGTTTAATAACCAAGTATCCATGGGTTGTAGTCGTAATCAAACATTGCGTTCGATGGTTAGAGTTTTGAGCAGTCAAAAAAGCGGTCTCCTGGTTTGTCATTTAAACGCGCAAAGTTTGTTACCGAAAATTGACGAGTTTCGTGATTTATTTGTCGGATCGGATGTAGACGTAATATGTGTCACTGAAACTTGGTTTACGGATGAATTAAGAGATGAGGCTTGTTGCTTGGAGGGTTATCATCGACCTTTTCCCTTAAACAGAAAAGATCGTATTGGGGGAGGAGTGGCATTGTTTGTTAAAGATTCAATTAAATGTAAACTAAGGCTCTCATCTGTTGCTGGAAGCAGTATTGAATATATTTTTGTTGATTTGGTGGGCAGTGGGCAGTGAGGGTGGACTACTTATTGGTGCTATATATAGGCCAAATAAGCACATTAATCTATCACCTTTATTAACACTTTTAGAGGATTTGTCGTTGGGTTCCCCTAATACCATATCATGTGGCGATTTTAATTGCAATATTTTAAATTCGAATCTTCTCACTGAAAGCATGCGTATGTTTAATTTAAGACCAGTTAATACTTGCACTCCTACTCACTTTTTTAACAGTGGTGCAACATTATTGGACTTATTCTTTGTTAGTGATATGCGTAAAGTGTGTTTGTACGACCAGCTGTCTGCGCCCGCTTTTTCAAAACACGATCGAATCTTCTTAACGCTGAAGTTCAATATTAATCACTGCAGCAACAAAATCGAGTATCGTGATTTCCATAACATTAATTTTGAACTGATAGAAAAGCACACACGAAGTAAGAACTGGGATACCATTTATTATTTACGGTCGTCAAATGAGCAGTTGAGGTTTTTAACTGAGAATATTACAACTCTTTTTAATACTCATGTGCCCTTGAAAACGAAACTTATAAAAACAAGTAACAAACCATGGTTTACTCGCAACGTACGTCTAATAATGCAGCAACGCGATGAGGCCTACAATCGTTGGAAACGTTACCGGTTAAATGAGTTTAAGCGAATGTACTGTTCGCTCCGCAATAAAGTCGTAGCAGAAATACGTATGGTAAAATCTCAAATGTACTCTAACCAACTTAGTACTTCCTTAAGTGGGCGTCAGTTGTGGAATAATTTACGCAACTTAGGGATCGGTAAGTCAAGACGCGACCGAGTTGTTGATGTTGATGGTAACACTCTAAACCAACAATTCGTTTCATTACCTTCACTACCTACGTTGAGTACTATATAAGCTTCATTTTCGTTTGCGGATCAGCCGGATAGTCCTGGCTTTGGTTTTCAATCAGTAGATAGCGCTGATATTGTGGAAGGTGTGCTTTCAATAAAGTCAAATTCTGTGGGGATGGATAAAATTCATCCCTCCTTTTTAAAAATCATCTTGCCGGTTGTGTTGCCACATATAACATTTTTATTTAATACAATTTTGACCACAGGCGGGTATCCGGATCTATGGAAGTTGGCTAAGATCGTTCCCATTCCCAAAAATGCAAGGAGTGATGAATTTAGGCCTATTTCAATTTTACCCTTTTTGTCAAAAGTGTTTGAAAGAATTTTACAAAAACAAATCAGTGCTTATCTTACGGCAAATAATATGCTCACCCCGAAAAAATCTGGATTTCGTAAAAAACACAGTCGTATCACGGCCTCGTTAAGTGTTACTGACGATATAAGGCAGGCGTTGGATAGGGATGAAGTAACTTTTTTTGTATTGCTTGACTTCTCAAAGGCTTTCGACACAGTATGAAGTAACTTTTTTGGTATTGCTTGACTTCTCAAAGGCTTTCGACACAGTCAATCATGCCAACTTATGCAAAAAGCTTTTGCAGCAATATAGCTTTTCAGCTGATGCTGCCAAGTTACTTTATTCCTACTTAACTGATAGAAAGCAAGCAGTACAAATTGGTGACAACTTATCTGATTTTCTCCCGAACGTTACTGGTGTCCCTCAAGGCTCCATACTTGTTTTTTTTTTTTTTTTTTATATAATTTGCGTGCGCTAAAGGGATTTCTTTTTTCTGTAGTGACACACACAGTACCCTTATAATGGTAAAACCACAGCGAAGGCATTTTTAGTTTGTTGCGCAAGTAGCTCCCAGCAATTCATTGCCTATTTGTGGGTGCTACTTACTGAAAGAATAGAAGGATAGGAAAGAAGTTTGGTGCGATGGGATTTTTTTTTCTCAACAGGTGGCGCCTAAATTGCTTTAGGGAGATCAGTTTTTGTTGTGTGTATTCAATTTATAAAAATCATGGCCCTGGTCGGGATTCGAACGCACGACCTGCCAATCACTTAGTGAATACACTACCATCGCACCATTGCCACCTGCTCTAGTTCTCTATTTACGTTAATGAACTTCCGTCTATAATCGCAAGCTGCTCATCTCATATGTATGCAGATGACGTGCAACTGTACATGAGCTGCCCTCTTGGCCTTATTGAGCATGGCGTTTCCTGTGTCAACGAAGACTTAGAGAAAATAGAACGCTGGTCTCAGTTAAATGGTCTTATTTTAAACCCCAAAAAGTCGAAGTGTGTGGTAATATCAAGAAAGACATTGGATCTTTCTTATTTTCCATCGATTGTACTGAACAATGCTCCGATCGAATATGTTGAAACAGCAAAAAATCTTGGTGTAACTTTTAATCGGTATCTTACTTGGGATAACCATATAAATGCAATCGTCGGAAAAGTATATGGTGTACTGCGTACCTTGTGGGTAACACAGTCGTTTACACCCGTTAAAACGCGTTTACTACTTGCTAAAACTTTGGTCATACCTATATTGGTTTATGGGTGTGAAATTTTTTGTAGGTGCAACTACGTTAGTAAAAGAAAGCTCAATGTCGCGTTTAATAGTACTGTACGCTATGTCTTTAGGTTACGAAGATATGATAGATTGTCTGGTTTTTCTAATCGTCTGCTTGGTATGCCTTTTGAAAATTATCTTCAACTTCGTTGTGTAATCTTGCTATCCGATTTTTTGCTAACGCGACAACCTGAATACTGTTTTGAAAGAATTATAATAGCATCCTCGCGTAGGTCTTGTCAATTAATTCACTCTCGCTCTTCCTGTTTAACATCCGAACGTCAATTTTTTGTCAACGCTGTCCGTCTTTGGAATTCTCTACCGCGTTACATTAAAGAAGCTCAGAACCCAACTAGCATTAAAAAGCGTTAAAACATCATTTCTCAATAAATATGTAAATATTAATATTAATTAATTTCTAACACGAAGTTACATTAAATACATAGCTCTCCATTGTAAAATTAGCTTAAGACTAACTTATAAGATATTGTATCTTACTGTTTTAAGCATTTCCAAATAAATCATAAAATAAAAAAAATAAAAAGGCAGGGTTGTAGACGTATAAAAGTCGGCGTATTATATACACTTTTTACGTGTATAAAAGTGTGTATTATACTTTTGAAAAATTTAGCTGTTGTGTAAAAGTGTATAAAAGCAAAGAAAAGGTATAAAACTGGAAAAAAATGTAAAAAAATAAAAAAAAATATATTTTGATTTTTAATATAGCTCTGATTTATTCCAGTCTTTCATTTTTAGTGAGTAGTAAATGAACATGAAGCAAAAAAGTGAAGATTTTCCAGAAAAAATAGGGTATTTTACCGTTACGTTTAGGCATTCTGTGTTTTCTGGTCTTATTCTCTGGGTGAGAAAGGGAATATGCACTAATACATGTAAACTTTTATACAGTTTAATACATTTTTATACCGTTTTATACACTTTTATACACTATTTTACACTTTTATACGCCTTTATACATTTTTATACGCTTTTTTACAGTAAAATGTAAAAAAAACTCGAGAAATCTGACATTTACGCAACCCTGCTTCAAGGGCCTTTTATGTGTTCCAAGGACCTCTTGGTAAAATAACTTTTAACACAGGAACACAGGATCACAACGCGGTTTCTAAGAATATTTTGGAAAAATATATTTTTTCGAGTTTAAAGGACCTCTTGGACAAAATATCATTCGGTACAAATTATTGATTTCATCATAATTTGAAAACATTTACTGTTCCCACTAGATTACTTAATACAAATTTTCAATACTTAAATTCTACCACCAAAGCCTAAGGCCAAAATAAATTAATTTTTAAACGAGCCCCTACTTAGATCAAACTCGAATAAACTGCTATGCTTATCACA
This sequence comes from Portevinia maculata, assembly GCA_949715645.1. Classification (NCBI taxonomy): domain Eukaryota; kingdom Metazoa; phylum Arthropoda; class Insecta; order Diptera; family Syrphidae; genus Portevinia; species Portevinia maculata. The sequence goes on along the minus strand of OX454528.1, from coordinate 114,779,808 downwards.
TTCTTTCAGGCATCTGGTAATGGGTTCATTATAATTATAACCGTTGTTAACTCTATGATATGGAACATAAAATAATAAACGATTTCTAAGTACTCTTGATGGAGCATAAAATCCAATTAATGATAAAAGGAAAGGGCAATCAATATGATTGGTAATTGAATCGCGATTGTTATTGCCTACGCCTGAAAAGAGGTAAGATACCAAATAATTTGCATCTTGTCTCATACCAAGGCATTTCAATATTCCAGCGTAATTTACGCACGGTAACCTTAGTTAAACGTTTTTGGATCTTCTTAATGTACTTCATAACACGGATTCCATACTATACTACAGTATTCGAGATTAGACCTGATAAATGCAAAGAATAGACATTTAGGAGTAAGGGGATCATGAAAGTCTTTAGGATTCCGCAATATAAAACCCAACATTGAATTGACTTTAGCAACCAAGAAGTCCTAGGTCTTTCTTAGAGGAGATAATGAACAATGGGGAATTATCGATCACGTACGTAAATCAAACTGGGGAGAGGAAGTGAAGAAAATCAATAAATAAAAAAAATCAAATAAATAAATACAATGCACTTTTCGAAATCTGAAACCAAATGAATCAGATGTTTTTGACAGTTCTACTTCACTAACGAATTAGGGTTGATTTCTTTAACTTGCTCGAAGGGGAAATTATCACGTGATATATTCACCCAATCACAAAGGCTTTAATAGTAGTGATTAGTAGTCGACTTGCAAATTGAACGCGCCCATTGAGTCGAAGGTCATTATTATTATTATTTTTTTTATAATTCACTTACGCTAAAGGTGTTTTTTGTTTTTCTGTATTTGTACAGACCCAGGCAGTTTGTGTTGAAAAGTAAGCAGCACCTAGCAATGTAGTATTGCATTGCATGATTTTTGGTGCTACTTACTATTCGAAAGAATAGGAGGATAGGAAAGAAGTTTTGTGCTTTTTGTAGAGTTTTTTTCTCCCCATAGAAATTCTCTCAAGATCTTCCTGCAAAAGAATGCAATCTTGTTCAGACTCAATAGGTCGGAATCATCGGCAAACATTAAACACTAGGAATTCAAAAACAAATCATTTATAATAGAAGGAAAAGCAAAGAGCCCAGATGACTTCGCTGAGCGACTCCAGACGTTACATATACTGGTGATGAAAGTACGTCCTTTGCAAATATACTGAATACGATCCGTAAGATTGGAGTCTGGAAATTAATGTATAGTGATTAACGCTGTCAAACGCCTTAACAAAGTCAGTATAAATTAAAACACACTGCAACCCTTTCTCAAGGTCATTCAAGACAGCGTGACAAAAGATTGGAGAGATTTGTAGTGGTAGATCTACCAAATGTAAGTTTCTCAAATTTTGCATATTGGACGATAATAATTAGTAATATCCTGCTTTGATCCAGATTTATAAATTGGTGTTATAAACGAATTCTTCAAACCTTCAAAAAATTTCCAGCCAGCAGCGACAAGTTAAACACTAAACATAGAGGCACGGAAAACGCATACGAACACATTTGAAGTAAAATTGGCGGGATGCCATCGAAACCAGGATTTTTATCTTATTTTAATGAAAGAGCAATTTGAACTTCGTGGATTGAACACTCTAGGTTACCAACATTTAAATAATTACTTGACACTACGCTATCACTGAGTTTATAGGTGGAGTAAAACCGCTTGAAAATACAGACTGAAGGTGGTTAGCAAACATATTACAAATGGAAATTTTTACAATAACTCCAATGTGCGCACCAACCGAAACTCTGTCGACCCAATTGTTTATGTGGAACGTATTTTGATTGAAAACGATTGGCGTTTAAGGAAGGTAATACCGACTCTGAAACGCCTAGAGAGTGACTCGACACATAAAGTGACGACGGACGTTTCATAAATAACCCTAAAAACTGCTCGTGTAAATGATGGTAAATCAATCAGCTGTTGGAGATGAGCCTTTAGGTCCGTTCGCGTAGAACTACCAAAATAGAGAGAGAATCCTCTCATTTCAAAGAAAAGTACGCGAACGCTTTTGTGTAAAAAGATGAAAAACGTCAGAGTTTGGCTTGAAAAGAAGCAAACTTCACTATACTGCTTTTTTCTTCCGACATGGTTTTGACTTTACAGGCACGTGCGTGTTCACTAACTCAATAAGAAACAAGCTCAATATTGCTCAAAGTTAGTCAAAAGACTCCTTTTATATCTTTGCAAAAGCTGCACCTGTTCGCTCTTGTCCTCACATTTCGGTCGAAAAAACCGCTACTGGTACAAAATACGCCGGATTCTATGGTTATGTAAAACCCTTGTCGACAAATTTTGGGATTTGAGAACCTTTCTGATGTCTGGAGTGATAAACAAGCGCTGAATGCAACTACCAGAACTCATCATGAAAGGCGGAGTGAAATAAGGCCCCAATGCGAAAGGGCAATCAAAAACCAATTAAAAATCCCCAAAAAATTAGCTATATTTCACAATCAAAAATCGCCTCTTTACAATGCAAAATTGCCCCAAATTGTTTGCACAAAATTTGATCAAAATAAAAAATTACCCTAAAATAATGCAAACAACAACAAAAGTTTTATAATTGTTTAATTTTTTTTTAGGTCATTGCGTTATACCCTTTTCTACCTAGCCATGTAAATCCCCCTGTCCGTCGGAAAAAAATAGGTCTTAAAACTTGAGATAGTTAGCTGAAATTTTTAACACGTTCTCGCTAGGGACTGGAAATAATCAAGCATAGGAATTTTTAATTTTAAAACAAGACCCGAACAGAGACCTGTAGAGACGAGGAAGGAAATCTTGTAGGTAGTATAGTCACAGTCGGTGCTGAGGATATGGAAAAACTATTTCTGCAGATTGTTAAACGGCGAAGACGACACAAATTACAAATTACGCAGGCACAACGAACCATTCAGCCTGGACGATGAAAGCCAAGACTTCCGTCCACCTGACCAAAACGAAGTCAGGATAGCGATATCCAAACTAAAATCCAACAAAGCTGCTGGACCAGACGGCTTGAATGCCGAGCTTTTTAAGGCAGCGGGAGATGACCTGGTGGAGAGCATACACCAACTCGTTTCCAAGATATGGTTAGAAGAAAGTATGCCTGATGAATGGAACCTCATCATCGTTTGCCCGATCCACAAGAAAGGAGACCCTCTAAACCGCACCAACTATAGAGGCATCAGTCTCCTGAATACTGCCTATAAGATCATGTCTGCTGTACTGTGTGAACGCCTGAAACCATTCGTCAACGACCTGATTGGTCCCTACCAGTGCGGTTTTAGGCCCGGTAAGTGCACGACCGATCAAATATTCACACTACGGCAGATCCTGGAGAAAACCCAAGAAGTCCAAATAGATACCCACCATCTTTTTATCGATTTTAAGGCCGCATATGACAGCATCTATAGAGACGAGCTATACAGAGCCATGTCTAGTTTTGGCATACCTGCCAAACTTGTCAAATTGTGCAGAATGACGATGGAGAACGCCCGCTGCTCCATAAAGGTCGGAAACAATCTCACCTTCGAGACCTTTGATGTCAAAAAAGGAATTAGACAAGGTGATGCGCTGTCATGTGACTTCTTTAACATCATACTTGAGAAAATTGTGCGAAACTCGCAAGCCTACTAGAGGCACAATTTTTCAAAAGTCGGTGCAACTACTTGCATATGCTGACGACATTGACATGATTGGAAGAACACAGCGAGCTGTCACTGGTGCGTTTGCAAGTATTAGCACAGAAGCGGCAAAAATGGGTTTAGTGGTGAATGAGGGCAAAACCAAGTATATGCTGTCAACAAGAAGGGACACACAACATCGACGAATCGGACAGAACGTCACGATAGACAGCTACAACTTTGAGGTAGTTACGAACTTTGTCTACCTTGTCTACCTGAAAACGACATCACATCAGAAATCAAACGAAGAATTACACTTGCCAACCGCTGTTTCTTTGGCCTAAGAAGGCAATTGACTAGTAAGGCCTTGTCAAGAAACACTAAGGAGACTTTGTATAAGACCCTCATCATCCCAGTCCTGCTCTACGGCGCAGAAGCGTGGACATTAGCAACAGCGGATTAAGATCTCCTTGGTCGTTTCGAACGCAAAATTCTTCGAATGATTTTCGGTCCCGTTTGCGTTGACGGGCTTTGGAGGAGGAGATTTAACACCGAACTTTACGAGCTGTACAGCGACATAGACCTGGTCAAAAAAGTGCGAATCAGTCGACTAAGATGGCTAGGACATGTAGAGCGAATTTACACCAACGCTCCGGCCCGAAGAGTCTTCGATTCCAACCCGGAGGGACAACGCAGTAGAGGAAGACCTCGCCTTAGGTGGCGCGCGCAAGTGGAAGGGGACCTCAACCAACTTGGAGTGCGCAACTGGAGGCAGTTAGCCAAAGATCGTGCCAACTGGAGAGGCGTATTGGTTGAGGCCCAGGTCCACCCCGGACTGTAGCGCCACCTAAGTAAGTAAGTAAGTAAGTAAGGAATTTTTAAACTCCGCCCACTCACAATGAAAGTAAACAGTTTTATCGAAAATTCGAAGTTTTAGCTAGGAAACTGAAATTTAAAGATATACTCTCTAAAGACCCAAAGTGCTCATGTGTTAAGATTTTTAAAATCCGCCCACTGACACGTCCATTATTAAGAAAAAACCGTTGTATTGAAAAAATAATTGGAAATGAAAGACTTATTCTTCGCAAAGTATTTAGATAAAATTGTTTTGAACAATTCCCTTATACAAAGTTCTGCCATGCCCACTTTTAGAGGCGTTTTCTACAAAGAATTGGAATAACATCTTTCAAAAAACGTACAAAACAGTTAACTAGAACAAAACATGCCACTTCCACTTTTTGGAACATAGGAATAGGAAAAGGGTATCCAAGAGTAGCATATTTTTGGCATCAAACAAAATGTTACTAAACGAAACGCGAAGTAGCTATACTGTTGTTACAACGGCGTCCCTGGTTTCAAGCGGTAAATAACTTAACAAGTATCGTTCTGAAGCTTTCCCATCCCGGCACCCCTTCAATGGATTCAATATTTCTCAGTCACATTTTTCACGGTTCGACTGAATTAGTCATCTGACGCGGTATTACATGCAAGAGAATAGAATAGAGAGTAGTTTTGTGGTTCGGTTGGACTGAAACACTCACCTCAAAACACTCTCCTCTCGAAGCCGAAGGTGTGTGAGTCGAAGACATTTCCAAAGTTTTAAAAACTTTTACCCGCGAACAAAGCTACCCATGTACCGTAAATCTATTAAACTATTTCATACATTATGAGCTTTAAAAACCGTCTTGGTCGAAGACCGGCCGGTGTATGAGCCGAAGACGTGTCCAGAGCTTTAATCTTTTTCCCTTTTCGGCCTATTTCGCCGATTCAATTTTTGCCTGTGAGGCAGATGGTTTGTCTATTTTCTGAACAAACAATATTTAATTCCTTCAAATTAGTGTCAGCCAATTATAAAATAATTTGTTTTCTGTCAAAAATACAACGGCAAAAATAAAATTAGATGTGTTTACTTGTTTCATTAACATGCCGATACTGGTTTGGAGATTTCTTCCGGACTTTAATCGAAAACAAAGTATGACGGATTTGTATCATGCATTGAGCATCATTGGCGTTTTTATTTTCATTAAATTTCAAATGTCAACATGACGCTGATGACTTCTTTGGTCAGACAGTTTTTCACACCAAAACCTCAGAGAACTAAATTTGCGGTGCACTGAAATTGTGACAGAAGTATTTATCTGCCTACCGTGTGGTTATGTAAAATCGCAGATCGGCTACACAACGGCGGATTTAACGATGCAATATGAAAGCTTACTTCGTTAGCAATTACAGATCCGACACTTATTGTCACTTTCTGAGAACTTGTGTTAAGAAACCTTCATTTGGCGTCTAAGCAATGCAACCAATTAACTCGTTTTTGCCTTCTTTATATTTCGCGTACGTCAATTTTATTGCATAATTATTGTTTTAATTCACCCGTGTATAATGAATTGTTACAGTACGATTACGACTTACGTAGCATTATTTTGTACAGCAGCAACAAACCGTGCCTTTGGTTCATGTAAAATCAATAAAACTAGCAAAGCACAGTCTTTTTACTGTATTTGTATCCGCAGTGTGCTCAATAATTCCCGGTCACACAATTACTCGCTGTTTTTGCTGTTCAGTGGAATCATTTTTGAATTTCAATTGTTGGCGATAACAATTGACATACATACTCGTAAAGTATCCATTAACTCGAATCGCGCGAGTAGTTGTTGCAGATAAAAACGCCACAGCAAGCCACAGCAAATTTTTGATTTCTATAACGTTTTTTCTAATACAGAACATTTGTTAGCAATATTTTTCTAGTGGATAGCTAAAACAGATAAAAAAAAAACATTTACAACCAATGAAGTCGCTATAGACATAAAAATAAATATGCATGCTTATTATGTATGTAACATGGCATACATATACATAATAGCGTAGATGGCGTTTATTTATGTATGTTTTATTCCACAGGTGCGTTAGTAGTGTTGACATAATAATAATGTACAAACATGTCTCAAGGCTTGGCATTTCTTTGCAGTAAGAATCACCGGCCGGTATTGTTGACATCAAGATGGAGAATTAGTTGACTGCTCTTAGGTTCATTGAGCATGCTCAGAAACAATCTACCTATTTGTTGTTTGTTATGCGAAGTTTCAATTGGATCATTTTTCGATTTCTCGTTCACGCGATTTTAAGGAAAGCCCAATTAAAGCAATTTAATCGAAATTAAAAAACGGCATGGATTTTTTTTGTTTACTTACTTTGTTGTCGGCGTTTTTGGTTTTCGGTTCAATAAGATATAAGATCAGCCAGAAAAAGAATATTTGTCTTAAATGTCAGGTTTTGTTTATGCCTTTAATTTGGGGGTGGATGGTGTTCGGACTGTACCAACAACAAATTTAGTGTGAAGCTTACTACATTTTGCTGTCCCTTTTGCTGTTATGGAAATTTAAAAGAAGGCAATGAGTAATTTAAACTCTCAATTTCAATGCGGTTGACCATTAACAAATTTATTGAATAGCTAAGGCACATTAGCGGTCTCGTTCTCTTGAAATTCCGTTTGCATTGGAGTAAAAGAAACTACAAAAGCAACCTTCATTCTTATTCTGTCATTGGTAGGTACGGGCTATTATGTTAAACAATGCTCTGCCGCTTTCAGTGGGACAAACGCTTATGATCAGATTCTGATACGTCAGAATTAGAAATGACGATGGCACTTGCGACTTCAGTTTAAAGGCGCAACTTTAATAGGCGGCCGGAAACTGAGTTAATTTCATATTTGAACGAACGCTTCTTTTCCGATCTTGCTTAAGTAACCCATAGTAAAAGAGTGTGAAATGTGAACGGAAGCAACTGCCTGTTTTTCCCATACAAAAAAAAACTGGTTGTCAAATTTACGGACGTAAATTGCGAATGGGATCGCTGTTTGCCGACGTAAGCATAGCGGAACGAAACTTAACGAAACGGAGCAATCCGCTATTATGGGCATGTAACATAAATTGTATGTATTTGCTTAGTTACGGACGGCGCCGCACAGTGGCGCATATTGACTTTTTTGGTTGCAAAAATCATAGCTCCTAAACAAATAAAGATATCGTGATAATTTTTTTGTTCAGCTTGAAAAAAATTTCTAAACCTATACATTTTGTGAATTTTATGAAAAAATATTTACAGGGTGTTTCAGAATTTTCTGCTGAAATACGACTTTCCCCCAATAGGAAATGGACTTAATATTTTACCTCAAAAAATGTCAATAGTAAATAAAAAATTAAAAACAGGGTATCTAAAAGTCAAACAAAGTCACAGTGGTGCATAAAAGTAAACAAACAATAAAGTTTTTTTTTTAAATATTTCTGCATGTGTACCAAAAGCCTTTTTTGGATTTTGCTGCACATTAGTGGTGCATAAAATTAAACAAACAATAAAGTTTTGTTTAAATATTTCTGGATGTGTATTAAACGCCTGTTTTTATTATTTTGCTGCACATTAGAGTGAAAATAATATACTACTGCAGTGGTTCATTTTAAGTCAAGGTATAGAGAAAGTATGTAAAGTGCTATAAAATAATAAAATTTAAGAAAAATGTTTTACAGGGTGTTCCAAAATTTTGTGTTAATAATATATTTCAAGTTTAACAGTGGACAATAAATAAATTAATAAGTAAAAATAAATAAAAAAAACAAAAACTAGATTTTTTGGAAACTTTCGTCAAAGTCTGAGGTAGTTTCTAATAAACTAATAATTTCTTTAGAGTAGCGTGCTTTGAGGACTTTTTCAGTTCTAACATGCCATAGCGAAGAAATGAGACGGTCCGATGAGGCTGCAAGCATGTTAAAAAGGTCTTCATTCTGCCGCATCCTTAAAACCTTGCAGGGCTTTTTATTACCTATATTTTTTGTAGGCCTTATTTTTGGATTCCTGAGTAGGTATTAACTCCTTTTCGGGATACTTTTCTTTCAATATTGAGAAATCATATTTCTGGAAGTATAAAAGAAGTAAGAACACAGGCATTAACGGCCCATACAGGGCCTAACACGTAGCTTCTCCAACCATTTGCGCGTGCAAAGTGGAAGAGACCTACAACTTAACGCCGAATCCTAACTTCAAATTTGAGAAGCTTCTTATGTCAATTGATACTCTTGGATGTTTGTCAGACGTTTGTAAGACTTTTAGGTGTTACTTGGCCGCGGCGTGATTTGAAACTGAGACCTTTAGATTAGTAGTCCAATGCACTTACTTCTGCGCCACTGCGCCCAACGAAAAAGAGAAAAAGGAAAAATAAATTCCACGTTAAGATAAAACAAAATCTTTCATTTCAAAGTCACTGACTTATGAAAAAGCCCTCGTATTAACATTTATTAACTTTTAATTATGACATTAACATAGTATATTTGATAATAAACACATTTTTGATTGGCAATTTTGTTTTCAGAGCAATAAAACTCATGCAACATGCAGTCAATAAACGCTGAGGTTCTGCCACAAAACCCTCGTGAACGAGCAAATCCCTTGTCAATTTTATGTTTTTGGTAAGTCTTAAGAAAGTAATAATACTTATTAACAAAAATATTATTTAATTTTCTTGATAATTTTTGCAGTTATACCCTACCACTATTTTGCAAAGGAAGAAAACAGGGACTAGATTCTGGTGATCTATTTGCCGCCCTACAAGATCATAAATCAGGTAAGATACCTTGTTTACAACTTGTGTAATATCTAAATATAAATTAATCGCATCGGTTAAGAGCACTTAAATGTTTTGTTAATATATGTAACTTTAAAAAAGGTGTCATAAAAAGTGAAACATTGTTAGTTGACAGTTTATTGAATCTGGTGCATCTCAACTGGTATATTGATATGCCAAATGGCCTAAATGTTGTCTATTTATCAGAATGATGTTCGAAAAATCTTTGAAATCTCCCACAGCGGAAAAGTTTGACAACAAATCAATTAATGTGCAATTAAAACTAATTTATTTAATTGTTTAAAAACGAGAAACAATAAATGTTATCTGCAAATGTGATCGACGACATTTCTTGAGTGATGCAAAAAATAAATAAACTTTTTGATTCGAGTAGCAGCCGACTTTTTACTTTGTTTTTAAATTCATTTTTATTGTTTCATTATATTAACTTAAAAATTGGACAATTGATTAAATCAACGACTAACAATTTACTTAGACTGGCTTACTGGCTCTTATGCAAGCAGTCTGAATACGGCTGCTATGTATTGCGAAAGCTGCTGTCTACACACATACCATTTGCACTGAGCAGAGAGCGATTGCGATTGCGATTGCAATTATTGCAACTGCGATTGCGGTTGCTTCTCAGTATAACGTATACGGTATAACTCTTCACTGCTCTTTATTTTTCCTTGCTAACGTCACACCCAGCCTCCAAGATAAATAATTTCAGTCAAGACTCAATTCATGACATAAATATTGTGATGTGCTTTTTTCCTGAGGCCGAGGTTTGCCCCCAATGAAACCAAGTAAAACTCCGGGGCGTACAAGATTTTGTTGTTTAATCCACAAATACATTTTACAGCATTAACATCTCTTCTTAATATGGACTTGTACTAACTTAACACTATACTAAGTCGGAAGTTGCGAGAAACAAGTGGAGGGGGCGAAGTATCTGCATCTGGAGCGACAGTCAGGCTGCACAAGGCCTTGCTCAACCCCTTAACCATCTCCAAAATAGTTGGTGACTGCAAGATATCTCTGAACTCGGTCGGAAGGCTGAATTCACTTAGTCTTGTCTGGATCTCTGGTCATAACGGGATCACGGGAAATGAGATCTCCGATGAACTTGCTAGACAGGGCTGAGAGGAGGACTTCTCAGGTAACCTGAACCAGCGATATGTCTGCCTGCGTCCTCGGTCAGGGCTTCCATTGACGGTTGGGTTTCATATGAAAACAATCGCCGGTGGCATGAATCTCCCGGCTGCAGACAGACTAAGCATCTCCCCGACATCTGTAGGAAATCTGCGGCATTCTTGTTGTCTCTCAACAGAAAAGACTGCGGACAGACCACTGGCGTTCCTACGGGCCATTACGCTTTTGCCAAAAACCTTAAGGTGCTAGGCCTAAGCGATACCACTAACTGCGAAGTCTGTGGAGAAAGTGATAATACTGCAGTACATTTCCTCTGTGCCTGTCCTGCTCTTGCTCGTATCAGGTGGCATTTGGTATTTGGTGCTGTGGTCCTTATCATTGAAGCGCCTACTCGTCTTTCTTATGAAAATGAGTAAATTTACACAGTAAAAGTGGTGTGTCTTCCTGGTAGTACAATGGACCTGTATTGAGCCTGAGTGCTCCAGTCTCGCACCCCGAAAAAAAAAGTCTGAAGGAACTACGAACTACGGCCTACAGAATACGACACGGGTAGGGTTAGGACAGAAGCGCTTCCAACGGATCGGACAACATCAAACGACTCCCCCTACTCCCAGATCTAGGCGCCAGATAGGAGCGTGGTAAACAACAACAACTCCTCCTAGAACTAGGCTGCGGATCGGACAGTCAACAACACCTCCTCCGTTTTTATTTGGGGCCAGTGGTTTTGAACACGGTCAACACTCAACAACTCCTGACGCGGTTTGTACGGCGGATCGGACCGAAGTCAACAATGCTAGCTACTTTTCCAGACAATAAGGTTACAAATGTTGTTATATATTATCTTGCGACTACCCTGAGGTCGTGTTCAGAGTATTCGTGGTATTCCCACAATATGCGAGCGACGGACTTTTCGAATCGAATTTCTTGTGGTACATTTCCTGCAAAAAGTCGGTGTGAATTAGGATGTTGGATTCAAACATTGGTCCACGCATTTGTTCTCGGCCAGATCGCTTACGGGTGATGACGTGTTGGTTATGTGCTGCTGGTGGACACCCGCTTGTGATTTTGTCGGGGCGGTCGATCAGGTGGTGGCTTGTATGTGCCGTGATGGTGTTGCTGCTGATGGAGACACAGTGGTGGTGGCCAATGCGCTCGATCAGAGGCGCAATCGGAGAAAGTTTAGTTTAGTATAGACCGCACTTTTGTGTGCTTAACATTAGTCCGGACATAGCAATGTGACAGTTTTCTGTGGACATAAATCCCGACTGAAATTTGACAGGTGAGGCTTGATAGCAGCTTTTGACAATCAAATTTATGGGTTTTGACTGTTTTGGTGAGGATTCATTTGCAGTTGGGGTATTTTTTAATGAACTCCCGGTAATGGGATAGTTATTATACCTAATTCGTCCAAAAACGATAATCGTTATGTACAACATATTCTAAAATTTAAATGTCCGCAATATATTTTTTCAAATGTTTTTTTAAGAAGATGTATGTGTGTGCGTGTGTGTATTCGTACGTTTGTGCATATTCAGGGCTATCGGCAATTCCGAGGGAAACAAATTCCCCCTGAACATTTTGTGTTCCTTGGAAATTATTCCTAGTATCGTGAATCTCCATCGGAATTTATTCAATTATAATTTAGGCTCATATTTGTGGAGATTTTGGTAATGTATTTTTTTTTTTCGCAGAAAATTCTGTTAATGTTATTAATTATTTTATTATACTCGCTTTCGATTTAGTGAAGTGACATAAATAAGTGACATTGGAGCTCCTACGCTGTTCAGTTCCTTCTCTAGAAGCTTCCAAAATTTATTCACATCGTCTTTGCTCCTATTCGTAGTGAAGCCATTGGCAATGTCGCGGCTTCCATCACATAAATGTACAGCGCTGTGCAAATTAATTGGGACAGGCAACATTTTTATGATTTTTTTTATTTTTTTATAAAATGTTGTCAATTTTTTTAATTTAATAATTTATATGGCCGCCATTGGCAGCAATTATATCTTTTACTCGATTTGGCATGGATGAAACCAATGTTTCGCAAAGTTTTCTTATTTCTTCGTCGTGAAACCACATTTCAATTATTGCACAAATAAGTTTCTTTTTGGTAGTACAATCCCTTTTCCTCAGCCTTATTTTTATTATGGCCCAAAGATTCTCTATTGGGTTGAGGTCTGGAGACTTGCCTGGCCATTCGAGCACCTTAATACGTTCTTCCGCAAAGAATGCTTTCATTTTTTTTGAAGTGTGGCATGGGGCAAGATCTTGCTGAAAAATTGCATTTCCGGTCGGAAACTGTCTTCTCATGGTCGGTAAGAGCATGTGGGTTAAAACGTCAGCGTACTTGATGCTATTTATCATCCCTTCAATCGGCTTTAAGCTTCCAGGGCCCAAGGAGGTGAAACAACCCCGAAACATTACTTTGGGGGGGGGGGGGTGTTTAGGGGCCTGTATAATGTGACCAGGTCGGAGCTTTTCTTTGTCACTTCTCCTCACGACACTTACCCGGTAGCCCTGAACTTCGAAATGGCTCTCATCAGAGAAAATGACACTTCTCCATTCGTGCGAAGACCAGTCTTTATGTTTCTTTGCCCACTGCAGCCTTTTTCTCATCATAGCCTCAGTTAGAAGCTGTTTTTTATGTGGTCTTCTTGCTTTGCGGCCCACATCTAAAAGACGCCTTCTAACAATGGACGAGTCCACCACCACACCAGCCGACGCCAAGTCCCTTTAGAGATCACCGCTAGTCTTCCAAGGATGAATGACGCTGTTACGGATCAAAGTTTTGTCATCGCGATCAGTTGTCTTGCGTTTTCGGCCACAATGCCCAGTACGAGCCGTTGCAATGGATCCTGTAGCCTTGTGCAACGCTATGATCCTACCCACACTTGATTTTGGAACTCCAACATCATCCGAAATCTTCCGTGCTTTTGTCAGTGTGCTCATGCAAAGCAATGATTGAAGCCCTCTTCTCCATCGAAATATCCATTTTCAAATTTGTTTCAAACGAACCAACCAAAACTAATAAAATATCGGATAACAGCTTCATGACACTAAACTTTTATAAATGCACAAACAACTGCAACATACCTTCGCGAATCCAAAAGAAAATATTTGTAATAATTAATTTGCAAAGAACCTTACCAAAGTTTAAAACAGTAACGCGAAAATCATAGCCTACTTACGATTATGTTTAAAAATCATGCCTGTCCCAAGTAATTTGCACAGCACTGTACCATCATCTCCAATTGTCTTTGATTAGTTGAGTTAGACCTATATGTTTATTTTTACATAAAATTATCGAAATAAAACTTGAACAAAAAATACTTGCATAAAGACAAAATTCTTGTTCTTTTCTAAAGCTAAAGTTTCTTTTTTATTTAAGCCACAACAAACCAATGCTACTGTTATTTCACTTTTTTTGATTTAAAATACGGACTTAAAAGCAACCGACTACTTATCCACATACAAACTGCTTCGATTTTTGAATTTCCACCAGCATACTTGCGAAGGAAATATTCCGGAGGGAATTTCGCGAAATTTCGGGGGGAATTTTTGTCTACGATACATTTATTCGGGATTTTTTCCCCTTTTTTTGAAATTCATGCCGATACCTATTTTTGAAAAATGGTAAATATTCCGGAGGGAATTTTGTTCACGATAGCCCTGATTGACAATTCCACTTGTCAATATGGAATATTTTCAGACAAACAATTTATTGTCAATTGTAGAACAAATCACAACAGCGATCAACATTACATATTGGAAACTTCGTTATTCTAACTGGAAACTACGATTGACAGTTCCTATTGACAATTGTTGCTGTCAGTCTAATTATCTTACTTTTCCAGTCATCAAATTGACAACTCCAATTTACAATACTATGATCGCACGTTTGCGATTTTCATATTGAAAACCACGTTCATCAAATCGACAAATTGGGATTGTCAGTATGACAAACTGGTTACTGTCAAACAATATAAATGAAATGAACAAATGAAAAAGATGGGCCCTTTTTTCAGTTCCAAGTTAATTTATTTTTAGCCTCATTTCTTAAATCTGACTGCTCTAATTTTACATAATCGCCCTCGTAAGCGGCCGCAGAACTATGAATTACAAATCCAAGTTGCACTTTTGTAAAAAAAAGTTAAATTTAACTTTCAGTTAAATATAATATTCGCATAACAAAGATTATGAAGACTTGCTGTACCTGTACTCTATTCTGCAAAAAATGGTCATTGTGTCTATAAGGCCGTTTATCTGCTGGTCAATAACCACCTTGAGTCTGCGGATCTTCCAAGGGGCTACTTAATAATAATAATAATAATAATAATAATAAATTAGTTAGGGTATTTTACACTGCGACCTATTGGTCTATTTTGTCCCCTGCTTGTACCCCGGAGAAGTTCATGTCCTCTTTCAGAGCTCCCTCTAGACATACTTGTTTTATGAAGCGTATCGGGGTATTGCTTTGATTTATCCTTGGCAGGTGACACTCCTTAGAGCACAGCGTCCAGTCCAGTTTCCTTGATGAATCTGAGAATGTGCTGTGGGCCCATGGTTTGTATGTCCGTGTCTGTTATTTGGTGCCTGCCCAAATATCTTATCCTTTTGTGGGCCAGTGCCCCACATGATTCCAGTATGTGGTCTGGAGTTTCGGCGGTTTCACTGCAGAAGCTGCAGAGCCGGTCCTCTGATATACCCATTTTCCTCAGGTGCTCCTTGAGTCTGCAGTGCCCCGTGAGGAGGCCTGTTAGGATTCTTAAGTTGTTTTTGTTAAGGCTGATACAAGCTTTGAATCTTTTTTGGTTGTAATTCTTTGCTTGCCTCAGAACTTCGAGGTTGACAGAGGTTTTGGCTCTTGTTTCTTCCTCCAGTCTCCTGAACTGTTCGCGTAGAGTGTGTTCTTCTATCCTGCAGAACGGTTCAGGACCTGTGAAGGGTTCCTCTGCCCCTTTTCTTGCCAGAGAGTCCACTGCCTCATTGCCTGTAATGCCAACATGGCCAGGTCCGTGTAGGCATTCCCACACAAGTTTTTACTTGACGACGTAGGCGTCTAGATGGCTACTTGCCTGTCAGACATTATTGCTATGATGCAATTCCTGCAGCTTTTCTCGAGGTTGATTCGAACGCACCTGTCTATGGCACATATTTCTGCCTGGAAGATGCTGGTACATTTGCCCATGGATTCGTAGTGTTTAGTTCCTGGCTCAAACATACCTGCACCAGTTCCCTCCTCGGTCCTCGAACCGTCCGTGTACCTTGTTGTGTGGTTGCTCAGTCCATAAGTTGTGGATTCATTGCTCCAGCTGTTCCTATTGCTGAGCTTTATCTGGAAATTCTTCTCGAAGTTGAATTTCCTGATGCTATCGTCCTTAGGTATGGCAAGAAGTGTGAGTTTTTTGAGTAAGCCTACTTATCACAGGCAAACATTTTACCGCCTAGCTGCTTCCGCACCGCGCATCATATGATCATCTGTCCAGATCAGATCTTTAAACTGTTTTTTGCAATATCTTTTTTTTTTATAATGGACACGCACTAAAGGGATTTTTTGATAACCTTATAATGTATTAGCTACACAGCGCGGGCGTTAAGTATACTGAGGTATACGAGAAAGTTAAAAACAAAAATTTAGAACATATTACGATCTTGGATATGTGGTTAGACGATGATGCTACCTATTTCCAGTTGACTGGAACTAAAAAGATAAATACAAGGTGGCGCAAAAGTAATCCTCCTATCAGAAAATGCTATAAATTTTGCGATTGGCCCCTAATGTCAGTTCTGTTTTGACATTTGTGTAGTAAACACATGCGAAATACACGTTAATAAACAATGTTACGCTACACTGCTCCAGAACGCGGAATATTGGTGACTATTTATTTGAGCAATAATCGGTCGGTGACCAAAAAACATCGGAAGGTTATTTTTGCGCCACCTTGTAGAAAGAAGTTAATTCCCCGAATATCGCCCCGAGAGGTTTTCATATAGGTAGCAATTGTTGTTTTGAGATTCGAATGAATAGTCAATTCGTTAGAATGTCTCCATGCGTCCGAATAAAGTTTTCCTCGAATAAACTTTCTTTTCGAACGAAACCCAAAATACAAATTGTTCGAAGTCGACCGAAATCGACTGTCAAAAATAAGATTGATTGATTCTTATCGCAAATGTGAATCGTAAATGAGTATTGGGATTCCATTATCTTTGCGTTGATTGCAAAAATATTTGCACTTTCCTACTTTCCCAAATCTTCGTCTAGACATTATCGTACAGTATCGTACATACAGGTCACGAACCTTAAAGAATTTTTCATTATAGCTGATAATTGCAATAATAATAATTATCACGTAAAATAAAGTCAACACAATGAGTAGGACAATGAACTCTAAGTGAACTGAAAATGCAGAGTGTACCGCCGTTTATCTTGTTTCGTCGAAAAAATTATCAGGGAACGTGTAAATATTTAAAAATATAAATAAGCTCATATATGGAAAAGTTATTTAGATCGAGTTGGGGTGAATTCGGAATCGCCAACAAAATTCGCAACGCTGTGAACTGCACAAATTACGATACCGACGGGCAACACACAGACGCATCGAAGCATGATAGATTTCTTTTAGTGCTCTTTGTAGCTAACTTGAGATCACAATTTTACCTGTTTTTCTGCTTTTTATGTAGGGTATACATAGATCCTTAGAGTATATTAATTGTAACATGCCTTAATGTATGTATTTAATTATTTATTTATTTCTCTGTCAATCAAAATGCTGATCTATCCATGTCTGTCCGTCACCAATTTTGAGACTCAAAATATGAGCTACAAAGCTTAAATTTGAAACATAAACGGAAATGATAAAGCATAATCATTTTCCAATCCGCCCACTATTTTTTAAAAAAGGGCGTATTCTTCGTAAGGTATTTCGAAAAAGTCTTTCTTAACAATTCGCTCGTACAATGTTTTTTCGCCACGCCCACTTTTTGAAGGCGATTTAAAAAAAAATTGTTTTTCGATAAAATCCTTAAAAAACGTAAAATACAGTTGCACTAAAATATGTAGACAATGCCCTGCTTAACAACTGGCTTAACCAATGTTTTTGGTCACATTTTGACCAAGTTTTGATCATGTTGGTTGAACAAAAATGCTCCAAAATGGACAAGGATTCTCAACCCAATGCCAACACTACTTTGAGGGAAACGTATATGGATATGATATCCAACAAGAATGGCGATCCATTGTCTGACAAGAACTATCGAGGCATATCCCTGCAAATCCTGGAAAAGACCAAGGAATTTCAAGTTCAGCTATATACATAACTTCATTCATTTCAAGAAATCTTATTCGATGGCCGAATAACCAGGCAAAATTGATCCAGCTGAGTCGCGTGACACTTCTTAACACGCAAAATAATGTGCAGTCCAGACTGCAGTTCTTCCGAATTATATTGCTCCGGATTTCGGCAGGGAAAAGCGCTGTCATGTGACTTCTTCAATCTTGTGCTGGAGAACGTTCAGGTACTGGGGTACATCATTGATCGTTCACGTGGCGTGGCATCGTGCCTGCGATCAAAGAGAATGGAAAGCTGCAGTTTCTCAGGGCAAGACTTTTCACGGGCCGGAAGCTCGTTAAGTAAGTAAGTAAGTATCCAACAGTTCTTCCAAGCGGACTGTAGCCTTTTTTGTTTCTTTTTTATATATATAAAAAAGCAATGATTGTAAAGTTTTTTGTAAAGCGTTCTTTTTTTCATGCATGCTAAGAATTTGCTCAGATATTTGTGTTCGTTTATAATTCGCAACGGTTTTATACTTGCATAAGTGCTCCGCTTTTTCATTTATTTCATTCAGTGAACTTTGCTTTTAGGTTTGTGCCAGATTTAAGCGCATAATAGAACGTGTTCTAATGCCGCGTTGCATAACACTGCAATACAAAGCCCGGTCACACAGAGCGCGTTTTGATCTCCGCGTTTATTTTGCCGCGGTGTTGTATAAAATCACAGATTCCTTACACCTTCGCGTTAAATGTCCATTAAATTGTTTTTTTTGAATTGTATGTGAGCGCCGGGCGCACAATTGAGGTGTTGAGCCTTCCTTTAAGCTTAGAGGCATTTTTCTGTCAGAGACGATGGCCGAGTTTTCCCGCTAACCAGTCTTAAGGGCGTTTTGTATTTTCGCCTGCTCGTACTCGTTAGGAAAGAAATCGTCCAAATATGAGCGTTGTACTAGAGCTACTAAACTCGCCCTTTAGATAAATATAGTATCATTCATTTCTATTTCATTTCTGAAACAAAAAAAATACATTTTCAAACTCACACAAAATATCCATAGTAATGTTTTTTTTTTATCAGCCTTAATTTCAGCAGTTTATTCAAGTGGTTGCGATCATGTTTATACGCTATTCTAAGGGTACGTATATTAATTTTGACGCATAGTTTGTAACATACCTTAATATTGCCCGTAGACCCCTAAAAGTTACTATATTTATGATCAGCATCGATAGTAATGTCGATCTAGCCATGTCCGTCCGTCCGTCCGTCAGCAAAAATTAGGCCTTCAAACTGGGCCTAGAGAGGAAATTTTAACCATATACTCTCTAGGGTCCCGAAATAATCAAGTTTACGAATTTTTGAAATCCGCTCACAAACTCATAAAAACAAAATTTTGGAAAAAATCGAATTTTGAGCTAGAAACGTGAAATTTTTTATATATGATCTATGACTCCTAAAACAGCTCGGGATATAAAATTTTCAAAATCCGCCCACTGACACGCCCACAAATAAATAAAACAATTTTATTGAAAAACCAAAATTTGAGCTAGCGAGCTGAAATTTATAATATATATGCTCATGTGTTATTTTTTTTTAAATCCGCCTACTGACACGCCCACAATTAAATAAAACAATGAAACGCCCAAGTTTGAGCAGGGAGCGTTTTTTCGATAAAATCCTTTAAATGTTATATAACAAAATATGGAGAGCGTTCTTAACAATTCAACCATACTTAGACTTTTGTCACGCCCAGTTATGAGGGATAGGAATAAGAATAGGGTATCCAACAGTTCGCCCAAGCGGACTGTAGCCCGTCCCTATGTTTTATACATATTTTGCTCACCTAGTGATTGCACACATACATACATAGTTGCCAACGTAACCTTCGTTCATTGAAAAGCCTTAATAATGGTCTTAGCATGCAGTAGAATAATCAAAACAATTGCCAACTTGATAGTAAAAAGCACAAAAAAAAAAAAAATTAATTGCTTCTACTTATAATTATTTGTTGACTAAAGAATTGCCGCTCAATGTGTTCGTAAGTATGTTCGAGTGCTTTCTGGGCATTACGAAATTAATACAAAATGTATTTATACGTATATTATTTAATGATTCCTCAGTAGATACCACTTTGTACACCTGAGGCTCAGTAAAATAATACGTTTTTTGATGCTTGCCAAGCAAATTAATCAATCAAAATTTTCGGTAGCCTATAGTCATGCTGGTATCTATTTCATTGCTCTAAAAGATGTACATTGTAAAGGGTCCGCCAAATAACTTTTTTTTTTTTGAAAATGCTATAAAAAAAACTACTGAATATTTTTTCAAATTTCTTTTTTTATTTGAAAGTGCAATCCTTCCGGTTAATAATGGAAAATAATTTCATTCAAATGGCTGCCTCGGCTGGCCATGCAGTAGCCTACACGATCGTCATACCAAGGTCTTTATGCAAAATTCGTCTCAATGATGTCTCCGAAATGTTCAATTGTTGAGAACGACGGGGAATTGATGTTGATGGCGCTTCACGCACACTTTCTGCCACAGCAGCAATATTCTCGGGTGTACGCACTGTTTTTGGCTTTTCACGCTTTGGTTTATCGATGAGGATGCCAGTTTCTTTACACAACCATATTCGTTCAGCGGAAGGATACAACTAATTATCTGTCAAATCAGGCATGAGCTAAGTGTTACCATTCACCAAAAAAAACGTTAGATGGCGGACCCTTTACATACAAACTCAATTATAAGCCGTGATGAAGTGCACGGGCCTAATCGAATTTTAACGGGAAACTAATAAATCATATTACGTTTATGCCGACACGAAATTCGCCATTGAAGCGAAATTCCACATTTCAAGCAAAATGTTCACCATTTTGCCATACATTTTGCAGTATTTAAAAATTTGGAATTTCAACGAGATGTTGAATTTCGTCTCTGCATTTGGAAGTTTGTCAAATCGATCAAACCATTTAAATATTCAAACAAAGAATAAGTTGGGCCAACATATCTTCTTCCTTTATGGCGGTGAGGCTATGGTCAGGATTAAGTGGTCCATAGCCCACCCTTTTAACTGCATCCCTACTGTTCGCCTGTGGTGTTCCGCCGGACCAAAAAATATTTAAAACATAGGGACGGGCTACAGTCCGCTTGGGCGAACTGTTGGATACCCTATTCTTATTCCTATCCCTCATAAGTGGGCGTGACAAAAGTCTAAAAATGGTTGAATTGTTAAGAACGCTCTACATATTTTGTTATATAACATTTAAAGGATTTTATAAAAAAAACGCTCCCTAGCTCAAACTTGGGTGTTTCAATAAAATTGTTTTATTTAATTGTGGGCGTGTCAGTAGGCGGATTTAAAAAAAATTAACACATGAGAATAAAGGGCCCCTAGAGAGTATATATTATAAATTTCAGCTCCCTAGCTCAAACTTTGAATTTTCAAAAAAAAAGAAGAAATTAATTGTGGGCGTGTCAGTGGGCGGATTTTGAAAATTTTATGTCCCAATCAGTTTTATGGGCCATAGATCATATATAAAAAATTTCAGCTCTCTAGCTCAAAATTCGATTTTTTCCAAAATTTGGTTTTTTTGAGTTTGTGGGCGTGTCTGTGGGCGGATTTCAAAAATTCGTAAACTTGATTATTTCGGGACCCTAGAGAGTATATGCTTAAAATTTCAGCTCCCTAGGTCCAGTTTAAAGGCATAATTTTTGCCGACAGACGGACGGACGGACGGACGGACGGACATGGCTAGATCGACATTACTATCGATGCTGATCATAAATATAGTAACTTTTAGGGGTCTACGGGCAATATTAAGGTATGTTACAAACTATGCGTCAAAATTAATATACCCTTAGAATAGGGTATAAAAAGAGACACGGACTCAAATTAAGTCATTCAATCCATCTTGTTCATTTTATTGAAGAATTATATATTTTGGTGTTACCATTTCAAAAGAAGAAAAAAACGCGAACAACCAAGTATTGTCCGTAGCTGTCATTGGAAAAGTTTTTTTTTCAGTGGGAACGGTAGAATGAAATTTCAAAACTTCGTTATTCGCCAGTTTGACCTCAATAAACGTCGGCAGGCCTCTCTGTTTCGGATCACTTTTTTGCTGAGGCCAATCATTTTTTTTTTTTTTTGCTATTGAAGGTGAAAATCTGGAAAGACACAATGGGGTTAGTAACCCAGAGTAGTGTGGGACTCTAACCGCACTAAAAACACCTCCATAATCATGAGGTCTAGAGGTTTAGTTCTTCTTAATCTACGAATATTATATCGTACATTTAAGCCTTCTTCTATCTCAGGATTAATATGCTCATTGTGACGAGTTGCGTATTTTTTAATTACTTCCGTTACAAGATCAATCTGCAATTCACGATGCAAGTCTATATTTCTAATATACCATGGGGCATTTGCTATTCCAAGCAGGAGTTTGTTTTGAAATGTTTGTATTATTTGTACATTTGTTTTCCCTGTACAACCCCATAGTTGGATACCATAGGCGTTTTTCTTTTTTAGCCCCGACCGGGGAACAGAGCGTGGCCCGAGCGAACAGAGCTCGCTCCGAGCTGAACGTAACCTGAGCGCTCCGAGCTAATTAAGAAACAGAATTGAATTGTCCACTTCACCCCTGCAATAAAAAATATCAAAAATAATTATATTATTCTGCTCAAATCTTATTTTTTTCTTTACCTTCACTGGGAGAGCAACCAGACTCGTCCGCCAATTCCGTTGTTTTGATTTTTGAATTTTGTTGTTTTTTTTGCTGTCATTCACAACAAATTAATGAAGTCAGCCGCGCTCAGCTTTTCGCTCGATGAGCTCGGTCATTTTTAATCGAGCTCATGGAGCGAGCCCTGAGCTAGCTCAGAGATAAAAAAAGAAATGCAAATTTTGTGCTCAGAGAGCTCCGAGCTAAAAAAGTAACACAGTTCTTTTTTTGACAGCTCAGTGCCCCGCTCGGAGCTAAAAAAGAAAAACGCCTGA
Source organism: Portevinia maculata (assembly GCA_949715645.1). Classification (NCBI taxonomy): domain Eukaryota; kingdom Metazoa; phylum Arthropoda; class Insecta; order Diptera; family Syrphidae; genus Portevinia; species Portevinia maculata. Next base: position 114,757,150 of record OX454528.1, on the reverse strand, counting down.
TATGGCCAAACAGGTTTTAGTATCTGATTATATAATAAAATTTTATTCTCAGAGGACTTTTCCGAATTATGTCCTAGCAACCAATAAAGTTTTCTGTATCTAATATTTAGCTATTCTACTTTTTTTTCACATGTTAACTTCATTTGAGCTTAGCATCTAGATTCAATCAAATGCTGGTGTTATTGCAATTGTGTGATTCAGGGATGGAATTGAATAAGGTGATAGTTGACCGGGGTGGCTTGTGATCCGTGCGTTCAATTCCCATTGGGAACAACAACATCCGCCACCCATTAATGGAAAGAAACGATTGACACCTTGTTTTCTCCAACCTCTACACCAAAAATATGATTTCTGCCTGGTAGTACAACGAACCATTACCGAGCCTAAGTGCTCTGGAATATGGATTTCCTTTATTAATAGAAAAAAATGTGATAGTTGACAATTGAAATCATCGCGTTTGCTCCATGTTTTTATCATTATCAAATTGACACTTGTTTTTTTGGATCGATTTCATGCGACAGCTATTTCGGTGTCGTTTTCATACATTTTGTGTTATTTTCATATTGCTTGTATTTATCTATGAATATTTGTTATTGTTTAAAGTGAATGATGATTTAAAATTGTATTAAATATTTGTTTAAAGTTGACAGTGAATATTCACAGAATTATGTTTAGGCTTAATATATATGATTTACGCAGAAAGTGTGGCTATAGGTATTATGTACATAATTATATATATTTAGTTCATTTATGCGAAAGATCAAACAGAGATGGAAATGGAGACGATAATTTAAGGAATAAATTAAAAATCTATACATATGTAAAAATCTATACATTTGTATATAAATGCTTTAATCTTTATACAAGGTGGCGCAAAAATAACCTTCCGATGTTTTTTGGCTGTAATTTAAAAAAAAATGAAAAAGTTTGATTTTTTTTGTGGATTATTTTTATTTGGTCTTTTAATTTTTTTTACATCAAGTCGAGAATATGATGTCATGTAAATGGCCGCCGCCACAGTTGATTGTCATTTGAGCCCTTTTTATGGCATTTTCCATCACTTTTTCCAAAACTTCCGGCGATAGGTCCTCACATTCTTAACGGATATTGTCTTTAAGAGCTGCAAGAGTCTGAGGCTTGTTGACATAAACCCGCGACTTCAAAAAGCCCCACAAAAAGAAGTCTGGAGCGGTCAAATCAGGCGATCTTACTGGCCAGTGCAAATCGCCAAAACGGGAGATTAGGCGCCCGGGAAATGCATCCTTCAGCATATCGGTTGTGGCACGTGCAGTGTGTGCCGTTGCACCGTCCTGTTGGAACCACATGTTTTCCAATCCCAATTCATCAAGTTGCGGCAAAAAGAACTCGTTGATCATTGCTCTGTAGCGCTCACCATTCACAGTAACCGTTTGGCCCGCGACGTCTTCGAAGAAAAAAGGTCCGATGACTCCTCCAGCGAAAACAGCACACCATACAGTGACTTTGAGCGGGTGTAATGACTCTTCGTGGGTTACACGCGGATTTTCAGTGCCCCAGAAGCGTACATTTTGCTTATTTACGTACCCGCTAAGATGGAAATAGGCCTCATCACTCATGATTATTTTTGATGAAAAATCATCTTCCTCTTGGTGGTGATTAAGGATGGCTTGAGCGTATGTTAGACGCGATTGGCGGTCAGCAGCTAACAGCTGATGCACCGTCTGGACTTTGTACGGAAACATCTTCAAATCTTGTACCAAAATTCGCTGTAAAGACCGTCGACTGATACCCATTTGCGTGGCACGTCGTCTGGTCGATGTCGACGGCGCTTCCATGACATCTTCGGCTACAGCAGCAATATTCTCTGCAGAACGGCTACTCCGGGGTCTGCCACGCCTGGCAGCATCTCGTGTTGTGCCAGTCTCTTCGAGGCGAGCGGCTAAACGTCGCAGTGTTTCACCAGTAGGCGTTGGACGGGTAGGAAATCTGCGACGAAATTCACGTTGTGCCAAAGTCACCGACCGATTATTGCTCAAATAAATAGTCACCAATATTCCGCGTTCTGGAGCAGTGTAGCGTAACATTGTTTATTAACGTTTATTTCGCATGTGTTTACTACACAAATGTCAAAACAGAACTGACATTAGGGGCCAATCGCAAAATTTATAGCATTTTCTGATAGGAGGATTACTTTTGCGCCACCTTGTACATGGATGTTGTTAATTCTTGTTGCATACACGCACATTGCGTTTATTGTTATTTTCTAGGTGTTTGATTTGCCACCTAAAATGAGGTCAACATTGTTACATCTCTCAATTGACTCCAACTTCGAGTTGGATAAGTTGTAGCTACGGAAGGTAATCAAATGTTTCAATTTGGTGTTTAAATCGAATTCATGTTGAAGTGAAATTGTTTACATACAAAAACAAGGAACTTAAAATACATAAAAAGTAGTTTGGAAATAACCTGCAGGAACTTCGAATATGCAACAGCTGCTCGACATGACAGCGTCGGTAAGGAAGTAGTACTTAACTTAACGGGCTCCCAACCCGTGAAGAGTCTCTGCCTGAGACACTGCAGCCTTCCATCCTCTGTGATCCCGGGCACGCTGCTTTCAGTTCTCCAGACCAAGCGCTCTGGCATCCGCGATGGCTTGGTCCTTAAAAGGGAGGTTCGGTCTTCCTTGCCTTCTCGAACCAGGGGCTGCGAGTCGAAGATCATCTTGTCTGGAGGAGCCAATGTAGTCGACGTGATCTCGTTTTTTGTACTACATCCACATCTGGGTACAGCTCATAGAGTTCGCGGTTGTATCCTCTCCTCCATTCGCCCTCCTCGCACGCAGGACCTTATATCCGACGGAGTATTTTTCTTTCAAAAGAACCCAATATTAGCTCCCCTTTCCTACTTATCGTCCAGCACTCGGCGCGATAAAACATTACTGGCAGGATTAAGGTTCGATAAGGAATGCATTTTGTCCTTCGACTGAGGAGTTTTGAACTCATTTGAACCCATTTGAACCGAAGTAGCAGCGGTTTCCCAAGGTAATTCTTCGCCGGCACTAACGTGTCATTCGTGGAGTTGATGTTTACTCCTAGGTAGTTGAACTCCTTAAGTACCTCGAAGTTATTGCTATCAACAGCGACGTTTTGTCCTAGGCGGTGTACAGATGTTTGTTTGTTTGTTGATAGCATGTACTTGGTCTTGTCCCCATTTACTTCAAGACCAACCAATTTCGCCTGTTCCTTAATCGCCGTGAAAGCCTCTAACACGGCACGCTGGGAACGGCCGATGATTTCGATATCGTCCGCATACCCCAGTAGCTGGACGGATCTATTGAATATAGTGCCTTCCGTGTTGGCACCTGCCTTTCGCACTATTTTTTCCAGAACAATATTGAAGAAGTCACATGATAGCGCAGCTCCTTGCCGAAATCCGGTACAAGTTTCTAATATTTTGGAAGAGATGCTTGTTCTCAAGTGTCCGCGACACAACTGGATCAGTAGTAATGTCGATCTAGCTATGTCCGTTAAGCCTTAAACTCGAGCAAGAAATCTGAAATTTTAACCATACCACCTCACTAGGGGCCCAAAATAATCAAGTTTAAGAATTTTGAAAATCGGGCCAAAATCTTAAAACAAACAACAAATTTATCGAACAAATCGAATTTTGAGCTAGAAAGCTGATACAACAGTCTTAATTCTATTTAGCTTGCTTGCTTTAAAGCTTCTACTTTTCGTCTTTCTGTCGCTATCAAAGTCAGTTCTTTTCAACGCTTTTTTAAATACGAGTATTCTTTACAAAACTTTGAAAAAAATCGCTGATGTGAACTCCTGCAACGAAATATTCGCAATGGCCTCATCCTAGTGGCGCATCTTTTTACACGCTTTTTAAGTTCATTGATTGATCTTGGGAAATTCGAGCGGTCGTTTCTTACCCTTTAATTTTATGACTTGCTGTTGGAAAAATATGTACCTGTGCCCAGGTACTTAAAGTTTCCGGGTATAAAATTTCCAACAGGTATAAAGACTGAAAATCGATTGCAAAATGTATGGCCTCATCCTTGTAATCGCCAGTGTATGTGCACAGTCATGATTGTTTCGAAAGCTTCATTGCCTCAGCAACTGTACGATACCAAGTGGGAAATTTCATATTCAATGTTTTCGCGAAATCTCGGTTTTTTGTGCGACGTGAATGGACATGAGCCAGCTTTTGAAATCGAGGGACATTTTTGATCTGTACAATAATCATCGTGTACCTGCGGAAATTATTGCTTTCGAAGTTAACAACGCAACATTTTAAAATACTCGCCAGTTAACAAATGAACACAGTGTACAGCTTCAAACTACTTTAACCTAACGCGTAAATTGAAAGAGAAACGTCACCTATATCAATCGAACTGCATCAATTCGACAAATCTGAAAACAAATCGATTCGTATAGAGATCATTCGAGATCAATTTGATTTCTCATGCGGTTTGAGTTAGCCCTATGTGGTGAAAGCACTTCTCTACACAATAACGTCATACAAACGCATGAGGCTGACTAAAAAACACAACTGAATTAATTGTCTAAATGAATGTTCTCTCGTTTGTGTTTTGTATTCCTTCAAGGACACACAAACGACAAATTAAAATCAATAATACATCGTCAATCAGAGCATTGTTGCATGACTAATAATTTGTACTGTCAATGGAAGTATTATCAGTTTGTCTTACAACATTGTAAAGTATGAATGTTACATATTTGGGTCATACGAATTCCGCAGTAATATCTCAATGTTGATTTCAATCATTGTATATAAACTTTAGAGTGTATATACAAAGTTTCAATTTAGCAATGTTTCTTGATTAGATTGTGTTTCCAATTCTGTATCAGAAAGGGCTCATAGCCGTCTGAGCTCTATTCATCGAAGACCTCAAATGTGTTGATTATTTTATTTCATACTAGCTAATGCCCGCCATGCACTGCAATGCCTCTTTAAATATTGTTTTGCAATAGTAGGTACACATATCCAAAGCAGGCACATTTACATTCACAAAATAAATAAAAGACATATTGTTGTAAACTGAACTGCTACACAGGACTTCCAACGTATTAAAGCACTATTCATTTATTGATTTTGTTTATTGTTTTCCTGTTCCCAAACAGCAAGAGTAGAACTTTTACATTTGTCTTTGAAGTCTTCTTCATACTTGCGCGCCACCTATTGTATCTTCATGGTACATTGTAATTTGGTGGCACTATGTCAGAAACTTTCACGCAAATGCCAACAAACAAACATGAATGAACCATGTGGGAAAAGAATAACAATTAACCGACACGACTTGCGCGGTATCTTTTTTGACTTTTAAATTCATTTTGTATTCATTATTAGATATCAACTTACATACTAGACAAAAATGATTAAATCTAACTTAAAAACATAGGGACGGGCTACAGTCCGCTTGGGCGAACTGTTGGATACCCTATTCTTATTCCTATCCCTCATAAGTGGGCGTAACAAAAGTCTAAGTATGGTTGAATTGTTAAGAACGCTCTACATATTTTGTTATATAACATTTAAAGGATTTTATCAAAAAAAAACGCTCCCTAGCTCAAACTTGGGTGTTTCAATAAAATTGTTTTATTTAATTGTGGGCGTGTCAGTAGGCGGATTTTAAAAAAAATTAACACATGAGAATAAAGGGCCCCTAGAGAGTATATATTATAAATTTCAGCTCCCTAGCTCAAACTTTGAATTTTCAAAAAAAAAAAAAATAATAATTGTGGGCGTGTCAGTGGGCGGATTTTGAAAATATTTACACATGAGCATAAAGGGCCCATAGAGAGTATATATTATAAATTTCAGCTCCCTAGCTCAAACTTTGGATTTTCAAAAATGAATATACCCTTAGAATAGGGTATAAACAAATTATTTTATTTATTTGTGGGCGTGTCAGTAGGCGGATTTTGAAATTTTTTTATCCCGAGCAGTTTTAGGAGTCATAGATCATATATAAAAAATTTCAGCTTTCTAGCTCAAAATTCGATTTTTTCCAAAATTTTGTTTTTTTGAGTTTGTGGGCGTGTCTGTGGGCGGATTTCAAAAATTCGTAAACTTGATTATTTCGGGACCCTAGAGAGTATATGGTTAAAATTTCAGCTCTCTAGGTCCAGTTTAAAGGCCTAATTTTTGCCGACAGACGGACGGACGGACGGACGGACGGACATGGCTAGATCGACATTACTATCGATGCTGATCATAAATATAGTAACTTTTAGGGGTCTACGGGCAATATTAAGGTATGTTACAAACTATGCGTCAAAATTAATATACCCTTAGAATAGGGTATAATTGACAGGATACTTATTCTAAATTAATTGTCCTTATGCAGACGTTCTAAACTTAACTATAACCTTATAATTATTGTCTTTCGGCCTAAAAACTATTTTACGAACTAATCTTACATATATATTCATCGAGAAAATTAAAAAAAACTCGGCACCATAATGGGAGGGCATGTTGACCCCTCAATAAGCCACCAAAATTCGGAGAATTGCTTTTCCGTGTCGAACAAACTTGCGCCGTACCTATTGCACCTACGTTGGTTGTTTTTTTTTATCAGAAACTATCGCGCAAGTTCCAACAACTAAATTTAATATTATTCAATATTTTCTTCATTAGCCGTGTTTCTTTGCACGCGGATATAGGGATAATTTGAAATTTGCATGTAAAATACAACAACAACTTATCCTATATACGCTAACTTTAGCGGGGATAGCTATCGCCGCTAAGTCCCCTAGCGGGGATAAACAGTGCTTCCAAAATCCATTTTCTTCGTTTCTGATGAATCCTTCCGATGAATTTTTCAGGAAATGTCAAAGTTTGACAACCCACTAACCACTCGCACATCCCGCCGAATATTTTATTCGTGATTTTATTATTATTATTTTTCAAACTTCATTTTAAGGGTAATTGAATTTAGCAAATCTGTTAATGTGAAATTGTTTTTCATAATTTTAGAATATGCTTGGCATCAGTGTCAATTGGCGGAAGTAAATATTTTTCAATTGCAGGATTTTCAATACAAATTTCTTAACTACAATTTACAGCTGTGTCACGGTGCATGCCATAGGTGCATGTGTGCTGCCAAGTTTTAGCAATTTGATGAATTCTTAAGCGGCGATAGTCGTTTTCTGATGCCATCCCTATATCCGCGTGCAAAGAAACACGGCTATTGTTAACTAAGATTTTTGAGTTTTTTTTCATATTAATTTTTCGTTAACCGAATTGCTGCACTGGACCAACATACATTCATACTTTTGTGGCTATGGTCAATCGAAAAAAGGATCACTCGCAAAAAGGATCACTTAAAATATGATTGTCAGGCGTAAATGGCCGGTTGTTGAATGCCAACCCAATACCTTTGAATAGTATTCAATAGGCTCTATCGGATGGTTATGTTTTTGTCCTATTGTCGTATGGCTTTGAAAATCAATGAAATATCGTACCGGAAGTGGCAACTTTATTCCACCCCTGACTAAAAATACCCGACAACCCTTCGTGTTTTCTCCTAGTCTACTAGCAAGCTTCAATTATATACTAAACTCTTCTTATTGTTTTATCCTTTAGGACATCATGCGGTCGGCTCTTGGACTATAACAACGCCAGTAATTTGTCTGCAGTCTTTTCTGTTGAGAGACAACAAGAATGCAACAGATTTTTTACAAACATCGGGAAAAACTCGTTTTGTCTGTCTCCACCCTGGAGAGCCATGCCATCTGCGATTGTGTTCATATGAAACCCAAACGTCAGTAGAGCCCTGTCTAGCAAGTTCATGGGAGATATCATTTCCTGTGATCCTGGCATTTTTTTTAATTAGCATGCGCTAAAGGGATTATTTTTTTTCTGTAATTCATACAGTACCCTTATAATGTGTAACCACAGCGCAGGCATTTTGTTTTGTTGCTTCAAGCAGCACCCAGGCAATGATTCATTGCCTGTTTTTAGGTGCTACTTACTGCATGAAAGAATAGAAGGATAGGAAAGATGTTTGGTGCGATAGGGATTTTTCTAAATTGCTTATGGGAGATCTGTGTTGTTGTGTGTAGTGTACATACTCATTTTAAAAATCATGGCCCTGGTCGGGATTCGAACGCACGATCTGCCAATCACTGAGTGAATATATTACCATCGCACCATCGCACCATTGCCACCTGCTATGACCCGGGACTCAGGTAAGACTAAGTGAATTCAGCCTTCCGACCGAATTCAGAGAGATGTTGCATTCACGAACTTTTTTGGAGGTAGTCAGAGGTACGTAGCCATTAAGAAAGCATTGGTCTCCGTTTGGAAGACTGCTGCATGTTTGCGTCCCTGCGTTCAGCTTACTTTTTCGAACCAAACAGTGTTTGGTTGGTTTAAAGGCAGTTAACCATTTTCTCCGCATGGCTAAGCCGCTCACGCGACCTCGTTTAAGGGTAGGTGCTGGTTATTATTCCCGATGCGATGGGACATCAGTCCCGAATACGAAAAAAAAGTTCGAGACTTATGTTCCTGCGGTAATTTGAAATTTCAACTCATTAAGCAACCTATATCGGTGAACCCCACATGCGGATCAGTGGGGATGCAGTGAAGTGGGAGGGTTTTGATCCCTTTAGTCCAAGTCATAGCCTCGTCGTTGGAGAGAGAAGAAAAGATTGGTAAGTCAGTTTTTTGACAGTTTTTACGCAGTGGATAAATTCCGAAAATCATTATGAATACGAATTTGATTCACACTCCTGAATAAACCGTTAGTTAGGGTTAACAACTAGTTTAATATTCGTTTTGAATTGGTAAATAAGTCATTCGCGTGACTGTAGTAAATATCGCCAAGAAGACCTTAACATTTTTAAAGATTAAACGTGCCGAAACTATATCTATACCTGCGGTGGGATTCTGTTCAACGTTTGCGTCTGCAAGAACGATTTGCTTTAAAAGTGTTTTTTGTTTTTTTTACAGAATCCCACCCAAGATTTTTCACAAAATGTGGGTCAATGATTTTATGAAGGTCCAACCATATTAGGTATTTTTATATTTTTTTTTGTCAATCTTCAGACGTTACTCACGCACAAATATTTCAACCCATTTTATCTGGGTACTTTATTCGCGTGTATGAAATCAAATTAATTATGAAGTGATTTATGATACGCAATAAAACACTTTTCAAGACTTCTTTATTATTATTAGCAATTTAATATGCCGATAGATATTGAAGCCCACTTAAAGTTTCATGTAAAGATACACATTCAACTATTAAGAAGGATTCCGGAAATAATTAATGTCGTCTTTATCGTAGGATACTAAAAGAAAATTGTTCAACACGACTCTGACGTCATTGTACGTATCTTCTTATACACGTAATTAAGCATTGAGGTATTTTTGAATGTAAACAAGACGGCAATAAAGTCAACTAAAAGTTTTGGAGCATTCTTATTCTATTATTTCATTCAAGGCGAAAGTGTTGGTTTTATTAGTGTAAGCATTAGCATTATGGTTTTACCTTATCTCAGAAGATTGGCTTGATAACTTAGTAGATTCCATTGGGAGCATCTGGAATTTTTACTGTATATTGTAACTTGGATACAAATATTATTCCAGTTAATAGAATAATTTCAAAACCGGGTGCTGAAATTTCTAGGTCATCGGGACAATAAAATTGATTGACTCTTAACGAATGTAACCGAATGTTGTTTTTTAAGCTTTTTTTGTGTTGAACTTATGCTGCATTTACACGATTGACATGCAGACCATATTTTAAGTCATAATACAGTTAAAATCGGTTATAACGACATTCAAGGACTGATGTCTTTGGTCGTTTTAACCGATAAATACTTTATCTACCTATGGTTTAAAATTAAATCAATCTTAATTAAACAAGGACACTTTTTTCGTTGAATGTGTATTAATATAAAAAGAATATTATTTTTTATTTTAAGTATGTTCATACCTATATACATATGTATGTGTGTAGGTACACATGACTTTTAGAATTAACATTTATAGAGTCCTTTTCATTGGTTTTTTCTATTTCTGTAAGGTTTTCTTTCAAAGTCCTGATCATTTTTAAGGTCCTATTGTTGGCTGAACAATTCCGATATCTGAAATAAAATATGTAATGAAAAAAAAATAAATAAAACTTCAATTGCGAAATTACATCTTTAAGCCTCTTCAAATTCGTCATTTTGTACTTACTCCACAATCTCAGGCTCTTCGTTAGTCAAAGTAGCTGTAGTCAAAATGTGGTCGTCGATTTGCAGTTATTCATCAAACAAACTTGGCAGGATATTTTCTACAGATGCTTAATGTTGAGTCCACTGTCTAAAGGCCGCCAATTATCCTCTTTATCAAAATTTTATTGAGTAGAAACGTAAGTCCAGTCCAGTCCAATTTATCGCAAGCTTCAGAAATAACTAAAATTGTTATAGTAAATTTATAGGGCGTCGATGATCTATGTCCTTTGTAAGCTCGAGCACTTCTTATAATGGACCTTAAGTAATCGTATAATTCCTTGGTCCATTGGTTGAAGCACGGAGGTAGTATTTGGCTGGAGAAATTCCAGTCTTATGAGTTTCAAGCCTTCCACTGCCACTTTACCACCAGAACATTTTTCGCCTTTAAATTTCAGCGTTTTAATGGGCCGGTTTCGTCAATATTAAAAATGTCGTCATCCACATAGCCCTGCCGATGTTTGGGCCAGAAGCTTTGCTTCCTCGAATTGTTTCTTGCTTTTATCATTATCTTTCATAATTAATTAATGATATAGTGGAGTGTGCATCTCTTTAGCCGAGTCTTTGTTTTGCTCTCCAGGCTCTAACCTATACAAATGATTGCCGTGTTATCTTCAATTGAAAAAAATAGTTCGCTTCTTATTGTTAAGACATTTTTAAAATTTGAATTCACGCAAATCATGCAAAATTCGCAAAATTTCGCAAAATAACTTCCTTAATGAAGATCGAACTCAAAAATAAGAAACACCAAACGAAAAATGTGTGGTAAAATTCATCAAAGTAGGTATTTGTCTAGACAGAATATCGGTAATGCTTCAGTTTTAAAACACCTGTAGAAATATCGTGCGTTGCAGAAATTTAAGTCCGTGTGAAACGGGAGCTAAACTGGAAAGAAAACGTTCACGATCCTACCAAGAAAGCCACGGTTGCCCTACACTCCTGTTCAAGGGCAATAGGTTCATCTTGGGGCCTACAACCGCAAATAAACTATTTGCTTTAGACATCGGTAGTAAAACCGTTTCTCTTATTTCTGGGTGTACCGCCATGGGGAAGAAAACCATCCTTATGTCATGTCTCAGTATACGGGGGCTCTGAGACAACAGCGGCACTTCAAACATGCTATATCTTGTTTCAATCGACATCATAGGTAAGCAAATAACTGCCAACTCAGCACTACGACTAAGGGACGCTCAAGAATGGAGACAGCAAGACACTGGCATACATACTTAAGATGTACCGCTATCTTCCGCATTCTACAGATCGACTGAATGAACTGCAATGAACTGCACTCTAGGATTCGAACACGCGAAACCGTACAGAACAGAGTGGTCGCAACGCGATGTTCTTAAAAAAAAACTCGCTGTCAATATTCATGGACGGATCTAAGACCCAAGAAGGAGTCGGGATTGGAGTCTTATTAGAAGACCTGGACATCCACCTCTACTTTAATCGACCAAACTATTGCAGTGTCTTCCAAGCCGAAGCCACTCCAATTCGCCAAGCCGCTGACTTGTTGACGGTAAATACCATATTACAAAGTGATATCGTCATATATATAGACTGTCAGGCAGCTATCAAAGTCCCAACATACAGCTGCAAAGCAGTGAAGGTCTGCCGAGTATCACTTAACGAAAAAGCCACGCAGTGCAACATCACCATTTGCTAGGTACCAGGTCAAAGCGATGTCCAAGGGAATTGTGAAGATGAAGAATTGCCTAGATGAGGCTCTTCTGGTACCAATAGACACTCAATAATGTCGGACCAATGTCGTCTTCTAGGTACCTCATCCACGCAGATGTGCTAAAAAAGCAAACCTTAGATGAAGCCAGCTTAGCCGGTGTAGCACCGCTAAACAACTATAGCCAAAGCTGAACCAGAGAAGGTCCAAAGAACTTCTAAGACACAAAAGAGGAACCCTCTCTACCATCACTGGACACTCTGCATGGGTAGGCATGCCGAGAGTTTGGGCAATGCCTGCGGGGCCAATATCAACAACTTTATCAAGAAAAACTGATAGTTCTAGGAGCGGGCAGCGAAACCCACCTGCCCCTTCCCAATGGCATCATAATGAACCTACTTTGGTCTAAGTGTACCTCATCGAGGGTCATTTCAACTGCACAGAATAGAACGTCATACGAGTTAAAAGTGCCGATTCGTACTACTTGTTAATCAATTTCAGTGTATCACGAGCCACCATTAATCAGCTATTTTTTGGCTCTAGCTCAAAAGCGTGAGTCAAGTTTGTACCTCGTCAAAATTATCAAATGCAGTACAACAAAAATGGCATTTGCCGATTGTGACGTTTCTAATTTTTGAATGTTTGAAGAAAATTTCTCTTCTTTTCAGGAGAAGAACTGTCATTCGAGTGCCAATGAAACATCTTTAAAAGAGTCTGAAAGCATTCCGGATTACCAATTGAAAACGACATAAGTCGTTAACCTCACCTGCTAAGCACTGTAATCATCAGCCCCGTTCGCGTACTTTCATGTGTTGAAAAATGAAAACTGTCAAAACTCCAAAGTCGAGAGAGAATCCTCTCATTTCAAAGCAAAGTACGCTAACGCTTTTGCAGAGAAAATGAAAAACGCCAAACTTTGGATTGAACAGCAATAGCTGCTTTTTTGAAATAAAACTTCTTTATGCACGCTTGACTTAGTGAGTAAGCTGGTGAATGCGTCACGGAAGTGTAGACAAATGTACACTTTCGGCAAAACGGAAGTGTAGACAAACGTACACTTCCGGCAAAACGGAAGTTGAGAGGGAAATATAAGTTAGTGAAGATAGAAAGAGAGAGAGAGTTACGTTTCGTATCATACACTCTTTTGTTACAACCCATCAAATTTAGTCGGCGGAAAGGTTCGTGGAATGGGTAAGCACTAAGCACCCTTGAATCTCCTCAATAGAGGGCAATACTTAGCTCTTATCATCTATCCAAACCGATCCAAAGGAGAAAGGTATATCTAAAACAGTTGCCGACAGATGGAATTTACCGAAAGTGAGTAAAGACATTGTGTCCATGAATCGCAGTTCATTAGTTGGAAATAACGAGCGCTACCGTCATCGTCAGATTTTCAGGTCGGACGGCAAAAAACCAAAGTTTGAGCTAGGGAGCTGAAATTTATAATATAGACTCTCCAGGGGCCTTTGATGCTCATTTGTAAATATTTTCAAAATTCGCCCACTGACACGATCATAATTTAAATTAATGCAACGCTGACGAGCTTACATGTTTACACATCAACTATATCGTGAGTGAGTGCATATCCCTACATATAGATGGAGCGAAAGAAGTTTTACTTCAGTCGAGTCGTCTTAAGCACACTAATTTTTTTTGCTTGCAAACTCATGGGATTTCTTCATGTGACAGTTTTCATTTTCGTACCAGCCGAAATTCTGTGTGAAAAAAAATGAACAAAATTACATTTTATTTGCGTTCATCTTTTTACCATTTTCTCAGTACGCGAACTAGTTTTGCTTATCAAATTTGCTTTAGCATAACAGTACGCGAACGGATTTATTTACTTGGAGCATCATAAATTCAATATACTTAACGAATTAAGAAAGGCCTTGTCTATTATTTGCAGGAAGATACAATATTCGCAGCCAACATAATGCGTAGACTATAAACAAACATTCGAGCTTAAACGTATTTCGTTTATACACAATGATTTAGCATTTTCCCAACAATGAAAGTGATATAATCCCTTTACTAGCATCATAATCGGAGCGCTAAGGTCCCAAAGTAATAACTTAATTTGTTAATAAAAATTCATCAAATACAGCTATCAAGAGCAACATAGTTACTTATGAATTATGATAATGACGAAGAAGGATCATACAAATTATTGCATCCGTGAATGAGCTCAATTTGTATTATGAAACTAGCTGTGGCCCCGACTTCGTACTAGCAGACCTCTGAACTATGCTCGACACCGTTTTTTGTATAATATACTTCTGACCTTGGACCTTGCTTAAAACAATATAAAAAAATAAAAACAAAGACAATAACGGCAAATTGTTCATTAAGAAGTCCTTCACAATACCGCTGCCACCTGTGTAGTATTCTTCTCGTCATCCAAAAGAAGCTTCTTGAGCATTGTTGATGAACTTTGGCGAACGGATTTCCTGGGAATTCCTCCTTCTCTGAGCGGCAATTCTGAAAATGGTTGTGCCCCTGTTCAAGCTGGTTTGTTGAAGTTCGTGGACAGCCGGGTTTCCAGTGTTGCCGCGGAGAAATGTTCCAAGGTAGAACAGAAGCTTAAAAAGAGTAAAATTTGGACCAAATCGGAAGTGCAGACATTTTGAGGCTTTCAAATGAGTTTTTATTCATATTCAGCTAGATCGATTTTCCAAGTCTAGTCAGTAGTTACTATTTCTATTCATATAGGTTCTTACGGAACCGAGTAAGACTGTGCTGCATCGGCACAACCAGTGCGATGAGGACACCTCCAAGCGCAGGACTGGAGTATATCCTCAAACTGCCTCCGCTAGACATCTTTTTCAATCAACAGCCGCCATTAGTGCCATGAGAATTTGCCAAACAGCGCACTGGAAACCAAATGCAATGGGTCATTCGATGATCCTACAGAAATACTTTGGCCATGTACCAACTACGGACTACATCACGCCATACTTAGACGTCACAAGACCTTTCTCGAGTGCCTATCCCAGCAGGAAAGAATGAAGAAGCGGACTCGTCCCCGACACACAAGCCATAGCCGTATTTACGGACGGCTCAAAAATGGCAACGGGGGTGGGGTCAGGCGTCTTTTCTGCACCACTGGGTATATCAAAATCGGTACGCCTACCCGACCACACCAGCGTCTTCCAAGCAGAGGTCTTGGCAGTGACAACAGCAGTCCGTGAGTCTGCGGTAAGGGCAATACCACCCGATGGTATTACCTTCTATATCGACAGCCAGGCAGCAATAAAAGCCTTAACTGCAGCAGTAATAAAATCAAAGCTTGTGAAATGATGTTTTCTCCTTCTGAAGTTCTCCTTCTGAAGTTTTGGTTTAAATTCGTTCCCTAGCGATCGCGATAGGCCCTTCTGGTGCCTAGTACTGTATGCGAACTGCATACCCCTGTTTAACCTAACCTAACCTAACTATTTCTATTTTGGGTTGCTGTTTTAGTGATAAAAGCGTTTCCTAAGATAAGCGCTGAATTCCAAAACGCAGTACTTCTGTATAACTGCTTAATCAAGCGTTTCAAAACGCAAGCGGATTACTATGATGCAATGCATACTTTTCTAAAACGCATTGTGAACGTATCAACTGCGCAAAAAAAAGCAAAGAGAGCATCGTGAATGATTATGATGCAAATGACATTTGATATTTCAGTTTGAACCGCCAAATAAAATGAATTCATCGCCGGAGTCTGAAGTAAAATAATATATTTTGTAATAATTTGCCAATTTTACTTTGATTTGAAATAATAAAAAATGTACGAATGAGTTCATTAAATTATTGTTTAATTTAAGAAAGCAAATACATTCTGCGAGTAAACTGCTCCCTTCTTAAATAAGGAATATACTTAAACATGTTGGCATAGGAACCAATATTGTTTATACAGCTTTTAAAAAGTATGGTTGTTACTAATTGTTTAGACATTATTGGTGTTTGAAACATTTTACGATAGTTCGCATTAAAGTCGTTCCAGCGCAAAAGCATTCATAACCTGGCATTATAAAAGCAGTGTGCATTCACGATGCGCATTTTTTGACGTTTTGGAATTGAGCCAAGATGTTGCTTGTTGTTTGTAATTTTGGTGTTACAGTGCGAACTGAATGGCTTCTTTTCAACATCTTTAAGGAAACCAGGCCGAAGGTTCAGCCAGCCTTGACGAAACATTTGGTCACGATGTTTGCCTGTGCACATGTGACTGTTAGCTATATGGCGTTTCCATCAGAATTAGAAAACGCAAAATTATCGACAGTTGCAGTACGAAGTTCAGGTTAATTTTTGCACATAATTCGAGGAGGAGCAGCAGGCTCATTTTTGGAATGACAAATCCAGCAACAGCAACACAAGACACCATGGGCGAAAGGAATTCTGCTTGTGTTTCTTTTACGGAATCCAAATTCAATAAAATTTCTGAAGCGCAGGTTAAGTTTGAATAATTGTTATGACAGTAATTTAAACATTCATATTTACATACCTTTTCATTATCTGAAACTTTATATGACAATCAAATTCAGTAGTAGTAAACTTTATTAAGCTTTCTGTTTCTTTTTTTTTTCATTTGTATTTTACAAACTACTAATTCAGGCCAGGCACCAGGCAATACAAATTTAGTTTATTTTATTGTTACGAAACGTAAAATATCAAGACAACATCCTTAGACCACCAACAAAATACAGTTCTGATTGAATTTGACAGATGAAAATATCGAGAAGCCAACGACAAATTTGAAAGTAAAATGCTGCAGAATTCGCATTCAATAAAATAACGAAATGTATCCTTAAAGGGGTTTTACAAAAATAGTAGCACAAATATGTAAGGAGGAGTACGCTAGTAGGAAGGTGGCGAGAGTAGTACAATACTACTATAGTAGTACTTTCGGCAACGCTGCTGGTTTCTATCAGCCGAAGAAGAAATTTCTTCTAACTCCCATCAAAGGCCCTCCAAACACTTTGCTTGAATTTGAGCGCACGTTCTCCTTGCGAGCCTCTTGCAAAGTATGTACCTATTCCAATTCGAGGTGAGCTTTTTCATCTCCGTTATTAGTGGAGCACTTTGAACAAGCTTTGAATGCCGCTTTCTTGTCACTTGTCACTGCCTTAGCTTCATGTGTCCACCACCATGTTTCTTTGCCGTGTTGATAGTGTCATTTTGAAGCCCTTAGCAGATTTGACTCCATCCAAGCAAGTAAAATTATTTTGTTATCATATTGTTAATTCTCCCGGTTCTGTGTAGAAAAATGAAAACTGTCAAATTTCCAAAGTTGAGAGAGAATCCACTCATTTCATAGAACGCTTTTTTGTAATAATATGGAAAATGTCAAAGTTTGAAGTATTGTTAATGAGACGTCAAACTGAAATATTCCATGTTCGCGTTTCTTCAATCTCAGATTTGCAATTATTTTTTTCTTAAAATGTGTGATAACGATTTAGATGATATTAATGATTTTAAATGAACTCTTAAGTGAGAGTGAGGATGAATTTGATTAGTTGATAAACGAATATCGCAAATGTTTTGATTTGACAAATATTTTCATGTGACAGTCTTCATTTTGCCAGCCGAAATTTTGAAAGTATATTTTTCTTTTATTCGTCATTTTACAATTCTCTTAGTGCGCGAACGGGTTTGCGTAATTTCGCACGAAAGTTTATATAAATTTACGTTACGTTTGTATATTTATACGTACGCGAACAAAAAAAAAAATTCTAAAATTAGGATCGGGTATACACACGGACCACATTATTGACGTATCATAAGATCTGGCAGTGCCGAGCACCACCCTTTTGCATGTTTAAATAATACAAACTAATCGTAATTGCGTTTGTTCTATATAGATTAGATAAGCAAGTTGATTTTGGAACAAACACTTAGTATATAACTTTCCATTTCGACAAACAACGGATTGGAGAATGTTGACACTTGCTGGCTCTAACTGGGCGTAATTAAACGTTTAGATACTCCCGCCGTTGGTTCTTGAGTGCCATCAGTACTTTCCGAATGTTTTATTACACTTAATTGTGAATGGATAGCTATCATAATCTTAGCTATTGATGTGATAGCTTAGCATTATGTGATCTCAATGCGTTTATTACATACCTTAAGTAATTAGCAAATTAAACTACGCGCTTTGAATTTGATAATGTGAATTTGTGTAGCATGATAAAACATGCGCCAACAATCACAACAATTTGCATATATATCTCCGGATATATTTGTGACTTAAATAAATAAAGGGTAATTGTTACTATATTGACATACCTACAAACTTTGAAAATTAAAAAAAAAATACATGGAACATGACCAAGTTGACTGCAAGTGCCTTGCTGTCACCATTCTGTAATTGTTTTAACAACTTTCGCTGCGAGTTATTCGACAAATCAGTAAGGGTTAACTAGCAGACTATTAGTGGTCGATTCATAACTTGAATGTACCGATTGACCTTAAATGATCTTCAAATGAAGTCAAGCATAACTGCCCACTTATTGAAATTTGATTGATTATTTGGAAGTTAACGTAGGTATTTTTATCTTATGTTTACTTGATAAAAATGTTCTGTCAGTTTTCTACTTACATAGTTCGAGTAGCATTAGCTAGACACTTTATCTATCTAGGATTGGTATCTGACATTGAGTCAATCAAATGCAGGAGCCAGTGCACGAGGTTTTTTTTTTTGTAATAAAGGGTGCCCAAGTTTGAGGTATCATTTTAAATTTTGAATGTCAGACAAAAATTGTGTGAAATCTGTATTTATTTTATTGGAAAATAATGTACATTGGTTCCGGTTAATAATGAAAAAAATTTCTTCCAAGTGACCTTCTCTACCTTTTAACACAATTTTGAATCACTTTTTCAATAAGTGATAGTGTTGTTTTTGAGGTGTTGAACAGTTTGAGAATTATCGGCATAAACTTTACTCTTCAAGAAACCCCATAAGAAAAAATCCAGTGGTGTCAAATGGCTTGATCTTTTTTTTATAATTTGCGTAAGCTAAAGGGGATTTTTCTGTTGTTACAGTACCCCTATAGTGCTAAGAACACAGCGTAAGCATTTATGTTTTAACAGCAAGCAGCACCTGGCAATATCGTATTTCATTGCATGCTTTTTCGGTGCTACTTACTATTAGAAAGAATAGAGAGATAGGAAAGAAGTGTTTTGGGTGCGGTTGTAGGGTTTTTCTCCACGGGTGGTGTCTAAGTTGCTTAGGGAGATTACGATTTCATGTATTTGATATAAAGTAATGGACTTGGCCGGGATTCGAAAGCACGACCTTCCATTCAGTAAGCGAATACACTACTAGTGCACCATTGCCACCCGCTCTTGGTGGCCAATTCATGTATGTTCTTCGGGAAATTATGCGATTGTTAAACTTCTCTTTCAAAAGATCGATTGAGTTCGTTGCCGTGTGGCATGTTGCAGCATCCTGTTTGTTATGTCTTTATCAAATAAAACTCGTGCCTTTGTCTCAATTCAACTTCTAACTATTCCAGTTGTTTATTTCCGTTAACTTACAGTGACTTAATGTTAGCAGATCGGGTGATTTTCTAAGACTAACTAGTGGTGGAGTGCAACGTGCCAATAGCAAAACCAAAAGCTTTTTTTTCTTGCTAAAGTACCGTGCTAGTATCAACGGCTTCTACTTTATGTCATAATGATGTTACGCGGAGTTTTACTTCGCATCATAACTTTAAACTATTTAGTACATGACACTCTCCACCAATTTAATTAGATAACTACCCAACCCCTTCTTATCTTACTACTAAATATCCTTACAAAAGCAAAAAAAAAAAATATTATTTTCATGTTGCTTTACGTTTGGCTTTCCTTAACGCAATTGGCAACGATTTGTCATGGACTTTATTATTTACAATCGTTACTTCTTTTTTTGTTATAAATATTATATGCATATGTCCAATTCTAAGCTTTATTATAAACAAGATGTTAATCTTAAAATCGAGCAATGATGACTCCATCTGAGTTACATTTTTGTTCAACCATTCCTTTCATACTACAAGGTGGCGCAAAAGTCATCACCCAGTGGCGTTCACCAATCCGACTGAAAACTACATAGGATAGATGTCAAACGTCGTGGATCATTTAAAACATTGGCACACAGAATTGCCTAAGGCCACCCAAGGGCTGAAAACCCTATCGGAAGATGCTATAATTTTTGCAAATAGCGGAAAATGTCAATTTTACTTTGACATTTGTGAAGTAAACAGATGACAACTTTTGCACCACCTTGTACCTTGATTATCCTCATGAATACCAGCACTATGTTGTTCAACTATCGGGTAATCTGGATTAAAGTTAGTAACCATAAAATGTGGCGAAGTTTTTCTCTTTAATTGATTTCGGTGAACATAGCTAATTTTAGAATTCAAGTTTATTAAATGGGTTGTTCTTCAAAATGTTGCAATAATGAAAATATTTTTTTTTTTTTTGTAAATGAATCTCAATGTTGCAATAAAACATTTTTTTTTTTTATCAATGAACTAACAAGTAAATTCCGTTACCGGCAGAGTAGTTTTCCTAATATTTTGGATGATATAACTTAAAATTTCGGCCAAACTCTGAGATCCTGTCATTTTCGTAACGGACTTAATAATTGAAAAAAACATCGAATAAACGTCGATTTTTATTGTGATTTGTTACATACTCTCTTAATCAGATAAAATGCAACTTGAGTATATTTAAATTTGGAAATAATTTAAATAATTTTTAAATTTCTTCCTGATCTGAATGTCATTTTCGTCACGAAAACCAATTTAGAACATTGTATTTTTTGGATAATTGCTAGTTAAAGAATGTGTTGAGCCTTACCGTTATTTTCACCTAAACGAATTTCATTATGAAGTCGATTCCTAGTTTCAAGAAAGATAAATAATTTTGTAGTTAAAAGCAAAATCAAGTATACTTTGTTTTTTTTTGGGGACAAAGTGTGATGAAAATGACAACAAAGTGACGCAGTGGACAATATTTGCCAAAATGAATTTATTTTGCAATAAAAACGTTAAGCACATTTATTAAAATACATGAATTCATTAAAAAAAAGATAAAAAAAACGAAAACCATTCAAAAACTTAATTTTTTTCACAAACATTTACAGCTTTGGAAAAAACATAGAAAACCCGGCTTCCTTTCATTTTGATATTGGGATTTGAAAGCTTTTCAATGATGTCCTTACACTTTACATCAACTACGTCATTATTGTCAATTTTATATGAGGTTTTTGTACTGTCAGTGGACTTAAGGAACATAACTTTGATTTCACCTTCGTTGTCGACTTCTGATTGCGCTACTGCAACGTAACGATAATTCGTCAGATTTTTCTTTTGGTAGGATGTGATATTTATTAAAATGTGGTTTCCGCATAAAATTTTGTCATTTGGGTCGTCTTCATCATCCGTTGTGTTTGGGGAATAAATCAGGTTGTATAGACTTATTTTTCCATTCAAAGCCGTTGCTGAATAAATTTTTGGGCGCAAACATTAGCAGAATCCTATTCCAAGCGAACTTAATCCATTGCAAAAACAGCTGCTATCACGATACTCCAAAATGCCCCTTTCTCTAAGGATTAATTGATGCAGCTTCATGGTTCCTGTAAGAACCGGAATGTTGTCAGGTAGCTTTTTTTTTCATTTCATCAATTTCCTCCGAAGAAACCATGAAAAGTTTCACACTCGTTTCCGTCTCAACCAAATTTACAAATGTTTCAGCATTCGGAATGTCTCTTCCATTTGATACTAGGCGATCTGCAGTTCGTTTTAAGACGCCTCCAATTCCATCCGCTGCTCCCTTACCATGACCTGATTCAAAAAATGACCAAATTGCTTGCTTTATCCCGTACTCGAAAATTTGATTGCTGAAGAAGTAAAAATTTTGCTTCTGACGATATTGGGTAGCTGGACCGTCAGAAAAAAAGTGAATAGTTTTTGTGTATGGTTTTTTTTCTTTGAGCAACAAGAAAATGGGGTTCAAATGAGCCCAAATTGCAGCAGGATCATGTTCGTTGTTCGATGAAATGGTCGCAAATGAAATGGGATCCTCGCCGGCAAGATACATGACACCTGTATGAATAGTTATTTGGTTTCTAGCACCCCCGAAATGATGGGCTTGAATTTCTTCAGCGAATTTGCAGTTATAATTTTCACTGAAATCTATGTGCAATACAGCGGAATCTTTAGACACATGATCAACGCAGGTCCTATAGGCACGATACTGTTTTTTAATATTAAATATGTGTCTTTTTGCAGCAATCATTTCAACGTTAAGTTTTTGGACAAAAACGTTTGTGCTCTCGGATAATTTTACTTTTGTGGCTTTAAATGTTCTTATCATTTTCCCATTCCTCTCGTAGCTTTCTTCTTTCCTAATCCACTCGAACCATTCCATGACTTTGCAGTCCGTTCCCATTGTTAGAAGTAGCGGTTTATCTTTACATGTAATGCATTCGTTATACATACAGTTCTTTTCGTCAAAATCACACACGATTGACCTTACAAGTTCCACTATATCAATTGAAGACACCGCATGAATTTGTTGCAAGGCCTCAATTTTTAGTTTAATGTTGCAGTGTATTTTGCATGTACAAGTTTCACGAGCTGAGATCGATGGGTTAATGACATAGAACGGCCGGTTTCGTGTAAAATAAGAGTAGGAGCAATTACCACCCTCAACAGTATATTTCTTATACAAGAATAGTTGTGTGTCCATCAAATACCTTCTCTGCACTTTATTTCCAACGTTTTAATTTTTTCTCCCAAGGCCAAGTTTTCCCTGTAAACTTTTGTTCTATCACGACGGATTCTCTTGCGGCCACGGGCTGAACTTGGTCCCGCTTCTGGAGCCTGCGGAAAATTGACCGGAGATGATGGTGGCGTGTCACTTAAAAGAGCAGATAATCTCTTATTTTTTTGTCTTGAATTAGATTGAAGCTTTCTCCAGTTTTTTCTAGTAAGTCTTTGTTCCCTTTTGGTTTGCTCATGAATCGGGCGTTTCGTTTTATGGTAACGCTCCCGGGCCTTTTGTTTTTGTAAAGCTGCCTTTTCCGGGTCTGCTTTTAACCGCTGTCGATACAATTTGGCTCTTTCTGCCTGCGTTAATGGCATTTTATCTGAAAGGTTTAGTCAAAATAATATAATACACTAAAGAGAACAAGAAAACAAAGTTTATGTTGTACTTTGCAACCGCAATGTCATTTTCGTCACTATCACGTCATTCGCGTCACTTTTAAAACGTGACGCTGATGACTTGTGACGATAATGACAATTCACACTGATCACAGCAATAACTTATTGGTAATACAATGTATACACTCAATTATTTATTAATTAGCTTATCGTTCACTTTTTCCTTCTTTCTGAAATACTTATAAACTTATTTTTTAATGATTTGCTTTAAAAAACGTTGTGACACTAATGAGCTCCAATAAGCATACAGACCGTACTCATGCAACAGCTTTGATGTAACTGACGGTTTTTCCCCGTTTTAGTTTTTTCGCTACGCTTACTGCGTGAACATTTTTCGGAGAAATATAGAGCAGTTACCATTTGAAAAAGAATGAGAATTTTAAATTCAAAATTTTAACGGAAAGCGGTTGCGTGACGCGAATGACGAAATATGGGGACACGTTTTTCTTGAATAAAAAAAAATACAAGATAATATTATTCTTAAATATTGATTAGTATTACTATTAAAGAACACATGAATCTTGTTTATTAGCTGTGCCCGTGTTGTTAAGCTCGTCTAGGAGCTACTGATATTTAATCGGAAAATGCAAATTACTGCGTTGGGGACAAACGCCATTTAGTACAAAACTATTTGTAGTGCTGAACGATATTTCAAAATTTTTCAAATTGAAGTAAAATAAATATATTTGAAGCTATGCTAATTTATTGCCAATAAATACAGGTTCTAAGTAGTATTTCAGACATAAAAAATGTTAAGTAAATGTGGTTTTATAAAGCAAATAAACTTAGGGGACATCTTATTGCAACATTTTAAAAAACGACCCAAATACGTTAATTCACTCACTACTTTTTCAACTACTGCTGGTATCCATTTCACAAAATAAAATTTTGTATTTCACATTTTTGTCGGGAGGTTTTATACTAGATTTAATTAGTTTGCCTTTGGCTATTTTTTTTTTTCTTTAATTTCATAACATTTTTCATTATGAATAAGGTTAATTTTAGGATTAATATAATCTTATTTGTTCAATGGTTTAAGAGAAAATATCAACTCTGAAGGTGTTTTTCCAGTAATTGTGCTAGGCGTATTATTATAAACCATCAAAAATTCAAAACTATACGAACCTAAGTAAGTAAGAACTGGATTGATTTTCAAGTACCCAAGGTAGACTTTGTAGTTTGTACCCCGCATTCTGCTAAACCTTTACTTTGACTATGATACGGTGGTGGCGACGGTGTAGAGGTTAGTGTGTTGGCTTGTGACCCGTGCGGTGCAGGTTCAATCCCCATGTGGAACAACAACATACGCCACCCAATCACATGCCTCTACACCAAAAAGGAGGATTTCTGCCTGGTAGTACAATGGACCGTTACCGAGTCTGAGTGCTCTGGGATTTGGATTTCCTTTTTTTAAAAAAAAAATAAAAAAAAAAATAAAAAAAAAATGATACGGTGTCGGAGTCGGTTTATAGCGGGGTTCGTAAAATATCGCTCGCGTACGATAAAATAACACGGCGTCTCCACGAGCAATATTTTATAGAATGCAATATAGCGTTCTATGAAAATTGCTCGTGGAGACTACGAATAGTATTCTATGAAAAATTGCATTCTATATATTGCTCAGTTCATAGCATTCTATGGATAGTATTCTATGAGCTGTCATTCTTATGAAGTGCTTGGCTCTACAACAACACCACCATTAAAAAAGTAAGCTATGAAATGCCCACCGTACATTTTATATTCTATATTTCTTTCTCTCTATGTAAAGTGATAGATGGTAAGCTATGAAATATTGCTCATGGAGACGCGGTGTAAGGATAAAAAATAAAGTTCGAGAACGATAAAATTTTCGATCTTTAAAAATGTATAGTTCTCTCACGAACGAACTGTATCCTTTTTTTCTGTATCTGTCGTTCGTGAGGGATCGGAAAACAAAAATTCAGCTAGAATATGGTTCGCTCGCGATAAGGATCCGTAAAGATCCATAAAACAAATGATTCTCTATCAAGTAACCGTTCAGTACGGTTGTGAAGCGATTTATATTTTCAATAGTTATTATTTTGGTTGAAATGGGGAAAATAAAGACATTTAAGTTAAATTAATATATTTCTTATAATGAAGAAGCTGACGAATCAACTTGCTTACTTTGTGAGAGAAAATTGAGCATAGGAAACCATTGAGCAGCAAAGAGGTTCTTCCAGGAAAAATTGCACAAGTAGTGCTGGCAGTGCCATTAACCCGAGTCTCTGTTGAACGGGCGTTTAGCGCTCTTTGACAAAAAACAGAAACAAATTACCAAAAGAAACAATAAATAATGTTTTGTTGGTTAAACCGAAAGCAAATTTATTCTAAAATCTGAATATGTAATAAAAATACTTTTCACTTATGTCCTTTTAATATTAAAATATGTAGGTAATATAATTTTCATGTAAAAAGACTTTTTTTTTCTTATGAGAACCATTCGCGAACGGATCTCCAATAGTTCGCACGTAATAAATTCGCGAACGAACTATATTTTACAGATCGCAACAGATTTGATTGGATCGTGAAAACGAATTTTATTTTTAAACGAACCGAAAAATAAGGTTCGCGATCGAATCAGAAATCCAATTCCTTTGAGAACTTTTCATGAGAGAACTAATCATATTTTATCGTTCTGCGAACCTTGGTTTATAGTCAATTTTATTAGCCAAACAGTATTGCTTGAAAAGGTGTGCACAAAACGGTGGCCCATTGTCGGTTACAATACATTTTGGATAACCGAAAATGACAATATATCTTTTAATTTGTCTAACAGAGCAGTTAATAGGTCCGTTCGCGTACTTTATGTGTAGAAAAATGAAAAGTGTCAAATCTCCAAAATCGAGAGAGAATCCTCTCATTTCTAAGAAAAGTACGCGAACGCTTTTGTGTAAAAAGTTGAAAAAACATCTTAGTTTGGCTTGAAAAGAGGCAACAGCTGTTTTTTTTTGCTGGCAAACTCATAGGATTTCATCATTTGACAGTTTTCATTTTCTTGCCAGCCGAAATTCTGTGTGAAGAAAAATGAACGAAAGTACATGTTTCTTTCGTTCATCTTTTTAGCATTTTCTCAGTACGCGAACGCGTTTGTGTAGTTTTGCGCGAAAGTTTATATAAATTTACGTTTGCATATTAGTTCGCGAACGGACCTAATGTTGTAGATGACATTATTTTGACAACAACAAATTTGCTTAACGAATCTACTATTATAAGGCATGTTTTACCTGAAAATCTGAAAAATCTAAATGGATCCGATCGAATGCTTGCTGAGCTACTGGCCACTTAGCTTTGCATTTTTCTTTTGAAACAGTTTGGGTTATTTCACATATATGACGAAATTTCACGAAACCTTCTATCGCCTTATCAATTCCAGTCCACCAAACGTATGATTCCGCCAGCATTTTCACACGCTCGTATGTACTTGTAAAATTATCAAGACTTTGGTCTCAGGTATTACCAGACGATGATGGTGAAAACGCAATCATCCTCGGTACATAAAACAGTGCGATTGTTGAAATATGGTTGCATTTCCTCGATTATACACTTAGGCCATTCTGAGCATAGAGCATTGTAAACTGAAAACAAGAACTTGTCGTTCGCAGTCTCTATTTTCACACGCTCAAAATCGATTAAGAGCTGTTTTATTCAGTCGAAGTTGAACTCAACTTGGGGATTTTTAATGTCAACTTGAGAAATTGCTTTTATTCACTCAAAGTTGACTCGCTCAACTTTAGATATTCCGAAGTTGAGAAAAGAGAAAGTTTGTCAACTTCGAGTTTGCTCAACTCCCCGAAATAGTTGAAACTAGCAGCAAACTGCTGGTTTCCTGTCAACTTTTATATTGCATATTTTTTTATTTCGATTTTGAGTGTTCGCTTTAAAAGACGAATACAATTGAAATAATAATTTGTGGAATTTAAATAATGTTTCGTGGCAATTATTTTTGGGAAGAATGGCAATCGTCCGATTCAAGCAGCGACAATGATGGAGAGGAGGAGAATTTGGTCATTGAGAAACGGCAATACAAGATGCTACCGCGTACGCTCTAGATTGGTTCGGATTTATTTTCAGCCGATTTTAGATCTGGCTAACAGTCAAGACCAGAATGAATAAGAAACATAAATAAACAAACGTCACCAATTTGCATTTTAAAGTTATTTTTTATATATTATGTACATATTTAAATTGTTTTGATGGTAACCTAATCACAAACATATTCTTTTTTGCTGCTGTTGTTGGGAATGAAGTTTACAGAGGATGAGGAACTGATACGTGACGGACCGACACAGTTCCATTTTCTTTGCTGAAAGCGGCCAAACGAAGAAGTTGGAGTTCCTTGTCGTGAACGAGTTGCGCCTTTGACCGCTGCAATTCTACAGCCGAACGTTCTCGATCAAGCGCAGCTCAATCTCGGTCTGTTTTGCGTCTTTCGAGAAATAGTACGCACGGTCTTTAAGCGTCTGTTTAACCTTCTGGTACTTCTCTCACAACTAGGTAACAGTTCTTTCCTGCAAAAACAACGGATAATAGTATGTAATTGAATGAGCAAACAAAAAACTAAACTACTGTGAGCTGTGACACATAATATGTACGTAACACGGAAACTTACCCGGCCGGGGCGCGCATCGTTGAATGCCTTCGCTACTTTATCCAATGCCCGTTCCTTGTCGCGATTTGTGGCACCATCTGTTTTTCTATTTTCAATAATGCTACGGTATTCCATAACATTTTTGACTAGCCA
The DNA here is from genome assembly GCA_949715645.1 of Portevinia maculata. Lineage (NCBI taxonomy): Eukaryota > Metazoa > Arthropoda > Insecta > Diptera > Syrphidae > Portevinia > Portevinia maculata. Next base: position 114,729,292 of record OX454528.1, on the reverse strand, counting down.
ATCTTCCTCCTCGGGGGTATTTACTATTTTCGGCATTTTTTTTTTAAATATTCCTTTGTTCTGCCATTTTTCTTTCAATTTTCGATTCACACAAAACAAATAACGGCCGAAATATAAATCGAAAGTTGAAACTGTCATTTTTTGTGTCATCTGTCGCAAATATCCCAGGGATATTTCTGAAACATCAAGGTGGCAAACTTCTGTTTTTCAACTCCGGAGTTGAGAATTAAAGTAGTGAATAAAAACAATTTTCAACTTACCGTTAAACTCTAGAGTTTGAATCAACTGCGGAGTTGGCCAACTTCGGAGTTATCGGCAAGTTGAACAATAGTGAATAAAACGAGCCTAATTGATCGGAACCAAAGAAATTGATTGGAATGTGTTCAATGTCTGACTCAATCGGATGCCTTGATAACAAATCAACATGACACATGTTTGAGTTGCGTTTGTAAATAACTTTGTATTGATACTGCGAAAAAATTATCGACCATCGCTGAAGTCGCGCAAAAGCAACAGCAGAATTACTTTTCTTTGGATTAAAAGTTTCTTTGATTGCCATATTATCAGTACACAAGGTGAATTGATGACCATAGATAAACGTATGAAATTTATTAATCCCAAAAATGACAGCCAATCCTTCTCTGTGCAATTGGGAATAATTGCGCTCCGACGAGTTCAGAGCGCAAGAAGCTTAAAAAAACTGTTTTTTTTTCCATTCCATCACATGAATGAGCCAAGATTGCGCCTATACCCAACGGGCTAGCATCTGTGGAGACAATTATCTCGTACAGTTCCAGCAACATTTCGTCATTCAAATCCCTAATAGATCAGAATGGCAAAATGGACAAGTGACAAGGGATTTCGATCAAACAATCTACACCGACGGACGGTTCAAAAATGGACTGCGGCGTGGGTGCGGGATTTTTTTCGGAATCCCTTAAACATCGCAAAATCGTACAGACTTCCGGATACCGCAAGCGTATTCCAGGCGGAGCTACTGGCTATCCGTGAAGCCTGTCGCCAAATCAAACTTCACTCAAACATAACACCGAGGCAAAGGATCGCCACACTTATTGGCAGCCGGGCTGCCATTAAAGCGATCGCTTCGGTCACTATATCCTCTAAGTTAGTACTAGAGCCGTAATGAGCTGGCCCTGCTTGATAAGTTCAAGGTTACCCTGATCTGGGTTCCAGGGCACAGTAACGTTTATGGAAACGAACATGCCGACGAACTCGCTAGGCAAGGCTCAGCTCTCCACTGCTCTCTGGCGGAACTAGTCCACATTACGCTCGGAGCAGTTAAGGCAAATATCACCGCTGAATACCTCAAGAAAGCCAACCTCAGATGGAGCAGGCTGACTACATGCGTCATATCCAGAAAAACGTGGCCAAAATACAACAAGGCAAAAACAAACGATCTTCTATGTAGAACCTGAAAAGATATGGCAAGAATAACAGCGATCATCACGGGACACTATAGGTGACCATGCGGCCAAGTTGGGCATCCCATATAATACACACTGCCGCAGTTGCAAAGTGACAACTGAAAAAGGAATCCTAATTCACTTTTTATGCACCTGTCCGGCTTTAGCTAGGACCAGACTACGAACATTGGGAAGCCCTGTCTTCAATACACTTGAGGAAGTCTCCGAGAAAAGTATCTGGGAACTGATACCTTTCCTGAACTCCGCAGGTTGGATATAGTCTCCCCCACCAAACGATAATACCCAGGTTTACGTGAGTTTGTGGTAACAAAACGGCACTCGGGTTTGTCTTATGAAACCGCCACACCTACCTATCTACCCTCTAGCAACCTATTATCCAACAACAACTTTTTACAATGTTTAAACGCAGCATCACAGGCCGCGGACCAAAACAAACTTTTCCCCTTTTCGTTTCAGACAATTTAATGGGTATCAATTTGTAGCTAAGTTAGGTGAAAACTGATGATAAAAATTAAGCAATCCAAGAAATGACTCTAGCTGGTGTACATTTTTCGGCGCCTAGCCTCAACAATAGCTCTCACCTTCTCTTTATTTGGACTAAGTCCTACTCCAGAAAAGGTGTGACCCAAAAAGTCCACACAGTCTTCCAAGAACTTGCACTTTTCTATATTTTGTATTTTGTTTCGTTTTCTTTGGTGTGTGTAGTCTCATAAGAAACAATGTTCTCTTGTTTCACGAAGCAAAAAACCATCGCAGGCGGCAATGGTGCAGTAGTAGTGTATTCGCTTACTGAATTGAAGGTCGTGCGTTCGAATCCCGGCCAAGTCCATTACTTTATATTGAATACATGAAATCGTAATCTCCCTAAGCAACAAACACTTCTTTCCCATCTCTCTATTCTTTCTAATAGTAAGTAGCACCTAAAAGCATGCAATGAAATACGATATTGCCAGGTGCTACTTGCTGTTAAAAACACAAATGCTTACGCTGTGTTCTTAGCACTATAAGGGAACTGCAACAACAGAAAAAACATATTTAGCATAAGCAAATTATATATAAATTCGGTGTGTTTTGCCTTACTGTTACTCGAAACAAATAGTGAGCAACTCACTTTTTTTTTTAATTTATTTAACAAATTATATAAATAAACGCTCTCGCTTCATTTCAATTCCAGAGACATTAGGTAACAAATTGTGTAAATCCTGGGAAAAAGAATTGCAGAGAAAATGCAAAACTGGCAAGGAGCCAAGTCTACTGAGGGCTACGATGGGCGTATTTGGTTGGAGATTTTCCCTCTTCGGTTTGTACCTTTTCCTCATAGAAATATGTTTAAGGTAAGTGCCGCTTTGTCAGCCACTTTGACTGTAATTAATGTAACATCATTTTTAGAACAACTCAACCCTTGTTCCTGGGAGGACTGATCACCTACTACTCAGTAACCACTTCGGCAGATGAGATGAAAGTTGCATATCTTTATGCATTTGGGATTGTTTTCTGCAGTGCATTAAGTGTCCTTGCCATACATCCTAACATGCTGGGCATGATGCATATGGGTATGAAAATTCGTGTGGCAATGTGCAGTATGATTTACCGTAAATCGTTGCGACTTAGTAAATATGCTCTTGGCGATACAACTGCGGGACAAATTGTAAATCTTATATCGAACGATGTTGGACGAATGGATATGGCGACGCTTTTCATTCACTATCTGTGGTTGGGACCGTTGGAGACGATCTTAATTACATATCTTATGTATATACAGGTAGGGTGCTCCTATTTCAACTATCTTTTATCGAATCTCAAACGATCATTTTCTGCTTTGTATAGATCGGGGTCGCTGCGGTATTCGGCGTTGCATTTATGTTATTATTCATACCAATGCAGGCGTATCTTGGCAAAAAGACATCCGTTCTCCGTTTACGAACTGCTCTACGCACAGACGAACGAGTTCGTATGATGAATGAAATTATCCAGGGCATTCAGGTGATTAAAATGTATGCGTGGGAAATACCGTTTGCAAAAATGGTTGCTTTGGCTCGTAAAAAGGAAATCATACAAATTCGTCAGGTTTCCTACATTCGCGGCATTCTCCTGTCGTTCATAATGTTTCTCACGCGCGTGTCGATCTTTGCCAGTTTAGTGGGATATGTTCTCCTGGGATATGTACTAACCCCAAAGCAGGCCTTCATGGTGACAGCCTACTACAACATTCTGCGAACGACAATGACTGTGTTCTTCCCACAAGGTAAGTTTTAAAAATATTCATCCAATGTTGATTCTAATTTATTTTTGCTTAGGCATTTCACAAATGGCCGAGGCACTCGTCTCATTTAAGCGTATTCAACAGTTTATGCTTTCTGAGGAGACAAGTGTCCGTGACAAGTCGCTTGATCATGAGCTTGTTGGGGATCCCACAACCAGCAACCAGTCGACGATTGTTAAAGAAGATGAAAAAATAGATATTCTCAATGAAGAAAACACAAAAATGCAACCCCTGGTCAACGGCAATGCAACCCTCTCTGAAGCTGGCATTATTATAACAAACCTGAAAGCCAAATGGGATTCCGATTCCACTGAGTACACATTGGATGATGTCAATTTGCGGGTGCAGCCGGGAACTCTGGTGGCAATTATCGGTCCAGTTGGTGCTGGAAAATCAAGTCTCATTCAAACGATTTTGGGCGAACTGCAGCCGGAATCAGGAAGTGTCACGGTGAATGGTACGTTTTCGTATGCCTCTCAAGAACCATGGCTCTTTGGTGGCACCGTCCGGCAGAATATTTTATTTGGGCAGCCTATGGACAAGCACCGATATCGGACGGTGGTGAAGAAGTGCGCTCTGGAAAGAGATTTTGAGCTGTTGCCTCACGGGGACAAGACAATAGTTGGCGAACGTGGCGCCTCATTGTCTGGCGGTCAGAAAGCGAGAATCAGTTTGGCTCGGGCGGTGTACCGAAAAACTTCGGTGTATCTTCTTGATGATCCTCTTAGTGCTGTAGATACTCACGTCGGGCGACATTTGTTTGATCAATGCATGCGGGGATATCTGCGAGACAACATTGTGATTCTGATCACGCATCAATTGCAATTCCTACAGCACGCCGATCAAATTGTCATCATGGACAGGGGAAAGGTCAGTGCCGTCGGCTCCTATGATTCGTTGCGGGAGAGCGGCCTAGATTTTGCCAAAATGTTGCACGATCCGGAGAAGGAAAACGAGAATGAAGAGCAATCGCGGTCGAGATCTGGTAGCAAGCTGCATCAACGTCAGAATAGTGAGGCATCGATAAACTCGGCCGCAGAGTCTCTGATCGATGATGCACCAATGCAAGTTCAGGAGATGGCTGGACAGGGACGCATTGGACTTGACATGTACGCGCAGTATTTTCAAGCCAGTGGCGGCTGGGTTTTGTTCGTCATTATGATCTTGCTCTGCGTGATTGTTCAAGGTTTGGGATCAGGAGGCGATTACTTTTTATCCTATTGGGTAAACAAGCGTGGAACTCCATCGGAAGTGGACAAGCAGGCTGTAAATAACGGCACTGTTGCTGAAACAACGGCACCAAACATCATCATTGAGGGAATCAATGGGTTACTTAAGAATCTCGGAATTGATGCAGCATCTGACGCAGTGGACATTTACATTTTTACCGCCATCACAGTGGCAACGATTGTTTTAACTCTGGGACGTAGTTTTCTGTTCTTCAGCTGCGCCATGAGGGCTTCGATCTATCTTCACAATGCCATGTTCAGTGGAGTGACCAGAGCCACGATGTACTTTTTTAATACGAACCCATCGGGACGTATTCTGAATCGATTCTCCAAGGACATGGGTCAAGTGGATGAAATCCTGCCGTCGGTAATGATGGATGTAATCCAGATATTTCTCCAGCTCTTCGGTATCGTGATTATCGTCGCGGTTGTCAATCCATTGTTTCTGGTACCCGCAGCCCTTCTGTGTACCGTCTTCTATTACATGCGTTCTTTCTATTTGAAGACATCACGCAACCTCAAGCGGTTAGAAGCGATGAGTAAGTTCATATATATTGCAAACCGTTTGTAAAGAATGATTAATGTAGCATGATTTTTTTTTCAGCTCGATCACCAGTCTATTCCCATTTGGCAACATCATTAGCCGGTCTGTCAACAATTCGCTCATATGGCGCCCAATGCATTCTCACTGCCGAATTCGACAATCATCAGGATCTGCACAGTTCCGCGTTCTACTTGTTCATTTCCACAAACAGAGCATTTGGCTTCTGGTTGGACTGTTGCTGTGTGGCGTACGTCGCGATAATCACACTCAGTTTCTTCCTATTCCCGCCAGAAAATGGAGGTAGTGTTGGTCTGGCGATAACACAAGCAATCAGTATGACGGGAATGGTGCAGTGGGGTATGAGGCAATCAGCTGAATTGGAGAACACCATGACCGCTGTAGAAAGAGTTGTTGAATATGATGCCATTGAGACTGAAGGCGCACTCGAGTCAGCTCCAGAAAAAAAACCACCAAAAGAGTGGCCAGCAGACGGAAAAGTAATCTTCGTCGATTTGAGTTTACGCTACTTCCCTGATGAAAAAGCTGAGACCGTCCTTAAGCATCTTAATTTCGAAATCCAACCGAGCGAAAAGGTGGGCATTGTGGGACGTACGGGGGCTGGAAAATCCTCCTTGATCAATGCTCTATTCCGCTTGTCATACAACGATGGTTCGGTGGTGATCGACGGCAGAGATACCAACAATTTGGGCTTGCATGATTTGAGAAGCAAAATTTCAATCATTCCCCAGGAACCGGTGCTTTTCTCAGGAACCATGCGGTATAATCTTGATCCATTCGATGAGTACTCGGATGAGAAATTATGGGAGTCCTTAGACGAGGTAAGTTTTGCAGTTGGTTGCCATTTGATAGTGTGTCTAATTATTTCTTTGATTTCCAGGTAAAATTGAAAAAGGTCGTCGCCGATCTTTCATTTGGTTTGCAGAGTAAAATTTCCGAAGGTGGCGGCAACTTTAGCGTGGGCCAACGGCAACTAGTTTGCTTGGCTCGTGCAATACTTCGTGAAAATAAGATTCTGGTAATGGATGAGGCGACAGCCAATGTGGATCCACAGACTGATATTCTCATTCAGACAACAATACGAAACAAATTCAAGAGCTGTACGGTCCTGACAATTGCTCATCGCCTGCACACTGTCATGGACTCGGACAAGGTATTGGTAATGGATGCCGGACAAGCTGTCGAATTTGGTTCACCCTATGAACTACTCACAGATTCTGATACAAAGATATTTTATGGAATGGTTAACCAAATGGGCAAGGGAACGTTTGAGCATTTGGTAAAAGTAGCTAAACAGGTGAGTTACGACTTGGAAGTGGATTTATTGTATTGAGATTGTCTAGTAATTTGAACTGTGAAGATTTGTGACTTTCTTATGTCTACATCTCATCCCGAACATCACCGGGAAACACACGAATGACCGAAGAACAAAATCTGAAAAAACCAAAATTTCGATATACATATCTCGAAATGTGTTTTTTTCTTACCTACCTTAAAAAATGTCTTGAAATTGATGCGAATAAGTGTCAAGCCATAACTTGTTCGCGAAAAAGATTTGCACTCCCTCCTAGAATGTATAATCATCAACAATGAACCTGTTTCACAAGTTGATTCAATGTGTGAGCTCGGAGTCATCTGTGATAAACAATTGAACTTTCGATCACTCATATGCGTCCATCAGCAAGGCTAACTCTTCACTCGGCTTTGTGAAACGTTGGTCTAAGGAATTTTCTGATTCCTATGTCACTAAATCATTATACCAAATTTATTAGACCCATCCTTGAATATGTTAGCCAAGTCTGGTAACCTTATCACGTCACATACGCAGATGACATAGTCATACTTATCGCAGGAAAGTTCCTTTTCACTATTAGTGAACTCACGGAATTCGCGCATAAGAACTAGCAAGATGGACTTGCGGTCAACCCCAAAAAGACCGAGCTCATTCTGTTTACTAAGAAACTCAAGATACCCATGTGGAATATACCGAAACTGAAAGGTGTTCGCCTAAATCTCTCAAACGAGGTCGCCCAGGTACGTGGTCTTCAATTCCAAACTTAACTGGAAACGGAATACCGAACAGATAATGAAAAAGGGACTGAATGCCTTTTACGCCTATAGAAAAGCTCTTGGGACGAAATGGGGCTTACATTCTCACCTATGGCTCGATCATCTGGTGGAAGGCGGTCCAAATCTCACCTCAAAAACTTGAATAAGGTACAAAGGATTGCTTGTAGGGGGATAACTGGTTCTATAAAATACAAAGGATTGCTTGTAGGGGGATAACTGGTTCTATAAAATCCACTCCACCACAGGGTTTGGAAATATTATTGAACCTACAACCTACAGCTCTTCAAGAAGAACGTGGCAGCACTTATAGATTGAGAGAGATCGAAATTTGGAAGCCGTACACCTTCGGACACTCCGCGTACTGGTCACATTTAATCAACGGGGGCTCATGCCACTATCTGATCATCTGAAACCCTTTTATGACTTTAATAAGAACTTCAAAGCGAAAAAACAAGCTCGACGTGACTGGAATTCACCCAGCACGGTCACTAAAGGTATTTCCATCTTTACAGCTGGTTCAAAGACGGAGAACGGAACAGGAGCAGGAGTCTTCTCAGCGGCATTTAGTATCAACCGACTGCCAGACTACTGCAGTGTTTTTCAAGCTGGGATCTACGTGATGAAGAGAGCAGCGCAGACAGTCCTAACGATGAAACTTCCAGAAATGGAATAAACCATCTGCGTGTACAGTCAGGCAGCTCTTAAAGCAATCAACTCCCACCTCATAAACGCGAAATGCGTCAAAGAGTGCCTCCAGGCACTCAAAGCAATTTCATATAAATCGGTACTACTCTGCTGGGTTCCAGGGCACGTTGATGTGGCAGGGAAAGAGATAGCAGATATACTGGCCAGATGCGACTCTGATATGATCTCGAGGCTGATGTGCAGGTAGTACCTGCCTTAGCCACAGCTAAAAGCTTCATCGGCGGTATCACGACAAGACTATGTACGGAAATGTGGGACAATACTACAAGTTGTGACATTATTCGCAGTCTGTGGCATGTCATTGACAAAAAGAAAAACAAGTCCCTACTGTCCTTTTAAAGAAATCAAACCCGTGTGTGGGGTATTAACCGGACACTGCAAAATCGGGAACATGGTCAGAAGGCTAGGGATCCCTACAAATGACTTCTGCAGAAGCTGCAGAGATGAGGAGGAAATAGAATCTGTGGAAAACCTAATTTGCCACTGCCCGGCACTCCAAGAACGACGGTTCTCCTGCATGGGATACCTCTAACGGCTATTAATCGATTCATAAACAGATTCAAATGGTTTTGTTAGCTGCGTGTGCTATTATTTACACAAAAAAAAAGAAAAACATAGGGACGGGCTACAGTCCGCTTGGGCGAACTGTTGGATACCCTATTCTTATTCCTATCCCTCATAAGTGGGCGTGACAAAAGTCTAAGTATGGTTAAATTGTTAAGAACGCTCTACATATTTTGTTATATAACATTTAAAGGATTTTATCAAAAAAAACGCTCCCTAGCTCAAACTTGGGTGTTTCAATAAAATTGTTTTATTTAATTGTGGGCGTGTCAGTAGGCGGATTTAAAAAAAAAATTAACACATGAGCATAAAGGGCCCCTAGAGAGTATATATTATAAATTTCAGCTCCCTAGCTCAAACTTTGGATTTTCAAAAAAATTGTTTTATTTATTTGTGGGCGTGTCAGTGGGCGGATTTTGAAAATATTTATACAAGAGCTTAAAGGGCCCCTAGAGAGTATATATTATAAATTTCAGCTCCCTAGCTCAAACTTTGGATTTTCAAAAAAATAGTTTTATTTATTTGTGGGCGTGTCAGTGGGCGGATTTTGAAAATATTTATATATGATCTTAAAGGGCCCCTAGAGAGTATATATTAAAAATTTCAGCTCCCTAGCTCAAATTTTGGTTTTTCAATAAAATTGTTTTATTTTTTTGTGGGCGTGGCAGTATGCGGATTTTGAAAATTTTATATCCCGAGCAGTTTTAGGAGTCATAGATCATATATAAAAAATTTCAGCTTCCTAGCTCAAAATTCGATTTTTTCCAAAATTTTGTTTTTTTGAGTTTGTGGGCGGATTTTAAAAATTCGTAAACTTGATTATTTCGGGACCCTAGAGAGTATATGGTTAAAATTTCAGCTCTCTAGGTCCAGTTTAAAGGCCTAATTTTTGCCGACGGACGGACGGACGGACGGACGGACGGACATGGCTAGATCGACATTACTATCGATGCTGATCATAAATATAGTAACTTTTAGGGGTCTACGGGCAATATTAAGGTATGTTACAAACTATGCGTCAAAATTAATATACCCCTAGAATAGGGTATAAAAAGGATACTCACAATGGGCCTTTTTTTGGCCTGTGGGTAATACATACACAATCTTGTATGAAACCCTTTTCAACCTAACCTTATCTATCACGTCACTCATTCCTGCCGAGTTGAAGCTGTCTAAAGCAAATTTGTTTTGCCCTTCGTAGCCATCCCTGGACTCTCCCTATGATGACCGCCTTCAACTTATCGACATGCAATCCCTTACACAACGTCGTCGAATAGCTGATATTGTCTTTATACATCAGCTTCCATCCGGAAATACGAGTATCGATTGCCCAGTGCTTTTCCAAAAATATGTCTCCCAACACCAACAACTTTATTACCTATACTTTTACGACAAACGCTGGTTGGAGGGCGCTGTAGTGATTTTCTAAGCTGGTCCCTGCATGGGCAGTTGTACTTTCCCGCCTATTTCTGGCATTTCTATTCTGTCAGAAGGAACTCCCATTTCTTGTTCTTCATTCAACGTGCTATTAGGCTTCGAGCTATTTCATCTTCAAATTCTTTAGGAATGGCAGACGTTCGTCCAGCTCCAAGATATAGCCAAAATAGTAACAGTCTTAAAAGCGAGAAACTCATAATTTCTTATTTGAGGAAAAGACTGAAATTTGATTTTATTAATTTTTTCATTTCAAAACTTTTCGTCCCTTCCATCATCCCCCTCATCATCAGGTGACCTGCCTCAATATTAATGTAGGTCATCAATTAGAAAAACACCTATCCAACAACTATTTCCTTGAATAACGGCTGATACAACACAAATTGAATATTTCCGAATCAAATACTGAAGAAATGATATAAATCGGTACATTTTTGGACGAGATACAGCGAAAATAGCTAAAGTCTAAAAATCCATAAATTCATAATTCAAATACCTACCGAAATCAGCTTTTATTCAATTTTTCTTTTCAAACGAAGAGGCGTTCCATCATACATTCTACTCGCAGATAACGCCAGATTTCTAATTTTTCCATGATCTCCCGCTATCCATCCTACCTACATACTATTTGCCGAAGCGACGCAACAACGCAAATCTTCAAAAAGTATTTGGCTTTTACAAAGAAAAATAAATACTTACATAATATCAGAATGATTCGATAAGGAGAGACAAAGCAGTTTATTTCTTCGTTTCTTTCTTCGTTTCTTTCTCTTTTCTCTTCGACGAACGACGAACTATAATATTGAATGATTGAACGAACAAAAATCTCAAGGAATGCTTTTTTATTATTAATAAAATTATGAAAGGCACAAAAGCTCTCAGCCAACTAATTCTCGATTTGGTATGAGTAGCGACACCTATTAGGATACTGGTACTACTGGATTGGCGCTACTATAGGAATGTATATATAGAAAGCTAATAGTTTGCACAACCGTTTCAACTTCCACTGAAGCAAATATAGTCTCAAAACCTTCCTTCACAGGCACTAGCACCCTTCCTAGACCTCCTAAAATACCTGCCTTATTTCCAGTTAGACTTAAGTGTAGATAATTGATTCCATGTTAGCCTTAAGATAATTAATGTTAGTTTTAAGTGGTTGTTTGTATTAAGCTAATAAAGTGATACGGACTCTCTGGGAGGGAGGGTGACCCCTTTTCTCTGGTGATGTGGGTTGCTAAATAAATAAATCTAAATAAATCTTGCACATAGTTGAACTGAGTCGTTTTATTTATTCTGTTCTTGAATCGTGCCAATTAATTAAGATTCTTTCGGCAATTTTAGTTGGACATGTTCGAAGTGTACAATTTCGCCATGTTAGTGTCCTTGCGATTCAGCGAATTTTGCGTCATCGCAAGGACATCAGCGAATTTGTAGCTACTTGCTGGGGGGACTTCAAAAATCAATCAAGATACCTCTTAAATGAGAGTCACTAATAATTCTTACTCTAAATCTTTAAATACACAAACATACATACTATACATTTGTTTCACTGGAATAATAATATTTTTTTTTTGTCTTTCACAGGCTCACGAAAAAAACTTAAAAGAAAAATCTGAATAGCGAACTCCAAATGCAAAGCGCAGTCAATTGTAAAAATATCATTTAAATAATCTAACAGAATCTGTAAAGGAACAGACCAAACGAAAAGTGAACAAAAACTCTAAATGAAATGCAGTGCTACTAGAAACCCTTAGCAATTCTGCTAATTTATAAAACATATAAGACTTCAAAACTATACAATAAACCTACTTAAATAAAAATTAATTTACAAATTTTGCATACAAGTCAACAAAATAGAAGTTACATATGTAGGTATACATAAAATATTGTAAATATATATATTTTTTTAAATATTAAGTTCTCAACAGGAACAAGTTTATTATGTATCTGTGTAAATCAAAAACTTATTTATTTTTATAAAAAAGAATTGCAATAAAGTAATGCAAATACTATCACTGCGTCTCTTATAAACAAACAAATGATGTGCCTTTATGTAAATCGAGTTTAATTCGTCAAACTTTTGCTTTGTTTTATTTTTTAGCCCAAATGTATCCAAAACAAACATTTGGAAAATTATTGTTATCTTAGTTTAGTCGATTGTAAGCAGAAACTCTGTTGTATTATGTTTTACACAAGCCAAGTATACATTAACTTAAGTAATGTTAAGTTTAAAACAAAGTAAAATATGTAATATTTGTCACATTGTCATTATTGTATTCCTTTTGAAAAGTGATTTTAAATTATAAATAAATTTAATGAAAAAAAAGTTAAATGAAATGTCATTGAGTGTCATTTAATTATTATATTCCACATAGGTGGAAGTAACTCACCGACGTTTCCAAGTGAAGACATTGCATAGTATTCTCAATGAGCCATGGTAAACGTTTACAGGTATTTTCGCCGATATTCTAGTTGATTAAACCGATCACTTGAATCACACGAGAACTCTTACATAAGTGGGAAGCTTACTGCATTTAAAAGCAGATCCTTAACCTAATTCTCTTTGAATAAAGGTCGACGAAAATGTGCCGATTTTCGGTTAAGTGTTTTAATTGCGACCATGGTTTTTAGTTCTACTGATCCACCCTGATGTAATGCAAAGACGGGTTGTATGGTGGTCTTGACTGTCGCGATCTTAGCGGGGAGAGTTGCATTCGATAGAGTCGGACACACCAACGGTTGATGGCCTCCTTCTTGACGGTACATTATGTAAATTAATGACTTTTCTTAAAAAAATACCTCTTGTACTAATGACAAAAGACTGAACATAAATATAGTTTTTACTGTAACTGATATACTAGTTCTTACGATGGATTCGTCGTACTAACATAATGCCAACATCTTGCCATAGACGCGACTTCAGCGCATTCCATCTCGTCCGACGTTTGCCGGACACTCGTACTGATCATAATTATCTTCAACCGCGCAATATGCAAGCATGTGCCTAGTGGGCTGTATCAAATGTGGACAACATTCTACAATTATGGGATGCTTATGCGGCATGGGAGGTGTTGGGTGTCTAATGAATTGGATATTCTGCAGGTTCTGTGTTAACTTGTGAAAAATCGTTAAAACGATCTCGCCAAACAATAATCAACATACCTAAGTGATGTTATGTCTACATAGTAGAGTTATGTCGTTCCGGGCTTGTATAGTTCCAGGATATATGTCCTCTATGGAAAAAACGAAAATAAAACATGTCCACAGCTCCAGCTTTACGCTTTCACAGATCCAAATACACAAATAAAAGAATTAAGAAGGATTGTAAACAAATACATACATACATACCCATGGCAAAACTTCCGCGTTAATACACAAGACAGTGCACACTGTAATGGAGTAAAAGGGATGAACAATAATGTCCGAACATATTTGAAATATTGTATAGGTAATTCCATGAACGAAATATACCTATATCAAGCTTCGCAAAACGATAAAATGTGATTCATTCTTTCATGAAAAATTCGCAAAGGAATTTGATTTCTGATTCGATCGCGAACCTTATTTTTCGGTTCGTTTAAAAATAAAATTCGTTTTCACGATCGCATCAAATCTGTTGCGATCTATAAAATATAGTTCGTTCGCGAATTTATCACGTGTGAACTATTGGAGATCCGTTCCCGAACTGTTTGAATAAGAAAAAAAGTAATTTTACATAAAAGTTATATTACATATTTTAATATTGAGAGAACATAAGTGAAAAGTATTTTTATTACATATTAAGATTTTGGGAAAAATTTGCATTCGGTTTAACTAACAAAACATTTTTTATTGTTTCTTTTGATAATTTGTTTCTGGTTTTTGTCAAAAAAACGCCTGTTCAACAGATACTGAGTGACTTGAGTTGATAGCACTACTTGTGCAACTTATCCACTATATTTCTCGAATTCAGATTAGTTTCAAAAAGTTTCTCTTACGGCTTTATTTTTTTTTAAAAAACTGTGCGTAGTCGAAAAATTGAAAAGGAATATTGTTAATCGTAACCAATCCTACAGAACATTTAAAAAAATCACACTTCTTCATGTCAATTAAGACCGAACTCTCTCTCTTCGAACTGACACACTTCCCTTCCACTTCCTGATGGTTGCTCATTACCACCCGAATCATTAAAATTGACACTTTGTAGTGTTGTATAGTGCCTTTTTATATTCCCTGTTACTTTTCCTTTCAATTTTCTCTCACAAAGTAAGCAAGCTGATTCGTCAGCATCTTCATTATAAGATACATATTTATTTAACTCAAATGTCTCTATTTTCCCCATTTCAACCAAAATAGTAACTATTGAACATATAAATTTACCCATTTCAACAAAAATAATAACTATTGAAAATATAAATCGCTTCAAAACCGTATTGAACGGATACTTGATAGAGAATGATTTCTTTTATGGATCTTTATGGATCCTTATCGCGAGCGAACCATATTCTAACTGAATTTCTTTTTTCCGATCTCTCACGAACGAGAGGTGCAGAAAAAAAAGATACATTTCTTTCCTGAGAGAACTACACATTTTTAAAGATCGAAACTTTTATCGTTCGCGAACTTTATTTTTTATGGTTCGTGAGAACATCGATAAACAACGATAAAGATCCTTATTTTATCGTTCGCGAGCGATATTTTACGAACCCTGATATATATAGGAACGATAATCAGTCTCATCTCTTAAAATGTTCATAGCAGTGTATATCCTTTCTTTATATAAAGTTGTTTTGGACAATTCCTTCATACAACGTTTTCTGCCATGTGGTTTTAAAAAAAAACTTGTTTTTTTTCGATAATTTTTTTTTTTAAAAACGTACTAAACTAAACTAAAATTCACCCATACGGCATCCAACAGTTTGCTTAAGCGCACCGTAATTTCCCTGTTTTATAAAAAAGGGCCCAAGGCAATTAAAGTTGTTCTTTTTTAGTTTAAAAGAAAAAAATATTAATAGAATTATTGTCAATCAAGATCAACTAATAATTCTATTTAATAATGAAGTTTCACAATAAATTTAAAGTTGGAGGAGCAGCTATGTTAGCTGAACATAATAAAAACAATTATTTTTCTTGTTCTATTTAAAAAAAAAAAAAAGTTTCAAATTTAAGTAAAACAATAAAAAATGTACAAAATTTAGGAAAAAAAGAATCCCTCGAATTGTATTGGATTTCCTATACTGTCAAGTTTTGGGTTTATGTGACCAACATTAATTGCGGCTATAATCTCCTCTGGTTGATACAAGTTTTATATGTACAAGCTGAAACGAACCTACTGTACAATTTGCTACTAGGTGTTTACTAACATTTATTGATAACTAATGTCTTGCGTATACATATCTATCTATAATTATTGTATTATTTCTCAATCGGCAATCATAATATCAAAAAGTAGATCGATAAATGTCGTCATTTTTCAATAATTGATCGTTGACAACCATAATAAGGGTGATAACACTTATCTGTGTCCTGTTTTTTTTTATCTTATAAAATTGCTAACACAATTCTTAGAAGAAGAAGAAGAAGAAAGCAGAAACCAAAGATATAACCACCCTAATGACGGCGAAAGACGATTTTTAATAATAATAATATTTATAGTGACCAACGAATCGCTGGGCATTATTAAAATGAGAGTAATTCGAATATACTCGTACTCTAATAAACTCGGGAAACTTTAGGGGTGACGGTAACCAAAACGTGAGTCATTCAGCGAACGTTAGGCAAAATAATAATTACTACCAGAACCGAAACCATCAGGAAATGCCAGACATAGTCAGTTTTCAAGGCCAGAGCACATGGATATGAACAATGTGCGGACTTGTCAAGAGCCTATCATACAAGAGATAAACTCAGTAGAGCCACCGGTTTTTCTGAATTGAGCCTGGGACAATTAATTACCATCTACTAATATTCAAAACCAACTACATTACATATTAATAGTGTCAACGATAGTCAGTTAATATAAAGGGTCTTTCATTAAGGATTTGACAACTTCTTTTTTAAATAAAGTGCAAACTACTTGAGATATCTCAAAAAAATGTATAGGCTTAAATTACTATCAAAACATTATGAATGGAATTCGACTTTGTCCATATGTAAACCACGGGAACGTATGCAGCGGCCGATACGTTGAACACAATTCGCGATGAGCGCAGATTTCGACCGATACGGCCGCTAAATAACACGACCTCGGCTTCCAGTAGACGGGTCCGTTTCTCGAGATAACACGTTCACCGAACTGAGACTTCAATAACTCGGTTGTGGCACCGCATTGTTGAAACCATATACATATCACTGATGTCCAATTGCATTGCTCAAAGAAATAACGGTCCAACATGTCTCTGTAGCGAATACCATTATTTGCCGTAACGTGACGGTCATTTTCATCGACGAAAAAAAATGCCCAATGACGCCACCGGCATGAAAACCGCACCAAACAGTGACTTTTTGCGGATTAAGTGCTGTTTCATGAAGCACATGAGGGTTCTCGCCTGTCCAGTAACGCATATTTTGCTTATTGACGAAGTCGTTTAACCAAAAATGCGCTTCATCGCTGAAGATGATTTTACGATAAAATTCTTCATTATCCTCCATCATGTCCAGAGCCCAATTAGAGAACCTCCGTCTTCATATGATCAAGTGGCTTTAGTTCTTATGAGGGGTCATATCTGGGAAGGGAAGAGTGGCAAAGAGCAGTCACAGCAGCAAATGAGGTTGCTATCTACACTGACTGCTCTAAGACAGGGGAGGGAACGGATTCTGGCATTTTTTCTGTTGATCCAGACCTGAGAGAGTCCATACGACTCCCGGACACCAGCAGTGTCTTCAAGCTCTGGCTGTTCTAAGGGCGGCAGAGATAGTGCAGATGGGATCAATGTCGGGAAGGGATATCGCCATCTATATCGACAGTCAGGCAACACTTAAGGCACTAGAATCTGTTAACATGAATTCTGAGACAGTCAGAAACTGTCGCACAATGCTAAAAGCAGTATGCAGATGGAACCGAACACTTTTTATGTGAATGTTCAGCCCTCAATGAAACTCGAGGAAGATATTGTTCAACGCTGAACTGAGTTCCAAAGATATAAAGAAATCCTCTGCTGGTAGCATATATACGAAAATTTGTGAAATTTCCTCAAACTGTGATGGATTTCCTTAACTGTCAAGCTTTGGGTTAAATTGACCAAAACAAGGTTAAAATAAGGTTCATCCAAGTTAAAGTTAAAAATAGTTTGTAATTAAAATCAAAGTTAGAACCCATACTTGAGGAGTTTGCTACTTAGTGTGTCTTCTTCCTTCAGGCCGAAGATTAGGAAGAAATGGATCATAACCCTCCCACTTTAGACCTCACTGAATTTTGACAGGCCTCCTAGATTAGAATCACTTCATAACTGAAGCCAATCAAACGCTGATGCTGTTGCATTTTTGTTGTCTACGACTTTTAGATTTTTTTTATGATTTTGATACGTGCATGCATTTATTGATTATAGTTCGATCTTGCTTTTACGACACCGGTGATCTCCAGTCATGTCAACCCATGCATTTGCATGCACACTTGCGAACAGTTTCAAGATGTTAAATGTGTCGCTACGCTCATATGGGTGGTCAAACTGCCTAGATGTGATGCTACTAGTGTGTACTAACCCTTAATGACACACGATACTTAAAATCTCTTGCGTACCTATACATATGTCCTTATCTCGTCAAATTTGTAAAATTATTAAACATGGCAGCACCAAGATTAAGTAAATAAGTAAGTAAGTTTTATTGAGATTTCTTTTTGTTTTTATTTCATTTATCAACTTTGACGTTTTGTGGGTGCTTCTTATTTGGATTCTAAATTCAAATCCAGAAACGTATTTCTCTACTTACATCTACTGTCATTCTAGTGCCAATAGCGAAAGCACCAATCCTGAGCATAAAAAGTTGCCAATTGTAATTGAAAAACATGTTAAAAGATACAAATCGAGAAAAGAATATAACAAAAGTTTCAAAATATTGATAATTGTACATTCAAATATTGAGAGCGAGAAAGTCGTTATAATTCTGCAATCAGTACGCAAACAATACGCACACATGTTTGAGTATTGTGTTACTTTTAAATTCTCTGATAAGTATTGTAAGATCACCTAACTCGATTACTGAATGTACCTGTCTGCCCGATAATAAGCTGACGGCGCGGCGTACATTCAGTCATCTAGAGTTTGTGAAATAATTCGGTTTGTTAGGCAATTAGAATAACGAAATGATATAAAAAGTGAAGTAAGACAAGTATTAAAGCTAATTTTAGAGGTCATTTCAGAAATTAGATTTGCGGTGCTCTGATATTTTGAACAAAGTTATTTCGTAATAAAAACATACAGCATCTGTTAAATTTGTCTTCAAACTTTTGGAGGTAAAAAAAAAACAAAAAAATGTTTTGACAGAAAGCCAGAAACCAGATTGGTAATCAGCTGTTGAAAATTGTTGGTGCTATTTAGGGAGCCAAATGCCTGTCACTTGCAGGAAGTTTTAAAATTCAGGTGAGCCTATCTAAACAATTGTAAGCAAATCCGTTGGTTGCCACGACTGGAAATCACCGGTGACATTCTTAGCCCGTCCCTGAAGGGAAGTTTTGTTTATTTTAACATACTCGTAACATTAAATAATAATTACAACTCTAAAAGATTCAAAAGCGTATAATGTGTGTATTGGCATATTGACATTTAATTTGCATTTTTCTTTTATTTCCAGAATAATAAAACCCTTGCAACATGCAGTCCATCAACGCTGAGGCTCTGCAACAGAATCCTCGAGAACGAGCAAATCCCCTGTCAGTTTTAGGTTTTTGGTAGGCCGATAACTTTATAACTTATAAATAAAAATATGAATTATTTTTCCTTCCAATTTTTTTAGTTACACCTTACCCATATTTTTCAAGGGAAGAAAAAAAGATCTAGATTCCGGTGATCTATATACCGCTCTCAGAAAACATAAATCAGGTGAGATAATTTTTTTACAACTGTCTTATTCTTCCTTTAATGGCACAACGCAACAACGCTCCTACTCAACTGTATCCCTACTGATCCGCCCGTGGATTTCGCCGGTTTGACCTCAGAAAATAGCGACAGGCCTCCCGATTCTGAATCACTTCGTCACTGATGTCAATCAAATGCTGGTGTTGCCGCATTTGTGTGATCCAGGAGTTTTTAGGCCTGCCACTCTTTCGCGTTTGTATTGGAACGTTGATTGGTATTGCCTTTTTGACAGGGATTGTAGGATCTCTCCTTTCAACATGACATTACCAATTATTGAGCCTGTCGTGCTCCATTTTCTCCGAGATAGGTTCATTGACGTGAAGGCTCCCTCGAATCTTCGAACTACTTTTTCAATCAATCTTTGTTACTCCTGATGTCAAGCGTGTTCATCCTTTGTACAAAGGAAAAATGAAACTTTCCCTCCACTGCTTGGTCATTGGATCGCTTCTCAACAGTTTAAAGATGAGAATCATGAGCCATTTGGACCCAATGTCTCCCATCTTTTTGGAACTCAGAGGGTTTCTCTTCCGGTCCAACCGCTTTTCCTTTTTTGCAGTCTTTGACCGCCTTCCTAACTTCTTCGACAGTAATGTTGTGTACTTCTTCATTGTTAGGAACGGCTCCGAGGAAAATTATTCATTAAGGAGTCCTTCACAACACTGCTGCCACCTGTGTAAAACTGTTTCGTCATCCACAAGAAGCAGTTCTTGAGCATAGTTGATGAACTTTGGCGAACGGATTTCCTGCGCATTTCTCCTTCTCTAATCGTTTTTTTGAAAATTGTTGTGCCCGTGTTCAAGCTCGTTTGTCGAAGTTCGTGGACAGTCTGGTTTCTATCAGCAGCCGAAATCGATTTCTTCTAACTCCCGATACAGGCGATCAACACACTTTGCTTGAATTTGAGCGCACTTTCTCTTCGCGAGCCTCTTCCAAAGTCTGTCTTCTCTTTTCATCTTCTTTTTCATCTCCATTATTTGTGGAGCAATTTGACCAAGCTTTGAATGCCGCTCTCTTGTCACTTAGCACTGCTTTAGCTTCATCTGTCTACCAATATGTTTCTTTTCCGTATTGATAGTGTTCTTTTGATGCCCCTAGCAGTGATTTGGCTCTATCCAAGCAAGGTCGTTGTAGGGAATTCCACATATCTTCTGCTCTGCACTCTGCATCCTCAACTTAGATGATGATGTGATGGAGATAATTTTGCATATTTGCAATAAATGTGTCGCCTCTCTCTTTGCCCAGATTGTACCCCTGGATTCTCGCAGACGCTTTCATGTGTTTAGTTCCATTCGTCCCAGCCGTCATAAAAATGTCTGTCAGGAGGAGGAGGAGTTGCTCAGCGATTGTCTAGGTTCACTTGCAATCCTTTACCCGAAGCCTCATGAAATGTATTACCAAATGGTAATCAATCCGGGTTTCATTTCCGCCGCTGCTGTAAGTGACCAGGTGACAGCTTTGTTTGACAAACATGGTATTTAGAACGATAAGACCGTATGACTTGCACATGCTTAGGATATCTTCACCGGGAGAGTTAATCTGTGCCGTATCCAGACCTAGATGGCTGTATGAAGACAGCAATCAATGATAAAACGCTGCAAAATAAATACATATATAGTGTGTAAAAAATGTGCAAATATTTACAGACTTTTCGCTAATTCATTTTCTCGGGAAACTGTTCCCATTTAGTAAATTCAATTACATTGCTGACAAGCAAAAAAAAGTCCCCCGGAATTTATCTACGATACTGTTAATCTTAAATGAAACTATGCATTCTTATCGTAGATGCAAAAAATGGCAGCTCTCTGGCGTAAGGCAAAAGGTGTTGAAACAATCAAACTAACGGGCGAATACAAATGAAATCATTTTGTTATCCATTTTCAAACGCTTTATTCTTAAGTTTCACAGTCAGCTGTTAAAACTAAAAGATCAGTACATTCAATACTTTTAAAAATAGTTTAAATAGCGTTGACATGAATGGAGCTCAAATGCCATAAGGGACCATTTAGATACATGTGGTGGTTGAGTTCGTATTGAATTTTGTATGTATTTTATTTTGTTTTTCTTCGTTATATTTTAATTACAAAAATACACAAAACATAAGTGGCATTGACATTTTTGCCGTCAGCAAGGAACGAGAGAACTAACAACATGATAACATAATAATTTAAAATTAAGATACAATAATTCAATAAGTATGTATATTTAAAACGTTTCACCTATGATTTGCTGTCGATATTTTGAAGCACACTTAAGATAACTATAAAACAACCTCCAATTTCGACCATTTAATATCGCGATTACTTCCTCGGTCAATGGCACATTTGTTCCCTAATGGTTTCTCTTATTTCGTTGAGTAATGGACACATCCCGATAAAGTGCAGTACAGTACGTCCTCTTTTGCTCGCATATTGCACAGTGTACATGCACTCTTCATTTTGGTCGATTCTATATTACCTCCAGAAGTTCACCAGCTTTAAAAAACGAAGATATTAGGTTCGTTCGCGAAAAATGAACGAAAGTACATTTTTCTTTCGTTCATCTTTTTACAATTTTCTCAGTACGCGAACGCGGTTGTGTAGTTTTGCACGAAAGTTTATATAAATTTACGTTTGCATATTAGTTCGCGAACGGACGTAGAATTTCGGCTGGTAAGAAAATGAAAACTGTCAAATGATGAAATCCTATGAGTTTGCCAGCAAAAAAAAAAACAGCGGTTGCTTCTTTTCAAGCCAAACTTTGACGTTTTTCATCTTTTCACACAAAAGCGTTCGCGTACTTTTCTTTGAAATGAGAGGATTCTCTCTCGATTTTGGAGATATGGCAGTTTTAATTTTTCTACACATAAAGTACGCGAACGGACCTATTATGTTCACACTATTCCGCTCACTAAAATAATTTGTCTCTACAAGGTCGCATTCAATCCCGCGATATGTAGGCCGCATTTGAATTTGGTGTGCCTTATCTTTGAAAGCGTTAGGAGAGGATAACTCCATATTCATCATCAGTGTTGTCGTAGGCTGGTTTTCCACATAGTTTCGTTAAATTCCGTTAAGAAAACATCGTGTTCGTCAGGTAGCAACGATCATTCACTGAACAATTGGACCTTTTGGATTTTGGTGCTTTGCAATTTTTTGCGGTATTCGTTGACTGGGAATTGTAATGCCTTTTAAAATGTACTGGAAATGTAACTTCACTGAGCACATGAATAAAAACGGGAATCTTATTTCGAAGTGATGAATGTAGTAAGCTGCATTTTCTGGTAACCTGAAGATTTTTTTTATAAAGTATCTTAACAACTTTTTGACTTCAGCCCGATACCTGCGCCGCGAAGCATATGAAAGACTTCACTACTTACTTACTTGGCTGGAGCATTCCATTCGCTCAATGTGGCTGAGCCAGTGTAGTCGACGTGAGTTAGTTTTTTGGACTACATCCACATCTTGGTACAGCCCATTAAGTTCGCGGTTGTATCTTCTCCTCCATCTGCCCTCCTCGCACACTGGACCAAATATCCGGAGTATTTTTCTTTCAAAAGAACCCAATATTAGCTCCCCTTTCCTACTTATCGTCCAGCACTCGGCACCATAAGGTAGGACTGGTAGGATTAAGGTTCGATAAAGCATGCATTTTGTTCTTCGAGTGAGGAGTTTTAAACCCATTTCGACAAACCGCAATATCAACGGTTTTCACCGTCGGATCTCCACTAAGGTGTTATTTGTGGAGTTGATGTTTACTCCAAGGTAGATAAACTCCTTAACTACCTCGAAGTTATTGCTATCAACAGCTCGTTTTGCCCTTGGGGGTGGGCAGATCTTAGTTTTTTTTGTTGATAGCATGTGCTTGGTCTAGTCCTCATTTACTTCCAGACCAACAAATTTCGCCTGTTTTTCAATCGCCGTAAAAGCCGGTAACACAGCACGCTGGGGACGGCCGATGATGTTGATATCGTTCGCATTTGCCAGTAGCTGGATTAGTAGCACTATTTTCTCCAGAACAAGATTGAAGAAGTCACACGAAAGCACATCTAGTTGCCGAAATCTGGTACAAGTTTGGAATAATTCGGAAGAGCTACTTCCAAACGCGCGACCACGTAAAGCTCCTGGCGATGAACGCTATCATATGCGGCTTTAAA
This sequence comes from Portevinia maculata, assembly GCA_949715645.1. Taxonomy (NCBI): domain Eukaryota; kingdom Metazoa; phylum Arthropoda; class Insecta; order Diptera; family Syrphidae; genus Portevinia; species Portevinia maculata. Next base: position 114,705,835 of record OX454528.1, on the reverse strand, counting down.
GTCAATGAAAAGATGGTGAGTCTCGACTTGAAATTGGTTTTTTTTCCAGGATTTGCCTCCTGTTTTGTTCTTTTGTCGATCTGCCGGGCCGGAAGGCACACTGGTACGTACGTGCCGATTAGTGTGCTGCAGAACGTCTTGAGACGTTTACACAGTACATTGGATAGGATCTTATGGACGACATTTAGCAGGGATGCATATTGTATTTTGCGCTTGATGATGTGTCCGTTTTGCCGATCAAATTTTTTTAAATTGGCAATTTATCACCCCTCTCACAGAATCCGTCGTATTCGGAATTCCGCTACGAAGGATCCAAAATTTCGTGGTAACAAACACATAAATGTCAAAATCTTAATTAATTAGGATTCAGTCAAACCATTTTCCAAGAATCTCAAAATTTGTAGCAAATATTTCCACTATGATGGATTCTGTGATAAGGGGATATAACTCTTTTTGCCTCTTTTATTTTTTTTTTGTAGATTTTTTCTGAAAACCAGTATAGGTGTTACAAAATCTCCAAGATACATTGTACTCCTACAGGACCTGAAGCTCTTCATTTTCCCAGAATCAATTTTCATCCTTGGCATATCGACCCGAACTGTTGCAAAACACCATTACCTTTGACTTGGTGGTATTAACTTTCAAGTTCCATCACCTGCAGTAATGATGTAACTTGTTGATCATCATCTGCACCATTATTGGAGTCTCCTAGAGAACGACTATATCATCAGCATATGTACATGATTGGCTTCATTTCAATACCGGCAAATCGATTCGTCCTGTTAAGAAAGTTGGCAGGTCGTCCATGAACAAGGAAACTAGTAATGAACTTATGAGGCAACCCTGCTTGACACCTATGTGTCACTCAAACCAGTTCGACATATTTTTTCCATCCCAGACCGCAGACATATTTTCCAAATAAGAATTCTGTATTACTTTCTGGGGCCGAGTAACATCCAGATTTTTTTTTCAATTCCACTGAATGTGGAATGCTCCACCTCTTGCGAACGTTTGACAAACATCCAAGAGTATCAATTGTCATGAGAAGCTTCCCAAATTTGCCGTTCGTATTCGGCTTAAAATTGTAGGTCCCTTCCACTTTATACATGAATGTGGTTGGAGAAGCTAGGTTTTAGGTCCTGTATGGGCCGTTAATGCTTAATATTTTTTTTTTATTACTTTCAGCACTTTTTCTGGCACTCCAAGATTGCTAAGTTTATAAAAAAGTGACCTTTTTTCAATGAAATCAAACGCCGCCTTAAAGTCCACAAAGAAGGCATATCCATATTTGCCACCAAAAGTGCTCTAATGAAAAAGTCAGCTGCATTCCACCCCTAGCACATTTCAAAAGCAATACCCGCCATGCCAGGAATGCGCATCAGTTCTCTCTTAAGCCTACTTTCGAACGTACAGTGCAACACAAAGAATCGTTACCGTACAACACGAATGTGGAATGCTGTATCACGCTCTGTTTTACCTACACATTATGATTTACAAACATTCAAAACCAAAGTGCATCAGTTTTTCGTCCTTCCTTCTTCCTCTTTTCCTTAATTAATATATAGATTATAACGGTGCTTGAAATCTCTTTTGCAAATGCAAATTATAGAAAATAAATAAATATAGCTCCCTGCCCTTTTCCAGATACGTCCTTGCAATACTTGTTAACATTCCTCTGTAGTTGACTTGATCATTATAGTCTCCTTTTTAAATAGAGGGGAAAAATATATTTCTTCGAAAACACTTTGGCACTTCACCCACGTTGAATAAATAATTATATACGAATGCTCATCTTGCATTCTTAAAGAATTCGCACGGGATACGCTGTCCTCCCGTAGCTGTTTCGTGTTGCAACGGTTTAAGGCTCTGCCGACATCTTGTAATTCGATCTGATCATGAGAACATCTACCATTTGGAAAGGAAGCGCGTACTGTAGTTGGTTTGAGGTACATGGCGGATAACTTTTGTAATTAAAGAAATTCATTTCATTCTTAACCGTCAATTCTTCATGTTTTTCCTGCTGCAAGTAATGAAAAAAGTAACCAGACCATATTTACGAGTATATCACCAATTTACCAAAAATTACCACATTTGATAACTACTTGCCAAAGTGGCAACCGTGACCTTGGTGCATTGCATTGGTATACAGGTGTTGGAATTATCTGAACTGAGAAAATAAAATTAACCAAATAATGCGTATTTGCCGCATATGGCTTCACCAACTAGTCTGATTTAAGAGCTTAGGGAATTCAACTGCCTGACGAAATGAGATCGGGTAGCGAAAAACTCACGAAAAGAGTACTCCGAGTGCTCTAATGGAATATTTAAAACGACCTTGGGCACACTGTTGGAGTTGGAGTAGGTGCGAGGTTGCAGCAAACATTCACACGTTTTAAGTCTAAAAATAGCAATTCCTGCATCAATCCACCAATTTTAAGAAAATGGTAATTTAAATACCAAATAGTAAAAAATGCTTGTATCTTATCCCCCAATAAGAAACCATTAATTTTTGCGCCGGTGAAGTCATCGTACTTTAGCCTAGTATGGTATATGCACCGAATATGTTTTTAATTTGTGTTTCCGATATATTGACTATGTATAAATATGTTTTTGTATATATAAATAGGTGTATGTGTTAAACACGGCTGCACTAAATGATGAGCCTGATAAGAACAAAAAATGAATTAAAAAAGAACGTAATTGATTGATTTAAACAGCCAATAAACAAATATATATTGAACATACCTAGCAGGTTTCTCAGCCAAATGGTTCCGTCAAAAATGAATTTGACACAACGATAACAGTATAACCGAACAGCAAGAAAAAACAACTGCAAATCAAATACTTTTTATCACGATCATACTTTTAAATACTTTCAGCAAAAATTTATTCTGATTTATCGACCCTATCGATAATGCTACGTTTGAGATTGAAACAAAACTTAATATAGAAATGTTTCATGAATATCACAAGTACCTTGATCCCATAAGCAGTGCAATGTCGATGGGGGGACATGTTGCCCCCTGCACCCCCCCCTGCTTGGGGTCACTGTTTGATTTAGAGTATGTAGGTGCGGGGTGGATGTCAATGCTACTCGTATGTTGGGTATATTATTAGCATAATTTACGTTTTTTAGACTTGCGTTACAAAGAATCTGTAAATATTGTCCGTAGACCCCTAAAATTTACTATATTTATGATCAGCATTATTGTCAGCATCATTTTTTGATAGTAATGTCGATCCAGCCATGTCCGTCTGTCGGCAAAAATTAGGCCTCTTAACTGGACTTAGAGAGCTGAAATTTTAACCATATACTGTCTAGGGGCCCGAAATAATCAAGTTTAAGAAGTTTTGAAATCCGCCCACAAACTCAAAAAACAAATTTATCGAAAAAATCGAATTTTAAGCTAGAAAGCTGAGATTTTTCATATATGATCTTTGACTCCTAAAACTGCTCAGGATATAAAATTTCTAAAATCCGTGGGGGCGTGCCCCACAATTAAATAAAACATTTTTTTTTTGAAAAAAACAAAGTTTGAGCTAGGGAGCGTTGTTTTTTACAAAAGCTTCGTTTTTTTCGATTAAATCCTTTAAATGTTATATAGCAAAATATGTAGACGGTTCTTAACAACTCAACCATACTTGGGCTTTTGTCACGCCCACTTATAAGGGATAGGAATAAGAACAGGGTATCCACCAGTTCGCCTAAGCGGACTGTAGTCCGTCCCTATGTTTCATATTCCAAAAAGAGCAAAAAAATACCAGAAATTTGTTGGAAAGATTGCCAGAAAAGTCTGGCCTTTTTCCTAGGAAAAATAACAGAATTTTCTATGAAGAATGTTCTGGCGTTTTGTCAAAAAAAAAATAAAACAAAAAGCAGGTGGGACCTTTTAGGTAATCTCACTGCTGCCAGCAAATGTAACGATACCTCGATACTTCGAGGGAAGATTGCTTGAAATTGATTGAAAAAGATAGATAAAGTTTTTTATTTATTTATGCAACCTTTTCTCTGCTATTGATGGTGGGGTATTTGATGAACTTATCGAAGATTTCACAAATGAAATTTTCATAGCAAAATCCTTTTTGGTTGAAGCGGTTGAGCTATCATACTATATTGTTCTGCAATTGGGTCGCTGGCTGATTTTCCTCAGTAACAATTGAGTGCGAGCGGTTAAGGTTTCAGTTATTGCGTTTTTAACTGTTATTAACTTCCCAGTGGAAGTTCTTGTAATGGGGCCGATTTTGTGAATCGCGGATTTTGAAATATCTTCACGTTTCAAGGTCACCAGAATCCAAATCCAACATTTTTATACAGATGTCTGGGTGTGTGTATGTACGTATGTGCGTATGTGCGATCGGAATTATATTTCGCCACGAGTATCTCGAGAACCAAAGATGATATTGACATGGGACCGGGTTTATTCGAAGCGTTATTACGTAACTCAGAAATGATTAAGTTCCAGCGAAATCGGTTCAGCCGTTTTTTGTAAGTAAATAAATAACTAAAATAATTTGGCTTTGTTTGTACTATTTATTGTCATTTTTCATTGAGAAAATCACTATTACAGTGTGCTCCGTTATTTCGTATACATGTAAATTTACAGGTCTCCGTGTGATAACAATTTTTGCATTAATATATATCACACTTCGCTGTTATTAACAACATTTAATTTCCATGAACAATATTAAAGAGAATTTTTTAATATTAAATAATTCTTAACCATATCTTATGGTTAACTACATTTCAAAATTTACCACTAATCGCATTAATCATATTGATGCCACTGGGAAGTTAGTCGTGTGGACCTTGCGGGGCGCTCCCAGACAACTTTTTATTTAATTTTTCTGGCAAAACATTTTTGTTGAGGTTGGTCAATTATTTGATCTAAAACACGAAAGAATAACTCAGTAAAAGACTCTCTAAAAGACATCTTAGAACCACGACGTTCGCCTCTAGAATGACCTCCCGCTCCCTCAAATGCCTTGCTCTTCTCTTTATAATTTATTATTGGACTTTACGAATTCCCAATCAAGTCGATAGGCTGTGGTAACTCTGCTATAGTGCACTATTAATTCAGTAGACGCTCGGTATATTGACTGGCTTTTAAGACACTTTACCATTCATTAATACGTTTTGTTCTAATATCTGCATCAAAGCTATACATGCATAATGCTCATTTGTTTTTTGATTTCGAGTGCGGTAGGACATACTGTGTGTTTTTTAGTAAAAATACCTCGCAAGCATTTAACATTGCTTGCAAAATTGGGGTACGAAAGAAGCTGTCAGTAGGTAAGATAAATTTGTTATTTTTTAGTTTAGGTTGTTACAGCCATGTTAACAAAAAAACACTATCCACTCCTTAAGGCTGAAAACACACCGGATAAAGCAAAACGTTTTTGATTCGATAGTCAAGAAAACATTTTTTATTTCAACACACACCAGGCGAAACAGAATGTAACAAAACAAAACGTTTTGTTTTCTTGCTTCATTTGGTGTGTGTTGAAATAAAACAAAATTGAATTAGTGACTTGTTTTTAGTGTTGTTCAACATGTGGTCGGACTCAGACGATGAAGTTGTGCCAATCTTATATACAATTTTTGAAGCAATTGAGGAAAAGGACGCAAATAGTAGAGAGTGGTGGGTGCATCCATATAATCTAAAATGAAATGCTGAGGATGTGATTATAAACTTAATAGCAGAGTTAAGAACTTATCCTGAAAAATTTCATAATTTCACCAGAATGCTTTTGATTATTTGCTGGGATCCACAGCTTTTCAATCGTAACTTTATTAGCATATTCCTTATCTTTATAATTATAGATAGGGCTTCTTGCCTCAATTAAAAAAATTAACTTTTCTCCATCTACGTCCATATTTGTTAAAATTTGCGCACAGAGTAAACCAGAGTATATTCATATAATGAGTAGGGACACTTATATTTTTGACTGAATGGCTATTGTAGAGGTTCATAATTTGGTGTAATCATTAGCAAAAATAATCAGAAAAACCAGCCATAAACCATTTTAAAAATAAATCAGGTACCACTGCACGTAGTGAAAACTAATACACAACGAGGATCAAGTCGATGCGTCTGAAAGTAAGAAAAACCCCACAATGTTTTGCAGAAAACAACAGGTCAGCTATCGGCAACGAAGCACGTTTTCTTGTTTTTCTTTTGTTTTTATGTTTCGTTGCATTTGGTGTGTGTTGCCCCATAAGAAAGTAGGCAATTATCGTCAACGACGCTGGGTCGAAACTAGTTTTGTTGCATTCGGTTTGTGTTGCTAGTATACAATGGCATGTATTTTCGACAACCACCACCGAAACACTTCCAAACAAAAACCGGTTTTTTGTTTCGGTTTCTTTGGTGTGTGCGCTCTCATAAGAAACAATGTTCCCTTGTTTTACGAAACAAAAAAAAAACGTTTTGCCTTATCCGGTGTGTGTTCAACCTAACACGAACTTGTCCACATGATAACTTTTCTGATTAATAAAAATATGTTTTCCCTGTATTTGTTGTTTTCTCTTTATCACCTACAATACGCTAGCACTTTACCAAATTTTACTCAAAAATTGAGTGTATCTGTCATATTTCATCAGTTGATACTCATTTCTGTGTATTCCATTCCATTACTATTGTACTACTATTACTATGGAGTCAACGCATTATGAAAGAGTAATATGCCCAAATGAGAGACAGTGTTCTCTCTCATCCTCTCAATGTTTCCACACATGCATGCGCATCCTCTCAATTTGTGAATTCATGAACTACAATCTGAGAATGTGTGAAGTTATTCGCTCCTTATACGCCGAATTCGGTGAGTTAAGTTATTCACTCATTATCACATGTCAGTGAAAGCTAACACACGTTAATTAATCAGATTTATGAGTTAACAGATGTGCTAATGCTAACTCGTCGCTTTCCGTTGTTTATTAATACGGGGGTGTGTTACTTTTGTTTGTTTTAAATGTTAAGTTGTTAATGGAGATACACACATACGTGACTTGTCACAATTGATTTCTACCTATTTTGATTGTTTTTGTTAAAATGTTGCTTTACTCTTTAAAAATAAAATAAAATAAATATTAGGCATTAACGGCCCATACAGGTCCTCAAACCTAGCTTCTCCAACCATTTGCTGTGCAAAATGGAAGGGACCTACAATTTTAAGCCGAATACGAGCGGCAAATTTGAGAAGCTTCTCATAGGTTGGGTTAGGTTGTAGTGGTCCATTGGATCGATCACTTTCCTACTCGTTGAACCAGTTGGAGCTTTTAATAAAGCTTGAAAGACTTTTTATGTCAATGTTTAAAAGATCATTATAAAGGAAAGCTCCCAAATGGAGCTTTCATCTTTGAGAGAGAGCAGGGCAGGCGCAGAGAAGGTGGAAAATAGTTTCCTCCTCGTTCTTGTCTAGGCAGCTTCTGCAGAAGTCATTTGCATAAACGCCAAGCCTTGTTGCATGCTTGCCTATGGGAGAGTGTCCGGTGACTACCCTAATGGTAGCACCAATGTGCAGTCTTTTCCAAAGTATCAAACCCTTAGAGCGTTTCAGATCCAGCTTTGGTCAAATAGCGGATATCACGTTTAGCCATGATAGGACTTCTTAAATGACCATAATTCCGTCTGGAACACACTGCAGTGGTTAATGAGACGAAAAAAGAGGCTTAGGTTCAACCTGTCAGAGAACACGCCTCCACCATATCCATCGTCGGTTTTACATCCATCGGTGTAGAAGTGGATCAATTCATCTTCGATTAGGGGGGCCTTCGTCCCAGAATGATCTGGGGGGATGTTGACTTTGAATTTTTTTGTCAAAACGAAGCTGGGGAGTGGTGTACTTCATGTTGCTATAGGGAGGATTCTGAAATCTTTCGTCGGCCAGGGAGGTCCGAACCGACCTGAATCTGAAATGCTGGTATTCTGTCGCCGAAAATTTGCATATTCTATTTTACGATTCGAAAATCCAAAAAAGATTGTAATGTGCAAATAAATGATTTCTCGTATTTTGTCATGCATAATATTATTTATTATTCAATTCATGTTACTACAACATATTAGCAATAGTGCGAAATCTAGAAAGAAGAATTTTTTGAAGAATTCTTGCAGAATTTCGTCTCCGTTAGTCCAATTTCAGGATGGATACTTAAAGAAGCGAGTCCATTCAGGCGCTCCCGTCCCATTGTACTTCTAAGATAGTTTAGGGTCGAAAATGATCGTTCTGGAGTTGCTGTTGTTACGGGTAACACTGCCAATACTCGTAAGATCGTGTTCACGTTTTTGAAACATTTTTCATTGATAACCTAAAAAATAACGTAACCATTGAAAGTTAAGTATTCGATGGGTTATAGAAACTGATTCTGGAAGTAAAAATTCCGATCTGAAGTTACTCACTGATAGTGTTTCGAGGGCATTTTAAATATCTTGATCGGAGATCCGTTGCCTCCACATTCTGATCTCTGAGATGAAATTCCTTTCTGAACAGTCCAATATTTCGTCATAAAACTTGTAAAGATCTGCGCATTTTTTCTCATCAAATTCCTGCTTGGAAGGAAATAGTTGTCCGAAACTGTGGAAGATGAAAAATGTAAGTATCAAGGAATGGAATGTAGAAGGCAATTCTGTAATAATCTTCGACATTTTGTGTTTCAAAGTTTCAACGGTTTTTCTGTTGACTGCAACGACGAGGCAATTTCATATTAATTTCGTATTCGGAACAGATTTCAGCAACATTATCGTAAATGATACGAAAATTTGAATCAACGACTTCCCGCTTTTCCTTGATATCATTCGCAGCATCATCAGCTAACTTTGTGGCTTCTCCTAGATCTTGATTTTTCGTCTGCAATTCCCGACCGAGGCAAGACGATAGAATTGATCGATTCCATTATATGGCAGAAGATTTGAAATTCGATTGCCAAAATCGCGGTCAAAAGCTGAGAAGCCATTTGCAAAGCCTCTCGATCTTTCCACTTTTTTATTTCTTCCAAAGCTTCTATAACGGCCGGTTGAAGTTCGAGGTAAGTTGAAACTGCTTCATGAGACTGAGCCCATCTTGTAGCAGCGAAAGAATTCAATTTTTCTTTTCTCCAGTCACTCTTTTTCGGCATTTTCAAAATGTCTTCCTTTAAAATGCTTTGTCTCTTCGGCCAGTGGAAAAATGCTTCGATTGCTCCGATAGTTCCTAACGCCTTTTTTATACCCGATACTCCGCAAGCGACATTGATGACCAAACTGAAGCAATGCCTGCACAATGAGCGTAGATTGCAAGAGGAAAATGAGACCTGATATGGGCTTGTACTCCGTTTACTGCGCCACTCATAACTGGTGCATATACTCGTATATATGTGTATATTAAAAAAATATCGATACTGTGTCGCGATGTAGATGTTCCGAATTAAAATTGTTTGCAGTGGTAACCATGTGTCCACACAAGCGGTAGTTTCATGCAAAATGTATTTTTTTTTTTTTTTTTTTATAATTTGCGTGCGCTAAAGGGATTTCTTTTTTCTGTAGTGACACAGTACCCTTATAATGGTAAAACCACAGTACAGGCATTTTTAGTTTGTTGCGCAAGTATCTCCCAGCAATGCATTGCCTATTTTTGGGTGCTACTTACTGAAAGAATAGAAGGTTAGGAAAGAAGTTTGGTGCGATGGGATTTTTTTTTCTCAACAGGTGGCGCCTAAATTGCTTTAGGGAGATCAGTTTTTGTTGTGTGTATTCAATTTATAAAAATCATTGCCCAGTCGGGATTCGAACGCACGACCTGCCTGTCACTTTAGTGAATACACTACCATCGCACCATTGCCACCTGCAAAAGAATGAGAAAATAAGGTTAAGTTAGGACTTTTGACTTTGAAATTCATTTTTTTTATTCATTGTTAAATATCTACTTACATACTAGACAAAAATGATTAAACCTAACTTAAAATTAACAGGATACTTATTCTTATGTATTGGTCCTTATGCGAACGCTCTAAACTTAACTATATCTTATAATTATTGCCTTTTGGCCTAAGAACTATTTTAGGAACTAATCTTACATATATATGTAGCCGATATAAAAATATAGACATAGTGTAATCTTACCTTTGGTATAATTTTGTATCTTTTCTCCTTTAATTATCTTTCACTCACACTAACACAAATTTAAATTACCTGTTATACTGTTATACATTGACATTTTCCTTTAAATACGATACGAATTTTGATTTTACAAAAAGTCCTTCTTTGATCGTTGACGGAATCGGTAAATGAGTTTTGTAAACCAAATTTAAAAGTAATAAATGTAATATAATAAACTTAAAAGTTTGAAAAAAATAATAGTTTAATTGAACACGCTAAAAGTGGTGACCCCGACGTGATCGCAAGTACAGTGCCGTCAAATTAAAAATTATTCAAGTTAAACTGCCCGCGCTGTGAAAATCGCCGTCGAAGGCGTTCAAGAACAAAGGAAAAATTAGTTTTTTTCGCTTTAGGAAGTACTTGCGGTCCGCCATTTGTTTTGAGTTTACAACAACGCCAAGTCAACGGCAGGTAAATTTCAAAAGGTAAACGACACTCGAACTGCATACCAGCGACTCTCGATTGTTTTGTTCTGGTATTAGTGACAAAGTGACAACTGTGAACAAATTCTCTCGCGGTTTATTGAAACCCTGAAAGTTAAGTTAATTTAAAAATCGTATTTAAGAGATAATCAACGGAATGAACATTAACGACTGCGATGGCGACGGCCGCGCACCAAACGGTGGCGATGTAGCAGGCGCCGACATTAATGCAAATGCGACCATTCCACGCATGCCAATGCCAAGACTCATCGACCATTTGCACAACGCGGAACTTTATTTCGTCAGCTTGGAATTTTGGTTTGAGGCGAGCAATGTGACCAGCGACTACAAGAAGTATTGCTCAGTGATGGCACAAGTTCCACTCAACGATCTTGGCACTATACAAACAGAGATCGGCACAGTTCCGTCGTCTGGTAGATATAATCTTGTCAAACCAATAATCATAGCTTTTTATTCCGACTCACAGCAAAAGAGATTTCGTGAAGCCATAAACGAAATGCAGCTAGGCGACATGAAACCTAGTCAGTTTTACCAGAAACTAAAGAATTTAGCTTCCGATTCCCTGACTGACACTGCTCTCATCGATCTCTGGGCCGCACGTTTACCCGAAATGGCACACGCCGCCGTCATTCAAATGAAGGAATCGCCTATCAAAGACCGACTCGTTGCAGCTGATGCACTAGTGGAATCGATTCGATTGCGTGCTATCGGTGATCGCAGTATTCGCCAAACGACTTCGCAGCAACCGGGAACTTCGGTTCAAGCAAAAACTCCATCACCGACGAAAGCCGAAGTAAATGTACTGGAGAAATTGAGCAACCAAATCGCTGAGTTGGAACGAAAATTCGCTAAAATGGGTGTTGACCTCAGCCGGAGTCGATCACGCAATGCCAGCCGAGCTCAGGAGCGCTCAAAATCTCGTCATGAACATCCGAATTGCTGGTATCATTGGAAGTTTGGCGCCGCTGCGAAACAATGCCGCATGCCCTGCAAATTCAGCAGCACGAGCGCCAACCAAACGACAAGTGAATGAAGCCATCTGCCCGTGTCAGATTTAGGTAGCGAACAGCCTGAATCGAAATCCATCAACCGACTAAAGATACACGACAAATCCACGAACATCGGATTTTTAATTGATACTGGTGCCGACGTATCAGTTATGCCACTTAGTCAGTCCACCGGCAGGGGCAAATCATCGGAAATTAAATTGTTCGCAGCAAACGGCACAGAAATCAAAACATACGGCGAAACGACCCTGAAGATAAACCTCGGATTAAGACGTGACTTCGTTTGGACGTTTTTAATCGCTGACGTAACAACTCCGATCATAGGTGCGGATTTTATTTCATACTTTGGATTATTGGTCGATCTGAAGGAACACAAAATGATCGATCCACTCACTGGCTTAAATTCAAACTGTATGCGAATAGTTGTCAACGGTACTACCGGATATAAAACATTCTGTGCGAACTCGGTTTATGCTGATCTTCTCGAAGAGTACAAACAAATCACTAAACTGCCACCGCCAGGAAGTCCGATTTCTACCGCTGTTGTGCATCGAATTATCACAACAGGGCAACCCGTTTACACTCGACCCCGACGATTAGATCCCGAAAAACTCGAAGTTGCCCGCAAAGAATTCGAAATATTGATGAAAGCCGGAATTTGTCGACCTTCAAGCAGTTGTTGGGCAAGCCCTCTTCATATGGTAAAGAAGCCTGATGGTTCATGGCGCCCGTGTGGCGATTATCGCGCGTTGAACGCCATCACAGTCCCAGACCGATATCCCATTCCCTATTTGAACGACTTCGCCGGAAATTTGCAAGGTAAGACCATTTTTTCAAAGATCGACTTGCAAAAAGCCTTCCATCAAGTTCCAGTCGCTAAAGAAGACATCGAAAAAACGGCAATCACGACGCCGTTCGGATTATTTGAATTTGAGTTCATGACGTTTGGTCTTTGCAACGCCGCGCAGACTTTTCAACGCTTAATACAAGAAGTTTGTCGGGGACTCGATTTCGTGTTTGCTTATATCGATGACTTGTGCATCGCTTCAACAACGCCAGAGGAGCACCACGAGCACCTAAAAATAATCTTCGAGCGCCTTAAGCAATACAGTTTGGCTATAAACGTTGCAAAGTGCGAGTTTGGCAAGCAAGAAATCGCATTCCTTGGACATCATGTGTCATCTGAAGGACTTTTGCCGCTGCCCGACAAAATCGAGACCATTAAACATTTTCCGCTCCCAACGATGGTCAAGCAACTAAAACGATTTTTGGCAATGCTAAATTTTTACCGCAAGTTCCTGCCAAACGCCATCGAAACACAAGCTAGCTTACTCGAGATGATTCCTGGAAACAAAAAGAACGACCGAACGCTGCTGACATGGACGGACGAAGCGAGAAATGCATTTGATAAATGCAAACTCGATTTGTCCAATGCTGCTCTACTCGCCCATCCATCAAAAACGGCGGAACTTTCGCTTTATGTCGATGCTTCCGACATCGCTGCCGGCGCAGTACTTCACCAAGTCATCGACAAAGCGCTTCAACCACTCGGTTTCTTCTCAAAAAAATTCGACAAGGCCCAACTTCGCTACAGCACTTATGATCGCGAACTCACAGCAATGTATTTAGCAGTCAAACACTTCAAATTTATGCTACAAGGAAGACAATGTCACATCTACACTGATCATAAGCCACTCACATTCGCTTTCGCTCAAAAGTTAGAGAAGGCGAATGATCGACAAGCGCGACAGCTCGATTACATCGGTCAAACCACTACCGATATCCGACACGTAAAAGGGACCGAAAATGTGACAGCGGATCTGCTATCACGTATCGAAAGCCTGCATTCAACCGCTGAAATCGACTATGACATTTTACCCGATGATCAAAATGTCGATGAGGAGCTGCAACAAATTTTATCGAAGGGTAATGACGCCAAATCAATTAAATTAAAAACTTTTATCATTCCAGGCAGTTCGAAGCAGATTTTCTGCGATTACTCAACCGATGTGATCCGACCGTTCGTTACAAAAAAATTGCGAAGGCAATTCATTCGGGCTATTCACGACATATCACACCCCGGAAAACGTGCCACAGCTAAATTGATGACAAAACGATTCGTTTGGCCAGGCATTCAATCCGACATCGCAAAATTTGTTCGAAGCTGCCTCCAATGTCAAAAAGCGAAAATTGGTCGTCATACGCATTCGCCTTTAAATAAATTTGACGCACCAACCGAAAGATTCTCTCACATTAACATCGATTTGGTAGGACCATTTCCACCGTCTGATGACAACCGCTATTGCCTAACTATCATCGACCGTTTCACCCGCTGGCCGGAGGCAATTCCGATTCGTGATATGACAGCACCGACAGTCGCAAACGCACTCATCTCTGGGTGGATTTCGAAATATGGCGTGCCGAAGACCATAACATCTGATCGAGGCAGCCAATTCGAATCGACACTTTTTGAAGAACTCATGCGAACCTTGGGTACTCGCCATTTCAAGACGACTGCATACCATCCGCAGTCCAACGGACTAATCGAACGATGAAATCGCACACTCAAATCAGCGATTCTTTGCCACAACACCGAAAAGTGGACTGCACATTTGCCGATGATTCTACTAGGCCTTCGCTCAACGCATAAAGACGATTTAAACGCTTCACCGGCCGAACTCGTTTTCGGTACAACGCTCCGCATACCTGGCGAATTTTTTGATGAGCAAACATCAAACAAAACTGCTGCGCAAACAGTCATCGATCTGCGAAATGCGATGAGTAATATTCGTCCAACAACAACGGCATGGCATTGCAATCCGAAGTACTTCGTGCACAGCGATTTGCAGACAGCGACGCATGTATTTCTTCGTGACGATTCTATCCGTCCGAGTCTAACGCCTCCATACAGTGGTCCATTTGAAGTCCTCGAGCGAACTCCAAAATACTTTCGTTTACGACTGCCAAAGCGGGAGGCGAACTTCACAATCGATCGCCTAAAACCTGCATATCTACCGACAAACGATGGACCAGTGATTACAGCACCAACACAACCAAAGCAGAAAGCAGAACCAAAACAGACATCAAAAGAACCGGCTACTTCTACAACGGTTCAACCATCGACGAAAGTCACTAGGTCCGGCCGACATGTACGATTCCCAGATAAATATCTTTGAAAACCGACTTTCGTCTAGGCGGAGGGTACTGTAGCCGATATAAAAATATAGACATAGTGTAATCTTACCTTTGGTATAATTTTGTATCTTTTCTCCTTTAATTATCTTTCACTCACACTAACACAAATTTAAATTACCTGTTATACTGTTATACATTGACATTTTCCTTTAAATACGATACGAATTTTGATTTTACAAAAAGTCCTTCTTTGATCGTTGACGGAATCGGTAAATGAGTTTTGTAAACCAAATTTAAAAGTAATAAATGTAATATAATAAACTTAAAAGTTTGAAAAAAATAATAGTTTAATTGAACACGCTAAATATATTCCTCGAGAAAATTTACTAAAACTCGGTATCATTATTGAGATTTTATATAAAACAAATTACAAACTACCTATTCTACTTACTTAAACTACCTAACATATTCTAACTATAATTAGGATTCTGAACACTCGTTGCCTTGCGCAACAAGTGGTCAAAATTCTAATTGCTTTCCGGGTGCCTGGCAGTCGTCAACGTGCACACGCGCCGCCGTGAGCCGACTGAAGCCTTACAGCGTCAGCCAACTCCCGGAAGCACCACCACACGTTGGCGAGCCCGGCCTCTCCCAAAAACGCCCTAGCTGACTTAATCTAACTTATAAGCTAAGAGGATGTTACCTAGAGTAACGCACCGTCCTGGGAGGGCATGTTGACCCCTCCCCCCTCAACAAGCCACCAAAATTCGGCGAATTGCTTTTCCGTGTCGAATCTATCCCTCTCCGATATTGCGGTACTAAAACGGAGGAGCTCATGAGCATTGGCGACGTCCCCGTCATGGAGGAGCCGCTTATCTCTCGCGCTGCGGTAGCGATGGTATAAGACCGGAATACCATCCCTCGTCTGTACCAGCCCTTTTGCATCAATATGGATAAATGCCTCTGGCGGGATAAAGCCAGACCGGAGCGTACTCTCTATGTACATTTCATTGGGGTAGTAAGCCCCAAATATCAGACTATTGTCGCTGGCCATCGCCCTTGCAACGTGCCTTCGAGTGACCTTAATGAGGAAATTGTCAATCCTATTCAACTGAGCCCCATCGTATAGGACCTTGTTGGGATAGTATTTTTTATAGTTAGATTCAGGCGTTCGGAACAACCGGAGACAGGTCCTAAGACATTGTCTATCCAAAACCCGAATCTTTTCCATATAACTAGGCGCTATATTAAACCACAACCATAAGCGATGATTGGCCTTATAAGGGCCACGTAGCAAATGACCTTCACTCTAGAGTCAAGTTGACTGCTATGAAACAGTCTACTTGTCAGAGCATAAGCCTTCTTGGCCCCAGCAAGACAAGCAACTATATGTCTATCGAAATACAGATACTGGTCAAGCCAGATACCCAGATATCTAACTACGCTTCTCACCGCCAATGGCTGCCCATTTTGTCGAATAATGGTCAATTTCTTCCAATTTTTTCTGGTATCCCTAGAGGCCCCAGCCAATGGAGTTCTGAACAAGATTGTTTCTGTCTTCTGAAAGTTGATTTTCAACTTCCAGTCGTCGCAATATCGCTTAATTTGATCGAAGTCACGCTGCAAAAGGATATTAATGACCTCGATTTTAGGACCTGATCTGTATGCCACGTCGGCATACGCTGTAGCATGTCTGAGTGAACCAACCAGATCACTCGTGTAAATGTTGAACAGGATCGGAGAATTGACCGCCCGCTGCTGTAAACCGTTTTTAATTTCAAAGACTCTGCTCGAAGTCACGTTGCCACATTTGACAACGAACTTCTTTTCCATAAGCATATTATAAATTATATATAGCAAAGGTTTGTGCATCCCCCGCCTGGTCAACTTGTAGAAAAGTCCCTCTAACCATACGGTGTCGAAAGCCTTCTCAAAATCAACCAGACAAGCACCCGTCCATTGGTTCTTGCATTTATTCCACTGAATGTCGGAAACCAGTTTCGACGTGGCATGAATAGTGTCATGCCTCGCCCTGAAACCAAACTGGTTGTCGGGAATTATCTTATAGTCCTCGACCCACTTTAGCAGGGCTCTATTGACAACTTTTTCAAAGACCTTGCTAATATTCGGAAGCAAGCTAATTGACCGAAGATTGGCAGGGTTCGTCCTATCTTTACCTTTTTTCGGGATAGGGTGTACCACAGCTACCTTCCAATGCGCCGGATAATGTGCATTATTCAGCGCATTGTTAAACAGCGTGGTGAAAATATCTACAGCCTCCAGAGCAGAGGCAGGTGTCTCAATACGACGTTTGGGACACCATCCATCCCCGCCGACTTTTTATTTTTTAGTGACTCGAGGATGCACAGAAGATCATCCTTCGACACGAACAAGTGCGATGCATCTCGGCCATTGGCGACAACTGCATTAGTAGTATATAGTATACACGGCCTCGAAACAAGCGCCCAGCAAATCAACTTTCTCCTGTGGATCCTCGACCACGAAAAAATCGTCGTGTGAAGCGACACTTTCTGGACTTATTCCAGTAGTCAGTACTGTCTGTCTGTTCTCTGCTGTCTGGG
Source organism: Portevinia maculata (assembly GCA_949715645.1). Taxonomy (NCBI): domain Eukaryota; kingdom Metazoa; phylum Arthropoda; class Insecta; order Diptera; family Syrphidae; genus Portevinia; species Portevinia maculata. The sequence continues at coordinate 114,688,538 of OX454528.1, read as the reverse complement.
AGATTCGAACACAAGGAATATCATTGTGATCTTTCCTCCTGAACAACTTATTTATCTGTGAGTTAGGGTCATGACAGCATAAATTGTGTGGACCCCCCCCTCGACGAGATCCTAGATCCGCCACTGCACCTAACCCACAACGATCTGCCCACGTGCGTCGTTAGCTGGTTAAAAGCGTTTTGGAGAAGTTTTTTTAGGATGGTCTGCATAGACAATCACCTTGCAGCCTTGCCTTTCCAGGCACATTAGCAACTCGTACACGACTAAGTTCCAGAGAAGAAAGATAGGCTTAAGAAAGGGACAGTGGGAACAACTTTTAAATGTTACTTGGGCAGGCGGGATTTGAGCCTGAGACCTTTAGATTAGTTGTCCAACACACTAACCTCTGCGCCACTGCACCGACCTCTTTGCTCTAATAAATTTAAAAAAAAAAGATCAACCTTTTTATAGTGAACAGAACTGGTTTTTAATAGTCCACTATATCGAATGTCTACTGTATTTATAAAAATCTGCAGCATTATCAAAATTTAACATTTTTTAAATAATTCTGCATACATATCTCCCTGTTTGGGCCCATACAATCTGTTACAGTCAACTCTCGATTATCCGGCATTCGATTAACCGGCAAACCTATTAACCGGGAAATTTATTTTCAAATATTTAGATATTTCCAAATCGATTATCCGGGATTCACTCTATCATCCGTGATACATACTTTAAAAGAAACCCGGGGCGATAAGCCATTTTAACTATGTACGAGTATGTATGTATATGTATTTTTTTTAAGTTTTTGTGTTCGTTGACTGACAAAGTTATGTATTTTATTTCAAATAAGTGGAAACTGATTGTATGAAGTGCGTTTCTTCTCTTAAAATATGATTTTCGATTATCCGGGATTTTCGATTTTCCGGCATGAGCTCGGTCCCGAGCACCCCGGTTAATCGAGAGTTGACTGTATAACAAATTTCACTAAAAATTGCTTTATCTCCTTTCTATATCCAGACACATTAGGCACCAAACTATGTAAGTCCTGGGAAAAAGAATTGCAGAAGAAGTCAAAAACCAACAAGGAGCCAAGTCTGTTGAGAGCCACAGTTAGTGTTTTTGGTTGGAGGTATTTGCTTAGCGGTCTTTACCTATTCCTCATAGAAGTTGGTATAAGGTTAGTGCGGCTTTGTCAATCACTTCAACTGGTTTTAATTAAATGTGCCTTTTAGAGGAACACAACCACTGTTCCTAGGTGGACTGATTACATACTATACAGTGACCACGTCGACCGATGAAAAGACAAATGCCTACCTCTATGCATTTGGCATTATTCTCTGCAGTGCATTAAATGTTCTTTCTACGCATGTTAACATGTTGGGAATGATACATATGGGTATGAAGATTCGTGTGGCCATGTGCAGTATGATTTACCGAAAATCATTGCGACTGAGTCTAAAGGCTCTAAGCGATACAACTGCGGGTCAAGTTGTAAACATCATATCGAACGATGTTGGACGCATGGATACAGCAACAATTTATGTGCACTACCTGTGGTTGGGACCGCTGGAGACGATTTTAATAACAGTTTATTTGCATATGCAGGTTAGTTGGTAAGATTAACCTTAAAAGTTGTCACACACGGTAACCCTGTCACATCTTTCAAACCTTATTCATGGGAATTTCGTCTTTTTAGATTGGCATATCGGCGTTATTCGGCGTTGCATTTATGTTATTATTCATACCAATGCAGGCGTATCTTGGCAAAAAGACATCCATTCTCCGTTTGCAAACTGCGTTACGCACGGACGAACGAGTTCGTATGATGAACGAAATTATCCTGGGCATTCAGGTGATCAAAATGTATGCGTGGGAAATTCCGTTTTCTAAAATGGTCGCTTTGGCTCGTAAAAATGAAATTCTACCAATTCGCTATGTATCTTACATTCGCGGTATAATCTTGTCGTTCTTAATGTTCCTCACCCGTGTGTCAACCTTTGCAAGTTTAGTGGGATATGTTCTCCTGGGATATGCAATGACGCCAAAGCAGGCATTTACGGTGACAGCCTACTACAATATCCTGCGGTCGCCAATGACTGTGTTCTTCCCGCAAGGTAAGTTTGCAAAATAATTAACCAATAGATGATCTTATTTAATGTTTCTTTAGGTATTTCACAAGTGGCCGAGGCACTCGTCTCCTTTAAGCGTATTCAGAAGTTCATGATGTACGAAGAAACAAGTGTTCGTGACAAGTCACTTGATCGTGAGCTGGTTGAAGATGGTAAAACCAGCAACGAGGCGACGATTGTTAAAGCCGATGGAAGAGTAGATACTCTCAATGAAGAAAAGATACAAATTAAGGAGCAACCCTTGGTCAACGGTAATGCAATCACCGAAGCTGGCATATTCATTGAAAACTTGAAAGCAAAGTGGGATCCCTCTTCGACTGAGTACACATTAGATGATGTCAATCTGCAGGTTCAGCCGGGAACTTTGGTGGCAATTATCGGTCCAGTTGGTTCTGGAAAATCAAGTCTCCTTCAATCGATTTTGGGCGAACTGAAGCCAGAATCAGGAAGTGTCACGGTGAATGGTACGTTTTCGTATGCCTCCCAAGAACCATGGCTCTTTGGTGGCACCGTCCGGCAGAATATTCTCTTTGGTCAGTCAATGGACAAGCACCGCTATCGGACGGTGGTGAAGAAATGCGCTCTGGAAAGAGATTTTGACCTGTTGCCGCACGGGGACAAGACAATAGTTGGCGAACGTGGTGCCTCATTGTCTGGCGGTCAGAAAGCGAGAATCAGTTTGGCTCGCGCGGTGTACCGAAAGACTGCGGTGTATCTTCTCGATGATCCTCTTAGCGCTGTAGATACTCACGTCGGGCGACATTTGTTTGATCAATGTATGCGCGGATACCTGAGAGACAACATCGTGATTCTGATCACTCATCAGTTGCAATTCCTGCAGCAAGCCGATCAAATTGTCATCATGGACAGGGGTAAGATCAGTGCTGTCGGCTCCTATGACTTGTTGCGCGAGAGCGGCTTAGATTTCGCCAAAATGTTGCACGATCCGGAGAAGGAAAACGAGAATGAGGAGCAATCGCTGTCGAGATCTGGTAGCAAGCTCCGTCAACGGCGGAATAGTGAGTTATCGATAAACTCGGCCGCAGAGTCTCAGATCGATGATGATCCAATGCAGGTTCAGGAGATGACTGGACAGGGACGCATTGGAAAGGACTTGTACGCGCATTATTTCAAAGCCAGTGGCGGCTGGCTTTTGTTTATCATAATGGTCCTGCTTTGCGTTATTTCTCAAGTATTGGCGTCAGGAGGAGATTATTTTTTGTCCTATTGGGTAAACAAGCGTGGAACTCCCGCGGAATTGGACGAGAAGACAGTAAATAAGAATCCCAGAGCTGAAGCAGCGTCTGATGACATTGACATTTACATTTTTACCGCCATCATAGTGGCTACTGTTATATTTTCGCTTGGACGTAGTTTTCTTTTCTTCAGCTGCGCCATGAGAGCTTCGATCTATCTTCACAATGCCATGTTCCGCGGAGTTTCTAGAGCTACTATGTATTTCTTCAATACGAACCCATCGGGACGTGTCCTGAATCGATTCTCTAAGGACTTGGGTCAAGTGGACGAGATTCTGCCGGAGGTAATGATCGATAGTATCCAGATATTTCTGCAGCTCTTTGGTATCGTGGCTGTCATTGCGATTGTTAATCCATTGTTCCTTGTACCCACAGCCCTCCTGTGTATCATTTTCTATTTCATGCGTTCTTTCTATTTGAAGACATCGAGTGATCTCAAACGATTGGAAGCAATAAGTAAGTACATATATAAAGCAAACCGTTTGTAATGAATGGTTAGAGCAACTCAGGTTTTTTTCCAGCTCGATCACCAGTCTATTCCCATTTGGCAACATCATTAGCCGGTCTGTCAACAATTCGCTCATATGGCGCCCAATGCATTCTCACTGCCGAATTCGACAATCATCAGGATCTGCACAGTTCCGCGTTCTACTTGTTCATTTCCACAAACAGAGCATTTGGCTTCTGGTTGGACTGCTGCTGTGTGGTGTACGTCGCGATAATCACACTCAGTTTCTTCCTTTTCCCGCCGGAAAATGGGGGGAGTGTTGGTCTGGCGATAACACAAGCAATCAGTATGACGGGAGTGGTGCAGTGGGGGCTGCGGCAATCGGCGGAATTGGAGAACACCATGACCGCCGTGGAAAGAGTCGTTGAATATGATACCATTGAGACTGAAGGCGCACTTGAGTCCTCTCCAGAAAAGAAACCACCAAAGGAATGGCCAGCAGACGGAAAAATAATCTTCGACGATTTGAGTCTTCGCTACTTACCCGATCCCAAAGCTGAAACCGTCCTTAAGCATCTTAATTTAGAAATCCAACCGCGCGAAAAGGTGGGCATTGTGGGACGAACGGGGGCTGGAAAATCCTCCTTGATCAATGCCCTTTTCCGATTGTCATATAACGATGGTTCGGTGGTGATCGACGAGAGAGATACCAACGACTTGGGCTTGCATGATCTGAGAAGCAAAATTTCAATCATTCCTCAGGAACCGGTGCTTTTCTCAGGAACAATGCGGTACAATCTGGATCCATTCGATGAGTACTCGGATGAGAAATTGTGGGAGTCCTTAGATGAGGTAAGTTTTGCAGTTGGTTGCCATTTGATAGTGTGTCTAATGATTTCTTTGCTTTGCAGGTGAAATTGAAAAAGGTTGTCGCCGATCTTCCATTTGGTTTGCAGAGTAAAATTTCCGAAGGTGGCAGCAACTTTAGCGTGGGCCAACGGCAACTAGTTTGCTTGGCTCGTGCAATACTTCGTGAGAATACGATTCTGGTAATGGATGAGGCGACAGCCAATGTTGATCCACAGACTGATGTTCTCATTCAGACAACAATACGAAACAAATTCAAGACCTGTACGGTTCTAACGATTGCTCATCGATTGCACACTGTCATGGACTCGGACAAGGTATTGGTAATGGATGCCGGACAAGCCGTCGAATTCGGTTCACCATATGAACTGCTCACAGATTCTGAGACAAAAATATTTTATGGAATGGTCAAGCAGTTGGGCAAGGCAACGTTTGAGCATTTGATGAAAGTTGCTGAACAGGTAAGTTACGACTTGGTAGTTTTAATTATGAACCTACATATTTGTCAAAGGGAAGGGTTGTATTGAGACTGTCTAGTGAGTTAAATGATTAAGATTTGTTTATAGCTTTCTTATGAATATGAGTTTATCGCCACTCTATAGACTACACATCAACCCCAATAGCAAATTACGGTGTTATCTCACCGGGCGCCGACATCACATATGGAGAATTCGTTAGAATGAGCCCTCAACCCAAAGCACATCCTGTTACCTATCATGGGTTAGATTTGACTAGTTTAGATTGTCTCAGAGGTGGGACTATTGCGATTTGCGATGACCTCGTTTTAATGTAAAACTCGCTCATGAAGCCGGATTTATTGATAAAGCACTCTTTGGGTAAACTAACAGTTATGTCGAGGTAGGGTTTACCTAAGATGCTCAGACGTGTTTTTGTTAGGCAGTCACAGTGGCATAGAATATGCTCTGCTGTATCTTCCACTTCGTTGCACATACAACAGATTTAGGTAAATCTTCTCGCCCATTCGCCCTCCTCGCACAAAGGACCAAATATCCACTCCGCCGAATTTTTCTTTTAATAGAACCCAAAATTAGCTCGCCTTTCCTGCTTATCGTCCAGCACTAGGTGCCGTAAAGCCGAACACAGAACAAGCAGTATCAGTGTTAAGCTTACACTTGGTCTTCCGAGTTAGAAATTTTAACCCCATTTGCTTTGCCGTATCGAAGTAGCAACGGTTTCCTTCGTCAGATCTCCAAAAAGGTGTCATTTGTGGAGTTGTTGTTTACTTCGAGGTAGGTGAACTCTCCTACTAACTCCTACTATCGTTGCTGCTATCAACAGTGACTTTTTGTCCTAGCCAGTGGACAGATGTTTGTTCGTTGAAAGCAAGTACTTCGTTTTGTTTTCGTTGACTTCAAGGCCAACCAATTTTGCATGTTCTTCAAACGCCATGAAGCCCCTAACACGGCACGCTGAAATCGGTCGATGATGTCGATATCGGCCGCGTATCCCAGTATCCAATATTCCATTTGCTTGAACGATTCACTGTTTGTTGTCAAAAATGCTCTCAGTTACATTTTAACTTAATTACTCGTTAATTCACCTACTTCGATGAATTTGTTGATTTCATGTTTATCAACGTCAATTAACTTAAAAAGTTTGTTATTAAGATTTCGCACTTAATTCATTGATTTAAAATAATTCACCCCGTTTATTAATTCGGCTGTAAATGTATTACATTTTTGTTATCAGTTTTCAACATGCCCTCCCAGGACGTTGCGTTACTCTAGGTAACATTCTCTTAGTTTAGAACTTAGATAAGCTAGCTAGGCCGTTTCTGGGAGAGGTGCGGGGCTCACCAACTTGTGGTGGTGCTTCCGGGAGGTGAAAGGCGATGTAAGTTTCAGTTGGCTCCCGGCGACGCGTGCGCAAGTTGACGACTTCTAGGCGCTCGGAGAGCAGTTGGGATTTTGACGACTTTTTGCGTAAGGCAACGATGGCTCAGAATCCTCATTGAAGTTAGAGAATAAGCAACGTAGCTTAAGTAATATAAGTAGTGTAGATAGTTTGTAGTTTGTTTCTTATCTTAATAAAGAAAAATATTCACACCATATGTTTGTGTTGGGCTCCGGATTGTTTGTTTTTATGTGAGACCCCATAGGTGGCGCTACGGTCTTTTTTTTTCGAAAATTCTTATTTATGGACCGATTTGGCTCAAATTCAAACCATATAACCTCTAAATAAAAAGAAGATACTTTTACTTTTACTTTTAAATTCATTTTTTATTTGTTTCTAAATGTCAACTTACATATTAGAAAATAATTATTAAATATAACTTGAAATTAACAGGATACTTTGAATCCGGCACACCAATTAAAGGTTCATTATGATACCACATGGATCTACATCTACGAGTATCTTCACCCTATACTCGTTTAACCAAATAGCGCTTTCAATGTTTCGTAAGAGAATTTGGATGTCAATGTTGGTAAGATCCTTAAGATCGTTATAGAAGAAAGCTCCTAGGTACAGTTTTCGCCTTTGTGAGAGAAACAGGGCATGTGCAAAGAAGTTTGGAGAATAGTCTCCTTTTCCTCCTCGTCCATCCAACTTCGACAGATATCGTCTTTTTTATTTTTTATTTTTTATAATTTGCGTGCACTAAAGGGATTTCTTTTTTCTGTAGGGACACAGTACCCTCATATTGGTAAAACCACAGCGCAGGCATTTTGTTTGTTGCTGCAAGTAGCTCCCAGCAAATGATTCATTGCCTATTTTTGGGCCAAATCTGTTTAGATAAGCTTAGCTTGGGTTAGTCAGGACTACAACACTACTGCCAGGGAACACTAGGCACCACAAATGGCCCATCGCGTTCCCTGGGGCAACAAACTGTAACGTCAGTCGTCATCCTAAGCCTATTTCTCAAAGCAATTTATTTCCCTACAAAAACTCACTAATTTGATGCAATCAATCGACGCTTCCTCTTCAAGACCAACAAAGACATAGTTGCCCAGGCGTCTTATTCTATGTCGAGCGAAACTATCGTATTCACAAAGTATATGCGTAATGTCTTCCGTGCCAGTAGTAGTATTTGCCTGAGTTTGAAAGAACCAGTTCAACCCCATTTTAAAAGATGGTATTTTTTATTTTCTTGTGAAATGTTCCGTTTTTGCTGGTTTGACGTTGAGTCTTTTTTTTATTTATATATACACTATCAGCTCTGTGTCGTAGAGTGCTTAAAGCAAGCAACTATCACGAGCAGAAATTGCCGGCGCTAAAAGTGCTCTCACAGGCTCATCATTTAGTGTAGGTGTTAGTAAGGACAAAACATTTAGGGTTAGGTTAGGTTTAGGTGGCTGTCGGCAGAAGCCACACACACTTAGACCAATTTAGGTCCATTGTGATACCACGTATAATTATCTACCTCAACTCTGTAGATGGGACTGGCCAACGACACGCGGACAAACGGTCCCCCATCTACGTACTAACCGCGCCCAACGTCGTTTAATTTCGGTGATCTGACGAGAACCGATTCTTTCTTTCTTTTAAATTCATTTTTATTAATTATTAGCTTATATCAACTTACATACTAGACAAAAATGATTAAATCTAACTTAAAATTAACAGGATACTTATTCTAGATTATTGATCCTTATGCGGACGCCCTAAACTTAACTCCATCTTATAATTATTGCCTTTCGGCCTAAAAACTATTTTACAAACTAATCTTACATATTATGTTTTCATCGAGAAAATTTTAAAGAAAACTCGGCATCTTTATCAAATTTTATATTTTTATATAAAAAAAACAGATTAAAAACTACCTACTCTACTTACTTAAACTACTTAACATATTCTAACTATAATTCTAACTATAATTATACAAGTAATTAGGATTCTGATCACTCGTTGCATTACGAAACAAGTGATCAAAATCCCAATTGCTTTCCGAGCACCTGGCAGTCGTCAAGGTGCACACGCGCTGCCGTGAGCTGACTGATGCCTTACAGAATCAATCAGCTCCCGGAAGCACCACCACAAGTTGGCGAGCCCGGCCTCTCCCAGAAACGCCCTAGCTAACTTAGTCTAACTTATAAACTAAGAGGATGTTACCTAGAGTAACGCACCGTCTTGGGAGGGCATGTTGACCCCTCCCCCCTCAAAAAGCCACCAAAATTCGGCGAATTGTTTTGCCGTGTCGAATTTATCCCTCTCCACTATAGCGGTACTAAAACGGAGGAGCTCATGAGCATTAGCGATGTCCTCGCCGCGTATGAGCCGCTTATCTCTCGCGCCGCGGTAGCGGTGGTATAATACCGGGATACCATCCCTCGTCTGTACCAGCCCTTTTGCATCAATATGGATAAATGCATCCGGCGGGACAAAGCCAGAGCGGAGCGTACTCTCTATGTACATTTCATTGGGGTAGTAAACCCCAAAGATCAGGCTATTGTCGCTGGCCATCGCCCTTGCAACGTGTCTTCGAGTCACCTTAATAAGGAAATTGTCAATCCTATTCAACTGAGCCCTATCGTATAGGACCTTGTTGGGATAGTATTTTATATAGTTGGATTCAGGCGTTCGGAACAACCGGAGACAGGTCCTAAGACATTGTCTCTCCAAAACCCGAATCTTTTCCATATAACTAGGCGCTATATTAAACCACAATGGACAACCATAAGCGATGATCGGCCTTATAAGAGCCACGTAGCAAATGACCTTCACTCTGGAGTCAAGTTGACTGCTATGAAACAGTCTCCTTGTCAGAGCATAAGCCTTCTTGGCCCCAGCAACACAAGCAACTATATGTCTATCGATCAAGCCAGATACCCAGATATCTAACTACGCTTCTCACCGCCAATGGCTGCCCATTTTGTCCAATAATGGTCAATTTCTTCCAGTTCTGGTATCCCTAGAGGCCCCAGCCAATGGAGTTCTGAACAAGATTGTTTCCGTCTTCTGAAAGTTGATTTTCAACTTCCAGTCGTCGCAATATCGCTTAATTTGATCGAAGTCACGCTGCAAAAGGATATTAATGACCTCGATTTTAGGACCTGATCTGTATGCCACCAAGTCATCGGCATACGCTATAGTATGTCTGAGTGAACCTACCAGATCACTGGTGTAAATGTTAAACAGGATCGGAGAATTGACCGCCCCTTGCTGTAAACCGTTTTTAATTTCAAAGACTCTGCTCGAAGTCACGTTGCCACATTTGACAACGAACTTCTTTCCCATAAGCATATTAAAAATTACATATAGCAAAGGTTTGTGCATCCCCCGCCTGGTCAACTTGTAGAAAAGTCCCTCTAACCATACGGTGTCGAAAGCCTTCTCAAAATCAACCAGACAAGCACCCGTGCATTGGTTCTTGCATTTATTCCACTGAATGTCGGAAACCAGTTTCGACGTGGCATGAATAGTGTCATGCCTCGCCCTGAAACCAAACTGGTTGTCCGGAATTATGTTATTGTCCTCGACCCACTTTAACAGGGCTCTATTGACAACCTTTTCAAAGACCTTGCTAATATTCGGAAGCTAACTAATTGACCGCAGATTGGCAGGGTTCGTCCTATCTTTACCTTTTTTCGGGATAGGGTGTACCACAGCTACCTTCCAATGCGCCGGATAATGTGCATTATTCAGCGCATTGTTAAACAGCGTGGTGAAAATATCAACAGCCTCCAGAGGCAGGTGTCTCAATACGACGTTTGGGACACCATCCATCCCCGTCGACTTTTTAATTTTTAGTGACTCGAAGATGCACAGAAGATCATCCTTCGACACGATGCGGTGCATCTCGGCCATTGGCGACAACTGCATTAGATAGTATAGTATACACGGCCTCGAAACAAGCGCCCAGCAAATCAACTTTCTCCTGTGGGTCCTCGACCACGAAAAAATCGTCGTTTGAAACGACACTTTCTGAGCTTATTCCAGCAGTCAGTACTGTCTGTCTGTTCTCTGCTATCTGGGAGATTCGAACACAAGGAATATCATTGTGATCTTTCCTCCTGAACAACTTATTTATCTGTGGGAACATATTCGGACTACAGGTTTTAATAGCCCGAATTTTATTGCCCCAATACAGACTTACAGATTTTCTGTAATTTTCTTTTATCAGCTGTTTCAGGATTCGGATCTCTGACTTCAGCATCCTTACCTCCGGGTCGTCGCGATCAGTAAATTGCCTGTACAGCCGTTTAAGCCTCGATAGCAGTCTGCTTTTCTGTCGGTATAGTGCGTCGATTGTAGGGTTTCTGTACTTTTCTGTCTGGTCGTCGTCGGAACGTCCTACCCGAGGAATAGTTCGTTCCATAGTTCGTTTGATGGCGTCGTTCATTTGCAATAAATGCCGATCAATGTCATCATTTGTCATGTTACTGTTTGTCGGTGGGTCGATCCCACTCGAACGTATATCTCGCTTTAACAATCTGGAGAAGCGCGACCATTGTGCCCTTCGATAATCGAATGAACACACTGCTTCGTACTCCTCCAGCAGCGTTTGCTCGTTCGGGATCCGTATTGCGGCGGCGAGTCCGTATTGGTCACTATCGTACTCAAACGCACGCAAACAGTTCCGCGTATTTTGATCTATGTTCGTCAGTTGAAGTCTTGAGTCCGTTAAGGACAAGTCCAGGAAAGTACCGCTTCTTGGGATAGAAGGGATATCCGTCGCGTACAACTCGAGTTTGTACTCAATCATATTGAGGCGCCACCAGTCGTAAAACTGGTTGCCCCTGGGATTTGCAATAACATTTCCCCACGCCGCATGTTTGGCATTAATATCTCCGGCCAAGAAGTAATAATTCTCCTCCGAGTTCAGCTGCAGACTACGAAAAAGTGTCTCGAGCTCTGTCATAAATTGGTTTGGTGGAGGTGCTGCAGGTGCGTAAAGCGACACCACATACATTCTCCTCCGGCTATGGAGAGGAATGCATATGATGCATGCTTCCAACAACCGGAACCTACGCACGTCCCCGCTATATATAACCCTATGGCGCAGGCCTTTTCGAATTAAGATTCCAACCCCACCTCCTTGAGTGGAGTGAGGCCGGTCTCTTCTTACTACATGATAGTTTTTGTATCCCAATTTGTGCTTCTGATTTAGCTTAATTTCGCTAACCAAAAGCACATCCGGGTTTTCGGTTTTCAACAAGTTGGCAAGTGACGTTCTTTTCTCGATCCTGACTAGTGAATTAACATTCACAGCAAGGATCTTTAAGTTTCCCTCATCCAGCGTAGCCATTTGATTTATGGCACACCAGACCCTACAAACAACTCCGAATAGATAAAGTCAATTCGGGCCGCTTGTTCATTTAACTGTTTCTGGAACTTATCGATCTTTCCATGCAGGGACAGAAGGATCGATTTCAAGTCCAGATCCACCTCTTGTGCCTTTTGGCGGGTTTAATGTTATTTGGGCTTGACCCGGTCCAGCTGCCATTTGGGCAAAGGACACGTTGGGTGCCATAAAATTAGTGAACGAACGACTCTTTTGACGCCTATCGTCTTCAGGCTGCTGCTTGCGGGCCTGGACTCGCTTTTTCAGCTCCTAGTACTTTGGACAACCCCTGAAGTTGGCGGGATGCCCAGAGTTCCTGCAGAGCACACAAGAGAGGACACTCCGGTCTTCAACTCTGTCCTTACCAAGAGGACATTCACCATGTTTGTGGTCCTTATCGCACTTCACGCATCTAAACTGCATGTTGCAGTTAGCTGCGGCGTGCCCGAACCTTTGGCAGCGCATACATTGAAGAATGGTAAGTGACGGTTACCACCCCTTGCAACAGCCGAGGAAAACGGCTTGACCCCCACAAACTTGAGGTCGTCGCTTTCAAAGTTCTTTAGCTCTCTTTCGAGCTCCTCCGTTTTAATTGAGGGATCAATTCCCTTCAACACTACGGTCTTCAATTTTTGCTCCCTTGGGGTGTACGTGAAGTACTCAGTTTTGACCTCTCCCAAGGCGTCGCGCACCCTCTGGTACTCCTCTAATTTTTCACATATGATTATGTGCTTATTGGCAGAAAGCCTTTTCACATGAAAGTTTTTGGTAATCAGCCTACACAATCTGATACTATCACTTATTTCAAAATTACTTACATTGATAGGCGGGATTTTTACCTTCTTTGGCTGTTGCTTCTGCTGCGTCTCGGCTTGCTGCTGTTGCTGCTGTTGTTGTTGTTGCTGCTGTTGTTGTTGCTGCTGTTGTTGTTGCTGCTGTTGTTGTTGCTGCTGTTGTTGTTGCTGCTCTTTCCGTTGATGCTGTTTCGCTTTATGTTGCTGCTGAACTTGATCCCGCAGCACTTTTTGTTGTTGCTGTTGTTGCATTTTCTTCTGCCTCAACTGCTCACGCTTTTCAAGGAGCTCTTTTATGAGTTGGTCAAGCTCAGCCTCCTCATCATCTTCTTCTCCTTCCTCCATTTGGATGGCATTGTCATCTTCGACCGGTAGGTCTCTGAAGGAGTTTCCCTCTCCAACGTACCGGCCCGCTCCCACTTCAGCCTCGTAAGAGCTGGAGTTATCAGCCTCATCATCGGACGGACACTCCGTCCACTAAGCTAACTTACAAATTATAAAATTTTTTGCTAATCACCACTACTTAGCACTTTTTCGCTTTCGATCACAAACAAGCCGACCTGTCTCTATAAGAGTTGCGGAACGACTGACGAGAACCGATTAACTCGACGTGGTATGGTCGTTGGTTTAATTTAACATTTAAAAATACAATAATTACGTACCTATAAAATACTAACACAAACACAAAATAATGCAAACAATTTAAGACATTAACGCATTATTACGCAAAATATTTTTTAGCTTAATTTTACTAACATGCAAGTCAATCACATGAAGATTATAAAGGGTCCGCCATCAAACTTTTTTTTTCAACTAGTGCTTATTTCGTGAATGGTAACACTTAGCTCATGTCTGATTTGACAGATAATTATTTTTATCCTTCCGCTGAAAGAATATGGTTGTGTATACGCTTGAACAACGCTGGGAAATATTGCGACATTACTTTGAAAATCATGGTAATGTTGCAGAATGTGTGCGAAAATTGCGTACGGATTTTGGAAGAAGAGAAGCACCGTCAGCTCCGTATGTTCGTTATCTTGTGAAAAAAGTGAAAGAAACTGGCATCCTCATCGATAAACCAAAGCGTGAAAAGCCAAAAACAGTGCGTACACCCGAGAATATTGCTCTGCTGTGGCAGAAAGTGTGCGTGAAGCGCCATCAACATCAATTCACCGTCGTTCTCAACAATTGAACATTTCGGAGACATCATTGAGACGAATTTTGCATAAAGACCTTGGTATGACGATCGTGTAGGCTACTGCATGGCCAGCCGAGGCAGCCATTTGAATGAAATTATTTTCCATTATTAACCGGAAGGATTGCACTTTCAAATAAAAAAAGAAATTTGAGAAAATATTCAGTAGTTTTTTTTATAGCATTTTCAAAAAAAAAAAAGTTATTTGGCGGACCCTTTAGATTCTACTCATGCCTCCCATAATTCGTTCTATGATGGGGGCTAAACAATAATTCAACACTGCGTAAATTATGGGCACCACCACGAAAATTAAAGCCAATAGACGACAGCAAGTCAGGTGCATCTATTTGACCGGATATAAGCTGCTGTAAAAAAATGATATCGCTATTAAGCCTTCGTTGAGAAAGGGGTAACATTTGAATAAGCTTGATACGTTGACTGTCGGGAGGAAAGTTAAATGGATCATCCAATGTCCTCTAAGTGCAAATCGAATAAATTTACGTTGAATGGCCTCTATTCGATTTGAATGAATGTTGTAGAACGGCGTCAAAACTTGTGAAGCATACTCTAGAATCGGACGGACAAAACAAATGTACAATGACTTAGTAACGTATGGGTCATTAAATTCTTTCGCCCACCTTTTTACGAAGCCCAGCATAGAATTAGATTTATTATCAATAAAATTGATCTGCTTGGCAAAAACCAGTTTGGGATCGAAATACACCCCAAGATCCTTAAAATTATCAACATTACAAAGAATATGTTGATACAAAGAATATTGAAAGGTGGAAGGTATATTCTTTCTAGAGAATGTCATATGTTGACATTTAGTAGGGTTCAGAGATACACCGTTTTTATCACACCAATTGGCGAAGCTATTAATGTCAGATTGAAGAAAAATTCTATCTTGCTGACTAGTGATAGATTTAAATATTTTCATATCATCAGCGTAGATCAGGATATTACTGTGATTTATAGAAGCATGTACTTTAACATCATTAATGGCTATTATAAATAGAATTGGTCCGAGGTGACTTCCTTGGGGAACTCCAGACTGAGCTGTGAAGGATACAGATAAACCCTTGATCTAAGGTATGAATTAACCCATTTTATGAAACATGGTGGCCCTAAGCTTAAATTCGATTATTTCATGGGACAGCTGGTTGACAGCCTTAGAGAAGTCAGTGTATATGCAATCCATTTCGCCCTTATTCTCCAAGGCATTAGAACAATCATGCAAGAAACTTAATAGATTAGTGACAGTGGATCTGTTTCTTACAAATCCATGCTGTTCATTACAAATTATATTGTGACAAAGAAATATTAGCTTTTCGCAAACAATTTGTTCAAAAAGCTTAGGGATACACGAAAGCTTTGAAATGGGCCTATAATTAGTGATATCACCACGTTCGCCTTTTTTAAATACAGGTGCGATAAAAGCACTTTTCCATAGATTAGGGAATCTACCTGTACTAATGGACAATTCAAACATATACTTAAGATATGGAGCAATTGCATGACTGCATTTTTTAAGAACAATCGGTGCAATGTCATCAGGACCTGATGAATAGTCATTCTTCAGAGAAGAAATACATTTTAAAATTGTTTCCAAATCGAATGAGATACTACTAAAACTTATTTGGGAACAGCTAGTTAGATAACTAAAATATTGCTCATCTATGTAAAGAGGGGTCACCCTAAACGACTTACTGAAATAATCTGCAAACATATTGCTTGCATCTAGCGAATCAGCAGTTGCAGAGCTATTATACTCGTAAGTAAGTTTCGATGGATAACCATCGGTTTTTTTCTTAGAATTGACAAATCCCCATAAAAGTTTGGGGTCCACTTTTAAAGAGCATTACATTTTTTGTACTTATATAGTCAATATATAAGTTGCAGGATAAAGATTTGAACTCATTGAATAATGTGAGATAGAGTTCAAGATCTGAATGGCAGAGAATTTTTAAATAGTTCTTCCCTATTACGTCTGTTTCGTATCGATTTGAGCTCTTTAGTATACCAGGGATGGGACGTTTTCATATTCCTATAGGATTTGACAGGAATCACTTTTGTCATGCAGTTATCCATCAAAGAATAAAAAGCACCGACTGCATCTTCAATATTAGATAACGCAGGTAGATTAAAATTAAGGCTATTAATTTCATCAGAAAGCCTTTGAAAATTTGCTTTCCGGAAGTCAAAAGATTGCGAACGGTCATACGAATTACTATTTTCGTACAAATGTGCACCTAGTTCAATAAATACATCCAAGGGTGGATGATTATTATCTATGTTAGTTATACTGAAGTGGGATTCCAGAACCACAGTACTAACAGAGTCAGAAGAGAAAACAAGATCGAGAGTTCGATTTCTGAAATTTTTTATACAGCTTGTTTGCTGTAAGTCAAAAGACAGTCTACAGTCTTTAGCCCATTTGCTTTGAGTGTTTAAGGCAGCCTCCTTATTTTCACTCAGTGTATTGAGAAATTTTCCCTGAATTGTGATGACAACGCCATCTACATAGGGGAGACTAGCTTAAGATGACATATCCAGATAAGATGACATACTTGCCTTTTCTCAGTAACCATAACCGTTACAATTCTTTTGAGTACGCCCATATTTACAGTTTTACAATGTCAACAACCAGTATATTGTAGCTTTTTTGTTAGGACGCATATCTACGCCAAGGTGAGTAATGTGTTCTGTCTAAACTGTTTTACGGGTACAGTTCTTTATTTATTATGTAATTTCTATGTGATTTAAAGTGCCTAATCGTAAAGTATTTGTGCATTCATAATTGAAACCATTTTTAGCCGTTCCGGGCAAGATGACATAACGCTCGATCGTCCAAGTTGACACATATGTCATCTTACCCGAAGTTAGTATTTTGTATTAAATTAGAAAATATTTTTTTTAGAATGCCAAGTTACAACTATAAAAGGACTTCAACCAGGCATTCTTGGTCAAAAGATAATATGACTCAGGCCATTGAGAAAGTAAGGCAGTTCATTTGTGAAATCTGCACTGAAAATTAAGAATGTTAGAGGTATGTCATCTTACACATAGGCAGTATGCCATCTTACCCGGATGTATGTCAACTTACACAGGGCTGTGGACTTTCTTTTGAATAATAATATAAATTTCCAATATACTGTAAATTCCCTTTGGATGGCTAAAATAAAACCAGATCACTTTTCACAATTTATTTTTATTTCTTTTCCCAAACACTACTTTCCCTGTCGGTGGCTGTCAGTCAAGAGACTTCTTTTTCTTACTCTTTCACAGAAGGTGTCACAATGAGTCGAATGCAATATGGCCGTCCTTTTTGGTGCTCGTACCGCGGAGCTACAGAAAGTGTTACAAGATGTTTAAAGTGCCTACGTTAACATTTAAATATTTCATTATACATTACAACTCGGCCAATCTGACCATATGATCGTCCACGATCATGATATTAATAAATTAAAATTAAAACATTACTCTGGGGTTTCGACTTAAAACTAGTCGGGTGTTGCTTTCTTGAGATTGGTCGTTGTAGGGCCCCTCGTCTGTGTTACCCATTTTTTGATTCGCGCAGCCTCAATAATGTTGTCGTATGGCAATTGCGTCAACTGACAATTTTCGATGTCCTTCACTACATACCGATCATTAGGCAATATTTTACTAATAACATATGGGCCCCGATATCTTGGAATAAACTTTTTATTAGTGCCAACAGAGGTGTCAACATGTTTTATAACTACAAAGTCACCGACGGTGTATGTCTTAGCAGGTGTGCTGTGTTTAAGAAAGTGTTTCTCGTTATACTCTTGAGATTTCTTAATGGCTTCCGACGCATTTGACCGGATTACCTTAAGATCACGGGCTGTCCCATGATCAACCTTATCTTCCAAATACTCAGTAAGCTCATCACTAACCGGGCCACGCTGTTCCACCCCGAATAGTAGGTTGCTTGGAGACTCTTTAGCTGAACTGTGAACAGTATTATTAATAGCATATTCTGCCTGCGACAGCTTCGCGGCCCAATCTGCATGGTTGACTGGTTCACTTACTTTGCTCAACATTGCCTTAATTACCCGGTTTACACGCTCGACCTGGCCGTTGGCTTGGGGAGAGGCCACTGCAACTTTAATATGTTTCACATTGTTCCGGAGCATGTAGTTCGCAAACTCAAGTGAAGTAAAGCATGTACCGCGGTCGGTTACCATGCGCCTAGGACGGCTGTAGTAGCTGAAGTACTTGTCCAATGAAGCGCATACCTCCTTGGTACTGGTCGAGTTTACTGGATATAATCGCACAAATTTCGTGAATGCGTCGATTACCACTAGGATATGCTTTCGCTTAGAGAGCAAGGAGGGCAAAGGCCCAAAATGATCCACATGAACTGTGTCAAATGGGATCGGCTTCTTGGGAATACTGTACATATTATGGTCGTTAGACCGAGCAGGCACTGAGTACATGATGCACTTGATACAGTTCTTAATAAATTGCTCTATCTCCTTTCTCATGTTAGAAAACCAAAAATTTTTCCGGATCTGACTATAACATTTATCAATACCCAAATGACCAATCTTTTCGTGTATCATCCTGATTAAGTTGTCCCGCATTTCCACCGGCACAAAGAGTAGCAATCGATTTCCTTCGATTTTACGAAAAACCAAACCATCTTGCAACGTATAATGTTCCAATGTTTCTATTTCTAACTTGTCCCTGAGCCTAATGATCTCTGGATCTCGGCTCTGAGCCACTTGAATATGGGTATCTATCTCATCGCTGGTAAGTGCAGCGACTATGTGACACCGACTCAGCGCGTCTACATGCCCCATGGACGCCCCACTGCGGTGCTGTATAGTATAGTCATAATTCTCAAGTTCAAGTGCCCACCTGGCGATCCTCGGGTTCACCTGCTTTTTACCTAATGTAAGGGTGAGAGAATTGCAATCAGTAATGATTTTGATCGGGATGCCCTCCAAATATACTCGGAAACGTCGTAATGAGTAGATGATGGCTAGGGTTTCCAGCTCGAAGCTATGGTACCTGGACTCTGCTGGAGTAGCTGTCTTTGAGAAATACGCAACCGGGTGAAACCTTTTATCATCCTGGCGCTGCATCAGGACCGATCCAAATCCTTGGCTACTCGCATCGCAATGCAACTCGGTTTCCCTTTCGGGGCTATAAATTGCCAACACCGGTGCAGTGACAAGTTTGTCACGTAATTCTCGGAAGGCCTTAACACATTCAGCGGAAAAATCGTATCTACTCTCCTTTCGCAAGAGATCTAGTAAGGGTTTAGCGATTTTTGAAAACGAAGGTACAAATCGGCGGAAGTACGAGAACATTCCAATACATCGATGTAGTTCATTCTGATTTCTTGGCATCGGGTACTGTTTAATATTTTGAATGTGAGTATCGGTTGGTCGAATACCCGATGCATTCACGAAATAGCCCAAATATTCCAGTTCGTCATAACCGAACTTACACTTGTTCAGCTTGAGTTCTAACCCATTCTCATAAAGGCGACGCAGAACCTCAGCGATGGTTTCTAAGTGAGACTCGAAGTTAATTGTAGCAACTAGGATATCATCTAAATAAATAATTAGCTGGCCCGTCTCAATCATATCTTGGAATATTCCATGCAGGAACCGCTGAAAGTTAGCGGGTGCATTCCTTAACCCAAACGGCATTTTCGTGTACTCGTATTGCCCATTTGGTGTCACAAAGGAGGTGTATTGTATGGAGCTTTCATCCATTCCTACTTGATGAAAACCGTCCTTAAGGTCGAGTAGCGTAAACCATTGTTTACCTCCTAAAAATTCGATGCAGTATTCGATGAGTGGTAACGGAAAATTATCCCTAATCGTTTTCTTATTCAGTGCACGATAATCGATGCACATACGCAGTTCACCGTTCTTTTTTTTGGTAAGCACAACTGCGGATGCATAGGGGGACTTACTTTGTCGAATGATCCCCCTTTCCATTAGATCTTTAATTCGTTTGCAAACTTCTCTCCGCTCAAGGACTGAAAGTGCCCTTGGGGAGCAATGAAACGGCGTATCATCTGTCAAACAGATCTTCATTCTATAATCCTGATACCTACGTGCAATACCATTAGGGTTTAAATAATTTTTATCTATAACTGCTTTAAGAGCACTGCCTCGATCACCAGTCAACCGTGAGCAGATATCGACATCTGGTTTCTGTTCACCTATGTCTATTTCGAAAATCGGCGGAACACTATTATCATCCTTGCTCGAATAATTTTTATCTTTAACTACTTTAAGAACACCATCAGTCAATTGCGGTCGGGGGTTGAAATCGAACTTCTGTTTCCCCATATCAGTTTCCAAAAGCAATGAAACTCTATTATCTAAATGAACCGGCGACAAAACACTACCATCTGAGCCGACATACGGCGAAACACTTTCATCCAAGCGGACCTGCGACGGAGCAATCACCATCGGCGGAATTTGGACATCGGTTTGTAGGACACTTTCACCATTCGGCAGACTTAACTGCTCTATATTGCTTACGTTTTTGGGTTTATCACACGGACAGATCCTCGGACCAGTACAACGACCAATCTTATTTATCTTTTCCTTACGAAAGTCAGAAGTGCTAATAACTGAATTATTAAAGTTTGTATTTAACACGGATTCATTTTTATTTTTATCTACGGGCCTTATCTGGCTTAAATGAATGTTAAAGATTCTTAAAAAACTACGTCCTAGTATCAGCGGCAGTATCATCAGGTTATCTGGGACTACTAAAAGAGATACTATTTTAATACTGTCTCGGAATTTAATATAACTTTGAATCGTACCGTACGTATGAATTTTGGTTTGACCCACTCCCGTGTACTTCGTTGGTGTCAACACTTTGGATATCCTGATGTCGCTTGGAACTAGGGAACGCGTGATGATATTAATTGCACTACCGGTATCGAACAGAGAAAAACAATTGATAAATTCGGCACTTCTGACTTGTTTAACAGAGAAAGCAACACTTACCGTTTGCATGGCGCTGATAGCGCCAGCCAGATCTTCATCACTGCTTGGGTCCTCTTCCAGTGCCCTAGTAACTGCAGCAACAATCTTTTGATGTCTTCGGTTTGCCTTTGGACAGTTGTTGTGGAAATGCCCGACTTCATTGCAGATGAAGCAAGCATTGGGTTGTCTCAGCG
Organism: Portevinia maculata; assembly: GCA_949715645.1. Classification (NCBI taxonomy): domain Eukaryota; kingdom Metazoa; phylum Arthropoda; class Insecta; order Diptera; family Syrphidae; genus Portevinia; species Portevinia maculata. The sequence continues at coordinate 114,667,438 of OX454528.1, read as the reverse complement.
GCTTGGTGCAACTGCTCTTGTAGTGGCCGAATTTGGAACAGTTGTAGCAGCGTACCTCGGAGAGCTCCTTTGGTTTGGCGTTGACTGGCTTTGTTTTGTTGATGGCCGTGGCCATTGGCGTCTTGATGGACTTCTTCTCGAGCTGTTGGTTTCGTTTTTGTTGGTATCGGTCCAGCCTAGACAGCAGATCGGCGATAGTTCGGGCATCATTGATCAGTGTTATATTGGCACTGTCGTCATCCAAACCATCGATGATAAACGTTACCAGCTCTGCCTCGGGAACTGATATCTTCGCAGCCAACAATTTCATGGCGATTACAAATTCTAGGCATGATTCGCTTGGCCCGATCCGTCGTCGCTCTAGCTGCCTGTACACATCGCGGTAGGTTACCTGTCGCCCAAACGTTTCGATGAGAGCATTTTTTAGTTCGGCGTAATTGACGACGCCCAACGTGCCCAAAAAGTCCTTCGCCGTTTCCTTCAACAGTCTGCGTACGCCCAAACACATCTCCTCCCCGTTCCTCCCCGTGAATGGATTGAGTGAGCTCTCCATATGCTCAAAGTTGGCGCGGCGATAGGTGTGGTTTTCGCCTGGCGGAGAACTCTCCATCTCCCGTATCTGCTGCTGTAGTGCAAGCATTTCACGTCGCATGCGCAAAAGGTTTATTTGTGCATATTTTTCCCAAACACTACTTTCCCTGTCGGTGGCTGTCAGTCAAGAGACTTCTTTTTCTTACTCTTTCACAGAAGGTGTCACAATGAGTCGAATGCAATATGGCCGTCCTTTTTGGTGCTCGTACCGCGGAGCTACAGAAAGTGTTACAAGATGTTTAAAGTGCCTACGTTAACATTTAAATATTTCATTATACATTACAATACATATATTTGAATTGGTTAATTTTGAGTTTTTTTTTGTTATAAATAAATAAATAAACTAAATTGACTTTGTTTTCATTGGTATGTCAACTAAATTTTTTTATTTTTAGCTTTAAAGAAAAAGTATGTCATCTTTAGCTAGTCTCCCCTACGCTTCTATGTTTATATACCTGTTTCTAAGTTTGTTAAGCATATCATTGATAACCAGGATCCATAGTATACGGGAGTTCCCCTAGATACTGATATTCTGGTATACTGCTCACAATTGTGCATTTTGCAAAGCCAATGATCACCGTACCGCTGAAGCTTTGTCGTTTTTAAAGGTACCTCTATATCAAGAAAAGCTGCGAGAGCGAATTCTCTGTGATAAGGGCTTGCCCCCAATTTTCTCAACCTAATCTAAGGCGGTTTCCACGGATCTACAAGTTGTTCTACTTGTCCACCTGAGGTTAATTTTCTCGATATCTTCCTGCTTAAACATAGCAACCTTCATCAGGTAGAAGGTCGATATTTGGCGAGTTATTCAGCCCTACAACTTCCTAGAATGTCTCTATCCCTCGGCACCCATAACATGATGTGCATATTGAACTGCTCCGCCACCTTTTTAAGAGCTTTTCGTCAGTCTAGTGCTATTTTGGAATTTATATAGACTGATTTTAGGGATTTTATCGCAGCTTGACCTTTTGAGAAGATACGGATGTCCTTAAAGGATATCACGTTTCTCTTCAACAACGATAGAACTAGAGAGCCCACTTCAGTGATTTGGAAGACGCAATGAGAGGCTGAATTTCTTCAACTTCTGCATTTTCAATAAAGAAGTTTGATGCTAATAAGCTATCAAGCCCAACGGTTGTAGCTCAATAACAAAAAAAAAATTCACCTAAGTACCTATATCATCAAAATTCATCGCAAATAATTGCCTTTCCAAAATGCAAAAATACGACGCGTCGAAACGCAGTTAGGACCATTTCTTTGAATCCGTATATATAAATAAAAATACCATACCTACATTTGTTTCACTTGAATAAAAATGTTTGTTTTCCTTTTACAGGCTCACAAAGAAAACCTAAAAGAAAAATCTGAATAGCGAACTCCAAATTCAGAGAGTGAAAATAAAGTGCAGTCAAAGTCCATAGCAAAAAAAAAACATTTAAATAATTCAACCGAATCTGTGAAGGAATAGAACGGAACGAACAAAAACTTGAACTGAAATGCAGTGCAGTGCTTTTAGAAAACCATAACAATTCTGCTAATTTATAAAATAAATAAAACTTCAAAACTATAAAACATAATTTACAATTTTGTGTACAAGTCAACAAAATAGAAGTTACATAAATTTACATACTGTATATAAATTTTTTTTTTTAAATATTAAGTTCTCAACAGCATTGGTTGGCCTGCTGTATCACGCGATGAAGAGTTGATTTCTCAATCCACAACGGCCTGTCAGGAAGGTCATCAGCTTCCTAGTACTTGCCATATCTAGTTGAAGAATTTCTTTATAGGAGGAGGGCCTAATTAATCGTTTAGCTTGTCTAAGTCCCGGAACATTTTCAAAATGGGCTGGACGAGGTTGGTGTTCCCAATTGTTAATTGATCGAGATAGCTCAAGCAAAAGCTAACGACTCCGAACTCCACGACATGCTCAATATTCCATCCTCCAGCGTTCAACTCTGTCGCATAAAACTCGACAACTCCCTAGCCGAAATCTACAGCGACATTTCCACCGGTGCAACACGACCTTATGTGCCTCGTCATCCGCGTAAAATCTTCGATTCCATGCATTCTTTGGCACAACCTGGTCAACGCGCCTGGAGGAAACTTGTCGCTCAGCGTTTTTTCTGGCCGTCTATAAACAGGGATGGTTTAAACAAAGTGGTTTAAATGCTGCATATTTTGCCAGGCGAACAAAACAACACGACATACAATTTCGCTAATCGCCAAAACCAAGTACAAAGCGCATCGAGCACATCCACATTGACCTAGTCAGCCTCGTACTATCCAAAGGACTTAACCAATGCCGACCGATTTGTAGCAGAGGCTCTGCTCTTAACCTGGATTGCACGCTTCGGTGTTCCACTGCGGATTGCTTCGGAATCGGACTGAGGACAGTTCGAAATTCGAATCCTTCCCTGGCGAACTCTACGAGCTGTACAGCGACATCGACCTGGTCAAAAAAGTGCGAATCAGTCGACTAAGATGGCTAGGGCATGTACAGCGAATAGACACCAACGCTCCGGCGCGAAGAGTCTTCGATTCCAACTCGGAGGGACAACGCAGTAGAGGAAGACCTCGCCTTAGGTGACGCGCGCAAGCCGAAGGGGATCTCAACCAACTTGGAGTGCGCAACTGGAGCCAGTTAGCCAAAGATCGTGATAACTGGAGAGGCGTATTGGTTGAGGCCCAGGTCCACCCCGGACTGTAGCGCCACCTAAGTAAGTAAGTAAGTAAGTATGCGACGCCCTAAATTTAACTATATCTTGTAAGTATTGCCTTTCGGCCTAAAAACTATTTTACGAACTAATCTTAAATATGTATTGATCGAAAAAATTAAATAAAACTCGGTATTATTATTAAGATTTTATATTTTTTATATAAAACAAATTACAAACTACCTATTCTACTTACTTAAACTAAAGGGTTTTTCAACAGGGATGCTACAAAAGTAGAGCGACAGGGACAGCAAACGACGCCGAATTTCTTGCCGCTCTTTTGACATTTCTCTTCAGTAGGTTAGGTTAGGTTAGGTTAGGTAGACGTGGCTGTCAGCCAAAGCCAACACACTTAGACCAATGATAGGTCCATTGTGGTACCACACAGATCTGGGGATTTTTTTTTTTTTTTTTTAAAGTTCTGGCTCGCTAAAGCGATTTAATATGGGGCACTTCGACCTAAAAAGATCTTTTGTGCCGTGTGGGCCAGAAAAATTTAGACTAGTAGAGTTTCCACTTTCCGTGTAAAGCGGACAATTCTACTAGTAGAAGAATTCTTTATGTCCTCAGGGCACATCTGTTCCCTGAAAAAGATCTTCTTTCTAATTCCGTTTAGGGCCGGACATTCACATAAAATGTGTTCAGCTGACTCGTCCTCTTCAAGACAGAGTCGGCACTCAGGAGAGTCTACTATTTTCATTTTGTGTAGGTGATATCTTAAACCATGGTGACCAGTAAGGTAACCTACTAAGTTTTTGATATCATGCCTGCTTAGGTTTAGGCATTTGCTGGCATTTTTATTGAAAGGCCGAACGGCTTGTTTGGTCTGTCTTAAACCTGGGATGCTTTCCCATAGATGGATACATTTTCTGTATTCCCAGCTTTTTATTGCTGCCGTTGCTGCTGATCTAGGAGTGCAGCAGAAGGGTTCGGGACCTATGAAGGGTGTTTCCGAACCTTTTCTGGCCAGTTCGTCGGCCTTTTCGTTACCTTCCACCCCGACATGACCCGGAACCCACCATAGCTTGGTCTTGTTACTTGTTCCGAGTGCCTGTAGGGTGTTGAAGCAGTACATTACTGATTTGGAGTCAATCGTATGCGAGCTAAGGGCGTTTATAGCTGCTTGACTATCCGTGAATATATGGATGGTTGCACCTTTTATACCAGATAAATTTATGTGGCTAGCGCATTCTTGAATGGCGTGGAGCTCTGCTTGAAATACGCTGGGACTTTTTCCCATGGGTATCGTAAAGCGTTTGTTTGGTCCGTAAATTCCCGCTCCTACCCCCGCTTCCATTTTAGAACCATCCGTATACCACTTTATGCCGTTGTGGCTGTTAGGTGGGTTATTACTAACCCATGCTTCTCTCTTGGGAATCTCCGTGGAGAACCGCTTATTGAAGCATAGTGTTTTATGGATGCGGTCTGTGACCGCGCAGTTCATGTTGAGTTCTGGCAGTTCACCAAGAAGGGTCTTAAGTTCCGGATGATCGTTAAGACTTATCTCGTTTAACTGTATTTGACTTATTGCACTGCGGATTGCCACTTTTTGAATGTATATGTGGAGAGGTGTAATACCTGTTATTGCCTCTATGGCAGCCGTTGGGCAGGTTCGCATGGCTCCGGAGATACCAAGGCACGCAAGCCGTTGTACCTTTTTGAGCTTCTCTTTTGCGACCTTTTGTGTGGATTTTGTCCACCATACAATGGAGGCGTATGTTATAATGGGTCTTATCATCACTGTGTAGATCCAGTGGACAATCTTTGGAGAGATTCCCCAGGTTCTGCCATATGTGCGTCGACAGGCCCATAAAGCTCTGTTAGCTTTGGTGATTTTGTTGTTGATGTGAGAGTTCCAGTTTAGTCTTTTGTCCAGAATTACTCCAAGATATTTGACTTCGTCGGAATACTCAATGGTCGTGCCATTTAGTGAAATCTGAGCTAAGCTGAGATTTCTTCTTTTTGTGAAAGGAACTATGATAGCTTTACTGGGGTTTATGGAGAGATTTTCCTTGACGCACCAGTCTATAGCTATCTTAAGGGCGTTTTGCATACGTGAAGTAACTACGTTTGATTCTTTGCCCCTAATAATGATGACCAAGTCATCGGCATACCCTATTATGTCGTAGCCTAAATTACTTAATTTTTGAAGTAGGTCATCTATGACCAAAGACCACAGGAGGGGTGATAAAACTCCTCCTTGTGGACAGCCTTTTATAGCTGAAACTGATACTGAAGTCTGTCCTGACGAAGCAGTGATTTTCCGACTTTCGAGCATCGCTTTTATCCAGTTTATGGTGGGAAAGTCTACCTTTCGGTGAATTAAAGCGTTTGATATTGAATCATAACCGGTGTTATCAAAAGCACCCTCTATGTCAAGAAAAGCGCATAGTGCAATTTCTTTACAACGGTAGGCGTTGTTTATGTGATTTGTTAGTTTTAACAGGGCGCCTTCCGTTGATTTGCCTTTTTGATACGCATATTGACAGGGGTGTAGAGGCATGCTAAAAGTAACGCATTCTCTGATATGAACGTCAATTATTCTTTCCATTGTTTTCAGGAAAAACGATGTCAAGCTTATGGGACGATAGGATTTAGGTAGTTCACTAGGTTTGTTACCTGGTTTGGGGATAAATACTACATTGACCTCCCGCCAAGTGCGTGGTATGTAGCCCCAGTTGAAACTGAACCTAAATAAGGCAATCATGTTAGGTAGGAAGAATTCCAGACCCTTTTGAATGAGGGCTGGAAAAATTCCGTCATTTCCTGGTGCCTTGAATGGTTTAAATGAGTTTATTGCCCATTTTACCTTATCTGGACTAAATAGTCTACCAGATAAACTATTATTTCTGCTGAGGTTAGTTGGATATGAAACCTCAGTAGTTTGATCAGTTGTGTGATCGACAGTTAGGGAACCAGGGAAGTGAACTTGCAGCAAGGTTATTAGAGTTTCTTCCCGGTCGCTTGTGATTGTTCCATCAGGTTTGATGAGCAATCCCATGCAGTTTGAAGGATCTGTTGAAAGCGCTCTCTGGAGCCGCGCTACTGCTGGGAGTTTTTCCAGCTTTTCGCAGTTTGCGTGCCATGAGGCCCTTTTAGATCTTCGCAACTCTTGGTTGTATTTGGTTAACATGGATCGATATTGATCCCATACGCCGGTGCGTTTCGATTTATTGAATTGTTTTCTCACCTTCTTGCGGATAGTTTCCAGGTTTTCATTCCACCATGGTACGCTTCTTTTTACCACGGTGCGCTTTACCTTACAACTATTCCTAAAGGATGAGATAATGATGTCGTTAAGCTGACATTGTGCAGCGTCCGCATCACTCGGTGTTAGTGGTGAATCTGGTAGCAGATCAGTTCTGATTGCCAGATTTTCACTATAGGTTCTCCAGTTAGTTAATTTATTATTGTATTTGACCGGCGCGCACTCGGTGTTGCATCGCAGCCTGAACATAATATGCATATGATCAGACAGAGAAGCTTCATCAGACACGTGCCAGTCCTCTACAATGTTTTGTATAAAAGGAGACGAGAGAGTAAGGTCTAAAACTTCTTCTCGTATACTGTTCCTAAAAGTGGGCTTATCACCCTTATTTAGAATAACTAGGTCTTTACTATATAGGTAATCTAAAAGTAACTCACCTCTTTTGTTTGTGTCTCGGCTGCCCCAAATCTGGTGATGTGCATTCGCGTCGCAGCCGATAACAAGATGTACTTGCTGAGTTTGGCAGTACTGGACAAGTTCCTGTACTGGTGTAGGTGGTACCTCCTCTATGTCCCCAGCAAAATACGCCGATGCGCATACAAACTTGTGTATCACATGGCCATTGTGGCGTTCAATTAAAACGGCCACCAGGTCCCTAGTATTGAAACCTGGAATGAGAGAGAATTTTATATCTTTCGCAATGGAAAGAGCTGCCCTAGGTCTGAAGTTACCTTTGGCAAAAATTAGCTCTCTATTTCTGCTGTTAAGACCAAAGATCTTACCTGTAGTTGCCCATGGTTCCTGGATTAGACCAAGAGCGACGTTCCTTTCGGCACATCTTTGGCTATAGGTGTCCGATGCACCCATAGCGCGGTGCAGGTTTGCCTGCAGCACAGTTAGAGACGTCATTTCTTCTTCACGTACTCGGGATTACGCACTCTATGAGGTTTGTTATCACCCCTGCGTCGTACGTAACCCTGTTGAGAGAGACCACTTTGTCTCCCCCTTGGACTTCTGGTGTTCTGTCCATCTTTCCCGCTTATATGTGCCTGTTCGGCCGCCAGTTTTGGCCTAAAGCGGTTACGGTGCGCGTTTGTGCTGTCCGTTTTCTTAGCCTTTGCTTTAGCATCCAGCACCACAGTTGTTTTAGCAACTGAGTTACCCTTGGCAGCACTAATGCCAGCCACTGGTGGTGTGGCGCTACTGTTGGCGCTTGTGGAAGGCTTTTCTGAAGCATCAGTGGCAGTACTAATACTAGCCCCTGGTGTTGTAGCCTTTTGTTGGTTTTCTCTTGACGCCTGATTCGTCGATTTGTCCGCGCTCTTGAGGATTATTTTGATCTGTCCAAATCTGAACGAGACCATCCCCTTTAGCTCAACAAGTCGCTTCATCGTGCTTTCGTTTACAGCAAGGACCATATGGGCGACATCTCTGTCGTCAGATCTTTGCAGAACTCTCCACGTTCTGGTGTTGAGTTCTTTATTCTGGCCATCTAGAATTGCCAGTATTCTTTCATTCGCTACTCCGGTACTATGTGGGAAGAAGGCTCTGACGATATGTGGTTTCGGGAACAGTTCTTCCCCCACAAGCGTCACTTCCATCCCGCATTTCTCTTTGAGCTTCGCGAAGTTTGTGCTCATCCACTCTGCAGTGGTAGCATCCGCACATACTATCATTAGCCATCCGGCTTTGAAAGTTGTACCGCGGAAGGCTGGTTTGGTCCCCTCATCACGTTGTTCGATGGTGATGTCCATAATCCTCTCCTGAATCTGAGCCATTTGCTCATTACTGAGAGGATTGCGATCCAGATCGACAGGTACTACACCCAGTCTTACAAAGCTCGCTATGTCTCTATAGGAGACTTTGTCGACGGCTGTATTTCCTGTGCGAGCTCGTTTCGCTTCGGATTGGGGCGGCGTATTGTCCTCGGACCTTATACGCTTCACCTCGGAGCCTGTGTCGACCTCTGTCGACAGAGCAAGTGCTCTGGCCTGCTCTACGTTTTTTCCCTTTTTCAGCGCGCGCTTAAAACGGCGCTGTTCGGATGGTGTGAATTTGACGCGCTTAGACTCAGTCTGTGCAGTTATGCCAGAGGTCTCCGGCGCGCCTGTATTCAAGGGATGCACTTCATCCGAGAGTATGCTAACATTGCATAGCGTACTGGACTCAGAGATATCTTCACTAAGGAGGGACAAGTTCTCTTCTAAGCTCATCATCTCCGAATCTGTGGTTTGTGACCCTTCCCGATTGGCAGGTGTCGCGTCATTTACGCCAGGGTGTTCTAAAACATCCCCAGTTGGTAAAGCAGGGTGTTCTGAAACATCCCTAGTTGATGATGCAGTTGTAGAGGCATCATTCTCTATTTGTTTTTTATTAAACGGATCTATTTTGATTCCCACGAGTGAACGGGAGAGGAAGGTCGCCCGTGGTCTACCCGTATAACCACAGGAAGGCTATCTTGAAATCGGAGGTCGCCTGGTATCCGAAGTTCGCTGCTATCGACTAAGAACCCCTTAGCCATTCATCTCTCGGCGCTAGCTGTTCCACCTTAGATTTGGGGATTTGTTGTTGGGGTTGTCTCCCCGGGCATTGCCGAAAAGTTGTAAGTAAGGAGGGGGGGGGGGGGGTGGGGGGTGGTAAGCAAAAAGGGAGAGGGGCAGATGGGGTATGTAAGGGCGGGGTAGGAGCGGACGTGAAGTCCTGGTCAGTTCTTGGTTGACGCTCATCGGACGGCCTGGCCCTTGCAAGCCCGATGACTCTTTACGTCGTAAGCCTCCGCACCGGCACCATCGAATTTGTTTGCGGTGATGGTGCGCACGTCAAGGTGACTGACCCCGCTAAGAGGTGGGGATTACCCTCACTGCTCGTTGAACCAGTAGGAGCTTCTTATGAAGCGCGAAAGACTTCTAGCGCCAGTGCTGGCTAAGTCGCTTGTGTCATTGAACAAGAAGTCCCCTAGATGGAGATTTCTTCTATGGGAGAGCGCAGGACACGTGCAGAGAAGGTGAAGTACAGTCTCCTCCTCCTCCTCGTCCATGCAGCTTCTGCAGAAGTCATTTGAGCACACACCGAGTCTGGATGCGTGCCTGCCTATTAAGCAGTGACCTGTGATATCACCTATAGTGGAGCTAATATGCAGTCGGTTTAATGAGATTAGACACTTAGAGCGTCGCAGATCCAGCTTTGGTCAGATCCGCTTAGTCGCTAGACATGTATTGCTACTCGTCCACCTAAGGTTTGTTCTCTCGATTGCGGATAGCTTAAACAAGAGTTTACAAGTAGCGATTGGTATACCTAGGGAACCTTTATCAGGTAAAGGAGGTAATGTGGTTCCTTTTTTGGCGAGATCATCTGCCCTACAGTTACCTGGAATGTCCCTATGCCCCGCCACCAGCCTTGGATTTACCCTTAGGCCCACTAGGCCCAGGCCTAGGGCATCACGACAGAGGGGAGCAAACACAATGAAGCTCCTGAATCTTAACCATTCAATGGATTGTCATAAATATATAGTTCAATTTTCCCTGTCTTATTATCATTTAAAACACGGCAACACTTCACCAAATTCTACTTCTGTTCAATCAAATATGTACAAACAATATTTTAATTTTCAACCAGGGGGCCTACTACATTTTTCTGTTAGGTAGGTACGCTACTACAACTGGAACTGGAAGTGATGTATTTGACAACAGAAAAATCAAAAATGTAACTGAAAATATTATGTACTTATATCGTTGTAGGATGTCTAGCGTTGAACTGAAATAGGCCCCAGCAGATATACACATACATACACCTGGATTTTTTTGCAGTCGATGTTTCTCTTTTGTGTTGTCTTTCTTAAAATTATTTAGCTCTCGTTCAACTCGTATCACATTCATACATAACATACTAATACTATGCGACTATGTGGTATTTACAACAAAGATAGAAAATAGAGATACAAATTTACATTTTGTTGTTATTTTTTTGTAGATTTGAAACAATTTTGTGTAAGGCTAAAGGTTTAAATGAAAAAATAAAGACCCGTTAACGCATTTCGCTTTACGGCCAGATATAAATTGGATGCGCTTGTCAAATACATAACTAACTTGGCATTGTTGAGGGAACTAAATTTAATAAATAATATTAAATTAACATTGCGAATTGAATTCCATAGGAGTCTTTATAAATTAAACGATCATTATCGAAGTAAGTAGCGCTCCTTCTTTTCAGTTAATTTTAAAACAAGAAACACAATTAATGCGAATGAATGTAGCGGTAACTAATGTTTATATTCGTATGTAATTCCTTAATAGGTGAGTAGCCATAATTAAACGTATTCAATTAAGTGGAGCTCAAAAGCGCAAACTAGCTAAAGTGCAACAACAAAAGGAGCAAGAATTATTGACGAAAAACCAAAAGATTTCAACATTTTTTGCACCACTCGAAGACGATCAACATAATGGTGAGGGTTTTGATTCTGTAGAAGAAACACCTAGTTCTAGTCAGTCGTTAATTTTTGGTGAAGCTTTGAATAATGATAATCAAGCAATTCATGGAAATATAAATTACATAAAATATTCTGGATCGAACAGTTTGGAAAACACGGAAACTTTGGAAATTGAAACGAGTATAATAAAAGATGATGATGTAAATAAAAATCCTAACCCAGCGCTATGGACTAAATTTTCCGCAGATGATATTGAATATTGGATCACGTCTGGACCTATCAAATGCAATAATCACGATGGTCCTTTTTTGAAATCTCGGCGAACGTACTCAGACGGGAAAATAAGAGTTATCCAGTCTTCTTATTTTGTTGGTAAAAAAGCAAACGGCGAGACTTATCAACGTGAATGGCTTTTGTATTCCCTGTCAACAGGTGCGTTATTCTGCTTTTATTGTAAGTTATTTTCTGATCAGACCAGGCCAGGAACAACATTCATAAGACAAGAAGGTTTTTCTGATTGGAAAAATGCAATTTTAATAGATAATCATGAAAAATCCAACTGTCATAAAGAGGCTATGATGACTTACATTACACGTAGATCTCACTTCGGAATTCAGACAGATTTGGAAAAACAAATGCAAGAGTCGTGTTCATACTGGAAACATGTATTAAAGAGGGTGGTTGCTGTTATTTGCACATTATCTGAACGTGGTCTAGCATTTAGAGGTTCCGAAGAAAAATTTGGTTTATCAAATAACGGCAATTTTATGGGGCTTCTTGAGTTAATAGCGAAGTTTGACCCATTTTTGGCTACTCATATTTCAAAGTTTGGAAATCCTGGTTCAGGAGCAACTTCGTATCTGTCTAAAACTATATATGAAGAACTAATAGATATAATGGCCCAAAGAGTTCGAGAAAAAATCATTCACCAAATCAATGCCTCTGGTTATTTTAGCTTGTCTGTAGATTCTACACCGGATTTATCACATGTGGATCAATTGAGTATTGTTATACGATATGTTAAAGACGATCAACCTATTGAACGTTTCTTAACTTTTTTGGAGATGAATTCTCATACTGGAGACGATATAGCCAATCAAGCACTAAAGTATCTGAGTGAAAACAACATAACAATTTTAAAGTGCAGAGGACAAACATACGACAATGCTCCAAATATGTCTGGTCAGTATAAAGGGATGCAACAGAAAATTCTTCTGAAAAATCCATATGCAGTCTATGTCCCTTGCGCATCGCACTCCTTAAATCTTGTTGGTCGCAGTGCCGTAGATTCCTGTTTAATTGCAGTTGACTTTTTTTCCGTGGTACAATCGCTATATAATTTTTTTTCTGCGTCTACTAGTAGGTGGCAAATTTTAAAATCCGCTGTCCAAAATGATAATGTTTTAAAATCGCTCTCAGATACACGTTGGGAATCTCATGCTGCAGCTACTTCTGCAATCATTAAATCGTATAAAAAACTATTAGAAACTTTAGATGACTTGTCTGAAGATAATGCACTTAAAGGAGATGGTCGAAGGGAAGCTGGTGATCTACTCAATAAAATGTATAAACTAGAATTCGCTTTAATGCTTGTTGTCTGGAATGACATTTTGCAAAATTTTAAAAAAGTCAGTAAAGTTTTGCAAAGAGAAGACGTAACACTACTGACATGTGCGAATTTGTATAAATCGTTGTCCGATCAGCTGGAGAACATGCGTGAAAATTTTGACGGTATTGAAATACGCTCTAAGGAACTTTTACCCGATGGCAACTACACAGTAGCACGAAAACGCATTCGAAAAAAATGGCTGACGATGGTAATGCTCCCGATGTTGAGCTAAGCCCAAAGGAAAAGTTTCGAATAAACGCCTTTTATGTTATTATTGATAAATTGCGAATTCAGATGGATTCCAGAGGGAAGATTTATACGGAAATTTCTGAACGTTTTGATTTCCTTTGCATCAACAATGAAGAAGTAGATGTTGAAGCCAGTGTTCAGCGTTTAGTGTCAAAATATCCTGAAGATCTAAATTCAGAACTTTCTGATGAACTTTTACAGTTCCATCGGTATGTTTTGCATAAAAATGGAAATAATTATAAATTCTATAATCAAGCTAATTTATATAAAATAATGTGGGAAGATAAGATAACATCAGCTTTTCCAAATGTAGATATTGCATTGCGTTTATTTTTAACTTTGATGGTGACAAACTGTTCCGCGGAAAGGTCATTTTCTCAATTAAAGCGTTTAAAAAGCCCTTGTCGAACCATGATGAAGCAGGAAAGGCTTGATGCACTATCTATTCTTTGCATTGAGAGCGATTTGCTACAAGAAATACATTTTGAGGATATTATCAAAGACTTGGCTACAAAGAAATCCAGAAAACAATATTTCAGACAATAGAGTAGGTAAAAGAATTTGTAAATCTTTTCACACATGTACATAAATAATATATAAATATGTATGGATACCTATCATTTTAAATAAAATTTGTTTTTGTTGTATTGAGTTCACTAGAACGGTTAACGGTGTTATATCTTTTTATTGAATAAACCTGGCAACAAAAATTAAAATTCAAACTATAGGGCACCTTTTACTCTTAAGGCCTAGGGCCCAAAAATATTAAATCCGGCGCTGCCCGGCACCCAACAGAGGTGAATATTGAACTGCTCTGCCATCTCCGAAAGAGATGATCGGAATTTGAAGAGACTGAGCCCAGGAACTTAATCGCGGCCTGACTATCCGAGAAGATACGGATATCCTTTGAGGATATCACATTCCTCTTCAGCCACGTCAGGGCTTCTTTTATCTTTTGCATGCTAAATATATCAAGGGGTATCAGGTGTAGCAGAATGTCCAGAGCAGCGGAGGGGGTAGTTCGGAGTGCTCCGCTAATGCATAGACACGCTGAACGCTGGACTTTGCCCAGCTTGTCGCGGTTTATAGCTTTTTCTAGAGCAGTCCACCAGACAACCACCCCGTAAGTAAGAATTGGTCTTACCACCGATGTATATAGCCAGTGCGTAATGCGGGGTTGTATACCCCACTTGTTGCCAATGGCTTTTTTACAAGAGAAAAGCTACTGTAGCTTTCTTGACTCTTTCTTGTATATTGGGTTTCCAGCTTAACTTCCTATCGAAGATTAGACCCAACAATTTTGCTTCGTCAGAGAAAGTTAAGCTTGTACCGCTAATAGAGGGAGGGTCAATATATGGGATTTTTTATTTCCTGGAAAAGAGGACAAGCTCGGTTTTGTGGGGGTTAACGCACAGTCCGCACCGATTAGCCCATCTCGTTAGCTTGTTAAGAGCGTTTTGCATTAGTTCCTTTATGGTGTTGATGTGTTTCCCAGAGACGGCAATAGCAACATCATCCGCATAGGCAATCACTCTGCAGCCCTCCCCTTCCAGGTTTATCAGTAGTTTGTTCACCACCAAGTTCCAGAGAAGGGGAGAAAGAACACCGCCATGCGGTTCAGTAAGGTTTGCCATTTCATGACGGAAAGATATACGAGCCAACAACGAGTCGAAATTATTAAAATTTACTACCGAAATTCGGAGTCAGTGGCCCCAATTTATGGTGGTCATAATCGACCTAGCAGATCAACAATTGAGCGTCTACTGGAAAAATTTGAATCCACAAGCACAGTACAAAATGTTCCCGTGCCAGTGAGACAAATTAGTGCCCGTAGTGTCGAGAATATTGCTGCCGCTGAGGCTTCAGTTGAAGAAAGCCCAAATGTGTCTCTGACACGTCGTTCTCAAGCGGGAATCGCTACAGTTCAATGATAACCGAATATTTTTGGCCCCAATTGGATGATATGGACTTGGAGAACATGTGGTTCCAACAGGACGGCGCCACAAGCCACACAGCGAATGCCACAATCAATTTATTGGAAACCAAGTTTGGAAACCGTGTTATCGCACGAAATGGTCCAGTCGCTTGGCCGCCTCGGTCGTGCGATTTGACGCCGTTAGACTATTTCCTGTTGGGCTACTTCAAGTCCATGGTCTATCCGAACAAGCCAGCGACGATTGATGAACATCGTACGAATATCGAACGTGAAATTGCAGCAGTATCGGCCGATTTATGCTTGAAAACCGTCGAAAATTGGGTTCAGCGTCTGGACTTTTGCAAGCGTGCCCGTGGTGGCCATGCAAAAGAAATCGAGTTCCATACATAATGGCATCGAACGTACTTTCACAGGAATAAAGAATTTCATTGATATCCAAAACCGTTTTTGTTTTATTTAAAAAAACTTGTGTAGCGCTCTTATTGAAAAACCCTTTACTTAACGTATTCTAACTATAAATAGGATTCTGAGCACTCGTTGCCTTGTGCAACAAGTGGTCAAAATCCCAATTGCTTTCTGAGTGCCTGGCAGTCAACGTGCGCACGCGCTGCCGTGAGCTGACTGAAGCCTTACAGCGTCAATCACCTCCTGGAAGCACCACCACAAGTTGGCGATCCCGGCCTCTCCCGGAAACGCCCTAGCTAACTAAGTCTAACTTATAAAATAAGAGGATGGTACCTAGAGTAACGCACCATCTTGGGATGGCATGTTGACCCCTCCCCCCTCAAAAAGCCATAAAAAATCGGCAAATTGCTTTTCCGTATCCAATTTATCCCTCTCCGCTATTGCGGTACTAAAACGGAGCATTGGCGACGACGTCGCCGCCGCGGATGAGCCGCTTATCTCTCGCGCTGCAGTAGCGGTGGTATAATACCGGGATACCATCCCTCGTCTGGACCAGACCTCTAGCATCAATATGGACAAATGCCTCCGGGGGGATAAAGCCAGATCGGAGCGTACTCTCTGTGTACATTTCATTGGGGTAGTAAGCCCTAAAGATCGCCCTTGCAACGTGCCTTCGAGTCACCCAAATAAGGAAATTGTCAATCCTATTCAACTGAGCCCCATTGTTGGGATAGTATTTTATACAGTTGGATTCAGGAGTTCGGAACAACCGGAGGCAGGCCCTAAGACATTGTCTTTCCAAAAGCCGAATCTTTTCCATATAACTAGGCGCTATATTAAACCACAATGGACAACCATAACCGATGATGGGCCTTATAAGGGCCACGTAGTAAATGACCTTCACTCTGGAGTCAAGTTGACTGCTATGAAACAGTCTCCTTGTCAGAGCATAAGCCTCCTTGGCCCCAGCAAAATAAACTATATGTTTATCGAAATATAAATACTGGTCAAGACAGATACCTAGATATCTAACTTCTCACCGCCAATGCCTGCCCATTTTGTCCAATAATGGCCAGTGGCCAATTTTTTCCAGTTTTTTCTGGTATCCCTAGAGGCCCCAGCCAATGGAGTTCTGAACAAGATTGTTTCTGTCTTCTGAAAGTTGATTTTCAACTTCCAGTCGTCGCAATATCGCTTAATTTGATCGAAGTCACACTGCAAAAGAATATTAATGACCTCGATTTTAGGTCCTGATCTGTATGCCACCAAATCGTCGGCATACGCTGTAGCATGTCTGAGTGAACCCACCAGATCACTCGTATAATATTAAACAGGATCGGAGAATTTACCGCCCCCTATTATAAATTTGTTTGTTTGCTTGTTTTGCTGAACTTGATCATTATTTCCATTGTACCTTAATCAAGTGCAGCACAACAAAAATGGCATTTGCACATTTTGACGTTTATGGTGTTTGAATGTGTAAGTGCTTCTAGTTTTGATTCTGAACTCAGATCCAGAAGCAATTTCTTTTCTTTTCAGGAGAAGAACTGTCGTTCGAGAGCCAACAGAACACTTTCCGAAGAGTCCAGAAGCATTCCGGATTACCAATGGAAAACGATATACGGTTCACCGGGATGAAATCCGTTTTTCGCATCAGTTTTTAACAGCCGCATGCCAATTACTTTTCGATGGTCTCCGACAACTATTCGCCGCGGAAATATATTTCGGATCTTTTTTCTCTTTCTTGCCTATGCTGTAAGAAAAAGTGCATTTTTTTTGTTCACATGATTAGACGCACCCGTTAAATTAGTTAGTTAGTCGCGATCTGTTACGTAGATTTTAGTTAGCTACAAAGTTTAAGAAGCAGGGAATGTTTTCAATTAATTTTCATTTAAAATGGGGAAAAAATGTTTTAACTGCGGAAGAAAAAGGCAAAGTTGACGCGTTGCATTCTGAAGGGTTTTCAATGAGAAGAATTACCAAGAAAATCGGACGAAGTGACCACGTTGTAAGAAATTACATAATAAACAGTGCTTCATATGGTAAAAATTACAAAGGAAGGACAAAAACCGCTTTAACACCTCAGGACAAAAGAAAAATCATAAGAATAGCGTCAAATTCAGCTGTCTCCACAAGCAAAATAAAGGAAAAAGCTGGGATGACTGCCAGCACATCAACTGTTCGGCGAGCTATATTAAGTACAGAACATTTTAAATTAAAAAAAACTAAAAAAAGCCCCCACTAAATGGCGTAAGAAAAAACCAGCGGTTGGAATTCGCACGCCGTCACATGACATGGGATACCAACCTTGGAAGAGCGCTAAATTGGCGAAATGATTTTTTTTTTTCAGATGAGAAAAAATTTAATTTAGATGGCCCTTATGGTTACAACTACTACTTCCATGATCTGAGAAAAAAGGGAAATTTTTTTTGACACGTCACCATTCGAGGCAATGAGGAGTAATGGTTTGGGGAGCCATTTCGTACTATGGGGCGTTCGATTTGGTTTTCGTTTTCAACAAAATGACGGGAGTTTCCTACAGAGCTCTTTTGGAATCAGACTTCCCCTCCATGAAAGAACTGTTCGGACCTCTACAGTGGTTGTTACAACAAGACAATGCGCCAATCCACAATGCTCGTGTAGTGAAAAGCTTTCTTGCCGAAGAAAATGTGGAATTGTTGCCGTGGCCACCTTATTCACCTGACCTTAATATAATTGAAAATGTTTAGGGATGGCTTACGCGTAAAGTTTACGAAGGAGGTAGGCAGTGAGACCTGTGAAAAGCTAACTGTCGCTATAAAAGAAGCCTGGAGGACGATTTATTTAAATTATTTAGAAAAACTGTATGATTCACTTAAAAATAGAATTTTTGATGTGATTCTAAAACATTGTGGTTGTACAAAGTACTGAAAATATATAAAAAAAAACAACAAAAATAAAAATAAAAAAGAAAAAAGTAAATTAAAAAGTCTATGTTTCATTTTTAAGATTTTTTCACAGGTGCGTCTAATCATCCCTGTGTGTCTTTATTCATTCTGAATATTCGGAATATTCCGAGTGAGCCATTTATGTTTCTTTATTCAATGGAATATTCCGGATAATCCATTTCGGCGTTTCTTTATTCATTCTGGAATAAATGGAATGCATTCTTTTTCTTGCTAGAGAAAGGTGGAATAAAAAGAATATTCCCTCGTTTGACAGATGCACTTGATCAAAAAAAAAAATAGAAGCAACAGCAAACAATCAAATGGGTGAGCATTTATTGCAAATTTATTGTCTTTTTTTATATTTTTATGTGTGTTGTTTTAAGTTAATTATTTTTTTATTATATATTTTTAATTTCCTTCCAGAATCAAATATACATTTTTAAAATGGTCTTCTGTGGGCATGAAATGTCGCATAGATGTTGGTAGTTGGTGACAAGATGATTTCATGAGCAGTGTTGCCACTTATGCTATATAAAAAGGTGCATGTTTTTTGAACTTGTACTAAATCCTTACTCGAAAGGACCACATATTTAATGTTTTACTTTTTTCCTTCGATTCAACATATTTAACATAATAACAACACGAGAATATAATATTATTCATACAAATAATAACAATATCTTAGTAATAAATAATATATTATGCTTTCTTTATCTGAGCGAAAGTTGTATATTACTGTATTGGGTACTTCGTTAAGAAACGCAGCTGTGGAGACTTAAATAGGGACAAGTCGTTTTCCGCTATATATTGTTTTGGTTGTCGAAAATATTGATAGCTTTAAAATGTTCAGTCAGTCACAAATTCATCACTGACAAATAAATTTAGAGAATTCATTCGCTGTTTTTGTTTGTAAAACAACATTTTTAAAACGAAATGTGAGTAGAATTGTTTTTTTGGAAAATAAAATAATATGTATTGAATAGATACAATCACTGGAACTTCATTTCCATAAATCTTACGAACAAAAAGCAGTCACAAAAGCATGAGCTTAAACAAAGCAACTAACAACAAAATAAAATTAAATTTTAATACGTTTTCCCAATAGTAGTACTCAGCTGATTAAATTAAATAATCAAATTATTAATTGAATAATCAAATTATTTGCGCTATAAAATTAAGAAGGAGTATCTAAACACTATTTTTGAACAGTAAAACGTAAAAAATATTGTAGAATTGTGTACGAGAAATAAAAATGAACTTTTGGCAAAAATTTATTTTTTTTGGAAACAAATTAGGTTGAATGAATTTGCTATATACATATTTTTAATACTACTAAGTACAAATGAACAAAAACAATTAATTAATAACAAAATTGTAAAAAAAAAATGAAAATGCCTTTAAATTGCTGCATCAGAAGCTGCACAATTCATTTTGGGCAACATGTTCATTGTTTTTATATATTTTTTTTGCCCTGACATACTTTCTCAGGTTTTTGCTCAATAAAGGAGAAAATTTCCCTTTGATTTCACCTAAATATACACTTTATTAACAATCGCAATAATTTTTCATACAATTTCTGCAAATTACTGAAATTGTATGCTTCAATTTTTTCTTGACGTTTAAGAAAGAAATGCGGCAATTCAGAAAGAGATAGCTTTACGCACGTGCTCTATCGCATTTTGCTTGAATTGAATAATTTGTTAATTGACATTCATACATAGTACCAAAATATCGATTGATTAATAAATTTTGTCGCTTATCAATAATTGATTTTTGACAACGATAATAAGGGTGTTTAATTAATTTAATGTAATTTGTATTACTGAGATATCGTTATTATTACTGTTTTTGTGAATTTAAATTGTATTTTCTTAAGGTTTCTCTTCTCATATTTTTATTTATTTATTACCCCACATGTGAGTTCAGTAATAGAAAAAATATATTAATTGTAAGTAGTAAATGTTGTACTTCTTGAACTAAGCCAGCGCTGGTCAATAGACAAATGGCTGTCATTCTATTCGGTCCATTTTTGTTTCTTTATTCATTCCATTCTGGATATTCCGGATAAAAAAATCGAATATTCTGTCTTTTCTATTCCTTATCCGGAAAAAATAAAAAACGGCATGTGAACAAAAAAAAAAACTGCACTTTTTCTAACAGCATAGGCAAGAAAGAGAAAAAAGATCCGTTAATTTCCACTCACCTACCATTTGTTTGTTTTTTTTTTTTTTGTTGAGAACTTAATAACCTTCCTAATAAATGCAATTTTTTAATAATTGTTACACACAGTTCCAAAAAAAATAAATTTATGTAAAAAAATGTGTGTGTCTAATCAAGTGAAGAGCACTGTATGTGTCGATGGCAACCCTGACTCGTATTAAATTTGTTTTAATTTGAATTTATGCAGTCCGAGGACCTGAAAGTAAAAAAAAACATAGGGACGGGCTACAGTCCGCTTGTGCGAACTGTTGGATACCCTATTCTTATTCGTATCCCTCATAAGTGGGCCTGACAAAAGTCCAAGTATGGTTGAATTGTTAAGAACGCTCTACCTACATATTTTGTTATATAACATTTAACGGGTTTAATCGAAAAAAACTAAGCTGTTGTAAAAAAACGCTCCCTATCTCAAACTTTGGTTTTTCAATAAAATTGTTTTATTTAATTGTGGGCGTGTCAGTGGTCGGATTTTAGAAATTTTATCTCCCGAGCAGTTTTAGGAGTCAAAGATCATTATATAAAAGATTTCAGCTTTGTAGCTAAAAATTCGATTTCTTTTCGATAAATTTGTTTTTTGAGTTTGTGGGCGTGTCTGTGGGCGGATTTCAAAAAGTCTTAAACTTGATTATTTCGGCCCCCTAGAGAGTATATGGTTAAAATTTCAGCTCTCTAAGTCCAGTTTAAAGGCCTAATTTATGAAGACACAGCCCTTCATTCGCAAAAAGTCACTGTTTGGTGCGGTTTTCATACCGGTGGCGTCATTGGGCCGTTGTTTTCGTCGATGAAAATGACCGTCACGTTACGGTAAATGATATTCGCTACAGAGACATGTTGGAACGTTATTTCTTTGAGCAATTGCATGAATTGGACATCAGTGATATGTGGTTGTGGGTCCAAGAAGACGGTGCCACAAGCCACACAGCGGGGCCAACAATTGAGTTATTTAAATTACCTAGATGTTATTTCTCCTCTTCGCCGCCTTCTACGTGGTGTAGTGATATTCTTAGCATATCCCAACTGATTATAGATATATAGGTAAAGGCAGACAAATGAAATCAAGGTACAATCACACCTGAATCTGACAGATTAGATTATTAGCTCACTACCATACGCAGTGTGCTATATAATCTAATCTTCAATTTCAATTTATTTATTATTATAAAAATGGTATACATTAAGACTTGGTCTTTAATAGTACAGCAAAAAAAAAAACTAAGTAGGGTGTACAAATATTACTAAAATTAAAGAAAGCGATTGCAAAAGTAGATCAAAAAATTAAGTTCAGAAAGTTTAGTGGCAGAAACTAAAAAGAAAAGAAAAATGAAAGATAGAAAAAAACATAGGGGCGGGCTACAGTCCGCTTGGGCGAACTGTTGGATACCCTATTCTTATTCCTATATCTCATAAGTGGGCGTGACAAAAATTTAAAGGATTTTATCGAAAAAACTAAGCTTTTGTAAATAAAAACGCTCCCTAGCTCAAACTTTGGTTTTTCAATAAATTTGTTTTATTTAATTGTGGGCGTGTCAGTAGGCGGATTTAAAAAAAATTTAAGTATGAGCATAAAGGGCACCTAGAGAGTATATACTATAAATTTCAGCTCCCTAGCTCAAACTTTGGACTTTCAAAAATAAAAAATAAAAAATTGTGGGCGTGTCAGTGGGCGGATTTTGAAAATATTTACACATGAGCATAAAGGGCCCCTAGAGAGTATATATTAAAAATTTCAGCTCCCTAGCTCAAATTTTAGTTTTTCAAAAAAAATATTTTATTTAATTGTGGGCGTGTCAGTGGGCGGATTTTGAAAATTGTATGTCCCAAGCAGTTTTATGGGCTAAAGATCATATATAAAAAATTTCAGCTTTCTAGCTCAAAATTCAATTTTTCCCAAAATTTGCTTTATTTAATTGTGGGCGTGTCAGTGGGCGGATTTTGAAAATTTTATGTCCCAATCAGTTTTATGGGCCATAGATCATATATAAAAAATTTCAGCTCTCTAGCTCAAAATTCGATTTTTTCCAAAATTTGGTTTTTTTGAGTTTGTGGGCGTGTCTGTGGGCGGATTTCAAAAATTCTTAAACTTGATTATTTCGGGACCCTAGAGAGTATATGGTTAAAATTTCAGCTCTCTAGGTCCAGTTTAAAGGCCTAATTTTTGCCGACGGACGGACGGACGGACGGACGGACATGGCTAGATCGACATTACTATCGATGCTGATCATAAATATAGTAACTTTTAGGGGTCTACGGGCAATATTAAGGTATGTTACAAACTATGCGTCAAAATTAATATACCCCTAGAATAGGGTATAAAAAAAAAATTAGGACAAAGAAGAAGGAACAGAACGACAGATGGAAGAGGAGGAAGTTAAGAAGTAAGTTGTTATTGTGAAGCGTAGAAATTTAAAAGTGCAGCCTTGAAATTATTGGTGTTAGATAGTCTTTTTACATGAAAGGGGAAGGAGTTCCATAACCAAATAGCATGGATAAAAAAAGGCGAGATGAAATTAAGTAGTTCGTCCTATGGGATACAATGTTGAATGTTCTAGGGGAGCGGGTAAATTGGAGCTTGGAGTAGAGGTAAGAAGGGGACTGGGTACTAATGATTTTATGAAGAAACAAAGAGTTCCTAATGTTTCTGTGCTGCTGTAAGGTGCAACCTAATATACTGCTCGCGAGAAAAGAGATTCTTTTATGCCTACGTAACTGGTAAATGTATCTGACAGCATCATTGAAAGCCACTTGCAACTTGTGATATGAGAGGGAGTCGAGGTTACTATAAACTACCTCCGAATAGTTAATTATGGGCACAATCAGGGTAAGAACCAGTCTGCGTCTAGTTGCAACGGGAGTGAAACTAGCTGAAATCTAGAGTTTCCTCAAGCAACCATAAATTCTACTAATAACGACGTTTATGTGATTATAGCAGGATAAATTGCGGTTTATGACAAAGCCGAAACTAGTTGCAGTTTCAACTAACTTCATCTTTGTGCCTGATAGAAAGATATCGGGGATAGAGGAAGATTCAAATGTCCTATTGAAGATAGGAATAACCTGACATTTAGTTGGATTGAGGATTAAGCCATTATCCGAAACCCATTTATCAATTGAGGATAAGTCATGGTTTAAATGCCAAACCAGTTCATTCAGCTGTTCAACGGGCCTAGAATAATAAAGCTGGACATCATCAGCGTAGAGGTGAATTGATGCGTGATTGCAAACAGAGGGTAAGTCATTTACATAGAGACAAAAAAGAATGGGAACCAGGATTGATCCCTGGGAAACCCCTTGTAAAACAGGCAGAAATTCGGAAAAATTGTTCCCAACCGCAACTTTCTGTAATCTATCACTCAGAAAACTATCAATAAGCCTAATGGCATTGTACCCAAAACCGAAGTAATGTCAAAGCTTCCAACAAAGGATGGAATGATTGACCTTGTCAAAGTCCTTTGACTAATTCATTACAGTATACGAGTGTAGCAGGGCTTTTCAAAGCGTAATATTACTTGCCGCCAATTTGGGACTGGCTTCCAAGGACAACTGGCACTTCACATCTTAAACGATGTCTGGAATATCTAAATAGCAAAACAACAGATCCTGACCATATAACCTAATCGTAGCTTTAACATATGAAGATGCCAATATTCCTAAAGTAAGAAAGCTTGTTAACGAATAGGCCCAATCATTTAAATTGGACTGTATAGATAAGAATTCGATTATAATCAAAATATTAATATGGGAAATTTTATTATAATTTTTGCAATGGTTACTCACAAACATTAGCTTGCCTACTTCTTAACTATACACATATGTACACATATAGATTATTTTATATGTTTCAATCAAGCTATATGATAAGTACTTATAAGATCACATCACTCTCCGCTTAGTGACTGGCACCGGTACCCGACGTAGCTGACCGACTACAGTCAGTTGTCTGGAGTTTGTCAATCAATTCGGATTGTTAAGTCATTAGAATAAGGAAAGTAAATAAAAAAAGTGAAGTTCGACAGGTGTGTTGATTAATCTCACATAATATAACGGTTCATACCTCGGAAGCGACCGACATTTGTCGTTGCTATATTTTTTCATAAATATATAGTCTATCAATAAATGGATTTCTGAACACTGTTTGTTCTGTAATTAGCACTCACTCTTGTTTTTTTAAAAATATGATTGACATATCATTCTCAGTGTTGTTGGCCCCAATTGATGTAGTTGAAGTTCATTTTTCTACTACATCAATTGGGGACAACAACTGCCAGTGATATGACAATCATATTTTTGAGAAATAAGAGTGAATGTTTTTGCAGAACAATGTAAACAATGTTCTGACTTCCATTTTTACCATCTTATCTGTTTTCTAATCTTCACGTTATCATTCGCTATTTTATTTTGTTTAAATTACTCTCAAGTGACTTGTGTCTGAATTAGTCTTAGAAATCAGATTGATTATTCTGCACGATAGTCGAATTTTATTCGTTAGTGTATTGTTGTCCTGGATAAGAATATCACTTGCTACGAACAGTACCTAAATCTACCCGTTATTATATTTTAAATCAAATATTAGGAGAAGCAGGAATGCACAGGAAATCTGTTCGTTAAAAGTTCATCCACAATGCTCAAGCGCTGCTTCTTGTGGATGACGAGAAAATATTACACAGGTGGCAGCAGTATTGTGAAGGACTTCTAAATGAACAATTTCCTCGGATATATTTTAGGATAGTCACACCTAACAATGAAGAAGTACACGACATTACTGTCGAAGAAGTTGGGAAGGAGGTCAAAGACTCCATAAGCGAAAAGCAATTGTGCCGGACGAGATATCCTCTGAGTTCTGGGAAAAGATGGGAGACATCGGGTCCAAATAGCTTATGATTCTTATCTCCAAACTGATGAGAGGCAAACCAATGCCTAACCAGTGAAGCGAAAGTTTTCTTCTTCCTTTGTACAAAGGACCAAGGGGTCTGTTTCGGGTGGACAACAAGGAGTTTCAGAAACCTACGTACAGATGATCATGGACATGTATGAGGGAGTAAAGACGAGAGTAAAATACCCCGTTGGCGTCACCGAGGAGTTCGCAATCAAAGTCGGCGTACACCAGGGGAGCGTCTTAAGTCCCTTAATATTTATGACATTTTTTTATTATCTGCTCGAAGGAAAAGTGATAGGTCCCAAAGTGCATCAGCTATTCTTTGCTGACAATGGAGCCATCATTACCGAGGTTCAAACGGCCCTGCAACGAGCACTTGATGTATGGGTGGAAGTTTTGGAGGGGAATGGGTATCGTATTAGTCTGAAAAAACTGAATACTTGTGCTGCCCGTTCTCTGATCCACTCCGACCTATTCCAGACATTTATATGAATGTAGGAGGGATTCCCAAGTGCCAACAGTTAAAATACGAGTATCTGGGATCTATGATCAATAGCGAAGCAAGCTGTGATGACGAAAGCAAGCTGTGATCACGACGTTAAGCATCGCGTAAGCTAGGGTGGATGAAGTGGCGGGAAATCTCAGCCATCTTCAGTGATCGAAACATACCCTTCTAAGCTAAAAGGAAAGCTCTACACCGCAGTTGTGTGCCCGGCGCTCACATACGGTTCACAGTGTTGGATAGCGTACAAATTAATGGCAGCTAAGATTGATCGAATTAGAAGTTCTAAGATCCGAGGAAGCGTCACGGAACCTATTTCGAAAAAAGTGGAGCGCGACCGACTCAGTTGGTACTGTTATATTCACAGGAAAAACCCTACGAACCCTGCCAAAAAGGCAATATCAATCAACGTTCCAATACAAACGCGAAAGAGAGGCAGACTTAAATACTCCTGGATTACACAAATGCAGCAACACCAGCATTTAATTATCCTCAGCGACGAAGTGATTCAAAATCGGGAGGCCTGCCGCTATTTTCTGAGGTCGAACCGGCGAACCCCGCATGCGGATGCAGTTAAGTGGAAGGGTTATGATTCCATTAATCCTGATCATAAGCCTCACCGCCATTAAAGGAAGATGAAGAAGAAGAAGAGAGTATTAGGACAATGCAAATCAATCCGTTTCCTAGCCGGTAAGATTGTAAGAGGACTGTTGTTAATAGCTATTTTAAGGATCATAAGAACTATGGTATACGATACGGAGCAGTACTGAGAGCTGCTTCATATTCAATATGTAAATAAAATCAAGTCAGAGTGAGGAGGAGAGACAGTAATACAGCAGGCCAACCATATTAGATACAAAAAAAATGAAAAAAAAAACCGGCATTGAACGCAGCACGCAAAAGTCAGTGCATTGATTTTGCAATAAATTACATCAGGATACTTAATCCCAATTTTTTTTTACAACATAAGCATAGTATATCCTTCTTTCATATTGCATTTGGTTTTTACAGATTGAACCAAAGTCGTGAAACTTATAATAGCTTTCTTAGGCCCTTAAATTGAAGCTATAAAGCTGAATTTAAAATCCGCTGACTGACGACAATTGTTATTAAAAAAAAACATTTTAATGAAGATATCAATGGAAATGAAAGTCCTATTCTTATCCTTAGAAAAAGGATTAGGGTGTGCATTTTTCCATCTTCAGATTTTCTTTATATTTAATCATGATTCCAATTTGAAATTAATTAATTGACATCAAACGAACTTTCCGTATTTGAAATTTGCAATTTTTTGTGTTTGACCTTTCTATTTTGCGCAAACAATAGCAACGGAAATGACTCTATTGATTTATTTAATAGACTGATTTGCTGCCCAACACCAAACCTTAAATATAGTTTCTTAGATCACTTCTAAATTTTTGAATCTCGCGGCCGACAAAAATATGGACTATAATTCTAGAGTTTATTTCAGAAAAAAGATAGTCAAGTATTCGTGCATCAACCAATGAGATAGTCGAGAGGGTCTCTAAATTTGCCCCCAAGCGAACAATCAGCTGAAAAAAACCCATTGGCGTGTCAATGAAATTCAAATGGGAAGCTCGCACACAATTTCCATTTCTTGTGTGAAGTTAGGAGCAAACTTATTTTTTAGAGTAAAAAGCAGAGATCTACCTCACGTAAGTACCAAAACAGAATCCATAGCAGATATAATAATTTTTTTGTTCCCAATAGCCATCTATTGACATTTATTTTTTATGTTTTACATAATATTCTCCGATAGGGACTCGAAAGAGGATTAGTCAGAGCCTATTTTGAAGTCTTAGGGGAAGGGGAATGTGAAATTTGACTATATTACTTTATAGCTTATCTGTGCGGCAACTGTTGGATAGAATTTAACCCATAAGACAGTCATAGACACTTTAAATAAATCATGCTTTACTTACTTACTTACTTAGGGTGGCGCTACAGTCCGGGGTGGACCTGGGCCTCAACCAACAAGCGTCTCCAGCCAGCACGATCTTTGGCCAGCTGTCTCCAGTTTCACACGCTAAGTTGGTTAAGGTCCCCTTCTACTTGCGTGCGCCACCTGAGTCGCGGTCTTCTGGCTAAGTCGATGTCGCTGTACGGGCTGTACAGTACAGTTCGTCGTTGTATGTCCTCCTCCATTTACCGTCTATGCAGATGGGACCAAAAATTACCTGAAGAATTTTCCTCTCAAAACAACCAAGAGTGACCTCATCCGCTTTTGTTAGAATCCATGCCTCTGCACCGTAGAGAAGGACTGGGATTATAAAGGCCTTATAAAGGGTCACTTTAGTTGATCGAGCGAGGGCTTTGCTACTCAATTTCTTTCTTAGCAAAAAGAAACAGCGATTGGCAAGAGTTATTCTTCGTTTAATCTCAGCGGTGGTGTCATTGCCTGAGTTCATTGCGGAGCCTAGGGAGCTGTCGAAGGCCAAAAAGATCTTATTGACATGTTAATAACTAAGGTTAGGTTAGGTTAGGTTAAAGTGGCTGTCAACAGAAGGCCGACACACTTAGACCAGGATTAGGTCCATTGTGATGCCACACGGATCGAGGGGTTTCCCCACTACTAGTTAAACCATTTAGAGCTTCTTATGAAGCGCGATAGACTTCTAACGTCAGCGTTAGCCAAGTCGTTAAGATTGTTAAGCAAGAAATCTCTCAGATAAAGATTTCTATTATGGGAGAGAGCTGGACATGTGCAGAGAAGGTGAAGTATAGTCTCCTCCTCCTCCTCGTCCAAGCAACTTCTACAGAAATCGTTAGAATAAACGCCAAGCCTCGATGCATGCTTGCCTATCAGACAGTGCCCTGTAATGGCACCTATAGTGGAGCTAATATGCAGTCGGTTTAGTGAGATCAGACTCTTAGAGCGTCGCAGGTCCAGCTTTGGCCAGATGTGCTTAGTCGCTAGACATGTATTACTACCTGTCCACC
Source organism: Portevinia maculata (assembly GCA_949715645.1). Taxonomy (NCBI): domain Eukaryota; kingdom Metazoa; phylum Arthropoda; class Insecta; order Diptera; family Syrphidae; genus Portevinia; species Portevinia maculata. The sequence continues at coordinate 114,638,814 of OX454528.1, read as the reverse complement.
TAAGGTTTGTTCTCTCGATTGCAGATAGCTTGAATAAAAGTTTGCAGGTAGCGATTGGGATACCCAGAGAACCCTTTTCAGGTAAAAGGGGGAGTTTGGTTCCCTTTTTGGCGAGTTCATCAGCCCTGCAGTTTCCTGGAATATCTCTATGCCCCGGCACCCAACAGAGGTGAATGTTAAACTGCTCCGCCATCTCCATAAGAGATGAACGGCAGTCGAGGGCTGCAATGGAGTTTGAAGATACTGAATCCACGGACTTGATCGCGGCCTGACTGTCCGAGAAGATACAGATATCCTTTGTGGATATCACATTTCTCTTCAGCCACGTCAGGGCTTCTTTTATCGCCATAATCTCCGCCTGGAATACGCTACAGTGATTAGGAAGATGGAAAGAGAGACTCAGATTTAGTCTTTCGGAGAAAACGCCGCCACCAACCCCGTTAATAACTAAAAATGGAATATAAATCTTATGTATAACATTAAAAGCAATTACTGATATTAATTTATTTGACATTAGGTTATTTTACCAAGAGATCCGTGAAACCGTCCTTAAAACCTGAAGGAAGATGTTTTTCCAAAATGTCCTTGGATCAAGAGGTCCTTGGAACCCCCAAAAGATCCTTAAATCCCAAAAATGTCCTTGGGATCCGCGCCAGTTTGAAAGATGTTTGCCGCGGCCAAATGTCTGCTCTGCGAGAACCAAAAAGCAAGTCACAAGCCCATTTTTGCATAGGGGTTCTGGTTAACTTCTTCATTTCTGTCTCTAAAGAGCCGTGCTAAACTTAAATTTAAAAGTGTTTGATAGGGCAGATTTTCCTTTGACACTTTTTTGATTGGGCAGATCGTTTGCGCGCTAGAAGCGAAATACCACAAACCCTTATTTTGGTAAGGGGTTCTGATTACGAATTTGGAAACTAGTTTTTGATCATAAATTTTAAGATTTTGTCTGTAAAGAACATGCAATACGTCATTATAAGGGTTAGGGCTAGGTGTTTGTGAGAGAAATAAAACAACAAGCTTAAACAATCTCTTTTTCATGGAAACAAAGACCGGTTTTGACGAAACTTCACAGAAACACTCTCAGACACCTTTTTGTGCGTATGGCTTAGCCCGCTCACGCAACTTTGTTGCTCCGCTAAGGGAAGTCGCCTATCTTCGCTTACTTTTTAACAACTTTCCGGATGTTCAATTCGCTAATTCGAAAATTTCGATATTTAGATTTGCAGGCCTTTCCTTTGGGATTTTTCGAATTTTTTGTTTTGTGACGAACAAAATACAATACAACTTTTACTACATCGATTTAATTATTCCTTCTAAGTCGCTTTTTATTGCTACATACAACATACATATATAACCTACAATAATTATTATAACTTTAAAACAACCCAAAGCTTCCAATGCCAGTATTGAAATATTGACACAATTTTAAGGTGCACTATTCTTTTATTTCCAGAATAAATCCTATGCAACATGCAGTCAATAACCACAGAGGTTCTGAAACAAAATCCTCGTGAGCGGGCGAATCCCCTGTCCTTTTTGTGTTTTTGGTAAGTGAATAACTATCTTCTTTTTCTTTATCGACGAGGTCATGATTTGAGCTTAAGTGATTATAACACCCTCACTTCACTAAATCCCTATTGACGATTCGTGCGGTTCACCAGTTTGATCTCAGAAGGTATCGGCAGAGGCCCCTTCTCCAAATCCAGAGAGGCCAATCAAATGCTGGCCTTGTTGCATTTGTGGGATGCATCGCTGAAACCGAAAGACTTTCCATTCCATTTTTTTTTTCATTTTCATTTTATTTTTATTCCAATCAATGAGCATATAATTAACAATAAGTAAGTTTAAGTTAGCAAAGAAAATAAGTAAACAAAATAAATAAGTATTTGCATTAAAAACAGCAGATATTACATAAATGTACATTGAGGAATATGGGATACATCCTTTAGTTAAAAAAAACTAGTGACGGATGCATTAATGAGCTAAGGCTCGATTTAAAGAAATTAATAACTTAAGATGAATACAATTGTTGTGGGGTGATTAAGATATATAAACTGATACGTTATACAAGTAAATTAATTGCATAAAAAAAGAAAAAAAAGAAAAAAAAAATGTTTATTCTTAAGTATAAGCCACGCTATATAATTACTTTTATTAAGTTATTTATTTCATTGAAGTCAAACCTAAATAGCCACTTTCTGATTTCTCTGTTGAATGTGAAATAACCGACATAAATTGTAATAATCACGTTCTTTATTTGGTAACTAAAAAAAATTGCGGATCCCTTTACAAAAAAGCGTGTTTCTCCGTCTTTTTCCTTTTTAACAGTGAAGTCAGCCACGGCTACTTCGTTTTACATCTCAAAAAAAACATCCAGGTGGCGCAACCCGAGTTACAAAAAGGGTGCGTCCACCAAGTGTATGATAATCGTTACTTTACATTCTTACAGTTCGGCCAATCTACATAACAATCGACCTCGATACATATACACACATTTCTGCTTAAGACTAAGTTATCATATACCCAGTGTTGCTTTCAAAAACTGCTTTAAATCTCATCATCGTTTTTACTTTCAACCCATTTCCGCATTCGAGCGGCTTCAATGACGTTATTATATGGTCGCTGAGTCATTTGACAGTTCTCGACATCGCGAACAACGTATCGATCATTTCCCAACACTTTACAGACTACATACGGACCGCGATATTTAGGGATTAACTTTTTATTTGTCCCGGGGGTAACATCCACATTCCGAATAACAACAAAATCGTTCACCGCGTACTTCTTTGCCGGCGAACCCTTCTTAGCCGAATATGCCTCGTTATAGGCTTGTGATCTTTGGATAGCATGGTTTGCATCTGCACGCATAGTTTTCAAATCGCGAGCAACTGCGGGGCCAAACTCCGCCTGAAGATATTCGGAAAATTCATCAACAACCTTTCCACGCTGTGCCACCCCAAAAAGCAACTCACTCGGTAAATGTTTGGTCGAGCTATGCCTCGAGTTGTTCAAAGCAAATTCTATCGGTGGAAGCATCTGGACCCAATCGGCATGGCTAACTGGCTCGCACATTTTCCCCAACATGGCCTTTAGAGTCCTATTCACGCGTTCCACCTGACCGTTGGCCTGCGGGGACCCGACCGCGACCTTGACATGCTCGATGTTGTTCCTCTTGAGGAAATCAGCGAACTCTAAACTAGTAAAACATTTGCCTTGGTCCGAAATAATGCGACGGGGTCTACTGTAGTATGAAAAATACTTTTCAAGACAAATCAGAACCTCCCGGGTACTAGTGGAGTTAACGGCGTAAAGCCTAGTGAATTTCGTGAAGGCATCAGTGACTAACAGAATATGTTTTCGCTTCGAATTTATGGATGGGAGTGGACCAAAATGATCTAGATGAAGTGTGTCAAATGGCTCTGGCTTCTTTTCAATACTATATAGTGTCCGCTCAGACGACCGAACAGGGGCGGCGTACAATATGCAGCGAATGCAGTTCTTAATAAAATTGCAAACTTTATCCCTCATATTCGGAAACCAGTAATGCCTACGGAGGCCATCAACCGTCTTATCAACCCCCAAATGACCTAATTTCTCGTGCATCAGCCTTATGACATTTTCCTCCATCTCACTCGCTACGTATAACAAAAGTCCGCCCCCCTCGTCTACCTTGAAGACGAGACCATCCTTCATCTCAAACCCATCCATCGGGCCATCCTCTAGCTCTTCTCGCACCTTCACGATGCGTTCATCACGGCCCTGGGTGAGCTGTACCCGGAAACAGACTTCGTTACCATCAATCGCATGGATGGTACGACAAAACATATTTGGGGACGCCTCGTCACCCCGGACGCACGAATCATTAACGGCTAACACATCATTAGAATCGTCAAGCGGACTCACGATGTTGCAAAGTGTAATCGTAAGCTTGCAACTCAAGTGCCCACCTAGCGATCCGGGCGTTCATCTGCTTACGCTCCAGGGTCAGTTTAAGCGAATTACAATCAGTAACGATTGTAAACTTCAATCCCTCCAAATAAACTCGATAGCGCCTAAGGGCATATATAATAGCTAACGACTCTAATTCGAAACTATGGTATCGTTGTTCCGCTGGGGACGCTGTCTTTGAAAAAAACGAGACAGGATGAAACTTCCTATCGTCCTGCCTCTGCATCAGCACTGCTCCGAAACCTAATGAACTAGCATCGCAATGGAGCTCAGTCTCCTTGGTTGGATCATAAATCGCCAGAACTGGGCTATTTATCAGCTTGTCCTTGAGCGCATCAAACGCACTTACTCGCTCTGTAGTCATTGCAAAAGGAATGCCTTCACGGGTCAATTCAGTCAGCGGCTTGACTATCCTACTGTGTCCCTCAACAAACATCCGGAAATAGCTAAACATTCCCAAAACAGAGCGCAACTCCTTCAAGTTACGGGGAGGCTGCAATCTTTTTATTGCTTCGATATGGTCATCATTCGGGCGTATGCCGTCAGAAGTGACCGAATAACCAAGGTATTCTATCTTGTTATAGGCAAACTTACACTTGGATAAACGCAGAACTAAACCCTTCTCCGTCATTCGTCTCAAAACCTTCTTCAACAATTTGACATGCTCATCTAAGGTTACCGTAGCCAGCACTATGTCGTCTATGTAAATCGAGATCTGCCCAGAGGATATTAGGTCTGAGAAAATTTCACATATGTATCGCTGAAAAATGGCAGGGGCGTTTTTCAAACCAAACGGCATTCGGATATACTCGAACTGACCATGAGGCACCACAAATGAAGTATATTGAATCGAATCAGGCGCCATCGCCACATGGAAAAATCCATCTCTCAAGTCTAAGGTGGAAAAGTATGTCTTTCCCCCGAAATACCCCAAACAATCTTCTATCAGCGGTAGCGGGTAATTATCCCTAGCTGTGACTTTATTGAGTGCCCTGAAGTCAACACACATACGGAGCTCTCCCGATTTCTTTTTAACTAGGACCACCGCCGACGCATACGGAGATTGGCTTGGCCTAATAACCTTTTGTTCCAACAATCTGTCTAAAATTTTCTGTACCTCTATCCTCTCATAGTATGAGAGACGTCTAGGAGTTGTGTGAAATGGCGTCTGATCCGTTAACCTAATTTTCATCTCAAAGTCATGCGGCTTAATCTCTATGTCGTCAGGGCCCAAATATTGTTCATAAATAGTGCGTCTAATTGCATCTACCTCTTGCTTTGTTAGTGAATCATTAATAGCTAATAACTCCTCTGCATCAGCATTATCACTCAATTCGACTGTGTGCACCTCGGGACAAACAAAAATATCTTCTTTAACCTTCACACCATCATTACTGTCAAATAACACAGACGTACCAACTTTCGCCACCGATGGCTTTTCTAAACCTTTGCCTTCTGTTGGTGGGGGTTCACCTGGGTCAAAAATGCAAAAATGCGAACTTTCGTTAAGAATATTTTTATTGGCCATATCGCTGCTTACATGAGCGAAATTTTTGTTCAACTGAAATAATTTGATGTTACATTTTTCTAGAAAGTCTCTACCCAAAATGAGTGGAATATTGGTTTGTTCGTCAGGAAGTATTATTAGTTTATTCTTAAGGTACATTTTTCTAAATTTAATGATGCAGTCGATACAGCCAAATGATGAAAGAACCTGATTCCCCAAGCCTCGAAACGAAGTCTTTTGCTTCTTAGATGAAATGGGTTTGTTGATTGTAGAGTACCGGACAAAACTAACCGGACTACCGGTATCAAACAAAGAAAGAAAATTCGTAAAGTCGCGTTCGAAAGCAGATTCAGAATTGAAAACAACACTTACCCAGTTAACAGACCCCAACACCCCTATATCAGCAACAGCAGCACCATCCGGTTCAGTGGTATCCACAGCAGCAGCCAGATTTCGGGGTGTCAGAAGCTTCGATGGATTCGGACAACGTCGGTGGTCATGGCCCATTTGCCAGCATTTGAAACATGCGCCTGGCGGACGTACTTCGTATGGGCATTTACTTTGATAATGCCCCATCTTACTGCAGTTAAAGCATCGAACTGGTTCGCCGGATCTCTGTTCCGGGCTAGCAGCAGTAGTAGTGGGAGCCGATCGCATCGATGGCCGAGGTCGGACTGTGGTCAGTCGTTTAATGTGATCCATGATGCGTTCCCGGTGTATCCCAACAGCGGCCTTCAGTTGTTCGATCGTAGTCGTACCACTCAGCAGCAAAACAGTGTCCTCAGGTGGCAGATGCATCCCATCCACGATTATACCCACTATCTCGTATTCGCGTAGTTGGCTATGCTTAGCCAAACCATTCATTATGAGAACGTAGTGATGCATTTCCTCAGCGTCCCGATTCCATTTGCGCCCACGCAGTCGCTTGATTAATTCGGTGTGACTCAAGACGTGGTCGAACTCTTGGGTTAGAACTGCTTTTAGGCCACGGAAATCTCGTTCATCACTCTGCTTGGCGCAGTCAGCAGCAGCGCCCGTCAACAGACTGCGTAGGCAGATGTATTTGAATGCATCGTCACATCTGTATGTTTGGCAAATTTGTTCCAGGTCGTTGATGAAATGCTTGACGTCATAGCCCGACTCGCGATCACCACTAAATTTTGGTACCACCCGCACGATATCTTCTACTCGAGCCCGGTTAACAGGTTCAGGACTCATTTGTTCTAATTGGCGTGTGAGTTGAATGATCTCTTGCTTCCTGCGCAGTATAGTTAACTGTTGCTCCAAAGCGGACAGCTCAAAATCGGCATTGCTTAGTGCTGGCTCTCTCTGTGTAGCAGACGCAAACGTGTTCCAGGCAGTGGCTCCACCCATAGCCCGAGAGTCGGCAGCATCTGTGGTCGTACGGACATTCTTAGCGGTAGTGGCAGCGGAGGCGGCAGTGGCGGCGGTGGTGGAAGTAGCAGCGGTGGCCGCAGTGGTAGCAGTAGCAGCAGTGGCAGCAGTAGCAGCAGTGGCAGCAGTAGCAGCAGTGGCAGCAGTAGCAGCAGTGGCCGCAGTAGCAGCAGTGGCAGCAGTAGCAGCAGTGGCAGCAGTAGCAGCAGTGACAGCAGTAGCCTCAGTGGCAGCAGTAGCAGCAGTGGCAGCAGTAGCAGCAGTGACAGCAGTAGCCTCAGTGGCAGCAGTAGCAGCAGTATCAGTAGCGGCAGTGGCAGCAGTGGCGACCTTGGCAGCGGTGACGGCATTTGCGGACTCGACCCCAGAAGTACTCGCTGCAGCGGAATATGATGAATGGCCTATCTCCGAACAAAGCTCATCCCCAGCCTGCGCGTTATCATCTTTAGCTAACGTCGAGTCCAGCAATGCCCGTAATTGGGATACGGTGGCCGACGCAGGAAATTCGACCTCGTATTCCCGCAGTATTTCCATTAAATCGGATTTGCTTTGTTTAGGCATCTTGAATATTCGTATTTGTGAGAATACCCCACATCTGATGTTGAAATAACCGACATAAATTGTAATAATCACGTTCTTTATTTGGTAACTAAAAAAATGGCGGATCCCTTTACAAAAAAGCGTGTTTCTCCTTCTTTTTCCTTTTTAACAGTGAAGTCAGCCACGGCTACTTCGTTTTACATCTCAAAAAAAACATCCAGGTGGCGCAACCCGAGTTACAAAAAGGGTGCGTCCACCAAGTGTATGATAATCGTTACTTTACATTCTTACAAATGTAAATATCTTTTTTATGCTTCGAATTTCGATAGGTAACCTGTTAAATAGCCTGGGTGCTACTTAAGTATAAAATTGTAAAAAGCGATGAGTATTGTGAGGTGGGATATTAGCTAGACATCGTTCTGTGCTACGAAGTCCATACGTAGTTAAATTCTGATTTAGTAGGTTTCCACTTCTTAAGTAAAATATTTTTAAAACTTTGTAAAAATAAAGATGTTTCAGCGGAAGTATCTTTGACTTGCAAAACAAACAAAAACAATGTTCACGGCGCTGTTTTTTCCATATTAATCTTAGAATATGTTTCTGAGATACGATCAGGGGTTGTAAATTATTGCTATAAGTGCCACCCCAACATACTAGCCCATATTGCAATTTAGATTGTACCAAACTATAATAAATTGTTTCTAAAAGCTTATGAGAGCATAGTTGCCTTAGGTGATACAAAATATATGTTGCTTTTAGAACATATTTTTTAAGTAAGGACGTGTGTATATTCCAATTCATATTGTTGTCGATAGTTAAACCCAGATATTTAAAAGCATTGACATTTTCAATAGAAAAACATTTTGAAGAGCAGGTTAGGCTTTTCGTATTTGAGTTTATTAGACAGTTATTTGCAATATAAGTATTTTGGCTCAAACACATTTTCTTGCAATCAAAACTATGAAAGATACAATATTAGGAGAGTGTCTATCTAATGATGGTAAGTTAAAAAACATGATTTTAGTTTTATCACTGATAACTAGCTTATGTATGCCAAACCAATGCCTTAATATTTCCAAATCATGGTTAATATCAGCAATCAAATCCAGTACAGACATATTTGAGTATAAGCACCCAATGTCATCCGCAAATCCAGTTTGATTACACTTTAAATGTTGGTTAAAGATAGAATTTATAAAGATTATAAATAAAAGAGGACCAAGAACGGAGCCCTGTGGAACACCGATCTGAACGTCACGACTTTCACTGAAAAAATGTCCAATCTTAACCATTTGTTTCCTATTTTTGAGATATGAAGCGAACTAATTAAGAATGAAGCCTCTGAGACCAGCCTTTTCCAATTTAACCAATAGGAGATCATGGTCAATAGTATCAAAGGCTTTAGTGATATCTATAAAAAGAGCAGCGGTGTTTCTTTTACAATTCAAACTATCGTGCACCTGACCGCAGAAATTAAGAAGCGCATCTTCCGTCGATTTACCAGCTCTAAAACCGTACTGGTTTGAAACAATTTTTTTCGAGAAAAATGACAACTCTGCTTTTTATTGCCTTCTCAAAGATTTTTGAGAACACCGGAAGAAGAGAGATAGGCCTGTAGTTATTCAGCTTCGTCCTATCCTCTTTTTTGAATATGGGTATAACCTCAGCTATCTTCAGTCTATCTGGAAAAATGGAACGGTATATGCTTTTGTTGAAAATGTGAGCTAAGACATCAACAACATTAAAACAGATTTTTTGCAGAAAAACACTTGAATAACTATTCAGCGTAGCGGAATTCGAGTTATCTAGCAACGTTATGCTTCTAAACAACTCGAGAGAAGTGATTGGTTCAAAGAAAAAACTATTTTGTTGACTACTTTCTATATTATGATAGTCATCCGAACACAAAATCTGAGACGCTGTATTATAACCAGCATCAAAAAGAGTATTTATCGGAACATTAATAAAGAAGTCATTGAAGACATTAGCCATTTCGACAGAAGTAGTAATATCCTTATTATTAATCTTTATTATCGAGGGTCCATCAAAAGTGACATTTTTATTGAACAAGTTATTGACGATTTCCCATTCCTTTCTTATGTTACCTTTCGCACTCTGAAATTTGTTTATGTAATAGTTCTCCTTGCATATACAAGGACATCGCGAGATCGATTGACTCACTCAGTCATCGTCGCAATGTCTCCTGTCTTTCGTTATTTTATCGCTATTTCCACCGTAAGTGCTCTAACGAAATAGCCAGTTACATTCCACCCCTTGAACATTTCAACCGCAATACCCGCCATGCAAGGAATGCTCATCAGTTCACCCTCAAGCCTGTATTCGGACGTACAGTGAAGTACAAAGAGTCTTTCCTCAGCCGTACAACACGAATGTGGAATACTCTTCCACGCTCAGTTTTTCCTTTACATTATAACCTACAAACATTCAAAACCAACGTGCATCGGCAACTCTTCTTTTCTTCTAATCCTAATTTCCCTAACGCACGCGCTGTGTACCCAATACATGATAAGGGTACCAAAAAAATCCCTTTAGTGCGCGTAAATTATAAAAAAAACGCTACGTGATATTGATTTTTAACAGTGTTCCTATGGATCTTTCATTTGAACATGACAGTACCAACTGAGCCGGTGGTGCTGCAGAGCCCAGATATTTGTAGTTTTCGCACTTTCCATGTATATAAATGCCTGGAACAGGTTGTAGAAAGTAACTTTTCTTAGGCGTTGCGTTGGACTTTCAGATTTTTGCGATCTAAAGTCAATCAAACGCCTGAGGTCGCACTTCTGATTACACCAAATGAACGAGTTGTTTCTACTGAAGCACAGCGTTGCGATATGTGAAGTTTTTATTGTTTGCAAACAAAATTGTAATTTGCTATTGAAATCAAACTTTTATCCGACATTTGCTGAAAATAAACATACTCAGTATGCTGACACTAAACTGAGTTAAATTCAAGAGTTTCGAATGCATTTCTTTACGGTTCAAGATATTATGCTTCATTTGAAGTTGTATGATGTTTAAAAACTAAATAAGAACTAAACACCACAAGTGAGGAAAACTGTCAAGTAAAATCAGAAAAGTATAGTTCCGAGTTGTATGCTTTCATATCAGCTGTAAAATTGCAAAAAGATAAACGCTAATTTTTTTTTATTCATCTACAGTATTTGTTCTGATACAGATTTGACTCAATTTGAACTACTCGTATCTTGTAGTTTCTGATAAATATCTACTACCTATCAGTTGACATTAATATTATTTGATTTTTCAAATTCGTCACTCTTCACCCACTTCCTCTACTATAAAAGAAGGTGCATTAAAGCTTATGCTAACCCTTCCAAACCTTTCTGAATCTAAAATACTTTTTAGCAAGGTTTTTACTCTTGGAACACCAAATCCTGCACTATTCAAATCTTTTCTGTATTTTCCTGTGCAGCTCAGGTTCGTAAAACACACCTAATCCCGTAGTAATAATGCATAATATAAGTATAGGGTGTTTTTTTTATAGAGGCGTACAACTGTTTTTAAAAATAAAACAACAAATTTAATGGAATGACCAAATTTTGGCTTTACTAGGTCACAAATTTCATGGCATTTAATGTTTAAAAATAATTTCTGGCAATGGCCTCCGCGACTGCGCCTTATGAACGCCATCCTGTCCCTCTAATTTTGAACGACTTTTTCGAGCAGTCGAATGTTTGGCTTCTAGTTACTAAAAAGAGACCAAAGGTGCCAAATCACACGAACGAGGTGGCCAACTCACAGGTCCATTTCTTGAGATGAATCGGTCACCAAACATTTGGCTCAATAAGGTCATGCACGCGCTGTTTGTTAAGTTTTGCGAACACGATTAGTAAACGTTGTTCTGGTGTAAGTCTTTCCATACTAATTTGCCAAAGTATGCTGAAAAAAAGTCAAACACACTTTATTAGCATGACAGCTAGTTTGACATTTATCCTTATCAGAAGTCTTATACATCCATAAAAAACACCCTATAGTAGTTAACCCTAACTCACTGTTCAAGTTCAAATTCGTATTAATAATGATTTTTGGAATTTATCCGCTGGTTAAAAACAAACTCACTGATAGAGTTATTTGCTTTCAAATCACAAATCAACTAAAATGCGGATTAAAACTAAGATGCGGACGGAAGTGGGTATTGTATGTCACAGCTTTCGCAATTTAATTGTTCAAATTATCACATCCGCATTGAAGGCATTAAATTATTAACTCTTCATACTCACATTTTTAAATATCTGGTTCTTTGTTAGTAAATCCAAAAAAATCAAAAAAAAAACAACCCAAAACTTAAAATCCACATGCACCGGAACACTTTTGAATTTATGAGAAAAGTTGAATTTTGATACATTTTTGGCAGTACAGAGTAAAACCATTTTATTTCACACAAATCGTTAATAATTTTTAACATACAAAATCAACTTGCTGCACGGCTCTTGCTGCACGTGTGTTTCAGTCATAACTTAGTTGGGATCAGCATCAAAAGTAATGTCGATCTAGCCATGCCCGTCCGTCCGTTGAAAGTTTTACTCTCTAGGGGCCCGAAATGATAAAGTGTTAGAATTTTTTAAATCTGCCCGCTGATACGCGCACACTTTAAGAAACATTCGAGCTAGGAAGATTAAATCGTAAAAAAAAAAACTTAAAGCCTGTTATGTATAACCAAATATGTAGACATTATCCATCCTACTAGCTCACCCACGCCAACAGTTCCCCTAAGCTTACGGTAGCCTTTCCTTAGGTTTTCCAATTGCATTTCTCCGCTCAGACAAGTTATGGGTCTTAGTCATAATTAAGGTTTTAAAATTGAAAAAAATCGATTGTGTTATACTTAGGACAATGAAGTCTGTATTTCTTTTCACAATTTTGCTTGAGAGAGCAATGTTAAGGATGAACTGCAATATGATGACTTAGATGTAGGTTTGGTTTTTTCTATAGACCGCAGTTTTCTCGGTTGCTCTTTTATATTAAGCTTTTTCCTTAAACACAAAATAGCTTTTAATGGTTTTATATGTATGTTCTTAACGACAAGGTTATTATCTCGTTTAAAGGAATTATCATCCCCTCTCTTAACTGCATTCCTTATGGTCCGCCTACAGGGTTTGCGTCATTTAATTTATTATGGCAAAAATATAAAACTTTTACGGAAACTAAACTTGTACAGCTTTCCTCGATTCCAATAAACGTCTCCTTTCTTCTTTTTTACAACCAGGTAATGATCGGGACAAGAGGGATCCCTAATGATCCGCCTGTGTGGTTAACCAATATACACATTTTTCCAATCTGTCTTTATCTTTCTAATTTCAGTTACACCCTACCCATATTTTGCAAGGGCAGAAAAAAAGTACTTGAATCTGATGATCTATATGCCGCTCTCAAAGAACATAAATCAGGTAAGATATTTTGTTTGCAAATTATATATATAAGCGAAAGAACGAGAAAGCCAAGAGGGCTTAATGCCCAAATCGCCTTAACGCTTTGGCGCGTGAGTTGTTTTCGTTACGTCTAAAGGCCTTGCATGCGCTTTGCTTCAAGAAAAAATTCCAATGAAATCAAAGAAACAAATCCTAAAACAATAAATAGCTCGACATACTTTTCGCTATATTCGCGTTGCCACACGGCGCCTTACAGCAACGTTACGAAGCATTACGTTCTGGTTTAACGAATGACATTTTGAATTTGAAGCAGAACGCAGCTTTGCAATAGGTTTCAATGATTTATTATGGTTCAATTTGATTAGTCTTTAATAGGAACGCTCCAAAGCGTGATTGTGTTTAAGGCATAAGGGTTTTGCAAACTGCTCAAACCACAATCACGCTTTGGCGCGTACGTTGCTTTCGTTAAGTCTAAGAGCTTTTAACGCACTTTGACTCAAACCAAAAATTTAAATATTACCAAGGCACGCATCCTTTACAAACATTTATCTTGACAGTCCATACTTTTCCCCACCTTCGCGACCTCATGTTGATACACGGCGCTTTACAGCAACGTTTTGAAACATAACGTTCTGAATTAGAGAATTCCATTTCGATGTTGAAACATAGGGACGGGCTACAGTCCGCTTGGGCGAACTGTTGGATACCCTATTCTTATTCCTATCCCTCATAAGTGGGCGTGACAAAAGTCTAAGTATGGTTAAATTGTTAAGAACGCTCTACATATTTTGTTATATAACATTTAAAGGATTTTATCAAAAAAAAAAAACGCTCCCTAGCTCAAACTTGGGTGTTTCAATAAAATTGTTTTATTTAATTGTGGGCGTGTCAGTAGGCGGATTTAAAAAAAATTAACACATGAGCATAAAGGGCCCCTAGAGAGTATATATTATAAATTTCAGCTCCCTAGCTCAAACTTTGGATTTTCAAAAAAATTGTTTTATTTATTTGTGGGCGTGTCAGTGGGCGGATTTTGAAAATATTTATACATGAGCTTAAAGGGCCCCTAGAGAGTATATATTAAAAATTTCAGCTCCCTAGCTCAAATTTTGGTTTTTCAATAAAATTGTTTTATTTTTTTGTGGGTGTGGCAGTGGGCGGATTTTGAAAATTTTATATCCCGAGCAGTTTTAGGAGTCATAGATCATATATAAAAAATTTCAGCTTCCTAGCTCAAAATTCGATTTTTTCCAAAATTTTGTTTTTTTGAGTTTGTGGGCGTGTCTGTGGGCGGATTTCAAAAATTCGTAAACTTGATTATTTCGGGACCCTAGAGAGTATATGGTTAAAATTTCAGCTCTCTAGGTCCAGTTTAAAGGCCTAATTTTTGCCGACGGACGGACGGACGGACGGACGGACATGGCTAGATCGACATTGCTATCGATGCTGATCATAAATATAGTAACTTTTAGGGGTCTACGGGCAATATTAAGGTATGTTACAAACTATGCGTCAAAATTAATATACCCCTAGAATAGGGTATAAAAAGAATACAGATTTGCACCGCACGAATGCGGCAGCACGACGTTTAATTGGCCTAGATGATATGATCCGGAATGGGGAGGCCTGCCAAAGAAGATTCAAAAGTGTTTCATTGAAAGAAAATGTTAAAGTTTTTAATTCAAAATACTTTACAAAACCCAGCATACCTAGAGGTTAAGTCAGTTAAATGATTCCTTCAAAAATGTCCTGGCACGGCCTTAACAGTAGCCGTTTTTTATACCCTTTCCTATTGGTATATTAATTATATCTACCCTATCCTAAGGGTACATACATTTTGACTGTTTGTTGCATGCCTTAATAGCGGTCGTAGTTCGTAGATCCCTAAAAATCACTATATTTGTGATAAGCGTCGAAAGCTCTGTCGATCTAGCTATGTCCGTCCGATTTTAAAAATTTGCCTATTGTGTGTTTTTAAAAAGCTGTTTCGTGGAAGAAGTTTATATAAATTAAGGTCGTTTTCTTCACAATGTATGCCGTCAAAGTCCTTCTTTACAATTCGCCGATGCAAAGCTTTCGCCACGCGGCATTTTGGATAAAAAAACATTTGTTCGATACAATTGAGGGCAATTACACACCTAGTGGGGAAATTGTAGGTAGGTAGGTGGAGCGGTTTATTAAAAGCACAGTTAGCACTAAGTGCAGTTTTGTAACCATAAACTTATATAACCTGTGTGCTAGCGTTTGTGGCACGAGTACGAAAACTAGGGCGCCAAGAATTGATAACGGTTTTTTGTGGAAGGGTCAAAAACAAGCATTTTTTACTATGGGAGGGGGGGGGGGGTCTATCTCGCCCCGTTTAGGATGTAGGGGCAATTTTAGAAAAAAACATAGGGGCGGGCTACAGTCCACTTGGGCGAACTGTTGGATACCCTATTCTTATTCCTATCCTTCATAAGTGGGCGCGACAAAAGTCTAAGTATGGTTGAATTGTTAAGAACGCTGTACATTTTCTGTTATATAACATTTAAAAGATTTTATCAAACAAAAACGAAGCTTTTGTAAAAAAACGTTCCCTAGCTCAAACTTTGGTTTTTCAATAAAATTATTTTATTTAATTATGGGCGTGCCAGTAAGCGGATTTCAAAAAAAATTAACACATGAGCATAGAGGATCCCTAGAGAGTATATATTATAAATTTCAGCTCCCTAACTCAAACTTTGGATTTTCAAAAAAAGTTTTTTTTGTAAATTGTGGGCGTGTCAGTAGGCGGATTTTGAAAATATTTACACAGGAGCTTAAAGGGCCCCTGGAGAGTATATATTACAAATTTCAGCTCCCTAGCTCAAATTTTGGTTTTTCAATAAAATTGTTTTATTTTTTTGTGGGCGTGTCAGTGGGCGGATTTTGAAAATTTTATATCCCGAGCAGTTTTAGGAGTCATAGATCATATATAAAAAATTTCAGCTTTCTAGCTCAAAATTCGATTTTTTCCAAAATTTTGTTTTTTTTGAGTTTGTGGGCGTGTCTGTGGGTGGATTTCAAAAATGCGTAAACTTGATTATTTCGGGACCCTAGAGAGTATATGGTTAAAATTTCAGCTCTCTAGGCCCAGTTTAAAGGCCTAATTTTTGCCGACGGACGGACATGGCTAGATCGACATTACTATCGATGCTGATCATAAATATAGTAACTTTTAGGGGTCTACAATGTTACAAACTATGCGTCAAAATTAATATACCCTTAGAATAGGGTATAATTAAAAAATAAAAACGTAGTTTTAGTAATTTTCAATTTTCTCAAGAACTAGAAGACATAGAACCATTCGGTTTAGCACTTCATTTCGAAATTTTGAAAAAAATTGGTCTTAACTTTTTTTTCATTTTTTTTTTTATCAAAATTTTGAGTTTGCACGCGAATTTTTCAAAAACTATTGACATTAATAACTTAATTTAAGTTTAGGATTATAGAACAGATATCTGGCTTTCAAAACCGGTGTAGTAATTTTTTTCCAATTTAAGTCATTTTTTCTAAAATTGCCCCTACCTTCTAAACGGGGTGAGATAGACCCCCTTGTTTGACCCTTCTATAAAAAGCCGTTATCAATTTTTGGCGCCCTAGTTTTCGTACTCTTCGCGCGTTTGTCGATTAGGAGACACTAGATCCAGCCTGTGGACTTTGAAAAAAATTGTAAGTTTCTTAGAACGGTTATCCTAATGTTCGTTGATCATAAATAGTGGACTGCTGTTTCTTATGTTGTAGTATTGCAAATGTGGTGATAAGTTTTGGGGGGGGGGGGGGGGGGGGTGATACCTAGTTTGACCGGATTGTCTCCTATATGCCAGTGCCGTTTGTGATCGCTTCTGGCAAAATCTTTCCGCAAACCAAGAATATAACACATTTAGATCATGCAATACAATCTTCATAGTTAGAAACTGCGATAAAAATATTTACAACATCAACATTTATGAGGCAATTAGCGTTTTTCATAACGGATGGTAAGTCGTTAATAAATTATATATAAATAAAATTAGACTTATATGACTGCCTTGAGGCATTGCTGCATTAATAGTGAATTAGCTTTGCTAAAATCTGCTAGGACGCAATCCACTAGATTTCCATTTTTATATGTACCGCTACAAAGTTGATTTTGTTCCAGTAATAAAGTTACCCGTGGAACGACCCTTGGAAAAACAATGTTGGTTTGCAACAATAAGACTTAGCATAAAAACATAATGATTATAGCCTCAAACATTTCTTGGATAAGTGTTATTAGTCTATATTTTTATGCAGAGATATTATAAAAGATAAATAGCCAGCTGCATTAAAACCACTGGAAATTTAAACAAAAACGATTAAACAAGAAAGGGAACAAGCCAGTTCCACTTACGGAGCCCTCAGAGATTTTCCTGCGGTGAATCAGCTGAGATTTGTTTATTAAGTGAAGAAACATTCTCGCCCTAGGAGAAATGTCAACACGTACAAACTAAAAAAAGCTTTTTCGCTATCTCTGACTCACATACACTGAAAAGCATGCGACAGCACAGTTTCTTCACATAAAAGTACTATTTCTCAAAAAGTGCGCGTAGCAAAAATCTAAGTTAAGGTGAATTGTTAAGAACGATCTACATACATGTTTTGCTATACAACATTCAAAAGATTTTATTTTTAACCATTTTGTTCGAAAAACATTTTATATTTTGCCCCCCTTTTGCCAAGCCATGGCAGAAAACTTTATATTAATGAATTGTTCAACACAACTTTATGTACCTATAGGTACATACTTTGCGAAGTATAGGTTTTTCATTTCCAATGATTTCTTCAACAACACGTTTTCTTTTTAATTGCGGGCGTGACAGTAACCGGATTTTAAAAATCTTTTCAGATAAGATAAGCATTTGGACCGCAAGTGGGTGAATATGAATTTCAGCTTTCTTCCTCGAGTTTTAAGTCCTAATTTATACGGACGGAATGGAATATGAGTCCAAATGAATATACGCTGTGAAAAGGGTAAACAAATAGGTAGTGTAAACGAACGGCAAGACCCACACGTAAAAATCGAATGTTTCTTAACAGTCATGATCACGCACTTCAATATTTTTAACAAGAAACTAATAACGTATTTGCTCTACCGGGGATATCTCCACGCTATCGCTAATGCAAGTTTATCACCCAACTATAAATCGATTAAATGATGGAGAAAGATTAAAAAATTAACCTTGGTGGGTTTTTACAAAAGACAAATACATAGATTAATTCCACCAAAACTTAGTGATACCTCGGAAAACACTCACAAGGTGAAGTGATCGTGATTTTGTGAAGTTTTCGTATTCTGGCAGAACACTTGCAGGTTCCCGGGTCGTGAATCCAAATTGAAACTGTGATCATCTTGCGGGAGCAGGGCGTAACAGACTTGCAACTCACATGCAACATTAGGGATACAGTTTGTTTAATTGTACGTACCCTATCCTTAGGCGTTTTTGGCGATTTACTATTCATAAAATTTTCATTACACCATGGTCCTCCATGTGTAAACATCTTTGCTCTCGTTGATGTGTAAATATCTTTTTTCTCGGTAGATGCGTCACCGGCATCGTCAGATTTTCAGCGTCACCGTCAGATTTTCATACCACTTGAGTTAATCGGTGCTCGCCAGATTACCGCAATTAAACGACGTTGGGCGCGGTTAGTACGTAGATGGGTGACCGTTTGAGAACAACCGCGTGTCGTTGTTTTTTTTTCAAACAATTTAACGAAAAAGGCACAGGAGCAATTCTTTTATTTCGTTATACATTTTCCAGTTTTAATTATGTTCAATTTTAGAGATAATTATGTCCTTACGAAACACCGGGAAGTTGTGTGGAAGTAGACTTGTTTTGAATAATTGAGGTTGTATTTTTATTTTTTATTTTTTTTAAATTCTGGCTCGCCAAGGCGATTTATAAGGCGGGGAGGGGGGTACTTCGACCTAAAAGATCTTTTGTACCGTATGGGCCAGAAAAGTTTAAACTAGTAGAATTTCCACTTTCCGTGTATAGCGGACAATTTTACCAGTTGAAGAATTCTTTATGTCCTCGGGGCTCATTTGCTCCCTGAAAAAGATCTTCTTTCTAATTCCATTAAGGGCTGGACATTCACATAAAATGTGTTCAGCTGACTCGTCCTCTTCAAGACAGAGTCGGCACTCAGGAGAGTCTGATATTCTCATTTTGTGTAGATGATATCACCATGGTGACCAGTAAGGTAACCTACTAGGTTTTTGATATCATGCCTGCTTAGGTTTAGACATTTGCTGGCATTTTGATCTCGTTGGCCTGTCTTAGACCTGGGATGCTTTACCAAAGATAGATACATTTTCTATGTTCCCAGCTTTTAATTGCTGCCGTTGCTGCTGATCTAGGAGTACAGCAGAAAGGTTCGGGACCTATGAAAGGTGTTTCTGAACCTTTTCTGGCCAGTTCGTCGGCCTTTTCGTTACCTTCTACCCCGACATGACCCGGAACCCACCATAATTTGGTCTAGTTTCTTATTCCGAGTGTTTGTATGGTATTGAAGCAGTACATGACTGATTTGGAGTCAATGGTATACGAGCTAAGGGTGTTTATAGCTGCTTGACTATCCGTGAAAATATGGATGGTAGCACCTTTTATGCCAGATAAAATAATGTGGCTGGCGCATTCTTGAATGGCGTTGAGCTCTGCTTGAAATACGCTGGGACTTTTTCCCATGGGTATCGTAAAGCGTTTGTGTGGTCCGTATATTCCCGCTCCTACCCCCGTTTCCATTTTAGAACCATCCGTATACCACTTTATGCCGTTGTGGCTGTTTGGTGGGTTATTACAAGGTGGCGCAAAAGTAATCCTCCTATCAGAAAATGCTATAAATTTTGCGATTGGCCCCTAATGTCAGTTCTGTTTTGACATTTGTGTAGTAAACACATTCGAAATACACGTTAATAAACAATGTTACGCTACACTGCTCCAGAACGCGGAATATTGGTGACTATTTATTTGAGCAATAATCGGTCGGTGACCTTGGCACAACGTGAATTTCGTCGCAGATTTCCTACCCGTCCAACGCCTACTGGTGAAACACTGTGACGTTTAGCCGCTCGCCTCGAAGAGACTGGCACAACACGAGATGCTGCCAGGCGTGGCAGACCCCGGAGTAGCCGTTCTGCAGAGAATATTGCTGCTGTAGCCGAAGATGTCATGGAAGCGCCGTCGACATCGACCAGACGACGTGCCACGCAAATGGGTATCAGTCGACGGTCTTTACAGCGAATTTTGGTACAAGATTTGAAGATGTTTCCGTACAAAGTCCAGACGGTGCATCAGCTGTTAGCTGCTGACCGCCAATCGCGTCTAACATACGCTCAAGCCATCCTTAATCACCACCAAGAGGAAGATGATTTTTCATCAAAAATAATCATGAGTGATGAGGCCCATTTCCATCTTAGCGGGTACGTAAATAAGCAAAATTTACGCTTCTGGGGCACTGAAAATCTGCGTGTAACCCACGAAGAGCCATTACAGCCGCTCAAAGTCACTGTATGGTTGCTGTTTTCGCTGGAGAAGTCATCGGACCTTTTTTCTTCGAAGACGTCGCGGGCCAAACGGTTACTGTGAATGGTGAGCGCTACAGAGCAATGATCAACGAGTTCTTTTTGCCGCAACTTGATGAATTGGGATTGGAAAACATGTGGTTCCAACAGGACGGTGCAACGGCACACACTGCACGTGCCACAACCGATATGCTGAAGGATGCATTTCCCGGGCGCCTAATCTCCCGTTTTGGCGATTTGCACTGGCCAGCAAGATCGCCTGATTTGACCGCTCCAGACTTCTTTTTGTGGGGCTTTTTGAAGTTGCGGGTTTATGTCAACAAGCCTCAGACTCTTGCAGCTCTTAAAGACAATATCCGTCAACAATGTGAGGACCTATCGCCGGAAGTTTTGGCCAAAGTGATGGAAAATGCCATAAGAAGGGCTCAAATGACAATCAACTGTGGCGGCGGCCATTTACATGACATCATATTCTCGACTTGATGTAAAAAAAATTAAAAGACCAAATAAAAATAATCCACAAGAAGAATCAAAGTTTTTCATTTTTTTTTTAAATTACAGCCAAAAAACATCGGAAGGATATTTTTGCGCCACCTTGTACTAACCCATGCTTCTCTCTTGGGTATCTCCGTTGTTCCTAGCACCCCTCATTCAAATAACATTGAACTCATACATAACGTGCCGTTTCTAAAGACATTTTGGGAAAATGTCCTTTTCGGGTTTAAAGGACTTTTATTGTGGCTCCAAGGACCTGATGTAAAATAAAAGGGGCATTCAATCAATTTTTATTTTAAACGCAATATGCATAATAAATCCCAATAAATTATCACCATTATAGCAAAATAATAAATTTTGATTTAGTTATTAGTTATTACCCAGACAGCTAAAAACTAACCAACTTTTAGCTGTCATCCGCAACTTACTTTGGCAACCTAACGAGCTTAGTTACAAAAACTGCAACTATGTAGCTAATAGCAAAGATTAGTTGTCATTATGATAGCTAAACACCAAATCGATTGCATTTTTAGCGTAGCTAATTTAACTACGTTAGTTACTTGGTTATGGCTTTAGCTAGATAACAAATTGGGTATCTAACGCGCAACTGTGCCTACATGTTTACACATCAACTACACCGTGAGTGCAGCGTGGCTCACACCTTTTTTTTTAATTTCGCTTCATTTCAATTGATTCAATTTTAGTCTCATCATCTTTTTGTGCACTGTGCACTGAATATGAATGAGAGTCAAAAGTAGTGCGACGGAAACATGCTGCATTTTTGCATGTCGTGTACTCTCACGCCCGCCGCATGTACTTGCGACATTATGCATGTGCATGTGGGCGTATTTTCTGCTCGCATATACACTGCCCGACAACCGATTAGCGCCCCCTCTAATCTTTCAGTGTAAATGCCAATAAATTGAACCTCTGAACATGTATCATGCTAAATATTTTTTTCTTTCATTCTTCTCCATTTACTCTCTTTCTAAAAATAACCTTTAGTTTTGGAAGTGAACCGTTATTTTGTTTTCCCGTTTTCTTTGAAGTGTTGCAAAAATATATGCATTTTTCTTGCGACAGCCGATTAGCGCATCTAGGCTGTAGTATTAATATTCGTGTATAAGCAGTCGTATTTGGCTTTCTAAAGTTATAATTAGTATAATTTGACAAATTTTCAATATAATTGAGTAAATATGGGAAAAGCGAACGCGTTAAGTGAACTTGAAAAGGCCAAAATAAAGGCTTATAGTGAGTGTGGTCTCTCAATCCATAAAATGTCCAAAAAAAATGAACCGAAGCCGTAAAGTTATTTCCTCATCCTTACGCAATGAGCATAATTATGCAAAAAATATGAAGGGCCGGCCCTCTTCTGTGATTACACCTGCTGACAAGTGAATTATTTTGAGGCACGCGTCCAATTCGCACGACTCTGCCGCCAAAATTAAAGAAAAAACCGGTGTTAAAGCTTGCGTGCGGACTGTGGAAAGAATAATTTCTAATGCTAAACATTTAAAACGTCTAAACATAAAAAAAAACACCACTTAACCAAATTCGAAAGGCGCAACGGCTGGATTTCCGCCGAGCGAATATGACCTGGACCAGGGAGTGGCAGCTCAGATGAAAAAAAAATCAATTTGGAGGGTCCTGATGGCTATGCTTACTACTTTCATGATCTTCGAAAAGAAGAGCATACTTTAGACAGACTGCACAGCTGTGCTGGTGGTGTCATGGTATGGGGAGCAATTACATACTATGGCACCATTGAATTGCAATTTATAAGTCGTCGTATGAATGCCACAACATACAATGGTGTATTAAAAAAGGCTTTCCCTGCGATCAAAGATATTTTTGGGCCCTTTGAGTGGAAGTTCCAGCAGGATAACGCCCCTATCCACACTGCTAGGATCGTGAAGTCTTGGATTGAGCACCAAAACGTGCCCTTACTGACCTGGCCGCCATACTCTCCCGACCTTAACATTATAGAAAATGTTTGGGGATGTTTAGCACGCAAGGTCTATGAGTCTGGAAGGCAATACCCGACTGAATCGGAACTAATTGAAGGGATAAAAAGTGCCTGGGAGACCAGTTCACTTAATTTCATAATGAAATTATATGACTCCTTACCCAACAGGATGTACAAGGTCATAGTTAACCGTGGAGGCACAACTCATTATTAATTATTTTATATATAACTTATAAAATTATGAAATTAAAATAAAAAAAATATTTTCGGAAGTTTTGTGTTTATTTTGTTATGCTATTCTATATTTTCAAGAGGGGGTGCTAATCAAATGTCCGAACAAAAAGAGTGGATTTTTATATAAAATTTTTTAAAATTCTGTAACATTGTTATTAATTGAGTTACTACCATAACTATCATTTCTTTTCGCTTATAATATTATAAACTTTCACTGGCGAAAATTTCATTTCAAACGGTTTATTTGATTGGCTAATATTAAGATCCAAAAACACGAAGCGTAGGGGGCGCTAATCGGTTGTCGGGCAGTGATGGGGAAGCTGTTTGCGACATGTGACAAGCATGCGGCAATTTTTCTTGACGTCACTGTTGCATGTTTATGTAGCTTTTACATGTCGTGTAATCCTAGCATTAGAACTGCTTTCATTAAATTTATTAATATTGTTTGTCTTAATTTAAAAATACTCTTTTTTTGTATTTTAATTTCCCGTAAATTTAGCGTTAAGTGTCATTTAAATTAGATGGTCAACAATTAAGAATTACACTAAAATGGATGCAAATCTGTTCATGAGAATTCTAAGCTTCTGCATAAAGGATAACAGGTATTTCAAATACAAGGACGTGATTTATTCACAACAAAGAGGAATGCCTATGGGATCTCCAGCATCACCAGTTATAGCGGACATAATTATGGAAGAACTTTTAGACAAATCAATGGACTTATTAGAAACAAAACCGAGATTAGTAACTAAATACGTAGACGACCTATTCGCGATTATAAAAATTGACAAAATAAATGAAACATTAAATACATTGAACGCGTTCCATAGAAACATTAAATTCACAAAAGAGGAGGAACAAAATGGAAGATTACCGTACTTGGACACATTAATCATACGCAAATGAAACAAATTGAAAATCGACTTGTATCAGAAACCTATGGCCACAGGACGACTCATCAACTTCTACTGCAAACATCCGAAAAGAGTAATAATAAATACCGCGAATAATTTTATTAGAAGAGTACTAAATATAAGTGACAAACAATTTCACCACGACAACATCAACAAGTTAAGGACAATACTAGCTAAAAATGGATTTCCAAAGAAGACAACGATGGACTGAAGCAATAATTATTATAAAATGGACAACATTGAGCTGAAAGAAAAGCCAAACATAATATTTAAATCAATGACGTATATTACTGACTTCTCGGAGAGATTGACTAAATCGGACATATATGACAAAGATAAATATCAAATCGCACTTAAGACAACTAATACTCTACGACAACTATACAGCAATACAAAAACAAAAATAGACAAACTTGACAAATCGAATCTGATTTACAAAATATCTTGTAATGGAGACGGGTCCAACGTATGCAATAAAACATATTATGTTGGGACAACAAAAAATAAACTAAGGACAAGAATAGCCTCACATAAATCGGACCAAAAAGCTCTCTCGACACCTATAGAACAAAAAACTGCATTAGCTGCCCACTGCATTAAATTCGGACATTATCCTGACTTCGAAAACGTTGACATACTACAAGAGGAATCAAATTATATGAGGAGGTACACTACGGAAATGTTACATATAATAAATGTACCAATACAAAAACGACTTAACTATAAAACGGACACCGAAAAATGCGCACACATCTACAGACATCTTATAAACAAACAACGGAAGACGAAAATAGTTATAACTCAGCCGGCATCATAACTTTATGTTTTGTGTTCGCCATACCAAAAAATTTTTTGTGAAATGTAATTATTTATGTTGTACAATAAGTTGTGTAAGTTACACAATGTAAATGTAGATTGTTCATTTTATTGTCATAATACTTTTTCTTGACAGTCCCTGAAGATGACTTTCGAAGAAAGTCGAAATATTGGACAAAATATATAATTTAAAATACAAAAAAGAGTATTTTTAAATTAAGACCTACAAATAAACATTATTTATTACAATTCGAGGTCGTTAAACAAAATAATTTAATTTATTAATATTGTAATATGAAAATAGTCGAACTGTCATAATGTAAAGCAGAATAAAGTATTATAATAATTTTGCACTCCACATTGGAATTCCAGACACATTAGGTGACAAATTATGTAATTCATGGGAAAAAGAATTACAAAAAAAGTCCAAGAACGGCAAAGAGCCGAGTCTATTGAGAGCCACAGTGGGTGTATTTGGTTGGAGATATTCTCTGCTCGGTCTTTACATATTCCTCATAGAAGTATGTTTCAGGTAAGTGCCGCTTTGGCAGTAATTTTAAATGTAATTAATTTCGCTTTCCTTTTAGAGCCACACAACCACTGTTTCTAGGTGGACTGATCACCTACTATTCAGTGAGCCCGTCGACGGATGAAATGACGAATGCCTACCTCTATGCATTTGGCATTATTCTGTGCAGTGCATTAAATGTCCTTTCCACACATGATAACATGTTGAGAATGATACACATGGGTATGCAAATTCGTGTGGCGATGTGCAGTATGATTTACCGCAAATCATTGCGACTGAGTAAAAATGCTTTAAGCGATACAACTGCGGGTCAAGTTGTAAATCTCATATCAAACGATGTTGGCCGCATGGAGTCGGCGACAATTTCTGTGCACTATCTGTGGCTGGGACCACTGGAGACGATCATAATTACATATTTAATGTATATGCAGGTAAGGTATTTAAATTAAGCCCTATTAGGTTAGGTTAGGTTTATGTGGCTGTCGGCAGAACCCGACACACTTAGACCAATTTAGGTCCATTGTGATACCACGTATATTATCTACCTCAACTCTGTAGATGGGACTGGCCAACGACACGCGGTTGTTCTCAAACGGTCCCCCATCTACGTACTAACCGCGCCCAACGTCGTTTAATTACGGTGATCTGACGAGAACCGATAAACTCGACGTGGTATGGTCGTTGGTTAAGCCCTATTGTTTTCACACATTTCTATTTCAGCTGTCCTTGATCGAATCTCATGAACATTTTTCTCTTCTTTCAGATTGGCGTCTCGGCGGTAGTCGGCGTTGCATTTATGTTATTATTCTTACCACTGCAGGCGTATCTTGGTAAAAAGACATCCGTTTTCCGTTTGCGCACTGCCCAACGAACGGACGAACGTGTTTGTATGATGAACGAAATTATCCAGGGCATTCAGGTGATCAAAATGTATGCGTGGGAGATTCCGTTTTCTAAAATGGTCGCTTTTGCTCGTAAACAGGAAATCATACCAATTCGTCATGTGTCCTATATTCGCGGTATTCTCCTGTCGTTCGTAATGTTTGTCACGCGCGTGTCGATCTTCTCCAGTTTAGTGGCATATGTTCTCCTGGGATATGCACTAACGCCAAAGCAGGCTTTCATGGTGACAGCCTACTACAATATTCTGCGGACAACAATGACTGTGGTGTATCCACAAGGTAAATTAAAGTTCAAGTTTAATACATGATCTTAATTAATTTTTCTTTAGGCATTTCACAAACGGCCGAGGCACTGGTCTCATTCAAGCGTATTCAAAAGTTCATGCTTTCTGAGGAGACAAGTGTTCGCGACAAGTCACTTGATCGTGAGTTGGTTGAGGATCCTAAACTGATCCTCGATAGGTTGCTGGAGTCGACTATTGTTAAAGCCGATGGAAGAGTAGATACTCTCAGTGAAGAAAACATAAAAATTAAGGAGCAACCACTGGTCAACGGCAATGTAATCTCCGAAGCTGGCATTTTTATTAAAAACTTGAAAGCAAAGTGGGATCCCTCGTCAACTGAGTACACATTAGAAGATGTCAATCTGCAGGTTCAGCCGAGAACTATGGTGGCAATTATCGGTCCAGTTGGTTCTGGAAAATCAAGTCTCCTTCAATCGATTTTGGGCGAACTGCAGCCAGAATCAGGAAGTGTCACGGTGAATGGTACGTTTTCGTATGCCTCCCAAGAACCATGGCTCTTTGGTGGCACCGTCCGGCAGAATATTCTCTTTGGTCAGTCAATGGACAAGCACCGCTATCGGACGGTGGTGAAGAAATGCGCTCTGGAAAGAGATTTTGACCTGTTGCCGCACGGGGACAAGACAATAGTTGGCGAACGTGGTGCCTCATTGTCTGGCGGTCAGAAAGCGAGAATCAGTTTGGCTCGCGCGGTGTACCGAAAGACTGCGGTGTATCTTCTCGATGATCCTCTTAGCGCTGTAGATACTCACGTCGGGCGACATTTGTTTGATCAATGTATGCGCGGATACCTGAGAGACAACATCGTGATTCTGATCACTCATCAGTTGCAATTCCTGCAGCAAGCCGATCAAATTGTCATCATGGACAGGGGTAAGATCTGTGCCGTCGGCTCCTATGACTTGTTGCGCGAGAGCGGCTTAGATTTCGCTAAAATGTTGCACGATCCGGAGAAGGAAAACGAGAATGAGGAGCAATCGCTGTCGAGATCTGGCAGCAAGCTCCGTCAACGTCAGAATAGTGAGCTATCGATAAACTCGGCCACAGAGTCTCAGATCGATGATGATCCAATGCAAGTTCAGGAGATGTCTGGACAGGATCGCATTGGAATCGACTTGTATGCGCAGTATTTCAAAGCTAGTGGCGGTTGGCTTTTATTTATCATTATGGTCCTACTTTGCGTTACTTCTCAAGTATTGGCCTCAGGGGGGGATTACTTTCTGCCCTATTGGGTAAACAAGCGTGGAACTTCAGCGGAAGTGGACGAGCAGGCAGCAAATATTGAAACACTTGCTGTGACAATAGCGCCGAACATCATCCTGGAAGCAATCAATGGTCT
The DNA here is from genome assembly GCA_949715645.1 of Portevinia maculata. Taxonomy (NCBI): domain Eukaryota; kingdom Metazoa; phylum Arthropoda; class Insecta; order Diptera; family Syrphidae; genus Portevinia; species Portevinia maculata. Next base: position 114,610,955 of record OX454528.1, on the reverse strand, counting down.
ATTTAAGGATCTTGGACTTTGTGCTCAAACTGATGCGATTGACGTCTACATTTTTACCGGTATCATAGTCGGTACGATTATAATATCGCTTGGACGTAGTTTTCTGTTCTTCAGCTGCGCGATGAGAGCTTCAATATATCTTCACAATGCTATGTTCTGCGGAGTGATCAGAGCCAGGATGTACTTCTTCAATACGAACCCATCAGGACGTATTCTGAATCGATTCTCCAAAGACATGGGTCAAGTAGATGAGATTCTGCCTGCGGTAATGATCGATGTTATCCAGATCTTTCTGCAGCTCTTTGGTATCGTCGTTGTCGTCGCGATTGTCAATCCATTGTTCTTGGTCCCCGCAGCTTTTCTGTGTACCATCTTCTATTACATGCGTGCTTTCTATTTGAAGACATCACGCAACCTCAAGCGGTTAGAAGCGATGAGTAAGTTCGTATATATTGCAAACCGTTTGTACTGAATGATTGATCTAGCTTTGATTTCTTTGCAGCTCGATCACCAGTCTATTCCCATTTGGCAACATCATTAGCCGGTCTGTCAACAATTCGCTCATTTGGCGCCCAACGCATTCTTACTACCGAATTCGACAATCATCAGGATCTGCACAGTTCCGCGTTCTACTTGTTCATTTCCACAAACAGAGCATTTGGCTTCTGGTTGGACTGCTGCTGTGTAGTGTACGTCGCTATAATCACACTCAGTTTTTTTCTCTTCCCTCCAGAAAATGGAGGTAGTGTTGGTCTAGCGATAACACAAGCAATCAGTATGACGGGAATGGTGCAGTGGGGTATGAGGCAATCCGCTGAGTTGGAGAACACCATGACTGCTGTAGAAAGAGTTGTTGAATATGATACCATCGAGAATGAAGGCGCACTCGAGTCGGTTCCAGAAAAGAAACCACCACAGGAATGGCCAGCGGACGGAAAAATAACCTTCAACGATTTGAGTCTTCGCTACTTCCCCGATCCCAAAGCTGAGAACGTCATTAGTCATCTTAATTTAGAAATCCAACCGCGCCAAAAGGTGGGCGTTGTGGGACGTACTGGGGCTGGAAAATCATCATTGATCAATGCGCTATTCCGACTGTCATACAACGATGGTTCTGTGGTGATCGACGGGAGAGAAACCAACGACTTGGGCTTGCATGATTTGAGAAGCAAACTTTCAATCATTCCTCAGGAACCGGTGCTTTTCTCAGGAACTATGCGATACAATCTGGATCCATTCGATGAATACACGGATGAGAAACTGTGGGAGTCTTTGGATGAGGTGAGTTTTGTAGTTGTGTCCATAGTGTGTCCCATGTTTTCTTTGTTCTGCAGGTGAAATTGAAAAAGGTTATCGCCGATCTTCCATTTGGTCTGCAGAGTAAAATTTCCGAAGGTGGCACTAACTTTAGCGTGGGCCAACGGCAACTAGTTTGCTTGGCTCGTGCAATACTTCGTGAGAATAAGATTCTGCTAATGGATGAGGCGACTGCCAACGTTGATCCACAAACTGATATTCTCATTCAGACAACAATACGAAACAAATTCAAGAGCTGTACGGTTCTGACCATTGCTCATCGCCTGCACACTGTCATGGACTCGGACAAGGTGTTGGTAATGGATGCCGGACAAGCTGTCGAGTTTGGTTCACCCTACGAACTGCTGACAGAATGTAAAACAAAAATATTCTATGGAATGGTTAACCAGATGGGCAAGAGAACATCAAAGTATTTGCTGGAAGTTGCTAAGCAGGTAAGTTGCGAGGTGATAATTTTGATTTATGTATATATTTGTCAAAGGAAAAGAAAATGTATCTATTGAGATTGTCGAAGGACTTGAACTATGAAGATTTATTTGAATTTTTAGCTTTCTTATACCAGTTGATTGTTACTCTGAAGACTATAGGTCTGTTCGCGAACTAATATGCAAACGCAAATTTATAGGTCCGTTCGCGAACTAATATGCAAACGTAAATTTATATAAACTTTCGTGTAAAACTACACAAACGCGTTCGCGTACTGAGAAAATGGTAAAAAGATGAACGAAAGAAAAATGTACTTTCGTTCATTTTTCTTCACACAGAATTTCAGCTGGTAAAAAATTAAAACTATCAAATGATAAAATCCTATGAGTTTGCCAGCAAAAAAAAAACAGCGATTGCTTCTTTTCAAGCCAACCTTAGACGTTTTTCATCTTTTTACACAAAAGCGTTCGCGTACTCTTCTTTGAAATGAGAGGATTCTCTCTCGATTTTGGAGATTTGACAGTTTTCATTTTTCTACACAAAAAGTACGCGAACGGACCTTGTAACTCGTTACCTCCAATTGCAGGAGTGATTTTCTGCCGGCATCTTAAATTGCGAATGAGGTACAATCCGGTACACACTTTCCAACTCCACATCTTGGGTGTCAGGTTTATTGGGGACTCATTGCAATAGGCGCTTATTAAGATTACCTTGATCCTCCTGCTTCACTTATTTCGCTAAAGGACAGAAAATCACAAGTAGAATGATGTTCTCTTGTGGGTGTTACAATTTTTTACTGAGTCTTAACACGAATATTTCTTAAAGTCATTCGGTGAACGCGTCTTATCTTTAGAACTAGCTCGCGGCAACCAGACCACCCGGCACGTTAACGAACTTCGATCTAAGAGAATGCACCTAAAAAGTCAGGTGCTACTGAAAAACTTTAATTTGTCCTCGAGTGGTACAAGCCAAATATTACCTCGATCAGAGATCAGGGTCAGGTATGATGATAAGGAAAAAGTGTAACTCATCTCATCTCATCTGTCAGCTCATAAAACATTGCATAAATTAGAGTGCAAATCCGTCATTGGAAACCGGCTGAAGACACAACTTATAGATTTCAAGCCGATCAACGATCGTCTGGCTGTGATCCACATTAAAGCTATCGGGGTTTTCAATAAGAACATAACAATTTTGTCTTCTTCTTCCTTTGATGGCGGTGAGGCAATTTTGTATTTAATAAAATACAGAATAATTGAAATATCGGACTGAAACTTATTCCAAGTGTATAGTGCCTATACATGTACACCACATGTAAAATTTATGTATGAAATTCGATCTCGTTCATATGACCAGCGCGCGCACATTTGCAGCGATCGATTCTTTAGAGCCGAATTTGCAGTTGAAACATAATAATCATAATACGGTCCAATCACACCACCGGTTTGAAAGCCACAGCACACGGTCACTTTTTGTGGATGCAATAGTCTCTTGAACAGTGACATTTAATCTAAGTTGCGCAGGTGTTCTCCGAACACCCCAACAAAATCCATCTGATTTTTTAATGCAACATTTATTGGTTTTATTTAAAAAATGCTCAATTAAATATACAACTTTAAATTGAATTTATGTTCTTTCTATTGCGTCGCACTGTCGTATCCAAATCAACCAACACCACATTACAATCGCTCGCAAAGCCTTGAAACACTTGTAGGTTTAACGCATACTTTGCTTATTGTCAAAGCTATTAAGCAGAAAATGAGCTTCATCGCTAAAGATAATTTTTCGACAAAATTCATGATTTTCTGCGCTCTTATAGTAGAACAGATCAACACAGCCGCTCTGACTTAAACTTTAACAACTACGCCGAACGTTTTTCCCTCAAACACTCGCGCTTTGGATCTTCGCATTGACAAACGCATCCATAGGAAATCAATGAAATCTATCACAATGCTGCATTACGTTTAAACTTGAAAGTGAGACGCGTAAAAGCAGAGCGTATAATGTATCGCAATATTGCTGTAAGGCACCGTTTGTCAAAGCGAAGGTATGAAAAGTATGGACTGTCATGCTTTTTCTTGGTATGGGATACGAGTCTTCGGTAATATTTGAATTTATGGTTTCAGTCAAGGTGCAAAGCGCACGCAAGGCCTTTGGACGTAACAAAAGCAACGCACCCGGCAAAGCGTGATTGTGTTTCAGGCATTTACAACTTTTTAATGGGATGGAACACATTAGCCCTTCAACCTCAACTTCGACTTCAACGTTAGCCCTAACATGGAAGTTAAAGTGCAAATCCCACCGACCTTTCGGCGATGTTTACAGTTTTCCCAACATTCAAAGGCTTATGTTGGGCGAATTTTCTCACTTTATTGTATTTTAAGAGTTTTCTCTTCTGTCATTATGCCAGAAACACAATCATCATTTGAGGAAATCAATGAAAACTATCACAAAGCTGCGTTGCGTTTCAACTTCAAAATGAGAAAATAAAAACAAAACAAATTTGTTTCGTAACGTTGCTGTAAAGCGCCATTTGTCTACCCGAAGGTAGGGAAAAGTATAGACTGTGAAGCTTTTTCTTGGTAAAGCATAAGAACCTTCGGTAATATTTGAACTGTTGGTTTGAGTCAAAGGTCAGAACGCACTTAAATTTGGATGTAGCGAAAGCAACGCACGCGATTGTGGTTAAGGCATTAAAGTTGCGATCACCGACTCAGAATCGGTAGTAATTTTTAATAATTTACAAACCTTTCTCATTCGTGAATATGATAATGTAAACCTGATATGAATGATGATAAGAATGTAAACCTTGATTGACGTTTTCATATTGGCAGATCGTAAAAAAATATTAAAATACACAATTGTTATGTCCGTATTCAAAAACCGTATACATTGCAAAACACAAGCCTAACCTACGAGGCTGAAGATTGTATCAAGGAGGAGTGTTATAACCTCCGTGACAAAGCCTCTCCGGAGTACGATGTCAAAGTTATGCACGGATTTTTATGCTTTATCGGCAGATAAGTCGGTAAACAAAGCCTCCACGATATGACAACAATATTGTGAACAGTATGTGATCCCCGGTCGCACAACTGGGACCTTAGGACCTTCCTTTCATCTCAGACGATGGCTGCGATTTCCCGAGACTTCATCCACCCAACGCTTACGTGATGATTATTGTCGTCATCTTAGTTTGCTTTGCTGTTGATTATGGATCGCAGATATTTTAACCTTTTCGCAATTGAGAATCGCTTTCATTCATATAAATGTCTGGAATATGTCGGAGTGGGTCAGAGCAAACGCAAAATAGGTATTCTGTCTGTTTGAACTAATACGATATCTTCATATATGATGGCTTAATCGTCAGCAAAGAATAACTGATGCAGTTTGCAGCCCGTTAAGTTTACTTCAAGCAGATAATCAAGGACTGTACAAATTACCAAGGGACTTAAGACGCTTCCCTTGTGTACACCGACTTTGATGAGGAACTCCTCGGTGGGGCATCTTGGAACTCCTCGTTGTCTAATCGCCACATATTTCAGAACTCTTGGTTTTATATCAAAGACCTTTTTAAAATCAACCAACACCATATATGCAAATCTATCAAGGCATCACTCTCAAAGATTTTTAAAGCGCTTGACATCAGTATTTATATACCATTGAATCGTTTTCGTTCACAAGTTTGGAACTTGTAGATCAATCAACATCCCTTTTAAATGAGGGACACTTAGGGATCTTACTTACCATACATTTGTTTCACATAAAAAGTAATAATATTTTTGTTTTCCTTTCAGGCCCACGAAGAAAACCTTAAAGAAATGTCTAAATTTCGATCTTCAAATGCAGACAGTGCAACAAAATATGGTTAACCATTAAAAAAATGTAAATAATCTAAAACAAAACAAAAAAACCTTATATAAATAAGGAAGTTATATTACAAAACCATTCAACTAAATAGAAAAACCAATAAGACTTCAAGACTATACAAAATACTTAAATAAAAATGTATTTATTATTTGTAGTATTAAATAGTTAAACACAAAAAGTTAATTATTCTAGCAATAATAGCAAAAACTTATTTATTTGTATAAATTTTTTTTTTTAAATTGTTAATGCACTGCGTAATTAAAGTTAAAGGTGTGCCTTTATTTAAATCGATCTTTAATTTGTTTGAAAAAAGAAGCCTAAGTGGATTTCTTGCAAGGATATGGGCTAAGAATATCAGCGCTGCAGTGATATTCCTTTCAAAAAACCAACGCTTCTAATAAAAGGCGGCTGATCCAGGCAATTGATACGACTGGAGATCACCATAGTCGAAAAAGAGAGATAAAAAAATAATCAATAATGGGAGCATGCACGTGTCGAAATCATAAAAGACAAATAGGCAGGCCAGAATTCCTGGGTAATACAAATGCAGCAACATCAGCATATGATTAGTCTCAGCTATGAAGTGTTCGGAAACTGGGAGGCCCGTTAATGTTCATTGAGGTCAAACCGCCGAACCTTAGAGGCAGACAATAGCTAAGCCATTAAGAAAGGAGAAGAAGAAGAATGAGTCCCGGAAATCTTACATGAAATCCTTGGAAGGAGGACAAATGGCGGCTGAATTCCCGTGATTGGTCAACAGATACGATGATGTGACATATTAACACATTGACGGCCACGTCATTCAAATATGAATGACACTTATGTTTCCGTGGGGGCCACGTCATTCATATGTGTATGACGGTAACATTCCACTGCATGCCATGGCATTCAAAAATAAATGACACTAGGAACAAACTGAATAGAAATGTAAAAGTCTGGCCTCTGGTGATCATTGTAGTACACTTGGTTCGGGCAAATCTGCGAAAATGTGGTTTTGAAGATTAAAAAAAAAACACCTAAGCATTTTTTTTCACCTTTAGCTATTTTTCGAAAATTGGCTTGGCGGTCAATGTGTTAAGAGCTCATTAGGGATTTTCAAGACATTACAGAGTGTTGAAATAGGAGAGATGGTAGATGAGCATTAAATGGGTCAACAGTAGCACTTACATTGCCGAAAAGGATTTTTTTATTATAGATATTGTACTTTAATTGGAGTCATCCGAAGACAACAAGCATTTAGACCAAGTGGAGCACAGCTGCCCAATCGCTAATCTCTTCCGAGTAGCATTAGAGTCAAGATCACAGAACCTACCATTAGGGGTGAATTCACATATTCTCGAACTTCCTGCAGGCTAGGGTTCGAAAAGATAAAACCTTTTCCTATTTAATAATTCTATATTAGTTCTCTATTAATATCTTTGTTTTCGATTATTATTCTAGTAATATACTTGTTTCATACAACAATTGACTATCAACACCCGTTATTAAATTACGCTCGACGGTTTGTGGATTAGAAAAAGTTCGAGAATAAAAGAATTTCCCCCTATAAAATTATATTTTGGTTGGTATTTAGTTTGGTAAAAGTATAAAAATTATCGAAATGTTCCGGCGCATGTGAATTTTGAGTTTTTGGATTTAAAAACAAAACCAAAAAACTCGAAGTTTAAAAAGGTGTGTTTGAAGAGTGGGCAGTGTACCTTAACGAATTTAATGGCATCACGGATGTGATAAGTTGAACAATTAACACATTGAGAAAACTGAAGTAGTAAGTCACTGGGATATACACATAAATAGGTGTTGCAGGAGCACCCAAGACATTTAACTTTTGAACAGCGACGAAGTTGTGCGATTTCAAGCGATAGATGACAGTAATGAAAAGTAAAAAGAAAAGAAAAAAATACTAAATAAGATATTTAGTCGGCCTCATAAGCAGACCTCGTAACTTGACCTGTTACCGAAAATTACTTTTGAATGCCATTTTATAGGAAACTAGCTGTCCCGTGCTCGCCTTGCTTCGCCAGTCTGCCACTTCTCAAATTTAAAATTAAATACTTGCTGATAAGAACTGATAAAGAAAACGTCGAGAGTGTCCCTACTCATTATATGGATATACTCTGAGTGTGACTACCTCTCAATCTCATTTACATTTCATACCCTATCTTTCTCAATCCCATGGCCATGCGCCATAAAAAACAACACAAACTGCAAAAGGTGCATAAAGAAAAGAAAGAAAAAGCACATTGCACAAAAGGTACAGGTAGAGAAACAGATTTGTGCCCCACACACACACACATTTTCCTCCACTGAACGCTGGGAAAATCCAACGATCTAGCTTCAATCGAACATTTTACTTTTTTGAATTGTATAAAATTTATAGTTTAATGCTTTATATCTTAAAATCTTTGTACGTAATTGAAATTTATATTTAAAAAAATACTATTTCATTTGGATGAGTCATTCCAAAGCTAGGAGCTAGAAAGCATTTGGAGTTACAACTTTTCTTAGATATCAGCTAAGATCTCCGCTTCTGGACAGCGGATGAAGCATTTTCCAGCGATTAAAAGTAGCCTATGCCCATTCTCAGGCTCTAGACTATCTGTGTACCAAATTTCATTTAAATCGGATCAGTAGTTTTGGTGTTAAAGCGAGGCAAACAGACAGACAGACAGACAGAGTTACTTTCGCATTTATAATATTAGTAAGGATTTGTCTACGCAGCAACCTGGAAAATTTCGTATCACTCTAAAAGTTATAAATACACGTAAATTCAAATTTTGAATAGCACGTAAATTCACTACTATCCTGTTGCCTGGCAGAACTCGTAACTCCAACAAAAAGATTACTCAGAAAACCTCGTATCTTTTATTCGTGGCAAGCAAAACCTCGTTACATAAGATGAAACTAGTGGGAATACCTCGTAACTCCAATAAAAAAAAGTATTGTTATTTTATCCAATATTTTTTTTAATGAGCCTTATTGCGAAGATCAATCGACAGTTGATAATTGACTATTTTCAATGTGTGCTATTGTGAACGAACGATTCTAAAGGATTTTGTCAATCGCAGTAAATTAAAAAAATCCGATTGACAAAAATACCAAATGAATCGTTCGTTCACAATAGCACACATTGAAAATAGTCAATTATCAATTGTCGATTGATCTTCGCAATAAGGCTGAATATATTATTAAAAAAAACATTAAGATATGTTAAAAATAAGATACGTGAGACATTTTCGTCGCTCCTGTAAAATTTGAAATTTGTGAGTTACTAGGTCTGCTTATGAGACCGACGTTTTTAAATTTGTTGAGTTGTTGTATTAAATAAGTGCATTACTAGACTACTAATCGAGAACAAAGACATTCATAGAGAAATAATAAATATTTATTAAAACAGAATACAGTTTAGCTTTTCGAATCCTAGCCCGGATATAACATTAGGTCAGATTAGGTAAGTCAGGACTATGCCACTACTGCCATAAAACACTATGCACCATAATAGGCCCCTACCTCTTCTAGACTATCAAACAAATATTTGCCCTACGTCTTCATCTTTGTCGAGCGATACTCTCGCATTCACAATGTATGTGCGTAATGTTTACCGAATAATCAAATACCACTGGCTTCATCAAAAGGCAATCTCCGGAAAGGATGCCGATTGTCATTCTTAGCTGACCCTGACATCTACTTAATTTTAAAAGCGCCCAGTTTTCTTTTTGTTCAAGTTGGGCAACAGGGCCTTGGATACCTTGTGCCCCACTATGTGACTCCATCTATGACCAGCCATTCTTGTGGCCGCTTCCGATAGCTTCCCATTGTCTATAGCTTGATGTAACTTAACTTATTTTCATGGAAGAAGTGTTTGCCTGTAGAATACGCAACCTGGTTCTGGTTAAAGCCGGGTATGCGCAGATGGAATGCGTTGTCGCTTCATCCGCCTCGAGCCAGCCCTCACCTGCTCATTAAATCTCAAATCCGAGTAGATGTTTTGCTCTGCTGATCTTAGAACCATCAGACAGTTTCTTCAAAAGTCTGCATGCGGGGAGATCATAGATATAGGTATTGAACAAGTTTAAGTACAAGTAACGATAGTCAGGCAACTAGGATCGTTTTTTGTAATCAGGGCGCAGGACTGGCAGGAATATAATGTTCTATAGAGCATGCACTTTATCCTCCGAGTAAGGAGCTGCTTCCAAACTGCACATTACGGGATCCGGAATTTGTCCATCGTCACGTACAGCTTCTGGCGATGAATGCTATCATATGCGGCTTTTAAATCGATGAAAAGATAGTGCGTTTTGACTCCAAATTCATTGGTATTTTCTAGGATTTGCTTCAGTGTGAAGATTTGGTTTATTGTCGATCTGCCGCGCCGGAAGCTACACTGGTACGTCCCGGTTAGGGTGTTGCAGAACGGCTTCAGACGTTCACACAGTACGTTAGATGGGTCTCGCCGGTCATTTCTCTTCATAGTAGAACCTCCGTATAGGCCTGATTAATTGTTTGAGTCCCGGATCATGTTCCTAATGGCCCAGACGGAGTTGGTGTTCCCAATTATTAATCAGTCCTAGAGCAGTAGTCCAGTTGCCTCTGCACTACAATAAGGTTTTGGTCCGAAGAACACGTTTTCTGGCATATCCCTAGCTACCTCACCCGCTGATTCGTTACCTTCAATACCCCGTTGGCCAGGCACCAATTAAAGTGAAGATATGTATATTGTGTATATACTCGTATATTATGGCGCCTTTAATGCTCTTTTTAAGGTTTACTCTGGCCTGCAACACATTCCCATAGACACGGAGACTTTTGTCCAAAGGGCCCTACCTCCTACACCATATTCCATTTTCGATCTGTCGGCGAAACAGACGAGACTTCTGGGGACCACCAGACAACCATTTGAGTCGGTCATTATAAGTTTGCTGGCGGAATTAAACGAATTGTTATGTACAAAGCTTAGAAAATACAAAACTGGTCGTTTCTAGGTGAAGTTTCCGGTCCGATCTGGTAGCTCCTCTGTTGTTATTCAACGCTCGTCTTTCGATTTCCTTTGCAAAAGTGAGGAGACTACAAATTTGAGCTTCGCACTAAATTCGTTATTATGTAGGCATCGGCCATTGAAAACATTTTCAATCAAAAACTAGCGTTACGACCTTTTATTACATTTAAATGTTTCCAAATAACAACATTTAACATTTAGTGCATTTTAAATGTTCACGATACATTAATAATATAAAAGAAAACAAAGACAATAAACTTAAATGAAAATAAACCTCCTAAAAGACCATCGTAAGCCATGCAACAATCAAGCAAAAACCTCCCATTGGGGCGAGCGGTCTGAATGCTTTCTCGCCAGTCATTGCTCTAAAGTAGAGTACACCGCTGAAGAGAATGGTTCCGGTGATCATCAGGGATCCAGTCTAAAAATAAATTAAATTCGATTAAAATAAAGCATTGCAAAATCGAATCACAAACTCACCAGCAACGGTCGCTTTGCCAATGGGACAGCCATCAAAGCAATAGAATGAAAAAAATGAAATCGATTTGCAGTGTCGAAAATTGCCTTTGATTCGACTTTGTCTTCGCCGGTATTTATTTTGTAATTGTGACTACCGATTGCACCCATGATGACAGCGGTAGCACCACTGATACCTGCTAGGCGTATAAAGTTGTAATTTTTTCCAGCAAGCCGCCATAGTGGAGGGAGGGCATTCGAGACCATTTTCGTTGTCTCACTTGTAGTTTTCGCCACTACGTTATTCTGCTTCGAAACAAGTCCCTTTTAGGTTTCAGTGTTTCGATTTATTCGAATGATTTCGTAGGCGTCGTGAAACGAAACAAAAATTTGTTAGTCGATTTGATAAGGACGGAGAAAACTATGTAAGGAGATCTCGGCCAACGAATTGTGCATTCGGTTCCGAATAAATATTTAACAAAATTGTATGCAATGTATAATTGTTGATGCGACAAGGGTACAGCCTGAGTTGAGGGGTAGTTGGTAGTTGCACGAGGAAAGATGGATATGAACTACAGAAACTCCTATTCCCAAACGCCGACAAAATGTGCTGCAAACATAGTTCGAGCGGAATTGCTTTAACTTCTACGGAGTAGGAGATAAGTTTTACTTTACAATGTGCGAAACATACTGGACATAATTATCCGCAAAACGTATTATGTTACATCTTCATGCTACACGTGAACGACCTTGATATGGTAGGCCCATATAAAGTTTTCATTCTCAATCGTGAACACTTTCAAAACCAATGATTTTTTATCTTAATTTTAAAACACAATCAGTTTCGATTATCAGTATAATGGACAAACGCTTGTAATTTTTGGCAAATCCTAGTTTGTATGATACCACCCGACCGGACTATGTGAAACTTAACAATGGATAATGATGGAAATTTGTAGAGAAATGAAATACTCACGGTACTTTTGGCCAAACCAGAAGCTGTATTAATTATCGTCCTACTGATTGGATTTCCAAATGCTAGATAACCAAGGCTATCACCAATCGATGACATTTTGTGTTGATTTTTTACTTCTTGTTAAAAATAACAATTTGAGTTATATTTTTAAATTAACTTTAATTTAAAACTTAGAGTGAAGCAGACAAGTTTTTAATATCAATTTACTGTTATTAATTTCCACCGCATTAACAAAAAAAATTTTAAGATTTTTTTTTAGATTTGACAGATCAGTTTAAGGGTTACCATTCCTCTTGAGTAGTTGCTGTTGGTGAATTTGTTTAAATGTGAAGGATTGTTGTTGAGTGGAATATATTAATTTCAGATTCTTCAAATCTGTAGGAGTTTGTGACGCATTTGAAAATGTTAGAAAAAATTAAGAGCTTTTCACTATTTGTTTATAGTTGGAGAGTGATATTTTGTTAAGGAACTTAACTTGGTAGCCCTAGCCCTGATGCTGTCAACTGTTTTGACGATAGTTCCACCTGATTTTCAAGAGTAGGTACCGGAAGCGAATGGACGCATTCAGGGGTGTATGTGATTAAACTGCAAGCTGAAGCTCACTTATGTCATTTTCCATTGAAACTCAAAATTCTACTCCCTCTGGAATCCAATGGAACATCGAATATCTTCTTTTGCTCTATTGAGAATGTGTTGGTTAAATCTGAGCAGGGAAAAAATCCTTTTCATACGGCTTATACAAGTAGTCCTCCGATGTAAGAGATTATCACCGGTACCAATAACAAAATAAGTGTACAGCTTAAATTTGTAGTCCCTTTCACTCATATTTAAGTTCCACATTAAATTTGTTATTGGTATGGCCCTATGTGTGTTAGTGTATTTGTGTGGGTTCCGAATGAAATCTCCGAGTGTTCAAACGGAACATTTTGGTAATGTTTTTTTTCGGTCCAGAAGACAAAAGAGTACTCCGAGTGGACCAACAATAAAAACAACATTACATTTGCCAATGGTGCTACTAAAGATGGAGAAACGAAAAACACTTTCAAATTTCGTGCACTTAGGAATTATATTAAACGTTGCTATTGCTACTCTTGCTGTCAAGCGAAGCATCTCCATCTCAGTTGACATTATCTTGCTTTCGTATTTTTGAACCCTGCCCAATATTCTGAAGCGCATGTAAACTTCAGGCGCACAGCTACTTTTCCGCTTAGGGGACATTTTTCAGTCATGGATGATGTCTGAGTTGAAGAAATTATGTTTTCTATTGGTTCCACTCAAGAATTCATTCCTGGATTCCAAAGAAATATCGGCTTTTAATTTTTTTTTGTACAATTTTGTTATTGATTAATTGTTTTTGTTCGTTTCTATTGAGAAGTATAAATTTTATAAATGGAAAATTGTTCAACTTAATTTGTTTCCAAACGCAAATATTTTCTGCTCTGAATCAACAAAGAAAAACACCTAATGTAGCCGACGTGAGGCTTTTTCTTTTTAAACCCAAAGCTGTTTCTTTTTTAGCTCAGAGCGCTCTGGGTTACTGAAACAGATATGCAGCAGGTCGATGATTTTGTATGTAAAATGACGCATTGCTTGTAGCACCGATTGTAGTAAACAGCACAATTTGGCACACATTTTCCGGCTTGACGTTTCATGCCTTGAAACAATACTAAACATCTTATGCCTGAAACAGCTGTGCCGGAGGGACGCACGCAGTAATGCATGCAGTAACGCTAATGAAACACATGTGCGGTAAGAAGGTGCCATCATTGGGCGTGTTCAATTTCAATACACTACTAGTCCCTACTAAGTTAACCTCCTCCGTGATTTGACGAATATCAGCTGTTCAATGAGAACTTCCCCATCGAGCAAAATCCCTTCCGCTGTTCATCAATCTCCGTAAAAGCCTCTAACACGGCACGCTGGGAACGACCGATGATGTCGATACCTTTGTGTAGCCAGGAATCCACATTCGGTCATCGCCATATAGAGCCCTGACGATGAATGCTTTCTTAAGCGGTTTAAAAGTAAATTTGTAATTCGTCGGTCTATTCCAGGGTTTTTCCCCAGTGTTAAAATATACTCTATTATCGATCTGCCGGGGCGGAAGCCACACTGCTACGCGACAATGAGTGTGTTGCAGAGCAGCTTGAGAAGTTCACACAGTGGTTGCCAATATTTGTTATTTAAATAAAGGATACAAAGGGGTTTTCGCCAAGTGCTTTAATTAGTTTTATTCCCCCCCTCCACATAATCTAGCCCCTTAAAGTGTCGCGCCACTAGAAATTGTTCAGCTGAATCGGATCTACTCGACTTTGGTTTGACCCGCTTGACTTTCTCGTAAAATTTTAACATATCATCCTCCAGTTTGCGTACAGCTGCATTATCCCAGATTTTAACAACTAAATGAGATCCAACTGTGGACATCGCGATGGAGAATCGCAAAACCGAATAGCAAAGCTCAGTGATATTCTCTTGATCCAGTACGCGGATTCCAGTGGCATTGGGTGCCATATCCGATAGAACACAATTAACTGGCCGGCCATTTAGTGCAGATTTCAGTCTCAGCTGTGATTCTGGTTTCGTAAAGTCTGTCGCAGGAAATATAGTTGCTCCCTGTTAAAACAATCATTGTATAAACATATCCAATGGTCCTGCTTCACTTAACTCACTTCGATTGCATGAAAATGCAATAAATCCACGCTAAACACCACACCATGGGGTCGCTTTTCCCGTTTCCCATGTGCATTAGTTCGCTCGACAGCGATTTGCGTCCAGCTACCAGGTGCTGCGCCACAATCAATCACTACATCTCCGGGTTTAAGAATTTTGTACTTATCATCAATTTCCATAAGTTTGAAAGCGCTACGACACCGGTAGTTCATCATTTTGGCTTTTTCTACGTACGGATCGGCGAGTTGCCGTACAAGCCATTCTTGGGAGCTTTTACTTTTTCCTTTTAAGTTATTTGGTATAGTTTTAGCGTAATTCCCGACTGACGAAGAAAATTTACGAAAATGCGCGAATGCCATAGAAATATCGAATGGGTTACGTATTTGTAAATAAATGGTGCAGCTGTTTTGAAATGTCATAACAGATGAGTTTTTTAGTTATAAGCCTGGCAGCGGCGTTCAGGCATTGGACCCGTTTTAAGTTTTTTTGTTGGTTAAATGTTGCTTTCCTTTGGGCTTTGCAAATTTTGCTCTAAGATCTTTTGATACAACCATCACTATTTGTTGATATAAAACTAGACCACGCAGTGAATTAAAAAGAATTAATAAAAATGCTTTACGATTCTACGTCGTTAGAAAAAGAAGGGTTTTTTATTAATTCTTTGTAATTCACTGCGTGGTCTAATTTTATATCAACAGGTCATGGGCCCAGCACGCTTCCACTGCGTTTCTATCCTCAATCCACACACGATAGGTATCCTTTCGTGTTTTGGCAGTAGCCTACGAAAATACCTTGAACTGATTTCTTGTTCGACTTATGTCTTTTCTGTTTGGGAATGTGCACGAAAGCTTCTGAGCCAATTTTTTTTTTTTTTTTTTTTTTTATAATTTGCTTACGCTAAAGGGATTTTTTCTGTTGTTACAGTACCCTTATAATGCTAAGAACACAGTGTAAGCTACTTGGTATTAGAAAGAATAGAGAGATAGGAAAGTTTGGGTGCAGTTGTAGGATTTTTCTCCACGGGTGGTGTCTAAGTTATTTAGGGAGATTACGATTTCATGTATTCGGTATAAAGTAATGGACTTGGCCGGGATTCGAACGCACGACCTTCCATTCCGTAAGCGAATACACTACTACTGCAACATTGCCACCCGCGATGATCGTTTCTTCGTTTCGCCTTCCACCATAGTTCAAAAAGAGTTTTTTCTTCAATTGTGCTCTTACCCGTCCTATTTAAAACGTACACCGCTTCTGCCCATAACTTCATATCCAAGCTCTTTGCATGAAGCATTGTTCGCGCTGCCTCGACAATCGTCCGCATCTCCCTTTCGGCACAACCATTTTGTTCCGGAGTATATGGCACAGACAGCTGATGTATTATATTGTTTCTTTCCAATATTTCGGAAACATCCTTGTTAACATATTCAGTGCCGTTGTCCGTCCGAATACATTCTATGTAACAACCAGTCTCCATCTTAGTAGCTTTAATGAAATCGACCAATTTTTCCTTGACTTGAGATTTATGTTGCAGAAAATATACCTTTCTGTAGCGTGAGTAATGGTCTTTGAAGAGAATAAAGTACTTAGCACCGCCCACACTTACATTTTCCATGGGGCCACATAAATCCGAGTGGATTAATTCTCCTGGAGATACCATTTTCGTTTCGCTATGTCCGAAAGTAGCACGATGTAGTTTGCTGAAAACACAAGCGTCACAGAAGAAATTAGATTTAGGCCCCTATTGCGAGTGGCGATTACTGATAGATGAACTACATTTATTTATTGTCAATCGTCGATTGTAGATTTTGGTATTGTGAATGGTAATTGTGATTGACATTATTTGTCGATTGGCAATCGCTTGTTGTCGTTTAAATTTTTCTGACCGACTGTCTAGGTGTTCGTGTTATGATGAAGAATATGCAATTTAATTGTATTTAACCAACTTACATGTTTGCAAACAATATTTTTGTTTTCTTTTTCACAGACAGCCGATCAGAAAAATTTAAACGACAACAAGCGATTGCCAATCGACAAATCTCAATTACAATCACAATTACCATTCACAATACCAAAATCTACAATCGACGATTGACAATAGATAAATGTCGCTCATCTATCAGTAATCGCCACTCGCAATAGGGGCCTTAGTGTCCTTCACAGTAATTTTCATTTCCTTCAAATTCTGTAACAACTGAGGAATGTTTTGGTGCCCCATTCGCTCATGCCACACTTTTAGACTTTCAGTACTAGCAACATTCACCGCAGCCATTTCCGTAGACACGTTTCTGACCTCGACCTTGAACTGCATCTCGAAAATCTTCCTATGTCTTACTCCCACTGCAACTATAGTGTCTCCTTCCAAAAATTGACAAGTTGTATTTGTTGATTTCAATACCAAGCCTTTATCCAGCGCAGATCCTTGCGAAAACAGATTAAGACGCAGATCAGGAACATACAAAGCATCTGTCAATACACGTGGCTTCCACTTAGTACCAACACGCGCCAAGATATTAATGTTGCCTCTTCCATACGCCTTAAGAATACGACCATCCAATTTGTACAGGAATAGGAGTCTCTAGCTGATGATATTTAGCGAACCATTCTCGATGTACGGCCATATGGTCACTCGCACCTGAATCTAAGAACCACTTTCTGTCCCCATCTACTTCACTACTCATTATGTAGACCTCACTGATGAAAGCCCTGCGATTATCTTCCTGACCCCATCACCAGTTTTACCATTTGTGTTTCGGGACGGACAATCCTTTTTAAAATGACCTGCCTTGTGACACAAAAAGCATTTGAAGACCTTTTTTTTACTTTCTCCTTCTGAACTACGCGAACTTTTTCTGGCAACAAAAGCAGCCACATCCTTACCATCCCCTTGTTGAGCTACTAAACGCGACTCCTCCATCATTAATCTCGCTGTTAAATTTGACAGGGTTTTTTTTATTGTCACTTGTCGACTCCCACGCGCTGAAAAAATAATTATACCTGTCTGGTAGCGTCCTCAATATTTTTGTTACAATCATCGATTCCGACACTGCCTCTCCAGCCTCCTTCAGCCGCTGAGCCAACTCCTCAACTCTCGAAATGTGAGATGCCATGCTATCTGATGAATTTAGACTCAACCCGTTGAATTATTGTTGCAATAAATGCAAGCTGGTGGAAGATTTTTGCTCATACACAGAGTGTAACTTATCCCACATCTCCTTGGAACTTGAACAATGCATTATATGCATCATTGGCTCTTGGCCGACCGCAGTTGCAATTAATTTCTGCCCTTGGCTATCAAGTTTATTCCAAGCCTTCAATTCTACCTTGAATCTCGCTTCCGCTTCAGCATCTGTTTCTGACCCTATTTTTCAAATAAAGCATAATTATTAATTCTTTTTAATTCACTGCGTGGTCTAATTTTATATCAACACTTTTCACGCAGTGCCTATCGAGAACTTGTTTTTAACAATGCAAAAACATACATGGGAACACGGAAATGACTACTATGACTAAATACCCCCGTGCCATGAAATAAGACCTTACGCAATAAGGCCAATTTGGCGTTATTTCACATTCCATTGGTGCTGTTTTCAACAATTTGCAATTGCACCTACTCCAAATCAAACAGTGACCCTAAGCAGAGGGGTTGCAGGGGGCAGCATGCCCCCACTATACATTGTAGCCATTTCCGTGTTCCCGTGTCACTCTCGACACTGTGAAAGGCTATACAAATTTCGCCCAAAGGCAAATAAATTTTGAAAATTTGCTAATCATATTCACATTATTTTATTCGACTCGATACCGCTAGTAAAATGTTCACCGCCAACACAAAGTTAACCACAGATTCAGGATGGTATTCACTGACCACTCATTAATCGATTTGAAAACTAAGAAGCTCTTAGATTTAAATTTTTGCTACGTATTCACCAAGTACTAAAAGGGGTTGTGTCTCCGCTGGTTCGTAAAAGTGAATCTCGTTATTTTTGAACTCTTTCTCTGTATTTCTCTCTTTTTGGAACTCTCGATAATCACAATGTCAGAATTTCTTGTAAATAAAAGAAAAATTAAAAAAGGTAAAGCAAGGAATATGAACTACTAATGCATCCGTACAAGAACTTAATGGAATTTTAAATGGAAAATGAAAGCTAGAAATATATATTGATTGTGTACTCATGAGAGAGAGCCTTTGCATTTGGATTTTTTTTGGATTTTGAAGTTTATTTGGCTCAAGGGCCATTAAAACACAAATACAAATTTACATTTCAAGTTTTTATACCATTCAAATAATTTTTCCTAGGAATTTTAGTTAATATAAGATTTAGCATATATATACAAATTTGAGTTTTAAATTGATTAAGGATATTTATATTTCTTAAGCCGGAAGGAAGATTGTTGTAGTCTTGAAGTCCCATATATAGAATACTCGCTTGAGCTCTGGAGGTTCTGGTCCAGGTTATGTTGAACTCTTCGGTGTGTCTCAGATTGTAATGGGCTAATCTTCTTGCGGGGATACTGGATTGTAGGTATTCAGGGCACAAATTGTGTCGAATGGATATCCAATCCATTCGGTGCTTTATATTAACAAAAACCACTTACAATTTATTACCATTTGGATAATATACGTTTGAATGTCAGGTGACTGGCAGCTGATTTCGAATTTACGAATTTTTTGAGATAATACTTCTGTCAATTTTTTTTAATTTTATTAATGCTTCGTGAACACGCTTACGAAGCTCATAGTTTAAAATTTGGCGATGGTAAATACAGTCATTAGTTTGATACTCGTAGCTGAATTGACAGATGAAACGGAAAAAAGGAATGAATCTGACCAAAATGAAGGTATTAAGGATATTCACGATTTGTAGCAGCAGGCCCAGTAAACTTGCGGAATTCAATTTATTTTTTTAAATGTTGCACTTTCGCAATAATTCAAGACCATAGTTAAATCGGATCTTAAATAACCGTATTGTGAACAAACAATATTTGCTTACAAGAGATTCGTAGCCATGGGTTACGCAAAATTAGTAGTAACCATACAGAAATGTGGAAGGATTAAATAGGGTCCCAACATTAGGTCCGTTCGCGAACTAATATGCCAACGTAAATTTATATAAACTTTAGTAAAAAGATGAACGAAAGAAAAATGTACTTTCGTTCATTTTTCTTCACACAGAATTTCAGCTGGTAAGAAAATGAAAACTGTCAAATAATGAAATCGTATGAGTTTGCCAGCAAAAAAAAACAGCTGTTGCTTCTTTTCAAGCCAAACTAAGAAGTTTTTACACAAAAGCGTTCGCGTACTTTTCTTAGAAATGAGAGGATTCTCTCTCGATTTTGGAGATTTGACACTTTTCATTTTTCTACACATAAAGTACGCGAACGGACCTATTAATTCATCCAATAAAAGATGAATGTAGTTCGCAAAGTGTAGTCACTCCTTTAGTACTACACAAACTACGCAACCCAAATTTGACAAATGGAATGAAGATTTCCATGTCTAAAACCACTTACAATTTCTTACCATTTGGATAATATACGCTTGAATGTCAGGTGACTGGCAGCTGATTTCGAATTTATGAATTTTTTGAGATATTACTACCGTCAACTTTTTTAAAGTTTATAATGCTTCGTGAATACGCTTACAAAGCTCGTAGTTTAAGATACGGTCATTAGATTGATAGCTGAATTGACAGATGAAACTGAAAAACGGAATGAATTTGATGAAAGTGAAGGTATTAAGGATATTCACGCATGCTGAATTTTGTTTGTCGAATTAGAAGAATTTGTATTTTGAGATTCGATCGAATAGAAAATTTATTTGAAGAAAACCGGTATAATTCGAACGACTTGACTATTCATTCGAATCTCAAAATAAGCATGACGATTTGTAGCAGCAGACCCAGTAAACTTGCGGAATTCAATTTATTTTTTTTAAAAAGTTGCACTTTCGCCATAATTCAAGACCATATTTAAATCGTAAACCCCTATTGTAAACAAACACTATTTACTTACAAGAGTTTCGTAGCCATGGGTTACGCAAAATCTGTAGTAACCATACAGAAATGTGAAAGGATTAAATAGGGTCCCAACGTTAATTCATCCAATAAAAATTGAATGTGGTACTCAAAGTGTAGTCACTCCTTTAGTAGTACACAAACTACGCAACGCAAATTTGACAAATGGAATGAAGATTTCCATGTCGATGTGTCAAATGTCAAAACTTCCAAAAAATGAAGAACAAAAGTCCAACACAGAAGATTTCTTATATGTCTAACATAAAGTGCTCCAAAAATACCGCATAAAGAGTTTTGTTTAAAGAAATAAATATAAATAACATCCAGCTGTGAGCTATGTAAAGTGATCCAAACAAATAAAATAAACATAAAAAACAATGTTAATATTCAAATTTGTCTGTTGCCTGTTCTGTGTTTTTGTTGCATCAGCTTCGAAACAGGTGATTATTTATTTATGTTGCTCTCATTTTGTTTTCTACAATTGTTCAATTGAAAATAGGAAGAAATAATTTAGAGCATAATTGTTAACATTTCAAAATTGGTCATTTTAGAGCTGCACCGATGTCGCACGAGACGAGGAAACCTTGATGGTCTTTTCTACTTTAGGGGGCGGATTAACTGCCGTCGATCCAATAACCAGTGAGATACGATGGACAATATCCGATGGTGAGTGCTGAATGATGTATTTATTTTGCAATTACATTATGCGCAGTCAAAATCGGTTTTTAAATAAATAACTACGCTCTAGGTAGCGTGACCTTTTTGCTTATCTAGAGGTTCAGATCATTCAATGGTCATGGTACATTCTACATTCAAACCCACCAAAGGTGTAGGTACCTAATAATGTTGAAGTATGTTTGATTTTTTGCCAGCGTGGACGAAAAACTGAAAAAATAAGTAATTGTTGAGTGTTAAGCTGTTCCTCGTTATCAATAGCGCATACTTCAAACTTCTACGCATATTGTAGATATATCAAAATGTATGCGCCGATAATTGATATCAAAACCGTGTTGAAGGAGGTTACCTACTCAATTCTTAGATAGCGTTGGTGCCGGTGAAATAGAGACATTTTTCTTTTCAGTCTTATCGGTTTTGTTATGACTAATCCTTGTGTTGTGTTTTTCCCAAATCACCTTTACTAAATACATTGGCTATCTAAGCTAGAATCTGTATAGGTTAGCTTGTTTTTAATCGGCTCTAGTTGTCATCGAGCGTTGAAAATGCGCGGGCTATTTCTGAAATTTTCTTATCAATTTTAAAGTCTCGCCGTTTCTAATTTTACCAGAAGTTATGCACTTTGAAGTTATTTCGAATTTATTTCATTCACGTTGCAGATCTGTACGTAGAAGTTTTTTTTTCCCATGATGCAGGATTTCTATTTTACGCTAATGCTTTGGCAACATGAATTTCAGAAGTTCATATCAGGTTACGCAAATCGCTTGCATATTTTCCACAATTTGCTAGTTCATCGCATCTAATCAGAGATATTTGTTCCTGACCAATCCTCGTAGTATGTAGTAGGTGTTCTGACCATGGGTTGGAAGTGCATCAATCTATACCATGTATATTGCAAAGGCAAATCAGTGAAACAGTCTTACATACGGAAGTACGTTGAATCGAATATTCCGTTTACCATAGAGAATACATCATTGTGGGTTAGGTATCAACACGCACAAAACTGAACTTGTTCTCTTCACCAGGAAATACAAAATTCCACAGATTGACCCTCCCTCAGTGGGCACAAGTTTATTCTTTTCTGATGAAGCTAAATACTCGAGTCTGATTTTGGATAAAAAGCTAAGCTGGAAACCTAACATGTAAGAAAAAGCCTTCGGTAATAAATGGGGTCTTAAACCCCGCTGTCATATGGCTTCTTCAATCTTCTTCTGGAGCAGATAGTGCGCTGGGCAAATGTCAATACGGAAGGCACTATCTTCAACAGATCAATCCAACTTCTGGGATACGCGGACGATATCGACATCATCAGCCGATGACAGCGTGCCGTGTTAGACGCTTTCAGGGCGATTTAAGAACAGGCAAATTTGGTTGGCCTTGAAGTCAACAAGGACAAAACTAAGTACTTGCTTTTAACACACAAACAAACATCTATCCGCCGACTAGGACAAAACGTCACTGTTGAAAGCACCAACTCGGAAGTAGTAAGGGAGTTCACCTTCCTCGGAGTAAACATCAACTCCACAAATGACACCTTAGTGGAGACCCGACGAAGACTTACCCTAGGCAACCGTTGTTACTTTGGTTTGGCGAAACAAATGGGTTCAAAAGTTCTAACTAGGAAGAGCAAGTGTAGCTTTACAAAACACTGATACTGCCAGTTCTACTTTCCGGCGCCGAGTGGACGATAAGCGGAAAATGAGAGCTAATTTTGTTTTCTTTCGAAAGAAAAATACTCCGTCGGATTTTTATTTGGGCGAATGGAGGAGAAGATATAACCGCGAACTCTGTGAGCTGTACCAAGATGTGGATGAAGTCCAAAAAGCTAAAATATGTCGTTAAGTAAGTAAACCCCGCAATAATAACTGGTTATACACGTCGGTAATTAGACCGATATTTATGTACGGTGTAGTTGTCTGGTGGCCTGGCTTAGACAAAGCGATAAATCGCGATAAGCTTAGCAAAGTCCAACGATCAGCGTGTCTCTGCAATGGACATTCTGTTCACCTGACACCTCTTGACATCTTGGGTAAATAAACTACTGCTAGTGCGGCCTAAAGCAACTTTCCAATGGACCGAGAAGGAAAACTTCCTATATCTAAAAAAATCAGAATCATCCATAGCGACATAGACTACATCACCTCCCAGATACGCCTTGACAAAAACTTCCAAGCCACCACTTTTACACCGATGGATCCAAAACCGACGATGAGGTTGGTGGTGGAGGTGTGTTCTCTGACAGGTTGACCACCAGCATCGCTTTTTGTCGCCTAATTGTTGCAGTGTGTTCCAGCCGGAAATTATGGCTATTAATTAGGCATACCCTCATGTTTAAGAGTGATGCCATCCAGAGAACTACCCTTAGGTGGGCAAGTGGTAATACTTGTCTAGCCACAAAACAAATTTGGCCAAAGCTGGATCAGAA
This sequence comes from Portevinia maculata, assembly GCA_949715645.1. Classification (NCBI taxonomy): domain Eukaryota; kingdom Metazoa; phylum Arthropoda; class Insecta; order Diptera; family Syrphidae; genus Portevinia; species Portevinia maculata. The sequence goes on along the minus strand of OX454528.1, from coordinate 114,587,139 downwards.
ACGTTCTGAGTGTTTGATCTCTCTGAACAAACTGCATATTGTTGCTACAATTGTCATCACCGGACACTGTCTTATAGGCAAGCATGCAACAAGGCTTTTCTTCTATACAAATGACTTTTGCAGAAGCTGCTTGGACGAGGAGGAGGAGGAGGCTATTCTCCACCTTCTCTGCACCTGCCCTGCTCGCCCTTTCAAAGACAAAAAATTCATTTGGGAGCTTTCAATTTTTAATGATCTTAAAAACATTGGCATTAAGTCTTTCAAGCTTTATTAAAAGTTTCATCTGGATCAACGAGTAGGACGAAGATTGATTCACGTGGTATCACAATGCTCTTCTTATTGGTCTAAGTGTGTCACCACTTCGACCTAACCTAATCTAACCTTATTGATGTTGCTGAGGAAGTCCACAGACCAGTAGACTTGTTACTGCTTCATCGTCAAATTGCTGCGAATTTACCAAATCGATTTGACCCAGAGAACAGCGTTAAAGACAATTTTAAGTGTTCTCCAAAATTTCGGTTACGAGTTCATTTCAAACGTACCATGTGCTTTTCTGCCTCGGTATTTCCTTCATTGAAGATTTGCGTTGTCAATCAAAAATGTTGGTCGTTCAAATATTTAATCAGCTTTTCGCTTTAATGCGACACAGAGAGGTTTTGAATGTTGATCCAGATGTATTTGAGTTGAACTATTTGCTTTCTATGTCATTGCGTGACTTATTCTATTTATAACAATATCTGTGATCACATCGAGATACCTATCCATTAATCACTTACAAAAATATTAATCTTTTCTAGACCCCCCAGTTATGTCGGAGAACCAACAGAACCAACAAAACGTTCAGCTGCCGCAATACCTGCCCGATCCGAGAGATGGAAGTATTTACCAACTGGGCGACATGGGAGACCTCCGAAAACTACCCTACACAATTCCGCAACTTGTGGCAAATGCCCCATGTCGCTCGTCGGATGGCATTCTCTATTCAGGCAAAAAGAGCGACACTTGGTTTCTGGTCGATCCGAAGACCGGTCGCCGTGAGAAAGTCTTAGGGTTTGGAGCGGTGGACAAGGAGCCTGGTGAAAATATCCGTTGGGCTACCTCACGGTCGGTGTACCTTGGTCGAACTCAGTACACAGTTATGATGTACGACAGTCTGACGAAGGACAAGAACACCAAGCCATGGAATATTACTTTCTACGACTACACTTCGCATTCAATGGGTCTGGATGTGTCCGATAAATATGGTGCGTATAAATTGTGCAATGCAAAATCAAAACTTATTTAAAACGCGCCCCTTTCAGAGTACATTCACCTGGCAGCAACGTCGACTGGAGCTATTCTGACGCTAAATCGTAAAACCGGACAGTTTCTTTGGCAGAAAAGTCTGAATAGTCCAGTGGTGTCAGCGTTTCTACTTGGCTCGGAGGGATTGTTAAGTGTTTCGTTCACAACTGTATCCGATGACGCATTCAATTCGATTTTGGAAGAGTCGAAAGATGGCAATGTGAATGCTGTTCAGTTGTTGTAAGTGAAGGAAGCGATTGTGTTGTTAACATTTGCTTGACTGTGTTCTCTTTCAGCGAGTCGCTCTACGTAGGCGAACATACCCATGGTCTTTACGCCCTGCCATCCTTGGTGGACAAGAATACATTAAGAATTTCCTCCAATTCACCTGTAAAGTTGATCGGGGGTCCGGACAAGCCCACCAAGCCGCCAAATGATAATGTTGTGTACCTAAAGGACATACTCGCGGTAAATCGCAACGCAATCATACTTGGCCACTATGAAGTGCCGAAAGTTGATATAAAACATGAGATATATCCATCGCCCAGCAAGCGAGTTGATGCAGAGAATCAACAGATAGCAACAATTGTCGATCTTGAACGAAATCTGAATAAAAATTTTCTTTTATTCGAAACCACCGGTGATGGCGGCGGACAAGAAGGAATACCCAAAAAGTCTGTTGAAATTGGCATTCAAACAGAGCCCGCCGAGGACGAGGTGAAGCCGAACACATTCAACAAAACTAAGAAACTGATTCTGGCCAACAGCGGGCGAATAGGACAGTTCTTCAACGAATGGCTACTCGACCACCCCAGTGGAAAAGTCCATCAAATACTGATAGTCCTCGTATTGGCCATGGTGGCTATGTTCTGGTACACATGCAGCACCGTTCGGGAGCTGAAGAGTCAAAGTGAGAATGGCTCCAAAACTCTGAATCGCAGTTCGGGTAGTAGCAACGCTAGTTATCAGGACTTGGTGGACCTAGGAGATGGTGATGTAAAAGTCGGAAAAATAACATTTAATCCGACAGAGGTCTTGGGCAAGGGATGCGAGGGAACGTTTGTCTTTAAGGGACTTTTCGAGAAACGCAAAGTGGCCGTGAAGCGCGTTTTGCCCGAATGTTTTACTTTTGCCGATCGTGAAGTGGCACTGCTGCGGGAGAGTGATGCCCATGAGAATGTGGTGCGGTATTTCTGCACTGAGCAGGATCGTCAGTTTCGATATATTGCTGTTGAGCTGTGCAATGCCACTTTACAAGACTACACAGAGGGTGAGCGTGCACTCGAGTTGAGAGGGCAGATTGAAACGTGGGAGGTGTTGCGACAAGCCGCTGCTGGGCTGACTCACTTGCATTCATTGAACATTGGTGAGTGAAACAAAGAAGAGAAATGAATCAAAGTAAATTGTTTTTTTTTGTTCAGTTCACAGGGATGTTAAGCCGCAAAATGTACTGCTATCGATACCTGATGTAAACCATGTCGTCCGAGTTATGATCTCTGACTTTGGATTGTGCAAAAAGTTGAACGTTGGAAAAGCCAGCTTCTCCCGGAGGTCGGGTGTCACTGGCACAGATGGATGGATAGCCCCAGAAATGATGAAAGGACAAAGAACGGTGAGTAGGCAGTTTTGATCAATTCGAGCGGTTCTAAAGCTATTTGTTGTAGACGACGTCTGTAGATGTTTTCTCGTTGGGTTGTGTTTACTATTACGTTCTGAGCCATGGACAGCATGCTTTTGGCGATGCTTTTAAAAGACAGGCAAACATCCTCTCGAATGAGTGCGATTTGTCTAACTTGGTTGATGATACACCGGGAGCAGCCAGTAAATTGGTAAGCTGCAAAATTTAAAATTGGGCGAATATAATTGTTTTTCTTCTCCCAAAGGTACTGGCGAGGCAGCTAATTACAGACATGGTGCACACGGATGCTCAATGTCGTCCGCCGGCGCGTTATATTACAAATCATCCAGTGTTTTGGAATGATCATAAAAAATTGGCATTCCTTCAGGATGTCAGTGATCGTGTGGAGAAACTTCAGTACTCAGTAGAGCCGCTAAAGTCGCTCGAGAAGAATGGACGCTATGTGGTGCGAGGAGATTGGAATCTACATTTGGACTCGGCTATCACAGACGACCTTCGCAAGTACCGGGGTTACATGGGTGCCAGTGTACGTGATCTTTTGCGAGCATTTCGAAATAAGGTAAAAATTACCTACTGGTTGCTAGATATTCATAATTTTTTAATTGGGCGATTATCTCAAGTTCCTTTATTGAAGGGTAGCTGCCAAGCTCTTAGCAAGGAAGAAAAGTCCACCATTTCAAAATCGATTTCCAAGCTTTTTAAAACAATTTCAATTATTTGCTTTTATAGAAACATCACTACCACGAACTATCCGAGGAAGTACAAACCATGCTTGGTAGCATTCCAAATGGATTCACAAATTACTGGATAGACAAGTTCCCCCATCTAATATCACACGCATATCACGCGATTAGCATATGTTCGATGGAGAATGCCTTCAAACCTTACTACAACGCCAACTATCATTTCTCTCGTCCCGATTACTTTGACGCTGACGATTCAGAGTTCCCATCGCTAATGTTCGATATGAAACCTCTACAAAAGTACACACCAAGTCCTAAGAAACCCAAAACAGCAACACAATCCAACTATCGAAAGGGTTCGGAAAGCACAACAACCACCGATGATAAACGTGATGTCTTTTCAAACTTTCGATTTCGGCGAAGTCAAAAGTCTAGAAACCAAAACGGCAACGTAAAGTGGTCACCAAACGTCGCTGACACAAACAATGAGTAGCACCGTTTGAGTTGATATTTTTTATTAAGTGAAATCTGCAATAATCCCATGTGGATGTGTGTGTCGTTACGTGATTGAGTTGCTATTTCTTGTGTGTGTAACAATGCACCAAACTGTCTGTGATAAAATTAAAATATAATTGTTACCTTATTTATTGTTCGTTCTTTCGGTGAACGTACTGTATCGAAAGTTTACGCTAAGTTATAAATTTAAATGTATTATCATTTCGTTTGTCTGTATATTTTTTAGGCTAAACTTCTATTCATACACAAAATGTGTATAAAATTTAGTTATTTTTACTAGCATAAGTAATTCACAATTTTACCTTAAGACGGAACTATATTGTTTAAAGTTTTTTTTTTTGGAAACATAAATTTATATTTAACAAAAATATGGTTGTTTTTTTTCTAAACGGATTTGGATTAGTTTTAAAGATGCCATTCGACTAAAGATTTTCCACAATTCTTTAAAAGTGAAGTTATTATATCTATTAAAAAGATCCCAGCCCTTAAAAATGTACTGGTCCTCCGGGTTTGCCGGTTTGACATCGATTAACTTCGGCAGACAAATGCTGGTGGTATTGCATTTTTGTGACCCAGGAGTTTTTAGGTCTGCATCTTTTTTTACGACTTCGAGACGTGCATGTTCCTGTTATTGATTAATGTTTGGTCGTCCTTTTACGACACCAGCGATCTCCAGTCGTATCAACCCACGGATTTGCATGCATACTTGTGGGAGAGTTTCAAAATGATAGATGTGTCGCTAGGCTAACCTGAATGTTAAAGTTGTCAAGAAGTTTTTACTTCCCTTAATCGCCTTGTTTTGTAGGCGCTTCAGTGACATTGACATTTACTATTATAGAGTACAAAATACAAATTAACATTGACTTATTTTTTTTTCTTTGCTCAGAACCCATTTTTTCGCCTCGAGCAGTCTGTCTGTTGTATGCAATCAGAAAATTGAACATCGATCGTCTTGCAAGCTTGGTAACTTTTTTATTACCCCGAGTGCACATGACAGCAGTGCAAAAGTTGTACTCACAAAAAAAAAAATCAAAAACAAAACCCACTGTTAAATTGTTTCAATACATAGAACGGCAGTTTTACTTCGGTTTCGCTTTCGCGCCGACACCAATTTGTTGATCATAACTGAACTTTTCCCATGTTATTCTCTGTATTTTATTTTATAAATATGCGAATATTTGTAACACTAGACTAAGAATACGATATGTCATGTCAAACAAATAAATCAGTTGACATCAGTACAATTTGAATTTCAATTTTGGCACATTTCACTCACATGCCTTTCCTCAAAACTAGGTGCAGAAAATCGTGCGCTAAACTGATCTGCACAGGTTCATGGAACACAAAGTGACAAAATGTAGAACACTGGGGTAAGATTTTTACTCAGGGAACACACAAATCCTGAACTTTTCTGATCTTTTCTGTGCAGCTCATTTACAATGACATTCCAGCTGTCATACATACATACATATTAGGCCTTAACGGCCCATGCAGGGCCCAGAACCCAACTTCTCCAACCACTTTCATGCGAAGTGGAGGGGACCTACAGTTGAACCCCGAATCCGAACGGCAAATTTTGAGAAGCTTCTCATGACAATTTCATACTCTTGGATGTTTGTCAGATGTTCCAGCTGTCAGCTCTATAGATAAGGCCAATCTGCTTGCTGCTCACTTTGCAGTCAGCTCGACGCTCCCAGATTGTGCTCTGTCTCCCCCTGTACTCGAGCGCGTAGAATACTCCATGGGACCAATCCACTTCCGCACTGGTACAGGGGCCAGGATATTTCAAGCTCTTAACGTTCACAGATCCGCTGGTCCAGATGATATTTCCCCTATCGTTCTGAAGAGGTGTTCTTCCTCGCTGGCAAAACGATTGCACAAGCTTTTCTATCTATCCTTTTATTCAGGGCTCCTCTCGTCAGCTCATGAAATATCTTGAATCCCGAAAACTTCTTAATGACTGCCCAAACGGTTTTCGCAGCAACAGGTCCACTGGTGATTTGATGACTTATCTACGATCTCTTCAAATCATTGCGCTTGATATTTCAAAGGCATTTGACAGAGTTTGGCACCAAGCTCCCTTGTCGAAAATGCGTGCATTTGGAATCGATGAAACCTTTCTTCAATGGATTAGAAACTACCTTTCGGACCGGTCAATTCAAGTTGTTTTGGACGGTTTCAAGTATGCAACTCACCAAATAAATGCTGGTGTTAACCAATGCTCTGTTTTGTCTCCGACTCTCTTTCTCATTTTTATAAATGATCTCCTGTCTACTACCTCTAATCCAATCAACTCCTTTGCCGATGACAGTACCCTCAACTTCTCATATTCGTTTCTTGGTTCACGCCCCTCATCTTCGGGTGTGGAACTGGAACGGCAACGTATGTTCAGCTCATTGAATTCCGATCTCGACAGCATAACTCAGTGGGGTGTAGCGAATAGAGTGGAATTTAATCTTTCCTTAGACGAACAACACGAATTTGGAATGCTCTTTCCCGCTCCATTTTTCCTACACATTATAATCAACAAACATTTAAAACCAACGTGCATCGGCATCTCTCCCTATCTTCTAACCCTAATTTCCTTAACGCCCGCGCTGTGTAAAATAAAAAAGCTCGGGTTCATTAAACACACCTAGTGGGAAAAACTGCCGATCATTAGTCGAAAATGTTTTATGGATCCCCTGTTTGGGGGAGGTGTGCAAAAAGCCATATTCGTCGGTTGCAAATAACCCAAAACAAACTTTTAAAAATGATTTTTGATCTTCCCTGGGATTTTTTCACCGAAGAGCTGCATCCATTGGCAAATATTGAAAAAGTATCAGAAAGAATTTTAAAATTAAATGATCGATACAATGTTGCATGTATTTCTTCCGACAACATCCTGATTTCAAATCTAGCTATTTGATTAAGGAAATGTGATAATTTATTTACTTATTTTTTTTATTATTTATTTATTTATTATTCATTTATTTATTCAATTATTTATTTATTTTATTTATTTATTTATTTATTTGTTACCCAAATTATTTATTAATTTAACTTTTGTTTACATATTTATCTATTCATTTAGTAATTTATTTATCTGTTGATTAGTTCATTTGTTTACTCTTTAGTCCTTCAATTTTGTTTAATTATCAATCAATTGTTACTTATATATGGTTGTCGCAATAATTTGTTAACATTTTCTCATGAAATCAGGATGTTCTTGCGTTATTTCCCGCCTCTCCTTCTCTCCAGCCTACGTTCCTAGGATCTTAAATTGATAAGAAGGTTTTTATAGTAGCTTTTCCTTCCTACATAGTTTAAATAAAAATTCTTTAAAACATTTATAATTTATAATACAATTTGATTACAAGCTCAGAGTGTACCTACTGAAGGCGATTTTTGTGTCGAAATAAAAAACGATGTTATTCAATAATAAATCGGTTTTGACAGGCAGTCAAAATGTCGATATAATACAGCTATTCCTCAATTTACTAAGTTATTTCGACTAACGCTGGCAAAAATATTATTTTTTTTTAACTTTACGGCAAAAAAGGTCTTTTAAGTCCAAGGGCCTTTTCCATTCCAGAAGCTTGTAGCAACGCTGATGCATTCGATGGTTTTTCCCTTAGGTGGGGCTTATATTGCTTGGTTTATTTCCAATTGTATTTTGATCAGCAAAATTTTATAGAATTTGAAATCTTGTTATATCTGCGATATCGCGCGGCGCAGCAGTAGCAATGATATTTGGCGAGCGAACACAAGCGCGAAAAAAACAGGACTCAAATTAGACATTGATTTTATTTAAACGCATTACAAAAAACAGATCACGATTTATCTGCGCAAGAAAGTTACACTTCGTATAGAAAGATTTGATGATTATCGAATTTCGTAGATCAAAACCCCCCGACGGATTTACTAGTGCTGATAGTGTCTTAATAAAGTTTCTGCAGCAACTATTACGGAACTATTCACATAAACATGGGTCAGGGTACACCAATCAGAGTAAGACTTTTCTTTAATCGTCGGTTAATACTGTACACTAAATGACGACACATTTTTTTCTTAGAGCATGTCCAAAAATAATTCCTCAAAGTATTGAACATTAGGTCGGAAACACCCTGTATTTGTAAGGTTGGGCACAATTTTCTTGGGAATATTTCCATCAAATAAAAACTACTTTTAATTTCAGCAAAAATAAATAAAATTTTATTGATAATATATTAAATAAGTAACGATTCACGCAATTATATATAAGAACAACTGAATACAAAACCTTTTACTTAAATACATTAGTAGATATAGTGCGCTTTAGACATAATTTCGATAGTTTTGAATTTTGGTCAGATATATTTGGAAGAAAAATTGTTGAGAAGGCGTCGGTTGAGAACAGAAGCAAATTAATTTACTTTCTATTTTGTCGTATCTCTTGCCTCAGACAGTGCTTGAACGCGTCCCATCCTTCAGATTTAGCGACGGACTGTGAAAGATAATAAAAATAATAATATTGCATTTGTGAGTTGGACGGAAACAACATTCAACCATAGATTGCAAATATCGATCGATCCATCCATCAGTGGAATAAAATATAAGAATCTGAAATCGAAACGAAAGAATCGCACAACCACTAACCTCGTATATAACTTTTGACAAAAACTACAAGGTCCCTTATCAGTGGGAGATAAGCACAATTGAACCGGTGGGCCAAGTAATGTATGTGGACGATTGTCTGAATAACATTTTTCGCAAGACTGGGACGGATTACTAAGGCTTAAAAGATGACATTTTGAGCTGCGAAAATTTTCATTATACAATAATGTAGATTGACAGCCACCATGTAAAAAAAATCGGAGACCGGCGAATGCGAATCTTGGCTGGCACAAGTCTGGTTCATCTATCTTCAAAAATCAGTTGACCCAAGGGTCCACAAGTAAACCAGTTAATTAGATCTCTTGGTTGTGTATCGAAGGACTTTTCAAAATCAACTAACACCACATGCGAACCCTTAAAGAAATCACGAAGATTTTACATCATGATCTTTATATTTTGTATTGCATCTGTGGTTGATTTATCCGGGACAAACCGGCACTGATCATCAGATAGCCGCATTATTTTCCACAATCGGATTTCTTATACCCGCTCAACGATCTTCATGGCGTATGACATCAGCTTGATAGAACTGTTATTAGGTGTGTTCCCTTACATTTTCAAGTAACTTTAAGATACTCAAAGTTACTAAAAATTGCTTAAAATTGTGCTCTAACACAAAAATTTTAAAAATGAAGAAGTTACGAATTTCTGTCCAAGGAATTTCTTTGGGCAGGTTGTAAGACAGCTGTTAACAGACATAATAGCTTAAAACGGACTTGCATGAAAGAAAAAATAACAAACTGAAGACACATCCAATATGTATGTATGTTCAGCACCTACACTATTTGGGATAGGAATTAAGTGAAACAAATTTGTTTCAATTCCATACTCCGAAAATGCTACTCCAATGGGCGCTACAAGCGAAGTTTATTTATACGAATAAATTTTATTATTGGCATGCAAAGGTTACAACATCTTGAACAGAAGATACACTTCGGAGTTGAAAACTAAAACGAGGTAGGTATATCAATATACAATAAGCTGCCGGATTAAAATCAAAACAAAATAAGATCCATCCAATAGCTAAACAAAAATAAAAATGAACGAAAAAAAACAAACAATACCCAATTTAAAATAAAACTACAATTTATATATTTAAATAATTTAAGTGCACAAATAAATATTTAAAAAAAAAACAACAACAAAATGTAACAATAATAATAAATTACAACATTGTATATAGAACGAACAAATTAAAACACTAGAAAAAATATAAATATTTTATTTTAGTGGTAAAAAATTAAAATCAAAAATAATAATAAATTAAATGGTTTCATACTTCTGTGTGGATTAAAACAGTAATCTAGATCCGTGAATTGTGTGTTTAAAGCGGCTCTCATACCGTCGGAATAATACTATTGCATATGCAGGGGATTAATGTAGATATATGTAAAAACAACTCAACTAATTTCTGACTGAAACCACTAGCAGATTGCTCAGTGGCGTGTTTCCGCTCTAAGCTTTTCAAAGGATTTATAGAAATTTGATGCATTTGTCAGTTTCTTTTAAGTAGCTCGTGTGTAAACGGTCTTATATTAAATGTTATCACCCATTTGACGACAAAGTAAACGCATGTCGCTTTCCATTGGTAATTCGGAAGAACTCTCCGATCCGGAATGCCAATGGAAAAAGCAAACACATTTTTAGTGTAAATTCAAGATGTATTGGATATCCGGTTAGTATCCATTATCCGGCCTATCCGGATAGTCTTTTAGTACCTGGCTAGTTGCCGGATATACCTTTGTATCGGTAAAAAAGTTAAGAAAAAAAGAAAAAAAACTTCCACAAATAAAGTTTAAAGGAACATTTAGTTGAGCCTACCAGTTGAGCTGTCAGTTAAGCATTCAGTAAAACTGATATGTAAATGCAAACATAACAAATTTAAGTGAAACTGAGCCTGAAACCGATAAAATGGGGCGCGTTCAAATTGCATGTGAACTGTGAGTTCCTTAGTAGTTAAACATCTATCACTTGCCAAACGATGGTCACGTGAGTTATTCGATCGATGAGGAAGGGTACAATATTAGGGACTAGCAGTTACCTTGCAAATTGAACGCGCCAATTCCCACAAGTTTTTTATTCAGTTAAACCGATATGTAAATAAGTTTTACTTCAGGTACCATTTCCAAATGCAATTGCTATTGACTCAAAGCCTTCGAGTTCCTGAATTTTCAATATTGGATAAAATTATGCAATAAGACTTTCTTTATCCATTTTGTGATGTAGGTATATACTTTTTTTTTTAATTCTCATTGCTCACGAGTAATGAAAACTCGATTGAATACTGAACTGACGTCTGAATTCAATGCATTTTTAACTGAACTGATAACTGATCATGTAAAAGGGCATTGAAGTTTAATAATACATATATAATACAAATTTAGGCCGTTTAGGATCTTTTGTAAGTTAACTAAGGCAAATTATGGTGAATTAAATCAAGTTTTTCTGCATTGAAAGAAAATAAACGACTACGTCTGTTTTCGTAAGGGATGCCTGCTTCCGAAAAGAGTCTGGCGTTAATCTTGAAAAAATTATACAAATTTGGGAATTGTTGGATATTAAGTGGCCACCAAGCCCAAGGATCACTGTGCCCATAAAGCCGAACTGTTTTAAAATAGAAGTCAAGGCCGTTAGCAGCAGCACTTTCGTTGACTTCCGCCACCTCGATAAAATAATTTTCACCCCTATCACAGAATCCGTCGTATTCGGAATTCCGCTACGAAGGATCCAAAATTTCGTGGTAACAAACACATAAATGTCAAAATCTTTATTAATTAGGATTCAGTCAAACCATTTTCCAAGAATCTCAAAATTTGTAGCAAATATTTCTACTATGATGGATTCTGTGAGAATATCTTTTTTAGTTCGTAGCAAAATTCCGAATCCGACGGATTCTGTGATAAGGGGGATAAGCTTTTCGTGTGGAACTACACAAACCCGTTCGCGTACTGAGAAAATGGGAAAAAAAGAGGAACGAAAACAAAATGTAGGTAGCTACTTTCGTTAATTTTTCTTCACACAGAATTTCTGCTGGTAAGAAAATGAACAGGCCAAAAGCTCACATCCCGCTAGTAAAAACCATAGAAAATAACTGGGAAAAAACAGCAAACAAAAAACAAATCCTTCAATAGTTATTAAGAAGACATTTTTCAACCTTATGAAAACGGAGAATTATATCAAGGAACGAAAGAAACATACAAAGAGGACAGACGAATTTGGCCGGTTACAGCTAAAGAACTTGCCAAAGAAATAAAAGAAAGCCTAAACATAAAAAGGTTCCAGCGATTGAATTAATTACGAGGGAAATTCTAAAACAATTTCACAAAAGGTATAAAAAAACTAGCGCAGGTTATAAATGCTGCATTCAAGTTAAGGTATGTACCAAACATGTAGAAAGTCGCGGACGTGATGATTTCAAAACCAGGCAAACCAACTACCGCGGCAACCTCACGCCGACGAATACCGAAATTACCAATGTTGTCCAATTTATTCAAAAAGATGCTGGTGAAACGCCTGCAAAAAAAATAATTGGGAAAAAATCGATAGTTTCAAAACATCAATTTGGTTTTAGAAATAAGCTCCTACGATTGATGGGTGTATAGAATCACAGACAATATCGACGTTCGTGTAGTAAATCTATAGTGTGAATGTAGTATAGTAGATTATAGTGTTTAAATCCCGTACAAATAGAAATTTTTAAGGAACGCGACAGGCATTTAAATTGTTTAGGCCCTATGTGTATTATTCCGGTGTTAGAGCCGCCTGACTGTCGTATGCATTTTTAAGACATTTAAATTTTGTTTTAAAATTGCTATAACATTGAAATAAAATATAAATAAATAAATTATGAATAAATTTAAAAGATTGCCTCATATTTTTCTTTAGTATTTGCTAGAAGCTTGCGGTAAAACTGGGTGTAAATCGTATCGTAGAAATCGCTTTTTATCATTTTATAGGATTGACTGGGTTCATCTCTTCCCTTAGACACTGCTTAAATGCATTTATTACTCCAAATGGATTTGACTGAAATAAATTAATATTATATATCGGCACATAGATGACACCTTTTTAAGTTTCTGTAATAAAAAGTACTGCAAGCGATGGGTGACACAATGACAAAATTAGTGACTGCGATGCCTGCACACACAAACTATAAAAGCTCTAGATCGCAAAGTGGATAAATTATATTATTAATTACGTAGGCGGTTGTTATATTGTTTTATTTGTATTAATGTGTTCTATTTATGATGACAAAACCGCTCAGCTACGCGCAACCGGAGCTAGCAAAATTTACAATGGTTTCTATAGAGAAACAGCATTTTCAAATTTTGGAACAGTGCATTTTGTTTTTTACATATAGTCCCTTCGCGTACTAATTTGCAAACGTAAATTTACATACATAAACTTTCATGTGTCCTCTGCTAACTTATAATTCGTAAACGTAAAAAAATGTAGTAATAAGTCATTTTTCAGGAAGAGCAAAAGAAGTTTCAGCTTAGTGTTTTTGAGGAATTTTTATTGTTTTAAGAACAATTTTCGGAGTTAGGTATATGTATGAACTTTATTTTCAAAATAGATGCCAACAATACCAAGAAAATGCATTCCTTGATTTGTTGAAACCTAATTACAGAGTTCCTAGAAAGTTATTTCAGAAACTTGAACTCTTTTTTAAGTTGGGCGTAAAATGGCTTAAGTCAAAATAAGAATCAAAAAGAATTACCTTATGTTGACTTAAGCGATGAACTTATTACATTTTCAATTGACATAATCACTTATCTCATGGCTTAAGCTGTTTAAAAAAAAATTCGGTTTGTATGTAAAACTGATATAAGATATGTACTATAAAAAATGCAATTATGGTCCAAATATACATACGCTGTTCTAATTTTTTGTTATTACAGGGCGAGGTATTGACGTATAGTTATGAAACCCAGACTCAAAGAAAGCCAAGAAAAGGAAAACATGTTAACCAATTAAACTTGAGTTTCGCTTATTTCGACATAAGCTACTTTAACTTATTACCACAGGTATAGTCGTGAACATAATTTTGAATCGTGTTACGTCAACATCACGTAAACACATACGTTTTATTAAAATTTCAGCAAATCAATAATAAAAATGTAAGCTTAATTCCCTTCAGGAAAAACCACTGACTTTTCCCATTTTTGGATTCGCGATATATGATGCGTTCCACGCACACATTTACGGAATTTCGAATGGTAAGCAAATAAAAACTGTCAAACCGTGAAAATCAATTGACAGAAAAAAAAGTATTTGTTGCTTCTTTTCTAGCCAAACTTTGCCTTTTTTTTATTTTTCGCTGCGAAGGCGTTCGTGTAATTTTCTTTGAATTTTAAAAGGAAGGAACGTATTTTTCGTACCTAATTGAAAATTGTTTGCCATCGCCAATTATAGAAATCAATGAATATTTGTGGATAAAAAATGACAGCAAATCATGTCCACCTAGAACCAACCATAGGGAATATTGTAAATAAGGAACGATTTAAGCAAGATTATACGCAGTCGAAACTCGATTATTCGGTATCCTTTTAACCATAGCACTCTTTTGACCTATTAACCGGTATTCGGTCTATGATCCGCAAAAGAGGCGCAAGAACAAACAAGTTACCTACCTTACTATAAAAAAAGTAACGACATTCTTGCATCTGTAGGATTGCACAAGATTTTTCATCTTACGGGTTGCATTTTATAATATTTGTGATTGACGTTGGGAGGCGGAAATCCTCTATTCTTTTATTGCGTTCGCCACCGGGTATCGCAGAAGAACTTTACCAACCTCCACCTCATTTAAATCAGTTTTTCGTCCGAATTCGTACCAAATCATACATGTCAGCAAAGATTTAGTTCTATCGATGCCAGACAAATGATGATAGAAGAAGCAACATTTTAGCTCTAAACTAAGTATTTTCTCTTTTCCCTTTACTCCTTCCTATTCTAAATAAATTTTCATGGGGAATTTTTTCACTTTTCCCTTTTTTTATTTTAAACAAACTTCGAAAAAGCGAAAAAAAACTCTGGGAAAAAGTTTGCATTTAAAATTTAAAAAGAGGGAAGCATTTGAATTCATTTCCCACGTTTTTCTTCCCCAAATATTTGCTCGGGAGTATATGGAAAAATGTAAGTTTTTTAATTTCTACAAACGAAAATGAAATATACGAGTAAGTGAAATTTATTTAGATCTAAAACAACAAACAGGTTTCAGCTTTAAATGCTCCTTAATTTAATGGAAGGACACCGGGATATTGCATGTGGTTTCCACAAAAGAAGAAATGGTATTGTTTTGGCAAAAAGCTGAAACTGATCTAAATTAAGCGGGAGTATTTCTGAGTGGAAAAAAGTAATAAATTAATTTCTTAAAACAGTCTGTTTATTTAACAAATTTCAGTAATAGGTATGGAGGGGATACCTACAAAATACCCAAGTGCCCCCAATAACAAAATCCCCAAACGTTTTGCACTTTGTGCTGTTTTCGACAATTTTCCCTTGCACCTACTCCAAATCAAACAGTGACTCCAAGCAGATTGGTTGCATGGCGGTTGCAGGGGGCAGCATGCCCCCTATATGCATTGCACTGTTTATGGGATAAGTTGCGAACCAAACATAATTTCTTAGATGTACTCGAAATATGGGGAAACTGAGATGTGTTTGGGGATTTTGGTTTTAGGGGTTTTGGTTTTGGTTTTGAGGATAGGGTACCCAACCCGTAAGGAGTGATCAAAAAAAATATGTAAGGGCAAAGGTGGCAATGAACCTCAAATGGAACCGGAGGTGGACCCAATAAAGAGCAACGATTCTCCGACATTGAGCAGGCCATTTTCAATTTAATTGGAATGAAAGAGGCTGTAGAAGATGTTGCTGCAACACAAAAGAAAAGCAGAGACCGAAAATTTAGAGCCTCTTGCAAAAATTGTGGTTTCGTTAGCATCCACTTCTGCACTAATATTCGAAATGCAATGCTGTTCATTAAACCAAAACAGAACAAATTTATTTGAATTCAATTTTATTTTATTCCAAATGTCAAAAGCTACTAAACAGCTGTTTCGAACGTTCAAAATTCACTTTCCCGACTTCGAGAGGACAATTGTCTTCGGCGGAATTGGGAATGGGGGAATTTTACTCTCGGGAAAAACATCCCCGGTTTTCTTTACGGGGAATATTTATAATTGGGCTGATAGTCTCTTATTTTGGATATTTTTCAGGCTGGCTGGGAAAATTAAAGAACCGTCATGGGATTCATGGACTGAAATCAACGGGAGAAAATGAGTCGGTTGATTATATGAACGTGCCACGGTTTTCGTAGGAGAACTGAGCTTATTAAAAAAGACTTAACAAGAACAAATTTGCAACGCCGATCAAACCAGCCTTGGAGCCTTCCCAGTTATCTTGGTTAGGATAGCTTAGGTTGTAATGGTTGTCGGCTAAAGTAGACATAATTTTTTTTTATATACTAAACACGCACTAAAGGGGTTGGGACCCTTATAATGTATTAGCTACACAGCGCGGGCGTTAAGGAAATTAGGGTGAGAAGACCAATAAAAGGTCCATTGTGATACCACATGGATCTATCAGCTTCCTACTCGTTGAACCAGTTGGAGCTTTGAAGAAAGCTTGAAAGACTTTCAATGTTAATGTTAATAAGATCATTGAGATCACTATGAAAGAAAGCGCCCAAATGGAGTTTTTGTCTTTGAGAGAGCGAGCAGGGCAGTTGCATAGAAGGTGGACAACAGTCTCTTCTCCCAACTCGTCCAAGCAGTGTCTGCAGAAGTCATTTGTATAGATGCCAAGCCTTGCTGAATGCTTGCCTATGAGAGAGTGTCCGGTCATTACACCAATTGTAGCACCAATGTGCAGTCTGTTCAGAGGGATCAAACACTTAGAACGTTTCAAATCCAGCTTTGGCGAAACCTGTTTTGTCCGCTAGACAAGTGTTGCCATTTGTCCACCTAAGGTTAGTTCTTTCAATGGCCTCCCTCATAAAGATGAGTTTGCATGTAGCAATTGGAATGCCTAGGGGTCTTTATCAGGTAGAAGGGGCAGTATGGCCCATTTTTTTTTGGCGAGTTCATCACCCCTACAATTTCCTGGAATATCTCTCCGCGGGAGATGATCGGCCGTCTAGGACTACGATGGAGTTTGTAGAGACAGAATGCATAGATTTTATCGCAGCTTGACTATCTGAGAAGATTTGGATGTCCACAGCGGATATCATGCTCCTCTTCAGTCACGATAGGACTTCTTTAATCGCCATAACTTTCCCCTCGGACACACTGCAGTGATTTGGGAGTATAGATAACCAACAAAAGAACTTGGGTTACCCAGCAACTATTCCTGGAATGGTTTAGGAATAACACTGGCCGAGAAACAGGAGAGCATCTAGGACAAACCAACCTTAACAAAAATTCCAAGAATTTGTTGCTTTTGTACATCTGTCCGGTCCACCAAGGCGTGAATGATTTGAAAGCCTCAAATATCAAATTTGCAACGAAAATCTGGAAATGAAAAATAACCTCCTAGAATCTGACGATGAGTGTGAAGCTTTTCCCGTTTAGTATGATGGTGTGGAAATTGCAAACATTTCAATTGATGAGGCAATAAAATCGAGTGAAACTTTCTTAAGTTATTTTTAAAAGACTCCAAAAAATGTCCTTTAATAACAGCCCATGCTAATACAAGTACATACTCGTATACCGCATTAACGAAAATGCAAGAATGTTTTTTTTAATTTATAAATATTTAAGTAGGTATCTTTTTTTAAGTTTCTGTTTTTTTTTTAGCTCGTTATATAAATTGTTTAGTACCTATCTGTAATGTTATTTTCGTTTTCATAGATAAAAAGGAAAAAAACCCGATAGTAAATGAGTTGTTGTTTTGCCTATAAAAAATGTATTAGCAGGGATTTTCGGTTATCGGTGATGAGCTCGACCCCCGGTTATTGTACAGCCTAGGAAAGTCTTATTTACAAACAAATATTTAATGGGATATTTTAAACTAAAAATATTCAATTTCGTTTAAATTAACTGGTCAGAAATTTGCAGCATAAGTATTAAACATATTTAACCAATGAAGTTCTTAAGCATTGCTAATTCATTTTAGCATAAATTAATCAAGTGAAACATTCTTGGACTTCGTCAGCATTTTGTTAAGTATCAATAGTAGTTAACAGCTTTAGTGCTTCAAAGACAAATACTAGTATATTCATTTAGGATAAGTAGGATGACGACAATTCAAATGAAATAACATTATAAGTTAAAATGCATTTAAAAACAATTTGAAATAAAGAAATAACAAACAAAAAAAGTAAATAAAAATATTAACATGTTCTTGAAGGGTCATGGATATTTTAATGCGTGTGCTTGATATTTGTTTTAGGATTTTTTTGATTTCTTGCGTCTAACTAGCCTGATATCCGATCTCTTTTTAAAGAGTTTTATATCATGTCGAAGACAGCGTTGAAATGACCCCCATCCGTTGAGTTTTTCTGCAGACTGAAAAGAATTAACGGTCATTATAATTGCTCTCATTATACTTCTGAAAGATGCCAAGGATTTGGTGATCCTTAGCGCCGACCTTCAGTGGTATACAATTGAATTATTATCTGTTTCTTGTGTAAAGAAGAAGTGAAAATCACTAGCCGTGTTCAAATTTGAAAGAGTTAGAGTAAGTAAGTGTTGAGAAACGAAGATGTGACGCGAAATAGAGTCATTTCTAGCCCTGTGACGGGAAACACGAATAGAGTTGCTGTTTGTGAATCGATTGAGTTTTCTCAGTATTACAACCGTCTTCTTCTTGTACTTTATTAACGGTTATTATGGTTTTAAAGTGCAGTGGTTCGACATCAAAAAGTATCGACAGGCCTGCCGATTTTGGATTACTTCGTGATTAATCAAATGCAGGTGGTATTGCAATTATGTGAACCAGGAGCTTTTAGGGCTCCCTCTTTTTTTACGATGTTTACATGGGCATGCTGCTGTTATTGATTATAGTTTGATCTCCCTTTTACGAAACCAGTCATGCCAACTCACTGATTTGCATGTACACTTGTGGAACAGCTGTAGGATGCTGGAATGTTTAATTGTTAAAATCTGGGATGGGATTCTGTAAAAACGAAACGAAAAGCGCTTTCACATTTCAAGAAACGAAAGAAATCACGCGAAAGCGAAAGTTTGCTTCATGTACCTAACTCCTTTCGTTCTCTACTTCGCGATAGTTAACGTTTTAGAAGCCGTATGGCATCAAAACAAAAGTTTGAGAACCTTAAATTAAATATAATGCATCACAAGGATATTCCTTTCAGTGAGATAAATGCAAGAACCAAAGCACGGATGATTGTCTGGTTGATTTTGAGAAGGCTTTCGACACCGTATGGTTGAGTGACTTTTCTACAAGTTTACCAGGCGGGGGAAGCACACACCTTTGCTAAATGTAATCAATATTATGCATATTTGAAAGAAGAAGAAGAAGGCAGCGTGACTTCGTCATTCAGATTTGATACTATACAGGTCAGGTCCTAAAATCGAGGTCATTAACATTCTTTCGCAGCGTGACTTCGACCAAATTTAGGGATATAGCAACAACTGGAAGTTGAAAATCAACTCCGGTTCGATCAGTATCTGTGTTTCGAAAGACATATAGGTGCTTGTCTTGCTGGTTCCAAAAAGGCTTAAGCTCTGACAAGGTGACTGTTGCATAGCAGTAAACTCGACTCCATAGTGAAAGTCATATGCTACGTGGGTCCTTTAAGGCCGATCTTCGCGCTTATGGCTGTCCATTGGGGTTTAATAAAGCGCCTAGTTATATATAAAAGATTCGGATTTTGGAGAAACAATGTTTTAGGGCATGTCTCCGGTTGTTCCGAACACCTGAATCCAAAAATATAAAATACTATCCCAACAAGGTCCTATACGATGGGGCTCAGTTGAATAGGATTGACAATTTCATTATTAAGGTGACTCGAAAGCACGCTGCAAGGGCGATGGCCAGCGACAATAGTCTGATCTTTGGGGCTTACTTCCCCAATGAACTGTACATAAATAGTACGATCCGGTCTGGCTCTATCCCCCGGGGGCATTTATCCATATTGATGCAAAAGGGCTGGTCCAGACGAGGGATGGTATCCCGGTATTTTACCACCGCTGCCGCAGCGCGAGCGATAAGCGGCTCATCCGTTTTAGTACCGCAATAGCTGAGACGGATAAATACGATACGGAACAGCAAATCACCGAATTTTTGTGGCTTGTTCAGGGGGGAGGGGTCAACATGCCCACCCAAAAAGGCGCGTTACACTTAGTCCTCTTAGGTAATAAATTGGAATAAGTTAGCTAGGGCGTTCCTGGGAGTGGCCCGGCTCGTCAACCGTCCAGGAGCTGACTGACGCTGTAAGGCTTCAAACGGCTCACGGCATCGCGTGCGACTGTCAGGTGCTCGGAAAGCTATTGGAATTTAGACCACTTGTTGCGTAAGGCAACGAATGCTCAGAATCCTATTTATAGTTAGTATACCTCTAGTATTTTAATTAAGGTAAGTAGAGCGACATAAAAATATGAAATTTAATAAAGATGACGAGTTTTTTAGTAATTTTCTCGATGAAAACAAAATAAAATGTAAGATTACTCCTTAAATAGATTTTAGGTTGAAAGGCAATAATTATCAGCCTTATTGCGAAGATCAATCGACAATTGATAATTGACTATTTCAATGTGTGCTATTGTGAACGAACGATTCATTTGGTATTTTTGTCAACCGCATTTTTTTAATTGACTGCGATTGACAAAATCCTTTAGAATCGTTCGTTCACAATAGCACACATTGAAAATAGTCAATTATCAACTGTCGATTGATCTTCGCAATAAGGCTCTATAATATAGTTAAATTTAGAGCGTCCGTATAAGGACAAATAAAAAAGAATAAGTGTCCTGTTAATTTTAAGTTACATTTAATTGTTCTTGTCTAGTATGTAAGTTGATAAAAAAATGAATTTAAAAGTAAAAAGAAGCTGAATATCATGAGCCGCAGTAGCTCCAATTTTTATAACATATATAACGTTTTCGCCTTACAGAATCCCACACCTGTCCCACGCCCGTCCCTGCACGGTCTGTCTTCATCCTTATTATTTATTTATTTTTCCCAATCATGTTTAGACTTATGTTGTTTTACTTGCAAGGTTGATTCTTTTTATCGGAATTTGCCTTGCAATTTGTTTTGAATTGTTTGGATGCCAGAAAGCAGGGGACTCGTGATCTACGTGCACGATTTAACGGCAAACTAGGAACAAAACTAGCGCTTAATGGACGGAATTGAATCGCAGCGGTCGCTAGACATCTAGGCATGGCACTTTCGGTCAGTCTTTTGGTATACCAATTGTGGAGTAGTGTCCTTGTATGTGATTATGTGGATACTTAAACTGTCTGACTGTTCTGTGTTTTGTATTGTAAGTCGGAGTAGCGGAGAGGGTGTATTATATTTTCTCGCCAAACCGTTTACTGTGCCGTTGTCCGTTGAATGAGTGTCCAATGAATCCGTGTTGTGTCATGTTCGTTAAAAAAACAACTGATTAATGACAAAAGCAAAAGCCGATAAAAGTAAAAACGTAAACGCAACATAATTTGAATAAACATTTAATTTTGGAAAAAGAATGCCAATCGTACAAAAGAAAAATAAATACACACAAAAAGAAAAGCAAACCAACAAGTGAACAAAAAAATTATCAATAAATTTCATTAATCAAAAAAAACACAAAACAACTACACACAATGCTTAAATGGAATGATCATCCGAACGCTATGATATTGCAAACGTTTAAGATTTTATGCTGTTAAGATACCGTCTAACGCGACGGCAAGCGCGCGACTTTAACATGGGAGGCACAGGAAATTGGGGATCATCATCATCGAGCAATTCCTCGTCGTATTCAAGGGTTGTGTCACTTACTTTGAAACCTCGATGCAATCGATCCTTCATAATTGCTATAAACTCCTTGTAGGATAACAGACCATCGCCATCTTCATCGAAGATGGCAAACACGGTATCGATTAAGTGATTTGTCAACTGGTAGCCAGTGCAAATCATTACAGCTCTTGCAAACTCATCTGAAAGAAGGAAACTCACATAAACCATTTATCCGATAAGTTACCTGTTACCTTTTGAAATGGAACGATCTGCCAGTGTGTACATCCGCATTGCAATTGCAAAATCATCCAGATTGTTGAGGAAACGACAGAAATCTTTAAACTCATGGAACATTATGCCTCGTTCGTCTTTAACCCGATCCAGTAGTCGTTCTAAAAACATGTCATACTCATCCGTATCCAGATAGGTGTAGCGTAAAAGGATTTTGGCAAAGTCCACTTCGGTAATGGCTGGATTTCCTTTGGAGAATTCACTAAATTCCAATTCCAGGACTTCCGTTTGTAGATTGTCCATGAATTTGTAAAAGCCCTCATAGTTAAGGTCCTGGTTGCCCTTTTTGCCGAAAAAGTGGACTTGTAAGCTGGTGTCGACTTTGTGTTTGCGTTGCAGACCCTCTTCGTCGTCGATGTAACTATCTTGCTAGATTGGGGGAAAAGAGGGTTAAACACATTTTCTTTCAAGTGATGGATTGGATATATGTTTAAGTTGTGTATTAAAGCAAGGCGCCCTGTTACAAAATTCATTCAACAAGCGTGACGAGAAGTACTTTAGGTAAAAGGACGTAAACAGGTTTATTGTAGTCGTGCAATGCCAAAAATATAACTTCGCACTCATGCATGGTTAGAGAACTAGACCCGACCGAGTGAATTCTCCAGAAAAGCCCACAGTTCTTTTTTGTGATTAGCGCAAAACAGAGCGTGGCAAAGCATTCCACATTTCCGTTGTTTAGCTAAGGAAAGATTCTTTGTATTTAATTGTGTATCTGAGCACACGGTTTAGGGTGAAGTGATGTGCAGTCCTGTTTTGGTGTGTATTACGGTTGAAATATCGTTAGGGTAGAATGTATCCGAGGCTAAATCGCATAAAATAATGAACGAAAGATATCGTTTCTCTAATTTTTATTGATAGATAGAGACCGCTTTCATCGAAATGACGCCTTGCGTAAGTTTTCAAGTAATGTGATCTGGCAACTGGCAATTTCGTTTTTGCACTTTTGATGGACCGACTAAACAGCGATAGGCACGAGAGTCAAGCGATTTCGCAAATGAATTTTATCGCGTGTTTTTGGACACCGTCAAGCAGCTCCAATCATATCGTTGGCACACCAGACCAGATGTAAGCCTTGTTTTCAGGATGACTTCAAGCCCATTGATATTATGTCCAATTAGTTAATAAAAAAACGAACGAACATTTATTATAGTTGATTTGATACGCGTTTAAAGGGTCCGCGGCCTGTTTTATTGTTACGGCGATAAGAAACAGTTCAAATGGACATTATGCCCGTGGACCTTGTCATCCCTCCACCTTCTCCTCCATTCACCCTAAATATAGGAGCAAATATCCGACGAAAAATATCATTTTTTCCCTTCTGCTTCGTCCAGTACTCGCCGCCAAAGCATGCATTTTGTCCTTCAAGTCAAGGGTTTTGAACCCATTTGTTTTGCCAAACCAGAGAAGCAGCGGTTTGGTAGAGTAATTATCCGTCGGATCTCCACTAGGGTGTGATTCTTAAAGTTGTTGTTTATTCCAAGGTAGATGAAATCCTTAACAACTCAGGAAGTTGAAAGATGTTTGTTTGTTTGTTGAAAGCATGAACTTGGTGGTGTCCTCACAAACTTCAAGATCAACCAATTTCGCCTGTGTTTTCAATCATCGTAAAAGTATCTACAACGGCAGGCCCTGAGTGGCCTATGATGTAGATATCGTCTGCATGGGATATTGCCTTCCGTGTTGACACCTGTCCTCCGTACTATTTTCTCCAGAAGATGAATGAAAAAGGCACATGTAAGCGTATCTCCTTGCGGAATCCAGTAGAAGTTTGGACTAATACGGAATAGCTGCGTTCGAACTGTAGATTGCACCCCGTGTTTTCAAGTGTCGCGCGGCACAGCTGGACTAGTTTTATCGGAATCCTGTATTTGTCCATCGCCATGGAGAGCTCCTGACGATGAATGCTATCACATGCGGCAATTAAATCGATAAAAAGTTGGTGAGTCTCGACTTGAAATTAAAGGATTTGCCTAAGTGTGAAAATTTGGTCCACTATTTGCAAGACAAAGGATTGTCTTCTTGTTCTTAAGCTTTTTATAGCTTAACAGGCGTACCGTTAGGAGTCTTTATTTTCCCTTTAATCCTGATTATAACCTTGCCGTTGAAGAAGAAGGTGTGAACTATTTCCTGCATTGCTAAGGAAGCCTAGACATTTCAAAGCGTTCTTGACGACACCGAATATGTGGTCATTTCGACAGAGGTTGTGATAACACACATAGTGTATAAAAAGTCATTACGCTTCAGCGATGCGAGTGCCATTGGGATATGATCCGTTAAGTCCAGATCTTTACCACGGCGTTAAAGAAAAAAAGAAGCAAACGTTGAGTGACCGGACAAAAAAAATCCGCCTACAACATTCGGGAGTGGACAAAAAACCACCTCTGTGCGTGGTCAAATAGAAGATATTCCCTTCTCATAAAATCCGTCGTAATTGGAATTTCGCTATGAAGGATCGAAAAGTTCATATATGTATGCCTGCATATGCCTCTGTGATGGCACATTTTGAAGCTCGTAGCAAAATTCCGATTTAGACGGAATCTGCGATAGGGGGAATTGCAAGTTGTCACAAGAATAGCTAGTCAAAAATGGACTAACATATTGGGGCATGAGGGTTTGGAAGGAAATACCTGGGCAATTACCTCCTCGATAGCTCACAACATGTAGCGTCGATATACTGCAATACTGCAATAGCTTGTTGCAGTATATCGTGAAAAGTGTTTGGGAAGAGGTTTATTATGTGACACCTTTATATGGATCGCGATGGGCCCATTATTGTGGCCAAGTGTTTGATGACAACAGCCGTCATAACCCTGCTTAACCCAATGTAACCTAACCCAGCTTACGTTTCCGATCCAGTTGCATGCCCTTAATGCCTTAACCACCATCACGTATTGGCGCGTGCGTTGCTTTCGTTACGTCCACAGGCTTTACGTGCGCTTTGACCTTTGACTTAATCCAAAAATTTAAATATTACCAAAGACCCGTCCATACTTTTCCCTACCTAAGCGTTGAAACAAGTCGCTTTACAGGAACGTAACGAAACATTACGTTCTGTTTTTACCAGTCTCATTTTGAAGTTGAAACGCAACGCAGCTTTGTGATAAAATTCATTGATTGCCTATGGTTCAACTGGATGCGTTTATCAATACGAAGCTCTAAAGCGTGATTGTGTTTCAGGCATATGGGTCAAATGACAAACAACGAAAACAGTAACAGATTCCATTATATTATGCGACATTGTTCGGTTGACAGTGGAATCTGTTCTGTCACTTAACATACTGGATTCTCTTCCTATTGCTTGTGACTAGCCGCCTTAAGAAGAGGGAGTCAAGAGTAGCGAAATAGTATTATGTATTAAAAATGGTATAGGAAATCTTTTATGAAAATTAAAAAAATTGTCGCTGACAAAACAGCATTTATTTGGTGACCCGAAATCTTGCAAAATAAATAGAATTTATTCTAAAAGGCCATTTCTTATCTATCGAAGGCTAGTCTTAACGATCCAAGCCAAGTCTAATACCTTTGCAATATTGAGCACAGAAAGCATAAGGACTTAAAATTATTTTTATGGAATCAGACAACCCATTGAACTCATTATGAATGTTTGTCCAGATTAGCACTTCAGTAAATTAAGCAGACATGAAATTGTATCAATGTAAAATAAAATTGCGGATTGGCTGTATTGTGGTATGACTGTGTATATAAACGGAGAGACCATGACGGGGAAAGAATAATGACTGTAAGTAATCAGGTAGACTGAGCTTTAATTAATCGGATTCAACGATAACCTGTGCTTCAATAAATGCTAAAAAAAACATAGGGGCGGGCTACAGTCCGCTTGGGCGAACTGTTGGATACCCTATTCTTATTCCTATATCTCATAAGTGGGCGTGACAAAAATTTAAAGGATTTTATCGAAAAAACTAAGCTTTTGTAAATAAAAAACGCTCCCTAGCTCAAACTTTGGTTTTTCAATAAAATTGTTTTATTTAATTGTGGGCGTGTCAGTAGGCGGATTTAAAAAAAATTTAAGTATGAGCATAAAGGGCACCTAGAGAGTATATACTATAAATTTCAGCTCCCTAGCTCAAACTTTGGACTTTCAAAAATAAAAAAAAAAAAATTGTGGGCGTGTCAGTAGGCGGATTTTGAAAATATTTACACATGAGCATAAAGGGCCCCTAGAGAGTATATATTAAAAATTTCAGCTCCCTAGCTCAAATTTTGGTTTTTCAAAAAAAATATTTTATTTAATTGTGGGCGTGTCAGTGGGCGGATTTTGAAAATTGTATGTCCCAAGCAGTTTTATGGGCCAAAGATCATACATAAAAAATTTCAGCTTTCTAGCTCAAAATTCAATTTTTCCCAAAATTTGTTTTATTTAATTGTGGGCGTGTCAGTGGGCGGATTTTGAAAATTTTATGTCCCAATCAGTTTTATGGGCCATAGATCATATATAAAAAATTTCAGCTCTCTAGCTCAAAATTCGATTTTTTCCAAAATTTTGTTTTTTTGAGTTTGTGGGCGTGTCTGTGGGCGGATTTCAAAAATTCTTAAACTTGATTATTTCGGGACCCTAGAGAGTATATGGTTAAAATTTCAGCTCTCTAGGTCCAGTTTAAAGGCCTAATTTTTGCCGACGGACGGACGGACGGACGGACATGGCTAGATCGACATTACTATCGATGCTGATCATAAATATAGTAACTTTTAGGGGTCTACGGGCAATATTAAGGTATGTTACAAACTATGCGTCAAAATTAATATACCCCTAGAATAGGGTATAAAAACTAGGCCGAAGTAACCAAATCCGTAAGCGAGCGTCACTGAATTATATTTTTTTGAGTATAGGTGGCAATGGTGCGATGGTAGTGTATCCACTAAGTGATTGGCAGGTCGTGCGTTCGAATCCCGACCATGGCCATCATTTTTATTTTATAAATTGAATACACACAACAAAAACAGATCTCTCTTAAGCAATTTAGGCGCCACCTGTGGAGAAAAAAAATCCCATTGCACCAAACTTCTTTCCTATCCTTCTATTCTTTCATACAGGAAGTAGCACCCGAAAATAGGCAATGAATCATTTGCTGGGAGCTACTTACAGCAACAAACAAAATGCCTGCGTTGTGGTTTCCACTATAAGGGTACTGTGTCACAGAAAAAAGAAATCCCTTTATAGCACGCAAATTATAAAAAAAACAATACACCCCTATCGTGGAGGGGGAACGATCTGCTAATAGTGAACAATTTGCATCGTGTAATCCGCAGACGTGAACCATCCACATGTCGGTAACGTGAATGAAATTCACTGTATCGTGGAAAACGAACGGATCGAATCTATCCATGCATTTGACATCCGCAGTTTTTATTTTCTTTTCACTGAATTTAATTTTTACAAAACAAATTTGTTTGAAATGAGCTGTCATAATTGAATTTCCTAATCACCAATAGTGGTCGGTAAGGGAGAGTATCCGACGAATCCCACGATAGCAATTTTCTGTTCACGTGAATCGAATAAGTGAAGTGAATTTCAGATCCGATGAATTCCACGATAGGGGTGATAGCATTACGGTTTAAGATATCGAGCATGAATTCGAGTATCGAGTTCGATTGTTTGGCGCTTCCTTGTCAGTGATCGTGTATATTTCCATCCTGTGTGAACCAATCGCATGGCGTCCTCGCATACTCCGTCTCATATAGACTTAAAAGCACGCTCCAACACAGTTTCCTCCCATAAAAGGTTAAAAAGTGGTTGAAAAAAATGGCTGAGGAGGCGAATCGTAAAAATATAAGTCTCAGATCCTTAAAGAGATCTCGAAGGGATCCTTCAGTGAAACTAACCTACTCACGGATGCGGTAATTCAGCATCTGCGTTGTTTTCATACACTGATTTTTTTATCCATTAACGAACATCAACACAACAACGCGACTCGCTTTTTCACTGTTTGAAATAAAATGTCTTTCTTTCTCTTTGTCTTTCTTTTGTTTCAATTCAAATATAGAATTAGAACGACCAATAAACCGCGAAAATGCGCACCAAAAACCGAAGGGTCGCCCTTCATGAATGCGAAGCTACATTTTCGGCACGAATGACAAACATATAAAAATATGTTTACATTTCTGACAAATAACATTTACAATATTCACAAAGGACACCGAACATATTTAGTCATATATACTCACATCACGTTCTTCTTTCTTCTGTTCTTCAGCTTCGGTTAGACCACGTTTATCTTTCCATGCTTCACTAAAGATTTTTTCCATCTACGATTCGTGCATGAGGTTAGTTATGTTTAGAAAAATACTTATACTATTCATTAAGATAATATAAAACAAAATAACGAAAAATAAAAGCAAATAAAAACTTCCAAGCTGACAAAAAAAAAAACAACAACAACAACAAAGTGAATTAGAACGAATTTGAAGGTAGTGAGTCATTTTGTCGTTATATCCAATTTGGACTTCATACAATGTTTTCTTAAAAGAGCACATTTCTCTTGAAACTTTGACTAAAAATAAAAAGAAAACTCAACTCAACTCAAAAAAATCAACAAAAAAAAAAAAAATCAAAATAAAATTGGACACACTGCAAAATACTTACAGCACATGGGAAATGTGAGTTTCCGTCCTTACACTTTCCTGTTATTCAAACTAAATCGGTGCGAATTGGCAAAAAGGATATTTTCAAATATCTTTAAAACGTTGACACACAAAGAGGTACACAGGGCGAGAAGGCAAGGCTTTTACTTTAGGCCACACACATTTTTATTACTTAAGCTGTCCGCAAATTTTATGGGACACTACACTATGTTGTACATACAGTTCAACATAGTCTCTAATGCAGAAACTCACAAAAAATTACACAAAAAAAAACTTTGCGCATTTAATTTGGTTGACCATAACTTACAATAGACGTCTTCTTTTTTTTGGTATCCTTGTTTTTAATAAGGCATTTTGCTTGTTCAGCAGTGGAAACCAATCGTAGAAGCTAGAGATTTGAGATAAGAGATTTATTGATGCAGCCTTTAGGATGCTGGGAAGTGTAAATCGTTTTATGGAGGTTTTAGTTGTTATTCAATTGTGGTTTGGTGTAGACTGTGTACCTATGAGTCCTGCGATCGTTGACTATTGAATATTTATTGGTTAATTTTTTCAAAATCCATCATCACCCATCCGTCATAAACCATGTCAGTGTAGCGCTTGCCCTTAAAGGCGACTTAGGGGGATAAATCATACCTAGGTAATTTTGACATCCAGCTGAACCTAGCGACGCATTTAACATCTCGAAACTCTTCTGCAACCCGCTAGGGGTAGTGGCAGCTTTCTTTTTCAAAACAAAGAGTGCCCAATTTACGAGTTAAAGGGATTTCACCTTTTCCTCAGCATGGTTTGGGTCATGTTAATGGTACAATGGACCAGTATTGAATCTGAGTGCTCCAGTGTAAAAATTGCCGCACCACGACAAACAAAAAATGTCAGAAACTTTTGCGCAGGTACCAAAAACAGCTGTACAAAGTTTCAACTAGCTGCACTTTTAGCACTGTCGTCCAATTCAATAGCCTTTATGACAGGCAATTGCAAGGTCAAACTTAGTGCGGTACCTGGCCACCGTGGAATTTCAGGCAACGAATTTGCAGATGAGCTGGGTAGGGCTGCATCAGAATCCGCGTTCGTACGACCAGAACCGTGTTGCAGAGTCAACTTGACCTCCGCTCTAGAAATGGTTAATAATTGGGAACACAAACTTCGTTCAGCTTATTGGGAAAATGTTCCGGGATTGCTATAAAGACTAGAAACCTGGCGTTGTCTTTTTTATCAGGCGTTTGAACCGTTTGGCCGCTTGGAACAAAAAACAAGAACCCTTTTTCAAGTGCTCGATTTTAAAACGTGATTCTTTATTATAACCACAAGCCTGACCTACATCGTATTTGCACTAAGCGCTTGAGGAAAACTTTTTAACCGATCCTTCAATACCGCACACGTCTAGTGGGCATGGCAGCTCTAAGTTATTCATATCAAGAAGAAACCTCACACTCTAATAAAAAAAATCTGCTAATACTTTTATCGATAGACAAAAGGCATAAATGGTAATACAGTTTCGACAGTAATAAATTTTCCACAAACGAATTTGAACAGTTTTAGCATGCGCGGCAAAGAGTAGAGACAATTTCTTGATGCAGTTTTGCAGTCAACGTCTTAATCAGGCAAGAGAGTTCAAGGCTCATAAGCGAGAAAGATTACAATTGAAGCCCAGGATTCTGGTTCTGTTGCTTGTGTGGTAAATGAAACTAATTGTCTGCGTTTGGGAAACACAGGAAAATTGAGCATGGTTTATTAAATCAATAAGACTTTAATCAAAAAAGTAGTTTGCAGGTCCGAGGAAGCCCTTACCTCAAATAACTCATCTTATAAAAAATGAAGTGAGACCGGCTCGGTTGATACTGTCAGGTTAAAAAAAAACAAATATCATTCAACGTTTGTGGACAATCGCTTAAGAAGCAGGTAGTATTTGATTGGCTTGAATGACGAAGTGATCCGAAAGCGGGAAGCATGTTAGTCTAAGCGAAAAACCCTAGATCAGTAGAGATGCAATAAAGTGAAAAGATATGATCCTCTGTTAAAGAAGATAAAAAGGACGAGCTGGCTCGTGTCAGCAATTCCAAGATTTTTTCAGAACCTGAGTCGGTTGCTGGCAGCTCTATAAGGCCTACCTCTGACTGGGCTTTCTGTCAAAATTATTTCGCTCTGCGATCGCTGTTGGATAGAACGGATTTTATTCATGGCAGGGTTGACCCTTTCGAGCTGATGAAGTTAATGACAGACATCTAAGATCCTCACCACTGAAGCGCCTCCTTGACTTAGGTACAAACTCTGGAAAATCGGCACGATATAAGTTGGTATCAGTTTGAACACTTATGAATGTAATCTAAGTACTCCAGGCTCATTTTAGCAATGCAACCCTCATTACAAAGAAGAAAAACGGCGCATTTAAGAACAGTTTCTTTGAGCTAATGGACAAAACTATATATAAATGTTCGAAGTACAATGTTCAGGGTTATCGGAAGGCATTATCCCGACATAATCTGAGCGGCCAAATTAATAAACTTTTCCATAGCAGTTGTTTTCCCGACACGTAGTAGGCTTTCTCTGAAATAGCCAAGTTGACTACAATGTAATCGCGTGGACTTATATAGCGGAGCAGCCTGTATTTTGATAGGAGCATATAGAGTTATCTTTGGTTATTTTGAAAAGAAGAGCGCCTAATATAATGCTCAACTTGTATGAATGGAGAGTGAAGGTTGATGGTCGATGACTTGACACAAACTCTACGCATTTAGTTGAGGAAAAGCTAACAAGCTAGCTTAAGAGACGAACACTGCTTATAGTTCTGGTATAACCAGTTACAATTCCCAAGATTGTCAGATGACTTTTCAGTATACTGAACTCACTTCTATAGAAATGCTTTTTTCTTCTAAAATATTCCATATACTTTGTAAGCAACCAAAGGTAAAACATGTTGATGACTAACGATCTTATTAATGTTCATAGCCATGTGCAAAACACTTTTGCCACCTAATCGATTGATAAGCAATCTTATTAAATAAAAATGTATTAGGTGAAAGTTAACAAAACAAAAAATAAACCTTACAAGTTTACGCGTATCTTCATCTACTTGACGTCGCAATGAACCTCCCAAAATTGTTTGAATCTAAATAAACAAAAAATTATTAAAAACCAAAAAAAAACAACAACAAATAAACCAATATCAGAAAAAATACATAAGGAATTAAATAACAGTTCTATCTCTTACCACCAAGAACTCATTTTTATCTACTCGTTGATTTCCATCGGTGTCAAACATGTTGAATGCTATACGAAATCCAGATTGTGGTTCTGTGGACGAGGGAACGGTTAGAAATACCCAAGTGCAGCTGATAAATGAGACTTACTTGTTAAGATTGACAACAGGAACAGATACTCTGTGTATGAAATGATACCTGAAAGAAGAAATCATTATGAAATGGACTGGATAGGTTGTTTTTTGTATATAATGTACCCTTGTCCCGAAGACCTCGGAACATATTAACTGATCCATGCTTCAGCGAAGGGGTAGAGTCCTTAATTTTTTCAATGTCATTGTCCGAAAGTGATCGTCGTTTTAAGCGTGCTTTAAAAGAAGTCAATTTAAATTTCAACAATTAAATCAAAATTAATATTTTAATATGCAAAACATACGTCTTGGTTCCTGTTCAACAACAGAGTCCAAAAAGTCTAAGGGTGTCATGTAAAGTTGACCGTCATATTCGACAGAGGAGAATTTTATGAATCGCCTTTCTCTGGCGGTGAGTTTGACATAACGATCGTCGTCCTAGAAAATAAATAAATGGAAAAGGCTTTGTAAATACTAAATTTTTGTTAAGACCATACAATTGTTGGTCGAAAATATATTTTCCAAGAGCAAAGTAAATTTTATGTATCACTAGCGGAACCCGGCGAATGTTGTGTTTCGTTGTCTGGGCACCAGCGGTGTTTCGTCAAAAATTTAAAATTGGAAGTCCAGGCTTACAAAAAAAAAATGCAAACGAAAAAAAAGTGTACATACTATTAAAACGATTTTCTTCCTTCAGGAGAAAATCAGTTAAATAGTAATCTACAATATAATAATATGTACATTTTCAGCAAACGAAAATTGCACTATTAATGTTAAGAGCCGCAACAGCATCAGCTGTAGAACTAACTTAAGGTTCAACTGTATCAACTAACTTTAAATAATAATAATAATAGATTTACTACGCACCAACCACCATACCACGTCGAGTTAATCGGTTAGTACGTAGATGGGGGACCGTTTGAGAACAACCGCGTGTCGTTGGCCAGTCTCATCTACAGAGTTGAGGTAGATAATACATACGTGGTATCACAATGGACCTAAATTGGTCTAAGTGTGTCGGCTTCTGCCGACAGAAACCTAAACCTAACCTAACCTACTACGCACTATCACTATAGATCATATGCAACGTACTGTGTGGACGTCAGAAGCCGTTCTGCAACACACTAATCTGCACGTACCAGTGTGGCTTCCGGCCCGGCAGATGGACAATAGACCAAATCTTCACACTACGGCAAATCCTGGAAAAGACCACTGAATTTCAAGTGGAGACCCACCACCTTTTCATTGACTTTAAAGCCGCATATGATAGCATTTATCGTCAGGAGGTCTACGTTGCGATGGCGGAATTCGGGATCCCGGCAAAGCTATAGTGCGAAGGGCAGGTGTCAACACGGAAGGGACTATCTCCAATAGATTCGTCCAGCTACTGGGGTATGCGGACAATATCGACATCATCAACCGTTCCCAGCGTGCCGTGTTAAAGGCTTTTCACGGCAATTGAAAAACAGGCGAAATTGGTTGGTCTTGAAGTAAATGAGGACAAGACCAAGTACATGCTATCAACAAACAAACAACCATCTATCCCCCACCTAGGACAAAACATCACTGTTGATAGTAATAACTTTGAGGTAGTTAAGGATTCATCTACCTAGGAGTAAATATCAGCTCCACGAATGACACCTTAGTGGAGATCCGGCGGAGAATTACCTTGGGAAACCGCTGCTACTTCGGTTTAGCGAAACAAATGGGTTCAAAACTCCTCACTCGAAGGACAAAATGCATGCTATATCGAACCTTAATTCGACCAGTCCTGCTTTATGGCGCCGAGTGCTGGACGATAAGTAGAAAAGCAGAGCTAATATTGGGTTCTTTTGAAAGAAAAATACTTCGTCGGATATTTGGTCCTGTGTGCGAGGAGGGCGAATGGAGAAGAAGATACAACCGCGAAATCTATGAGCTGTACCAAGATGTGCTTGTAGTCCGAAAAGCTAAATCACGTCGACTACAATGGCTCAGCCACATTGAGCGAATGGAAAATAATGCTCCAGCCAAGAGGACCTTCGACTCCCAGCTCCCTGGTTCGAGAAGGCAAGGAAGACCGAACGTCCGCTTTAAAGACCAAGCCATCGCGGATGCCAGAGCGCTTGGTCTGGACAATTGGAGCAGCGTGCCCGGGATCGCAGAGGAATGAAGGCTGCAGTGTCTCAGGCAGAGACTCTTCACGGGTCGGGAGCCCGGTAAGTAAGTAAGTAATTAAGTAGTATCTCTACATAAGTAGTATACTTTTCACCTGCCCCTGAAGGGACTAGGCTCTGGTGTCCAATTTGTAGTAGTAGTATAGTTTTATATAGTGCATCGAGTTCAGAAGTTCATAAATAAGTTACATTTCAGATTTAATTTTTTACAAATTTTATAACATCTCCTTTAAATGAATGCATATTTAAGTTTTCTTTAATTATTCCTGGGAGGGAGTTAAAAAGCTGGAATCCTTTAAAGAACAAACAGTTCTGTGCTGCACTTGTTCGCATGGTGGGGAGACGAAAATATTGTCTTGAACATCACTTACACATTTCACATGTCGTGCTAAATAATAATTGGGTAAACGATAAAATTTAATTTTAAAAACAAACATCAAAACATTTATTTTAATTCTTTGAATGACACTTAACCACATTAACGTATTTAACATTGAGGAAATTGTTGAATAAATATTGTCGAACGCATCCAATAGAACGTATCTGCTAGAATGCATCCATTATGTTTGACTATTCATTTTTCGATGTATCTAGCTATCTGTTTTATTCAATTCAATCTTTTTGTGTAACGAATTTCGATGAGCGTGTATTTTTCAATTACGCGCTTAGTAAAATACTTTTGATGTGTAAATCTTTTCTTTTATTTTCAACAGAGATAGGCGTATAAATGTTGCACATAAGAATTGTTCTCATACTCCTGCTTTGCAACAATTGAAGCCTGTTTAACACAGTTTGATTACACAAATACAAAATCGACGAACAGTGATCAAAGTGGGGCTTTATTATTGCACTGTACATTTTTATTGCACTATCTGTTGAAATCAATTTTCAATTCAATTCAATTCAAAAATTTATTGGTAGAGTACAAGTAAGACCAAGTGTCTTTTATAGTACATTAAGAATTTAAATAAAAGAAAAAACATTGGTACAAAGAGAAGTTAAGTTTAAAATAAAAATTAAATGAATTTTAAATGATTATACAATTAAAGAAATTTAAATATTGATACATATTTGGAGAAAGGGAAGGAGGGATAGGGTTAACAAGAGAACAGAAAAGAGGACAAAATTAGGATAGATAAAGAATAGTAGAGTGAAGTAAGTGAGAAAAGAAGAATATGCAATGATTACAATTAGGCGAAGTGTGCTCTTTTAAATTGTTCAGTTCCTATTATCTGTTTAATGGCGACATGTAGAGAATTCCAAAGTCTGGCAGTGTGGACTAGAAAGAGGCGCGACGTATTCAAGTAGTTGGAAGGTGACGGTATAAGATTGAAAGTTCGCTGCGAATGAACAAATTGTAATTTCTGGAAAAGATAGAGCGGAGACTGGTCACGTATGATCTTGTGCATGCACACACAACATCTTATTTTCCAGAAATCCTGAAGGGAACAGCCGAGGACGAGTTTGTGGTAAATGGATATATGTTCATATCTTCTTATTCCAAATACATATCGCACCATGTCATTAAAAGCAACAAGTAGTTTGTGCTGAGAACGGGAATCTAATTTTGGATACACAACAATTGCATAGTCAAAGATTGGAACAAATAAGGACTTAACCAACCTTTTATTAGTATCAACGGGTGTGAAACTAGAAAATAAATACAGTTTACGTAAACCTGCATAGATACGTCCCACAAAATAATTTGCATGGCCAATAGCGGAAAGAGATCGATTCAATTTGTACCCAAAGTTTGTTACAGTATCTGAAAACTTAAGCATCGTAAATTGAGATAAACAGGGGGTATCAGTCCAGTGTCGTACAATGTTTTTGAAATCAGAATCAATTGACTTTTCATTGAGTTTAAGATCAGACCATTATTTTGAGACCATTTAACTATTGAGGAGAGATCAGAATTAAATCTACTCACGAGATCCTCAACCAGTCCAATTGGCCGGGAAAGGTATATCTGTGCGTCGTTAGCATAAAGATGAATAGATGCATTGCAGCATGCTTGAGGAAGGTCATTTATATACAAACAAAAAAGGATTGGGCCAAGAATTGAATTGAAATATGTTTTCTTATTCTTTTCAAGAACCCCATTTTTTATGGGGCTATGTAATTAGCGTGATTATTAAACTTTAATTTATTGTCTATCAAAGCTCCTAAATATTTTATTTCTGACACTGTTTCTACTTCTACGTCGTCAATAGAGATGTTTACTTCTGTTCCATCACTATTACCGCCAAATACCATTAGTTTCGTTTTTGCAACGTTTAGTTTTAGCTTATTTGCTTTCAGCCAGACATTTAAGTTCAGTAAATCTTCTTGCATTCTTGGGACAATTTCATGTAGACCTTGGCCTGTATTGAATAAAATTGCATCATCGTCAAAAAAAGCGATTTGACTATGTTTGACCACTTTAACAATATGTGGACATTAAATAACAACGTTCTCAGAACCGAACTCTGGGGGACACCTATGTTAACACTTATTTTTTCCGAAACAACACCATTCACGTTCGTTCTTTGCGTTCGATTTTCCAGATATGTTCTGATCCAATTTAAGGATTTATTGCGCACACCATCTTCTTCTAACTTGTGAATTAGGGTCGCTCTATCAACTGTTTCAAGAGCTCTCTTAAAGTCAAGAAACACACAGATAACACTGTTCTTTAAATCGAATACCTGCTTCCAGATTCCAACCACCATGTTAAGAGCACTTTCATAAAAATGTTGCTTTCTGAAACCCGACTGGTTTTCGATAATCAACTGATTTTCATTGAAAAACGATTCAAACTGCACTTGCACATGGCATTAACAGGTCTAAAATCCTCACATTTTCTTAAACCTTTAACTTTTATAATGGGAGTTATTTGCGACTCTTTCCAGCAATTGGGAAATTCCTTCCCTAAATGAAAGGTCAAATATATGTTCCAAAGGCTCTGCAATAATGTCAAATGAATCTTTAAATATTATTGAGCTTAAGAAAATAAAGTCCATTTTTTCCCTTATAAAGTCAATCACTTTTTCAATTTCATCAACGGTTATTTCTCTTAAGACAAATTAAGAACAGTTACTTTGTATTTGGTTAATATATTGGGTATTGGGGATCGATTCACTTATGGACTGAACACTTTTAACGGAAAACTTATTTAACTTGTTTGCTAATACACTAATTATCAATATACGCTACATTGTCAAATAAGATATTTTTTATTTCACAACGCTTTTCATTTACAAGACGTTTCAACAAGATCCGCATTGATTTTTGGTCGAAAGCATTATTTACTTTTCATTTAATAAATTCACTTTTCGTTCTGTTTAACCCACTCTTAAAATAAGTTCCTGGAGAGTTTATAATTTTCCCAATCGTGAACAGAGTTTGTTAATCGGGCGCGGTTGTAAAAAGAAATTTAGCTTTTTTTTAGTGACAGTAGATTACTATCAAACCATTCATTCTGGCTTTCTAACACAGATTTTTTGCTAACAAATAAATTTACTATACTTCTAAGCTCACTTTGGAAAAGTTGATCCATTTCATTTACATTGTTTAAATTTAAAGCGGAGGTAATTTCACTATGTGCTAATGTTAAACAAATTGGTTTCTTCTGTAGTTTAAGTAGCCCCGCAATAGCCAACTTAAAGCAACAAATTCTTGGCGACTATTTCTTCGAAGATCTAAGCGATCTCAGCAAAACAGATCGTGAAGAACACCTTACTGCTCCCTTCCCGCAGACCAGCGTAAGCCTGTGGTTCGTATTGAAATACTCACTCCAAGCTGCACTCCCTCCGCGATGCGCGTAGCACTCAGGGTTCGACTGCTTCAGTCACTCCCTCAAGAATAGTTTGAAACCTACTACTCGATTGTGCATCCCCCGATCCCCCTTCATGGTATATAATAAGTTGCTCGGGATTCGATTATATCAGTCACCCGAATCGGAATTACCTGCAAGGAGAATAAAGAGCAGTTTGAGGTTCGATTTAAACAGTCATGTCAAGAGGCTCTTCTTTCCGTGGATCAGGAAGCAGTAGCTCTCCTCCGCTTCTCAGTGTAATGGGATCAATCCAATTTTCGATTGCATCAATCACCTCATCCTAATCCTAACCCATGGTTCGGGAGTCGGCCGGAAGTCGCGACTGCACTCTGCATGAGTACCTCCCCAACAACTACTACCTCGCAGTAGGAAATCACAGGGCTCCCAGTAGGCCGAGTGACGACCGATAGAAGTTGGTTTACATCTAGAGGAACTCCTCAAGGCGGAGACCTATCAACCCTTTTATGGGTACTCGTTTTATACGTGATTCTTATTGAACTTAGACTTAGTGGATATACAGACGACTTAGCACTGCTAGCGACAGGCAAATTCCCATCCACTCTAAGCGAACAAATACAGAACGCCTTATCTATGGTTGGTACCTGGACCAGAAACTGCGGACTTGTGGTTTACCGACAGAAGACAGAACTGGTCCTCTTTACCAATAAGAGGATTATACCGCAATTTAATCGGCCAACAATGGAGGGTACTCCACTACAAAAATCGGAATACGCGAAGTATCTTGGCGTGATTCTAGATAGAAAAATAAACTGGAGCCTCAACATAAAAGAAAGAGCAAAGAAGGCAATGGTAGCCTTATATGCCTGCAACAGAACCTGGGCAACAGAACTTCGGCAAAACCTGGGGTCCTAGTCCCAAAATTATCATGTGGCTCTATACGACTGTGATAAGACCTATACTCACATATATGGTAATTCAGTCTGTTGGAAGGGGTTGTGCAAGGCCACCAACCTGAAGACTATGACTACAGTCCAAAGAATTGCCTCTATTGGTTCTATGGATCTATGAGAACCACCCATACCGCGGGGTTGAAGTTAATTCTCAATCTTAAATCTCTAGACCTTTTTGTACAAGAATCTGCGGCAAATAGTGCCTTGCGGCTAAGCCAACCAGAAAACTGGAAACCCAGTACAACGGGACGTGCACAGATTCTACAGAAATTTAAGGGTGGTAACGTATGCACAGACTACATTACTGCCCAACTAGATTTTATAAGACCATTTACTGTCTCTTTTCAATGCAGGGAAGAATGGCATGAGAATCAATTACCAGTCCATGAAGCAACGATCCCCATCTATACAGATGGCTCCAAGATGGATACTGGCGTTGACGCGGGTTTTCCTTCCGAAATACTCGGAATATCTGGCTCGATCAGACTCTCCGACTACAGCAGCGTCTTCCAAGCTGAGGTTCTGGCGGTGACAACAGCCGCTAAACGGGTTGCAATGATGACAATACCACAGGCTGATATTACCTTCTTCATTGACAGCCAAGCGGCCATAAAAGCGATTTCCGCCACAGAAATAAAATCGAAGCTCGTAAGTCGCTGTCGCGAAGAGCTGCGGGTTCTTGGCGCGCAGCACATTGTAAGACTCTGTTGGGTCCCCGGACACAGTGGTGTCCCAGGAAATGAAAGAGCAGATGAACTGGCAAGAAAAGGATCATCCCTTGAATTAAGGGAGGCTGACACTACAGTAAAAACCCCACTCTGTTACCTTAAACATGTGATTGGGTATAAAACACTGATGGCAGCAAACGAAAGATGGAGTGCCCTTGACTCCTGTGTCATAACCAAGAAAATGTGGCCACTATATAACAACCGAAAGAACGAGAGAATCCTTCAAATGAATAAAAACATCTTTGTCCTCTCTCCAGGTGTTATCACCGGACACAATATGCTGGGCTACCATGCAAAGAAATTTAAACTCAGCACAGATGACCTCTGTAGAGGATGCGGGGACGAGGAAGTGAATGACGATACCCCTCATTTCCTCTGCCACTCTGCATATTAGAAACCTGCACTCTGTCATATTAGAAACAATGTCCTCCTTCCAGGACTTAGGAAAACTCTCCGGCAAGTCTGTGAACGACTTGCACAAGTTCATAAATGCATCGGGATGGTTTGTAAGTCCGCTAGGTTTTTCATTGGTTCCTAAGTGAGGGAATAATAACCTCCAGGGTATCACAAAGGGTCTACATTGACCTAAGTGTGACGGGCGCAGGATTCTCTTGCCCCGTCAACCCAGTAACCTAACCGGTTTATTTATTTTTATATTACTAGCATAGAGCAGAATGTTGCTGTGCATGCCCTAACATCATAAATGGCTAGTATAAATACAATTGGTTCTAAATGACTTTCTTGGGGAACTCCAGACTGAGATGAGCAAGATTCTCATATGGCATTAAAGTCGTTGTTACAATTTAAAAGCTTATCATAGTTTCGATAATATTTGCCGCCAAAATATACATTCAGTTATTCCTCGATGCCCTCTTACAATGTATCATCAAATTAAATGACTATAAGTTATTGTCTCAACCAGAACCAGTTGGGCTTATCCTCACAAATTAAAGGCATCAGGGTGAAAATCGCAATCCTCTTACTCATCAACAATGTAACAGTCCGTTTCGTGATATGATATATTCTTCATCGGTTTATCGATCTTGAAAGACATTATTGACAGGAAGTTTACTCGCGAACAGTCACTATAAATAGTACAGCAGTGGATAAAACTTAGCAAACCATCCATTCTGTAGAAATTCCAAGTTAAAAACTTCCTTTGCCCATTTTAATCCTCTGACAGAATCCCTACACATTGTAATAAGATTAATAGACTTTTCTGTATGTGCCCACTAATTGAGCTGGTTGACAAAAGTCCGGTCCGATCCCTCAGGTATGCGCCTGTACGACGACATTCTACAATGCGTCATTAACAGAATTCCCTCCAGTGCGTACGTGTCCCAGAAACCTTGAATCCCACGTGCGGGTAAACCTTTTCATATACCTATTGGAATTGGAATGTGTTTGGGATTTATTTGTTCAGCAATGGCTCCTGGGACATCCTTTGATTAGCTAATGGACCGCGCGTAATAAAATGGAATTTTTATTTTTGTGGGTTTTTCCGTTGATGAATGTCTATTTAATTTAATTTCCAATTGTAAACTATGTGTGTAGGTGCGCGCAACCAACAGATAGATCATATGAACTCTTTTATGACTAATTCATCATTCCAGCACCACAAAAGGACTTTTACTTGAGTTATGTCCCAAGTAATTTGATCTTGTTCATGAATCACGATCAAAGGTCAATGAAATGAGCATCAGAAAGGTGAAAGGGTTTTTTTTTGTTTGTAAAGGTGTCTGTAGTGGTATCAGACTCCAATTGAGAGAGGAAGAACTCTTGCTGGTTTCTCAATCGGGTGGGCCTTGGTAGAGGTTATTGTTTCGTGGGAGATGCACATTTAGGTGATATGATTCTATTCGATTTCCCGTGAAGATCTACATGCATAAATCATTGGTTTTATTTGTCGATGATGACAAGTTCAGAGAATCCCGGAGGATCTTGATCAGATTCGGTTATGATTGGGATATGAGATTAAATTAAATTAATAAATCGATGGGAACAAATGGTTTCCACGTGATTAAATTAACGGACTGCGGTCGTGCTTAAGAGTGAATTGTACATGCACAAGAAAACTGACTTACGCCTGAGGTAAGACTATTAGCTGGGAGGTCTCAATTGTTTATCAAAAATACTTGCTAATATAATTGGACAAAAGTGAACGGAAGAGAAATGTTGTTCGACATGAGTTCTTCCATATCTTTTCTATGGTCAGGCTCAAATGAAATCTTTCGAATTCCAAGTATTCCAACTATCTACATACCGATTCTTATTAAGTCGCCTTCCTAGAACCTCCGCCTTCTATTAGACTACCGCAAACAGAGTTGTTTGCATGGTCAATTTAATTCGAATTTCCTACGAAATGCCATTGATAGTCCTCCATTTAATTATCCCTAAACGCTGTGTTCGAAAGGACTAATCACCTTGTTTGAAGCTGTCACCGACCTTCCAATATTACCAAATGGAAGACCCTTAAAATATGGCTTCCAACATTTTATCGCAGATTAGAATCTAATCTGAATGGCACGCTGTGCAATATTGGCCGGCCAGACATGGGCTGCAAACAAAGGACATGGCTCCCAATCAATTATGAACTTCTCATGGTGCCAATAAAAGCGAAGGCCAAACAAATAACAGAAATGCAAACGCATGCGTAGCTGCGGTAGCCGCATAACCAGGGTGTTCTGCACGTCTGCGAAAGGAACAGTGTGAACAGGTACATATTCCCGAAAAATAAAAAATTGGTCTCCATCGATGCAGCTGCACTCCTGCTGCGAGCGCCCTTGACCTGACGCCGTTGGCCGCTGCTTAACATTGGCTTTCGCCTGAATTATTGTCACCCGCAAACAAATGTTGCAAATCAAATTAATAAATTTAATTACCGCCTCGTAAATCAGCTGGAACTGCAGTCTTCGTATAAGACAGGACTAAAGCCTTATCTAGATTCTGGAAAATGTGAAATAAAGTTTCCGCAGTGCGATGACGAAATATTGTGCTCCCTAAACAAAAGAAAAAATCCAAAAAAGAATGTCGCAAAGCATTCCCAAAAAAATAAAACCAAATCTTATCGCATTCGAAAGATCAATCGGCATGGAATGAAAGATTTATAGGGTTAACTGTTTGGTTTGGGTTTTTTTTTGTTCGTTTTTTCTTCATTCCCTGAAACCGCAACATGAGGTAAGAGAAGTGATTATTTGACTGCTGTAGGTAGTGTTGGTTTTTTTTGTGAACAAAAATGCTCGGGAGGACCTGCGGTGTATATCGCATTGATGACTTGTTAAACGCGTCCTGTTGACGGCGGGAAATTTTTGCGAAATAAATCTTCAGGCATTGGCACAGCAGATTGATTATTTGAGGATTCCGGTTGCATGGCAAAGCATGGAAATTTTGTTTCTTGGCTAGGAAGTGAGCCTGCAACGGCAACGTATGCTACGCTCATTAAATGCTGACATTGCCATCATAACTTAGAGGTGTACAACCAATAGAGTGGAAAACGCAATGGTGTCTTGTTATTTGATCAAAATCCAACACTCTAACATTATCTATGAAAGACACTTGCATCGCTTAAGCCGAACGACTTCCCGTTCTGTGTAAATGAATAATCGCAACATATTCGATGTCGACAACGATTCTGCGAAATGTCTAGGCTTCCTCAAGCGGTGCAAACAAGATATCAACCTTTCTGATCTGGCTACAATTTTTAAGGCCTATATTCGCCCCAAAACTTGAGTACAACGCTCATATCTGGGTTGGTGCTCCAATCACATATTTTTGATAAAATTTATTGCCGATCGAGATATCGTGAAATTGCTTGACCCTCTAAGACATCGTAGTAATGTGTCTCGTTTTTATGTCATTTTTGTGTCTCGTTTTTATCCCGTCGCAATACCCGCCATGCCGGGAATGCATATCAGTTCCCACTTAACCCTAGAATACTAATCTTTTTTGTCGCTAAACACTAATCCTCGCCTGGGAGGCTACTTTTGAAAAAAACCTAATGAATTATTTAAAACAGCCCATTCATAAATGCAATATTGCGCAAGATGTGCTAAGCAGAGAGTTCACAAATGCATCAATTTTCATCACTGCTAAGCAGAGAATTCATAAATGTAGTAGAGTTTTATTTATTGCGCAATTTTGAGCGCAATCGTGCAGATTTCAGAATCGTAATGCTTTTTAATTTCTTTTTGTTGAAAATGGGTGAAAATACGGTGCAGGGACATAAGTCCCAACTTTTTCTTTTGGGACTTATGTCCCATCTAAGTGGGATATAACTCCCAAAATTGATTTGGGACTTATGTCCCACACCATCGGGACATACATAAGTTCCAAAATATTTTGTCGGAGATGGGACATAAATCCCAAACAATAAGGCCAAGTGCGTAAATAAAACCTCGCACCTACTCCAAATCAAATAGTCACCCCAAGCATGCCTAACCCGTGGATGGAGTTTTCTTCTTATTTTGTACAAAGAAAAAGGCGATACGCGAGACTGATAAGTACCGTTCAATCAAGCTGATGTCACACACCATGAAGATCCTTCAGGGGGTATTAAATAGCCGAATGCGAAAAATAGTACGGCTATTTGATAAATCAACCATAGATGCAATCCAAAGTATAAGGATCATGATGGAAAAACATCGTGATGCATTGAATGATTTGCATATGGTTTTGGTTGATTTTGGAAAGTCCTGCAATAGACTACCAACGGATCTGTTATGGGTAGCGCTAAGACAACGAAGAGTTCCAGAAATCTACGTACGGGTGGTCATGGACATGTTTAAGTGAGACATAAGTCCCAAATAAAAAAGTTGGGACTTATGTCCCTGCCCCGCAAATACTACAGATAAGTAATGGCTGAAAACAATCTATCATATTACTTATTAAAATGACAGCGATCGACGTAAATTCCATTTTTACGCAGTTGTTCGTTCATAAACATCTGAAATGTGCTTTGCAAGCGCATGATTTGCAGGAAACTCTGAATTTCATTCATAAATGCAAGGTTTGCAAAGCAATAGCAATGCAAAGCAGGAAGTACTGCGCAAATTGAAGATCTGCGATT
This sequence comes from Portevinia maculata, assembly GCA_949715645.1. NCBI lineage: Eukaryota > Metazoa > Arthropoda > Insecta > Diptera > Syrphidae > Portevinia > Portevinia maculata. Next base: position 114,542,571 of record OX454528.1, on the reverse strand, counting down.
CTGAAATCTGCATGATTGCGCGCAATAAATAAAACTCTACTACATTAATGAATTCTCAGCTTAGCAGTGATAAAAATTGATGCATATGTGAACTCTCTACTTAGCATATCTTGCTCAATATTGCATTTATGAATGGGCTCTTATTTTTACCTTCTAAAAGTATTTATCATATTTAGCAAAACGTTACTCTTTTAGAAAAAAATAATAATATTGAAGTTTTATTAGAATTTTAATAATGAAAACCTTAAATTAAAAAAACACATTTTTGAACTTTTCAACCAAGTACTTCACAAAAAAAAAATAAAAAATATCTTAAAAATTGCGTATAAACTTTTGCAAAAACCAATAAATAAATAAAAACGCTTTTATATCAAACAAATCAGAACTGTATCGCAAGAATTGTGGAATAAAAATTAAAAATTAGTCTTTTTTTGGAACTTATTTCTTTGTACATCCGAAGCAGTTCGGCGACGTATGTTCTAGGTAATACGTATTGTCGCAATTTGCAAATTTGCATACGCTTATGTGTCGTTTTTTAGCAGGACAAAAGCTGCTAACTGATCTTTCTTTTTTAAATGATCGGTTTTTCAGGACAAGGTGCAGAATCCTCATACGCACGCAAATTAAGCACTTCGTCGGACAGTTCTTGTAACTGGCTTATTAGCTCTTCTTTGGAATCTATCTTTAAAAATTCAATTTTCCTAATTTTATTCCATGCAAATAACAGAAATACTACAAAAAGTAAAATTAAAGGCTTGAAAAAACTTGCCTTAAACACTAATGCTCACCTCTCAGGCAACACCGAACTCTATAGCTCTGAAATTAAACACTGAAATTTTACAAACGTCCGCTATCCACCGCGTCTGATTCCCAATTGAGTTGGCAAGGAGACAGAATCCCATGGGAGTAGTATATTCTGAGAAAAATGCAAGGCGAGGATTAGTGTTCTAGGGTTAAGCCTGTTTTCGGACGAACAGTGAAATACAAAGAACCCTTCCTTAACCGTACAATACGAATATGGAATGCTGTTGCCCGCTGTTTTTTCTATCCCTTCTCATTTGCAAACATTTAAAGCCAAGGTGCATTGGTTTCTCCACTCTCATCGTTATCCCCATTCCCTTTATGCTCGCATAACTAAACATCTAAAATATAATTGCTGAACAGATGTTCAGCAAGAACCGAGCAGCAAGATGATTTTGTATGTAAAATGATACTGCATGTCAATTCTTGCTGCAAGCTGTCTCTATTTCTAATCTTGATGCACCGATTGTAGTAGAACATCATAATTTGGTACAATTTTCGGTTTGACGTGTCGCGGTGTGTAATTCTAAGACATTACCTAGCATTTTAGTCTGTAATATTTAGGTCTGGCGTTGCTGCATGCATTACTGCGTGCGTTCCTGTTGCATATCTGTTTCAGGCATAATGGAACTAACAATCCCTTTAGTACGCGCTTAGAATATTACTGCAGCGCTTGCCTTTAAAAGCGACTAAGGGAAGATAAAGAAAATGGGTATTATCACCCGACACAATATGCTGGGCTACCATGCGAAGAAATTGAAACTCAGCAAGATGACCACTGTAGAGGATACGGGGAAGAGGAGGTGAACGAGGATACCCCTCATTTCCTCTGACACTGTCCTGCACTATGTCGTATTAGAAACAACGTCCTCTGTAGACATTTCTTCCAGGACTTAGAAGAACCCTCTGGAAAGTCTGTAAACGACTTGTACAAGTTCATAAATGCATCGGGATGGATTGTAAGCCCGCCAGGTTTTTCATTGGTTCCTAAGTAAGGGAATCATAACCCCAATGTATCACAAAGTGTCTACATTGACATAATTGTGACGGGCGCAGGAATTTCTTGCGCCGTCAACCCAGTAACCTAACCTTCCTAATCTAGGGGAAGAAATCATCATCCAGGTGAGGCATTTACAGACATTTTACATCTTACAACTGTTATAGTGTTCGTTTAAACCCCCAATATCTATATATCCGTTCGAATTGTCCCTAACAAATAAAAGCTTTTCCTTTGAGAAGTTGTTAACGAGTTCTAGCCAGAATGCAACACTATCTCTCTGGTCGCATTAAAATTCGAGAGCGTATTCCACACATCAACTTGCATCGCAAGTTTGAGATACATCATTTTGTTCAGCTGCAATTGTAAATAAATGGAAAAATTGTTGAACATATTAACCGAGAGCACAGCCAGTAAAATGCTTCAAAATAATTTTGCTGACCTTAGGATTCAACAGTGATTTGCTTTCTGGCTGACCTACCGAACCAATGACGCATCAGCATTTTTCAGTATTCCTTAAATGAATCACAAAGATTTCCAGCGACAACTCACATTGAAGCCGAATCAAACTAGATTTCAGCGACAAATGGACACCAAATTTTGAGCCCATTGATTCGCATTGCAACGTTTCCACAGTTGGTTGGCTCTGGCAAACTCATGCATGCTATGAGAACTGGCACTAGGCCAAACAGTGACGGTGACGGTGTAGAACCACTTAAAATTGTTTGTGTAACTACGCCAATCAGCTGAATCGTACATATTTTACAATTCCAAGATTTGTTTTCAATTCCAATTGAAAAAAAACGTGGCGTCCTTCAAACTTTTCAAGAAAATGTTTCCCTTATCAAAAATGTTACAAGATCAACGCCACTAGGTGGATTTTTACAATTTCTGATGGAAAAAATATTATCTAACATTGAACTTCAATTCCAAATTCCAATTTCCGTATTGAACATAATTTAATCAAACATTTCGGTTTGATTACCGGCAAAATTAGCAATGGAATTTTGTGAAGCAGTTTGCCCCCCGGCCCCCATGACAATTATTGCTTTGATAAAAGTAAACAAACAAACATTCAAAGAGAACCACAAGAAAAGAGAAAATTGTATAAATAGAAAACACACCCACACAAAATAAAAGAAACTCTCTTCTCACATATAGATAGATACCTTTGGTTTTAATTTACTTATATTGAAGGCATGAACTGAGTTTGATTTTAGTAAATGTGCACATGTAAATGCAGCAATTCCACCACCGATTATGCACAAGGAACGCAAATTCGAACGCGGCACACTTTTTTGGTTACGAAAACTGCCGAAACGACGTTGAATATGTGCGAAATTTTGCGAAAATATCACAGTTCGAGGTAGAATCCGACTAGTTAACGCCATAGTTGAAGTGAGACTGAAAATTTAAGAGAGCACTGATGTTCAAGTCATTTAAGAAGAGTATTTTCTTATAAACGTAACGTAATGTTGGCATAAAAGTCTGTTCGTTGGAGGAGCTGCCAGACTTCATTTTTCTTCTTAATTCTGATGGTGGGGTTCGAATTATTTTGTTTTTTCATACCACAAAAAAAAAGTCTCAACGGAAAACTCGATTAGCAGGGAGAACATTTTAATAACATTATAGTGGTTGTGATGTCAAAGTGTAATCTATATGGTTAACTACACTTCGTCAATAATATAACTTAACTTCGTCTGTTACTTGTAAAGAAATTTTATATAGTTTGAAATAAAATCGTAGAAAATAAGCTGAATATGCTATGAAAAATGCAAAAACATAAATAAAAATTGGAAAAAAGCATTATTCACCTCATTTATTGATATTTAATTGAAAAGTCTGGCACAAAAACCAGCCATAAATAAATGTACATTACAAACTTTTTTTTTCAGAGTCAAACGCAGAGATGACAAAGTAATCTTGAATTTCAGCAGTCTTTTGACATTTTTATGTTTCACATAATATCCGCCGATACGGAATTTCGAGAGAGGAAAATTCAACGCCCTTTTGCGGGATTCAGGGGCGGGAATGTGAAGGTTTGCTGTCTTTTTGTTGGCGGTGAGTTGCTAAAAAAGCTACGAAGAACTACCGAATGGCGCTGCAATACATTAGGTGTGTTTTTCTACTCAAGCGTACCTATATACACTTATTCACATTTGCATGTTAAAAGCATCATCAACTTAGCCTAGATACGCTTACTTTAGCGGGGATAACTATCCTAAGTCCTTAAGCTGATATAGATCGGTGTTTCCAACCACTGTTTTCTACGTACTCCGATAACTTTTGCTATCAAATGTCAAATCTCTGAACTGACTCGTACACCTAAATTTTACTTGCGTGTGAAGTTTTTTTTTACCAAACAAATATTGAGTCGGGCGCAGTGGCGCAGAGGTAAGTGTGTTGAACTACTAATCTAAAGATCTCAGGTTCAATTCCCGCAGTGGCCAAGTAACACCTTAAATATTTTTTCCACTGCCCCACCTCTTGCCAACGTCTGTTTTGGATGTTTGTCAGACGTTCGCAAGGTGTTGGTCTGCTTTTTTTTATTCATTATTTCCCAAAAACTCAATACCTTTACTGGGATTCGAACCTAGACCAGCGTCTTCTCAAGCAAGCAATGACGCACGAAGCTCTCTTTCATGGGTTTTCCGACTTGACTGAGCTAATGTACGGAAACTCACGACAAATTAATACGTCATAAATTATGGAAAAATTATCGGCCGTTGAAAATTGTGTTATTGTGGCAATTGCATAATTGAGAGTTGAGAATGGTGGCTACAACCTTCTTAAAAATCAAAAAGCGTTTTGACGGAAAATGGCAATATTAATCCTGTTTTCATTCGGTGGAACCAACGAAAAGTCTCTTGTCTCTTTCCATCCCTGTTTGATTTGACACGGAAGGGACTATGTGCAACAGATCCGTCCAACTTCTGGGACACGCGGACGACATCGAAATCATCGGCCGATCTCAGTGCGCGTTGTCTTTTTTTCAAACTTGTGGCTCGCCAAGGCGATTTAACGACCTAAAAGGTCTGTTGAACCGTATGGGCCAGAAAAAGTTTAAACTAGTAGAATTTCTACTTTCCTTGTAAAGCGGATAATTTTACCAGTAAAAGAATTCTGTATGTCGTCGGGGCTCATATGTTCCCTGAAAAACATCTTCTTTTTAATTCCATTAGGGTACCCTACTAAGTTTTTGATATCATGCCTGCTTAGGTTTAGGCATTTGCTGACATTTTTATTGAAGGGCCGAATGGCTCGTTTGGCCTATCTAGACCTGGGATGCTTTCCCAAAGATAGATACATTTTCTATGTTCCCAGCTTTTTATTGCTGCCGTTGCTGTTGATCTAGGAGCGCAGCTGAAAGGTTCGAGACCTATGAAAGGTGTTTCTGAACCTTTTCTGTCCAGTTCGTCGGCCTTTTCGTTACCTTCTACCCCGACATGAATTGGAACTCACCATAATTTGGTCTTATTTCTTAATCCGAGTGTTGGAAGGGTATTGAAGCAGTACATGTCTGATTTGGAGTCGATGGTATGCGAGCTAAGGGCGTTTATAGCTGCTTGACTATCCGTGAATATATGGATGATTGCGCTTTTTATGCCAGATGAATGAATGTGGCTGGCGCATTCTTGAATGGCGTGGAGCTCTGCTTCAAATACGCTGGGACTTATTCCCATGGGTATCGTAAAGAGTTTATTTCGTCCGTATATTCCCGTTTCCAATGCTTCTCTCTTGGGGATCTCCGTGGGGAAACGTTTGTTGAAGCATAGTGTTTTTTGAAGGCATTCTGTGACCGCGCAGTTCATGTTAAGTTCTGGCAGTTCATCGAGAAGGGTTTTAAGCCTTATCTCGTTTAACTGTATTAGACTTGTTGGACAACGGATCGCCACTTTTTGAATATATATGTGGAGAGGTGTTAGTCCTGTTATTGCCTCTATGGCAGGTGTTGGACAGGTTCGTATGGCTCCGGAGATACCTAGGCACGCAAGCCGTTGTACCTTTATGAGTTTCTTTATTGCGATCTTTTGTGTGGATTTTGTCCACCATATTATGGAAGCGTATGTTATAATGGGTCTTATCATCACTGTGTAGATCCAGTGGACTTTCTTTGGAGAGATTACCTAGGTTCTGCTTTATGTGCGGCGACAGGCCCATAAAGCTCTATTAGCTTTGGTGATATTGTTGTTAATGTGGGAGTTCCAGTTAAGTCTCTTGTCTAGGATTACTCCAAGATACTTGACTTCTTCGGAATACTATACGACCGTGCCGTTAACTGTGATTAGATCTAGGTATAATTTCCTTCTTTTGGTGAAAGGAACGATGACAGCTTCACTGGAATTTATGGAAAGATTTTCCATGTCTTTAGAGCATTTTTCATTTTAGAAGTGACTCAAATTGAGTCTTTGCCCCTGACAATGATAACAATATCATCTGGGTACTCAATTGTGGTGTAGCCCAGATTGCTCATCTTGTGTAGCAGGTCATCGATGACTACATTGGCTGGGCGACATCGAGCGAATGGACAGTTATGCTGCAGCAAAGAGGATCCTCGACTCCCAGCCCCAGGTTCGATACGACTAGGAAGACGGAGTCTGTTTTAAATACCAAGACATCGCGGATGGAAGAGAATCAGGGTGCCCGGGTTCGCGGAGAATGGAAGGCTGCAGTCTCAGGCAGAGACTCTCCTCGGGTCGGGAGCTCGTTAAGTAAGTATAAGGAAGAAATGGAGCAATAAATTTGGATACTCGAGTGCCTTAATAGTTGCCTTATGCCCAAAACACATAAATTCTATATGCGTCACTGCATGTAAGCCTGCAAGTAAAATACATGTGCAGATTCATTCTGCGTGCACTGCGTAGGTTGCAGTCATAATTTGTGTGCCAGTACACATGAGTGCACATAAAAAAGGAAACTCGCTTCATTTAACGAAAACAAACAAAATTCCCGAATCAATAGTAAAAAGACGAAGGAAATCAGATAATCAATAGATATACAGATGATGCCAAACACATCAAATTTGCTAATTTTTTTTTGTGTGATGTGGTGAGATTGACTTCTGCAGTGGATTTTAAAATAGAGACAACTTGCAGAAGTGGCCGCAGAGTTTACATGTGTTCTGGCGATTCAAACGTTCCATTTTCTCCGCACGAAAATGTCTGCACATGTCTTTTGGGCATTACTCTCACTTTTCATAATGATGACTTGATTGGATGTTGGCCTGCTAATTGGGGCGAGTTTCTTACGGTAAACTTGCAAAGCCTACTTGAGGTAGGTATGCTACGGTTCCAGGTATGTACTTAAGCTACTTTCGGTTCTCTGACATCTCTTCTTCACCATTAAAATAGTTTTATTACTCGTATTTCTTTTTCACAAATAATTCCCATGTTAGACTTTATTTTTCAGAATTAATTGCCAGCCACTAACCTTATCCATTACGACCAAATCCTCATCCCTAAACTGATCGTTGATTAATAAAGATTCCAAATTCATTAAAAGGATCAACAACTTAATGAAACCAAAGAAAAAGAAAAAAGAAAAACACATGTTCTCCATTAGACGGTGTAATATGACCCAGCACCGCACTTGGATAAGGTGCTGCTAGACCCGACACATGCGTTATCTTGTTATCTCCAGCGAAGCGCCAACTACCATTAGACTCAACACATTTATCTGTCATTTAATTTACACCACAAAAGGCGCACAGGGACATACTTACATTGACGACGAATGCATACCCAAAGAAACACCAGTTCAAGGAATGTTTACAATTTTATTGCCTTCGGGCAATGGACAAACCGATGACCCGATCAATGGATGAAGCGCGGGTGGTCCGAACGAATTTTCATATTTCTTTTTTGTCTTCTTTTGTCAATGTCACATTTTGGTGGCGTCGAAGTCAAACCAATCCACCGTGTAAGAGCACAATTTAGATATTTTTAGCTACTTAACCAAGGCCTACGTACACATAAGCCCAGACCCGCTGATGTATTTATATTGAATGCGTTCTGTTGCTCCCAATTTAATTGTTAACCAATGTCCTTTAGTGTGCTGTGTACCACTGACAGCGCTGGACGCCAATTTAATATGTAGGTGATATTTATTGCTTGTTTTATTAGCAAAAATACAAAACATTCTTTAAAAGCCATCCAAAGCATGAAGCACACATGAAGCAGGAGAAGGACGTCGGAACATAAATGCACCCTGACATTGACAGTGCGTGGTTGTAATCGGCAGTGATCCCACAGTTTTTAGTACAGACGGCTTCGATTGATATACTATTTGACAGATAAATGTTTATTTGTCAAACTCTGTGTGAGTTGTTGGTAGTTTTGTAAATTATGAACTTGACAGTGAGTGCATTGTGGATGGTCTCGATTTATGTATCAAAACTAAAAGTGTTTTGCCTGACAGCTGTAAAAAAATGTCAAAATAAGATTTTATGATTTTTCGAGGTTAAAGAAGATTGCGAAATGCAATGTAGTCTTTTAAAGGGTCCAAGATAAAATGTGAAATTGTACACAATGTTATGCAAGTCTTATTTACGTACGAGTAAGTATCTTCTTTTTATATGTGACACGTTTTAAGTGTATGGCTTACAAAAGAAGATAAATCGATCCACATACGAACGTGGAATGTGCATATGTAACCATTTTTAAAGAAGCTACAGTCACCCTGTATCAGTTGCGACGATTTTCTATCTGTCGTCACAGTGTCGTAGCAATTAATTCCCTCTGATTGAATGTTGTCTTCAAGTTTGCTCACCTCTAACAGTATCAGCCTCCTCCATCCACAACGCAATTACTGACAGGGACCGTGCCAGTTTGTTCGCCAAATTAGTGCAATCATTTCACACAACTGGGTTAAGTTCAAAACCCACCATCGGTTGTTATTGCCACACCCGTATACGTAACATTAATTGCGGAGGGTTTTGGCCCTTCCCTGCCGCATTCTATAACGTAATAAGTTCTCGTAGAAACCAAAGGAGACAATTCGCTACATAACGTATTTCTCCAAGAGCAATGCAATGCGGAAGTAGTTGTGGCTTTTGTTTATTTGTCAAGGACCCCTCTAAGTCATTTGGAAAATTAATTCGTTACAGACATTTGGATATTGCGTCAGCCGGGCAAGTTCAATGACGTTTCGATCCAATTAAATAGCGTAAGGTGCTAAAAGAGGGCGCCAAATGCTCCAAACTGAGTTGGTGTTGGTGATATACACAAAAATACTTACATATTCTTCATTCTCTCTCATAGCCCCAAGGAATACCTTGTGAGTTGTGACAATATGTTTGAGGAACATCGCATAAGGATAGAAAAATCGTTGACGCATACAAAACAATCACACATGAGTGGAGTTAAGATTATAGCCGGCTTAGAGTAGTTCCGGTGCGTGTCCTCAATTGGCGCGCAACAACACTAATTCGTTCATCGGATTTCAGCAAGGTAATATCGGTGGGGGAAGTGAGTTTGGCGGTGTTTCTAATTGTAAGCAGTTGTAGGATGACTTGTAATCCTATTGGTGACGCAATTAGAATACAGTGTAGTTGTGCTAGTGTTTGCTTCACATAACGTGCAATATTGTATGTGTAATAGAAAAATGGAGTGACATTCGAAAGCAGGTGACTTACGAAAGCAGATAAGCAATTCAAGACATTGCCGTGGGCCCTACGCCATGCAAAAAATACCGATGCACGAAGGTAGATATTTTCTCCAAAACGTTAGGTTCCTTCTTGTTCCTCTATTCTTACTCAACGTTTTCCAGCCATCTGGATGTCCTTAGAAACCTGTAAAGATCAGACAGTTCTTGAATGCCATGGTAGATGTGAGTTCCTAGTGCAGTCGATATTTCAGCACAACTTAACCTTGGGTTCGGATCAGGGTGAGGTGATTGATGCAATCGAACCTTGGACTGATGCCATTTCACTACGCAGCGGAGGGCTACTGCTTCCTGATTCACGGAAAGAAGAGCTTGTTGGGATAGCTATTTGAATCTAACCTCAAACTGCTCTTTATTCTCTTTGCAGGTAATTCCGTGTGACTGATAGAATCGAATCCCGAGTATTTGGGGAACAGGGAGGCTGTCCTAGTCGATTTTGTGGTCCATCCCCAAGCCTGTATCTCTCTGTTGGCAGAGAGGTCTTGTGCGATACCCCGTCGGACAAGCTCGTCCGCCTTGCAGTTGCCTGGAACGTCACTCTGACCTCGGACCACAGTGAAATGTTTTACAAGCTTGGATCTTATTGTTGGTGATTCTGAGGCTTTTATCGCTGCCCGACTATGTAAATGTCAATGTAAATCATGACAGTTCTGCCATCTATCCGGGTCATGGAGAGTCGCATGCTACTTCGCGGATAGCCATGACTTCCGCCTGAAATACACTGCAATGATCAGGCAGTCGTAGTGCCACCTTCAGCGCGTGGCCGTTTGAGAAGGTGACTGCTCCCGTGCCGTCCACTATCTTTGACCCGTGGGTGCATACTTCTAGGCCGTCTTTGCTTACGATTTGACCATCTTCCCAGCTGGCTCGATCTGACAAACAGGCGGGCAGGCAGACCGATACTGTCGGAAATACAGGACACACTTTTCTCGACTTCTCTATATAGTCATAATATCATACCTCAACTCAGTTTTAGCTCAAAATTTTAGCACGATTGCAGTACTTTTGTCTTTAGTATCTATACTGAAGTATACGAGAGAGTTAAAAGTGAAACGCTGAACGTTTGCTCTGCTGTGCAAGTAGTGACTGGAATATCAGCCCATGGTAAGAATGGCACCCGATGTAAAGAGTTGCGTAAACCGATGAGTTCTTCTACTTGCTTCAAGATATCACAGATATTCGAAGATTCATTAGGTTTTGGATGCATTTTATTAAAATCATACCACATATTGGACTCTGCGAGCAAATATTGGAGGAAAGAGCCAAATTAATCCATAATTGTTCCCACAATTGTCTTGAACTTTGCACTAATTATACTCGCTGTGGGTCAGCGGTTAACGCCTTGGACCACTGACCTGGAGGGTCAACGTTTTTCCACAGCCCCACTTCTTGCGAATGTCTAAAAATTTAAGAGCATCAATCATGTCATGAAAGCTTCTAAATTTTTTTGCGGAACGTTAAATTATTATGCCTGAAACAGATGTGCTGCAGGGATGCACGCAGTACCGCACATGAAACACATGTGCAGCAAAAAATTGCCATCATGCAGTATGCCTTTTGCCTGATCTAAATATCACTGAACGATTAAACAGACTAAGATGTTTGGTATTGCTATTGAATTTCTTAGCACGAAACGTCAATCTGGAAAAGTTATACCAAATTGTGCTGTTCTACTACATTTGGTGCGGCAATAATAGGAATAGGGACAACTTGCAGCAAGAATTAGCATGCAGTTAGCAATATGTCATTTTACATACAAAATCATCTTGCTGCGAGGTCCTTGCTGTACATCTGTTTCAGCCATAAGTTCTTTCTCGTCGTGGATTACTTAACCTACTCGGCGGCTCTTCTTATATTTTTTCTGGAGCTCTTTGACCAGTATAGGCGTTTTCCTTTTTAAGCTCAGAGCAGTGCACTGAGCAGTCAAAAAAATCTGTGTTTGTTTTTTTTTTAGTTCAGAGTGGTCTGAGCGCTCTATTTGTATTTTTTTCGCTCAGAGGGTCGCAGCGCGCTCCACGAGCTCTTAATAAAAGGCGTTTTTCTTTTTTAGCCCCGAGCGGGGAACAGAGCGGTGACCGAGCGAACAGAGCTCGCTCCGAGCTGAACGTAACCTGAGCGCTCCGAGCTAATTAAGAAACAGAATCGAGCACTGAACTGTCATTAGATAATTTTTTTTTATTAATTGTCAAAATAGTCAGGTTTGCTTCTGAAATTGGTATTTGTCAAGAAATGTTCCAATTAAATTATAATTTCTAGTAAATAAACTATGGAAAAAGCAATTATTAAACTTTTTTTTTGCTGTCATTCACAAAAAATGAATGAAGTCAGCCGCGCTCAGCTTTTCGCTCGATGTGCTCGGTCATTTTTAATCGAGCTCATCGAGCGAGCCCTGAGCTAGCTCCGAGATAAAAAAGAAATGCAAATTTTGTGCTCAGAGCGCTCCGATCTAAAAAAGTAACACAGTTCTTTTTTTGACAGCTCAGTGCCCCGCTCGGAGCTAAAAAAGAAAAACGCCTAAAATGACCGGGTAGTTGGAGTACGAAGCTGTCAAGCTAAATGCGACCAGATACAGACTGAAAGGAGGGACAACAAAAAGGAAAAACAATTAAAATGGCTTTTGGGGGCTGTTTATCTGGCGTCAAATGCAATACCATTTCATAAAATGATTTTGATTTAATAAATAAACGTAATAGATAATCATATGACAGCGAAGTACTAAAGTTTGTCTCATAAAAAATAAATCGGAGCGCTCTGAACTTACTCTGCTCAGAGTAGACTCGACGTGTTCAGGCTCTGCTTAGTGCTCTGCTCAGAGCTTAAAAAAGAAAAACGCCTTATGTCTATTGATGTCATTCCTGCAAAGACAGGCACACCAGTATAGATGCAGTAAAGTGGGATATTTATGATCGCACTCATTCATATCATAACCTCGCCGTTAAAGTTAAAGAAGAAGAAGACAACAACATCACCGATAAATGACAGCTAATGGTATCCATTAATGTGTACAACACCCGAACATCTAGCAGAATGCTTTCCACCCAAGTGTCATCCAATCATCGGTAAATACGTAGGAGGAAGTCAATTACCAGTGACTCACTTCTAATGGCAGTAGCATCAATTTCAAACGTCCTCATATTCTTCTGCGACAAATAATCATACCCCTCCGCAATTCGCTAAAACAAAAAAAAAATCCCTCTTTTGGCCAATAAAAGTGTCCACATTCCATGTTGCTACACCTGACTGAACTTGTAATTCCTCGATTAAATATGGTAGATACTTATCTATGTACCTCGCAACACTTGCTTAAATTGAATGCAAAATGCATTCGGATCTGGATTTTCAGTTACCCCTCGCTGCTTAACTCACCAATTTGTCCCATAAAAAATTATTTACAAAAGTGTATATCAAATTGCACCTCGGCAATGGGCCCTGTGGTATAAGATGTGCATCGCGACAAACGCATCCTGTCGTACAAGATTCCTATGCGATTAGTTATGCACCTAACAGTCTATACAATCTTGTGTTAAATTCAAGTGCAACCATATAGATGGGGCAGCGATAGCCTCAACCTAGGCAGGCATAACTTGCAATTTGCATTCGCAACAGATGCGCATCACATAAATACGCAGATAAGCATCGCATCCCGAAAGGAGGTGTGCAAATTTAAAGTCTGTCGATTATTTGTGCGGTTAAATTTGATCTTGAGTTATGACTTTTGAGACAAGAGTGAAAGAAAAGAGGTGTTTAATTATCGCCAATGATGTATACACAGATCATCAATTTATATGCCTTACAACAAATACACATGATTATGCTAAACATCAGGATCACAATTTATGAACTTTTAATTAGTTCCCAGGATTTCCCACTAGGTAGGTTAGGTGCCAATTGGTTGTCATTTTATACCTGAATTTATGATGCCGTACCAAAATTGAAAAGTTCAACATTATTGCAACCGAACTTGGCAGCACTAATACCGATATGCACCGCGGCAGAATGGCAGCATTAGCCGTGTTTCTTTGCACGCGGATATAGGCATGGCATTAAAAAACGACCATCGCCGCTTAAGAATTCATCAAAAAAGACTTGGCAGCACACACGCACCTATGACGTTTATTAGTGACACAGCTGGAAGTTGAGTTAAGAAATTTGTATTGAAAATCGTGAAATTCAAAAATATTAATTTCCGACAGTTGAAATTAATGCCAAACATATTCTAAAATTATAAAAAAACAGTTTCACATTGACAGATTTACTAAATTTTGAAAAAAATAAATAATAAAATCCGGAACAAAATATTCGGCGGGATGGTGCCAGTAGTCGGCGGGATGTCAAGCTTTGACATTTCCTGAAAAATTCATCGCAACGATTCATCAGGCCCGCATATCTTATTTTTTTGTATTATTGATGGAAAATTCATTTTTTAAAGTGCAGTCAATCTTATTATATTGAAATCTGTCAACAAATTAAAAAACGATTGAACATAAGTGACAATTTACTAGCAGCGTTTCAAATTATTGATCCTAATTATATAAAGAAAAGTAAAAATGATTTTAAATTTTTTTCAGGTAGCTTAACGACTGCTAGTAAAATTTCCAAATTTATTTAGCTGCTCTAATGAGGTAATGATTGAAGAATTGCAAGAATACAATTTTTTGAGCTGTGAATTGTTATTTTATTGTTAATATGTATTATGTACATACACTTTGCTTCCACTGAATAAGCACAAACATTTTCTAAGCCACGTTGTCCATTTTTTCAAAACCTTGTGCCGTAATATATCATTTGATGATGCAAACTGTTTGCGTATGATGTTGACAAAATAAATCGGAAAATATATTTCAAAAAGGACAGCTATTTTTTTCTGGTTCTCTTGCAAAAAGTGTTGCCGACGACACTTTCATAAATTCCCCAAAATTCGATATTAAATTACCCGAATTGGGGAAGAACAAAGACCCAATTCCCCACACAATTCTCCATAGTAGAAAAAACAGGTTTTAATAAAAAATCGATAAATTTTAATTATTTATTTTTATTCAGTCATTGTTTTTTGCCATATCTTTGCTCCTAACATCTTCTTTGATGGATCAAATTTCAAACTACCCACTATTTATACCCTATTCTAAGGGTATATTAATTTTGACGCATAGCATCGATAGTAATGTCGATCTAAGGGTGGCGACGGTGTAGAGGCTAGTGTGTTGGTTCAATCCCCATGTGGAACAACAACATACGCCACCCAATCACATGCCTCTACACCAAAAGGAGGATTTCTGCCTGGTAGTACAATGGACCGTTACCGAGTCTGAGTGCTCTGGGATTTGGATTTCCTTTTTTTAAAAAAAAAAAAAAAAAAATGTCAATCTAGCTATGTCCGTCCGTCCGTCTGTCGGCAAAAATTAGGCCTTTAAACTGGACCTAGAGAGCTGAAATTTTAACCATAATACTTTCTAGGGTACCGAAATAATCAAGTTTATGAATTTTTGAAATCCGCCCACAGACACGCCCACAAACTCAAAAAAACAAATTTTTCGACAAAATCGAATTTTGAGCTAGAAAGCTGAAATTTTTTATATATAATCTATGACTCCTAAAACTGCTCGGGATATAAAATTTCAAAAATCCGCCCACACAATTACATAAAACATTTTTTTTTGAAAAATCAAAGTTTGAACTAGGGAGGTGAAATTTATAATATATACTTTCTAGCGGCCCTTTATGCTCATGTGTAAATATTTTCAAAATCCGCCCACTGACACGCCCACAATTAAATAAAACAATTTTTTTGAAAAGTCAAAGTTTGAGCTAGTGAGCTAAAATTAATAATTTATATACTCTCTAGGGGCCCTTTATGCTTTTGCGTAAATTTTGATTAAATCCGCTTACTGACACGCCCACAATATTCGATAAAATCCTTTAAATGTTATATAACATAATATGTAGAGCGTTCTTAACAATCATGCTAAGGCTTTTGTCATGCCCACTTATGAGGGATAGGAATAAGAATAGGTTATCCAACAGTTCCCCCAAGCGGACTGTAGCCCGTCCCTATATTTTTTATTAAAATCATCAAACCGTTAATGTTTCGTCCTTAGATAAAGTACTAAATACTAAAATGTTATAATCCCCGCATTTTCCCCGCATAATGCCAATCCCCTCAAAATCCCCAAACGAGTTGAGGTTCCCCGCAGTTTGGGGAATTCTCCAAAAATTGGCAACGTTGCTTGCAAAGCATTCAATATGGGAAAATGCAGTTTTATTTTGCGTCAACTGAATAGACACACAGCCTTATTGCGAAGATCAATCGACAATTATTGATAATTGACTATTTTCAATGTGTGCTATTGTGAACGAACGATTCATTTGGTATTTTTGTCAATCGCATTTTTTTAATTGACTGCGATTGACAAAATCCTTTAGAATCGTTCGTTCACAATAGCACACATTGAAAATAGTCTATTATCAACTGTCGATTGATCTTCGCAATAAGGCCAACAAATATTGAAATTGAAAATAAAAGTAATTGGCATCAAATGAAACAAGTTTTTCCTAAAATAGTTTTTTATTGGTTAATTTTAGTAGTGGGTACTGCCGCCTTTATTCGTAATAGTTTCGTAAATTCGATCCGGCATGGAATCGTACAGCCTCCTCTCTATGTACTCCAGCGAAATTTCCCTCCAGGCCAATTTAATGGCTGCAATAAGAGATTCTCTGTCCTCACACTGACGGCCAGACTCATAAACTTTTCGTACTAACCATTCCCAAACGTTTTCTATAAGGTTCAGGTCCGGTGAGTACAGCGGCCATTGAAGCAATTCCACATTCCGCTCCTCTATCCAATTTTTTACTATGCGCGCCGTGTGGATGGGGACGTTGCTCTGCTAAAAAGTTTATGGGTCCAAAAATGCCTGAAAATTTAGGAAAATTTCTTTTCAAATTTCCTTTATAGCTTAATGCAGTAATTTTGGAGGTTTTTAACTCAAGCTCAACAGTGCCATAGTAGCTAACTGCTCCCCATACCATAACACCACCTTCGCTACTATGATGCCGCGCTAAAAGTCGTTCTTCTTTCCTCACATCGTGGAAGTAATAATTAAACCCATCAGGGCCATCAAAATTAAACTTCTTCTCATCCGAAAAAGCTACGTGACGCCATTCATTTTTAAAACTCATATGGAGTTTAGAGAATTCTAAGCGCATACACTTCCGTTTCTCGTGAAGTGGTGGTTTCTTTTGAATTTTTAACCGTTTTAGATGTTTGGCAGTATTGATAACCCTTCGCACTATTGAAACGCTTGCAGTAACACAGACTTTCTGCTTTATTTTTGCCGCAGAGTCGCAGGACTTGGAAGCACATCTTAAAATTGATCTTCGATCAACTGCTGTTATTGCCATTTTTTGACCTCCTTTCATTTTTTTTTCCTTACGAATCTTTGCTTCTTAAATAAGAATAGACCACACTAAAACTTCGTCCAATTTTGTCAACTATAGAACGCCCGTTTAGTCCTTGTTCTTTTACTAAAGCGATTTGAGCTCTTTCAACACTATTTAGAGATGTTGATGTACCCATTTTTCTTTGAAATACAATTAATCAAATAAAATTCACTTAAAGCACTTCAACTGTTGATCTAATGTGTCAATCTTCACAGAATACTCATAAGCAGTGAAAATAATGACCTTGTGTCTATTCAGTTGACGCAAAATAAAACTGCATTTTTCCATATTGAATGCTTTGCAAGGGAACCAGATAAAAAATAGCGGTACTTTTTGAATTATTCTATCCGATTTATTTTGTCAACATCATACGCAAGCAGTTTGCATCATCAAATGATATATTACGGCTCAAGGCTTTGAAAAAATGGACAACGTAGCTTAGAAAATGTTTGTGCTTATTCAGTTGAAGCAGAGTGTATATGAATAAATTGAATGTTGCCTATACCTTTCTTAATATTTTTTTTTAATTTTCTCTGAAGTGTAGTGGCCCGCACTTTTTGGAAATGGCCCTTCAGGTAAGTGAGAATGTCATACAAAGAAGATTCTTGCATGTGACGCCTGTGACCAGTGATACATCTGCGCTAAAGTTGTCAATAATGTTAAGCGGCTTAAGCGTTGAATATGTCAAGCATGTCTGCAGGAGAAGCACCAAACTCCTCCAAAAACTGCAGCTGACGCCTTCCGTCACACTCATCGAATCAGTCGCCATCCAACATGCCCGCGCCGAACCCTGCGAAACCCATCTCCACTCATTCCTCGCTCAGCCGCCCTCAGTCGGTAGGAACATGCTCAAAGGCCGGCTCAAAGAAGTCTCTGAAGCAAACAAACTTGATGTTCAGAGGTTAGAAGAGGCCGCCAAGCTTCGAGAACAGCACAGGAAAATTTAGAACTGCTTAGAAAGTATTCTCAAAATGTTCGACTTGGTATATGAAGTTTGTTGACTGATACAACAATTATTAGACCATTGAAGAAGCATACCCCGCTTGTTTTATTGCTCTTTAAGACTATGAACCATTATCTAATAAATTAAAAAAGCTTTGGCAGTCAATTCCAATCCATGTACCTACTGCTTCTGCTCGAAAAATTTTTAAAGGCCGAAAGCGTACAATTTTAATTTTATGGAATTTTTAGATTGTATGATTAGGTTAGGTTAGGTTTATGTGGCTGTCGGCCGAAGCCGACACACTTAGACAAATTTAGGTCCATTGTGATACCACGTATATATATTATCTACCTCAACTCTGTAGATGGGACTGGCCAACGACACGCGGAGATCATAAGTCATCATAAAACACGGCTATTACTATTTCCGGAGATATTTATTTATTTATTTATTTATTTATTATAATTCATCAATGGATTTACAATCTGCTGATAACAAAAGGTGTTACATTATTTATAATTATTTAGGTACATTAAAAGTGGAATAAATTTTGAACATTATTTTTGAAATTATCCCTGCTCGTAGAACGGTCGACTTCACTACAAATAGAGTTATATAATGATAATTAACGAGTTACGGGATTATTTGAACCATAATTTGTACGATGAGTGGGAACATAGAACAGATCATTACGAATTCTCAGATTTCGTCCTGGAACGTACCAAGCAACTTGCGCAAGTAGTTCCTCAGATTTTATGCGATTATTTAAAATATCTCTTATAAAGAGAACGCATTAATCATGTCTGCAGCTTTTAAGGGTTTTTAAATCCAATAGCGCACATCTTGAAAAGTACGCAGGCATTTCGTCGGACCATCTCAGATTCCTTAACGCAAACCGAGTGAACCTTTTTTGTATCCTTTCTATTCTTATAATAGCGTTTTCGTAAAAAAGTGACCAAACGACACAGCAATATTCTAATATGGGCAACACTAACGACAAAAAAATTGCCATCAAAGTGTACACATCCTTAAAAACTCCTGAAGTTCGTTTGAGAAACCTAACATAGAATTTGCTTTTGAAACAATAAAATCAATGTGGGCTGAAAACGTGATTTTGGAATCAAAGATAACACCAAGATCTTTCACCTCAGTGACCCTTAAGAGTGGTTCAATTCCAAGTGAATAAGTAAACGTTAACGGAGTTAATGTTCTGTAAGCACTAACAATTTTACATTTCGATGTGTTAAGCTCGAGATGGTTATATATGCACCAGTTTAAAAACAAATCAATATCGTTTTGAAAATTAACACAATCAATATCAGAAGATATTTGACTAAACAATTTAACGTCATCTGCATACATCAAACAGTCTCATGAATTGAGAATAACAGGAATATGTGCGATGTGACACAATAAAAGTGAATTACATAATTTTAACAACCATCCCTGCGATGGAAATGTTCGCTTTGTCGATTCAGAAAGTCTTTGAATTAGTTTGATGTTAAACAATCAATTGAAATGAAATTAATAGTAAAACAATTCATCTAACAAAAAAAAAAGGATTGATTGTTCATTGTTGCCTTGGAATAGAACATTAGCCGCATTTTAGCCCAAAATGACACAACCTATGATAAAATGTAGCTAAATATTCAATGCAGCCAGGTATTATTACCGATAAATATTCATCTCACATTTAATTGAATAAATCTATTCGACATTTAAGATGATACATCACGAAATTAATTAACATGATCGGAATGTTTCACATGCAGTTTTCGTGTATTAATTTCGACAATAAGACTTTGACACACCGACCCCCCGATTGATCACCTACCTTGTCGTGGTGGTGGGGCTTAAGTACTCCCCTCTCTGTTGTTAATCGACAAAGAGGGGGTGGAAAACTAAAAGGGATCAAATCCAAGGTAAGGTACGACGCGCCGAGACCTGCATGGCTGAGGGAGTGCTCAGTCGCTAGCGCAAACTCTGGATACCTGGGGACCTCCAGTTTTAACCCTAATTCCCCTTATCTGCATACAGGGGGTGAGTGCAGATGGACCTTCCTTCCCCCTTACTCGTGGGACCTACAATGAACAATTTAAACAAAACAAACAAACAAAACAAAACAAAAGAGACTAAGGTGCAAGGATCGGGCACCACTGACTCTAGAAAAACCGATCCCCAAACAGAACAACAACAACTGACGGAGGAAGAAGAAAACCTTCTTCTGAATCCATTTGCCAATCTTGGAGTATGGGATGGAGAAAGCGTTGGAACAGATGCTGCCATGGAGGGCATGAACCTTGATGTCAGCGACAGCTGTTCCGTCGCTAGCTCTAACCTCTCTTTATTGTCCACCTCCTCCAGACGGAAAAAACTAACAAACTGCAGGACAACAGTAAAGAGACTAGGGACGAAAAGATGGGAAGAACTGACAGAGACTGACCGCAAACGGCTTCATAACGCACGTGCGTATCTGCAGGAACAGCGTCTAACGGAGAATGAGCCTACTGCTCGTACACCGGCGGAAGCTAATCCTGGGGATAACACTAGCGATAGTAAATTGATGGGGCCACCTTCCTCCCAGATTGGCAAAGTCCATCCAGGGGAAAGGTCGACCACACCAATCACTCTGCCAAAGGATGCCACCGAGGAGCCACCGAACCTTTCGATCAGACGTTGCATCGAGCCTCTTGCTCGTACGGGTCTAGAGAAGGGGGAGGTGCTCCCTGCTCCTAATATTAACAACAAAACTGACACGGAGACTGATCGGGTACAGGAACCGACCCCGGGACCACCAGACTCACCGGCCAGGCGTTGCATCGAGCCTCTTGCTCGTACGGGCCTGGAAGGAGAGAAGATGGTCACTGGGGAGGTAGGGGAGAGGAAACTGCAGCTGGAGAACATCCAGAGCCTCAGCTCCACTTGCAATCTGGATGCAGGTTCCCCTCACCAACCAGGCAACTGCAGCCGTGACGTCAATAACTCGACAATGGACAGTTGCCAAACAGTCGTGGAGGCACAGCCCTCCAATCCCGGACGGGACACCCAAGGAGCCTTAGACTCTAAAGTCCCCAGCAAACCCAAGCCAAAGAGGCCTCTAGGGGAGCATGAGATCCTGCGCAGGCAAAGGCGTAACGCGCTCAGGATCGTCCGAAGGATGGGTAGCAAAAATCCGGAAGCCTTAACGGAGAAGGAAAAGCTATCCCTCGACAAGGCTAAAGAACGACTGGAGACCATACCCGACAACCCAACGGAGAAGAGCAAACGTTTGCCCAGCTCTAGGACAATTCCCAAAAGACCGGCTGGGAAGGGGAAAGAAAGCCCTTTGCTCTCCACCCCAATCGCAGCCAGACTTAGGAACCCTGTAATTGGCACGAGAGAGGATACTCAATCCAAGCTCGACCCGATTGCAAGCACGTCCAAAAGAGCTAGGCAAAACGACACGCTTTCTCCAATCTCTCAAACAAATGTTAGGAAGAAAGCCAAGGTCTCTTTACCAACCGCAGTTGGCCAACAAGTAGCCGTAGTAGACTACGGAAATCCTGCACGGAAGTTGACAGAGGACCAATGGCGACTCATCGAACTTCGAATCCTAGATGAGGTGAACGAGGCCATCCTAAAAAACAAGGAACCCCTCCCGCTTTTTGGCACCCTCAATACCATCCAAGGATTCAAACTCATGACCTGTGAGGAAGAACACACCCTCACATGGCTCAAGGAGTTTATTGCCAGGACGAAAGCTCCATGGCCAAACGCCGACCTTCGTCTGATCGACAAAAAAGAGATCGTACGGATAACAAGACCTAAAGCCAAACTTGTTGTACGAGGGCCTCATATCCCTAAGGACCGTATCGAGAGATACTTACGATCCCTAAATACCGATCAGCTGAGCCACGCTTGGGAAGTGATCGAGATGGGAGAATACCGTGAATCAGGCACGGAAGTGATAGTGTTGCTTAGTCACAAATCCATTCCGTTGTTGAAGAAGATCGACTTTAAAGTACGCGTCGGCATAAACCGATGCAAGCTTAGGCTTATCGCGAACAAAGTCAACAAAACCAACAAGGATGGGGAGCCAAAAAACCGTGATGAAGGTAATACAAATAAACCTTCATCACAGTAAGGCGGCCAGCGCCAACCTAATCTACCTCATGGAGGATAGAAAAATAGACCTAGCCCTTATTCAAGAACCCTGGGTAGCAGGAGGCAGAATAAGGGGTTTAAACTCGAAGGGACTTGTCCTGTTTAAAACAGTGCAGACAGATCCAAATAGTAAGATCAGAACTTGTATAGTAGCTAGGAAACAGATTAACCTCTTTCTTCTATCTACCTACAGTGATAACGACCACGTGACGGTAAAACTTGAGCGCAACGGGCTCCCTTCGCTGATTCTAACATCATGCTATATGCCCTATGATGCAACGGAAGGACCACCGTCAGATCTGACCCACCTTCTTGTTCAACGTGCTACACGGGAAAAATGGGACCTGGTGATGGGATGTGATGCTAACTCCCACCATGCCCTATGGAGTAGCTCAAATACAAATACAAGGGGTGAGTCACTTTTTGAATTTCTTATAGATCATAACTTACTTATAGCTAATAGGGGTTCAGAACCAACTTTTGTTATTAGAAATAGGCAAGAAGTAATCGATGTTACAATATTAAGTAACTCGAATACAATCACAATAGATCAGTGGAAGGTATTAAAGGAGGAAACATTCTCTGACCACAAAATCATTGAATTCCTGATACCAGACACAAACGATCCCCCAATATCATATAGGAACCATAGAAAAACTAACTGGGACCTTTTCAATATGGAAGTGGGAAAGAACTTAAGAACTCTCCAGACAGATGCTGCGTATGCACCAGAGAGTACAGACACGAATGCCGAGAATCTGGGAAAAATCCTAGGTAAAGCGCTCGAAAAATCATGTCCCCTACAAACGAGGAGTAAAAGAAAATCGACTCCTCCATGGTGGACAAAAGAACTGTACGACATTAAGAAAGAAACTAGAAAACTTTTTAATGTAGCAAAACGTACAAGATCTGACCATGACTGGGAAACCTACAAATCCAGTCAAAGAAAATTCAAAGCAGTAACGCAACAAGCAAAGCGATCTTCGTGGAAATCCTTCTGTAGTAAAATGGAAAGCACCGCGGAATCAGCTAGGCTCAGGAAACTACTTGCTAAGGAACCAGTAGCCTTGGGATCTCTCAAGGGCCCCAACGGCAACTGGACAGAATCCTGCAATGAAACACTCAAGCTCCTCCTTGAGACTCACTTTCCGGGATGCATTAATGAGCATAACAATCCGGAAGAAGAGCACTACACGGAGCACATAACAACAGCGGAGATTATAACGGAAGAAAGGATAAAATGGGCCATTAATTCCTTCTCTCCATATAAATCTCCGGGTATTGACGGCATTTTCCCTATGATGCTACAAAGATGTGAAGAACATATAACCCCACATCTGAGGAACCTCTTCCTAAGTAGCCTAAAATGGGGATATGTACCCAAAGTTTGGCGAGAAGTTAAAGTGGTTTTCATACCCAAAGCTGGGAAACCTAGTCACACTACCGCCAAAGACTTTAGGCCAATCAGTTTAACCTCTTTTGTTTTAAAAACTTTTGAGAGACTGATGGACATTTATATCCGTAGCAAACTGAGTCCAGAGGTCTTATCCCCAGCTCAGCATGCATATACGAAAGGCAAAGGTGTAGAGACAGCACTCCACAGTGTCGTCAGCACCATAGAAAAGACACTAAGGGACAAGGAATATACTCTAGCCGCCTTCTTGGACATTGAAGGTGCCTTCAACAACGTCCAAGGGGAAGCGGTAGAAAGAGCCCTAGTCAACCTAAATGTGGAGAATACCATAATTAAATGGATAATGTGCATGCTTAAAAGAAGATGCATCTACTCAGAGTTAGGTGGTGAAATAATTAAGGTGTCAGCATCTAGAGGAACCCCTCAAGGCGGAGTCCTATCACCCCTTCTTTGGGTACTCGTTTTAAACGAGATTCTGATTGAACTTAGACTTAGTGGAGTCAAGGCAGTAGCATATGCTGACGACTTAGCACTGCTAGCGACAGGAAAATTCCCATCCACTCTAAGTGAACAAATACAGAACGCCTTATCTATGGTTGGTAACTGGACCAGTAGCTGCGGACTTGCGGTTAACCCACAAAAGACAGAACTGGTCCTCTTCACCAATAAAAGGATTATACCGCAATTTAATCCGCCAACTATTGAGGGTACTCCACTACAAACATCAGAATACGCAAAGTATCTTGGCGTGATTCTGGATAGAAAATTAAACTGGAGCCTCAACATAAAAGAACGAGCAAAGAAGGCAACGGTAGCCTTATACGCCTGCAATAGAATCTTCGGCAAAACCTGGGGACCTAGTCCCAAAATTATCATGTGGTTGTATACGGCGGTAGTTAGACCGATACTCACATACGGTAATTTAGTCTGGTGGCAGGGGTTGTGTAAGGCCACCAACCTTAAGACTATGACTAGAGTCCAAAGAATTGCCTGTATTGGCACTACTGGGGCTATGAGAACCACCCCTACAGCGGGGTTGGAGGTAATTCTCAATCTTAAACCCCTAGATCTTTTCGTACAAGAATCTGCAGCAAACAGTGCCTTGCGGCTAAGCCAAACAAAAAACTGGAAGCCCAGTACAACAGGGCATGCACAGATTCTAGAGAAATTTACGGGTAGAAATGTATGCACAGACTACATTACTCCCAAACTAGATTTTATAAGACCATTTACTGTCTCTTTTCCCTGTAGGGAAGAATGGCAGGATAATCAAGTACCAATCCATGCAACAACGATCCCCATCTATACAGATGGCTCCAAGATGGATACCGGCGTTGGTGCAGGTTTCTACTCAGAAACGCTCGGAATATCTGGCTCGATCAGACTCCCCGACTACAGCAGCGTCTTCCAAGCTGAGGTTCTGGCGGTGACAACAGCCGCTAAGCAGGCTGCAATGACGGCAATACCACATGCTGATATTACCTTTTTCATTGACAGCCAAGCGGCAATAAAATCGATTTCCGCCACAGAAATAAAATCGAGGCTTGTAAGAAGCTGTCGCGAAGAGCTGCGGGCTCTTGGCGTGCAGCACACTGTAAGACTCTGCTGGGTCCCCGGACACAGTGGTGTCCCAGGAAATGAAAGAGCCGATGAGCTGGCAAGAAAAGGATCTTCCCTTGAATCAAGGGATGCTGACACCACAGTAAAAACCCCACCCTGTTACCTTAAACAGGTGATTGGAAATAAAACACTGATGGCAGCAAACGAAAGATGGAGTGCCCTTGATTCCTGTGTTATTACAAGGAAAATGTGGCCACTATATGACAAACAAAAGACCAAGAGAATCCTTCAAATGAACAAAAATTCTTTGTCCTCTCTCACAGGTGTTATCACCGGACACAACATGCTGGGCTACCATGCAAAGAAATTAAAACTCAGCACAGATGAACTCTGCAGAGGATGTGGGGACGAGGAGGTGAATGAGGATACCCCGCATTTCCTCTGTCACTGCCCTGCACTCTGTCATATCAGAAACAATATCCTGGGCAGATATTTCTTCCAGGATTTAGAAGAACTCTCCGGCAAGTCTGTGAATGACTTGCGCAAGTTCATCAACGCATCGGGATGGTTTGTAAACCCGCTAAGTTTTTCATAGGTTTTTCATTGATTCCAGATAAGGGAAGCGTAACCTCCAGGGTATCACAAAGGGTCTACATTGACCTAAGTGTGACGGGCGCAGGATTCTCTTGCCCCGTCAGCCCAGTAACCTAACCTAACCTAACCTTGACACACCGAATTAGAGGAGTACCCAATATAGCAAAAAAGCTGCTCACGCAAGACGTCAAACGAATTTAAAAATCACGATCAGTCGGTGTAGTTGCTCTTGTATGTGAGCTGTTGTCGCGTCAGTCTGCGCGTGAGCCTGGTATCCGCGCTTTTTTAATTCATTAGGCATTCGGGCTATGAACTGACATTAATGGCGATTGAAAAATGCTTTATTACCATATTAGGATGCAAGAAAGCAGTCAAATTTTTGCATAATATGAGCGGTGCTCATCTGTGTTTTTGTTTTCTATTTTCTTGTCGCTAATGAACATGCACTCGTAAAGAACATCATGCATTGCGATCATGCGGCAAATTCTATATAAGTGCTTTTGTTTGAAAATAAACCCGCCGACAAGTTTTCCCTTTTCGAATCAATCAATCGTGCATATTGCTTCGAGAACATGAAATATAGGTACGTGTACTTTTACTCTTAATTTTTGAGTGAACATGTCACAGTGAATAGCGATGAACTCGTGGACGAAGTCAAGGTAAAGAGTTTTGTTTATGTCATTGTGTTAAATTGCCTTTTGTCAGTTGAAATGCTCGACAACACTTACTCTTGACGTTTACGATGCAACAACGGACTAAAAATGAATTCACCTAATAATCGCAATGGGCGCGTTCAATTTACAAGTCAACTACTAGTGACTACTATTTTACCTTTTCTCATTGATTAAATAACTCACGTGACCATCGTTTGGCAAGTGATAGACATTTAATTAGTAGTGAACTTACAGTTGACTTGCAAATTGAACGAGCCAAATGTAACTGCTGCCGTTTCCGCTTCTGTCAAGTTGACAGATATTTCAAACAACGATTAATTCACCATTTTAGCAAAACAACAAAAATAAAACACTTGCTTAAAAGAAAATACTATTCCAGTCTTCTATCATCCATCTGAATAAGTCATTTCAACGTTGACACTTGTATTCTTGGCATTGATTGCTCTAACGGCGAAATAAAAGATATGAATCACTATTCCCACCTTGCTGGCGTGTGATCTGCCCCACATAAGTGGTTATCACATTTGATAGACACTTCATTAAAACCTGGCAAAAAGGTGCGCAACAAATTTGTCTCTTATTCCCTAGCACCTACCTAGGTTCAACTCGATAATTGATCTTGGAACAGCAAATGGAAAACGGTTTTCAGTAGATTGCCACCAACTAACAGCAGCCGCCTCTAAAATAACTTGAATCCCCTTATCTCCATCAATCAATGAGTTTCCTGGTTGAACATCGTCATTTATCTCCTCCGCGTCCCACATTCTGCCATAATAGGGAAAATGTCAGCCACCGGGGAAGAGCAAGCGAGAAAGCCACCAAGATAGCCCACGATAAAGACGACGACACAACGACGACGATGCGATGCTGTTCCTTTCCTATAATTCCACATAATTACGATGGGGCGTTCATTTGGTAAAGTAATATTCAATTACATGTTGCTATACATTACAAGAGCATCTGACAGCTACGCGCAAAGCAACTTTGTTTTCTTGGTTGCATTGAAAACAACGTGATGACAACTCTCTTCGATTTTACGTCCTTTCACGTATCTTCACTGCTGCAACGTTATCACACCGTGCCGGCGAGCAAAAGCGATTTTGTCCAGTTAGTCACTGGAGGCTGACTGACTCGAACCCCCATGTAGATGGCTGTTAATATGATAATGACTTGCAAATGACGGTATAATGATTTTGGATTATGGCGCGAGTCCGGAACATGATGGAACCTGTTGTTGGCTTAAGCAAGCCAATATTGTGACTTCTGCGGAGGATGATGTTAAGTGGTGCCCTGTAAAATGTTTCATCTGACTAGAGACAAATCGCTCTATGCTAAAGGGTACGATGCTTGCCAAGTCTGTGCCCGATCAAAGTGTGATGAAGGTGATGCATCGTGCATCAATCAAGAGCCTTTTTGGATTTAAAGAAATAATGGTAACCTTCAATCGAATGGAGTCGCACTTTGTTGTGGTTTACCGATGGACAACTGATTTGACGTATGTAAAATACATCAGACGTGGAAGTTGTTTCTTTATTTGGCCTGACAATGGAAGCGCCGCCGGCCGTGCCGTAAAATTGCTTCGCCACGTGTCATTCTTTAGGTATCAACGCCAACACCTTGTCTTATGTCATACCAAAACGAATCTTGTAAGTATTCCACTACCTGTTCATTTAAAAAATGATTTTGCCATTCGTCTTTTGACATCTATATGAGTGTCACTTCATCCCATTGTAGTGGCGAAAAGCTACTGAAGATATATTGTTTTCTCCCGTGAGAGATTGTTATACAAGATCAAATAAGAGTAAGCGTGTTTATGTCTTATAATGTCGGGATATCTGTAATGCTTAGGAAAAATTATAGGATAAATAAACAAGCAGTTTTTTTTACTACCACCACCCTGGGCGAGATTGATACGGCGCCCCCTATCTGCTTACCAAACCCATGGGATAAAACGGAAGGAAAAACCAGAGAAAGAACGAAATTTATATAAACTGCGATCCCGGGCACGCTGCTTCCAGTTGTCCAGACCAAGCGCTCTGGCATCCGTGATGGCTAGGTCTTTAAAACGGAGGTTCGGTCTTTCTTGCCTTCTCGAACCTGGGGGTCCGGATTCGAAGATCCTCTTGGCTAGAGCATTATTGTTTACTCGTCCAATGTGGCCGAGCTAATGTTGTCGACGTGATGTGGCTTTTTGGACTACGTACGGTTGTATCTTCTATGCAATAATATATCCAATATTAGCTCCCCTTTCCTACTTATTGTCCAGCACTCGGCACCATAAAGCAGGACTGGCAGGATTAAGGTTCGATAGCGCACGCATTTTGTTCTTCGAGTAAGGAGTTTTAAACCCATTTGTTTGGCCGAACCATAGTAGCAGCGGTTCTCTGAGATAATTCTTCGTCGGATCTCCACTGTCATTTGTGAAGTTGATGTTTACTCCAAGGTAGGTGAACTCCTTAATCACCTCGAAGTTATTGCTATCAAGAGTGGCGTTTCTTCCTAGTCGGTGGACAGATATTTGTTTGTTTGCTGATAGCATGTATTTGGTTTTATCCTCGTAAACTTCAAGACCAACCAATTTCTAGTGCTCTCCAATCGTCGTAAATGCCTCTTACACGGCGTGATGAAAATGGCCGATGATGTCGATATCTTCCGCATACCCCAAAAGTTAGGTTAGGTTAGGTTAGGTTACTGGGTTTGGGTGGCAAGATAATCCTGCGCCCGTCACACTTAGGTCAATGTAGACCCTCTCTGATACCCTGGAGGTTATGATTCCCTTACTTAGGAACCAATGAAAAACCTACGAATAACCTAGCGGGCTTACAGTCCATCCCGATGCATTTATGTACTTTTGCAAGTCGTTCACTGACTTGCCAGAAAGTTCTTCTAAGTCCTGAAAGAAATGTCTACCGAGGACATTGTTTCTAATACCCTTAAGTTAGACGGATCTATTGAAAATAGTGCCTTCCGTGCTGACACATGCCCCCTGCCAGAACAAGGATCCAGATTGACGGAGTCACATGATACCGCATACCGTCGAAATCCGAAGGAGGTTTGAAATAATTCGCAAGATCTGCTTCTGAATTGCACATTACACCGCGTATTTTCAAGTATCACGCGACATAACTGGATCAGTTTTGCCGGGACCCCATATTCGGCCATCGCCATGTAGAGAGAGCTTTTAAAGTCAATGAAAAGATGGTGAGTCTCGTCTTATTTTATATATTTTATATTTTTATATTTTTTTTATATTTTTATTTATTTATTTCATTAAAAACTTGAAGTTATACAACAGTTATTGAAAAACAAAAAAAAAATATATTCAATAATAATAATATAGCTTATAAGCTTTAAAATGAAATAGTTAAATACATTCCGTTATCAGATTATGACAAGAGGCGAATGTACGATGCATACTAACAAAAAATAAATGGAATAAATTTATAGATGGGGGTGCGATAAAATTAAGAGATAAAATCAACTAAAAAAAAAATAAAAAATTGAAAATCAATAATATAAGTTGTAATGGTTAGGTTAGGTTTATGTGGCTGTCGGCAGAAGCCGACACACTTAGACTAAATTAGGTCCATTGTGATACCACGTATGTATTTATCTACCTCAACTCTGTAGATGGGACTGGCCAACGACACGCGGTTGTTCTCAAACGGTTCCCCATCTACGTACTAACCGCGCCCAACGTCGTTTAATTGCGGTGATCTGACGAGAACCGATTACTTTTACTTTACTTTTAAATTCATTTTTATTAATTATTAGCTTATATCAACTTAAATACTAGACAAAAATGATTAAATCTAACTTAAAATTAACAGGATACTTATTCTAGATTATTGATCCTTATGCGGACGCCCTAAACTTAATTCTATCTTATAATTATTGCCTTTCGGCCTAAAAACTATTTTACGAACTAATCTTACATAATTATGTTTTCATCGAGAAAATTGTTAAGAAAACTCGGAATCTTTATCAAATTTTATATTTTTATATAAAAAAACAAATTACAAACTACCTACTCTACTTACTTAAACTACTTAGCATATTCTAACTATAATTAGGATTCTGAACACTCGTTGCCTGGCGCAACAAGTGGTCAAAATCCCAATTGCTTTCCGAGCGCCTGGCAGTCGTCAACGTGCACACGCGCCGCCGTGAGCCGACTGAAGCCTTACAGCGTCAGTCAACTCCCGGAAGCACCACCACACGTTGGCGAGCCCGGCCTCTCCCAAAAACGCCCTAGCTGACTTAATTTAACTTATAAGCTAAGAGGATGTTACCTAGAGTAACACACCGTCCTGGGAGGGCATGTTGACCCCTCCCCCCTCAACAAGCCACCAAAATTCGGCGAATTGCTTTTCCGTGTCGAATATATCCCTCTCCGAAATTGCGGTACTAAAACGGAGGAGCTCATGAGCATTGGCGACGTCCCCGTCATGGCGGAGCCGCTTATCTCTCGCGCTGCGGTAGCGATGGTATAAGACCGGGATACCATCCCTCGTCTGTACCAGCCCTTTTGAATCAATATGGATAAATGCCTCTGGCGGGATAAAGCCAGACCGGAGCGTACTCTCTATGTACATTTCATTGGGGTAGTAAGCCCCAAATATCAGACTATTGTCGCTGGCCATCGCCCTTGCAACGTGCCTTCGAGTGACCTTAATGAGGAAATTGTCAATCCTATTCAACTGAGCCCCATCGTATAGGACCTTGTTGGGATAGTATTTTATATAGTTGGATTCGGGCGTTCGGAACAACCGGAGACAGGTCCTAAGACATTGTCTCTCCAAAACCCGAATCTTTTCCATATAACTAGGCGCTATATTAAACCACAATGGACAACCATAAGCGATGATCGGCCTTATAAGGGCCACGTAGCAAATGACCTTCACTCTGGAGTCAAGTTGACTGCTATGAAACAGTCTCCTTGTCAGAGCATAAGCCTTCTTGGCCCCAGCAACACAAGCAACTATATGTCTATCGAAATATAGATACTGGTCAAGCCGGATACCCAGATATCTAACTACGCTTCTCACCGCCAATGGCTGCCCATTTTGTCCAATAATGGCCAATTTCTTCCAGTTTTTTCTGGTATCCCTAGAGGCCCCAGCCAATGGAGTTCTGAACAAGATTGTTTCCGTCTTCTGAAAGTTGATTTTCAACTTCCAGTCGTCGCAATATCGCTTAATTTGATCGAAGTCACGCTGCAAAAGGATATTAATGACCTCGATTTTAGGACCTGATCTGTATGCCACCGAGTCATCGGCATACGCTATAGCATGTCTGAGTGAACCTACCAGATCACTGGTGTAAATGTTAAACAGGATCGGAGAATTGACCGCCCCCTGCTGTAAACCGTTTTTAATTTCAAAGACTCTGCTCAAAGTCACGTTGCCACATTTGACAACGAACTTCTTTCCCATAAGCATATTATAAATTACATATAGCAAAGGTTTGTGCATCCCCCGCCTGGTCAACTTGTAGAAAAGTCCCTCTAACCATACGGTGTCGAAAGCCTTCTCAAAATCAACCAGACAAGCACCCGTGCATTGGTTCTTGCATTTATTCCACTGAATGTCGGAAACCAGTTTCGACGCGGCATGAATAGTGTCATGCCTCGCCCTGAAACCAAACTGGTTGTCCGGGATTATGTTATTGTCCTCGACCCACTTTAACAGGGCTCTATTTACAACCTTTTCAAAGACCTTGCTAATATTCGGAAGCAAGCTAATTGACCGGAGATTGGCAGGGTTCGTCCTATCTTTACATTTTTTCGGGATAGTGTGTACCACAGCTACCTTCCAATGCGCCGGATAATGTGCATTATTCAGCGCATTGTTAAACAGCGTGGTGAAAATATCTACAGCCTCCAAAGGCAGGTGTCTCAATACGACGTTTGGGACACCATCCATCCCCGCCGACTTTTTATTCTTTAGTGACTCGAAGATGCACAGAAGATCATCCTTCGACACGAACAAGTGCGATGCATCTCGGCCATTGGCGACAACTGCATTAGCATGGTTTTCATCAGTGAACACGGTGAATCCGTTATTCTCAGATCGCCAATTCTCAAGTTCGGTGCGCAGATAGAAGTGGCTCACCAGAGCCCTATTCTAAATGTCGTGGTTACGGCGAACAAGATTGTTCACCGTTCACACGGCCTCGAAACAAGCGCCCAGCAAATCCACTTTCTCCTGTGGGTCCTCGACCACGAAAAAATCGTCGTTTAAAGCGACACTTTCTGGACTTATTCCAGCAGTCAGTACTGTCTGTCTGTTCTCTGCTGTCTGGGAGATTCGAACACAAGGAATATCATTGTGATCTTTCCTCCTGAACAACTTATTTATCTGTGGGAACATATTCGGACTACAGGTTTTAATAGCCCGAATTTTATTGCCCCAATACAGACTTACAGATTTTCTGTAATTTTCTTTTATCAGCTGTTTCAGGATTCGGATCTCTGACTTCAGCATCCTTACCTCCGGGTCGTCGCGATCAGTAAATTGCCTGTACAGCCGTTTAAGCCTCGATAGCAGTCTGCTTTTCTGTCGGTATAGTGCGTCGATTGAAGGGTTTCTGTACTTTTCTGTCTGGTCGTCGTCGGAACGTCCTACCCGAGGAATAGTTCGTTCCATAGTTCGTTTGATGGCGTCATTCTTTTGCAATAAATGCCGATCAATGTCATCATTTGTCATGTTACTGTTTGTCGGTGGGTCGATCCCACTCGAACGTATATCTCGCTTTAAAAATCTGGAGAAGCGCGACCATTGTGCCCTCCGATAATCGAATGAACACACTGCTTCGTACTCCTCCAGCAGCGTTTGCTCGTTCGGGATCCGTATTGCGGCGGCGAGTCCGTAGTGGTCACTATCGTAACGAGAACCGATTAACTCGACGTGGTATGGTCGTTGGTATAAGTTGTAATACAATTGTTTAAAATTTGAAAAAAGGAAAAAAATAAAATAAATAAGCTTACCATTAACTAAAAAAGAAATCATACTATTGGATTCAGTAATTCACCCATCAATTTTAGCATAGTTTAACGAAAAAAGCCAATGTTTAACATATTTAAGGAACACGGACTTAACTCTCTGGCACCTTAGACTTATAGGCAATTTGTTAAACAAACGGGGCGCAGTAGTACTAAACTAGCAATAAAAATGTGTATGTTTATTGTAGGGACAAGAACGAGAATTCTGGGGTTGACTCGAAGATTACGGTTATCATAAACTCTTGGAGAGTTATACCCGGACTTTTTAAAAAATATTTTTAAAACCTTGAAAACAACTCAAAACCATTAGTTCGACGGTTTACTCTACAAATAATACGGACAGCATGTTTTTGTTTAATTAGCAAGTTATGCTATACTGGAGTTTAGACTTGAGTAGACCACTATAGACTAGCTTTAAAATAGGTGAACTGCGTATTGTCTTAGATGGTAAATATTCCTAACTGTTAAGATACTGCATTAAGGACATAGTATGCTCTCTCCAACTGAGCTTATAATCCGAAGTAATACCTAAGTACTTAAAGCTATCTACACATTCAATTACAAAACAGTCGGCGTTACAACAGGAATTTGAATCAAAAGTAGGTACATTGCACAAGGATTAACTAGACGGAATCTATTGCAATTGGGTGAATGGTAATGTAAGGGCATATCATCACAGATTTTACCCATTATATTTAAAAACCTGAACTTCGTTTTATTACTGTAATAACCAATTTATGAAATTTGAACCATCTCCTCATTCTAGATAGGAATGGGAGTATTGAAATAGGTCTAAACTCTGATTTTGATAACCTGCAACTCCGTTATCAAAATCAGAGTTTCGACCTATTTCAATACTTCCATTCCTATCTAGAACACGCCTATCAAAAAGGCAAGTCCACTGAGACGGCATTAACGGATCTGACGGCCAGAGTGCGTAGGGCGCTCGACCGCAAGAACTATGCTCTTGCTGTCTTCATGGATATTGAGGGTGCCTTTGACAATCCCACCTTTTGCAGAATTGAGTCTGCCTTAACACTGAAGGGCGTCGATTCTACAACTGTGGAATGGATCCTGGAAATGCTTAGGAGCAGAGAAGTTACAGCTGCTGTTGGCGGCTGCGTCAGAACCGTGCGCGCTGTTAAAGGCTTTGCGCAGGGCGGTGTACTTTCCACTACATTGTGGAACCTGTTGGTCGACGACTTGTTGAGAAGACTTGATGGGGAAGGTCACCCTGTTATTGGGTACGCTGATGATGTGTGCATTATTGTCAGCGGCAGGTTTTTACCAACTCTTTGTGAGCGGATGGAAACAGCGCTCAATAGTGTTGGGAGTCGGTGCCGCGAGCAAGCTCTGGCAGTCAACCCCGCGAAGACTGAGATGATGCTGTTCACGAGTAGAAGGGCAATACCTCAAGTGAGGTGGCCTTACTTCCAGGGCACTCAACTAAAGCTATCAAGCAAGGTTAAGTATCTGGGTATTGTTCTAGATCCAAAGCTTAACTTTTCTGAACATTTGGTTGCTAGGATTTCGAAGGCAACTAACATTCTCTGGCAGTGCCGTAGGATGTTCAGCAGAACCTGGGGACTTAGTCCCAGGCTGGTTCACTGGATTTACACGTGCATTGTTAGGCCATACCTTATGTATGGTGCGATTGTATGGTGGGCTAGAGCTCACATCCTCAAACGTCAACTGTCGAAACTACAGCACCTTGCGTGCTTATGCATTACAGGTGCGATGAGAGGAACTCCCACTGCTGCTATGGAAGTGTTGCTCTGTTTACCTCACTTGCAGTTCCTTGCTGAAAGTGAGGCCAGAAAATCACTATACCGCATGTGTGTAGTACTTGGACGGCAGGTCAATCTCGGCGATGGGGCCAGAGGTGCTAGGTACAGAGCTCTCTATGACAGCCTACCTGGCCATCGGGGAGGAGCACTTGACACTGTGTGCATGAAGCAAGTCTTTGAGCGCCGTTTTCAGGTCATCCTTCCTGAACGGCAGGAATGGAACAGTGAGGGGTGGAATGGCTTTAAGCCGGGTGATGTCATCGTCTATACCGATTCACTCACTCATTGACGGTATCTCCGGAGCCGGGGTCTACTCTAGAGACTGTCGGATAAATCTATCTGCAGCCTTGGGTAGACAAACAACTGTTTTTCAGGCAGAAATCTTTGCGATTGCCACTGCCGCCAATATCCTGTTAAGGAGAAGGATTAAGGGTAAAACCTTATACATCTGTTCAGATAGCCAAGGCTCTATCAAAGCCTGTTCCGCTGGTTCTCTCAACTCAAAAATAGTTGAGGAAACCATGGTTAAGCTTAACCGTCTGGGTAGATGTAACTCGGTATCACTTGCCTGGGTTCCTGGGCACAAAGGTATCGATGGAAATGAAAGAGCGGATGCTCTGGCCAGGAAGGGCTCTTCAACAGCCTTCATTGGCCCACAACCATCTATAGGATGCTGCTCATCCGTCCACAAACGCGAAATGGATTCGGCTCTACGCCAACAACATTCCGAATACTGGCATGACCTGGTCTCATGCAGGTATTCGAAGTGGACGGTCCGAAAATCAGCAGAGCTAAGTTTTTGCATGGACTATACAGGAAAGACTTGAGACCCTTGATTGGTCTCGTCACCGGTTTCAATCCTCTTAACGAGCACTTCAAAACCATCCACATTAGGAGCTCGGGCCTATGTGAGTGCTGCCTGGAGGCGGATGAAACGGTATCTCACTTCATCTGTGAATGTCCGGCTTTCGCCAGAACCAGGCTCACCACTATAGGCAAACAATTCGTCAACGAAGATGAGATGGGGGACATTGAACTTGCTAATTTTCTTCGCTTTGCCAAGGCTACTGGTAGGTTCTCCCTCACTGTATCTTACTAATCGCCAGTAACCAGCGAGCGGGCAGATATGCTGAAGTACAATGGACCAATAGGTCTAAGTGCTTGTCATCTACTGATGACCCCACTGCACATACAATACAATACAATACAATACAATACAATGTCAAAAGTCTTAGTGATGTCAATGAAGAGAGTAGCAGGAATATCAGAGACATTCAAACTACTGCATATTTCTCCGCACAACTTTAACAAGGCATCTTTAGTGGATTTGCCACTTCGAAAGCCGAAATGCATATCACTAAAGAAACTTATTTTATTTAAGCAAGACACCATTCTTGCTTTGACCCCCTTTTCAAAGACCTTAGAGAACACTGATAAAAGCGATATTGGACGGCAGTTGTTTAAACACATAGTATCATCTTTGAAACTTGGCCGGAAGTCACACCGGTACGTGCCGATTAGCGTGTTACAGAACGTCTTGAGACGTTCACATTGTACGTTGGATAGCATCTTATAAGCGACATTTAGCATGCCTCCATAGTTCTTGCTAGACATAGGATCGCTTTTCTTGGAAATGGGGCACATGTAGCTCCAGTCCAGTCATCGGGCATGCTTTCTTCCACCCATACTTGGTTGATGATTTGGCGCCCAACCAAAACATCACCTTTATATTTTTAGAGCTCCGTTGTTAAACCATCAAAGCCGGCGGTCTTTTTGGTATTTAGCTTTTTAACAGCCTCTTCAACATTGGCTGGTGGAACCGGTTCTTGGTTGACTAAACGTGGGTTCTGGTGCCCTGTTGCCATATCACATTCTATATACATGATGCCCGTATCACAGCTACTGGAAATACTACTTAAGCACATATACTGTTCCCTGTGCTTCAGTGACTATGTTTCCTATTCCGTTTCGAAGAGGTTGCGCCAGTTTTCTTGCCGTTCTTATAAAACCTCCGGATGTTGTTTCGATCGCGAGACTCATTGATCTTCTTGAGCTGGGAGACTATGTGTACCCTCTTCTTTCTACGCTGGATCCTCTCCTTCTTCTCCAGTACAGTGGGAACGATGAAATGAAATATCGAAATTTCGTCGCGAAATGTTGAATTTCGGAACGGTATTAACGCACTAATGTTTGCTATCACGTTACGTTCGTCGGCTACTCTGTGCTCATTCAGTCTGCTCTGTGAACTTTGTAAGTGCATCCACGCTCTGTAAACAGAAAATATGCCAAAACTTATACAATTAAATGAAAAACTGACACCATTTGTCAAAAAAATGTCGAGATAACACCTTATAACATATCTGTTGAAATCTTTACTATTCAATAACAATTTAATTGATCGTCAGCTCAATATTGTCAATAATTAATAAAGAAATAACTTCTTATATGTAGATGCTTATCATAGCATTTTACTTCATGTATACTAATTCGTTCATTATCGCGTTATAAATAAATCGTCATCCACCAACAGTAATTTAACAAGAGCACTAACAGAAACAACTGCCAATGGAAATTAGATACACTTGTCATCAATGCACCAACAACTGACCAAAGAACTGCCACTGATTCCCGCCGGACGCCACCATGAATCGATTAGCGATGATTTATAATGTCACTGAAAGTGGTGGAATTTACCCAACTGTCACCCGGATATCCAACACCCCTGATATCGAACACACTCGTAACAAACGTCAAACAGTCGCGCGATCTCCTGGGGTGTGATCGATAGTCGTCAACTTAATTGCACCATGTTACGAATTAATAAAAGGAACACAAAAACAACATGACTTGTTTGTTTTGAACGTGATTATAGAACCGCTTAACAAGAGCTGTTACATGCATTTAGCTTGTGCTGTCTGTCTCATTGACGATGACGCGTCTAATGAGAGAATGGACCCCTCTGTACGACAGCTGGAGAAAAATATGACACCGACTTGCCATTGGAATTTATAGTAGGCACTAGCGGTCCACCCTGTGGGTGGGAGATGCTTTGCATAATCTTTCAATCATCGTTATTTTAATTGCAACTACTTTGCATTTTCAAAACTGCTGCTGGCTTCTTAATTATCAATTTCGATCGAACAGAATAGAATAATTGCAATTAATTTGAAAAATGAAATCAATACTTGCAGAACCTATTACTATTGTTTTTTCTTTCTTTTTAACGTT
The DNA here is from genome assembly GCA_949715645.1 of Portevinia maculata. Taxonomy (NCBI): domain Eukaryota; kingdom Metazoa; phylum Arthropoda; class Insecta; order Diptera; family Syrphidae; genus Portevinia; species Portevinia maculata. Next base: position 114,504,331 of record OX454528.1, on the reverse strand, counting down.
CAATTATGATTTAGCAATAAATAAGACCGAAGGAGTGCTACTAGGGGCTCTCATAATTTTTTTTTTATTACGATTCAATAATTAGTGTACAACAAGTCGAATGCGAACGTGTGAAACAGACATTTGTATGTTAATTTTGAACTCCATAATTAAATAAAAATGCTAATGTTGGTGACGAGAAAGTTGCATCATTTCTCACTGTCGGATTGAGATTGAGAATTGCGTTTCACTGTTATAACTCGTTGGCATTTTGTCTTGTGCATGCCGGACTTATAGCACTGTTTGGTATACTTGGTTGGGTTAACAATAGTTGTTCTATATTTCTATAAGTTCCGAGAGTTTGCTAAAGTATGACGGCCCGAGTTGTGATGAATTCTTTGCGTGCCATACTTCAGGGCGGAACTGAATGCCAATCTCAAGCTTCTTTAGTTTTGTGGAAATCTTTCATCCTTAATGTGGGTGGGTGCTCCTAACGACGGAAGTAGGAATAATTTAGAATTGTGGGAGATTTTTCGTGATCTGCGACCCCTCCATCTGAACTAAGTTCCACCGGCGTTCGACGTTTGTAGGGCACGCGAATCAGTTAATTTTCTGCTCCAAATCTCCCATGATTGTCATCTACTGTATAGATTTGTCACATGTTACTCTGCTGTACAGCAGAGACATAAACACCATCTGGAACCATTAGAGTACTGGAGAGCCTTCATTGTGAGCGCTTATGCCGACGATGTAGCAATCCTAGTCCCAGGCAAATTCACACTACTACGCCCTCTTACTTGTTAACAACTGGGCTGCGGGCAGAGGACTGGGGGTAATATCACCGAAGACAGAAGTCCTGCTGTTCACAAGAAGAAGCGCAATACCTGTCTTTAAACCACCAAGTATGGGTGGAGTGGACTTGCAAATGTCCAAGCCAATAAGGTACCTGGGCGTCATCCTAGACTCCAAACTCAACTGAAAGCAAAAAAAAATAGTGGATCGGGTTAGGAAAGCGTACGTGACTTTATATGCATGCAGACGAACGTTCGGTAATACATGGGGATTCAAACCATATGCTGTACACTGGTTGTACATAACGGTGGTGAGGCCCATTCTTACATATGGCGCAGTGGCATGGTAAAAGGCTACTGAAAAGAAGAGCTATCTCTGAAGCCTCACCAAAGTCCAAAGGAGAGTCGCATCACGGGGAAGGGGGTCCTTAAGTACTACACCCAATGCAGCTATGGAGGTTCTACTTAATCTCGCACCCCTGGACATTGTAGCAGTAAGGCGGTTAAAACGGCCATCAGGCTCAGAGAGTTGGGACTGTGGTCTTTCAAACCATACGGACATGCCTCCGTGGAGACACGATGGAGTGCATAGAAAAAGAAAGTAGCCACTGACTTCTTACCCCACACCCTCGTCTTCAAAAGGAGATTCGATATCAGAATCCCCGAAAGAAGCGAATGGAGTCATAAAATGGTCACGAAAGAAGAGGAGTTAGCTATCTCCACCGACGGATCCAAGTTGGACGTGGGTACAGGTGCATGCATCTTCTGTGAGTCTCTGGACCTGAGCGAAACATTTAGACTCAGCAATGAATGCAGTGTGTTCCCGCAGAGACAGCTGCGATCACTCAGGCGGCCAAGGAGGTAAGCGGCGCGAAAAATCCGACAAATACATCACCATTTACTCTGACAACCAAGCTGCTATAAGAGCTATGGAGTCAGTAGTAATCAAGTCAAGGGCGGTGTTGAAAGGCAAAAAATACCTAGACGAGATATCAACTGCCAATACGGTAACCCTATGCTGGGTACAAGGGCACAATGACATCTCGGGCAATCAGAAAGCGGACGAACTAGCAAGGAAGGGATCAGAGATGAATGAATCTCTAGCCCTAAAATCCATAAGAACCCTGCTAAGCACATTAATGCTAAGTATCGACACTGAGTCCATGAGCAAAGCAAACTTACGTTTGATCAATCTTGATACATGCAGACACACAAGGGAGCGGTCAACAAAATGAAATCTAAAACCATGATCGGGTTTAACCGCAAAGACATTCAAACACTGACGGGGGTCCTCACAGGACACTGTGTAGTGGGCCTACACGCGGAGCGGCTGCATACTGCACAACGACTACTGCAGAAGTTGCAGGGACGTTGAAGAAATAGAATCTATACGTCACATGCTATGCGAATGCCCTGCCCTTAGAACAACAAAAAATGAGTGTGCTTAAGACCACACGCCGGAAGTCTACATTGGTCTACACTTCCGTGTCGCATTCACCAGCTTATTCCCCAAGTCAAGCTTGCGTAAAGAAGTTTTACTTCAAAAAGATTGAAGATTCTTGGCAGCTACTTATGTGAGGAGCTGGAGGATCTGGCTGCTCTAGAGCTAAAGAAACTCCTGAGATTCACATATGAATCCAGGTGGTTCTGCTGAATTACTGAGCTGTTAAACAGCGGTTTCTTTCAATCTCTCTTTTCAGGTTCCCAGAAAAAATGTAAAGAACCCCAAAATGGACACAATGGACCCTACCAGTCACAAGGGCATCCATATACCTACCTGCTATTAGAGTAGATAAAACAAGTAGATGCCCACAAGGAGGGATACTATCACCTTAAATGTTGAGCCTAGGTGTACATGAACTGCTGGAAAAATTAATTAGCCTCGGCATTAACTGTTAGGCGTATGCCAATGATATTGTATTGATTACTATAGAAAAGTTTGAGGAAACCCTTGGTGCCATCATACAGAAGGGGCTTAAGGTAACCAAAGAATGCTGGCATTCAATCGGACTCAATATCAATCCAGCAAAAACAACGACAGTACCATTCACTAGAAAAATACGACTTCAGAGCCTTAAAAATTCGCCTACCAGGCACGACACTGGTACCAGTCAATGAAGTAAAGTATATAAAGGAATTCATCTATACAGAGAGCTCATCTGGCGAAAACACACGGAAGATATCTCCAAGAAGGCCACCCGTGCTCCCATAATAGCGGGAAAGGTATGGAGATGCCCGAGCATACTGCGATGAATGTACACTGTAATTGTGAGACCAATAATCACATAAGGAGCTGTAGCACGGGCGACTCGAACCAGTCTAGCCACGACAAGAGAGACCCTCAGTAAGTTGCAAATGCAATGATTAGCTGCCAAACCGCTGACATAAAGGTGCTCTTGGAGTTGAGTCTTCTACATCTCATGGTTACGGTTGCGGCAGATAAGACAATCAAACCTAGAGATGGCAAACGAAGAAATTGAAAGGGAGAAATGCATCGATTCGAAAAAAACACGATGAATTGCTTAAAAAACTTCAACTCGTGGCTATATCCAGGGATGTCCACATCAGGGAATTTAACTTCGAGAAGAATTTCCAAACAAGGCTTAGTAAAAACTAAGACTGGAGTGATGAATCCACAACTTTTAGACGAAACAACCACACAACAAAGTGGTACACAGATGACTCCAGAGCCGATGAGGGAACTGGTGCAGGTGTGCTTTAGCCAGGAACTAAACACTATGAGTCCATGGCAAATGTATCAGTATCTTTCATGCTGAAGTTTGTGCCATACACAGGTGCATTTGGATCAATCTCGAGAAACATTACAGAAATCGCAGCATAGCAATGGCTGTCAGTCAAGCAGCCATCAATGCACTTGACGCCTACGTCATTAAGTCAAAATTATTGTGGGAATGCCTACACAGACTGAACAAACTAGGCAAGCATAACAGAGTAACAATCTTTTGGCCGCATAGGCATTATAGGTAAGGAGGCAGCAGATTCCCTGGCAGCAAATGGGACAGCGGAACCACTTATAGGAGCTGAACTATTCTCGGATACTACACTCTACGTGAAGAGAAATAGCCAGTTGCATTCCTCCCCTTAAACATTTCAACAGCAATACCCGCCATGCAAGGAATGCTCATCAGTTCACCCTCAAGCCTGTGTTCGGACGTACAGTGAAGTTCAAAGAATCTTTCCTCGGGCGTACAACACGAATGTGGAATACTCTTCCACGCATTGCTTTTCCTTCACATTATAACCTACAAACATTCAAAACCAACGTGCATCGGCATCTCTCCTTTTCTTCTCACCCTAATTTCCTTAACGCCCGCGCTGTGTAGCTATTATTAGGGTCCCAACAAATCCCTTTAGTGCGTGTATATTATAAAAAAAGAGTTCAGGAAACTGAAGAAAGGAACAAGAGCTAGATCTTGTCTTAACCTGCAAGATCTGTGACAAGGAAATGGCGTCTTGGAAAACTACAACTTAAAGATCTTAAAACTCGCTTCAGCCCAGACAAGAATAACCTATGAAACTGAACAGGTCTCCTCGCGGCTCATTGCCGACTCAGAGAACACCTACGGAAAATCGGTATATCAGAGGACGGTCTGTCCGAGATTCTCTTCCGCTGAAACTGCACATTCTGCAATCCTCTGGGGATGGGATAAAATATTTGATAGATAGATAGATAGATAGATTTATTTCGCATAATATTGATTTACATTCGGTACGCTACCACACATTTTACATAAGTACAGAGATGTGACATTTTTGTATCTTACTACTGAAACAATATATTTAACAAATCTGAAGAGAATTCTTATTTACAAAATAGCAATCTTTTTGAAGGAAAGTGCGAGAAAAACCTTCAATTTAACAAAAAGAAAAAAGAAAAAAATAAATAAATAAAAAATAAATAAATTAATAAATAAGTAAATAAATAAATAAATAATAAACAAATAAAAAATAAATAAATTAATAGATAATTAGATAAATAATTAAATGATAAATAAATAAATAAATAAATAAACAAATAAACGAATAAACAGGTAAATAAATAAATTAACAGATAATTAGATAAATAAATAAATAAATGATAGATAAATAAATAAATAAATAAATAGATAAATAAATAAATAAAGAAATACAAAAAATAAACAGGTAAATAAATAAATTATTAAATAATTAATAAATAAATAAATAAATAAAATGCAAATAAATAAATAGACGAATAAATAGATATATATACATATATACAAGGTGGTGCAAAAGTCATCTTCCTATCGGAAGAAGCATAATTTTTGCAAATGGCGGCAAATGTAAATTCTACTTTGATATTTGTGAAGTTAACTGATACAGAAAAAACTTAAGACACCAATTAACATAATCCAAAAGCACAACCAAAGATTTTCATTCATAAAAAAAAATACAGCGAAAGAACATCGGGTGACAACTTTTGCGCCACCTTGTATAAGCAAATAAAGAAACACATAAGTAGGTATATAAACAAGAACAACATAAGATGGAATTTAAAGACTCATTTGATGGATCAGGGGATTTTCTGAAAAGCTATTTTTACTTATAAAGTTTGCGGTAAGTTTTTGGATTCTATCACAAATCATTTCAACATTCGCTCTTCTGTGCAAATATAAGGTTGAGTAATGCCATGGTAGATTCAACATCATTTTTAATACTTTATTTTGAGCTATTTGCAGCTTCTTAATGTGACATTTTGCACGATTTGCCCATACTTGGCACCCATAAAGAAGAATGGCTTGAAAAATAACCTTATGCATTATTAATTTGTTTTAAGTGGATAGTTTTGATACTCTGTTGATAAAGGGGTATAACATTTTAATGGCGATGTTAATTTTTTTATAGTTTTGCTGGTGTGATCTTGAAAAGTTAACCTTGTATCAAGATGCACACCCAGGTACTTCACAGATGGTGCCCAAGTAATGTTAGACCCGTTAATATCTATTTGGCTATTTGGAAGATTGCACGATTTTCTTTTTCTGGTAAAAAAGATGGCATGCATTTTCTCAGCGTTCAATTTGATTTTCCATTTTTTAAAATAACTTGCTAATATTTCCATCGCATTTTGTAGATTCCCCTCAACGTTGAGAGCGAATATATGTGATGAAAAACTTGCAGTGTCATCCGCGTAAATACCAATTTCACAGTTCGGTACACTCGGTAAATCAGAAGTGTATATATTGTATAAAATGGGCCCGAGTACGGAACCTTGCGGCACACCTGCGCGAAAATACACTAAGTTGGACGCGCTACCATTAACATGCACACTGAAACAACGGATAAAATATTTGGAAAAACCACCAAATAAAAGACAAGGACATACAACCCATGGATCCACAGCTCTTTCTCAGACTCGTCATGACCAGGCTAAGTCGAGCAAGACTCAAATACAGTTCATAAAAGAAGTGTACTTAGAGGTGGCTCTGGATACCTCTCCAAGGGATAAGCAGGGGACACAGTAGACCATATGGTCGCAGTGTTCTATTATTATACGTAGTACTTCTGCCAAAATTATGTTATTTCCCACGGCACTTTTTCCCAACATCAGTGAGAGCTTTCACCGCCAAATTGGTTATTGTGAGTGACCTCTATCTCTTAAACGCCGGCCGGCCATTGCTAATGGATTGACAGATTTAAAAAAGAAAAGTGACATAAGCTGTGGTCTTACCGTGAGAAAAACTGCATTATGAAATCGATTTTAAGAATCCATTTAAATTGAATCGGCGTCATTTAAACGAGCTCTAAAAGTGTTTCTTGACGTCAATCAAACCTCAACCAGCATTTTAGTCAAAGTGGCTTCGGATATAAACCGATTCCAAAACCAATAAAAACCACATTTCCCTCTTTCCACGATTACACAAAGTATTTGATAATTCTTGCATTTAACCGTAAACACCCCCAGGCCATCTTTCCCAGCAAACAGATCGATCATTGCCAGTTTTATTACATCCAAGCGGGCAATTATCCATCATTAACAGCGATAGTGGACAAATTTTACGACAACAAAATCGATTTGCTTTAGTGGCGTAAAACATGATGTCGCCTTCGAAGTTCGGTCCAGTAAAACCAGATGATCTCCATCCAATAGTTTCCGTCACTTACCGCCCGCAAGGATAACGTTAATGATCGAGCAATTGCAAGCAGGCAATCACAAACAGATCACAAACCATCACGTGGTGGTGGTTTGGTTAGAATCCCCAGGAAAACGATGATCTTGAAAAGAAAGTCAAGCGCGAAGGCGTCAAGTCATAAAATCGGTTTCATAACGGCCGTAACCGTGTGTATCTTGACACTTTTCTCATTGAAATTCTAATTGCACGCCCGTCGTTTAGCGCTCTTGCAAGTGAAATACAGTTCCTTCTGAGGATTTTAATTTGCGCGTCCTTCCTGACCACCGCCGATGAGAAACTATCCCCGGTGGTAGTGGGACAGCCAGCAGTAGTAGAAACCAAATCTCGACATTTTGTAGACGACAATTTGTAGTTTTACGACTTTTGCACAGCATGAGGAGGTGGAAGGATGCCACATTGACGGCCGGCGGCGCAGTCGGCAGTTATACTGGCGAGGAGCAGGCACTCGCATCTAGGCGAACGAATTGAAAGTCGATACCTGAAAATATTTAGATTGGGATACAGTGCTGCTCTTGGAATGTATTTTGTTTATCTTTTTCCAACAAAACTGATCATTAATGGTGTTAAGGTCATAAAAAGATCCTTGGGCGGGCAGCAGACTCAACATGCTCCCGCTGATAGGACCGAACATGAATTTACTGGTGAACAGTCAGTCCCTCGGTTCAGAAGTGCAATTTGATATGGTGTTGGCGCGTTGCTGGTGTCACTGTCAGAATGGTGGGTTTCTGTTGATTTTGCGTTCAGACAATGTACGATTGATGATTTTTGAATTCAATTTCGGCTTTGTGATTGTTGAAATTTAATGTCTTCATTTTTAGTTTTGTTTCCTTTTTTATTTATATTTTGTGGGTTGCGGACAGAGGAAGAAGTAATCGACAGATCGCCTGTGAAATATGAGAATTTGTCAAGTAGGACTGTGAGTCTTTATTGCTGTTCGTCTGCGCTTGTTTGTTCATAGCTTATTGAGGGTGCAAATAAATTTTTACAGCTTCCAATCGTTATTAATGGTAAGCAATTTATTTAAGTGTGAAAGTTGGGTCTGGGTTTGTATTTTCTGCTAATCAAAATCAGCCTTATCGCAATGCAATCTCCATTTTCAGGGCAACATTGGATCCTGACACAACTATGGGATTATTTATTGCATTTTCATATATGTAAATCGCGGTATTCTACGGTCAGATCACTAGGTCGCACTCTTGGCGATAGTAATCTTTTTTTATTTTTTTTTATTTTATTTATTTCAATATTTTTTAATTCAACAATTGAAGCGTTTAGATGAAGAAGGGGTTAAGTGACGTTCTTGAAGTTTCGAGATATAAAGTATTTTGAACAGAACTTTTTTTGTGATAATAGCTGAAACTTGCTGATGACGAAAAACAATAAAAAACAAAACAGCCTTTCAAAATATAAGTAATTCATTTAATAAAAGTAGTTTTAAGACTTCATAACATTCTTCATAACATTCTTTGTAAAAAAATGATCCATATTTAAGTACGCGTATCCACTTAACACTAGGTCCGTTCGCGTACTTTATGTGTAGAAAAATGAATAGTGTCAAATCTCCAAAATCGAGAGAGAATCCTCTCATTTCTAAGAAAAGTACGCGAACGCTTTTGTGTAAAAACTTCTTAGTTTGGCTTGAAAAGAAGTAACAGCTGTTTTTTTTGCTGGCAAACTCATAGGATTTCATCATTTGACAGTTTTCATTTTCTTACCAGCTGAAATTCTGTGTGAAGAAAAATGAACGAAAGTACATTTTTCTTTCGTTCATCTTTTTTACATTTTCTTAGTACGCGAACGCGTATGTGTAGTTTTGCACGAAAGTTTATATAAATTTACGTTTGCATATTAGTTCGCGAACGGACCTACTGTCTCTAAAATTGATTTTGTCCATCAAGACATTTTTTGTAGTGTTACGAACATTAAGTTTGGCCTGTAAAGCCTGAACTACATCCAAACAAAAGTGGGTTAAGGTACAAAAAAGTGGAAAAAATCGGATATACTGCTTCATCGCATAGTGCGCTCTTTATATTTCTTCTCATTTTAAAATTTTACTGTGGTTCAAAGCTCGAACATGTTCCAGCTTTCACTTTGCGCAAAGTTCTAGAAACACACACAATCAAAGAATACCTTACCGAATAGCCTGAACTACATCAAAACAAAAGTGAAGAAAAGTACAAAAAAGTGAAAACATCGAAACTCATCGAAAACACACGCATATTTATACGACATCTATCATTAAAATCTGAACTAAAAAAGCTCAGAAGCTTTTCGTTGGATATTTTAAAATTTCCATTTTGAATCGTATTCTCCATCGTTTATTAATTGTCGCTTGCTTGTCAGAAGCGCTTTTCCTTGCGAAAATGACAGGAATTATGTGATGGAAGCGTCATCTAGCGAAAAATTCGGTAAGGTATTCTTTGATTGTGTGTGTTTCTAGAACTTTGCGCAAAGTGAAAGCTGGAACATGTTCGAGCTTTTAACGGCAGTGAAATTTTAAAATGAGAAGAAATATGCAGAACGCTCTATGCGATGAAGCAGTACATCCGATTTCTTCCACTTTTTTGTACTTTTTCCCACGTTTGTTTCGATGTAGTTCAGGCTTAAGTCTGCGAGTGAGCGAAAATGGTTTTCCATGTTAACGACGACAGTATTTCCTTTGCTTGAGCTTCATTCATTATTTGTGCTTTTTTCATAGTTTATTTACTAGTAATTATAATTTAAATGGAACTATCCTTGACAAACACCAATTTCAAAAGCAATCCTGACTATTTTGAAAATTAATAGAAAAAAAATGATCTAATAACAGTTCAGTGCCCAATTCGGTTTCTTAATTAGCTCGGAGCGCTCAGGTTATGTTCAGCTCGGAGCGAGCTCTGATCGCTCGGGCCCCGCTCTGTTCCCCGCTCGGGGCTAAAAAAGAAAAACGCCTATTGAAAACGCCGTAATGTAAGTGATCGGATGTCGGTAAAGAAGTTTTCGAACATAGGTATTATTGGAAACGCAGACCATCCGCAGCTCATACACTTGTGTATGTTTTCAATCCGCATCAAAGTAGCTGCGGATTTCAAAAAAGAAGAATTTTTTTTTTTTGTTTAATTAAAAAAATGAACAGGAAGTGAGTAAACGTGTAAAATGTTTGCAAGTACAGATCAATAACATCCTTTTTTTTAAGGAAACAAACAACTCGTCCACAATTCCATTGTGTTAATTTGTAGAATTTCTTACTATCATAGTATTTAAGCTGTAGAAATTTTCCGATTGTAAAAGAGGTGTGTATTTTCGCCAGTGGGCTTTGAAATTTTTATGTGCGTACCATCAACGCACATTACAATCCCTGGAATTCCTGACTTCTCGTAAAAATACATTTTGGTTCCATTTTTTCCTCCTCTGACATTTTCAGGCTTATCCATTTGGGACATAAACATTCCTCTAAAATGTTTAAGACTTCCGATATCGTTGTTGATATTGTTGTTTGTGCCATTGCAATATTAAAGTCTTGTCCAGTACCAGTTTGGTGACCTCCTTCTGCCAAAAACCTTAAAAACGCCGCTAACTTACATTTAGGTGTAAGTGATGAGGATCAGTTGTGGAAGTTTGCTTCTAACTCACTTAAAACATACTGGAATGCAGATTTATTGAGCCTGAAGTTTTTAATAAATCTAAAAATAAATTGTGACGCAATGATGGGAAAGAAATTGTTTATTTTCAATTTACGTACTGAGTACCGGCTAACTGCAATATGTCCTCTGTTCGCATTCTTATGCTCCTTCGAATGTGTCTGCTATCAGTTTCATTTTCACTTTCCAAATTTAAATAAAACCCAACAGTATCCATTTCGTCTGAAAAATTTATTGAAAAACCCAACAATATTTTTTTGAAAATATCTCCATTTGACAGCAGACCAGCTGATTTCGAATTTTTCGATAATCAAGTTTAGCGGACCGGTACTGCAGTTCATCCGCCGGTTTCTATGATAGGGCAAGTATGCGGATGTGGATCGGATGAAATCCGTCGGATTCAATCCGGCGGATTCTATGATTGGGATGATTGTTTCATGTTTTCGTAACTCCTTTTCAATTCTCCCAAAATCCCGATCACTGTCTAAGTAGGAGCGCCCAACTTCCGGAAATGTGTGGTCGATGATATCGAAAAAGTCAAGTAATATCAGAACTTGATATACACATATTAAGAAAAAGTTTTTGTTTTGTCCAGGGCATGAATCCGTCCAGGCTTTAAGAATCCTTCTGCTCTTGACAAATTCGCATTGTTGAAAAAAAGTAAAAAGTGCACTCATTACTTCTGTGCTTCCTTGGTAAGCTACATCTATCTTCAGTTTTTACCTGCGTCAGTATCGCAAGTATCGCTTCTAGGATGTCGGAAAGATAAATTGAATTTCGTGTTCAAAATGTTTCTAAAATAAGACTCGGTTACAAAATAGCTAGTATTTTTTCCGTCTTGGGTGCACTTCTCAATGAAGAGCTTATACATTTTCTTAATATTGAGCAGAGGTGAGAAGTAAAGCTTATGTGGGTTCTTATGACGTGAATAGTGCGATTCTTCAGCTGGAAATTGATCGATGTATTTAATAACGAACTCTTCTACTTCATCTGGATTTTTATTTGGGCGGCTTAAATGCTTTCCTCTTTTATCCAAAGATGGTGCAAACTCACAAGTTTTTATTTTATTTTGTATAATATCGATTTTTTTCTTTCCTATTTGATACAGTAAACACATTGCAGCTTTACATACCCTTACACTCTTTCCACTAATGACAACAATATATTCATACGAAAAATTCCTTTTCTTAGCAGCATTTAATTTTTTTCGGCTTATGGGCTTTCGTAGGATACTTTTAAAAATCACAGCATTTTTGAATTTATATCTAGCTTATAAAAACTTGATAAGAGTTCCTTCCTGTTATCGAGACTAATGTTTTGTGAACAGGAAAAACGGCAATTTTCACTCCCGCATAAGTTTACCAAAATTATATTTTTCTCTTCAACAAGTACTCCTTTTGTTGCTGTGTACTGCTTGCCTTGTTCTCTCATCAAAGCGTTAGCTCGCCGCTTCCATTTTTGTGAATTTCTAGGCCGTTTATAAGCCTTTTTTGGTGATTTTTTTTTGGGACTGCACTTACCCTTTGTTTTACCTTGAGTTGCTTCATTTGTTTCAAGTATTTCTACTGGAGTTTCATGTAATGTAGCTACTGCTGTTGCTGTGCTTTGTGCTAGTGATGCTGCTTCCAAATGCTGTTGATGGCATTTCTTTATTTTTCGTGGTGTGTCGCTGTCTCCATCCCTTCCCAGCAATCTGGAATATATTCGTCGCCATCACACGCTGAAAAATCCAACTCAGTATCGCTGAGTTCTGTATAATCAGGTCCATCATCTATAAAAATAACTTTTTAAGTTCATACCTGTTCACTTATGATTATGATTAACAGGCTTTATGTTCTTACTTGAAGGATCATGCTTATCGCTCACAGAATTTCTGCCACCAGTATTCTTTATAGATTCTATAAAATAATTTACATACATATGTACATCATTTTTTCAGACAGGCAACTGCAATTTTCATTACTTACCCGCAACTCGGGCCTTTTCGTTTTTTCTTCGTTTTCCTTGAAAACCTTATAAATCATTTTTCCTCTTTCCATATTTTTAATAATTAACACAGTTGTTCACTCAAATTACAAATTACAATAAATATTGAAGCACTTTTACACAAATAATATGTCAAAGATTCCAAAATATTTCTTTAAAGAAATGTGACAGTATAATCAAAGAGCTTAAACCTTTTTTTTCAAAAAAAAAAATATACAAATATACAGTAAAATTCTTTGGATCTATGAAATTTTTTATATTCGTCTTATACTGTAATATTAAACAATAAAAGCACCTTCTAATGTAAGAAAATATACGTTACAAAACCTTAACAGTACTTAATTTGCTTCATTCTAAAGGCTGTAAATATAAGCATTGAATAAAAAAAGCAGGTAAAAAGCTGCAAGTGAAAGTTGCATAAAGGAGGCAAGTCAATCATTTAACTCCTTTATGCCAAAAAATTTAATTTTGATTTTCCCTTTGCAATGCTTAGAGGAGTTAAGTGATTTTAACACCCTCTTCCACTACGTCCCTCACTTTTCTATTGCATTTACCACCTTTATACCACATTTCAATGGAACCACATCAAAAACTATATAGAGTAGAGATATGGGGATTGCTCAGAAATTTAAATTGTCATATAAAATTTTCATTAGTGAAAAAAAACACAAATTTTTAAAAATGTCACTTAACCCCTTCTTCATCTAAACGCTTCAATTGTTACATAGGTACATACCTAATCTAACAAAATTATATTTAAAAAATAAGTAGTGACATTTTTATTTGAAAACAAAAATAGTTGCAATGTCACTTCATGAAAAATAACAACTAGGAGTGGGGTGAAGGGTCATAAATACAAAAATAAGACAAAAAAGCGGGAAGAGAAAGAAGAGAAAACTAAATGAAGAGAAGTTAAACAAATCAAATAACATAGCGCAACAAAACTTTAATTTCCTCATGATAGAAACTGAGAAGCCAAATTTTAACTTTAGTTATAAATTCGGGTAAAGATCTAATTACACGAATATTCATAGGAAAACTATTAAACAGTTTACTGGATACAAAGGAGTAGAAGTTTTTGAACATAACGGTGCGAAAAGTCGGCAAAACTACAGAATTACTTGAATTACTACGCAAAGTGCAGGTGTTAGAAATTGGACTCTGCATGTAGCCACCTGTCATAAATTTTTTTTTGAAAATTTAAAGTAATGCAAGTGTTTTAGCGGTAGAATTTTCAATGTTCTGAATAAAATTCAATTCAATTCAATTCAATTTTTTCTTTATTCAAATATGTACATAGTATAGAAATTAGTTTACAAATTATTCAAACAATTTTATATGGAGGTAATGCTCGTACACCCAGAATAGTTAGTGGCATCTATATTTAAAAAAAATAAAGGTGATGCCACATTTGGAAATTGGTACTTTGTGTGGGGTGTACAAAGGCAGATAAAAAACATAGGGACGGGCTACAGTCCGCTTGGGCGAACTGTTGGATACCCTATTCCTATTCCTATCCCTCATAAGTGGGCGTGACAAAAGTATGGTTGAATTGTTAAGAACGCTCTACATATTTTGTTATATAACATTTAAAGGATTTTATCGAAAAAACGAAGCCTTTGTAAAAAACGCTCACTAGCTCAAACTTTGTTTTTCCAATAAAATTGTTTTATTTAATTGTGGGCGTGTCAGTGGGCAGATTTTTAAAATTTTATCCCGATCAGTTTTAGGAGCCATAGATCATATATGAAAAATTTCAGCTTTCTAGCTCAAAATTTGATTTTTCGAAAAATTTGTTTTTTTGAGTTTGTGGGCATGTCTGTGGGCGGATTTCAAAAATTCTGAAACTTGATTATTTCGGGACCCTAGAGAGTATATGGTTAAAATTTCAGCTCTCTAGGTCCAGTTTAAAGGCCTAATTTTTGCCGACAGACGGACGGACATGGCTAGATCGACATTACTATCGATGCTGATCATAAATATAGTAACTTTTAGGGGTCTATGGGCAATATTTAGGTATGTTACAAACTATGCGTCAAAATTAATATACCCTTAGAAT